>OZ043918.1:2185569-4585569 GCA_964056405.1 Acronicta alni | reverse complement strand
AAAAATAATTCAAAGAAAATTACTAAGCAATGAATGTCTGTTGCTATGACCATGAACTGAGTAGTCATAGGTCTTAAATTCGAATCTAAGAAATAGATTTCTTTAAATAATGGACCTGACTTTTTTAAATCATGTGCGTTTTAGTTTATAATAATTACTGTAATAATTATATACTTTTAAATGGTGAAAATAGATTCTGATGTACCTATCCTAGAGTTTCTCGACATTCACACAAATTTCTCGGGTGTTTGAAATTTTTTTTTAGAGTAGGTACCTACGGAAATTCCTCATGGATAGTCCGCCAACCGGGGAGGCGGTAGAATAAAAAATAATCAGTGTAATAAGTATCGACTAAAAACCCCGCTTGCCTTCAATTGTCCTATAGTCATGGCCATGGGATCTGTGAAATTTACCACGGCCATGATAAACACACCCTGTGTTTGAAGTCACACTAGGTCATGTTTTGGACAGTTTAAGCCCAATCTTTTGGAAAGTATACACGTGCCCAGCAGTGGGATAGTAAAAACGATAAAGGAAATTACTGGGTCAAATTAAAAAGAAGCTAGTTTAAAGAAAATATATTGTTTCACTCAAAGTATACATTAGAAATTATTTTTTATTTATAATTGAAATTCGATTCGAACCTGAGTTTCCAATTTTTTGTATTATTAATAAAACCTGTAAGCTCCAACTTTGAGAAACACTGAATAAGTCTATTCAAGTCGTTTCAATACGAAATACGGAAGCATGAAAAGCCGTCATTGAGGCAGTCCCAAGCAAGATTGATGACAGTTTCTCTTAAAATACTGCTATTCAGTTAAAACCCTGGGGAACAAGAACTTTTCTAGTTGCCGAGAGATGAACGAGGTTATATTAAAAAGTTGTTTTTTACGAAGCTACTGAATAACATTCTCGTGAAAACTGTTTGTGTGATATTTAAATGCATTATGGAGGGCGGAGGCACAGAATTGGGGTTGCATAAAAACACTTTTTCTTTTTCAGAAAATAATATACAAATGCAGTCAACGCCAGTTGACCTTTTTATGTTCACGTCTGTTTTATGGTACAATAAAAGGACTCTACGGATCAACCTGCTTATTTACGTAAATATTTGTAACTTAAAAATAAAGCTTTGTTATAAGCTGCTCAATAAGAAGCACATAAGGCTGTAGATCAAGCTCCCTTAAAGTCTAACAGCCAGTTTATTCTATTCTCAGGATAAAGGTATTCCCCATAAATTGGGTTGCGGAGGTCTGATAGCAGTCGCTTCGTGTAAAATACTGATATTCAGCCGCGTCTGGTTTGACTGGACCCGACATAGTTGGGAAAAGGCTTGGAGGACGATGAGGATAATGATGTCATCATCATCATCATCAGCCTATATTAGTCCACTGCTGGACGTTGGCCTCCCCTAATCTGTGCCATTTCATCCTGTCATTGACTTTTCGCATCCAGCTTCTACCAGCAGCCTTTCGCAAATCATCACTCCATCTTGCCGGAGGGCATCCTACACTACGTTTGCCGAGTCGCGGTCTCCACTCGAGAACACGTCTACTCCAATGGTTGTCGGTTCTTCTGCAGATATGGCCAGCCCACTGCCACTTAAGCTTGCTAATCCGGTGTGCTATGTCGGTGACTTTGGTTCTCTGTCGGATAACCTCGTTGCGGATTTTATCCTTCAGAGAAACTCCAAGCATAGCACGCTCCATAGCACGCTGTGCGACTTTAAATTGGTGGACTAACCGCACTGTGAGTGTCCTCGTCTCAGCACCGTAGGTGATAATGATGTTATAAACACAAATCACATACTGGTACTGTAGTTCTAATGAATTTTATTTGCGAACAAAACGAGACAAAATGAATAGTGTATATATGATTCGTTTTTATTAGCTAGTACATTTATACAATTGCTTATCTTACTTATACTGCTAAGCTTATTAGGCTTATTTATAATCCTATTGTACATAAGTAAGTAAAATACATGTTGTGTGTATCTGTAAGTATTTACAATAGTTATCATCAACCCATATACTGTCCCACTGATGGGCACGGGTCTCCTCTCGCAGATTGAGAGGGATTAGGCCATAGTCCACCACGCTGGCCTAGTGCGGGTTCGCAGACTTCACACGCCGTTGAGAAAATCTAATAGTAATATGGAATGTAGACTGCGGATTGGCAGGCTACAGACCCTGTTGAGATTATATCCCCGGAAAGAAGGTTTCCTCATGATGTTTTCCTACACCGCTTAAGCAATTTAAATCCATCCTATTATCATATAAACTAAAATCGATCCACTACTGAAAAAAGGATTTATATATATTAATATACGCACATAATTTTGAAAAATGAGAACTATTCTATTCTATTCTTAGGCCTTGATCTATGACCGAGACCTATAACTTGCTTCTTTGTATACAAGTCATATACCTAAACAATATTATCCTAACAGGATCAAATATAGAAGAGCTCTAAGCAAAGAGAAGATTACAACAAAACGAAATTAAAAGTAAACACATCCATGCACACTCTGTTTACTTATGTTCCTAATCAACTTGTGTAACCACTGACTCCTATATTTGCCGTACCTTTATCCACTTTTGTTTGCCTAACTTCTTCTAGTGAAGGAATGATGAAAAAAGATTTAAGGAAATGGGATACTGGATTTTGAAATGGCTTAACGTAAGATTTGTCGGTTCTTATGATTGAATTCGATTAAATAAAACAAAGTCTCCCTACATTCTTTCCCAGCTCCAGTTTAACTAATATCATTTTTCTTTGTTACAGGTTTTAGCAACATAGCCCTAGGCCTCGGAATTTTCATGGTCACGCTTCTCAACCTCACGGATTGCGACGTCGTCACCGACGCTCCAAAGACCAAAGATATATACATATACCAAAGAGATAGTCCCAAAGATATACCTGAACCTGAATTGCTGCCGGTACTTCATGGAAACGATACGAGATGCCGCATATCCGAATATCTATGTACGAATAAGAAATGCATACCGATTAATCGATACTGTGATGGTACGAATGATTGTGGGGACTCATCGGACGAGCCGAGACATTGTACACGTAAGTAATCTTTGGATTATTAGTATTATTTATTATTCAGAAGTTGTCGTCTTACCACAGGGCAAAGGCTTCCTTTACAATATTCAATGCCCGGTGAAAAAATGAAGAAAATTTGACATTAACAAAAAAAACAATTTTATAAGGGCTGCACACCAGTTGGTTTTAACAGGCTATATTTTATCGATTATTTTTTTATGAATACATTTTGCAAACGTACCTACTCAGCTCAAAACAGCATTATTTCACTTCGATTTTCTGCAAGGCGGAGATACTTCCCCAGTCGGGCAGCTCCAATTTGAGTTGAAATATTCCCATCAACCTATCTCTTTTAAAAGTTGTTTATGAAAAAAAAAACTAGCGACAATCTTCATGATATTGATATAATTATAAAATAGAATAAAATAACAAACGCATTTACGTTCAACGAAAGAATTAAAGTGAAGCAGCAGGTTCAGTAAAATACGCCTACCGTATACCGTACCCTCCGTACGCGAGTATAAATTGTAGCACTTTTGTAATCCCTTTTCTGGGGAAGTGATTTCTCTTACATGACGTGGCAACAGCTGAGAGAGAAGGTAAGGGTTTATCCATATTATAAAATACATATGTGTACGCAAGTTGGATTCACGGCCTAAGAGTAAGAATAGAGTCGTCCTTTCTATTACTATATGAAGTACATACGTCACAAGAATAATTTTAGACCTAACTTACGACGGTGGGTGTCTGCAAACCCGTATTTTTCTTTGAAAGAGTAATTTTAATTTACTTGAGGCTCCATACAAACAGCAATAATAGCCTAGTGATGACTTCTCATCAATAAAAATAATGTATCACTCGCTTGAAACAGTGAAAGAAAAAAAATGTGACGAAGCCTGTAAGCGATGTTGTGAGACATATACAGAACCCACGCTGGACTATCGTGGTGGGCTATTACAGCCTAAGAGCTTCCAACCTCTCATTCTGAAAAGAGAACCATATCTAGAGGGATACTGAAAAGTTTTATTAAAAAGAAATGGGCTTTCGTAAATACCGACTTTTGTTCTTGACAAAATTTCTAAATAGTTGCATTCAAACGCACGCATTTTGTGCGTTTAAAGCAGTTTCTTGCAGAAAAAAGATCTGCGGCTATGGAGGCCCTAATATGAATAAACCTCGTTTAACGGCGAGACAACAGATTTAATTAATGATTTCAAGTATTTGCTTAAAATCAAGAATCTGATCAGGACAGCGTGAATTACTCCGATGAACTTAAAGGATTAATATTTTAAAAGGTCATTTTCAAAATGTCGGTGTTCCTGACACTTTACAGAAACTTTCTCCAATTATAAATATCTATTCCAATATAATTTCGTGTGAATCGAAAGCTATGTATAAACTTTCTTTTTATTATTATTACATTTAAAATACATACCACCTGTATTCACCGAAGGGTTAAGCCGAAGTGTTGGTACACTCCCCACTTCATTGTTATGTTTAGATACTATGGTCCCCTGAAGGAGTCCTAGGAGGCCTATTCAAAGAAACTCTCGGTTAAAAGGTACTCTCTGACTTTATATCTTCCAAGGTCAAGGGAATTCTCACATAATCATTGTTCACTTTTTTCCACTAAACATTCTACAATAATTTCAAATGATTACTTCTTCTTAAACCAGCCAGTCTCATGCTGACTCCTGGTAGCGACCTCTACAGTACCTAATAGGGGGCGACCTGTCATGGTCGTGGCGCATTTCGCGGATTTCATAGCCTTATATTGACTATATGGCAAGTGCGGTTTTTAGTCGGTTGGAGTCCGACATACCGGGCGAACCATGAGGATTTCCCGTACTATAAAAAAATTAGGGGGCGAGTCTATTGCCACTAACAAGATATAATATCTACTCGTACTACCATATAGATACCCCACCTATATAACCTATATACATATACGTATCTATAAAGAAATTCTCCCTATTATTATTTATTTATTCATAAAGTACACCAACAGCAAATACATACATAGTGCTGAACGTCTATAAAATAAGGTATTTTTTCTTATGTCTATGTTACGGTAAGAGTGAATAATTGAAGATTATTAATAATTATCTATTATTATTAATAATTGCCGAAAGTCGAGGTTAAAGTGATAAATGTACATAAGTAACGCTCAAGGACCAAAAACAGCTCACAACGCGTTGTGGTCAATTATATTAGTTGAGCTCCAATATGCAAGGAATTATAAAAACTAAATAAAATTAAAAGTCGTACTTAGGCCAGGTTAGGTTGTTAGGTTTTTTTTTAATATATTCAAAAACTAAAAGTAATAAATTTCGAACGTTTATTCACATTTACCAAAACATGTGGTTATTATTAATAATTTTGTAAAAATATTAATAATTTTCAGTTAATCAGATTTACCGTAACATATATACCAATTATAGGTGTACATAACATTCACATACGAAGACAAACGGATAGAATGAATTAATTACAGTTCAAGAAAAAAAAAGTAGAGGTATTATATTACTATTGATAACATTTTAGAAAATAAAATTATTATTTTTTTTAAATTACAAAATACATAATCTTATAGGAATCGGCATTGACAGGATTACATATTGTCATAAATGTCATGTTTCAATATTACAAATAAAACTTAGGTCTAAAACTTTCTTCCTGATTATTCATTATCTTTAAAAAAATCTCAACAGCAACTCAGGCTGCTATAACTATATAGCGATTTTTCATGAATACAGAAGTGGTATTATCTACACTAATATTATAAAGAGGAAAGATATGTATTTTTCTATGTTTGTAACGATAAAACTCAAAAACTACTGGACCAACTTCTTCTTTCTTTTCTTCACCATTACAAAGCTACATTATCCTTGAGTAACACAGGATTATGTTAAAACAATAAATTTTCACCCGCTGGTTAATATAAGGTTATATTCTTCTTTATCTCATTTACTAACATGCTGTCTTATTTAGGCAGTATATTGTAGAAACACTAACAAATATAAGATGGTAACGGTTTGTTAAATACACTCCCCAAGGGAAATTTAAGCTCGGCTCGGAATTCGTTACGAATTAATTGTAAGGACACGGGGAGGGGAAAATAGATGCACAATTTCCGTATACAAGAGCGTCGGTGAACGGATGTCGTATCTTTATAAGTGAGGATTTCTCGAGGCTAGAATAATTTGCTGATATAGGCACGGTTGAAAGTTATTTTTTTCTAAGATCACTCACTTATAAATTACAAAACAAAACACAAATTATTTGAAGTTCACAGAATGATGTGCATACAAATTGAGGATATTGATACAATATTTCAAACTATGTTACGAGTAGTAAATTACTTAGTCGTGTCATGCTAATGTGAGTTGAAAAGTTGAGTAGATGTAAATGTCGGTTTGCACACTACTCATACACGTGAATATTTTGATAAATTAATAAGATTACATTTATTTTTTAGTAACACTTTTGAAAAGGTTTTTTTTTTATTTATTTTTTTATACTTATAATGCGGAAGGCGGAGAACCGGGTGTTGTGGCGCGATTTGGGAGAGGCCTATATCCAGCAGTGGACTGCGATAGGCTGATTTGATTGATTGATATAATTAAAGTGATTTAGCATCCTTTATGTTGCATAAAAATGCCTTTAGCGATACTTAGAATAATTAAAGAAATTTGACATTATTAATAGAAAGACTGCCTCATTAGTCTAGACTCTGAGTTGAGGTTCTGGGTTTGGTTGAGGTTGATCAGTGATATTGTGTTTATCTATGACATTCTAAGTAACTTCACGGATTTAGGATTTATGCCCAGACAAATTAAATGCAACCTACAACATAGGCGAACTGTGGGTTGTACATATTTACTAACCCTTTAGGGAATATGGGCGTGTTAATATGTTCTATAGTTTGAAATTTGCTAGGATAAGCAATCGAGAGAGTGGTTAATAACTCTGCGCAAGAAACCTTAAAGGATAGGCTATATCTTATAAGTACACACGAGCCTAATCTAATTTAGCAGAATCACACGCTGTGTAAAATATTATATTTATTTAAGTATGTAATATACGAAATGAGTATATAGCTTATATAGGTAGGTGTAATAGACTGTCTAGTCGCACAAGGCAAACTCTTCCAGACAACCTTAGGCTGGACTGGGAAAAAGGAAACAGTGGGTACTAGTGGGTAATGTAGCGTATTATAGAAATAAAGGCAGGTTTCTTCACCGTTCTTTACTTTTCCACTTCAATACTTAAATGTATTACAAAATTTAAAAAACCGTCTCCATTCCTTTCGTGTTCCAGCAATTTACTATCTATAGTTCTATACAGTAAATGTATTCTCCGTTAGGCGAGTTTTTGCGGCAATCTTAAGTAGGCTGGCCGACGGCGGCCGCTCGCTCAGAATCTCTCATGATCTGCTAATGGAAATTTATCCTCCCTCTTTGATTTAAACTCCTTGGCTAATGATTAATAGCTTTCGTTGGGAGTAGTTTTATTTTGTTCTATGAAGTTGAAATTTTTTCATGTAAGTATCGATGTCAGATTTTTTAATACGTACCGAGAGAGAGTAATGTCTTTCCTTTTGCAAGCTTTTATTCAACTTTCTATGTTTGTATGTATGGAAGTAGTCCGTTTCAAAATGTTCAAACCATTTTTAATGTATTACGTAAATACTTCATTTGCTTCGTCCACTTTCATAGATCTTCGAATCTTCTGTAGGTTTAACCTACCTATATGGAGAAAGGGCATGACTATGTATGTAGTCCTCATCATCATCATATCAGCCAGCAGGTCCACTGCTGAACAAAGGCCTCCCCCATAGACGTCCACAAGGACCAGTTATATGCAGTCTGCATCCAACGACTTCCAGTTACCTTTACCAGGTCGTCCGTCCATCTCGTTGGAGGCTATTCTACGCTGTTTTTTCCTGTATGTGGTCTCCACTCGAGAACCTTTTTGCCCCAGCGGCCATCTGTTATACGAGCTCCATCATCATTGCGTACGCCACTCGTCCTGCACGGATCAAATGTCTAGGGTTTTCAGCCAGGTTGCGGCGGCTGGTGTGAGTTTGTGGACATTCCACCGGGAAAACAGCGAAGTGGGCATTCGTTTACCACATGCGACAGGGTCTAGTCAGGTGCTTCTAAGGTTTTCAGCCAGGTTACGGCGGCTGGTATGAGTTTGTGGACTTCCGTCATTCGATCGGGAAAACAGCGATGTGGATTCGTTTATCATATGCAACAGGTTCTAGTCAGGTGCTCCATAATCGCAATTATACGAGCTACTGTATGTAGTATAAAGTATAAATTATCAAGATCAAAAGTATCAAAATACATGTGAAGCTCGAATATTTTGGTAAAGAGGGTAACATCAATTAAACATATAGTAATAACTAGACTATGTCTAATGTCTTAACACAATAAACTGGTGATTAAATGCGAGTACGCTCAGGAATATTAAATTCCCATCGTGAGTCGAGTCAAATATCTGCCAAAAGACTGAGCGTTTGGCAGATATTTGACTGTTAAGTAATGTTTGTTTGGTTTACATGTTATTGCGTGCCATTAATTAACATGTATGTAATGTGGTATTCTTAGAATGGTTATAAATATTCATAATGAATGGAACCAATTAGTTTATCATCTGATGAGTAAGATAAATTATTAAGTTAGTTAATTTCACTTAGTTTAAACAGTGAACTAATAAAATTTCTGCGTAATGGAGTAGAGCCTCTATAGTGCGAAATATTCTCATAGATCATCTGCAACCTATGGACAGGCAGGATATCGAACTCGTACCGACTAATACCGTAGTTTCCTTCATTTGTCATGGCTATGGAAACTGCCACAGTTTCCTTCATTTGCCCTATAGTCATGGCCATGGGATCCGTGAAATTCGCCACGACATTGAGTATAGCCTAACTAACCCTCTTTAAAATCTTAGCATGGAAAATGCCAAAAATATACAAAAAGATAGTTACAAGGTAAGGTGGCATCGTTCGACATTGAACTAACTGTAAAGTAAGTTGTGTCGGTTGAAAAGCAAAAACTTGCATTTCAATAGGTGTTACTGACGTCACCATAAAGACGTAAATTCAGTATGTGAAGGAAAAATTCGACATGTCGGGTAGGTATCGCGGTGGCTTAGTGGTCATAGCGTCTGGCGTACCTAACCCTCTTTAATTTTCAGAGCATAATGGTACCCAGCACTGCGACAGTACTTAAATTGGTTTATGGTGACGATAATGATTATAATTGGTGGTACAGCATTGATGGTCCTTTAGTAGGACCGGTATGTGGACCAACCTTCAGTGGACTAGCGTGGTAGACTATGGTTTTATTAATTAATTCATAAAGTACACCAACAGCAAATACATACTTACATAGTGCTTAACGTCTATAAAATAAGGTATTTTCTCTTATGTATATACCTACCAATTATAGGTGTACATAACATTTAGGTACATACGAAGACAACGGATAAAATGAATTAATTACAGTTTAAGAAATGTAGTTCGAGGTATTATATTACGATTAATTACATTATAGAAAATATATATTTTTTTTTAAATACAAAATACATAATCTTATAGGAATCGGCATTGACAGGATTACATATTGATATTATAGATGTTATGTTTCAATATTACAAATAAAACAGGTCTAAAACTTTCTTCCTGATACCAGCCAAAGAGTCATGGAATACGTCAAAATTGGTATTTAATTTTTTATTCAGCATGTTATAATGACTGAGGATACGAATCAGAGGACCATGAGCACCAATGTCACCACGTCAAAATAGAGGACAAAATGTTTTGGTTAGGGGTTTTCGAGGTATTTTTGGGGGACCGTTAATGGGATCTGAGACAAAAGTCATCAGGTTCACCATTAAGAAGTTTATGAATAAATAATATTCCAAGCACTATGCGCCTATCATGTAGTGTAGTTAATTTAAAGAAGGCTAATCTCGTTAATCTAAATCGTTAAGCCGAGAGGAACCCTGAGCCTGGCAGTAAGACAGTAATAGGCTCTTATTCTTATTGAAAATTGTTTATGGTCAAGGTAACAAATCGCTCGTATAGAAAAATCTTTTTACTTGGGCGGGGGCTTACTAATGTGAATTAACTGTTTTATAAATAATACGCTCTAAATTATATCCCTTATCTAGCTTTTCTCTTTAAGTTCGTTTATTCGTTTAGTATAGTTAATTTAACACTGACATTGTTTAACGATGTCGTAAATTAACCATGTTGTACATGAATTACTTCACTACGTACTATAAGTAGGTAAGTACTGTAAACTAGAGCTGGACATTTTATCGCCCTGCGCCCTACCTAAAGATTTTCTTTCTTTCCATTCGATATAAGAAAACGTATCCTGAGGTCGACCTTACCCGACCCGCACCTTCCATTCCTCGCAAAGAGTAATGGTATTCTTTGCCTCCAATCTTATTGAAAAAGCTTACAAATTCCCAAAGTAATTCCTCGAATTTATCACCGTAATATCTCAGTATTGTTTCCCATCGATTTATGTGAGCGTCAAATCCAGATGGGCGAAATTAGAATTTTGAGAAACGTCTCCTTTATTTATAGACGGTATGCCTATTCAAAGGTTTTGTCGATATTATCTTAATTTCATTTCCTTGAATCTTGAATCGCGTCAGGTACGATTGTGAATTCATATTATGAATAGATTCCTTTGTGAAAAAGTTTATATACACCGTGTCTTTTTTTTCGTCTTACAGCCGAATGGAAAACCATTATTTCTACTAGCTATGGGACTAAGTCTAAAATCTTGAACATAAAAGAGAGCTGTTTCTTAGAAAAAGTTCAGGTTTCTCGACAAAATGTAGTACGTAGCTGTTTTTTTTAGCACTTCATGGTTGATCCCATATATATCCTTGCGGCTGTAAGACGACAAAAAAACACGGTGTATGGTATGGTATGGTATAGCGGGCAGGTTTCCGCAAATCCACGAAAAAACGAAAGTAATTTCACTTTAATTTGTTCATATTTTTTTCACAGCAGTCCAGGGGCCTACTCTGGCCTTTTTTGAGGAATGACAATATGATTCACGTATACACGACAACAGAATATCCATAATAAGCTGACCTCTAAGTGTACAACAAAAGCTTTACAATGCAAGGTCAACTTAAACTGGTGGTCACCAAGTGAAGATTTTAGGTCCTAAATACTCATAAAAAGCTAAATGCTTCAGCTTTATTGGACTTGCTTGATCATCGCTTGAAGATCGCTCTGAAGATACACTCTTACATAAAAGTTAATTATCACGGAATTATATCAATGAAATTTGTTTCTACCACAAAAATACTCATGTTCTAATAAAATCAGTATTACCACACAATATTACTAATGTTACGTCAGATATCATAACCCAGTAACACAAACCCAAGTCCCGAGCACAGACGAATATAATAATTGAGTTTGGGAATGCGGGGACACGGCGCAACTCCCAATTCAATTCTGTTCCTATTTCTACCAAGTAGATCTGTTCTAACCGCAACACCATATAAAGATACTGCTTTATGTATAGCCTTTACTTCGGCTTTTCTGGCTTCGAATTTTTCGTTGTATAGGCGGCGAAAGGTACTAAAGATATTTTTTTTTATTTTAAACTAGCTGTTGTCCGAGGTGTTACCCGCATCCTAAAGGGCTTTTTGAGACAAAAGGTAGCATATTATGTCCGTCTCCGGTCTAATCTATCAAGTAACAAATTACATCAAAATCAAATCAGCGGTCTAGGCGTGAAAGAGTAACAGATAGATAGACAGACAGAGTTACTTTCGCATTTATAATAGTTACATATTCCATGTATGATATCGTTATTAGCCTTACACTTTTACGGCACTATTGAACACATTACACAAGTTTCCTTTTTATGGAAGAGGGAAGCAAGCGAGCCAGCCCGGCAGGTCACCTGATGGTAAGTGATCACCCACTGACACCCACTACACCAGGAGGGGTTGCAAGTGCCTATTCTTTTCTCAAAGGCCGGCAGCCTTTGAGAAAAGAATAGGCTCGCTTCTTGAAGAAGAGCTTGAAGCTTCTTCTTCTCCTTTTAGCATGAGATGGACAAAGCCTGGACTGAACTGGACTAGGCCTGGCCTACAACGAGTGGATTAACTTAAAACTTAAAGATGCAAAAATTTACCAGCTTATACCATAAGATCATCGAGCAGCAATTTTTTACGAAGGTAAAAAAGGCTAGTTATTCAATCTCCAACCCCTTCCACTCTGAGTAAACATTGTAACCTTGGCCACAGAATTAATGAATTAAGTACGTATCTACTAATAAAATATAGTATTACGAGTGAATGTATTTGAATTTGAATCATTATTAAATTTACGTCCACATTGTATTTATAAAAAATCATAGATCATAGATGGGAGAATAGACGCCAGCACGTCAAACTATCCGAAACTGTCAAATTTTCACAATTGAATATGAACCTTATTGTTTTGTATTAAAGTTGAAAATCAATCAAAGAAATTTGACAGATTGTGGTAGCTTGATGTGCTGGCCTCTGTATATAGAACAAATAGACTCAAGAAAATATTTTGAAAAACAACAACGACAGTCGATTGATTCATTTTACGGAAGTATTTGCTGTACTATAATCAAAGCTAAGCTTACTTCCGAGTGTCATTCTTCCACTGAGAAGTAATGGCAAAAATATCGGTTTTAGCCGCAGAGTATGAAATGCGTCTTTTTTAGTTAACAAAACTACAAAATAAATTCAAATTATTCTCGTTTGCGGTTAAGGCTCCCAGTATATTACAAAAATTCTTTCAGTTTCACCTGCCGTGTAAAAAACACAAGAATTTAAACAACAGAAAAGTAAAAAGGTGGTCGGGCTGCGCTCGCGTAGATAACACGTTATTTTGTTCCATTTTGTTGTTCATCCACAGTGCCTTCAATAGGAGCACCGCCAACTAATTTCAACTCGGCCGACACTTGACGTGTTTACTTGGAAAACTTCATATTTTTCATCCTTGTAATAAAGTTGGCTTCTGATAAGCGATTTTGGTCTTTAAAGACAGGCAACTTCTTAGAAGAAAGGCAGTGAAGGCCTAGTTATATGACTTCAGTAGTCCATGGTTTACTTTTCAAATTTCAAAAAGTTCAATACAAAAACAATCGCTTAAAATTTAAGGAAAACTTTGTTAAGAAACATATGTCTGAGAGATTTTCCTAATAATGTATGAAGTCTGCCACCACCCCATTAGACCAACGCAGCGATGTTTAGAATTTGCCAGATCAAGAGTGATGAAAAAGGATTAATAATGAAGAATTTCTTCATATAATATCCTATTTCTGCCGTAAGTATACTAAATGCCAATTTAGTATATTTAATTATTTATCTCTTAGACATTAGACACAATCGAAATAGGTCCATTAATCAAACAGAACTAATTCACATATATCAACCACTGCAATTCCTAGTGTTATAATAGGACCTCTCTCGGCACACAAAGACTATTCCTGGTAATAGCAATAGCAATTATGGGTGTAAACGCTTGCATAATTAGTTTCCAGTAGTGTTTAACTGTTGCTAATGACTCAACTGTAGAGCTAAAACAATTTCACATGCCATTCAGGAGAAGGTGTACAAATTGCCACAGTTCGCTGGTATGTTTTAAGCCCAATATAATAGGGGCGAGCCACAAATTCTGAGTGAGAATTTTATAGAAAAATACAATAAATAAATACTGCTCCAAATCTATGACGTAATCGGGTGAGATGATTCCTGTAAAAATTAAATCCTTCTACGGTTTCTATTAAATTTGAACAGGTAGAGTACAATAGCGTCGTAGCTGGCGCCAGCCTAATGGCTCGAGTGAGGTAGCTAATAAGATCACGCGGTTCGTTAATGCAGCCCGACTCCCCCTCACTAATTTCACAAAAGGTCGGCTGTACTTAAATGAAATAATAAACTGCGACCGTTCATGATTTCGTACATTTTTTAGCCAGCTAATCCAATTTTGAGGGAATTAAAGTTTTTATGCCTTGGGATTTGGAAATATGGTTCTGAAAATTACCAGGCCCGCTGTAATTATCGTCAGAAATTAAGGAATCTAAATGCAAAAAGTTTGTTAGGTTTGCGGCGAAGATGCAATGTAAATAAGCCCCTATCGCGTAAGTCATCATTATTATCATCAGTCCGATGCTAACCACTGCTGGAGCAAAGCCTCTTGATGCATCTTCCATTCCTTTCTGCTCTGGGTTACTCTTCACCATATCTTCCCCGCCAACTTTACCATCGCACGTCGCACCATCTAGCCGAGGGTCGACCGACACTGCTATGTTCAGTCCTCGGTTCCCACTGGAAGATCTGGCGGCTCTACCTTCCATTGTCTCTACGACAATTATATACCCTGCCTCTCCACTTCAAGATAGTAATTCAGGTAAGTAATTATGCAATATCAGATGAAGAAGAATATAGGCCATTGCGTCAGCAAACTGCGATAGTATTGTTACTAATATAGATAATACCTACTGATAAAAAGTTATAAAGTTAAGATAACGTAGGATTATAACGGGTGCGGCATTCAACTTGTTCTCTCAGTCTTGTACTTAACAAAATTAAATACAAACCATTCGAATAACAACTCAAAACAATTATACTTAAGTCTTGTTTACAAATAATAAATCAACAACGCCACAACTCCAAATCGGCAGAGATGAATGTGCTGTATTATATAATTTCCACTGACATTCAAAATTCAGTGGCCGCGTCCAAAATGTAACGTCAAGATTAAAAACTCGATTATCCAGCTTGCCCATCTGTTCGCTTGGTGTGCCACAAAAAACAGAACAAATAGAAATGACAAAGGGTTTTTCCTCCCGTTTTCACAATAAACACATGGTCGTTGGACGGTAAACGCGGCCTACGGCGGATTGAATCCACCATTATTAAGTTTTAATGACGTCGACCACAATGGCGGGCCTCCAGGCGATAAACAAAGGATAATGGCCGTTGTGTCGGTCGTAATAAGATAAATAACCGCAATCGCAATCTGCCCGCCTGCTCCACGAGTGTAATCTCGAGACGTTGAAATTAAATATGAATCAAGATGGAAAATGTATATCGATGCGGTTATTACGAGAAAATAAATTGAAGTTTCAGATAGTTTGAATAAGACTGAGTGAGAATTAATTACGTCAGTTTAGAGTGATTTGTGCACAGAATGGGTCCGGTTTTAGCTGGATTTCCAAGGGTAGGTTTTTGAGAATATCAGAAAAGCTCAATGCGCCGAAAAAACCTCATACTGCAAACTGATAGGTTCTTTTTAAATTTTGTTAAAAAAATATAAGATATCAAATCTAATTAAATTAGTCTTCATTATTAGGATGTATCCATAAATGATAAAACCTCTACGGATTTTACCCATGCTTCTATAATTATATATTATGTATACATATATATTCTCTTTACCTATAGAACCTCCATCTCTACCCAGAAACACTTTACCTAAATCGACTCAATCGTAAATTTCGGGCCATTAGACGGGCGTTCCACACAGGGAGTTCACAAAGTGATTCTAAAGTGGTACATGTTGCAAGCTACGTGCAGAGGACGCACGACATCACAGACAATCGTAAAATTTAGTAGTGGATAGCTGCACTGCAATTTCAGTACTCGTTAGCAGACAGCGGTTTGTTCGTCCGATATCTATGAGGCCATGGCCTGGACGCCTAGTGTGTGGAGCAGGCATAAAAAGAACAAAGCATTAATTCTTTCTAACTGTTCGCTCCACGTGTGGATTACGAGCACTCGATACACATCCTCGACCCGGGAAATAGAATTTCTGTCAGTATTTTATTCGTACGATCTTTGTAAGGTACCTTGAATGGTATGTAGGTAACCGGGCGTAAAAAAGTTTGTGAATGTTCATATATTATTGCAAAGCTTCGTTTTGTTTAAACATTTGCTACTATGGCGGCTAACGGCAATTTGTGAAATACAGGATATTTCACAACGATGTGTGCAACAGGCATAAAAAACGGGTTTCAGACCTCAAATTTGATTCCATCTTTGTGACGCTAGAAAAATGCAAATAGGTCGAACAGGACGTAAATTGTTACAGGACGCTCTTGCTCTTGGCTTGTAGAGGTAGTGCAAAGTATACACAGACATTTTTGGAGTTCATGTCCTACAAATAACGAATACACTTCTTTAACGATTGCTACATTTGTTCAGGCCATGGCCTGTACCCCTCGGGGTATCATTCCCCCTAGACTAATTTGCTTTCAACGTGAACTTTGGCACGTTCCATGTTTACTAGCTGTGAGTGTGCAGATACTAATCCCACTCTCATTACTGATGCAAATTTAATACAAACCCCCCTTTAGTGTACACCGTATTGTGTTGTCTTACAGTTTGGACCAATATCAGCAAATGTTGGGCTAAAGATATAGGTTGAAGATTGGTATGAGTTAGCTTAGGTAAATTAAAGTATTGCTAACTGGCTACATACGATAAAACATGTTACCTACCGAGCAGCTACTAAAAACTTTATAGAAAACCCCAATAATACTGCTTGACCTGGAGATCGAACCTATAGTCTAATGAGTCAGTGATGCATTAATGCATATAGATGCATGCATGCATTACAATAAACATTATTTTATGAGTATCACTGAGACGTGATATGCACTATGTTTGGTCAATCGATTTAAGTCGTTACTCTATAGACAACAAAGCTTAATATTCAACAATACGACGGGTGCTTCGCGTTCCGTGTTATATTGAGAAAGTTTTCGAATTCAGCGATTGTATAAATTTCCAAGTGGAGCACTAAATACCATGAAAGCACCAGTTGTAGAGCCAGAGAGTTAATTAGGAACGTTACCTAGTTCTCCAAGTTGTTTGTGATGCGTTGCATGCTAATTTAAACTGTATGGTGGAGTCTTATGATTGAAATTACTAATTATTTTATTTAAACATAAATGAAATGATCAATTAGTTAATTTGTCTTTGTGAGGGCTCGTGGCCAGTAATGAATACGTAATAAGTGTTTTTTTTTTATTGGCGAATAAATTTCTTAAGCCATAAAATGGATAAAATAACCTATTGATTTAAAGAAAAACTACTTTTTACAGATTTTATCGCGTTATATTATTAATCCCGATTTTTCGGGTTTAATAATATAACGCTTTTAATTTAAAATTAACAGACATCTTGGAAAGATAGCATCCCTAGTTTTAACAGTAAAATAAAATATGAAAACTCAATTTTGGCACAAAAATTAGTTTTAAAATTTAATTCAAAGAAACAGTTGAACAAAATATTCAAGTATTCAAGGAGTATTTTTATGAAAATCTGCAGTTATATAAATTCGTTGCTGCAAGAGCTTTGAAATAAATTTAGCTGCCACTATACGCCGCTGCTGTGCATAACACGTCCCATCCCGGAAAATGTTTCGTTTGCCTTCTTCAAATATAAGAGCCTTGCAATTTTCAGTGCTCCACAAGGAAACGTTGTGTTAGCAGTGGGGGGACTTTGACCCTTAAACTGCCAAACCTACTATTTCTCTTTCGTTTTACAGGGTCGACAACGCGCAAGTGATACCCTTGATTACAAGCGTCTATATGCTACGGTAACCGCTTACCATCAGGTGGACCGTATGCTTGTTTGCCACCTAGTAGTATATAAAAAAAAACTTAATAACTTCATATACGTCACAGAAACGAATTAGGCGGGTATCACACGGCCCCAAGACTGACTAGATTATCTTGTACCGCGTGTATTCGACTGCAGCAGCGTGCTAGTTGTCTCTGCTAATAACACGATAAGGAGTCCTTGCCGGTAGTGGTAATGTCAAATATCTTATTTGGCGTAATCTAGTTGTGGCTGTAAGTTTCGGAACTACTTGATACAAAATGCGTACAAGATTATTATTCGATTTATTATTCGATTGAAGCTTTTTTGCTCCACTAAAATTTAGGGTAAATTCCACTGTTACTTTGTCCCCCCAATGGGGCGGCTTGGTAGGACAAAGTAACAGTCATCAATGGGGCGGCTTGGTGGGACAAAGTGGAATAATACCATTAACACCGCCTTTGTACCATCTATGCATAAATAATAAATATATAGAAAGAAAGAAAGAAAGAAAGAAAAATCATTTATTATATATAAATATATTTTACATAATTTCTACTCAATTTACAGCGGAAGCAACTACTACTACTACCATATAAGTAATATAATATAATATTAAACTCTCAGGAAGTGGTAAAGCTCGGCTTAAACTATATTTTTAATTTACTTTTATTTTGCTATAAAACACTGTGGAGACTTTATGTGGTTTTAAAACCAGGCTACAAGACATTGCCATTAATCTCTTGGAACTTTTAACTGAACGATCGATAACCAGCTGTTAAGTTAATCTTGTTCTGCGTAAATTTAATTTAAACTTTAATTTAACCGTTTACGGATAAATCTCAGTTTTACGGTAGGTAGTTGATTGATGAAAGTTTAAGGAAATAACGTAACTATAGGTAATCGTGCAGGTAGTTTTCTGTTGAATGCGTTCAACCCTTATCCTGCCTGATAGAAAACACAAACATGGGGTCTAATATGAAGGATGCAAATCAAGTAAATATACTTACAGGCTACAAATTACTGAACACAGAAAAACTATTTGGAGCCGATAATACACGTAACGGTGGTAGCCACGTGGATCATTAGATCCTACCTCTAAGCGCGCTGGGTTTTCAGTTGTCAGAGGGGCTCGCTGTAAAAACTACGCTGATTTACTGATCTGCAAGGTTAAGCTGCGCCAGCCGCAGTCAGTCTGTGGATAGGTGACCTTTCTTAACACATTAAAAACCCTCCGTGTTGCAGAGATCGTGTAAAGCCGTCGGTACCGGTTGTCATACGGACACCTATGATAATCGTTAGTGGTAGTCAGAAGCCTAAAAGGCTTGGTAAACGGTCTATTTTCAGGATCAGTATTGTCCAGAAATTGGGTTACTGGAAACCGACCCCAACACATAGATTTTATTCAGTTAATAACTAATTTAAGATTTTCCATTCGGGTGAATGTGAAACCTATTAAATTTCAGTATAGAACATTGCTTTAAACGGAGCTGTGTTAACAGTAGTTACTGTAACTACAACCGATTTCCTACGGTGACCCACTTTCTAAATATTGCAAGGAGTTTCTAATATATGGCCAGTTAACCGTACCTACGTATGCGGTTTCATACAAAGTTCCAGCTCGGCACAAAATCTTACTGCAGTTATCTATTTATGTTTATACATATAAATGTATTAACATAAGTAGGTACAACAAATCATCATACCTATTCCTCGAAGGGAAAGACGCTGTACACAATTTGCTGATAGGTCCCATATTATAGGAGGCGAGCTTATCGCGACTAACTGGGCACAAATCGCAAACTCCTAGCTACTACTGAGAATTTTATAAAAACATCCAATAACACTTTGCTAGACAAACCGTTCTCTGTTTCAGTACATATTTAGAGAGGTAGTACAGTTACATCGTTCGTGGTGTAGTAGCGGGCAGATGCAAAGTAGCAATGCGCAAAGTTGACGCGTACAACCAGTTTACAGTTACCCGTAAACAGTAAATGCAAGGGGTAATCGGAAACGGGGCCGGTATTGCCGCTACTATTTCCGGTTACCCCATGTATTTTCTGTTTACCCTGGTTGATATACCTATTTTGTAGACTAACCGATAAACGATGCAAAATGATGATTGGTTAGCTACGGTCGTAGCAAAGTAGAAATTCGTAGCATCTCGTAGCGTAGCGATATTGGTGTGTAGTTGAAAGAAACCTCATAGCGGAAAAGGATAGTAGCTCAAAAGACAATTATATCTATGAACTAGACATTCTTGAACATTTTTATAAGCAATGAATTTCACTTTTTAAAAATTATATTTTTAAATATAATTAGTTTTTTCTAAATATCGACTATCATTTTTAGAATTTTCTTAGTATTTTGTACAATGTGAACACGTAAGAAACGGTTTCCTCCTTAATGTGTGTATCTTGTTTCTTAAGGGCTATTGGGGAGGGTAGTTCTCCCCAATATATCTGCTCTAAACTATTTCCAGGAACAAAATTCAGGAACGTAATTTCCGCAACGAGCTATTAAACTTTATTTGAAATTCCAAACTAAATCTACACACACACATGTGCAAACATAACGTTCCATTATCATTATTAGCACATAATATTCTTTATTCTAGGAATTCTATGTATGTGTGAGTAACGAGAAGAAATTTTAGTTATTTTGTTCGAGTGCACTTTTGATAATTATGCGTAATGGCAGCTGAATATCTCCTGACGTGGAATGTGGAAGGCTTAAGAGTTTCAATCACTGCGATCTGGATAAACCCTTGATTTTTTTTTATTTAATGTTTTCTAAGCAATTTTGTTAGAATAATAAATAAAATGTAGCTCTTGTTATTTGTGGTATTTTTTTTTACCACTAAGGTGGCAAACAAGTATACGGCTCACCTGATGGTAAGCGGTTACTGTAGCCTTTAGACGCTTGCAACATCAGGGGTATCACTTGCGCGTTGCCGACCCTGTAAAACGAAAGGGGAATAGTTGGGCTGGCAGTATAAGGGTAAAAGTCTCCCTCTGCCAACACGTTTCCTCGTGTAGCACTGGGTAACCTCATTCATAGTTAGGAACACAACACAGCTCAAAGATGTATTATTTCAACAGACGTTTTAAATTATAAAGGATCTTCCTATTATTCCATTAAAAGTTATTAATTTAAATAAACACAATTATTTTATAAATAGAAAGAGAATTGATAAAAAAATTACTATTTACATAATGTCTGTACAATATGTAAATAGTAAATTTAGTTGTTTTTTTGTAGGCCAGCACAACAAGCTACCCTAAACTGTCGAATTTATTTGATAGATTTTCGACTTTAATACAAAGTAATAAGGTTCATGTTCAATTGGGAAAATTTGACAGTTTTGGATAGCTTGACCTGCTGGCGTCTGTACAAGAAAAATAGAAAGAACAATACATTTTCACGTTTAAGCGTCAAAGTGTTCCTCTACATCGCTGTGTATCTAGCTACATCTGGTAACGTTCCCAGAAGACTGGCCGCATTGCCACGTTGAATGACAATGCTAATTCTTTGACCCAAGAATAAACCAGCCCTCTAGTCACGCGAAGCGTCGAGTTTCTTTGAAAAGTTATGAATTCTCGAATATACTTACTATCAAATGAGATAGTATATTCGAGAACATGAGGTTTTATCAGTTTGAAACCTATTTGCAAAACGAATGCCGTTTTCACGACCTCACTTTGACTTTTTTATATTTTTTTCCGATCACCACACTATTAATAGACTCAATCTTTTTTCTCAAAATAGTTCCGAAGCCACGTAAATTGCTCTTACCATTTCGGTGTTCAAGGAGAAGTGAAGTCTATTTAAGTAGCCGTCTCATTTGCCACGCGAGCCTGCTCTAATTGGACCGAAACGTGATTACCAAACTAAGGAGGTTTTCACCAAGACGATCGAATCGTGTAGTGATCGGAAACTCGTACGTGGTGTTGGAAAACTAAACTCATTTCGGAATCAGTGTGATTACCTATATGTTCGAAGAAATGGAGAATCTAGGAAAAAGGTTTGAGCCTGTTGAATAAGTGTTGAGTTAAAAAACTGCTTTTATATGTCTCTAATTGTCTGTTGTCTATTTATTTTTTATCTGGCTGTCTATTTGATATTTACACCCAAAAAATACTTTTTTTTATCCCACTGAGGTATAACAATTTTTTACAGATAGTTGACATACTTAGATAATGTAACACTATTGTTTTCTTTCCATTAAATCTTCACAAAAATCAACGGTAACGTTTTACTTTTATTGCGCTCGTAACTTTGACATAAACAACTTATAAGGGCAAGTATATAGAAAAAGTAGGTTGAGTTCCCATCATGTAATTACTCTGACCTGGACATACGTGATACAGATGAACAAAACAACATCTGAAGGTAAATTGGGTCAAGGGCCAAGAAAACTAGTTTTGAACTAGGTACATGTAGTTGGCACAGAGTAGCAATAAAATTAATGTTATGTTCAACTTTCTATATAAGACCTGTGTTAGCTTGAAGGAAACAAAATAATTGAAGAGGAATTTTAGTAGTCTGTGGCATATTTTTGGCTACATGTCATTTCCTGTTGTTCAATTAATTCCATATGTTACAGGCTTACAGGTAAAACTCATAACTACCTCATAAGTTTAGTGGTGTTAAGCACGACTGCTACGCTTGTGGTGGATTCGATTTCCAGGTCGAGTAGTGTTATTAGGTTTTTGTGTTTGGAACTAGTTGGTGCTGTGTAAAATATCCCAAATATGTACATATTTATATTATCCCGTGTAGTCTTATAATGTCATCATACCATCACGCCTGTATTCCTCGAAGGGTTAGGAAGAGGTGTACCAATTTAATCTCACTGCTCGCTGGTTTAGGTCCCATGTAATAGGCGGCGAGCCTAATGCTAAATCCTAACTCCGAGCCTAGCCTATCCTAACTGCGAATTTTATAGAAAAATCCAATAACACTTTCTTATAATCTCAATTTTCGTACACAAAGCTAGAAGCGCCTTAACCCACAAATAGTTCATGTAAAATTTACAATATACGCTAAGCAATAGGGTGTAAACATTGATTGGGTTTTGAACTATCGCGTGGAATAGATAATAAGGGACCAAGTTCTCACACTCACGGAGTGTTGCAAACTAAGTCTCACTCAAACTTTCTACTTGAATCGATATCTGTATCTTAAGTCCTTAAATTGCACTAAGTTTGATGTAAGAAGTTTGAATTAGTCGTAGGTACGTAGTTATTGATTTCTGACATTTACGCGAATTTCAATAAACAATATTAATCACTTTTGTTCTAAAACTCGAGGAAAGAAAGAAACATTTATTGGACGACCTCTGTGGTCTAGCGGTTCGAGTGCCGGGCTGTTGATCATGGGGTCGTGGGTTCGATTCCCACAGGACACAAATATTTGTGTGGATAAAACATGAGCATTTGTGTTTGTCTGGGTGTTTCTTATGTATTATAAGTATGTATTTACAAAAAAAAAAGTATATAAGTATTATATCCATTGTCTAGTACCCATAGTACAAGCTCTGCTTAGTTTGGGACTAGATGGTGTTGTGTAAAATGTCCCAGAAATATTATTATTATTATTATTTATCCTACTGAAATTAGTTATTAATTAGGTATATAGTTACAGGTTAGCAGTGCATGCATGAATATGAAGTTCGAGGCTACCAACTCAGCGAAAGGCGATGAAGACATGCTTGTTCTAAAAAAAATCTTATCAGAAAAAATAAAACAAATACCCCAGAAACACCCACGCCTCATTATTCCCAATCCATAATATTCCATTACTCTTAAAATGAGATATTAAAACGTTTCCAACACTGGATAATAAGTCAAAATGGAAAATAATCGTTCGGCACAAGTAAGCTTGGCATTCTGCCAGGGCTGCAACTAAGTGCTTTATTCTTTAATACTTTCATCATCAACTTATTTCATAAAATGTACGGATGCAGCCTTGGTTGTTACCGAGTTAGATATACGATAGTTGGCCTGGATTGTTGAAGAGGAAACTAGAATGGAATTTTAAAAGTTTGTAGAAGCGTTTTTCTAACTAAAAATGTATACCTACAGTGTTTCAAAACTACCCGTAAAGCCGAGAGGAGGTTAAATGGGGCCTTATAACGAGTCCGTTCACAATATTTAAGAACTGCAGTAACGCTGTAACCCCAAAAAAAGGAAAACAACAACATTTATGAATGAAAAATAGAAAAACTTAAAGTAGACAATTATTAAGTAAAATAGGTACGTAGGCCTTTCTATTAAATAATCTGGTTCCCTGACATGACAGCTGACAAAATTTTTGGCTTTGACAATTTTTTGGTATTTGGTATCACGTTGTATACAACTTTTTTAAGTTTTTACCGAGTCAATCCATTTTGCATTTTGAGATATATTGAAAAATGTTACTGTTCGCATCTGTCTTGACGTTTTAAGACTGCTAAATTACGCAACTGGCTTATATACGGTGTTCCCTGTCATTTAGAGTCTTTTTTCTGAAGGTTTATAAATATCACACCTACATTGCATCTGTACTAAGTTGGGGCAAGTCGCTAGATCAAAAGATATATAATAAATCAACTTTCCATAGAAATTAAACATACAAAACAATCTTTTAAGGGAGGTTTTAATTTTAAATACCATTTCCTATTCAACAGTGCTTGTTTGAACTAATATAGGTTGTGGTTTCATTGTCATATTGCATCTCCCATATGCAAAAAAGTTTCTGTTGCTTGATATTGATTTGTGCTATTTCAAGACTCTTTAAAGACTCACACACGGTTCACACCACCAAACTGTTAAAAAACTTTGTAGCGTAAAAGCTGAAATTTTTTGCGCGAGTGAAGCCGATTATACTTTTTCCGGCAGTGTGGGGATAAAGGAGCCTATACTCCATATATTTCGGTAAAATCGGTCGACTTTGTCAGTTTTACCATTGGAAACGATGGAATGTGTAGTGTAATGGAGTTCTAGTTCATATTTTGGGGTTCACGTGTTCTTATTTCAGCGTTACATTAGGTACTCAAATACGAAAAAATATGGGTTAAGGTATTTATTAATTAATGAGCAGAACTTATGTAACGCATTTCCTTTTCTTGAACTTTAAAGAGTTATGGTGAATTGAAGATCAGCTTTCTCAGGATGAGGTTAAGAACCATCATTATACTCGTATTATTAATAACGCTATTCAGATTTGGGTCAAATCATAATCAACTCATTTTATCTGTCCTCATAAAGGACACGGGTCTCCTCTCAGAATGAGAAAGGTTAGGCTATAGTACACCTTGGTCTAGTGCAGGTTGGCTGACTTCACACACCGTCGAGAAAGTCTCTCAGATGTGCAGGATTCCTCACGATGTTCAACTTTATCGTTTAAACGACTGGTAATAATTAATTCACACATCATTTTGAAAAGTCAGAGGTCAAAAAATATAGTCCAGTACTCATATCACTATCATATGAAATGAAATTAAATGAAAATGAAATGAAATGAAAATTTTTTATTTGCTACAACAAAGACACATTAGAGTAAATAGTACTTACAATAAAAAATTAACAGTACATATTAAATACATAACAACATGAGAAATATATATAAAACAAGTTGTACATCATAATATTTGTGAAGGAAGAAAATAATGGTTACATATGTAGAATAAAATAAGTTTTAAAACTTACATGATTTTAATGTGTCTCACTGCAGCCAATGGGTGTCCAGCTCATCATATGCCAGGCTATAAACACCAGGCGCTGATATACAAAATTTGTGTCAATTTTGTCATTTATTTTTCCGGAAAACTTGTCACTTCTTACAGGAATGTTTTCTATAGAATAATACCTATTATATTAAGTGCAACATATTTTATACCTATGTATTTTCCATTTATCATCCGCAGCACGACTCGTAATTACTCACACCCGTACTCGGAAAGAATGCCTTTTGTAAATCCCTACATACATTTACCGGTTAATCCACTGCGGCATCCTCCATCCGCATAATACACGATAATTCAAATGAATATACCGAAATTATTCGTTTCTTACACGTTTTGAATTTTTATGGGACAAAGACAGATAAAAAGTATGAAAATACACGATATATAATTATCATATTCCTCCGATTATTTTTGAGACATTCACAGGAATATGACGACGTCTGTGGTCTAGTGGTCCGCATGTCAGACTGTTGATCACAAGGTCGTGGGTTCGATTCCCACAGAACACAAATATTTATGTGATGAACATTAAGTGTTTATGTTTGTCTGGGTGTTTGTTATATAATTTAAGTATGTATTTACAAAAAAAAAGTATGTAAGTATATTATATATTCATTGTCTAGTACCCATAGTACAAGCTTTGCTTAGTTTGGGACTAGATGGTGTTGTGTGAAATTGTCCAGGAATATTTTTATATTTTTATTTTTATATGTGGGGCAGCAGTTCTCTCTACATTCGATATTTTGCATTCATAGCACATGAGGGTGGAAAGTGCAAGCGAAGTGAGTAAAGATCACCACTTCTCTCTATCTAACCGTTCGGGACGTGGTATGAGAATGTGCAAGTATGAAAATAAATTCAAATCGTATTGCCTGCTATTACGCTTGCACGCTTCGGGTCGCTTCGTACTTTGTCGGGTCGTTCCGCTTAATTTCTTCTCCCTAGCGACGTTCAAGCTTAGAACTTGGCTCAATCTTTCGATAAAGTCTTAAATGCATTTTCACACTTATCCTTGCCCCATTGTTATGTTACTTTATCGATGTAATAAGGAAAATATTTGCGTTAGAAGCAAAATATTATTCTGGTAGCCGCTTTATGAAGCCATACGTGAAATTTACTTAACAGCTAAGACCTGTTGATTTATTGAAACATACTTGGCAGGTTAGCTTGTAATATATGGTCCGTTTGGAATTACAACAGCTGTTTAACATACCATCACGCTTGTATTTACCTAAGGGTTAGGCAGAGATGTACCAATATACATCCAAATTCGCCAGTATGTTTAAGTCCTATGTAATAGGGGGCGAGCCTATTGCCATTAATTGGTTTAATATCTTAGATATACTGGAGTCGAGATTATGAAAAGATTAATATTATTATTTGCCAATGCTATCCGGAGGTTCTCAATTCGACGTGTATATATTTTTTTTTATATGTATGACCACGCATAACTTTTTTAATTAATAATATAATTATTTTTTTATTGGAAAGGGTATACCTCGAACTAGGTTCCATATAAATTTGGAAAAAAATCCCACTCTTAAGTGGGAAAATAGGGGTGATTTATTGTTCACTCACAGATTTTAATGCTGAGTTGTGTATTACAATTAAATCAAAAGTAATTAGACGACTTACAATTACTTAGGTTTACTTACATTAGTATAAGAACTTAGTTATTATGGTTAAATAAGAAACGTTGATTATTTTTTGCACGAGGCCCCCAATTTCATTTCGCATCTTCTAAAAGACTTCGCGCGAATTTGATTACCCTGCATTGTAACTCAAACAATTACTGTTATGTTATGTTACTGTTGCTTCATTTTACAAATGCATTGGAGTCATTTGAATTTGAACCTTGTGTTAATGTACTTACAAGTTACACGACACGCACTTGGAAATTGCAAGAACCTTTATCGTGGGCATGTGTCAACACATAGCGTCCTCAGTCCAAGCCGTTGCTGTAAAGCCTTTACGACCGGCCAAGTCTGTTATATGCTACCATAAAACTCGTCATCAGTTGGAAAACAGAAACATTTCCTTTGGTAAAAGGAATTTTACAGTTTACGAGGAAACGCATTCTATTAAGAGGCTCTCAGGAAATATATTTTATGACACCGTGTTATTTTTGGTACTTTTTTATTGACTCCAGTAATCTGTTTGTGAAAAGTTGCCATATTGTTGATATTGATTGCTTATTTCATTGATAATGATGATAATGATGTTTATTTCTGTAAAAGGACCTTTTAAAGACATTTTTACAAGTCAATATATTTTTTTATACTTTTTTAATTATTTAATTAACATGCTTGATGGCGCCGTTTCCTAGTTGAAGACCTCTTTCAGTAGTTGTGTACCCTACTATCCAATCCTATCCTATTAATATTATAAATGTGGAAGTTTGTGAGGATGGATGGATGGATGGATGTTTGCTACTCTTTCATGCTAAAACTACTGAACGGATGTTGATGAAACTTTACAGCATTATTATTTATACATCAGAATAACATATAGACTATAATTATTTATAACGACTTTGAGTTAATTAGCCAAATTACAACGATAATTAAAAGTAACCTTTCCACGCGGACGAAGTCGCGGGCAGAAGCTATTTCATTCATAAATTCTCAGTAGTAGCTCAGGAGTTTGGATTTGAGCACGGTTAATGGCAATAGGCTCGTCCCCTTTTACATGGGAATTGTGGGTGTGCATAAATGCACCTCTGCCTAACTATTCTGGGGAATATAGGCTGACGATATGTGTGCGTAAGGGCTCTTGGCCTAATAATAGATTTTGCATTGTGTTACTTGACAGATTAATGCATTAAAAATATCACACATAGTACCTACGTGCACGGTAGGTATTGTATACGGACATGAACAACTAATGACGTCAATACATCCACCCACTTGAGCATTTACTTAGTATAATCCCTAAGTCCGATTTTACAACACCCACGGCTTAGCTATCTTAGACGGGACGAAATCCAAAAGGCACATGGAGACTTAATAGAAAACTTTCTTGTTACGATAAAGTTTTTCAATCGTAGGCATAGCTACATAAGATTGAATTTAGATTGACTATTTGAATCAACTATATCCTTCAGAAAGGCAAAGGCAGAGTGCATGTAACGTTGTAGGTACTGTAGATATCACTATACGGATTCGGCATTATAGTATATCCAAACCGATTATTATGAAAGATGAAATTTTTGACTTGGCAGTCCAATAGTAATATCACTAGGCTATGTATGTGACGCGAACATTATCGCGCTCAAAATGGCCGACATATCTCTGCAAAGCGTAATCAGCGTATCCACATAACAGATTAATGAGGACAAATGACTGATGTAACATGTAACCAAATTGATTTACATATACAAACACTTTCAGTATGTATGTACGCACCATTAGGATCAGGAACGAAATTATCTCAAGGGAATTCGGTCGAAAAATGGGAAAGGTTCTCGATAAAGCTTCCAGTTTATGCCTTGATATCCACTCAGGATGCTTTCCGAACATTTTATGTATCCATACTCTTAAACATTGTTTTTATCTGGGAATTTAGTTCAAAAACCTGTGTACCATAAGGCTCATTTTGTGCATACTTAGTAATGGCCTGAGTTTGCACTGCCTGTATATTTACTTGCAGAATATTTGAGAGGAGATATCTCCTTTTGGCTGAAAGTACAGCACTTTGGTGGTTCTTAGCTTAAAATTCGTAATATCCTATCCTCTCCAATTTGAGTGGAATAATTCTTTATTCCACTCAAATTGGAGCTGCCCGACTGGGGAAGTACCTCCACCTTGCAGTAAATCTAAGTGAAATAACAATGTTGTGTTCTTAACGGTGAGCAAGGTTGCCAGTGCTCCACGAGAAAACGTTGTGTTGCCAGTTGGGGGACTTTGATCCTTATAATGCCAATCCAACTAATCCTCTTTCGTTTTACGGGGTTGGCAACGCGCAAGTGATACCCCATGTGTTGCAGGCGTCTATACGCTGTATGCTTGTATGACAGTTTAGTGCTATAAAAAAGACTTCGTGTGTCTTAGGATATTGCCAAGCAACACACATTAGGTAAATTAAAATTAAACTAGGTTTGAAAATATTATCAGATAGAAAAGCATTTTTATATTACCGACTATCACACTTGTCTTCTATAAAGGATAAGGCAATGGTGTGCTGACTAATAGTGCATTGACATTTTATGTCCTTTAAATAGGGATGGGGGAAGAAGATTTTATATCGAAACTCTCTTAAATTTCACTGAAAACCCAATAATACTGTTCGCCCTGAGAATTGAATTCAGAACCCCATATTCAGTAGTCGTACCTACGCAGTAAATAAAAATATTTTAAAATTATGATTAAAGTCAAGTCAATTCTAAGTTCAAAAGAATATTGAACAACTAATGAATTTGAGGGCAGAGTTTAAATAAGCCGCTTTTTGGTCTTCACAACATGATGCCCTTATAGCACCATTTCCGAAGACCATTGCAAATATCAATATCTATTCTGCAACGGCATTCAATACCACTGCAACTAAATTTTAACAACGTCACTAGCCGTTTGCCCGGCAGTATCGTCCCCAGCGTCCGTAAATAGGCGGTTACCATCCGGCTGGACAAGGAACTAACGGTTGCTCATTAAACCATATAGTGAGGTCACTAGCTATGATAATTGAATTAGCTTAGGACACGCGACCGACCGCGCAACAAAGCGTTCTTTCGATCCTTTCGACCGCCCCAATCGGATTATTCGCGCGGATTTGAACTCGTGTCCCATATATTGAGTTCAGTGCTTGTAAAGAAAGGCATGTTTAATAATGCTGCTCTTTTGCGTTGTTTTATTGAACATCACTTCATTGAATCTTGCTTTTTATAAGCGCTTTAGTACTTGAATAAATCGATGCAGGGACTTCAGTTTTTCTGAATGACATGCAAGATTTTATTTTTTAAATGTCATTTGGGACATTTATTTTGGTATCGAATTCAATAAAATGTTCAGAGGCCAGCACATTAAGCTACCACATTCTGTCAAATGTCTTTGATTGATTTTTAACTTTAATATAAAATAATAAAGTTCATATTCAATTGGGAAATTGTACGTCAGAAATTAATTTTGTTTTTTATTTTCCTCTCAATGAAATTGCATTTACTGTTAAATAATAGAAAATGTTCAATTACGTTCTAATTTTCTCTGGTAATTGTAAGAGCCAAGTAGAAAGTAACAAGTTTTTAATTGAAACAGCGAGAAAGCAATTTAGTTGCCACTTACGAAATTACAGAATTAGTAGTAGGGACCTTTAATGATTACTACAAGATGTGCTTTTAAAGCTCTAATTATACAAAAATGTAAAATACCACTTGGGAACGTCCAGAGAAAAGATCATTGCGATACTCATGTACAGTCAACAAAAGAGTTAAGTATACGGATAGCAAACGAAATATGCATTATTATACTGATTTCGACATAAATAATTACGCGCTAAAGGTATGTAGCTGTTTACAATACCTACGTTTTGACACATATTGCGTGATACATTATTACACTATCTTTATCAAAATACAGATTATTAATTAGCTGCCTGTATACCTAACTCTTTTGTTGACCGTACCTATATCGAACCAATAGCTTTATAAATAACTAGCGGGCGCCCCGGCTTCGTACGTGTAGAATAATATTTTAAAGTACTAATATTTTTATTATGTAGGTACCTGCATTCATTTCTGATCAGATCCTGCATATGAAATTTGACTGACTTGCATACTGTTCATCCCATATTATACCCCTTAAATGCTGCTCCAATATTTTAAATAATAAGAATATTAATAAACCAGTTCACCATTTTATATTCTCATTTTTTTTATCAAAATCAACCACCATTACTAAGTTCTAAAACTCCGTGCATGTATTTGAGCGTAGGTACTAACTAGAGCATCTCTTACGAAACTTTTCAGTGAGTTTCTGAAAATGATAAAGTGCTTTCTAAACTTAGTTAAGTGCTAGAATCTTTCGGTGCTAAGATTTTGTAGTGAAATATTCACGTTTTGATGTACGACCATCGCTTGCACTTTGTTCTACTAACGCAAAAGAGCGAGATAAGTATAGTCTTTGTGGGAGAAAAAGAAATGGATTCAGTCTAAATGGTATCTTTTTATCCTATTAACTATATTGGAGCTAGTGCAGTTAATAACGAAAGTTCACATTCTGAGAATACCGGCGTAATGGTAATTTATCTGAGAACTATGAAAGTTTTTCTAAAAATAGTTTGGAGATTAATTCCGCGATTCATACAAATTATGAGTATAAATACAAAGAAATCAATAAAAAAATTGCTTTTTTTTATTACACACGGTGGTAAATAAGCAAAGGTGCGACCCACCTGATGGTAAGCGGTTACCGAGGCCTATAGAGGCTTGCAACACCAGGGGTATCACTTGCGCATTACCGATCCTGTAAAACGAAAGATGAATAGTTGGGTTTGCAGTATAAGGGTTAAAGGGTAAGGGTCAAAACTGTCAACACAACGTTTCCTCTCGGAGCACTGGCAACCTCGCTCACCGTTAGGATCAAAATACAGCTCAAAGCTGTGTTATTTCACTTCGATGTTCTGCAAGGCGGAGGTACAAGTTCCCCAGTCGAGCAGCTCCGATTTGAGTAGAATTACTCCCACTGTGCCCTACCTCTCTTAAAATTATTTCCGGGTAAAAGCCGAAAGAGTTATGATTCCTCAAATGAAAAGGAAGAAGAGAAATTAAAGTTTACTTATCAAAGATTTTCCAGCTACATTTCGCAACAGCATTATGCAATTAAGGAACTGCCGATACAAAAATAAATAAAACTACCAGATGAGAAAATACACGAAGGAGTTTCAAACTTCCGTAGTTTGGAATCGAGGAAATTTTTGAACTGGAACAGTGAGTTTATCTTGAAGGCATGCGCAGCTGTTACGTAATTTTAAAGAAAATGGAATTTCCCTATTTTTACTAAAGATTGTCCGGTTTTTTAAATGTAATCCCACACTGTCGGTTATATATTTTTTTTAATATAATATAATTTCTTAATTACATAATGCTATTTCAAAAACATATCGGTGGCCTCTAGTTTTCGCTTGAAAGGAAAATGGGCACTTTTTTAATATTCAACCATTTTCTGTATTATTACTGTTCGTTTTGCTTTTAAAAGAAAATATTCATGCACTCATTAGCTAGCACGCGATCACGCTTTTTAAACCATTTCTTTTTTACAGGAACTTAAATAAGTTCCAGCCTAGTAATAGCTTTTTACAAAAGAAACTGCATGTTTCTTTTGTAAAAACTATTACTAGGTATTCCTTTTTCTTGTCATGAATACTGAAGTCACTATATTTATATACTTACATAGGTAAGTATATAAATATAGTAACTTCATGATAAAAAATAATAATTATTATAATAGTATAATAATTATTATTTTTTATTATAACCTGAACTATAGGACATGGTAATGTTATTATCCATTTCCTCAATTTTTTTTTAAATAATTATTTCCTATTCTGGATTACATCTTTAGACTATTACCATGTGGTGTCATTTAATGTCATAAGGTCGTATTCACCTTGTACAGTTTGAATAAAATTTGCTTACTCCGCATAAACTTTGTTTGAACACAAAGGCTATTCCTCTATGTTACGTCAGTAATGATTGAGGTCTACCTTTGTTAGGTTATGTAACACATGAATGCTAACAGAATACCTTGACCTTTCTCTTACGTAAAGCCCAAGGACACATGGAATGTATTGAAACTGAGTTACATACGAACCGAATACCTTTACGAGTAACACAAAAAAATGATCGTATACTGTTCCTGTGGCGAATTTATTAATAAATATAATATATACACACTGTTTTATATCCTTGAGGGGCTCGTGGCTAAGTCATAAATTTGACGCTTTTATAATTTTATTTGAGTAGGTAGGTTTCTTTTTTCTTGTACCGCTAATTAATATATTTAGTTATATACAATTTTATTTAGGCCTTATTAACACCTTTCGAATTTCTACTACTAACCCACTACTGCAAATGTATGTACTTATTTCATTGTTGTCAAAAGTTTTTTGAAATAAATTTATTTATTATTTAAAAAAAAAATACGCTGATCAATGACTTTAAGGTTAAGCTGCGCTAGCCGTGGTCAGTCTGTAGATGATTGACTTAACACATCGAGACCCTCCGTGCTTCGAAGAGTACGTAAAGCCGTCAGTACCGGTTGGCATACGAACACCTATGACAATCGTTAGTGGTAGTCAGAAGGCCAGAAAGCCTGACAACCTTTCTATCCTCATGATATCGCTATTACCAAGAAATTGGGTTGTGGAGGTCTTATTGCAGTCGCTTCGTGCAAAATATGTTGATATTCAGTCGCATGTGGTTTCATCCCCCACACACACACCAAATAAATTGAAAAATCAATTCACGGCTAATACTAAAAATCTATTACTATTTTAAAAATACAATCTGAAGTCAGACTACAGAATTATTTGTATACCTACCTATAATAGTAATAATTATCAAACTAAACATTGACTGCCTCATTAGTCTAGTGGTCCTAAGCGCGACTGCTACGCTAGAGGTCCTGGGTTCGATCCCCAGGTCGAGCAAAGTGTTATTGGGTTTTTCTATGAAATTCTCAGTAGCAGCTCGGAGTCTGGATTTGTGCCCGGTTAATGGCAATACGCTCGCCCCCTATTACATGGGACCTAAAGATACCGGCGAAATGTGAGTGTACATTAGTACACCTCTGCCTAACCCTTCGGGGAATACAGGCGTGATGGTATGTATGTATGTATCAAACTAAACTTTTTTTTTAAACAGAATATTAATAATTAAAATTCTCCTCTACCTATGCAGAAACGCAAAATGCTACGATATGCTCTTACAAATTTCATGAATTCTGTATTGTCACACATGCATCTATTCTGACCAATGGACTGTTTACCTTACCCTTGTTTGCCTTACCTCTAGAGGCATACAAACCTCACTCAAAAACAGACACACATACTATCACGCCTGTATTCCCCGGAGGGTTAGGCAGGAGTGGAATAATGTACACACACAGTTTGCCAGTATATTTAGGTCCCATCTAATAGGGGGCAAATCCAAACCCCGTGCAGTTACTGAGAATTAAATAGTAAAACCCAATAACTCTGCTTGACCAAATCAAACTTAAGACTACATAATTTCTGTTGGCTCATTTGGAAAACACTCACAGATATTCTATGAATTTCAAATAAAACAAAATCGAACACAAATTAAAGTAAATTAAACTTTAGCTGCAGTAAGCAAGCGTGGTTTTGCATTGTTGAACACTAATATATTCTGTCTGGTTGTCGCCACGGGACATTAGGCTCGCCACACGCCACACTGTGCCGCAACGGCGCGTAAAATCTCCTGTTCAATTTCGTGAGAATTTGTTGCAATGTTAAGATTTGATTATTATACGTGATATTTTGTTGATAGTCATAGACAACACATAGCCAATCTGCGTTAGGCTGTTGCCGTATTATTTTATTTGCAATTGCATCCTAAAGGAGTTTTTGAGACAAAAGGTAGCCTATGTCCTTTCCCAAGATCTAATATATACCTAATATCCCTTTACAAAATTTCACCAAAATCTGTTTAGCAAAAGTAACAGACGGACAGACAGTTTCTTTTGCATTTATAATGTTAGTAGGGATAAATTCTCCGTTTATATTAAAATATTTTTACAACCAAAAAATAAAAAAAGTATGAAATATTTCTAGGCCAGTTTAACTAGCCTGAAAGCCTAACCCAGGACGTTAAAAGCTTAAAATCTAGGTTGCCTACACAATCCTAAGTAAATTATAAGCTTTCGTGTTAAACTTTCATTTGTTATGGCTTACTCATATTATCAACATCGTAACTAATGTATGTTTGATTACTTACTCGCATGACAGTATTTTAAGTAATATCCAAAATACACGGAAGTGAGCCAGTACCTTGTCCATATGTAAAAAAACACCGTATCTGGATAAATTATGACTTCGATAACCGATCATGATTTATAATAAACTTCGATTTTAAATTGTTTGATTCGAATGACAGTCATTTATGTTGAAAATGTACCAAAATTCATTCAGTCATCAACCCATATACTGTACTGTACTGTGTTGTTACTTTAAAAGAGACCATGATTCTCTGAGTTTGTTTCGGCGTTTCTTCTCAGAGGTCGTCAGCTAGGAAATGCCGGCTCCATCTAGTTTTAATTATTAATTAGTAATAAATGTCATTGATCATGTAACAATATAAAAAATGTAGGGTAGCTGTCAGTAATTATATCATCAAGACGCCCACCACCTCAGTCTACCCGTGACCATGGACGCTGTAAAGGGTCCGAAACGTCGGGATTAATAATATCAATATACGCGATAAAATCCGTAAAAAGTAGTTTTATTTCAATGTATAATATTCGCGTAAATGTCAGAAATCAATATGTTAACCCATATACTGTCCTACTGTTGGGCATGGGTGTCCTCTCAGATTGCGAGGCATTAGGCTATAGTCCACTACGCTGGCCAAGTGCTTATTGGCAGACTTCACATACCGTCGACAATATCTGAGGTCTCTGCAAACCTGCGAGTGATTATTAACTATTAATAGTATACGCACATGATTTCGGTAAGTCAGAGGTGCGTGCCTTGGATTCGAACTTGAGACTTAAGTAGTCATACCACTAGGCCAACACTGGTATCTTACTTTATCACATGGTGTGCCTACATAGAAAAAAGTGTTACAAGAGGAAGAAAATAATTTTGATGTTGAAAATAAATTGTAGTTCTAAAAATAGACAGACAAAGACTGCCCGGGAACCGCACTTACATAGAGTGTAAGTGGACAAAACATTTGCATATAAAGTGAAAATTAAATTTTACTGTAGCACAATTATTTTACTACGTACCTATTATGAACTGTGTAACTGAACGCAGTTCGAAAAGACGTATAGTAAAAAAGAGGAAATAAAAGTAAAATATATTTTGATTATAATGTCGTAGGATCTAAAAAAATAGATAATATCATATATATAATATATATAATAATAATATATTTTTGGGACATTTTACAGAACACCATCTAGTCCCAAACTAAGCAGAGCTTGTACTATGGGTACTAGACAATGGATATAATACTTATATACTTTTTTTTTGTAAATACATACTTACAATACATAATAAATACGGTTCTAATATTTTTTTTATCGGAAATCTGATGACAGCCGCTTCTTGTAACATACTGATTTTCAGCCGAAACTAGTGAAACTGGCAGCTGATTCCAGCATTGTTGGAAAATGGCAACATAATGTCTGTCTTCGGCTGTCAGTTTAGAAGATAATATTATATACTTTATTTTAATCATAAGATGACAAACCCGCCTACGACCCGCCTAAGCGGTAACCGCAGCCTATACATAGATGGCAGCAACACTCCACCGTTGTCATCTTTAGACCTCAGTTATTAAGTCTCCTATGCCCAGTAATTTCACTGGCTACATTTTATTTCTACCAATCGTGGTGATTCTAAGAATTCTTTCTTCCTTCGTCAAAGTGGATGACGTTTACGAATTACAAATATTTTATCAATTAAAAATAGTTTTGAATATAAAAAGGCTTCACCATATTGTGCGGTCCAGTGACCGCAGCGCTGATTTTTAGCTGAACATAATAGAATGTTACAGCAAGGCAAGCATGACACATGTACGATATGCAACGCTCAATTTATTTTGGTTTGAACTCCGCGATACGGCTGAATAATCTGTCTGTTAGCCTTAATATATTACATTAGCTATTCGTTGACCGCATCTGACCGAGTATACAAAATATGAGAAGCTCCATTTCTATTCAGAAATTAGTTTATCATACAACAATTAGTTGATTGCAGTTTAAGTAGTTTCATAATATCTTCACTATATAGTATAAATCAAAGTCGCTTCCCGCTGTCTATCCGTCCCTATCTTTAAAGTTACGCAACGGATTTTGATGCGGTTTTTTTAGTAGATAGAGTGATTCAAGAGGATGGTTCATATGTATAATAAAACATGTATGTTATTAGTTCATTGTACCCGAGCGAAGCGGGGGCGGGTCGCTAGTTGTTTTTAAAAGAAAAATTGGACGTATAACGTAAACCTTAAACAAAAAAAAAATGTTTCAGTTATTACTTCATCCTCCGATCCTTTTATCAACTATGTTGGGGCCGGTTTCCATTCTAACCAGATGCGGCTAAATATCAGAATATTACAAGAAGGGACGCTATCAGACCTGCGCAACCGATGTCCAACCCAATTTCTGGGTAATACCGATATCCTGAGGATCAACTCGTCATTAGGCTTTTTGGACTACCTTTAATAGGGGTTCGTATGACAACCAGGACGGCTTTAAGTACTCTCCGAGCCACGGAGGGGTCTCGATGTGTTAATAATTAGCACATATCCACAGACTGACTGTGGCTACCGCAGCCTAAACTTGCAGATTGGTTGCTCAGCACTGTCATTACTTAGACACGATAAATTACTTCTAAACATAAATACCAGAATACATCTCTATTACAACAAAGCAACAATTCTAAACGACGGCGACGCTTCAAACGCTCTGAGTGTCCCTAATTATGAACCTTAACTCGAACAAAATATTTGCTCAAAGTAAACACCAAACATTGCTACGTACCGCAACGGTTGCTTTACAAAATAACTGACGCAAATATTTCTATGGAATGCCTCTGCGACAAACTAAAATGCTTTTCCTGAAAGTAATCTTTCTTTGTTTGCTCCATTTCATTCTTATACTTGTTATTTGCAACCAGTAAATTGGCAAACATTGAAAACAGTCGAAGTTGGTATGTGTATGTTGGTAGTTGCGTAAGTGAGATGAGATTTGGAAAAAAAAATTATTAGGTACCTTTATAGCGAAATGTAAGTAAACATTATCATCTATTATAAAATCCGCCTTTAAACATAACATAACCTAGTATCACACCTGTATTCCCTAATGGTTAGACAAAGCTGTACTAATATACTGGACAGTTCGCCGGTACGTTTCATCACCATCAACCCATATACTGTTCTACTGCTGGCCACGGGTCTCCTCTCAGTGTGAGAGGGATTAGGCTATATAGTCCACCACGCTAGCCTAATTCGGGTTGGCAGAGTTCATACACCGTCGAGAATATATATATGCATGCAGGCTTCCTCACGATGTTCTCCTTCACTGTTCAAGCGAGTTATAACTAATTATTATTAATAAGCAAATGAATTGGAAAAGTCAGAGGTGTTGTGCCTTGTATCCAACGGTTATACCACTTGGCCGGTACGTTTAGGCCCATGTAATAGAGGGGCAAGCCTATTACCACTACCCGGCCTCAAATCCATACTCCGAATTGCTACTGAGAATTTTATAGAAAAACCAATAACAGTGTTATTGGGATTGGTTGGCTCGACCTGGGAATCGAACCTAAGACCTCAAGCGTAGCAGTTGCGCTAAGGCTAATGAAACAGTTACGTCTTATAATTGGTTTAAATTCGGGTGTCCTTGCACTTCATTGGCTAAGTAGGTATAGAAATTGAATCATAAATACTTACGTCAACGTTACGCATTACGTATGATTACGTAATTAGTATATGTATAATTATAATACATAATATGTATAATTTTTGCACAACTACCTACTTACGATAATGAGGTAAGTTCTTAATATAGTTAATGTTGGTTTTAGGTGCCTTGTGTTCCAAACGAACAAACAAACATAATGTATTTTATTTGATTAATCAAATGATTATGCTAAATTATGTCGTTCATAAAAGAATAACTTGTATGTAAGATTTACCTTTTTCTTAATTCCCTCTACATCAAAAAACATCTATACAAAGGCCGACCGAGGGACATAAAAATCATTATACCTACCCAACAATATTCCATTTATTCAAAATTTTCGACGCGGCGTATCGTTTTCTCGTCGGCAATTCGTTCTTGCCCCGAGCTAATTTCGACAACTTGGCGAACTTATTACAAGTTAAATTGAAATTCAGAAAGACCTACGCCTATTCTGTACAATTTAAGATGAAAAACTTGGCACTTACGTAAACTGCACCAAGTTCCCGCAATATTTTTCGTGACAATCTTTCTTGAACTGTTTTTAATTTATACTTTTGTTGTGAAACAAAATGTCGGGAGGTTTACCTACTGCGCAAAAATTTTGCTTTACATTCCCTGTTTGTGGAAGACAAACATATCTAATTATGTTTGCATGTGTATTATTTCAGTTTCTCTTTTAAATATATGCGGGTGAGCAAACTTTGATATAGTAAACATTTTTATAATTAATACCACGTTGGTTAGCAGCTCTGTTTTGTCAGTTGAACTTTGTGAGAATTATCGTAGTTGTCTTAATTTATTTTCTTTAAATCGACTTACGGTAGGAGTTGTCTGCTGCTGAGAGCTGTCAGAAATCATCACGTATCGAAAAATCGCTATGCCGTCTCGAGACGTTCGGTTCCGGTCGGCGTAGTTCGGATATTTTCGTCAAACGCTGGCCGCCATTTTTGTTTACATCATGTCTTAGTTAAACGTGACTTTTGTCTGATGTCAGAGTATTGTCACATCTTCCGGTGACCATGGACGCTTTAAGGGGTCCGAAAAGCCAGAATTAATAATAATATCAATATATCAATATATGCGATAAATTTTAGAGTTGTTATTCAATGTCTGATATTCACGTAAGTGCCAGAAGAAGTAGTGATTTTAAAGTGAGCGACACGATGAGTTCGTGTGTCATATGGGGCAAGTGCTGACGACGGCTTTTCAAATTCCAACCCTGAAAGCGACTAAATCACTAGCCGTCGCGCTTCCTATTCATGCACTATTCATCAACGCAGACCAAGACAGTACTGCATTAATTATCCCAGAGCATTCATTTACAAGTATAACGGCCACCTCATCAATAACCCTGATCAAATTTGTTGAGCAAACGATCTGGCTCGCGAAGTCAGCGCGCTGTATTTACTATGCATGGTACTAAGCACCCAACGTCCGCATATTTGCATATTACAAGGTACAGTACACCTTGCGGTCAGCAGTTGTGGGTTAATAGCTTTAACAAGCGCTCGTATCGGAGGGTTATTTAATTTTTAGTGTTCTCTAACGATGTTGCTAAAATGGAGTATAAAGCGTTTCGGTGGTTGTGAGTCTGTCATTAGTAAATTACAGACTCCGACTTAGGAACTATAACCTTATTAATATAGCTTGAACCCTATGGCAGTAGATCGGAGTCATAACTTACTCGAGAAATCGTGGAGAATGTATGAATTTGACGTTTTGCTGACATTTGTCATCGGTAATCGGTAATTAAGCTATGTTTTACGAAGTATAGTCGTATTTTGATGAGGGTATTTTTTCTTTGATATGCCTATTCTACTTTCTATTTTAGTCATTCTAGACCTATGAGGATTTATGAGATAATATGACGATTTTCACATGAGAAACAACTGGAATTTACTAGAACCTGCTACTTTCACTTCGACTTTCAAGCATTTCAAATAACTACCTCTCGTGCGTACAGGGCCTAAACCAAAATCTTTGCTAAATTACTATTCGCTACGTATTTAAACTTATACATTTGAATATACCTACCTGCGAAACCAGTCTTTGTTACTTTAATGTCAATAGAATGAGACGACGCTAGAAAGAGAGAAAACTTCCGACAGAAGCTCCCTGTCGGGAAAGACAGTCCTTATTTAAATATGTAATATTCATACAATCTGTTTCAAATAAATACCAGCAGAGAGTAGAGTCCTCCACAGCTCGCTACGATTCTTGCTTCTTCCACCTTTATGCATCTTGTCGCACACGCGCGCCGGAGAGAACATTACCCCTAATGTTCTCTAAGACATGATGTAAACAAAAATGGCGGCCAGCGCTTGACGAAAATATCCGAACTAAGCCGACCAGAACCGAACGTCTCGTGAGCCGCATAGCGAATTTTCGATACGTGATGATTTCTGGCAGCTCTCAGCAGCAGACAACTCCTACCGTAAGTCGATTTAAAGAAAATAAATTAAGCCAACTATGATAATTCTCACAAATGTTCAACTGACAAAACAGAGCTGCTAACCAACGTGGTATTAATTATAAAAATGTTTACTATATCAAAGTTTGCCCACCCGCATATATTTAAAAGAGACACAGAAATAATACACATGCAAACATAATTAGATATGTTTGTCTTCCACAAACGTCTTCGCGACGGGTTTCGCCAGCGAGTACGGCAGATCGGACGGCGTCTGTACCAGTGTGTTTTGAGAGTAAAAGTCTCTCTATTAGCTTCTAGGAGGGTAATTGATCGTCGGGGTGTAAGTCAGAGCCAAGTCATGGTCTTGGCGAATCCCATGGCCATGACTATATGGCAAGTGAAGGCAAGGACGGTTTTAAGTCGGTATGAGTCCGACATACTCGGCCGTCTGACCAGGTGGTGGATAGTCTATGAGGATTATTCGTACTATAAAAAAAGTCAGGCGGAATCTGGCACTGGTTCCGAGTACTACTCACTTTTTCTTTTAATATAGGTTACAAATTATTGACTTATATTATTCTACCTATTTATTTTATTACGCCTACATATCTTAATATTATCATCCTTAATAATAAAAGATTTTCTTCTTTATAAATCGTTCCTCGACTAAGCTATCCAATCTAAATAAGCTCAATAGTTACTACGTGCTGCGGGTACAAAGACATGGATAGAAAAATCCAATAGCAATTAGTGTTGTCTTTCTTGTGTAAATCTACTACACCTTAGGTTGGTACTGATCAATAGGATTATCCTGTGGTTTAATCTATCATTCTCCTAGTCTTATGTCCCAACTATGTTGAGGTCATCTTCCAGTCTAACCGCGGCTAAAAATTCGTATTTTACACGTAGCGACTGCCACTGATAGCAAACTACTCGTAAATTGGGATAATTTCTGAGCAATTACAACTTATTACTTAGATTGTTATAGGTGTTCGTATGACAACCGGAACCGATAGCTTAATGTGCTTTCTGAGTGCTAAGATGAGTTGCTGACGATTCGGACATAATATATTGGGACACATTGTCCGAATTGACACATTTTAATTTTAATATATTTTTAGTGACAATTCGGATACCATTAAATTATTGAAGCTATTTAGTACAGTCAGACAAAAAAGCGTTACCAAATCTATTTTAGTGGTTTAGACTTTTATATATGCATGATGAACATGCTGGTTCCCCATCTCCTAAAATAAATATGTAGGTAAATATTTCTAAACACTAAAAACTGGAACGATAAAAAGTCTCTCTGATGAAAAATGTGTGACCACTTATCCACAGAAGCGCAGATTGATTGATCAACATAGTTATTATTTAGCCATTGAAGTAAGATAATTATTTTATTTGAATAGTGTAGTCATCAACATCAATCCATAATTATGTTCACGCTTGGATGTAAGCTTCTTTCATTGAACGACGTGGAGTCCGATTTTTAGCTTTTCTCGTCCAATCCTTGCCAGCTGCCTTCCGCAAGTCACTCCATCTGGCCAGCAGGTGTCCCACACCTCGCTTGCCTAGACACAGCGTTTACTCCAACGGTTGTCGGTTCTCCGAGTGATGTGAACGGCCCATTTCCACTTCAGCGTGATAATCCTTTGAGCTACGTCGGTTAATTTTGTTCTCTGACGTATCTAATATTGTTATTGAGTATCTTAATTACGTTCAACAATCTATCTAATTAGACATAATAGGCACTTAAACCAAAACAGCTTTAAGCTGCAGATTATCTCGGCAGTGTACATATTATCAGCACATTATTATTAATACAATTACAGATACATTGATGTATAGATCACAGCACATAGATTTTCTACTTGAATGCAACAAAATAAGGTTTATTTTGTACCGGCGAGATGCACATTGCAATGTACATCTCGCCGGTACGTTTTTAGCTCCTATGTATCACCCTTAATCCAATAATGACATTGCTCGATCTGGAAATCAAAGCCAGGACCTCACGTTCAGTAGCCGCGCTAGCGACCATGACCCTAGTAATGAGGTAGTCCCGTAACAACTGGAGCCTGACCCTGAAGTGTCAATTAGGAGAATACTTAACTATATATATAGGCATCTCTGGGAGTCCTGCCCATTTCTTATTTATTAGCAAGATTTGATGAAAAAAAATCATGAATAAAAGCTACATTAAAGCCTGTTTTCAATAATATAAAGTAAGTAATCAGTTTGATAAATAATTAATCCCGCTCAAGACAGCTTTACAGAGCATAAAATGTTTAATTTCATCTCAAATTCTGTAATTAATTTTAGAAAGTATTAAAATAGCATTATTATCTTTTCCATCCGTCCGAAATTACGTACGAAATTCAACTTCAATATAATTTAATTCGCTTTGATTACGCACTCAAATAATCGTAACGTAAAATAGGTCAAGAGAACGCACTCCTCTTAAAATCCTTCGTAATTGAATACAACCACAAAGTAAGGCCGAAATGCCGAATAAAAAATAAAAAAAGAAAGCTGGATAGTCGTTTTATTAAGGCGATATCAGACGAAATGTGGGGAAGAATAAACAGAGGTCCGATAATGAAGCGACTTTACAAATAAATAAATAAAAAATCGCGATCCAGAGAGCAGCCCTCTTTAGGTAAACACCATTACCGGTCCCTGCCTATAAACCCGCCAAGATAAGATGAATAGAGGTCGCTGCTGTAAAAATAGATATCGAGTGTTTTGCTTATCCCGCGCCGCGCTAACCTTAGAGCGAAGCTTTAAGGTCGTGCGACATGGCTTTAACATTAGGTATACAAATTTTGTGGTTATCGAACACCAAATATTTTAAGGCATCACTAGATATTATTAGTTTTTTTGTGTACCTAGTACTAGCTACCGTTACCAGCTCGTTGCTAAGTAATACTTTAAACTACGCTTGTCAACCGATACCTAAGCAAAGTTGAGCTGCGTTTGCTGCGGTCAGTCTTGGATGGGTAACCATTCTCAACACATCGAGAGCCTTCCGTAACTTGGAGAGCAGATAACGTCACTCGTCTCGGTTGTCATATGAAGACAATAGTGGTATTAAGAAGTCCAAAGAGCCTGAACGCTAGTCTCGAATACGTATTTTGCTTCTGTGTGGTATAGTCGAATATGGATATTGCTTCTGTGTGGATATAATGGGTATGGAATGTGGGCATCCTATCTTAGCCGTCGTGAAATGCAATTAGGGGAAATTGATTATCAGGTGGATAAATTACCCACCCTAGTAATCCGTTTAATATAATGGGGGCTCAACATAATAAGGTTATACTTATGTAGTGTTGTACCTATGTATGACGTTGGAATTTATATTTTTAGCATACAAGCTGAATAGCATAGAAGCCCAAAAATCCAGTCTATCCTCAGGATTATTGAGGATAGACTGGATTTTTGGGCTTCTGACTACTACTAACGATTGTCATAGGTGGTCACATGACAACCGGGACGACTTTACGATATCTCCGAGGCACGGAGGGGTCTCTATGTTTCACAAATCCACAAACCGACCGCGGCTAGCGCAGCTTGAGGTGATGTATGATGCGTAAACCCATATTTGTCTTTCCTAACACCATTGCCATAGCTTCCTAGCTAAGTTATTTAGGTGAGGGAAACGGGTCCCTCCCATTTTGTTGATATATGCTATTAACCTTGCAGAGAGGTTGATCAGCGTATTTAAAACTTAGCCACGAGCTCCCGTTTTCGTAATAAATTATTTAATATTGCCCAGATATTTTTTATATTTTTAGTCGTTCTAAATATTTGCAAACATAATAAATTAAATATTTAGGCACGATCATGCTTGATACGCACAAAAGACAAAACATTCCTTTTTTGAAATCCACACCAAAGGCAAAACCCAAATTTCTAAATCGAAATTCCGAATTTGACCCGGTATAAGAGACATCAGAAATTCTGATAAGTACTCAAAATCGCCAAACTGTTGACAAAGGCAAGTCTATCAAATACAACGCAAAGGACCTATTGTGTTCGGTCGGCGCGATCTGTTTGTCGGTAAACATCGTGTTCAGCTCCAATACCGACGGCACGTGGAAGCTGTTCCGAATATCATTTGCTTATAGCGATTGGTTATTTTTAAGTGTATTTTTGTTTTTGTGCTGCGTTTCATGGTTATTTTTGTTATGGTTACGTTACCTGTTGTCGTGGTGATACCTTCGACGAATTTGTGTTTCTTTATCTCGTGGGATTTTCCAAAAAACTTCTTTGTGTTCACCTGTTTTTTGGCGTACGAAAAATCTTACATCCTTTTCCAACTAAAACCGCACTTACCTTCCCTTGCCCTATAGTAACCCGGCCATGGGATTCGTTACATTTGACAGCTTATTGAGCTTATATCAGTGGGCTTAAGCTGTGTGTTGTCGGTCTGTCAGTCAGTGTTTGAGTATTATATTGTAAATATTTCAATCCTTTACTGTTCCACGGCACGTGTTAAGCCTTCAGATGACTGGTAAGATTAAAGTCTACGCAATTTATAAAATTTCAAAATAATAATTTCACCTGTACATTAATTAGTGTGGGTATCAATTGAAATACATAATACCTGTGAATAAATTGAGCGACAAAGATGGAACGTGTGAACGACACACAGAAATCCATTTAAAATTAACATTCAATTGGAAATGGGCTACACAGTCTGTTTTCGTCAACAATTTAATTTCCAATCAATCGGATAAACGAAGCGGTACAATCGCGAACAAACTCTTTATCGAGACATCGAGTCGGACTGTAAATTCCGCGTAGTAGAAACTTGGTAACAAAAGAGGAACATTTCCGTCCTATACAAAATAGTTGTAACAAAAGAGGTGAGATTCGGGTTTCCACGTCGACTTTACACGCTTTGTTCTGTACCTCACTTTGTGAAATATTTACATGTGACTGTTAATTTAAAGGGGTTGATGTTCTTTGCTGGGAGTCGACAGCAGATGTATTTGGAAACACGTTTAACATAGTGAAATTTAAGTTGGCCGACCAAATTACTGTTAAGGTCTATTTTAGTTAGAAGAAGATGCTATATTTAAAATGATAATATAGATAATTACAATTTACTATTTACGAAATTAACATTGTTAAATGGTGAGTTTTTTATATTTCAAGCAGCACAAACATACAAATTTACGCATGTCGTTAAAATACAATTCAATATAACGTGTCCTAAAAATCATTACACAAAGTTCCTGTGTTTTTCAAATTCATAAATGATGATGATTATAATAACTTGCCGATAATGAAAATAGGGTAATATTATAAGATGTTAAATCCACGCCTATTTTGTCTTGAGTGAGAAAGAGAGCGGTATACTAACCTCTATTCATCTGTACAGCGCTATCCCTGTCTTACAATCTGTAAATGATGGTTCTCATGACTGGGATGATGGATGGGCCGTTATATAATACTAAACCTCAACTACTTCATCACGATGTGTTCTAGGAAGTATAGAACTATTATATGTTATTGAATTATGTTCCAGAATAGTCCCTAGCAATAAGATTTGAGCAGTATACATAACCGCTGTTACCTATTGCCCTTAATAAAAAAAGGCGCGCTTCGGGTATATACATATCAGTCCACGTTTCATTACACATTTCCTTTTTATTGTTTTATATTTTTTCCGATGTTACGTGCCTTTTACAATTGTAGCGATTAAAATATTATTTATAGAAAACCTTTACTTATACAGTTTTCTTTCTCTTCGTTATGAAAATTTTCTTTTAATTTTATTATCATTACTTTGGAGTCAATTGTGTTTCTCCTGTGTTAACTCAAAAACATCAATGGAGAGTCTAGTTTTAATGGATAATCCCATTCCTCTTTTATCCTTATTAATCTTTCTTTTTAACAGTAGGTACCTACTCATCTTATTTTAAACCTTTTTTTAAGTAACTTTAATATTAATTTGTGAGATTTCGGTTCCTCGAAGCTTATTCCAATGTTTTATTACTAAATTATATAAATAAAATATTATTAATGACTAAAGTTATGATTGATTGATTAAATTAATTCAAGTTCCTCAATAAATCGTAGCAATTGGAATGGGAATTTAAATTACTGATTTAAGATTTGAATACCACTTATTTATAAAATGCTTATAAATTCAGGTTTTGCTAAATAAATTTTACATTTTAAAAATAGAACACGGGACTGGCCGCCAAAACAGAAGAACGTATGCACCCATCCGTAAACACGGCACAAAGAAAAAATACACACACGGACATAAAAACTAGCGCGGAAGCGCCAAGTACCGAAATGCATCAACTGTAGGGTTCTCAGCCGGCAAGTGGCCGCACCGTGTCCCACAAAACCACTATCATACCGATACTTGCATGTCTATACTGCTCCTGCAATCAAAGAGAGAGCTTTTAGTATTCTGAAAGTTTGTCTCTTTGTTCTTGTGCTACGTCTCGTTTGACGGGAATTCGATTTGGATAGTGAACACTGCCGAGATGGATAGGTTTCTCTAAATACTTTTGTAACTTAAATAAGTAAATCATTTTGTTGTAGCTTTTTTGTGAATAAAGAATTAGGGATAATGTGGTGAATGCTAGAAATAGTATAGGTAGTTATTTTTACTTATTACTCCATCGTATGTATGGAGCACTATTTAAAAATACCTACTTATAATAATAATTATGATAATATCGAAAGTAACTCTGTTTACCTTTCACGCCTACATCATTGAACAGATTTCGATAGAAATTGTCAAGGAAGGAAAACATGGTTAGGGTTTTGTCTCAAAAAGTTCTCTGGGGTGCGAATGAAACAGCGAGCAATTGCTAGAAAGTTTTGTCATAAAAGCAGATCATTAACTTAAGTATAACCCAGCTCCTTAATTATTATGGAATTGCTCATTTTCGATTTTTTTTTTTATGTACCCTGTTTTGTGTCCCACTGTTGAGCAAAAACCTAGATACCAAGATAGAACTGAATTAGGGGAATTCAGTTCTATCTTGGGCTTCTTCATACCATACTCAAATTAATAATTATTAACCAAAACTGTTTAGTAATTTTGAAAACCTCTCGTTTACATCAAATAAACGTAATTGTTGAACAATACATGGGTGCTATAATTGCATGATAAATAACGTAATTTCCATTTATATGCCAGTTAAAATTCGTGACGTGGCATACATGACGCGTGTAATGAGTCCAAAATAATCTGAAACGAACAAATGTGCTCGTCGAGTGAAATTGAACATTAAATGTGATATTCATTACACATCATTGTCGAATTTACATGTTGAGTTGAAAAGTTTAAGGAATTTCTCAGTTGAAATAACTTGGGTTTGTATGTTGTTGTCGATTATACTTTTACTGTTTTAGGGTTATCATTGACTTGTTTATGAGAACAAATCACAAAATAAAAATATTTACAGTTTATAACACACACTACACTTTTTTTATAGTATGGAAAATTCTCATGGATTATCCGCCAACTAGGCTGGCGGCAGGATATGTCTGCCTCATACCGACTAAAAACCGCACTTGCCTTCACTTGCCCTATAGCCGTAGCCATAGATCCGTGATCTGTGTTTATATTACACATAAAAAATTTCAAATCTAAATGGTCCTCAGTTTTTTTAAAACGAAATTTTGCTATTGCTGCTAATAATTTGTTCCTAATCTGAGGATTACTTTTTTCGATATAGGCACAACTGTGAATTTATGAAAATATGAACTAATATAATTATATCGTTCCCGTAGTTATCAGCAGAATAAATATGAGCGTGTGAAATATTGAACAAAAATCACATTCCATATAAAATCCATAGCGAAAAAATTTAAGAAAAGATCCCTTGAACAAACACTCCTTAATGCCTAGTTTTTGATTAATGGGCGAGGGTTAAGCCGTTGGTTTTAATAGTTTTATTCAATTAGTGGGTTGAAAGATTTCAAAATTACGAAATAATGGTTGCTAGATGGCGATAACTGTACCCTTCTATCGATCGAGTTTGCCTGCTTGTATTTGAGAACCTTGTCTACCTTTATAAAGGTAGACTATGAAGTTTATTGTCATTTTGCCGCTCTCGAATACTTTCATATCACATTATTGGACCAGAGTACTCTTGTGATCATATTCTTCAGTATTAACGTGTTTTATCCTGCTATCTGGACTTGAGTTTCTTCTTATTTTTCTTCTTATTTTTACAGCTCCTGTAGTTACATTACGGTCCTATAAAATAGGAAGCAATCTTGAGAGCCGCAATTTAAGTAATATAAATGTCTTAAGGACCACACTTTATTTGAGTTGTGAATCCAAGGACCATTTCTATTGTTTTAGAAAATAGAAAAACTGAAAAAAGGACCAATAATAAATCATTGTTATATATTAAGAAACCTATTCTGGTAGTATTTAATCAGACTGCTTCAATTTATATACATGTCAAGTAACAATTAGCAGGCACAATAAAAAAAATATTGTTACGTCACGCGGGGAGCCACTATTATTCGTTAACGAATTAACACCGATAAACTTTTCAAAATAATTGCGAGCTGCAGTATAAATAATTATTTTCAGGTAAGGACGCCATGTTTTATTAACATTATTCAAATAAGTGTAATTGCATTTACTGTTGAAGCCGTGTTTACGAATTAAACTCACGCTTGGGCTACAATAAGTAATTGGCTTAATTTATAAGTTCGGATTCTCTTAATTGAAATAACATTCTGTTGTATAGACATGGTTGTATTACGTCATACAGCTTCAAGATGAATTAAAGGCTTTATTTTGTGTATTCTATCTGTATTCGCCATAAAGTCATATAAGAAACTATTAAAAATGAACTAAATATACCTACTCCATTTTTCAAATTAAATATAGTCTGCTCTAATATTCTTTTTAAATATAGTATACGCATGAATTATAATTTTGTAGTTCAAGATATAAAGGTTAATAGTGAGACTGATTGGCCAGAGTTCACCAGACGTTTATTTAGACTAATCACTTGTGATCCTCCTTCCAAATGGATGATATAAGAACTTTGACGCTTAGCAAAAGAGCATACAAATATTTCCAATTCTTGCTAGCTAATAGTTTGCAGCTTTGCTCTCAGCAGCATCAAAATTATACACCCACTGTTCTCGGTATCAGTTCTAAATGCAACACTGCACTGCAGTAAGGACGTACCGCTGTCACACGTAGTCACAGTCCACGACGCTATTCCGTTTGAAGCCATCAATGCCTCTGAAATTTGTACAACCTGTATTTCGGTATAAACCAGAACTGACCTGCAATGGACTGATCGGTTAATTGATTTCGACTAACAATTCGACATTCTATTTCATCAATATCATTATGTACTTGGCATTTGTTTATGATGTGCAATAAAAAGTTGTAAAAACGAAGGAGGTTTGAGTCCTACCTGCGGTGAAATTATTGTTTCATATACGATATCAAACATTATATCATGTTATTTAAAACATTTTTTACAATGTTCATTCGATTCCCAGGTCGATCAGTGCTATCCGATTTTTCTATAAATCCTTTTTAGATTTGACATTTGTACCTGGTTAATGGCATTATGTGGGGCCTTAGAACATACCGGTGAGCTGTAGTTGTACAACAGTACACTTTAACTCTGGATTCAAACGATATCAGGACACGAACATAAATCAAATAAAAAGTTACGGTTCAGCTAATCCGCTCACTCCGCTGTGAATATAACAAGATATATGTATACAGACATTAACACCATAACTAGCGATTTCGCTTGTAGAATACAGAAGTGATGATAATATTATGTATTTTTATATGTACATAAAGAGTACATATAAAAAATATAGCCTAGCCAAGTCAAAGGTTCTAATCGAAGAGTCGCACGTTTGACTTTTCGAAAGAATATTCGTATTAATAAATAATAAACACTCGCTTAAACGGTGAAGGAAAACATCGTGAGGAAACCTGCATGCCTTAGATATTTTCTCGACGGTGGGTGAAGTCTGCCAACCCGCACTAGGCCATTGTAGTGGACTACTTATAGGCTAATCCCTCTCACTCTGAGAGGCGACCCGTGCCCATTAGTGGGATAGTATTAAAGTTAATGATGATTTTTTCCTTTAATTTAAAACTACAACATAACAATATGAGAAAATTAAAAGGGAAGCCCAAGAAAAGCGCCGCGCCTAATCCTGTTACGTCAGATTCAAAATGGACGTCGGAGAAATTCCGTTGCCTCAGTACGGGTTCGCGAAAAATGGTGGAGCAGGATTACTGCTGTGTACAGTCAACAAATTAGTTAAGTATACAGATAGCAAACGAAATACGGATTTTTATACAGATTTCGACATAAATAATTACGCGCCAAAGGGTTACAATACCTACGTTTTGACATATTTTGCGTGATACATTTTACACTATCTTTATCAAAACACAGATTATTAATTAGCTGCCTGTATACCTAACTCTTTTGTTGACCGTACATCTTTGAGAAAATGGTCTAGCTATTAGTATTAACCTTTTTAACTGTTACAGAAATAAGTTAAAAGACAAAATATTAATATAGGTACATAGTTATAAAATTTTGCCTACTTAAATATTTTGTGCGAAGAATATTTATTTAGTAAGAACAAAATATAGCATCACGCCTACTAATGTACACCTACACATCGCAGGTATGTTTAGGTCCCATGTAATAGGAGGCGACCCTATTGCCATTAACCGGGTACCAATCCCAAACTTCTAGCTGCTACTGAGGATTTCGGAAAACAATTGCTCGACCTGGAAATCGTACCCAGGACCTCTGACGTAGCAGCACGCTTACCACTAGGCTAATGAGACAGTTTATATATTTTGTTTCTATGTCTAGCAAGTATTAGTTAATTTTTTTATTTTTGTGCATTTCATATAAAAAAATAATTATAAATTATTGTCAAAAATTGATACAAATAATCTTGAAACCCTGACTCCAGAGCTAGGTTAGGATACCTGCGTAGGTAGGTACCGGAGGAAGTCAGTGGCTCCTGAGGAGTCGGTCACTTCTTCCAGTACCTATTGTTACAATTTTACAAGTTACCTACTCTAAACAAAGATTTATTTTTAATTCAAAACACTGTGAAGAAAAAATTGAATCGAATGTGTTTCATAACATTAAAACAGTGCTGTAGGTTTAACAATTATTATTTCTATGTTACTCATCATAATTATGATATATCAAATTAACCAACTTATAAAACAAATTTTTTGTAGTGATCGTAGTTGTGGATAAAACCTTGTTTATTCTTCAACGTGTATACCTTCATAGTCAAGTTAGTATAAAAATGATCAATGTTTAGGCCACTGCAATCTTAAGGGCGTCACAGACGGAGAAGACACTATAATATTTTATCTTAAGATGCCTGGATATCAAATGTTATAATATCTTAAGGTTTACACACGGTTAAGTTACTATAATACATCCGCTCGAATCATTCGCTCATTTTTAGTTAAACTACGAGTGGCATGTAAAGATATATTAAAATTTCCTTAACTCTCGATAGCTTAAGATACTGTAATATGAAAATATATGTATAGTATCTTAGCCGTTTGTGATAATTCATACAAAATGTATAGTGAGCGATATTTTATCTTAACATAAAATAATAAAGTATCTTCGCCGTGTGTGACTCCCTTAACTCATCAAACTAATATTATATAACACTGCTGAAATCTCAATCCCAGTTGCTTCACGCTAAGTTGGTGCTCAACTCGACGGGTATTTATTGTCTGGGCAATCAAGTTGAAAGCGTCTCAAAAACTTTCTGTTGTACATCACGTTGCAAGTTGCGCGTTACTTCACAAACTTCGCCTTGTTTGTGATACAGCTCGTTTGTTTTCTGTTACACGGGTATTTTTCTTGTTTTCTCATACGAAGGGGTCATGACTCTTAAAATACTTGGGGAGATTGCATGTCTTTTTATGTGAACGTATAGCTCTTTTATGGTGTTTGCTATTGAAGGTGTTTTTTGTATGTTAATAGAAATGTTTTTGTGTAATTAAATTACTTCACAGAACTTGTATTTAAGTAACTAGAAATAAACTAAATAATCTACAAAACATGGATGTTATATAGAAAAAAAACAGCTTTATATAGTTATTTTTTTAAATTGCTATTTGACACCCATTTTTACCCATTACAATAATAAGAAAGATTACTGGATTTGTGAAAACTTGAGAGTTAATAAATATTTATAAAAGATATTAATTAATTCTGGAATTGACAGAAGTCGTGATAGAAAGTGGTGGTCTAAGTAATCTATCTGTCTGAACTTTAAATCTGATTTCATTTATATTCAAAACTATTTTAACTGAGCTTGTGTTAGCTAGCTCAGATGTTCGGAAAAGTTTAGCTTTGACATTGGTTAGATAATGAAATAAGAAGGGAAATGACTAATTTCTCATTTCGAGATAAAACTTAATTAAAGTTTCTACTATTCCCTACTAATATTATAATTGCGAAAGTATGTCTGTCTAGTCACGCCTAAACCGCTGAACTGATTTTGACGAAATTTGGTACAGAGACAGATTAGACTTTGGAGAAGGTTATGGGCTACCTTTAGTCTCAAAAAGCCCTTTGAAATACCTGTATTCCCAGAAGGGTTAGGCAGAGGTATAGGTACTAAATTTACACCCACAGTTCGCCGGTGCCTATGTAATAGGGACGAGTAGTGCCGTTAACCGGGCAAATCCAAACTCCAAGCTGCTACTTAGTATTTCATAGATAAACACAATAATACTTTGTTTGACCTGAGAATCGAACCCAGAACGTCAAGCGTAGCAGTCACGCTTACCGAAATTAGGCTAATGAGACAGTCAACAATAACATTATTTTGGATAGAAACTTAAATAGATTTAAAGGTCAATCGGATTGACGTTGGCTAGTTTTTTTAAACCATATTACAAAGTTTGCTAAGTTTGTAACTAGATGGTTCCATGTAAATTTACCCAAATACTTATTTATTTACAATAATCTTCAACTTATTTTACTGTCTGATTGCTGGGCACAGTTTTCAACGCAGAATGGGAGTTAACAAAATTTCCTTGCGTTGAACCTCGATCTATTGTGTTTTCTACATAGCATTTGTCATGGTGACTATACAGTGTAATTATAGTAATTTGTTCTATCCAGAGTATAGTCCTAACAAGGTTTGATTGATCTTTTGAAGATTACTTGTAGAGAAATTGCAGCACACTGGGGAGATTCGGTATTGTTGTATGTACTCGTAACAAATTTAATCAAAAGACAAATTGACCTATCGCAACCTTCCTACGTTTTGTATCAAGAAAATGAGATTTTTCATCAGAGTAGAATTATGATTGAGGAAGTCGTAATATCTTTTAAAAAGAAAATATATTGTCTCTAAAAGACGCTTTTGAAGCTCTTTGTAAATTATATTTGGTGTCAGTCAAATTTCAAATTCTTCATTTATAATGTGTGATAAACGTGTCTGTTTTAAAAGTAAATAAAGAAATATTTGGTACAGATGCGGTTTAAATATTTACAAGTCCGATGTAATATATCCTGCTTTCTCCCCAGGTGGCAGAGGATCTATGAGGAGTTGCCATATTTAAAAAAAAAAAGTATACTATTATATATGTATAGTTAGGTAGGTATCCGTTTTTTGTATTCGTGTAAAAGTCCCCCGCGACACAGGGATTGTTCCCTAGAATTTACTTTCTTTTAAAAATAAACTACTTAGGACTTGTTAGAGAAAGGATACATTTTATATTAATTACCGTATTATTTTGTCACCAGGCTGCAACAGGACGTATTACGGCGACATCGGTAGAACTTACGAGCTGGAACTGCATCGACCTCGCGAAGACCTGGTGCCTTACGTCTGCCTTCTTACCATTACCGCTGCTGGAGGAGTCCATGGAGACTTGGTTCAGGTTAGTGTTTGCCAATAGACAATCTATTTTCTCTCTTAAATGTGCAGTTCAGAGGCCAGCACATCAAGCTGTGGGGTAGCTTGACAAATTCTCTGTCAAAATTCTTTGATAGATTTTCAACTACACTATATGTTAAGATTTTAAGATTGTGTAAATGTTAAGTGGTAAACACTTAGGAGAACATTGGAGATACAATTATTAAATAAATAAATTAACTATAATACAAAGTAATAAGATTCATATTTAATTAGGAAAATTTTACAGTTTTGGATAGCTTGACCTGCTGGCGTCTGTTCATATAAGGTATTGGGCCCAAGTCAATTATTTCAATTATGCCAGAATGGACAATCAATGACACAAATACTGACAGATCTGGTAGACAAAACTGTAAAATATGTAAATTTTGACTAGAGGTACTTTTTAAGACCTTTAGACTGCCCTGATGACTCGCTAATTGTTATATAATGGCAAAAACTATTATTGAGAATAGTTTTTGACATGCACAGCAAAATGACAGAAAACTAATGGTAGGTTTTAAAACAATATGTAAAAATGTATTTTCAACTACTTCAAATTTACATAAGAACGGAGAAGAATATAAAAATTATTCTAAAAAACTTTTAAGTACTATAACAAATTCTCATTATTTATTCTGACAGTCAAAATAATTAAAAAAGTAAAATTACGCCAGAGGCTTTGCGTAAACATTTTTATAAAATTCTTATAAATCAGTCTGCACCATTTTGATAATAATATTTCTTATATAATATCATTAAATTATAAAAAACACATAGTACGTTCTGGGCTTATAATTGTGTATATTATATACTAGCTTTTACCCGCGACCTCGTACGTGTAAAGTTGGTAAAACATTTTTTGTCGTATTGATTTTACGGGGTTCTTTCAATCCCGTAAAATCAATATGTTAGTTCTGTCACAAACTTATATTTTTTACCGATTCAGATTTCCGGGATTTAAAAAAAAATCCTGCATTTTTCCAGGATTGCTGGTCATAAATGTACCCAGCATCGTTTTTACTTATGTAAAGTACATAACTATTTATCTCTCTAAGTAATAGTAAGTTGACAAAAATACACGTGTCCTCTCGGGATAACTCCCTCATCCATGTTCTAAAGTACATACCACCGATATTCAAGTTAAAATCATAGCTCCTGCTACATACTCAGGTAAAAAAGGGGAAGGCTTTGAGGTAAACAGCACGGATTTCTCCATAAATACCCAAGAGACTTATGGAATATTTACGTCGCTCGCGGTGAACCGCAATTCTTAAGGGATCGCACGCGTCTCTTACAAGCAAATACTGCTTATGTGGTATTAAGGGTTAAATGACTTTAATATAGTAAGATTTAATAATTATTTGTTGCTTTTGTAGATGTTGGAAGTTAAGCCTTTGACACAACGATCGTCTTTCTTTTGCTCTATAAACAATTACATATACCTACAATAACCATCACGCCACGCCCAACCATCTTAGTTCACTTTATTTGTTGAAAACATAAATTATTTTAATTTAATTTCTATTTCTTTGTCATTTTGAACTTAACACTTGCACTAAGGCAAAAATCTGTCAAACCTAGTTTAGACTAAAGATTGTTCAAAACTAATTTTGACTGATTTTCGCAGTCAAAATGAGTTTTGAGTGCAATGCAGTTTTACAACACTATAATATATTACTACACTACACTTACACTGTAAATACTATGTATATTTTGTCAATAAACAATTTATTTATTTAATAACTAACTTTTAAAAATGATTTTCTTTTTTCTCCGTCCAATATTTATCGGTCAGCCGTCCGCTACAATGAACGGTCAAAGGAGAATTTGGCATAATGGAAAATTCCCTTCGACAGACGGTTTAGTTGCTCTAGTTCATTGTTATTTGCGTATTTCGTTTATATTGGTATTCGGTGCGGGTCGCATAGTACCTCAATTTGTGTGTTGTGTTGTTCATTTAACTCTTAGGGGTGAAAAAATGAAAAGAATCTTAATTAATCTTCATCTGGAACAGATAAGATATAAAAACCTACCAGATACCTTTCTAGCGATGGGACTTATTAGGAGGCTCAGAGTCACGCAACGTCTATGCTCGGAGTTTCTCTGCGTGATAGAATCAGAAATGAGGATATCCGCAGAAGAACCAAAGTAACCGACATAGCTCGCAGGATGGCATGGTTGAAGTGGCAATGGGCGGGCCATGTGGCCAGTAGAACGGATGACCGATGGGGAAATAAAGTCCTGGAGTGGCGACCACGCATAGGAAAGCGCAGCGTAGGACGGCCCCCCAACTAGGTGGACGGACGACCTTGTGAGGGTCGCAGGGAGTCGGTGGATGCGGTCTGCGTAAGATCGATTTTTGTGGCGATCTAATGATCGCCACAAAAATCGATCACCCCTAATGGGGTGGCCTATGTTCAGCAGTGGACGTCCGTGGCTGATAGATAGATAGACCTTTCAGGAATACAGGTAGGTATTTCTATTTACTAATATTGATTTATAAATATATTTATGTTTATAAATAAATATATCAATTACAGTATCGATTTTGTGAACCTCACTATCATAATGTGGGTTTATGGTCTGTGGTTATCGTTATAACGCTGTTATAATACCCGTGAATTTCTGTGGCAATAATTGTCAATTTTGTAAGGCTTACACTGGTTATTAATTAAGTATTTAAATCACTGAAAATACATTTCACATTCAATTTTGTAATGAGAACACTCATAAGCCGTGAAAATCTATAATTAAGTATCTGACTCGTTAATAATTACGCTGTTTAACCGATCTGCAAGGTTGAGACGCGCTAGCCGCGGTTTATCTGTGGATGGGTGACCGTTCTTATTACACTGAGACCCCTCCGTGTGTGCGAGAGGACGTGAAGCCATCGTCTATCCTCAGGATATCGATATTGCCCAGGGAAGCGGAGCTTGGATGACAATCGCTTGATGTAAAATGCTGATATTCAGCCGCTTTTGGTTAGAATGGAACTCAACACAGTTGGAAAAGTTCAGAGGATGATGGCATATGTACGTTAATATAATATCTCAGGGGTCCGGTTGCCCAGTCTGCGGTGAGGTCCGATACCAAGATTGAGAAAATTGTTGAGTAGTGGAATTTTCTATGAAATTAGCAGTATCAGCTAGGATTTTGGGGCCTGTTGTGTGGTGGCAGTTTTACATGAGGCGCTTAAAAGTTAAAAGTAAAGAATAAGTTAACCTTTGCTTTACTTTTCGGGAACACAGGCATAGTTGGTATATAGATGCGATGCGATAGAAAACACTCTTTAGTCATTATGATTCCTTTTTATAATATGCAAGCTCAAAAAATGACATGTCTTCACTCAATGAGCACGAATCTAACATCAGAACCGATTCACGAAATCGCTTTGGTGTTAGTCTTAAACGTAACAAAATTAAATACAACAATTTATTATTATCGTCCTATACAAATACCTATTTAAAGAATTATGTATTATCTGTACGCGACGTGATGCTGTGATGTTCAGTAAGTATATAAAAACATGCGCGAATGCAACATTGTGTCAAAATTGACACAATAAACTGTCAAAATTGTAACAACAATGTTCGCCTGTTCAACATTTTGAGCAGGCGAACATTTACTTACATCTTTATTTCAATAGGTGTATAGTTTATTTTTCATCACAAAAACACCTCAACAGCAGTAGGTACCAAAAATATGAAGGGGGATATAGTCGAGCCGTTTTAGACCTCGGGAACGGCCGGAGTATGAAAAATGTGCTGTCAGAGAAGTCGTTTTCTACCCACCTTCAGATATAGCACCCCCTTAGAACCACCCTATAAGGGCAGGGTACAATGTAGGGCATGACGCACGAAGATATTTATATGTTTATATTCGTGCTGAAATATTTTAAAACGGTTCTAGAGCTACACAGGTTATGTTATCTGTGAAGTTGGTTTTGACATAATATCTATGTTGTTTCATTATATTTGTACGATGTTTATTTACAAAAATATAAGCTAAGTTTAACCTTAAAATTATGAGTTTATTTATGTTAATATTTTTAGTTTCAGTCAACATTTTGACTTGATTTGATTTGCCTGGGAAAACGTAGTATGCATTTTTACGTCAATCGTTGAAATCATAAATTTGAAGCAGATAATTTATTATGACTTATACCTTAAACATTCTCCTCGTTTGTTTTACAATTGACATTCCCGGATATTGATATTGGCAGAAATATTTTGAGATTATATTCATTTTTACATTCGGATCGACGTATGTTATGTTCCTTGCCTAAGAACAATACTGGATTAAATTGGGAAAGAATATACCGTTCCATATTATTAAAGAAAAAAGATGCTGGCAATCTATAAAAGATTCTTTTGTGTAAACAAGTAGGTACCTATCTTCACCCTCGCCATTAATCTTTTAGTTTATTGGAAAAAATCGGTTATTTTTGGGTTATTATTATATACAAGTTTTGTCCACGGCACGACACGCGATTAATAAATAATAAATCAATATTTGTGTACATCAGTAAACGCCTGTCTAAAACCCTTCGGGGAATGGAAGCGTGATAGTATGTATCTATACTATTAAATTATAAAGCTGCAAGGCTTGCTTGTTTGTTTGGTTGAAAGCGCTAATCTCAAACTAAAAAAATATTTTTGTGTTGGATAGTCAATTTATCGAGGAAGGTATAAGGTATATAACATCTTGCTACTACCGATAGGAGCCGAGCAAAAAGGAAAAAAGCGTATATATTCATCATCATAAATAAATAAAAAAGCTACTTTTTACGAATTGTATCGCGTTATATTGATTTAATGCAGTCAATCTATCCGTGACCATGGATGTTATAAAGATTTTGAGCCGTCGGGATTAATAATATAACACGATAAAATCTATAAAAAGAAATAAAACTAAATTCCAATTTGAACCTTTGAATTATTTCAACATTTGATTTTGCCGCTGAGCCCCATAGTTGTAGGCCATATGTCCATATAGTAGTAGTAGTTTTATTATGCATTTATACAGCAACAATTTGTTATGGAGTGAGAGTTTAGATTCTTTATTCACTAGCCAGTACATTGTCTGTACCTGTTGGCCAAGCGTGTGGTTCTTCCAAGTTAGGCGTCTGTCTAATTATTCCAAGATACTTGGCGTAATCTTCTTGTGGGAGAGGTATTCCGTTTAGAGTGGCAGAGGGACATATTGTCCCTAATATTCGTATAAGTGTCAGAAAATCAATCATAAAAATATCTATCTTCCACCAAATGTTAAATATTACAGTATCTAACGCATTCTCTGCTTCTGATTCCGGCTAACAGTTCTTGTGCTCAGATTCTCTGCAGTGACAATAATTTTCAATTAAATTTTCCCTCTTAATTAACGCTACTGTGCGACTTTTCACGGGAGGAGATTGCTTTAATAAATTAATTAACTCAACGCGCTTGCCATACTGATTGGGGAAATTAAATCATAAGATTTATTGAACTAGCGGTCACAAGTGCGGCTACTAAGCGTAAGAGATCCTTTGTTCCATCGAACTAAGGATCTCACGCTTAGTAGCCAAAATTACACTGCTCGACCTGGGCATCCCCAGGTCCAGCAGTGTAATTTTTTGTTTCTTAAATTCTCAGCAGCAGCACGGAGTTTAGATTTGAGCCCGGTTAATGGCTCATAATGGTGGTAATTGGCTCACTGAATCACATGGCATCTAAAAATGCGCGAAATGTGTCTGTATATCTCTGCTTAGCCCTTTGAGGAATACAGGCACAATGGTATGTTATGTGATTAACCAATGAGTGCATGAATGAGCATTCTTTTATTATTTCGCTTTAACATTATGTAAATCAAACGTATTTATTGTAGTAAGTGTAGTACATTATATCTTATTATGAGGTAGACAGTCATTTAAAATCCACAAAAAAGGTCAAGTATTTCCAAAAAAAGGTAAAGCCGATTTTTCAGTTAATGAAAAAAGTAATACTACAATATTATTTTCCTTTCGAAGTCGCAAAAGCTTTAAGTGCTCAATGAAGGAGAGATTTGATTTACTTAACATTTAGAATTCTGTTAGACCGTAATTGAAAATAATTTGTCTGTAAATTCAAATTCTACAAACAGGTTTATTTCTCAACAAAAAAGTATAAATGTACAGTTATTTGCAAAGGTCTACTGGTTTGGGAAACCTATTATTTTGAATGTTGTAATGGGTTCTGGGGCTTAGATCGTTACATAAATTGCGGGCTTGCAAAACGAGAAGGTAGGGGCATAGAGGTTGTTTTAATTTCTAGTATCATTTACAATAAAAATTAGGTATTCAACCTACAAAAAGCTCTGCGATGATATACAAAAAATATCATTATATTTTTATATGTATATCAAGTTTTTCCGGTCCTTGTGGAAGTCTATGGAGGAGGCCTTTGTTCAGTAGTAGTCAGTACAGTTTGTTTATTCAGTTCCTCTTGTCATCGATGTGGTAAAATAATATAATTTTCTTTATTTTACATGGCATGGTTTTCATTTTTACACATTTTTTGTAAGTAACTATCTTAATTATAAACACCTTGACATTAAAAACTCTCATCTCAGAAATAAATATTTATTCAGCCACAGCATTAGAGACGCGATATACAATAATAGTATAATATAAATACTTAAATCAAATCAATATATGAAAAGAAAAAAGCAATAAAAAATAAACGAGGTTGCGTGAGTGTGTGTCTCAAGGCCAAATAGGTATCCAGATCAGCTCAATGCCAAGTATAAGTATACTATCTACTAGACTCTGATTTTCGTCTGGAACCTGCACAAGTCTCTCTGTTTCTGTTTTTCAAGGTTGCGTGCACTTTTATCCCTTTATTGTATGTCGTTAAAGTTGACCGTGATACACGGATTATACCCTAGACAAGTGTCACGAGAGACGGTCTTTTAAAAAAAGTACAGAGCAAAATGATCGCGGCAAATGATATGACGATATTGAAACTCAAAATTATGCTAGCTCAATATTCAAAAGTTCACCGCGTTCATATGTCAGGCTGCTTAACTGTATAAAAACAATCGCATAAATAAATATGGTTCTTTACTTTCTTTCAGCAATATAACAGCGAAAATAGTTTAGCTTAGCTTTTATTGGAAGCTCATCCCGGACCCTCCCGTGATAAGCCCGACCACCCTTTAAACCTTCGCAATTATGAAGCGTAAGCGTATGCCTGAGTTAACGCTTTATTATATTTTACATGTATTTTTAGCTGGTTAACCGGTTTCATGTAAGTGAGGATTAAATTGCAATATAAGCTTGGAATAAAATATACGTGGTCTCATTACTTTAATATCATTTTATTGCTTAAACTAATTTACGTTAGAGTCTAATATAGTAATGCAAGTTAAACTTAATCTAGTAATCTAGTTAGACCGTCTTTGTTGAATACAAAGACTTCTTCGATTCTTCGATCTCAGACGTCAGACGACAGTCTATGGATGGGTGACCATCCTTAACACATCAAGACCCTTCCGTGCCTCGGAGAGCACGTAAAGCCGTTGACAATGAAATATGACAATGGAGGTCAGAAGTCCAAGAAGCCTGACAACCAGTCCGTACTAAGAATATGGGTATTACCCAGAAATTGGGTTGCGGAGGTCTGATGGCAGTCACTTCGTATTAAATACTGATATTCAGCCGCATCTGGTTAGGATTTCATCGCGTTATATTGTCAATTAAACACAGCCTGAAACACAGGATTACCTAGTTCAGGCATATTAATTGTATTATACCAAATTTATACTTTGTTTTGTCTAGTTAAGTTATCTTAAGCCAAAAGTTATTTGAATAAATTTATTATTATTATGCTCGTATTTATTCAAGTTCTTATTTACATTATATTTTTAAATATTTTTACAAAAAAAAGGAAACAAAAACATTTAAAAATATAAAAAAACTAGCTGACCCCGCAAACGTTGTTTTGCCAAAAAAAAACCTCGAGGGGCACCCTTATCACTTAAGGGTATGGAAAATAGACAGTAGCCGATTCTCAGACCTACTGAATACGCATAAAAAATTTGGTAAAAATCGGTCAAGCCGTTTCGGAGGAGTACGGTAACTAACATTGTGACATGGAAATTTTATATATTAGATAGTCAGACCACCGATATCGGGAACAGGGTCCAAGCTACCGGTGGTTAAGGCTCCAGAGAGAGGAACCTCCTCACAATGCGTGCTATATCGAGCCGCTTTCTGTATCAAGCCCTTTATTATTATTATTAATTAACAATGTCTAATATAAGTAATATAAGTGTCAGAAATAAATAAGAAGACAGAACATTGTATGTACAAATATAAATCATATTCTTCATTGTACATACACCAAATCAAAGAAATACAATGCTTTGTATGTTATACCTGTATACATAACTGTAGTCAACCCTCCTTTCTCGTGAAGTAAACAGTTCTGCAATACGTTGATTGGTTCCCACTGATCGATACATCTTGGGCTGTCAGAGGCAGGCTGGGGCGATAGGGTCGAACGAATTGCCGCCTCCCGATACTATCAACAAATCTATCTTCCGTCTACAGTTGTTTTCTTTTATTTAATTGACTTTTTAATACATCACACTGCCGATGAAAGGAATGAGTGTTCACTTTTTGAGCAAGAAAACTTATTAGAAGCGATTGGAGACGTATTTTCGGAGTATATAATAGCATAACAACTGAATTTATATAGAATTGTTTAACAAAAATAATAATCTACAAAATTACGCGAATGTGAAATCCAATATTTTTCGACATGCTTATAATAAAATTTACAGTTCCTAGGAATTCGTAAAAAAAGTATTAGTAAGTATGATTAATACATCGTAATCTTTTTTGAAATGGGTATGTTATATCTAAATTTCTTATAACTGAAAAGTCAGCTTAATGTTACCAAGTGGCGGATGTACCATTGCTACGTTGCTACGGCGTAGCACATGCACCGTTGCTACGGCGTAGCCGACGCACGGGCGCAACTGGCGCGTTGATGTCACGATTACACCGCCCATAATTTTGTAGCTCACAATAACATTATGATGTCATTCATGGTATTACTTTGTCGTGTTATGAACATTTTCTTTTTTAGGGAGTGGATTTAATTACCACATAATGCTATCCATTAATGTGACAAAATAACCTTAGCTTTAGAGTTATAAACTGGTACCTATAAAAAAAAAAGTTAATTGAGACGCAATTCGTTTACTATAAACAACTTTTTCTCACCAAAATTCATTTATGTAGATTAACTGGAGCGGTTAAAAGAAACACCGATATAAGTACGATATAAATACCGTCATTCTAAGATTTTCTTTATCAAAACAATTAAAATCAATCAATCCTTGCAGCATCCCACATTAAAAAAAGTTACGAGTATAATAAACCCAACATCAATTAAAGGCAAACCCACATTACAAAGTCAAAATCTTAAATAAGAGTTTTTGGTGCAAAAACTGAACACAGATTAAATCCTTTCCATGTTCTGCTTATTACATTCTAAATTGAACATACCTCGGCGTTTGTTTTCATTCCTATTGTTTTATCACTTTGTTTACGAACACCCGTATAGGATGTGCCGTCAAACTGAGCAGCGCCGGAGTTAATATCGCCCAGAATGTTACAATTCTTGGTGCTTCATTTTACAGACAGATGTTGTAAAATGGTGTAATATTTTACGCAATTATTCTGTATTTTATAGACCAGTGTTGCAAAGAATATGATCGAAATTTCACAGATTTGTCAATAGGTACTGCCACTTATGTGTGTTTGTTTTATATAAGTAGGTATGTAATTATATAAATTAAGGAATTAAAGGTATCCACTTTCTAGAACCCATAGTACAAGTTCTGTTCAGTTTGCGACGAGATATAATAAACCATGCATCAAAAAAAGTGATTGAGCAGCAAAAATCTAAATACAGATATCGGTTAAGTTAGGTTAGAACTGAGACCACACATCGCACGAGCGAACCAAAATATCGTGTTCATGTTTTTTGCAATTTGAACGTTTTGAGACCAAAGGGATAACTAGTGACTAAGATAGTATCATTCAGAGCTCGTTTATTGTGGCTGACTTAGTAATTTAAAAGGCAATGTAGATTTTTAGAGGTGAATAATGCTATTAAAAAGAAGTCTGTTTAATTAGAACCCGTTTGGGACAAGATCGTACTGTGTAAAATATCACACATATAAATATAAATATCCTCCTCTTTATTTACAATAGACTTGCCAAATAATAATTACATATTTACAAAATATACATACTTACCTATACCAAAACAAAAAATAAAATAGAAATAAATAAAAGTATAAACGCTAGTAGGCGTCAAAGTATTCCTCGGCATCGCTGTCGTCCAGCAACGTGCCCAGAAGAATATAAATGAAAAGGAGGTTCTTATAAAATTCAAACGAATACAAACTCTGGGTATAACAAACTCAAAATTCGATTTCATTTGTCAAAAAAAAATCTCATAAAACAAACACCACGCATCTTAAATTTTACCAAAACATCCTGTTAGTTCAATTATACCAGAAATATAATCGTGTCCGGGCCAGTCGTTTGGTCTCTTTTTAACCTATAGTTGATCTATATTGTTATCTCATTCTATCACCACATACCATTTTGCTGCTGTCATTGCTTAATAATGTATCCGTATGTACTAACAATTAAGTTTCAACACCTGTATTGCTTGTTATGTTATCTATTATTCTCTAAGTGCCATTGCAAAACACATGCATTAATGATATCCTTGGTAGTAGGGTCTATTAATGGCGTAAATTATTGTTTGTAGGAGTGGCTTCTTAATGTTACTAAAGTGGTAAATGATAAATGATGATGATAAATGATATTTATTTCTGTAAATAGATCTTTTACAAGTCAATAATTTTACTTTTTTTTAAGTTAGCTGGCTCCGGCTTTTCCTAGCTGACGACCTATGAGAAGAAACGCCGAAACAAACTCAGAAAATCATAGTCTCTTTTAAAGTCCAGACAAAGTAGTAACAAATATGTGTGTTACAATGTAGGGCAAAGTCTGAAATGGCCTTTTGAAGAAAAGGTAAAGTGGGAAACTAAATTAAGACATCACATACCATGTCCATCACGTCTGTATTCCCTGAAGGGTTAGGAAGAAGTTCTATATTACGTAAAAGTTAATTTTAAAATGCATAATAAAGGCAATTATGTAAACAGCTTAATCTTATTTATAACTTCTGACATTACAATAACACAAAGGTATCAGTTTTTACAAAAAAAAATATCATTCAGCGTATTAAATATTGTTACATTCTATCATACGTAGTGATAGGAAATATATTCGCTGCAAATGAATAAATCGGTAATAAATGTTTTATAATCGGTAAATCAATAAAGAAAAATCCTTCCACCCACTGAGATACCAATAAAATATATAAAAAAATAACAGTTTACTTTATTACTTCGTGAAACGATCTTTTTTTGTCTTTAAGTAGGTATTACAACTTCGCAATTACTTCCCCGCAGTGGTAGAGTATAATGTTTTTTTATATTTAACTGCAATGCGTACAAACCATAACGAAGTTAGAACTAACTGTTTTAATTCTTTAATGTGATATTTATTTGGTCTTTAAGGTCTCTTTTAAATGGTTGAGCCCCATGAGACTGATGAATGTGTGCCATCAGTTCTTTGATTATATAAAATCCTTATAACAATAATTAATTTAATATACCTTGATTATAATAATTTTGTATGTTTCATCATCATCAACCCATGTACTGTCCCACTGCTGGGCACTGGTCTCCTCTCATATCGAGAGAGATTAGGCTATAGTCCACTACGCTGGCCTAGTGCGGGTTGACAGACTTCACAAACCGTCGAGAAAAATCTCTAAGGTATGCAGTTTTCCTTCACCGTTTAAGCGAGTGATAATTAATTATTAATACGCACATGAATTCGAAAAGTCAGAGGTGCGTGCCTTGGGTTCGAACTCGAGACCTTCGACTTGGCAGTCCAATTGTCATACCACTAGGCTATCACTGCCATTTGTATGTTTAATAATTGTTAACTGTATACCTTGTGTAGACGCAGGTACTGCATGTAGGCAGGTGGATCAGGTGGATTAATTTTAAAGGAAACTACTTGACTTGAACTGTATTTATTTTAGATAAGACATTAATAAAGTAACATAATGAAATCTAACTTTGTGAAAATGTAGCACAAGTAGGTAACGGACGATTGCTTGGAGCTGAGAAATAAAGCGAAGTGCTTAATTCAGCGATTATCGTACAGACATCACAGACAGACGTACAGCGCATCAAGCTACCACAATCTGTTAAATTTCTTTGATGGATTTTGAACTTTATCTCATTATGATAAGGACATATTCAATTGGGAAAATTTGACAGTTTTAGATAGCTTGACCTACTGGCGTCTGTACCACTGCAGCGAAAAGACCTCTCTATCTTCCTTCCACTCCTTCTGGAAGATTTTCATACCATCTCGCCTGTATACCTTGAAGACAATTACACACTGACTAGCGCGAGGCGTTTTTTTTTTCAGTTTTTACACAGATTTTCCCGAACCAAAAAAAAAATGACAACAATAGGAATACTCGTGAAGAAAGTGTAATAATGTTGTTAATTCACAACACATCCAAACTCCTGCAAGAATCCTTTATAATTACTCCCCGGGGTAGTTCTAATTACCACTCATTAAGGTCCATTACGGCGTGTTTCAAACTCGACGTTGTTTTATTTCAAAGACTTGCTCACCGCCCTTTAATTTGCATATAATTAAAAAGACTTCAATGATCGAACTTTCTTCATGCTTTAATTTATTGGAGACCTGTTATTAAGGACAATTTTATACGACTGGCTATGTTGGCTTAAAATTCGGTGACCTTTAAGTGTGTTTAATGGCAGAGGTGTGTTAAACGAGTACATATCGCCGTCATGTTTAGGTCCTATGTAATAGGCGGTGAGCTCACCATAGCTTTTTCAAACGGATGAATGGTCTAGGAACGCATAAGGGACAAATAATCATTTATCGCTGCTGCATGCTAGTTTTAAACATAATTTTCTTCAATTATTATAATTATACCTAATCCATATCGGCGGATCAAATGTTTGTTTCCAGCTTTAAAGTGTACGTGATAATTTATGTATGTAAGCGTACCAAAGGCACAGGATAAAATACTAGTGTGAGGCAACGTTTAAAAAAAGAAAAATAAGGATTTATTTCAACGCAAATTGTTCAAGTACACCGCCAACGCAGAGTGGGTCACCCTAATCGAGATCGAGTTATTTATAAGCGTGTTAAAACATCAAAGCCCTTTATCTTTTATATCAGGGTTAAGCAAAGGCCATAGGCTAAAATAACCTTATGACGTCAGATACTTTTGAACTAATAAAATATACTACAAGATGTTAAACAGTTTAGATATTTTTCATGAAGTGGGCTTTGATAAAGGCCCTTAAAATAAGATGATATATCATGTCTGTACTCCTCGAAGGGTTAGACCCAAGTGTACTAATGTACAGACGCCAGCACATCAAGCTACCCCAATCTGTCAAATTTAATTGATAGATTTTCAACTTTAACATATTAAAATAAGATTCATATTTAATTGAGAAAATTTGTCAGTTTTGGATAATTTGACCTGCACTGTCTGTACACCAACAGTTTGTCGGTATGTTCTCGACCTGGGAATCTAAATTGGAACCTCTAGCGTAGCAGTCACGCTTACGAAAACAATATATAAACAATAAATGAGGCCCAATACATAAAAAATATATAATAAGTTCTCAATACTGAGAACCTTCTATTTTTGAATTTAGGTAAAAAGCGCATGCTCAACAATACGTTAGACTTGGTTGCGTGGCGTCTCACAAGTAGGTCAGGCGCCGTGTCCGCGCGCTGACCGGAAATTGTGTATGTACCCTCAACACGATAAATATTACTTAGATGTCGATGACACTGGAATATTTGATTTTACAGACAGTTTTCTTATTCTCTATTGGCTGTTGTCTTTATTTAGTGGTGTTAGTAGTAATAGTAAATATTTATATAAAAATAATAAATCAATCTTCTTTTGCCTCTGCATCATCCTAAAGTTGACTGGGAGAGAATGTTTAATGGCATTAATTCCGCCTTTGTCAAATTTTCCCTATTGAAAATGAACCTTATATCTTTGTATTAAAGTTGAAAACCTTTCAAAGAAATTTGACAGATTGTGGTAGCTTGTTGTGCTGACGTCTGTACAACAATTTTATTTTTGACATGAAGTATTACCTAAATAAAATAATAGTAAACAAATAATATGTCATGTATTGCAAAAAAACAAATTGAATAAGGTAGCATACAGAAGTCAATACTAGGTATGAATACCTATGTAATGTTAGTGCGAGCGTATTTTTCTAAGACGTCAAGGAATGAAATACAGATACACGAATGGTACAGTGGTGGAGCTAACGGGTTTTGTTCTATGATTCACGTGTTTGATTATCTACTAAAATAGATGTGTGTCTGTGCTCTTTGATATTTCTTACAACGAAATACTATTTGTAATCTCACCGAGAACATGGATGTTGTAAAGGGTTTGAGTCGTCTAGACTTAATAATATCAATCAAATAACAAAATAAAAAATTTAATCAAAACCGTAATAAAGGAGGTGTAAATACTATTTTTGCTATTAAAAACTAAAAAAGGTATTTACCAAGAGTTATACAGATGGAGTCTACCAATACTCTGGCAAGTAACATAGAACAAGAACCCAAGAAGGTTTATGCCATGGAATTTTTAAAGAATAGTAGACTTAAAAACAGTACAACATAAATTATCCTAGGTAAGTGTTTGGAACGCTGCCTAGTGATCCTAGGCAAAGGGCCAACATTCTAAGCAACAATGTCCTCTTCATCGTATACCCTGTAATGTCTACTCTGGCCTTAAAATAAACCTTAACTTAGTCATCGCATAAAAGAACTACTGAAGAACGCCACAACCTTGGCTCCTGAGTATGATATTTGAGTCTGAGTATGATGTTTGGTTTCCAAAATAGTTAGCCAATCCTAACATAGTTGGAGAAAGGTACGAATATTTTTTTTGTTGGACATAGTATGATTCCAAGACTATCCCATAATATGCCTTTGTGTCCGACTATACTCTTTATACCACAAAACAGTAAAAGTAGTTGGTCTTTCTAAAATGTTCATTATAGTTTGTACTTTTACACATTTTGTACAAAAATAACAACTGCAGACATTCCTAGAATATTTTAAATATAACCACAAATCCAACAAAAGAATTTCCTTTGTGAAACCACGTTAAAAAAGTACATTTCTCTTTCCCAGTAATGTTACTCTTTACAAAATAATTCCGACGAAAAACAAAAACGGGTTTGAGGAGTCCCTCATTATTCGCTTTTTTTCCTTTTGAAATCAGTCAAAAGTTTCATGTGATTGGCGAAGACTTGAGTCGAGAAGAAACTTTATAAAGGCTCTTAAGTACCCTGTCCTTATTGAACCAAGTAACGGGAAACATTTTTAGGGAATATTCCCTAACCGAGTTATTTCTTTGCGTATCAACCCTAAGTCGAAGTTAAATTGGCTTTGTCGAGTTGAGGAGTTACTTTTTAGAGATCCACAAACATTGTATGTACAGAGGCCAGCACATCAAGCTACCACAATCTGTCAAATTTCTTTGATTGATTTTCTACTTTAATACAATTATAATAAGGTTCATATTCAATTGGGAAAATTTGACAGTTTTGGATAGCTTGACCTGCTGGCGTCTGTACAAATAGCAAAAAAATATTAATATCATAAGTATTGTTACTTCACTGTCAAACTTCAAGGGCTGAAAGTACATTTTCATCGGGTTAATAATGTATTTTTCTCTACTCGAGAACCTTACTGCACCAGCGGCCATCAGTTATACAAGCTATGTGTCCCGCCCGTTACCACTAAAGCTTGTTAAGTCTTTCAGCTATGTCGAATTATTATGTATGTAATAGTTTATAACTCTCAAATTATTCTTACGGAACATTAGAGCAGAATAAACCAATGGAACAAATTGACCCGTCCGATTCAATGTCATAATTTCGGGTCCAAAATTTTCGGGTCTATCGCCTACACAAATGGCCCTTGGGTCCGTGGGACAGAATATCAATGTTCCCCTCAATTTTACACACTCTTTCAGGATGAAAACTGTCCTTCAAGTTTGACACGCAAATTGAATGTTTAATTTTATTTTTGGAGTGTCCGGCTTTTGTGGTGTTAAAACGTGAGTCGAAAAAAAGTGTTATTGGGTTTTTCTATGAAATTCTCAGTAGCAGCTTTGAGTTTGATTTGTGTATGGCTGACCTCTTATTACAAGATAAGGTCCCATATCATATCCCTTATCATGGGATAAGGTCATCTGCCTCATTAACCTATTGTTCCTAAACACAACTGAGACGCTTGACACCTTGAGTTCGATTCCCAGATCAAGCAGTGTTATTGGATTTTCCAATTAAATTCTCAGTAGCAGTTCGAAGTTTAGATTTGTGCTCGATTCATGGGAATAGGCTCGGTCTCTATATCATGGGACCTAAGCGTACGTTCAATCTGTGGGTGTAACATTAGTGTACACCTAAACATATATTCCACTATGCCCCACCAAGCCGCCCCATTGGTGGGGCAAAGTAAAATGCTTTAAAGTTCGCAGTAGAATCTAGCCTGCAAAATAGATTATAGTGGGGCAGTTTCCACTAGCTTAAAATTTGGTGGATTCTGCTCCATCAGGGTCGGCACTAGAGTTTGTGTAGGTAAGTTCGTAACAACCTAAGCTAATTTCTACTTAGACTAGGTTAGGTTTTTTTTTATTTTATTTTTCACATTCGTTTTATTCTCGCCAAACTGTTACGTTTAATGGCGAGATGCGCTCATTATACTAATCACTTACCTACCACTAATCAATCATGCAATATGCTAAACAATACAAAATTTTACTGCTTTAGGATCTATTTCCCAATGGAGGCAGACGTTCCCATCAAGCTAAACTTCTCTTTATGTAGAATTAATATCCGAACGGATGTCTCCTTCACCTAGAAACAGATCCCTTAGTTTCTTTTTTAAACTACTTTTGCTAATCTTCGGGCTTTGTCTTAATATGCGTAATTTATTAAATATTTTCGGTACCAACACTTTTGACAATCTCTCACCAAAATAATTTCTAACTTTTGGTTGAACTAATCTTTTCTCCCTTACACTTCTAGTATTATATTTATTTTTAATAATTATTTTATGCTCTTCACTGTAATAGTGTTCCAAGCCTATCAAATATTTTACCTTCTTATCTATTGGCAGAATTTTACAAATAGGAAATAATTTATCGTATTCTTTGTTACACTCTTCCTTAACTTTTTTACTAACTAAGAACTTCATCAGTCTTATCTGTATTTTTTTTTATATCTTTTAAGTATGTCATAAACGTTCGCCCATATACAATAAGTCCATAACTTATCAGTGAGTCGGCGAGTGCATAGTATGTAATTAGTATCGTGTGTTTATTCAACACTCTGCTTAATTGGTAGAACTTTCCTAGTATAGATTTTAACTTATTACAAATTTCAGTTATTTATGCGGTTTCCAGTTGAAATTTTTATCAACGGTTAGGCCTAAATATTTAAATCGATCAACACAGTCTATTTTTTTACATGTACAATTTATTTGATGATTATGAAAACATTCGTATGTATGTCATCATCATCATCCGTAACCCGACTTCAACCACTATTGGGTATAGGCTTCTCTTTAGTAGTTGCATTTTCATCGCTCTTGTGTCAGTCTCTTCTATGTCTGTCCTGCGATGCTAAAAATCTCGTCCACCCATCTCGTTTCCGGATGACCATAATTCCTTTTCCCAGTCCTCGGCCGCCACTCTATCATGGCTATAATCAACCTGCCATCACCACGCCTTGCCACCTTTTTTTTTTGTTGACGGCGGTGGAAATGCTTTATGCACCTACCGTGGGTGTGTCGGACTCTGCTTTGAAAAGAGCGAGCTACCGACTGAAACCAACCTCGGCGTTTCGGGTCACCACTTTAGTGCCATGACTACGGGAGCGCTGTAGCATTCGTCCGTAGAACGCCTTGCCACCTGTCTCAGGTGTAAAAACGAATAATAAACAAAATTACGTAAACAAAAATCAGCTCACGTTTATGCAAAATCAACGGTCTGATTCAGAGCTGCTGAAACATGCCAGTGAATAGTTAAACACTGCGGAGCTCCGATTTGGCAAACATTCAGTTGCGATCCATGCCTGTTTAGCGTGCCTCGACTTAACGCCACTGAATTAATAATCACGGAACCCGATGAGCCACTCTTAATGGACCTCGGTGGATACCCGCGATTGAGGTATTATAAATTGACATTGCTAAAGCTAAAATAATGTAAATTTAATGTTAAACATCATGCCTTCTGACATTTTCCTATATTAGATACCTACTATAATAAAATATGTAACAACTACTAAACACTGCTACTGAGAATTTTATAGAAAAACCCATTAACACTTTACTCGACCTGGGAATCGAACCTATAGCATAGCAGTCTCGCTTACGACTAGTAGTCTGTTAAGCAAACAAACGTTGACTTGTAAAGGTATTTATAGAAATAAATCAATAATCACATTTAATTAACTAATTAATAATAGGTATATGTTGTAAGCTTTTTAATTGAACAGATCATTAGTAGAAAATGTTTTGTCTTGTTTGCTTTGTGCCTACGCACGGTTACATAGAAAGCTATACATTTCCAGTAAAAGCTGAAGCTCTCATTGCATGGAAAGTATACACAATACAAGATCAGCTTATAATGGACATGTTTCTTACATCGATGAGACTTTACTTTTATTTCAGTTTTTTTATAAACAATTGAATGTTGAATTTTATTGCCAGTAACAACATTTGTATCATTATAGAAAACATCTTTCATTATCTGTGTAAGAATGTCCCAAAAATATAACAAAAGAATATCATGATGCCTGTATTCCCTGGGTAGGCAGAGCTGTATTGTTGTACACCGCATTAGTACAAAGTAGTTTTAAATATTGTTATCGTTTGATCTTTGTTATAATATATTTTCTCAGCATAATATTTTAACGTCAACTGGCCGCTATGCAAGAAAATACAATTTCAGATCATTTTCACCTTAATTGACAACATATTTAGGTCAAGAAACTATACATAGCGAAGGGGGAGGGGGGACAAACATACGTACAAAATAGGTCCAACATAAAAGGATATTTATCATTCTCACTTTTTAACTAAAACAAAACTAACACAAGCGGTTCAGCTGTATAGTTCTGGCAATACCTTTTTATGTAAGTATACTTATATATTTAGGTTACATGCATCCTGCAACATAGTTTAGTCATTATAGTCGTCAACATATTTCTAGTTCCTTCTAAACATAACACACTTGAAATAAAAGACAAGTCCAAATTCAGTAAAATGTATCCTGCATAAACTTTATTTAATCGAAGTTAACATTAAACGAAAAGTCCGTCTTTGCCGTAACATTGAAAATTGTACACTAAAAAATCCATTCAACCAACTAACTATTTTTAAAAGCGTGGCAACACTGGAAACAAGGACTCTTGAGGGTAGATTAGGAACAAATCTTAAACATAAATTTCCCAAATCCCTAAAATGGGAATGCTCTGACAGACACAGTTGCATTTGCCTGCCAAGTTTCAACTGTATGTGGTCTGGAGCGAACACAAGACAGTAAATTAGTCCCACGATTACGTTTCTTGTTCGTCCCAAATATGGGAATTGGAGTCTAGAGAGAGATGAAGTTGGGGTTGAAGTTTGGGTAAGCCAAGAGAAAGTTGTTTGGTTGAAAAAATATTGTATAAAAGATGGTACCTACGTAAGACGAAAAAGATAATGTAGGTGCGGAAGTATTTTATAGCATTATAGATACCTATAATTCTTTTTAAATAAAAGCATTTTAATTAAAATATAAAAGAAAGAGCAATTTGCGTAATGAATTTATTACTAAAACAAAATCATGAAAAAATAAAGTATTTGCATGTTGTATTTTCTTTTTGTATTGTTAAATGCATTTCTTTTGTTTTTCGCATGGTGTCTTTTTTTTCTATAAAAACTATTATTTTTTATATAATGTATCGTTGCATTGTTTTTATTCATGTTACTTTGGCTCATATTTTAGCTCCTCTAGCTCAGTCCAGGATTTTCTATCCCGAGTCTTTTCATATCACGTTGGAAAAGAACTATCAAAATGGTTTGACGACGTCTGTGGTCTAGTGGTTCGAGTGGACTGCTGATCATGGGGTCGTGGGTATCGATTCCCACAAGACACAAATATTTGTGTGGGTAAAACAATGAGTATTTGTGTTTGTCTGGGTGTTTCTTATGTATTATAAGTATGTATTTACAAAAAAAAAGTATTATATCCATTGTCTAGTACCCATAGTACAAGCTCTGCTTAGTTTGGGACTAGATGGTGTTGTGTAAAATGTCCCAAAAATATTTATTTATTTTATTTATTCCACCAACGCTTCCTCGGCTGCCGCCACGCTAGTCTTGTAGGAGTGTAAAAAAACATAATTATCATTCATTCTTAATTTTATCCACAAACAGCGTTCTATTATAATAATAACCACATTCTTGATTGTTAATTTCAATTAACATTGTTGTTACAAAACACAGGTATAAAAACAACAGAAAATAAAAGTCAATTTGTGCTGTGCGGTTACCCGAACGTGTGTTGATGACGCCGATCGTTTAATATCGATGCGATAACCGAATATCGATAAATCGATACCGATTTATTACAAGTGTCGACTACCTAAAATTTGTCATGAAATAAGAAATGCCAGTTTCTTTATTGTCGTTTTATAAACGTAACATCCATCACGTCTGTATTCCCGAAAGGATAGGCAAAGGTTTTAATTTACACTCACAATTCGCCGATAACGTTTTAAGCTCCATGTTTAAAACTAAATAAATATTTGGGATGTTTTTGCAGTGTGAGGCGACATTGTATTCTTGTTGACGCAGCTCCTTCAGAGCTCATCCACCAGCCCACTTTCACCATACCTACTTTACGGTCATTGTCCTTAGAGCACAAGGTAGACTCACGTCATATTGTTGGAAATTAAATAATTTAATAAATCGGTTAACGTTGAACTTTTAATTGTTTGGTGTTATTATTTCATTCCTGCGTATGTAAATCAATAGAGATAATTCTACAGTAGTGTCATAGACATTAAAATTAACAGTAGCTAAAATTATATGTTACAAGTGCACCCCATCCCAAAATAAGAAAAGTTTGTACTATGGGTGCATACTAAGAGAATGCATATAATAACTACCTATATGTGCTTAAGAATCACCCAGCCAAACACAAACATATTTGTGTAAATATAATTTGCATATATCTTTATGTTGTGACACGTTAACCACCAGACCGCAGTAGTCGATAAATATGCGCGCTCTTTGCAAGTTACTGACCACAAATCCAAATTCTACCTTATAGGTAAAACTGCTTGCATCGGTCTAGTGAGCAATAATGCAAGCAGTGTTAGTCGCTTTTTTTTTAACATAATTTATTGTACAAAAAAGATAATCTTTCTTTCACACAATTTATGATTATTTATGTTTATTATTTCCCTGTCATATTTAGTAAATTATGAATTTATTACTCATCCTTAATCTTTTTGAGGTAAAATTAAAATGCTATGTAGGTTGATGGGATGAAAAATGTGCCATATAATAGAAACAACAGAAACTGTAATAAACATAATAAATTTAAATACAAAAGCACATTTCACTATAAAAATACACATTATAAGTGAAATGACAGTGTTCAAAACCAATTTTCGTAGTAGAGAAACACGAATTCATCACAAATTGCTGTCCTCAAAAACATCAGTCCACTTGTAAAAACACAAGAAATTTGTAAGTAGTTTAGTTACGTCTCTGCTAGAACTTCAAAGGCTTCGTTTAATTTATCAGTATAGTCATATGCTTTCTGGTCATTCTTCACAATCCATGTGGAACCACTCTTTCCTCCATCCATCACTTGCAGTATACCTGATACCGCTGATGCCACCCTGAAAAGAAAAAGGAAGGAATTAAATATAAGATTCTATACAGACCTATTGTTATATTTGTTTAAGAGAGAAAAATGCTATTATGTAATTGTTTTTTGTAAAAATAACGTGAACTTTCGCAAATTAATTTGGAACGTGTAATTAAATGTTTGAAAATTTTAAATATCAGCATATCAATAAAAAAATAAACTGCCTTGATGGTTTAGTGGTCACTATTTTGGTTGTTGCGGTCCATTCCCAGGTCCAGCAAGGTATTAGGTATTAGGTTCTACAAAAAAACTAGAATTTTTGTGTTATTTAAACCTGCTATTCCTCACTTATTAAGTAAACCTAATAATTTTACTATATCCAAGAATTATGCAGGCTTTCTCAAACAAATAAGTACCTACTTCCACTAGCCAATTTAGTCAGGAAACTCGTTGTTGTCAAACTATCTTCATCAACACAAACTTCATCTAGACCGTACAAGTAAGGAAGCTGTTATAGGACAGCAGTAAGTATTTTTTAAAAAAAAAACACCGCTGTCCTATGGTGTCGCACATTAAACTCCTGCGGTGCAAGCTTTTAATAAAATCGGTAAAAATGTTGAGTGCCTACTTTAAATTGGATAATTTTATCGAAAACGGCACCATCAAAATTTCGGTATTCAACAATCAATAAATTATTTTGTCGGCACAGTAAAGCCATTGTGGAATCATTTTTTAGACATTGTTTTACTATAAAAATCGACTAAATTGTCTTTATAAGATGACCTTTACAATATTTCAATTAAGTAATTTGACATGTTAAATTGATAAAATTTTATGAATGTCGATGGTTATGCTTGCACCCTTCGTTGGGCTACTGTGCACAAAGCTTGCAACAAACAATTGTGAGCTTTAGGAGAATGGCAATTACTAAAATGCAATAAAATTCGATGCATCGACAAGCGATACAACACTTCAGTATTCTAAAAACTTATTGTTGTTTAACCTTCTTAAAAGTCTAATTATTAATTTTATTTTGCATAGTTATGCATGCTGATAATTTTCTAGTTATAAATTTTGTGACGCCATCCTAGGATGGATAATATGAAAGAGGAAGTCGATATCTAGCTTATTGTTGTTTATCAAAAATAAAATGTGCGAGGATTAATATTGTAATCAGCGTGAGCCAGCATGCTTGATAATTCGAGAGGTATGGCATAGTGGAAGTAATTCCATTCAAATCGGAGCTGCCTGGAGAAGTACCTCCGCCTTGCAGAAATCTGAAGTGAAATAACACTGCTATGAGCTGTGTTCTTTTCCTTACGGTAAGCAAAGTTGCCAGTAATGCGCAAGGAAACGTTGTGTTAGCAGTGGGGGGAATTTGACCCTTATACTGCCAATATAACTATTACTCTTTTGTTTTACAAGGCAGGGTCGGCAACGCGTAAGTGCTACCCTTGGTGTTATAGGCTACGGTAACCGCTTACATAAAAAAAATATGTGGTATAAAAAAAATGCCCGGCTCTGCTGTCTTCTGCACTCAGCCTTACTATCCTCACCTCTGTCTTACGGGCACTCGGGATGTGACGCGTTCTGCTGAATTTTCATCAAAGTTCTCAAAGTTGCTCCTATTTAAGATGGCCGTGTCAGTTGGTCCGAGGCATACTGTAATGACTCGCACTTTGCTCTCCGAATATACTTTCTCCGCCTGTAAAAGTATTGATTAAAAATATATTAACAATTTACCACTATTTGCTTCGTGAGTCTAGTGGTCCTAAGCGCAACTACTACGTTAGAGGTCTTCTTGTGGTTCGATTCCTAGGTGGAACAGTGTTATTGGCTTTTTCTATGAAATTCTCAGTAGCAGCTCGGAGTTTGTATTTTTTCCCGTTAATGGCACTGGGCTCGCCCCTTATTACATGGGAGCTAAAAATACTGGTGAACTATGGGTGTAAATTGGTACACCTCTGCCTAACCCTTCCCCACCCCCTTAAATATTTTACTAAATATTTAACAAAATGATGCACATATTTATTTTGTATTGAAGAAAACTTTGCCCAGGCACTCCTGCAACAGCGGCGGTGCGTTTGCAAACACAACCTAGACCCGAAATAACTATTTGTAGGCAATACAAATATTTGGCCCTTGCGGAAATCTAACCCACGACCAGTAGCGTAAGCAATAGCCGATTGTTGAGCCAATGCCGCCAAGTCATCGTGATAAATGAAACAAAAGATCTGTCGTAAAAAAACAATGACGTAACGCTTAAGAACTGATTTAAACAAGAATATGCCGTTAATTAGCTTCCTTACAAATATTAAATATTTAGGAGAAGGTTCTATTAAGAGCTCTTAACAAGGAAGATTTCAGATAAGGTTTTAATTAAATTTAGATCTTATTGTTCATCTTGGACTTTTCAGTGAACGTGCATTATTATCCTAATGGTCGTAAGTAAATAAATTAATAAGAACAACAGCTGTACCGTATCGTACAAACATATTTTTTTTTATCGCAAAATTAATTTTTCGTTGAATATTCATTTCCACAAAAATAATAATCCGAAATATAAGACTTACCCCCATAGCAATACTGAACTTTAAGACGGCCGTCTTTGTAGCCGCGTACACAGGAAGGTGGGTGCCAAGGTTGAGGGCCAATAACGAGGATATGTTGATGATAACACCGCCATTACCGTCTTTATTGACGCCCATTACCTCCAGGGCTTTCATAGTGCTGGAGACTGTTGCAGTCTGTAAGATATTACAACTTAATGCCACCGTAAAATAGTCTTTAAGGGCTATAAAAGTTAATGAAACATAGGGAACTCTGATTGGAAACCTGCATATCTGAGGCATTTTCTCGATGAGGTGTGAAGTCTGCCATGTACTACGACAGCGTGGTAAATCCGTAGTTGGTCATTCCGGGAGGAGACCATGCCTATAAAAGGGTTGATGAAGACTTGTTTTAAAAGTATGATGCATCTATGTATTTGCAAATTGTTTATTATATCATATATCTTCTCATAATCCTTACTAATATTATTAAATGTGAAAGTGACTACTTCTGTCTGTCTTTTATGCATTCACGCCTAAATCGCTGAAGTGATTTTGGTGAATTTTGGTACAGAGAAAGATTAGACCTTGAAGCCTTCTCCAAGGACATAGGCTACCAAATATCTCAAAAAGGGATTTGAAGGACACAGCTAGTTGAAAATAACGAATGAGTACGCTGTCTCGTGCCTATGTAATATTATTCAAATAATGCCCTTTTTATCGATAACATTCGCCATTTAATCGAATCAAAAGCGAATAACTCAGTTCAGCTCACGCGAGAATTCATAACTCACAGAGTCAATGCCGAGCAGCCTCGTGTGCGTTCCTTCGTTGACAGTCAAAACCACTACGTATTTTATGACTACCCGCCGAGGCTCCGATTCTGTCAAATACTGATTAATATACGTAATATACACGTTGGTAAAGGAGAAACGACAAATTATACATGTCATACTGTTGCCTGCTTCATTGGTCTACCTGGTCGCATGCGCCGCTGCTCATCGTGAGATCCTAGGTTTGACTCCCAAGTCGAACAAAGTGTTGTTGAGTTTCCCCATTAATAATTTCTCAGTAGTTTAAATTAGTGCCTGCGTGGAGCCGTTTTAGCCCGGTTGCTGAGCATGAGATCCTGGGTTCGAAAACTAAGCCGAGCACATTGTTGTTGGATTTCTCCATTATTAATTTCTCAGTAACTACTTGGAGTTTGAATTTGTGACTGTGGCCTCCCTTTTCTTTAAATTTGTGTATGTGTTAAAGCTGAGTTAGTACTAAGTTACCGAGAGCACTGCCTGTGATATCGAATTTTCCCAATTGAATATTATTTTGCATTAAAATTGAAAATCTAACAAAGAAATTGACAGATTGGAGTAGCCTCTTTACCTACCTAAATCCTGAGGATTATATTTTCGTTCACAAAATTTATGTATTATTAAATAATACTAGTATTGATATTTTATGTTTTTTTTTATACTACCACGGTGGCAAACAAGCATACGGCCCACCTGATGGTAAGCGGTTATCGTAGCCTATAGACGCTAGCAACACCAGGGGTGTCACTTGCGCGTTGCCGATCCTGTAAAACGAAAGATGTCGATGTTATTACTTGCCCGTCTGCTGTTTCACCCCTATCCCTAAGGATTTTTTGAACCTGTGTTCTTCTCCAAAGTCTAATCTATCTCTGTACCAAATTTTGCGTAGGGATTTTTACAGAGCACATCAAGCTACCCCAATCTGTCGATTTTTCGGATAGATTTTAAACTTTATCACAAAGTTATAAGGTTCATGTTCAATTGGGAAAATTTGACAGTTTCGGATAGCTTGACCTGCTGGCGTACAATAACACTTACAAAATTAATATCAATCATCCGCTTGATATTTCGCTCGTCGGCTGTAACTACCGCTGCGCTGTTTATTACACCGTCGAGCCGCCGATACTTGTCGAGGACTTGTTTGTAAGCGGCAGTTAGTTGTTCGTCGTCAGCAATGTCACATTTTATGAACTTGGCTCTTAATGCTCCGAACTTTGTTATTAACTCCAGTTCTAGGGCAGACCCTTCCCTCCCCGCTACGTCGAGGAAGGCGACATGCTGTAAAAAATAATAGTTTTAATTAATTCTATGTAGTTCATTTTTAATCAATTATAGTTCTTTTTGAATTAATTATGGTTCATTTTTAATGTTATAAGTATGTATTTACAAAAAAGTATATATGTATTATATCCATTGTCTAGTACCCATAGTACAAGCTCTGCTTAGTTTGGGACTTTATGGTGTTGTGTAAAATTGTCCAAGAATATTTATTTTTAATTAATCATAGTTCATTTTTAATTAATTATTATAACTGCTTCATTGATCCAGTGCTACTGTACACAAGAGGTATGATTCCCAGGTCGAGCGAAGTACCTACATAATATTAGGATTTTCTATGAAATTCTCAGTAGCAGCCAAGAATTTGGATAAATTTTATCCCAGTTTGTGGTTCTAGTTAATAGGCTCGCTCTCTTTTATATGGGACTTAAACATACCGGAAAGTGTGGTTATAGTACACCTCTGTCTAACCTTTCTGAGAATACAGGCGTAACTGTGACATAATTATGATTTTAAAATCTTGACAAACTGGCATCTTCAATTATGTTGTTTGATGCGAAATGCAAGAGAATCAACGCCAACAAGATAACCTAAACTAGAGAACAGTACCTAACTATTCAAAATAATAGAATACATAGTCTTTATCACTATCTAAGAGTCAGATCAAACATTGCGCACTATAATTTATGATACCAGTTTGATTATTCAAACTAAATAAAACAATTATAAATAGTAAATATTACTGCGAGGTGTTGAAGACAACAAGCATATGTACATACATAACAAGCAATATTATCCAGCATAACTTGACCTGGCATAGTATAGTCTTCCCGTACAATGAGAGTTTAGTTTATACTTTTTTTATAGTACCGAAAAGTGGCAAGTGGGCAGTTAGGCTTCTCCTATGGGACATTGTTCTTAATTCTAACTTAATTCTACGCGAGTCCACTGTTTTTATTTTTTCTCTATCATTTGCGAGTTTCAACTGCTTAGCAGTGCGTCATGGAAAATGTCATAAGTAATTATATATCGATAATTATGCTATCAATACTAAAAGAAACACCCTTCAACGATCACGTAAGGAACTAAAGGCCGCTACCGGAGTACTCCAAAATCTTGCACAAAGTGTACTAATGACATACCTACTTTTCTACGCTGAATATTAAAATTTTGTTTTTACTAAAAGAAAACTTTGGCTTGGTCGTTGATGTTAACTTTGCGATCACTCTTCCGCAAAACCGTGTCCCAGCTGTGTTTGTGAACAAAACGCAGCATTTAATTAATTAAATTAGGCATGTGGTGAACTGTCCGTGTCCCAAAACGGAAAGCGGCGAAACTGTATTTTGAAACTAAAATATTTGTCCTACAAAATAATATTAAGGTTTGATTGGGTGGACTTTGTGTACCTTCATTATATGTATGTTTGAAAAATTCCCCCTCTACACAAGGCTTATTTGTACCCTAGTTTGGGAACCGTCTTTTTTAAAAAGAAAGAAAGATTTTACTTATCGTGAATCTGTATCTTCATTCTAAACTACACAAAATTGACTAAAAATGAAAAAAAAAACCCCGGTAGGCCTTTACAGTGCAATAAGATGAACAATATTTGTTTGTTTTGTTGAACGCGCTAACTTCAGGTTCGGATTGAAAAATATTTTCTGTTGGATAGTTCATTTATCGAGGTAGGTAGGTTTTAGGCTCTACACCATGACTAATAGGAGCCGAGCAAAAAAGGACAAAAATGGAGTGACACCGCGGGGGGCAGCTATAATATGAGACTAAGAATAATTATTATCAAATATTTCTGTTATTAAAAACAGTATAATTCAGCAAAATACCATCCTACACGGCATGTAAATATTTATATCGAGATTTGTAATTTTTATCTAATTAAAATTAGTATACAGCTTATGTCATCTCCAGTAAAAATCGTAACTAGGTATGACCAACATTTTTATTAAATTTATATTATTAAATACAAGCAAATGATAATAAATAATAGTGATGCAATAATGAAGTAAGTTGTATCACATAAAAGAGAGTGATTCCGAAAATACGTAGATTTTTCTTTAAAACAATCTTTTAAAATGCGGTCAGTAAAATTAGGTAAGTACTATTTTGAAATCCAGCCAGTAATATTACTAGGTAGGAAGAAACTGAATAACTATCTCAAGGCAGCCTCGCCGGTTGCTCTATAGTGTGGTATAAAATAATACTGGTACCCTAGCATTCTCAGCCAGCAGTGCCCTCACGATGCCAGCCCCAACCCCCGCTGCGCCGCCCGTCACCAAAAACACTTTGTCCTCAACAGATAACATACGTTTCACCATATTCGCTGCCATTACACAAAACAATTTTATTTCACAGATCACACTGCATAACGTAACGGTATACTGATCAAAACAATGTATTTTATCGTAATCTCTGTACACGATATACACTATCAGTGCGATAAGAACTCCGATTGAAAACAGATTTTATTGCTATGTTGTAATCATTTTTATTATGCTATGTTCATCTTCAGTATGCGATTTTTGACCATTCATAGTATCGCGGCACACCCCTGACTCTCGTTATGTTTTATATCAGCGCCTACTACAACTACAAAAGCAATATTATGTCGTTTGTACGCGTGCAAATGTGTGCGTAAAGAGCTAGGGTTGCCTTAGCTTAAGTGTAATACGATTTAGTTTTTGCTTGCTCTTCCGTTGAGCCTTGTACAAATATTACAATTATATCTAATTTTGAGACATACCGACCATTAATATTTCATCACACTCAAATCGTTACTCTGTTCGAGAAGATAGATTATTATATTTTTACATAAGTACTCGGTAGGACTATCAGAAGTTTTCCCCAGAAGGCGGTAGGTACGTGTGTTTATGTAGCATAAACACGCATGCCTTGGAATAGGATGCAAGACAAGAGCTCACTAAGAAGAGATCCATCGGTTTCTGGATCACAAGATGTTATGGTTGTGGCAAATTTTGATTTTCGAAGGCAAATGAGATTTTTAGTCGGTCGAGTCCAACATACTCTGCCACTTCTCTAGGTGGCAGATGATTCATGAGGATTTTCCGTACTATAAAAAAGACTATTATGAGTTTATTAAAAGACAGCTAGTAAGCGTTCTGGTGATTTTATTGTACGGAAAGCACTCTAACGGTTACCAGTGGAACTAAAATCTACATAAAAAAAAAAAACAAAGATATAGAAAGATAAAAAAACAAAGACGTGTATTGTTCATTAGCAATTCACATTATATTATTAATTATAATAGGGATAAAACAAAATACATAAAAAAACCATCACTGTACTCCCCGAAGGGTTAGTTACAGGTGTACCAATGTACACCCACAGTTCCCTAGTATATTTAGGTCCCATGTTATACCGGGCACAAATTCTAACTCCGAATTGCTTATGAGAATTTCATATAAAAACTCAATAACTTTGCTCGACCTGGGCAGGTCCTCAAGCGTAGCAGTCGCGCTTCATTAGATTAACGAGGCAGTTATAAAAATAATTGCTTTAATGGCAAAATTAAATTCGTACGTAGGTAGGAGGTAGGTACCTATGCTTAATATTTCATAATGATCTTATAACAAATCCTTCGGCGTGGCTAAAAGGGCTATATCAATCTCACGTTGGTACTTCAGGATCCTCCCTATGGCGGCTCATTCCAAGTCGAGGGGTTGACGCGGCGAAGCGGCTAAAGCGCTGTCGAGTGCTGCAGCCATTGACTACGCAACAATAACGTCTAATAGCAGGCCAGCTTAAACGACGCTTTTTGATCCTTTTTTGCGCCAGAAAAATTGTGAAGGGGTTATGAGTACCGGAATTTTGAGTCTTTTAAAATTACTTGTAATGTGAAGTATTGGATGATAAAGAAAAAATGCAAGAGTGATAGTTAGGGAGGTACTAAATGTGACAAAAAATATTTGAAGATGACAAAATAACATAACTGCCCCTTTACGCCAGTGGCTTATGGCTAGAGGTCCTCGGTTCCCAGGTCCAGAAAAGTGCTCAAAGGCGTGCTTGCTACATGACGTGCTCAAAGATACAACATAAAAAAAACCTACTAGGCTTAAAATATGTCAGCCTCGCATTCTTATTTTTTTAATTATTTCTGGCCCGCACATTCCTCTTTATTAACATGTGACGTGGAAACTCGCAAAATAATTAAACGTAAACAAAAGCAAGCACTTCAGAGAATGCGACCGAGTCATCACTGCTATGTCAGTGGGTTCTACTAGTGTTGGTTTACTCGAGCCAGTACTGGCTGCCAGTACGAATATTTTTTCTGTGCTGCGGTTTATACATTTTCGTACTACGTGACTCACGGAAACGTGACTAGTTTCTGAGAAGGTGAATGACAAATGTTAGTAAGATCACTTTTGTCGCAAAAAATGTGTAGAGAACTTGTGTAGCATCCTTAATGTATGACGTCAAGATCCATAAACAGTAACTATGTTATTATGTATGTATGTTAACACACGTATTTTAGAAAATATACCTACATTTGGGACATTAAGTAGTAAGTAGAGCTTGTACTATGAGTAAGTACTAGAAAATGGATATAATACTTACATGCTTTTTTGTTAATAATAATTATATTCTCATTCGTAAACATAAAATTCACTGCCTCGTGATCAGTGAGCAGTTTATCACTCAAATCACTAGACCACAGAAATTGTCCTATATACATATAGCTCATCTTTAATCCTTCAAATAACTTATTGACATATTGTAGACTACGGTCGCAGTCATATTTTAAGGCCAAAATCAAGAATAACTTACATTATGCCTTATGCCTTATGCCTTTTTCTCGTAGGTTTTAGCAAGTGCCGAAGCACGCCACTTGCTTCGATATGCATTTCATATGCATTGTCGGTTGCGAGTAGGTAATGCCAATAGACCTTTTTGTAAGAGATCACTAATAAGATCGCCGTATGTATTTTTAGGGCGTCCCCTCCCGAAGTAAGTAAATTAATGCAGAAAAAAGAAGGAAAAATAAATTATTAAACCGCCACGCAAGACTTGCTGTGTTTGATGTACGGCACAAAAAAGTACAGAGTAAAATTCCACTGGACATACAGACATACATTATTCAACTTATAATTTTTTGTCGCAGCCTAATAAAAAAGGATCTAGCAATAAATATTTTATGTCAGTGAAAAAATCATTGCACACACAGACTACGTTATGGTTCAGAACTAGTGATGTAATAAATCCAACTTATACAGCCAACTGGCAGTAAGTCATAAATCGCACATTTTAGGGCCCACTGCATGGATTACGACTCGTAAATCTCAAGAATAAACCCCTCAAGAGTTGATTCTGATACTTATCTTCTGGAATTACGATCGACACCTTGGGATATCTTGGTCTAAATAATACATGCTTGTCTTTCAGACGGTAGAACAAGTCTCTGTTATCTGCAAGATACTCGCTAAAGCCGCAGGTACACACAGCAACAACCTCATCAAGCTATACCTATAGTTTGCCGTTTGAACCGTCCGTATTCCATCACAATAGCGTCGATTTTTGTAGAGCAACTGTATACCTTGACGTTTTGCTGTGTGTACCTCAGAATACACAGGACGACCTTTGACTTGTAATGGCAATTATGCCTTTAAATATATATACCGACGAACTATAGGTGTACTTAAGGTATCCTTTGGGGACCCCATACTGGCTTGTGTTAGAATATAATATTTAAATATTTTCTATACTTTTATCAGACATAATAATTGTTATTTTAGCAAAAAAAAAATAGACTGCGGGCAGGATTTGAACCTGCGTCTTCTGGTTCTATACTTACACCAGACGCTTTGATCAAGTCAGCCACTGCGAGTCCCACCCGCCAGGTAGAAACATGCCTATTCTGAATTAGTAACTTTATAATCTTAGCATGGAAAAAGCAATGGAAAAAGAAAAATACAGTAAAAAAGATAGATAAAACGAATAAGTATCGTACTTCATTGAACTGGGTCGGCTAGTATGTAAGTACTTGTAACCCAAGCTCTACGAACTCTACTGTTCTCCTAAACTTTCTCTACCTCTAAAGCCTTAAGATACCTATGTCCATTTTACTTTAAAACTAATTGCTAAAGAAAAAAGGCAGAAAAAAAACAGTCGCTGTGAATAGAGTTTCAACGAGGCACAAGCCAAACAAAGCTGGCGAGGTCTGTGGGTGTCCCTTTACAAACAAAATCTCGCTGGGAATGCGTAGGGTTGACAACCGAAAAGTGGAATTTTATTTGATAATACTTTTTGGGATTCGCGCAGATATGATAGTTATATTCAAAATTCTAGTGTCTTGTGGATAAATAACAACTTCGCTCATCAACCGATCTGCAAGGTTAAGCTGCGCTAGCCGAGGTCAGTCTGTGGATGGGTGACCATTCTTAACACAACGACACCCCTCCATGCCTTTGAGAGCACGTAAAACCGTCGGTCTCGGCTGTCATACGATAACCGTTAGTGGTAGTCAAACGCCCAAAAAGCCTCACAACCAGATCAATCAAAAAAATCAAAAATCATTTATTTTCAAAAACATAACTTAATCTACTGAAAACATTGATGGAGCACTTCTTTTAGGCATAACATTGCCTGTGATAGGAGGCCCCGCTCTTCCACATACAGGTAACTTAAGACTAAGTTTGTGCGCTAGGTAATACTTATTTATTAATTTGTATATGTATATTTATAGATATTATATTTTATTCCATTAAAGTGTACTCGGTTCAGATGTTTGTGTGTGTGTGTGTGTATATATGTGTGTATGTGTGAGTGTATCTATGTATGTTAGTGTGTGTGTCTATGTGTGAGTCCGTTTGCGCGTTGTGTATGAGTTATGTGAGTGGCTTCATGATTGGATTAAGATAGTATTACCATGAGGGACTCAATTTGGTCATACGTTTGTTGCTTTAACCAATTTGTTAATGTTTTCTTACAATCATGTTTGTTCATGGGGTAAATATGTAACAATCTGTTTACCTTATTGTATAGGAAAGAGGACTGTCTAGAGTACTGACGCCGAGCAAATGTACTTTTTACGGGTTGGTAGGTAGCGACCAAATTACACCTTCTTTTTTTGAGAATATTTTGATCAAACTTTAATGTACTATGCACTTTTAGCAAAGCAGATAAAATATACAGCTTTCTAATAGACAGCAGGTTGCTGAAACAATAAAGTTGTGTAGTGGGAAAACGGTATGGCTTGAAATACATTACTTTCAAAAGTGATCTTTGCGCCCTTTCAAGCTTTAACATCTTGGTTTTTAGAGTATTGGTATTACCCAGAAAGTGTGGTACAGAGTTCTGATTGCAGTCACTTCGTGTAAAATACTGATGCTCAGCCGCAACTGGTTAGACTGGAAGCCGACCCCAACATAATTGGGAAAAGGTTATATATGTTTTTGTTGTTGTTATTATATTAGGTATTGTGTACATAATAATTTTTATTTTATTTTTTTATATATATTTTTGTCGATATTGTAAAATTTAAATCATGTAACTACCAATTAACCTTACACGGGCTCTATGCTTAAAGATAATATTAGCGTATACTGTCTCCCAAGATACAAGCTTCGCCTAGTTTGGGAGACAGCGGACTACTATTGCAAGAAAAGACAATTCATAATGTTTACGTAATCGGTACCTAGTCTTTATTACTACTAGTTTAACTATATTACTTATGTTCTACTGCTTCTTTGATTTGATACAATAAAGATTATTATTATTAGAAGGTTTGGGGAAGGATGATGAGCAAAACAGTTTATTTTTATTTCAGTTTATTATGATAATCTTTGTTTTAACTTCAATTAGAGCCAAACACCTAGGGCTTACGCAAATACAATCATTACTGGTATCGGCATCGGGTGTATCGTATCTCAATCTCTGATTTCAATCGCGGAATCAGGCGTTTCAATTGCTTCGACCACCAAGCTCTGCTCAGAACAGACGTGAAAGATTTAGTTATATTTTTATATTAATAGTAATTTACTATTCTTAGTCTACACCAAAAATTGTCGCTTTTGGAGAAATGATTTCTTTTTTATTTGAAGTTAAAGATCGGATAAAGCCGGAGATAGAAAAATTAAGGATGTTGAACGTCGTTTTGTTTTTATTAAAATCTTTACAATATTTGAGTCAATTGGAAGCAGACTTGCATGGCAGTGGGAATAATAACATTTGTTCCTCTAATAATTGTTCCACTACCATGCAAGTCTCCGTCTCCATGCAGTCGAGTATGAAAATACCATTTTAAACATCCATTATTTTGGCGCCACGTAATGACGTGGATAGATTAATGAATCCAATTAACTTGACTGCACGTTTGGTATAGCAGGCACCTCCTCAACACTACTGTTGTGCCCGACACAATTAGTTTTCGAAGTCAAAGTCAAATGTTTTATTTCAATTAGACCATTAAAATAGTACTTTTGAAAAGTCAAAACTGGTTGCATGGTTCCAAGAAGTGGGTCTTATGGAGAAGAACCGGCAAGAAACTCCATCTTCGAGTCTTGGTGGACTTTGTGTCTGTTAATATGTTTACTTTATGTCTGTTAATTATATGTTTATAAAGTCTTCGCGACACAGTTCTTGTTCCCTAGTCCGAGAGATGTTTAAAAACAAAATTACACCATTCCGAGAGTTTTTTTTTTGAGAGGAAAACAGTAAAAATATTTACAAAAAAAATTTTACATAGCTTTTAAGCAGAAATGTAATACAAAATTTAGATGTGGTTATTTAAAAAAATAATACTCTCAGCAATGTTTGAATAAGCAGGTTTATTTAGACTTTACAACCCTATTCGGGGTGAAAGGCCTTCTTTGCCCTTGCCGAAGTGAGATAGGCAAATACAAAAACGCAACACTCCGTGAAATGCCTCGGGTTTCCTGACTTTTATGTATGCAGATAGAGAAAACAAATACTCTGAAGAGATTTTGTGGAAAATCTTTTGAAAGTTAAAGTTTTGACTGCAACACTTTTGGAAGTAGCTCGAATATTTGGTACCTAGTTATTCTCCTATCCTTTTCTCAACGGTGTCGGGATTGGCTACTAACCAGTCTAACAAGATGCAGCTGAATATCATTGGGTGAATTTCACCAAGAGGTTTTTTTATGTGTCATTTCGGTGGGATTTTTTTATTTCAATGCTATCTACATATTATTAGTGACAAATCAAACTTTAGCCTATTTTATATCATTGTGCGTGAGTGGACATCAATTATCATCAAAACTCACATAAATTCTCCTATCCTTTTCTCAACGATGTCGGGATTGGCTACTAACCAGTCCAACAAGATCCAGCTGAATATCAATTCAATATTACATGAGCGACTGCCTCAGGCTCAGGCCGATTCGATTGTGACGAAGTTAATTATTAATAATAATAATATCGTAATATATTATTTATTACGATAAAAAGTTTTTAACTTTCTGCATTCTTTTGTTTAATGCGTTTGCCTCATTCAACAAAAAAAAACTGAATTAATACTTTTAATAGGTAATTAAAATTTATCTTAAACTCACTACAGCTGACACAATTTCTCTAGGAAATATGAAAAACTACAACACTGAAAAACTACAAAACTGAAAATTGAATGCAAAACGTTCATTTAAAGCTTTATAGTAAGTAATACCGGGTTCACACTACTCTATAAATAATTCACACGTAGTACTTAACACTCACCAGATGGCGTTGTGTGCAAACAAAACACCGAGAGCTCTCCAACGCTAGAGCCGAAATTTTAAACATTCTGAATTGTTTATTACCAGTACGGTTACCACAATTAAAAGAGCTTGTGCGTGTATTTTTGTAGGGTTAAAGCTGTGTTTGATTTTTCAATCTAACCTGAAACCAAATTTATATCTAACTAGTTATTATTCATGGTTTCAATTATATCCTAAAGGACTTTCGAAGACTAAGAATAGCCTATGTATATGTATATATGCCTATGTCGTTTGATGTCCTATGATGCAAATTTTATGAAAATCTGTTCAGTGTTTTAGGCGTGAACAGACCAACAGAGTAACTTTTTTTTTTCTTTGAATGCTAATGAGGTGAATGTGGTACAACCACGTCAAAAAGGCATTTGCGACGCGCAATAAAAAATATTAATCAATATTTTTAGGTGACACTACTAGATTGTTGCAGACAACATTAATGTTGCGAGTGATAATTAGATATTAATTATGCACATGATTTTCAGAATTCAGGAGTCCGTGTCATGGTTATATATAATAATAATAACAGTCTAGGCTATCACTGCTTTTTTAGGGCTACCCGTTCCTAAAATAAAACCACCATTAATAAATAAATTATACCATCACGAATACAGTAGGTATCTTGCTCAAGTAAGCGCGTTTAATATACAGCACTACAAGTATAGTTACCACAAGAGGTATCACAAGTTTCAAGTATCGAATTCCAAGTACGCTAACAAAATAAACTGTGATTAAAACGTGGCGTGGTCGAACTTCGAAGTTGTGTAGATAGGTAAAGTTTTAGCAAGTTGTTGATGCGGTTCTAGTTCTGTGACAGAACTGGAACTAGTCAGGTAATTTACCTCAATTCGGTATTGTGCGCTCGATTGGTGAACGAGTAATCTGCTTCTGGTTCCCGCCAGGAGTACGTAAATATTTGTTTGGCCTAGCTACGGAGTAGGTAATATATTTGTATAGCTTATACATACTGTTAGTTGTTCCTAGTCTGGATGTTTGTGTATGTCAAACTGGTGTTTGTGAAACAACGGTACAGGAGAAATTCCTAGAGGAAAAACTATGTTTCATTTTTTTAAGTCCTAACAATTTTACCTTAATAGCTAGATGATTCTTAGCGAAAAATGCTTCGAATACCATGGACTGCGTGACGGATTAGTGTGTCGATACTAAAAGAACTCAGAATCAACGTGAAACTATCTACGATCTGCTTACAAAAGATTCTAGAGTACTTCGGTCATATAGCAAGAAAAACAGGTGACAATCTAGAAAACTGATTGTCACTGGCAAAGTAGAAGGAAGAAGACAACGACGCCGCAGTCCCACAAGATGGACAGACGAGATCCTCAGCTCACTCTCCATCATCGTTCACGACGCTGTCCTGGCAGCGAGTGACTGAAACAGATGGCCAAAAATCATTCGCGATAAAGTAATTCCTAGGTAAGGCCACGACCTTCAGCATTGAGGAATACTTAATACAGACTTAAGGAGGAGGAGGAAATAGATGATGCGAATGCGAATTTTTATGGTGACAGTATTACAAACAATCTTATAGGCCGTCTGATGGTATTCGGCAGCCTATAGACGTATTCCGGGTCTGTATGTTTGTGTATGTGTGTTCGTAAACTCACCCACGATACAGGAGATAATCCTAGAAAGAAAATAATATTTGGTAATGTGGTGGTACCTACTACCTTAGACAAACTCTAGCCTACCACCGAGCAAATGTCAGCTTATTCTTGTCATATTTGGTTAATTTTATTCAAGGTCAAATTAGGTAGGTAGTACCTACCTATGTGATTCGCGACGCATTCGTATTTAAATTCATAAGTTTGTCTTTCAAATTAGGAAAAACAAAAACCACATCGTTATAGTGGTCTTTAAATCTATTACAGTTGTTGCTTGTAAAATCAAAAATACAAACTTCCAAAAATAAATCAACCAGACTTTATTGAAATCCATTTTTATCGACGTTGTTTGTTTCCGCCATATTTCAATCGGCAATATTCGCCAGTGATACCCAATCTGAATGTCTAAAACAATCGAAACATGCAATATCAATTTCCGAATGCAGATTTCCCAAGTCATGAATTTATGGCTTACCTACTGAGTTCATTACTTTCGGATTAGGATGCTAATGTAGGCATTGTTAAGTTTGAAATATGAAAACGGGCTTCGGTATAATACATGACTATTTTCATTGCTCTGGACTGTGGGTGGGAAATGGCAATTCCTGTAGAATCTATTCTTATTTTTAGTAGTCCTTCCTGAGTTCGATTCTGGCTACTATGGATTAAGTAGTAAGCAACACAAGTAATAATAATGTTTGTATGTATATTTAGTGATATAAAAAACGCAAGTTGGCAAAAGGTATTTTCTTGCTTTTTAATAATACTGTAACAATACAAAGTTATTGAAAATGTTGAGTATTGTCATGAACGCAGAATACAAACTGAATTCTAGGTAGGTATTTGAATGAGTAAGGATTGTGGAATCGAAATGCTTTGAACGTTTCACGTCAGTGTTTGAGAACGGAATATAACGTGCAGTTACAAAGAATTTAGCTACAAATGTTACGTATATACTTTGGGATACCTACTTTGTAATATTAATATATAAATGGATAAAAATATTATTATTATTATATAAATAACATAAATATAAACATTCTAGTGCAATAAGCAGCGACCAGTTAATGATATGACCATTGAACTTCCAGGTTAAATATCTTGATTTCGAATCAATGACACCTGCTGACTTTCCGAAGTAATCAATTAAAATTCGGAAAAGTGCGGAGACCTGCATTCCTGAGAGATTTTCTTGGAGGCAACTTGGTGAAATCTGCCAACCCGCATTCGGCCAGTGTGATGAACTATACCCATGCCCATCGTGACCCGTGCCCACCAGTGGGCCAGTTTAAGGATTGAATAAATGAATGCTTCATCGTTTGTTAAAATTTAAAAAACAATAGCTTTACTGAACTTTAATAAATCTAAGATTAAGAATTTGTGCAAGTGTAGACGTGAATTTCTCATTTTTTTCTTCACACATGTCTCTACTCGGAACACAAATTGAAACGCCACAACGCGTTCTGACGGTAGGAGCACATTTAAATTTCATCAAAGTACGGTGAACATCCCTAGCGGTGCAAAATTGTATTTTCTGCTTGAGAGAAGCGAATATGAAGGGCCCATGTCTTTCTCATTTTGAGTCCTCGTCGCCGATTCGTATTTCATTTTCTACATATTATCAGATTCCGGTTTGTTGATACTAGTAATATTTTTCAGGTTTCTTTGGTCCCGTTATAACATTCTATCACATCTATATTCCCCCGAAGGGTTTGGCACAGGACTACTAAAGTATATCTACAATTCGCTGGTATGTTTAGTTTTAAAGTGGTTCTTTTGTCAAAGTCTATTTAAAAAGTATAGTGATATTATTCACATTATGTTTGACATTAACAGTGTTAAAATTAAACAATGAATGATTTATTTTATTTTTATATTTAATGTATAAATAACACAAATGTTATACATGTACATCTACTTTTGCTTTCTGCACTCCTTCTCCATATAAAATTTAGCTTTTTTTTTTATAACAAAGTGGCAAACAAGCATACTGCCCATCTGATGGTAAGCGATTAACGTAGCCTATAGACTTTGCAACACCAGGGGTTTCATTTGCGCGTTGCCGACCTTATAAAACGAAAGAGGAATAGTTGGGTTAGCAGTATAAGAACACAAAACGGTTGTTATATTACTTCGATTTTCTGCAAGGTGGAGGTATTTTGACAAATCTCACACTATAGCTTATAGGTACTTATATAGAAGATTTATGTGTACCTAAATATTCAACTCAGGCTTTACGTTTGCAAGTATTCAATGTTGCCCAATAAGTTTCAGACAGAACTACAGCTTTAAATCATGAGGTCATGATATAAGATTTTATACCAATTCCCATCTCAAACATACTTTTCTATTACCGTAACTTCAAATAGAATTTCTTATATTTCTAGAAGATCACGAACAAGCAAATAACTAGTCAAGTTTCACGAAATATATCCAATACAAATAGCCAAAGAGCAATAGTGCCTGCACCCGGGCTCAATGAAATAAAACCTGGATTTTCTTCGCTGCAGCAAAGCATAAATTCTCAATGGAGCTGAATCCTTATCGACACTTTATCTCGTAGACACACAGATGCAATTTGCACCGCTATATTGTGTTCTCCATGTTGCCTAGCCCCATTTTGGTCAGTAGCCTGGGGTAGCTTCCGACCAAAATAAATTTAATTATAATATCAGTGTTTAGTATGATATTATTGACGTGAAAAATATTGAATAAAAATGTGACGCTAAGGCATCACACCGTACTAACACTACGGCAAACTATTATGGCTGTAGGTACGCATGCATTACTGTAACTCGGAGCATTGCAAAAATATCGTTGTGTGAATAATTGTCAATCAGATCAACATCATTACGGAAATGAAACTCATGTGGAATGCAATTCCATTACTTTTTCAATCTCAGCTCGGTACTGAAGTACTCGACGCCATTTTGTGATATTTTGCGCGGTTCTTAAATGATAAATAAATCGTAGTATTGCACTGCACTGTATCGAACATTTTATTAAAATTTATATCCTATATAAATGCGAAAGTGTCAGTTAGCTCTTCACGCTTAAACCGATGAACCGATTTAGGTGAAATTTGGTATAGAGATAGTTTGAGTTCCAGGGAAAAGGCATAGGCTTCATTTTGTCTCAATTTATTTATTAAATAATTTGTTTTGATGAATAACAATATTATGATTCATGGACATACGACTATTAATTTTCAGTATAAAAGATAATTATATACTTCATTATCACAATATTGATTTTTGTGGCGATCATTAGGGGAGGCCTATGTTCAGCAGTGGACCTCCGTGGCTGATAGATAGACCGATAGATATCACAAGTTTTATAAATTAAAGTGAAAGAGAAATTATTCAATCATTACCTATCGTGTCTCGTATCTTAAAGTGATGTCCCGACAACACCTTAACATGAACAAAAGATACATTTCGCCATCAAGAATAGTAATATACCTAGCTTAGAAGTCTGAAGAGCGTCTAGTGTATCAAACTAAAGCTCTCAGTTTCGAATCCTCGCTAAGGTAGAATTTTCCTTACACAAACATTAATTGGTATCTTTATTTCATTTTATGTTATGGCGACTAAAATCTGGGATCACGCCTGCATTTCCCAAGAGGTTCCATTCAAATCTCCCAATTTTAGACACCGATCCAAGTTTGCGAAGCTCTTCGTAGAATAGATCCCATTAAATAACTATTAACTCCGTTTGTATTAAATTAGCCCACTATTGAATTTCCCCAAAATGCTCCTTAATTGAATTAGTCCTTTTCGCCGTTGTAAGCATATGCAATTTAGTATGAACTATTTTCCAAGTGGCTTCAACATAATTTCGTCTATAAACGAATCAAGTTCTGAAAATTTCTAAATGCACTTAGAAGTAAATGTAGATGGAACGTATATTGGAGCACTGTTTGATTTACAGCTATAAACAATAAAGAATGAGTTCTATTTTCGATCATCGTATCGCTGAAATAGAATCAGCCACGTCTCGTCGTCGTAGGTACACAAATTGAAGACCAAATCATCGTTGAATAGTAAGTAATAGAAACAGTTACCATATGGGGGAGAATATAGATAGAATATTAAAATTTACATAACATACCATCACGCTTGAGTACGGATTGGGTTGGATAAGTGTGAGTTTACACGAGCCCTGCCATTTCAGTATTAACGATATAATGCTTTCTGAACGACTGCGCATCTAAAATCACATAAAAAGTGTTATTGTGTTAAAATATTAAATTTACTTTATTTATCCATTTACGTCCCCAACTTTCTTTCCACCGAGCTTGTGTCGTTGACCACTGCGCGGTTTTTTTTTGAGATAAGATCACAAAAAAGCCTACGGGACTCTAGTTGGTAAGCTGTAACTGCAGCCTGCAGACGCCAGCAACACTGGTAGTATCACTCACGCGTTGGTATCTTGTCCATTCACTGGCTACATTGCCCTTCAAACTGGAATACAATAATGTTAGCACATTATTGCTATTGGATATTTGGTAAAGCGGTGGTAAGTAGCGGGGGTAGTGGTTTCACCCCAGAAAAACTCCGAAGAAAGAGCAAATCCTCTCACCTTAAAATTACGGTTACGGGTTCGATAATGCGGTTACGATAAAAACTCAGTATAAGTGACTACTTGTATATAAATTGTCGGTACTGTTAAAATATTTTTTTTTTTGCTGTGGAAGAGAAATGATCTTCCTATGTGACTAGTTCAAGAGAAAGTCATGAGTAACAATAAATGCATAGTGCCTAATGGCATTAAGTCTGCCTTTGTACAACAATTTTATTTTGTGCATTCAGTATTAAACAAATAAAATAAATTAATGTAAGACAGCTGCTGCCGCAAAATATATATGAAGGTCATTTAGGAAACATAATCATCATAATTATCATCACACCTGAATCCCGGAAGAGTTAAACTGATATCTTCTCTGTCTATTACTAGGTAATGTTAAATATCTGGCTCAGGACCGGCACTGTACCCACTAATGAGTGCATAAATCCGCCAAGGCATTAAAACGCAATACCATTAAAAGATATTCACGTAGTTTCCAGTAAAATCTACCCGGAAAGTATAAAATTTTCAGTAAAAAAATGTATACTATTTTGAATACCAATAGCATTTCGTATTGTTTATTGTGTAAAGTCGATATATCTCTAGTAGGCGACTTCAGGGTTTATAAACCAATATATTTCTCTCGTTAACCTATACTGCCCCACTGTTGGGCAATCTGTGTCTATAAATGCACCCGTGACATAAGAAAATCAAGTCATCAAAAAGAAAGGACAGCTTCTAACAGCTATTTTCTTGTCGTTCCAGGTCCTCTTCGACAGCTTCACCCTCGGCCGCTTCACCTCCTTCACCGAAGACGGCTGTCCAGACGGCTACATGCAGATACAAGAAGCAAGCAGGCCCCAAGTTGGAGGCTCCTGGTGCGGCACTTCCTGGGGTCCTTCCATATATTATAGCGAAACCAAATCCATCACCCTTATTATAAGACTTCTTCATCTATCAAAGGAACAAAATAACTATAACTTTGACTTCAGAATGGCATATAAGGTTTTAAGGAGAGAATATGCCACGGTGAGATACGGAGGGACCCCTCCTTCGGGTACGTAAATCATTTTGATTCTGACAAATGGCACCCTCTATATTCTGCTGCTAAAGATATTTTTGGCATTATTGTAAATATACAGATCGTTTTGGTATCTTATGTAAATAATACTGCCAAGAGTACATTGGTTCTTATATTTTAAAAAATGATTAGGTAAATGATAAACGATATTTATTTATATTATATTTATCTGAATCCGCACACATGGGGGCTGATAATAAAACCAACAAACAATGTATTTATAAAACTCTGAGGCTGACTGACAGAAAACTCACAGGTCACTAATTTAGGCTGCCAGCTAGTGTAGTAATGTAGGTGAACACTAAAATGGGATTATGGAAAATCCCACTGAATTGGAAAAACAATCATGGCAAGAACACCGCAGGCCCTACTAGCTTTTTCTGAAACGCAAAAACAAAACAAATAAGGTCAAAATAGAAAATAACATCCTCGAAACTTGCCCTAGTGTTGTACATAATAACATTCCAAGATCAATATGTCTCCATCTAATAACGGTATTTCATTTCAGAACGGCCTTTTTTCAAACTGAGGCCAATGCTTTATCCCGTAAACATATCACGCGGCGAGGATATGAATGTAGCGAGGACTGCAAAAACTCCAGAGTATTACCTCGGAGATTTGATCTCTGGAACTTATTGCTCGCGAATATTCAGCGACTGTGATCGTAAAAACTGTAGGTTACAGTCCCCAAATTTCCCTGGCGTTTACCCCAGAAACCTGACATGCTACTACGCTGTGCGACAACACGAAGTGCCTCAAGGAAAACATGCCCTGATAGTTGTTAAACAGCCGAACGGCCAACTAGTTTCAATTAGGAGCCAGAAGGCAATGTATGCAGCGCAACAAGAAAGAGGGAACAATGGACGAGAGCTGAAATTTTGGCAACAATGTGACGAAGTTCAAGACTACGTCACAGTTTACGACGGCTATACAACAAGAGACCCTGTGATTTTGAGATTTTGTGGAGGTGGCGTATCCGTTCCAGAAGCTATATCTAGTGGTCCCGAATTATTGGTAGAATTTACGACATCACCATTTGGAACATTTTTGCAACCGGTTACGTCACAATCCTTGCATGGATTCCAACTAGAAGTCGAGGTGAGAGCTCTATTATATTATTCCAGTTTTAAAATACTGTAATATCCATAAAATATTGTGTGGAAAACAGGGAATTTATGCAGCGCCATAACTTGCCAAGAGATGGGAAAAGTTTTGGAATCCAACTTATATTTTGGATAGGGCGTGAGTCATTATCATAAAGTTTTGGCGTAAATACGTTCGGAGCTTGAAAATAAAATGTTCCCCTTAAAAATGGGGATCGTTTATTATATTTAACGTATTACTTTGTGTAAACGCTTTTCAAAATACCGAGCCTTCTATGTTTGTATTTTAAATAATTAATAAATTCTCTTGAAAAAGTGTACCCTTAAATTATTTTTACCCAAAACTTTCCTCTGTCATATTGAGGGAACAAATTATTTTAATTATACTCGATCCGTCATGTAACGTAGCACCGTTTTACTAATTCATACAATAATTTCCCTCATCTTGTTCCTAATATAGAATTTCAAAGGAAAACTCAGTAATGGGTCCATTTTCTGCTTTTTAATAAGAGTTTCCAAAAAAAAGCAGTTCGTATTTGGCCAGCAGCCAAATTGGAAGTACAGAGAACTGTTGGAACTTTCTCATGATAAGTCCTGTATTAACGATTATGAAAATTGGAAACTATAATACTTATTTATTTTTTGTCTCTAGAGGTTTTTGTTTACTTAAACTTATTTTTCTGGAATTTGATTAGGTACTACGGATTCGACATCGACAGATCCTTAAGTACGCTTATGATTTCTAAAACAGAGGTGCGTGTCTTGAATCCAAACTAGAGACCTATGTCTTGGAAAACCTAATAATAATTATAATAGGCTACTATTGCTTCTTGAGGCTTTTGTTTCCATAATTAAGTATTCCTCATAAAAATAAATTATAGTCAAACCATTAAAATAATAGCATTCTGAAAATCATGCAAAGTTTTGTGTCTTCAATAAAGCATAAAAAAAGTGTATTTGAAATATTGTTATTTGCTATCCTATATCGGTTTGAAATTGGCACCGTTTGACAAATTAACAGATCTAAAACTAAAACTAATCGTCCCACATATGATCCCACAATTGGGTTAATGGACAAATATATCATCATGGAGTGTTATTTAAAGTGTTTCGTTCGTAGTGAACAATAATAAATCAAGTAGTGCCCTGGAGGCCTCTCTTGGGCCCCTGCCAAAGTGTAATTAGTAACGTAGGCTCGCACGGACGGTCACAATAATGAAGCGAGCGAACTCTACACCAACCTACATTGTTTTAACTTACGAAATTAGGCCGACCCCCATCTTTCACTTTTCAATATAACTCTTTTTTATTACACTTTGCGATGGTCCTTTGATACGGACGGGGCGAGCCACCGTTTTAAATTATAATTTCAAGCTGACTAAAAAAAGCACCATTTAATTTTATTAATTCATTTCTTTGTCCTGCCCAGAATCTACAACAGTAAACTCCATTTCATTATTTTATTTGCACTTTATTCCTTTAATTATCCCTTTGTGTACACACACACACACACACATTAACAATTAATCTTCTGATATTATACCTTTCATTGCCGATGATAAAGGAGCGTAAGGGATCTTTGTCGCGGTTATCACATAATTTATCAATTTTAGGTCAGGTTCGTGGATCAACAGTCGCCGACATATGCGAAGAACAAAAGGGCCTGTGAGTTTTGGATCCGAGGGACAGGACGGGGGATTTTGGAACACCCGCAACATTCCCTACCTCCGAATACCACATGTCTTTATCACATGCAGGGAATAGACACCTCGGGGCCCTCGGGCCGTAATATAATTTACAGGAGACCATCATTTTCAGCTCCACGGTTCAGAGTATGGTTTTCTGTGTTGAAATTTTATGTAACGAACGCTCTAAATCCTAACTTGCCCGAGGACGAGTACTGTGGAAGCCATTTGAATATATGGGATGGTCCAATGAGAATATCGCCCGGCTGCAGCGATATATTTTGGTGAGTCATATTTTTCACGCTGTCGCCAAAGTTGGTAGATTTTATAATGTAAGTGAATAAAGTGTACGAATCTTGTACTGTCATATTTATGTGAAGTATGAAATAGTAGATTGTTATCTATATATTTATAAATCCTAAGTATTATTTATGTATTTTCAAAATATGAATGTTCTTTTCCTATTCACGCAAAGGTTCCAATTTTACCCTTTTTCAGTGATAAAGAACGGTCAGTCCAAATGTCTCGAGCAACATCTCCACAATCAGTGATAGTGGGTCGTCCTCCAACAAATGCCACACTAGTCGCAAGGTTTTGTCGTGAGCGTGCCCCAAGGACTTGCGAACACGCATTACTACGAAGATCTAGAGCCTGTGCAAAAACCGAGAGCTTTCTATCTAAAGGGGACTCGTTGACTTTGGAGCTCAAACTGACGCAGGGGACCGCATTGAAGTAAGTTGAGATATATATGCCTCGTTGGTGGTCCTTCCGATTTTAAATATTTCATTGCGTTTACGGAATTGTATATTTAGTGAATTTGTAATCTTTAAAAGTTGTTGGCTAGTATTGAAACATTGATGTACGGTTTCTGTGTTTAAGAGATTCGAAACAGAACTAGTCAGATTGATTTATAGTCACAAAGATTGCCTTTTTTATTTTAATTTATAATAGTTTTGGAAAATCTTTCAAATTTTTTCGTTGTTTTAATTTTATTAGTATTAGCCATACATATCACAATAGAGTCTGATACACTAACTTAATAAAGGAACGTAAACTCTTTTAAACATAATTAACATAGGTAATAAATATATATAGCATAGAAACTACTATTTGCTGCGAAGGGCACAGCTCTGATTTTCGGCTGGATCCTGCTATTACAGTAAAATCATTTTGCTTTGTTCTTTCTTATAGCAAAATAATTAGGTAATAGAATTGATGCAAGGAAAGAGGTAGATACTAGTATGATTTGCAATCAATCACACACATACCGCTCAAGCTAAATTACATCTTGAAACAAAAATATTTACTAAAATTACTTCATGATTTCAGACCTGTATATTTCAAAGCCCTATACGAATTTGTTGATCTACATCAAGACGGTGAACCTTGGGGTCGAGGGTCTTGTTCGAGAAGGTTTTCTTCGAGATCATTTCCAGAAGCACCTCCAGATCCACCGATAACGTTTTCGTCTCCAAGAGATGTATTTTTGTACGGCAGAGGAGGGAATAGGAATATTAGGTAAGATGAAAATAATACATACACACAAAATGTGAAATACTGTTGCTTACATTTACAAACGCATACTACAATGAAGCAGTCATATTTAAGGATTCGTTTCTGAATAAGTTTTCCAAAAGATATATGATAAACCGTTAGAGTAGGAATTGCTATAATTAATCAAATTATGGATTGAATAATTGCGGTTTTTCACTGAGTCCTTAGACTAAGAAGGCTAAAATCTTTTCAATTCATCATCCACCCATTAATTGTCATATTGCGCGGACGCGCGTTTTGTCTTAGAATGAGAAAGGTAGACATTAGGCCGGCTTTATCACCGGCCCAATACGGTAGTCCTTAAAATGAGCGACGTCAAGCAAATTTATCAGGAATGCTTATTTCCGATGTTTTCGTTATACGAGTGACACCAAATATTTCGAAAATTCAGAATTAGGTGCTTTGGATCCGAACTCAATCCCTACGATTTAACCATCTATAATTACTTTATATCATTCTGCTTTAACACTACTTTCTAGTTTAATTATGTGTAATTCATACTGATTTATTTCAAATATAATTCAAATTTCCAGTTGCACCTACCGATTTGAAGCAAACCCTGGTGAAGTGATAAGGCTCCGTGTATGGGGCATCCGTAGTGGGGGTCGGTTATGTCGGTCCGTTCACTCCGCCCACTCCCCCTGGTACCGCTGCGCTGGCGACATTACTGCTGCTGTGAGGATCTTCGACAAGCCCTGGAGAGATGCTGGCTCCAGGATACCTAGGGATTGCTTATGCAGGTAATCAAACATTATTTCGAGTTTGATTACTGCTGTAACTAGAACTGTCTCGACATATTTATAATACTAATTAGTGATGTTCAAAGTTGCTATAAATCAATAACATGCTTAATGCTATATGCTTAATTTTTTAAGCATGCGATTTTATGTGCTATATTAAAGCATGCTTAATTTATATGCCTACTTGTCATGTTACGGCAAAACGGGTGGGCCGCGCCCGACGGACAGTTGCTTGATGGAGAGAGAGTGTTATGCGATATAAAGCAAAATATAGCAATAAAGCATAAAGTGCGAACCGCGATATCATTTGCTTTATGCTATATTTATTAAGCATGCTACTTTATAATGCTATATGCTATATTAACCATCACTAATACTGATACCATCAATTTAGATGTATTTCCGCGGTAGTTTTGTCTATCAAATACGACGTACTTTACTATAAGGACTTTTACTAATACTGATTGTTAGAAACATCAACATGTGATATCTAATAACTGATTCAGTATATATATCCTTGAGTAAAACATATCTTATAATAATTTTATTGACACAAATGCAAAGCCTTTGTTATAATACGTACTTAAAAATTAGGTTATAAGTAAATTTTAATCGTAAAAAGGTGGCATAAATAATAGAAACCCTGCCTTCTAAACTATCTTATCTTTATTTTTCCAGTGACGTAGGCGACTATGAGTTCACATCTCTCGCTACAGTCGCTGAGCTAAGGTTTGACGTGGTCAACATGTCGGCTTCTGATGACTTTCGGTCCTTCGGCTTCGAAGCTTCAGTGGAGTTTGTTAGGCTCGAGGCGAGCTGCGAGAGTTCGCATCGAGTGTACGGAGCCAGTGGAGAGATGAGGCTGGCATCATCAAATCCGATGTCTGAGGCGGTAAGTGAGCTCTGTTGGTATTATAATCAATCAAAACCGTACCATATTACGTTAAGTAAAAAAACTCCGTTTATTTATGTGCTATAGAAACATGTATGCATAGATTATACCACTTAATGCCACTGGAGTGGGTTTTTAAATCTGGATAAGAATTACAGATTACAGGACACGACATTAAAAACGATAAAGTACGCCATTCTGTCTATTTCTTTTCCGCATTGTATAACTTTTATAAGTTTGCAGCTACTAGTAAATTATTTATTTAATTTTAACTTAGATAAATAAAATCAGTGATAGCCCAGTGGTATGACCATGGACTGCCAAGTCGAAGGTCTCGAGTTCGAACCCAAGGCACGCACCTTTGACTTTTCGAATTCGTGTGCGTATAAATAGTTAATTATCACTCGCTTAAACGGTGAAGGAAAACATCGTGAGGAAACCTGCATACCTTAGAGATTTTTCTCGACGGTTTGTGAAGTCTGCCAACCCGCATTAGGCCAGCGTGGTGGACTATAGCCTAATCCCTCTCAATATGAGAGGAGACCCGTGCCCAGCAGTGGGACAGTATATGGGTTGATGATGAAATAAAATCAAATGCTCTTCGTTAGTAAACGCATCAGTTAAGAACGGCTGGACAGACTTAGCAAATTTTTTTTTTGAAATATTTGTAATAGGTTTAGGAATGATGTTTTTATGGAAAAAAATACTGAAAGTGATTTTTATATGGGACGTTTGTATTATTTAGATATTGAAATTAGTGGTATATTTGGTACCCACTATTTCCTTTAGTAACATCGAATATTGCTACACACAGTTAATAAAGGTTTACTAAATCGAATATCCCACTACCTACTCTTGATTCTAAATTACCATCCTTTACAATTATATGTTCTATTAGTTTTCGTTCGTTTCGTTCAAGAGCATTTTTGTCATGTTACCAAACCGTTTCTGTCTCTTTACTTTCAGGAACGTTGCGAACGTCGTCCATGGCTGATCGACCCGTCTCCTGGTCGGTACCTATACCTTCAAATCCGAGGCAGCATCATCAGAGAACCAGAGCTAGATAACTTCACTCTTCTTAACAATATCACAGTAGCTCCGGACATGAGACATCTGTGTAGGACGCCGAACCGTCTAGCCGTGTACACTGGGGGGCTGATACCTACGTTCATTTGTCCGGAACCTCCAGAAGAACAGGTATATTATAATTGACTTACTACACTCATACCATCCTGTCTCTCAAAGAGTTAGTTATTGTTCCACCTCTGCGGACCAATGCATATAATGTATAGGTATATGCGATCCAGATATTGACATATTTGGTAGTTCATCATCTTCATCATCTTTCGAGCCCTTTCCCATGTTGGGGTCGGCTTCCAGTCTAACCAGATACGGCTGAATATCAGTAATTTACATGAATCGACTGCCATCAGACTTCCGCAATCCAATTTCTGGGCAATACCGATATCCTGAGGATAGACTGATTGTCAAGCTTTTTGGGGTTTTGACACCACTAGCGATTGTCATAGGTGTTCGCATGACAACCGGGACCGACGGCTTTACGTGCTCTGCGAGGCACGGAGGAGGCGTCCCGATGTGTTAAGAATGGTCACCCATCTACAGATTGACCTTGGTTAGCGCAGCTTAACTTGCAGATCGGTTGATTAGCGTAGTTATTACTTGCCCACAATGTCCTCTATTTAACTAGATAAATAATAATACATTTATTTCCGTAAATAGATCTTTTAAGGACACGTTTACAAGTCAATGTTTTACATAATATTAAACTAGATGGCGCTGACAATGTTTATCTGAGGACCTTTGCAAAGATACGCCTTATGGAACTGATATATTAAACTAGGATTGTTTTCTCTTCCAGATAGAAGATATGGTAGAAGTATTCTCCGATGGTTGGTCTAGAGAAGTGGATCCCCTCTCGCGTCACGTGTTTGCCTCTCCCTCGGCCTCTGATCACTTTGACCTGGACTGGCCGAGAGCATTGAGTGTGGAGCTCATTGCTGTAGAACCGGCTTCTTACTACGTGACGTGGTTGGAACTTTCCAGAAGGTAGCTTAAGTGTTTACACAATTTTTTTTATAGACTACTTCTTTCTTTGGCATATTTTAATCTATTGTATTAAATTTGTGAGTATTTTGTCATATTGTGATTTTAGTCTAAGCCAATTTATTAAATTCCTATTCTTTTTCAGTCATTTGTTTTCCCGAGACTTAATTATTTTCTAGTGTCAGTATGGATAGGTACACGATCTTTGTATACTTGTAAATCTCATATTTATGTCATAGTCAATCTATTTACTGTCCCAATACTAAACACGGATATCTCCGAATGGAAGGAGGGAATGATATCAGACTATTTATGTCTTCCTCGCTGGCCTAATGCAAAATGGCTACAATCTCATAATCTTTCAAACGTGGAAGATTATTTGAAGTAGGGTAGTGGTCACCTGACCACTACCATTGCGCCGGGAATCGTGGATTCGATTCCCACCCAAGACCAATTTTAGTGACATCCACGGATGCTTCGAGTCTAGGTGTACTTTATGTCCGTTCATTATTATATCTGTACAGTCCCCCGCGACATAGGGCTGCTTCGCTAATAGTGCGTCAGCTATCTTTTTTAAATTCTCACTTATCCCTTCTTAATATTAAAAATGCAAATCTGTCTGTCTTCACGTCTAAACCCATGGACCGATTGTGATAAAATTTGATACAGAGAAAGATTAGACCTTGGAGAAGGAAGGCTATCTTTAGTCTTAAAAGGCCCTTTGGGATGCGGCTAATAGCTGGTTCTCCAATATTCTTGGGCAATTTTCCACTTGGACATTTTTTTTTGTAAATATATACTTATAATACATAAGAAACACCCAGCCAAACACAAACACTTATGTTCATCACATAAATATGTGTGTCCTGTAGGAACGTCCCACGACCTCGTGATCAGCACTCCGATACGCGAACCACTAGACCACAGACCTCGTCGACATTACATTACATATCATGAAAGACATTTTACACAGCACGTTCTAGTCCTAAACTAAGCAGAGCTTATACTATGGGAACTAGATAATGGATGTGATACTTATATACCTACTTTTTTTGTAAACATAGTATATAAGTTATCCTAGTGACTGTGATCAGCAGTCCGATACGCGAACCACTATACTTGCGGCACGCTATGATGGCCGTTACGTTAATGGACGAAAATAAAAAAAACACAACACATCTACATATTGTATATATTTTTGTAGTAGTATCGTTAGATCACTATTGACAATAAAGAACAGCAATTTGCTCCTTCTAATGTAATTACTATTTAATACGAAACTTCATGAGTGGACAAACGTCAAAACGGCCATCATAGCGTGCCGGTAGTGTAGACCACAGACGTCGTCAACATTTTACCGTTACATTCCAGACACGCAAGTTCTCACGGCGGCGTGTTCGCGTTGTCTGGTGAGTGCGAGTACCGCTGCGCGTCACTGGACGCGTGCATCGCGGCCGCGCTGTGGTGCGACGGCGTGGCGCACTGCCCGCGCGGCGAGGACGAGCGCCTCGCGCATTGTTCTGCGCTACTGCGAGTGCCAGCGCACTATGCGGTTGCGTTTCTCGCCCTCACTATGCTCGCAGCTTTTGCTGTGGTAAGTTTGTTGTCCTATAGACACTCCAGTACTTTGGTAAGCGATAGTAATTTTACGTTCACGCCACGAAATTATGTTGTCGATAGTTATCTCTCGCCGAAACTATGTCTGAAAACGAAATAATGTGACGTGTTAGCTCCCTTGGTTAGGCTACAGGTGATATCAAAGCCAACTTTCCGTGAATTCTTCTCAAAACATCAATTCGCGGTTATGCGCGACTGCACGCCATCTACGCTGTAGATGTAGTAAGTATGTCAATTGAATATTACATCTATGATCTGCACAATACGGTATGATTTTGTAAGCGTGTTCAAATATGTATATTATCAGTATATAGCCAGTATTCTAGGGTATTATTCAACAATGTAAATCCGTCTTACTTATTTGGTTCTCACTTTTGCGCTTCCCTGATGTCATCCTAGACCAGGGTCGGCAACATTTAGAACAGTCAAAAGTTGTTATTAGAGAACCGTTAATATTTTCTTTTGTTTACATAAATATTAATTGTTTTATTTAAAATAATCGACTTTACAATGTTTTCGTATGAAACACAACTTTACATTGAAAAGACCAAAGGACCACAAGCGTCTAGCAAGACATAGGTTGCCGACCCCTGTCCTTAACCGTGCGTCAGATGACAATAAACCTGATAGAATCATTTTGTACACATCAAACTGCATTGTTTTCATAAATTATTCAGAACAAAATTGTAAACCAAGATAACACTGTAATCATGTTTTTTTAAAGAGTGTCTATGGAGTTTCTTGCCAGTTCTTCTCCATAAGACCGACTTATTGGAACCGTGCATCTTTGACCTACAAAAGTGCTATTTCAATTGATTTTGAACCAACTTTTCTTAATTACAGATAGCGGCAGCGCGCTCCTGCCGGCGGCGTCGCTCCGCTCTACAACAGCGGCTCAAGAGCCTCTCCTCAGACACCGCTATATTCGATGAAAAAGAAGTGATTTGCTGACCAAGCGAGGACTCTGTGCGATACGTGGAAATAGACCGCGTCACCACTGTGTGACCGTCTTCCCGCGCAGAGTCCAAACTATGCATTAAACAAATTTCACAGTGGACATCCACTTCCAAGGGTAGTCTTGTAGTAAGATATGTTTGACCGATTCCTCTAAGTAGTGGGTCAATTGTTGGTTGATTGAGGGTATAGCATAAATGAATTGAAGTTATGTGAACACGTGAAAGAAAGAAAGAAAGTTTATTCTGACAGTCATGACAACACAAGACAAAATAAAGAAATTGTACGATAATTATTCAAAGAACAATGTCTATGAGAATAATGTACATAAATAACGTGATTATTTATTAAATAAAGTAGATAATGTTAGTGTGATTATAAATTTTGGACCAAGTGCTGTCGATCGGTAGCCAAAACTTGGCTATTTGAGATCCGAAGACGGGTTTGATAAAATGATTAATGATTCTGTTATAAATGTATAAATGATGAAGTTATGTCTTTGTTAAGTTAGCGACGAATTGTTTAATTGTGGGCTTCCGTTTGTAAGATTAAATGCTGGTAATGATGGAAAATTATGAGTGATTGTGGTTGCCAAGGCAGCAGAAGTAGAAGCAGTTGAGCAGCGTATTTTGAACTGAGGCAATATCAAATAGATTAAGTGTTTGGGTTCTAATCAACGACTAACATTGCTGTTGTTTCTAATCTGTTGTCAGTCCCCAGCTGTTTTTTAGTTACATTCCACAGTACATTTAGAGTCCATAACAAGCTACCTGTAACTTAACCAGTGGGCATACGTGACATGAGAAAATTTTGTCATCATATTATCTCGTCGTCAGTCATACATTCGACACGAGATATACGATGACAAAATTATTTCGTGGTGCTCATGTGACACTTCAGTGCTCAAGACACTTGCGTTTCTGGCGATTTTTTGTATAGAGTATTTAATTCCTTAAGTGATTGTTAGAGGGTGTTCTTTTATAATGCCAAAAAGAAATCGTCTGTTACTGTTTAGGCTACTGGATTTTGTTGAAGGTTATAAAAAGTACGAATTCAACATTTACTATATCAACGAAATCGTGATAATCAGCATACGGAACGCGATGATTGTTTAAATCCAATGCAGTAATTTATTACCTCACGTGATTGTGATTCTCTCGTAACTTCCTTTTCCTTTGCAATTTCATTTATCGCGTGATGTATGCTGATTGTGTTTCTAATCATTGCAAGTATCGAGAAATCAAGGTTGCTACCCATGTGTTCATTCGAAAAATAAGAAAATTTCCAGTACCATCTTGGCAGGCAGCGAAATAGAGAAAATTTCTTTACTAGTACAATTGCAATAAATCGTATGATCTTATTAGACTCGTACATAGTTACTTTACATCATCGCATTGCATCTGCGTGTCATCCAAAAGAAAAAGCTTAAAAATCTTTTGCACCTGTAATTTCTATGGCATCCATTTTAAGCCTGAACTTGATAACTAGTTCTAAGAGTCACAATAAATCTCACATTGCAATAGCCAAGAGTTTTCTAAGTAAGGTACCCTTTATCACTCCTAAAATAATAGTCATATACACTAAAATATTACGAGTGTTAACTATTGCCTTAACAGCATCGCTATGCTCTGCCAAGATAACTGGGGACCTACTAGATAAACGCACAAAGCAATTGTTTGTTTGACCGATTGGACGAGGCACAAATTGAACTAGATCGATTGGCATGATGTAAATATTTGTAGTGTCTCTTAATAAAGGTTTGTTAATCGTTATTTAGGTATATTGGAGACTACTGCGCAATAGTGATACACGAATATATTCCTAGATAATTCTTTTTTAAGGGATATATTGCTGTGGATCGTGTTCCGACCGGCCACGAAGTTGGGTGGTGTGGCCTGTGTAAAGAGATCTGTACCTATTGGTAAATGTATAAAAGTAGTGACTTTAGTAATAAGGCTAAGAAAGAAAAATAAAGTATTCGTGTTTCACTTTCGTGGTGAAATGAATAAACTCGCGGCAATAATTTCTATTGATTTTTTAATTGAATGTATCGAGTAAACGTTGATCTGTGTTCTAAAAAATGTTACACTAAATTCGTATACGTGATATAAAACTGCCATTTTTATAAGAATAATCATGTTCAATTAACGAGATTAGCAAAATGTTACTATAAAAATATTCAAACGATTCTTCAATTTTATTAATTTTAGACCACTTTTGGCACTCTTATTGCGTTTACCGCCCAACAGATGACATTAAACTTACAATAAATAAATTTGTATCGCAAGCTTTACGAAATTATGGAGATATTCTATTAATATTCATATTAAAGCATTCAAAGAATTTTCATATTGTAGGAACATCAAAAATTATGGTATTTATATCCTAATCGAATAAATGCGATGTAAATAAAAAGTAATAAAAACTATTCATATCTTAGAAATGTATTGAAGTGATATAATTATGTTTGTTTCCCAAGGAAATTATTAAAGTTTATAATATTATCGCGTTAACTATTAGTGAAAATCTAGCTCATAATTTGATCGTAATGAAAATCAACTACAATGATTATTATTCTAAAATAACATAAATTAATATTCTGTTTTTTGACGACGTGTGATTTTTTATATTAATAACATTAGTTGACAAGTAAAAAGAAAACTTTTTAATTTATGCTGCCGTTGTTTTTTTTTATGTCATTCGATATTTAGAAAGTAAATATGGCAGCTCAATAATATTAAGTTTCGCGCTTTTTTATGACGTTTGTTAGAAAATGGCGGCAATTTGCGCGCCCATTTGTCTATAAATTAGTAAAATATTGCTGTCAATAATATGATTTCGTTTTAAGTTTAATAATTTATATTAAGATAACGTAATTATAAGGATTACTAGTCAAAATGGAGTAGAACGTTTGTATGGTCTTCCATAATGTAAATGAGAACTCCGGTTTCTTTTCCTACAATTCGTTACGCCATATCAAATACGATAATTGAATACGGATACTACCTAATAAAACAGAATCAGGTGTTATCCTGGAAGACAATAATGATGGATAATAGCTGTACTAAGCAGATATACATAATTTCACGTTCAAAACAATGATTACGAAGAGTTATGATGATAATAAGAAGTTTTTAAAAATAAAAGTATTTACTGCATGACTTTGTGTTTCATTTTGATTATGCCTACACAAAATTACAAGTATAATATTCAATATAAAATATTGGCTGAAGGTCTGACCTTGATTAAAAAGTAAATATAAATTATTTATTGAATGATACGCAATTTGTCGAACCTCACAAAACGATAAGAAATTATATTTAGCAACAGTTTTCAAAATTTCTCACCTTCATATTATGAATAAATTGAATATACAAATTTAGAAGCCTTCACCTATTCGTTGGAGGTCAATTCGACGACTATTACACATAACTGGGCTATTGCTAAGGTCACTATACAAATTGGAATCGGAATTATGCTTATTAACTTATAGGCTGGAAATAGTTTAATGCTAGATGCAAGGGGGTTTCAATTTGCACAAGGAAATTAGATCCTTAACGTAGAATCAAGAATAAGTAATCTTATTAAAAACTTGAAAAAAAATCGAGTTAAATACTTTTTTGGGAAACCTTTTATCAATAATTAGTTATTTCATTCGTTCCTATTCAAAAGCTAAAGTAATATTTGCAAAACTAAGATTAAATTAATTAAGAAAATCAAACGCAAACCGATTAAAAAATACTTTATTTGGGAAACCTTTTATGAATAATTACAAAGGAATCGTGCTTATAAAGACCTCATCTGGCAATACACATTGTATGTTTCTATTCAAAAGCTAAGTAATACCTGCAAACTTAACATTAAAATTAAATTAATTAAGAAAATCAAACGCATGTTATAGTCACTACGCAAAAATAATAATTAAGAGGGTCTTGTCTGGTTGTTATTTGTATGGTATTAGTATAAAGACTGCTTTCTTCTTTCACTTCCAAATTGTGATTTAGGTTGAATATCAGTCGAACTTTTAATTTGCCACCTATTTTAACTAGCCATAGTTAATTTCTTACCCCTTACTTACCTAATGCAACTAAATAACCAGGTATCTATCTTTTTAACAATATTCCGTACATTATCACAGTAAAATTATGCATGCTGGCTTAGTGATGTGATGTTTTGTGCAAAGAAGTCATTTTAACTGAATACCCCTTGACTCATAATCTCGTAGGCTTTAGTGACGTTACCAGAGATATCTTCAGCCGGTCTGTCTGACGTGACAAGCCAAGTACTTGCGCTTGCGCCATGCTTGAATGCATGAATCAAGCCTTCCACTGCTGATTCAATCCTGAAAATAATAAGTACGATAATATAACGGTGGATACAGAGTTGCCCCTATAGTATTTAGAAAATACTATAAGGTCATCCATATACGTAAATTTATTTTTTTCTTCTCGCTATTTTCCAAAGTAACTATTGTGGCAATTGAACTCTTTTATTTAAATAAGAATAAAATATGAAGAATCTTCTTATCACCATTTTTTGCCTTTGTTCATGGCACAAATGTATCGATTTTAGCAATGCTATTTGATGGTATCCAATTTACAAACCAACCCTTACGAAGTATTACTGCAGTATCTAAATATTAATTTCATTGTAAGGGTTGCACTAGAAATAAAGGAATATTCAATGTTAACTGAATACTTACGTCTGCATAGGTAATATCCCTAAACTACCCATAAGTAATTCATCAGATTCCTTGTCAAAAGCGCCCATTTTGGAAGTACTGAACAAACTGGTGTCAGTGCATCCAAAGCATAGTGTTAATACGCGGACTCCTGAACGCGTAGAATGTGGCTCCATCTGAAAAAATATTTAAGCTAAAGCTATAAAAGGAGGAAGCGTTAAGGTGATGACTTAATTAAATAGTGAAATCGAATTTCAAACAAAATAATGTACAGACGCCAGTAGGTCAAGCTATCCAAAACTGTACAATTTTCCCAATTGAATATGAACCTTATCCTTTCGTCTTAAAGTTGAAAATCAATCAAAGAAATTTGACAGAGTGTGGCAGCTTGATGTGCTGGCCTCTGTACCCTATTTATTATTTATTTATATATACGCTCAAAGATCGTTAAAGCTCATTGAGCGAAAAAACAGTTCATACCGCGTTGTGATGGTGGTGGTTGGTTTAATAGAAAGTAGCAGCGCAATAATCAGTTGTAAGCTTTGTTTTAATTTAAACTGGCATCGAGCTTAATTTTTTTTTTTAAATTAAACCTAGCCTAAGTAGGATTATTTAGTTTTTATAATTCCTTGCATTTTGAAGCTCATCTGTAATGTTGTTTTTTCGCTTAATGAGCGTTTTCAATCTTTGAGTGCAACATACTAAACACTTTATTGTACACCAAAAAATGCAAAAGAAAATAAACAATTGCACTTAAAAATGTACGATGTGTGGCCTTATCGCAATGTAAAGAATTTTACACTACCTACTCCAACATTGCAATTGCACGTGAAGCTTTAATCAAACAAACACTACAATACAATCAAAACAAAATGATAAGCTAATAATCATTGTGCAATGAAGACACGAGAATAGTATTATAAAGCAATAAAGTTGTCACAATAAATGTGTACGATTACGATTGTTATATAAATGCCATATTAATTAAATCAACATTTAGTTTTACTTAGTGATAATAAAATGAAACTCAAATTAAATAGGTATATTCCTTCAGTTACTTTAAACAGGAAACTGCAACATGATTCAGAATGATTTCTAAATAAACTCAAAATAGTACAGATGGTAATGTATCTCCCAATATTGTATAATTATTATCAAATAGGTACCCAATTGTTTTGTTACTTGTAATTATTGTTTGTTTTGATAGTTTTATCTCCATAGTTGTATGTCGCACAATATTGTTTGATCATCTCTACATAGGTAATTAGCTGTTTCACCCGCATCCCAAAGGGTTTTTGTGATAAAAGGTATGTCCTCCAAAATTTAATCTATCTCTGTACTAAGTTTCATGAAAATTAGTTAAACAGTTTAGGTGTGAAAGAGTAGAGAAAACAAACAGTACTACTTTCGCAGATATAATATTAAGTATAAAGAAATCCATATTATGCCTACAGCTTTAAGTTCTAAATAGAACGTAAAGCGGTAGTTGTGAATGTAACTTTGGTTAATGAGTAAACAATACGATTTTAATGCTTAAACCTAGTTCTTTTGTAGAGTAAGACAAGGACAATTACAAACGGGTTCGGATCCGGTACCCGCACTAAAGCAAGGTCAGGACTATTGAAGGAAACTTTTATACTTAGTTTATGTACTATATTGTAAGTGCATCTACACAAAACAAGTCTAGACATGATCTTTAGACCGGTGTAAATAATAATATGCTCAAGTTTGGTACAATATTTGCGGTGATTTATAACTCTTTTCTATTTCATATTATGAAAATATTATCTGTATTTATTTCTTTTAGCGTGTAGATCCTATTTCCTTCTAGGGGAGACAGAGTACATCAGAAAAGGATTTTCACACGAAAAAAAAAAGGATTAAGGAGGAAGGAAGGAAGAGCGAAGTTTCATACCTCCGCGACACATGTGTGTATTCCCAGGCAGCCTAACTTCATCAACTTCTTACTATACATATATAGGTCTTTCTAGAATCATCATGATTCCAAACGAGAAAGCCAGTCTAATTTAGAATAGACCTGCAACTTTGACCATATCTATGACCCACGTGATCCTAGATTTAAGTAGATAATTGACGAACTGCCGTATTTATGACCGCAAACACGACTGCTATACTAGAAACTCCTAGATCGAGTAGTGTTATTGAGTTTTTTTATGAAATTCCCACTAGCAGCTCGAAGTTTGGATTTGTGCAGGTTAAATGGCAATAGGCTCGCTCCCTAATGCATAGAACCTAGACATACCATTGAAGTGTTGATGTACTTTAGTAGGTACACCTTTGCCTAACCCTTCGGGATATTGGCGATGGTATGTGCTATCATCGACCCATATACTCTCCCACTGCTGGGCACGGGTCTCCTCTCTGAACGAGAGGGATTAGGCTAATAGTCCACCAAGCTGGTCTAATATAGATTGGTAGACTTAACACACTGTCCAGAAAATCTCTAAGGCATGTTGCACGCTTCCTCACGATGTTGTGATAGTTAATTATTATTGATACCTACGCACACGATTTCAAAAAGACAGAATTGGGTGTCTCGGATTCGAACTCGACACCTTTGACTATCACTAGGCTATCACTACTTATAATTATGGTTATATGTACACTTAGGAATTATTTATTTAAGTATTAATTATAATATTACATAATACATTTATTGAATACTCCACAGCCAAAAGGAATAACCATAAATTCAGTTCATTTGTTATTTAATTACCATTTCAACTGAAACTGTTTTGAGCAAATCGATATTATAAAGTTGATATGCAATAAATTGTGATTGAACGACACCGCTGAGTGACGTCAGACTTCATCTAGGCCCCACTGAAAATCAGCGCTGCAGCGATTTAATGCGCTGCCGCATCATGCTGAGTGGGGACCTTATTGCGATGAACAACGGCACCGTACAGTAGGTACCTTCATTTATTTTCTTTTTTTTTTTTTCTTTGTATGTAGTAGGTACTAGTCGCTATTTTTATGGCAATCAAATGTTTCTTTCTTTCATATGGTATGTTATGTTTTTGTGTAATTAACGAAGGACTTATATACTTACCCCAAGGCAGTTACTGAACTGCAACACAGCGCTCTTCGTGGCAGTGTACACTGGCAACAGGTGTGCTTGGAACAACCCCACGATCGAAGAAATGTTTATTATTGTGCCACCTCTTCCTCCACGGTCTTTGCGCATCAGATCAAAGGCTTTAAATGAGCTTTTTATTAAGGCAGTCTGTAAAATACAAATGGCTATGGTTAGTTACTATATTCACACTGTAAAGCGCCTAATTAATCTAGTAGTCGTGAGTGTCTAAAAGTGGTTTTGGTTTTGACTCCCAGCATGGGCAAAATATTATTGGGTTTTTCTGTAAAATTATCAGTAGCAATGATTATGCAATAGGCTCAAACATACTGTGGGTTTATTTAAGTACACCTCTGCCTAACCCTTCAAGAAATACAGGCGCGATGGTATGCTATGTAAACGCTATTATCGTCAATTTAATAATGAAACATTAAAAACAAATCGCGTATTAATCCTGATTAATTTTATTGGGTTGATAGATACAGACAATTTTTCAAAAAGTTCAGGTTTATTAAGCCAATATTGTTAATACACTTTCTTAACCCATTAAAACAAATAAAATAAAGATACGACCCTGAGTCATTTTAAATTAGAATAATAGACATTAGTCTAGTACCTATTTGCAATTATAAAGTGATATAATTCATTCGCAACTTCCACCTTGATATAATTGTAATTTTTAATTTAATTAAATGGAAAAACCGTTCCAATTGTTTTCTGATATATTTGCTAATTTTTACTTTACAGATTAAACCTTTTATGTGAACTTTTTTTATACCAATAAGGTAGCAAAAAAACATACGGCCCAACTGATGGTAAGCGGTTACCGTAGCCTATAGAAGCTTACGCGCTGCCGACCCTGCAAAATGAAAGAGGAATACTTAGGTTCGCAGTATATGGGTCAGTGTCCTCCCACTGCCAACACAACACTTCCTCGCGGAGCATTGGCAATCTTACTCACCGTCAGGAATACAACACAGCTCAAAGCAGTATTAATGTACTTCGGTTTTCTGCAAGGTGGAGGTACCTACTTCCCCAGTCGGGCAGCTCCAATTTGAGTGGAATTACTCCCAATGTCTTAAAATGAACGAATCGTGAAATACTTACAACATTGATCTCAATCTCTTTAAGATACGCATTAGGTCTATCGTTCATGATACCAGCACAGTTGACCACCACATCTATGTATCCGAAGTCGTTCATCACGTTATCGTACACACCATCCAGCTCGTTAGATGTGACGTCACATTTGTGGAATCTGACTTTGTCGTCTCCATACTTGGCCATCAGCTCCTTTTCTAAAGCTTTCCCATTGTGAACATCAACGTCTAGTGTTGCTACATGCTAGAACAAATCAATCGGAATTATGTTGCAATTGTTTTTAACTGTATATATCTTGCACTTCATTATATTCAGACCTCAATTCTCATCTTCAACACAATAGATAAATAATTAGTACCATTGTGTGCAAATACTTACTGGACAAAAACCTATTAGAACCTTTTTCGTATAGGTACAATACAATTATTTATTATTTGTAGGCATTTGTATTTAAATAATTATTTGTGTAATGTATACGTAAGTTTATATTGTTTGAGCAATATATTTCGCATCTTATCTTTCACCTCTAATCTTTGGTACATCTACCGTGGTCGTCTCTGCATCACCCAAAGATTGTCTGGTAGAAAATGCCTAAGACATTAAACCTCTGTACACATTATTTGTACAGAGCCCAGCACATCTAGTTACCACAATCCGTCAAATTTATTTGATTGATTTTCAACTTTAATGGTTTTTCAACTTTTCAAATTTAAGGTTCATATTCGATTGGTTAAATTTGACCTTGCTGGAGTCTGTACAATAAGTAAATAAACACTAGCTCAACCAACACACATGTAGTAAATATTGTGTAGTTTAGTCACACTTTTTACTATCGCTTCATTTCCAGTCAAGGATGTGTGATTTTTCAGCTGATCTAACAAAATCCACGGTGGACAGTACCTACGGTTTACCTTAAGACTTCTAGTTTTTATCATCCGGGAAAAAGTATGAATACCATTCATCATTATATTTTATAAAATTATTAATATTCACATAGTCATTTGGCATGGCATTTTACTTGAAATTCTAAGTATGACGATTTACAGAGATACCTAAATTATTTGATTATTTCTTTGTAATTTTTACAAACAATTAATCCTCCCTGTAACGCCATTCAATTAATTATGCTTATCTTAAATTAATATTCCTATTTTATAAATAAATATTAGCACATAGGTACTTACTTTAGCTCCTTTCTCCAGAAACGCCCTGACAATTCCAGCTCCGATACCCGCGGCAGCTCCAGTTACGAAAACCACTTTATCTTGAATTTCGTACGTCATTTTTTCGTTTGAGATCCGCAGGAGCGACTGATCTACGGCGCAGTTCACGAGGCGACTACTGAGTGATACATACGTAAGTATTTCTGAGCCGACCTTAGATTATACTATACATTTGTTTAATATACTCAAGTGGAGTTATTTCTAGTGTACAACGATAGCTAGGTATATTTTAGTGTGGTTTTAGTTGTATGATCGATGGCCTTGAGTGGAGACCGCGAATCGGCAAACGTAGTGTGGGACGCGCGCCAGCCAGGTGGACCGACGATCTCAAGAGGGCGGCTGGGTCAGAATGGATGCGGAAGGCGGAGAACCGGGTTTGTGGCGCGATTTGGGAGAGCCCTATGTCCAGCAGTAGACTGAGGTAGACTGATTTGATTGATTGATTAGTTGTATGCTTGAGTGGCTTGTGGTTCAGTAATAAGTACGCTAATCTACCGAACTACAAGGTAAAGCTGCCGACCCCAACCGTGGTCAGTCTTTAGATGAATGACTATTCTTAATACATTGAGACCCCTCCGTGCCCCGGAGAGCACGTAAACCCATCGGTCCCGGTTGTCATTTTAACTCCTATGACAATCGTTGATACTCGAATCAATAGTATTATTATTACATTATACATAACCTCACGCTTGTATTCCTCGAAGGGTTAGGCAGAGGTGCATCAATGTAAACGTGGGTGTACATTGGTACACCTCTGCCTAAGTAATGGTTGTAAGCGCGACTGCAGTATTCTTAATATGATTGCAGTCGTAAATCTAGAAGTTTTAATAACGGTCACCCATCGACAGACTGGCCGCGGCTAGCGCAGCTTAACCTTGAAGATCAGTAGATCAGCGTAGCGTAGCTATTACTTAGCTATGGGTCACTCAAATTCAGTTTTTTTTATTGAATATTTTTTTCTTGATGCACTCTAAAAACCATTTCAGATAGCGTTTAGCTAGTTTATAAAATCTTGTTAGCACCTTAAGACCGCTTTAAACGTTGTGTAATGCATATAGACGGTTAAAAAGGTAGAATACATTACTGAGGCATAAGACACTGTTCACACTGACATGACTGTGCCGCTGTGATCTTGTAAAAAAAAAACAATAAATTAATCTTTACAAACGTTGCTACACTAGGATTTTCTCCTGTATCATGGGTGCGTTTACAAACACAAATTTCATATACACAAACATCCAGACCCGGAAAAGCTACATGTAGAGACCGCTTTAAGCGTTGTGTAATGCATATAGACGGTTAAAAAGGTAGAATACATTACTGAGGCATAAGACACTGTTCACACTGACATGACTGTGCCGCTGTGATCTTGTAAAAAAAAAAAACAATAAATTAATCTTTACAAACGTTTCTACACTAGGATTTTCTCCTGTATCATGGGTGCGTTTACAAACACAAATTTCATATACACAAACATCCAGACCCGGAAAAGCTACATGTAGCTCAGAATACTCCGTGTGGGAATCGAACCCACAACCCGTGGTGCAGAAGCCGATCGCTCAACCGCTCCGCCAAACGTGTCGTCATATATTATAAAAAGGAAGACACTAAAACAGCGAACTGTTCAACATGTGCACAATTCTGAACTACGCCTGAGGCTAGCAGAAGCTGACTGAAAGACGGTAATCACAAACACACTTCATTAACTGGGTTAATCAAATATGCAAATAATTGCTTTATAGAGACGTTTTTTGCCTAAATTATTCAAAAGATATATACAGCCCGTTGCAACTTATCGGAGGTCGGGTACTCCAGTGGCAGAATATACATTTACCTAAACGAGCTCGATTCGTGTTCCGATATGAAAATGTTTAAACAATAAGACGGATTGAAACGCCAGAAAATTAGACAAGTTTTTTTATTTTACTGTGGTCCATTCTGCTTCAATTCTAATAAAAAGACGGGAATAAAGATTATCTGTTGTAAAAGTAATCGCACTGTGTGAAGTGGCCTAATATGCTAATATCGATATTCAAGGTAAGTAGTCATTCTTGGTGTGCGCATACTATAATGACAGTCTTCCAATCAATGCTACAGCATTACTATTATGGCGAAGAAAAAAGCAGCTAAACTGAACTGAAAAAAGTCTTGTTTTATTATTAGTAATTGGCATTAACTCATGCTAAAAATTTCTAAAGATAAACATGTAAGTAAATTTTAGTGAATCTTCGATTATTAGAAGTCGTTTTCTTTAAACTTTTAAGTTAGTCAATTATTTTTTTCAATTATACCATTAAAATAGGTCCTTTTGAAAAGTCAAAACTAGTTGCACGGTTCCAAAAATTGAGTCTTATAGCTTACTAAAATATGTATTGATTTCTAACACTTAACGCGAATACTTATGAGACATTGAAATAAAACTTTTTTTAAGGATTGCATCGGATTATACATATTATTAATTTACACACTACCCGTCTACTGTCTTCCAGTGATCATGGACGCTGTAAAACAGTGCATTTTGAGAAAATAGGCTCAAAAAAAATTAGAAATAAGAAAAATAATATTTCAAGACTGCTTAGAAGAACAACACACAGTACCTAAATTTAAAAAAATTCAGTGCTGTTCTGCACAAAGGATTCATTATTCAAAGGTCAGGATTCATTAGTTTAAAACTAAATTATTATTTTTATTTATTTTGCTAGTAAATTTGTATGGGCGATTCATACTTTCAATCTATGCACTGTTGCATCGCTTTGTAATGGAGCTCAAGGTTTAACGCTCGCTGGACAAGTTGGCCTACACCTACATTTTACCGAATATAAAGATGTTTTTATTTGCATTTTTTGGTTCTTATCGTACAATAACACATCGAATATTAAATGAATCCCAATTTTAATGAACCATTATTTTTTCGATAACACGAGTTATACTTAAATATCTGATCTTAATAAATTACAATTTACGGACAAACTACTTAATTGAAAATGATAAACCACTCTCCAGTTTTCGTAAAACGATGTCTATAAACTTTGGGGTATTATTTATATTGAGTGAACAGTGATAGAATAGTGGTAGGACTATTGTACTGCTAAGTCGAAGGTCTCGGATTCGAATCAAAAGCACGCACTTCTGACCTTTCAAAGTCATGTGCGTATTAATAATTAATTATCACCTGCAAGCCTTAGATATTTTTGGCACTAAGCCAGCGTGGTGGACTATAATAGCCTCTCATCCTGTGAGAGGAAACCAGCAATGGGACAGTATATTATTGATTGATGATGATATTATTTATATAATGTTAACCTACTAAGTAGCTATAGACGCTTGGAACACCAGGGGTATAACTTGCGAGTTGCCGACCCTGTGGAACAGAAGAGAAATAGTTGGGTTGCCAGTATAAGGGTCAAAGTTCCCCCACTGCCACAACGTATCCTCGAGGAGCACTACAAAACACTGCTCACCATAAGGAACACGACACAGCTCAAATCAGTGTTATTTCACTTCGATTTTCTGCAAGGCGGTGGTACTTCCCCAGTAGGACAGCTCCAATTTGAGTGGAATTAGTCCCACTATACCCTACCTCCCCTAAAATTATTAAATTATTCCCACAGAACAGATATTTATATGATGAATGTAAGTGTTTATGTTTATATGGGTGTTAATTGAGAGACGTTGGCGAGATGATCTTTATCGCTTTTTGCCAACATGGAAGCTCAGGATAGGGAGTCCTGGACTAAGATAGGGGAGTGGGACACCAAAGAGGCTAAATAAAAAATGGTTGTTTGATGTATTATATTTACCAAAAAAGTGTATAAGTATTACATCCATTGTCTAGTACCCTACAAGCTCAGTCTGCTTAGTTTGGGATTAGATGGTGTTGTGTAAAATTTTCCATGAATATTTATTTTTATGATTAATAATCAAGACCTTAATCATCTTTAAGTACATTAGTCATATCAGCATAAACCTTATTGATGGTTTCAGTGATGTCTTTAGCGGGTTTGCCATTATGAATAAGCCAAGTGCTTCCACTGTCACCTCTCTTGTAAACTTCTATAGTACCTTGGGCTGCTGCCTCCATTCTGTAAGAAAAATATTTTAAACTACAAATAATTATCTTGTATTTTTTATTTAAGTAATAATTTTGTATTTTATTGATTTCTGACATTTACTCGAAAATTATATATTGAAATAAAACTACTTTTTACGGATTTTATCGCGTTATATTGATAGACTACTCACTCAGTCTACCCGTGACCATGGACGCTGTAGGCTGTAGGACCCTTTGTCCTAAACGTCGGGATTAATAATATCAATATAACGCGATAAAATCCGTAAAAAGTAGTTTTATTTCAATTTTGTATTTTTTGGCATTTCCCATGCTAAGATTTTAAAGTTATTAAGCGAAGCAAAAATTAGACCGCAAGTCACCATAAAGCCTTAAATTCTGAATGTGAAGGCAAATTTCGTCATGGCGGGTGGGACTCGCGGTGGCTTAGCGGTCATAGCGTCTGGTGTACCTAACCAGAAGACGCATGTTCGAATCCTGCCCGCGGTCGAATTTTTCTTTCGCTAAATAACTACAAATAATTATTTTAATCATCAGCGGTGTCGGTCGTGTGTGTATAAAACCATCTGATTGATTACTGTAACGTTGCCGTTCCGTCGACTAGGGTTGGGTTCACAACATCAACCGAGCGGAGACCTGTCGAGTGCGAGAGGTGCGCGGAGTTATAATCGGAGACCGCGCTATAATCTTCATAATTACACTTTTTATGAAGCGGTTTACTAGACTACAAGTATCGTCTAAAATGGTTTTATGGGTGGGTATTGATATGGACCACCAAACGGAAAGTTATATGTAAGAATAATAATATACAACCGGCACTTGGAGTGCTACGTCTGTAGGACCTATTATGTAAGTAGCGCTTCCATAAGAATTTGATCTCGATATTCTTTAAATCTTTTTTCCATAGTTTCTGGATTTGTCATAAATGCTTCAATTCCAAAAATACCCATCTTGATCATGTAAGAAAATATAACATTTTATCTATTTCCTCTTTGATTGCGCTAAGTGTGCTGCAGTTATCACCAGCCAATTGATATGGGCATGAAGTGGTGGGTGCAATAGAATAGATAAATTTCTTTGATTTTGCTAGATTTTGCTATGTAGGTACCCATCAGATTCCAGAGGCTCGTAGCTTAGTAATAGCTACGTTGATCAACTGATCTATAAGATTAGGCTACACTATCTGTGGACCTAGGTAACTATGCTTATGATGATATGATAATTATGATATTAGGATATGGTATTTATTTTCTGTAAATAGATCTTTTAAAGACACTTTTACAAGTCAATGTTTTTATGCTAGAAGGCGCCGGCATTTCCTAACTGACGACCTCTAAGAAGAAACACCGAAGCAAACTCAGAGAATCATGGTCTTTTTTAAATTCCAGACATAATAATATCAAATAAATATGTGAGTTTCACAATGTAGGGCAATGTCTGAAATGGCCTTTTGGAAAAGATCGAGACCCCTCTGTGTATCCTCTGTGTATCTGAGAGCACGTAAAAGCGTCGGCTTCGTATGTCACATACCTTGTTTATCGTTAGTGGTAGGTAATCTTTCTTTCTTCGAGCCTTCTTCCCAACTATGTTGGGGTCGGCTTCCAGTCTAACCAGGTGCGGCTGAATATCAGTATTTTACACGAAGCGACTGCCTTCAAACCTCCGCAAACCAATTTTGGGTAATATCGATACCCTGAGGATAGAGTGGTTGTCAGGCTTTTTGGGCTTCTGACTACCACTAACGATTGTGATAGGTGTTCGTATGACAACCGGTACCGACGTCTTTACGTGCTCTCCGAGTTACGGAGGGGTCTCGATTTGTTAAGAATGGTCACCCATCCACAGACTGACCGCGACTAGCGCCGCTTAACCTTGCAGATCGGTTGATCAGCTTAGTTATTACTTAGCCACGAGCCTCTCGTTATATGAACTATCGTTAGTTGTAATCAGAAACCCAAAAAGTCTGATAACCAGCCTATTCTCAGGATATCGGTATTTTCCAGAAATTGGGTTGTAGAGGTTTGATGGCAGTTGCGATGTAAAATACTGATACTAAGCCGTATTTGGTTACACTGGAAACCAACCCCAACTTAGTTGGAAAAAGGAGATAAGGATGAACTCATTGAGAATCAATTAGCAGACACAAAAGCAATCATTCCGACCCTCGAGAGAGTCACCTTCTCTTTAATGAATTAAAGAAAACTGATTGAGGATTACAAATACGTACGTTTGCAATGGATACAACTTTATCAGCTCTTGTATTTCGATCCCACTGTCAAAACTGATCATTTTATCCAAAATATTTGTCTTGGTTGGACCGTAGCATATTGTTATTATTCGGACTCCTGTCTTTGAATAATATGGTTCTTTCTGAAATTATTAATCAGTTAGTAAGTATGTATTTCTGATTTTTCAATTCACTGTGTATAGTGATCTTTCTTTGATGTTCATTATTTCCAATTATTATCAATACAAAGTAGTCAAAATTCCAGGGCGCTACAAAATCAATCTACTAAGTAGGTAGGTAGGTACATAACAATATACACTTCTATTGAAGTTAAAGGGACGAACTCAATTCATCAGCAGAGCCTATAAATAAGAACTTACTCCAATACAGTTACTGAATTGCAGAACAGCAGTCTTAGTGGCAGCGTACACGAAAAGCATAGGACATCCTTGCATCAGAGCAGCCACAGAAGATATGTTGATAACTGTCCCTCCACGACCACCGTTGTCCTTCCGCATCAGTTCTATGGCTTTTATAGTTCCATTAATTAAAGCATTCTGTGAAACAGAAAAAGATAAATTGTTAATCTCTTCATAAATATTAATTCGTGTTGATTAATTAAGGTAATTTCATTGACATTTACATTGTCCTACGTTAAGACACTCAGTCTTAATTTTCTCAAGACTTCAAAATTGGTTGTAAAAATCTAAAATATTAAAGTGTCTTTAAAAGTTCTATTTACAGTTAAATTAAAATTTAGAATATTAAATAATTATATGCCTAACGTTTGGTAGGTTAGTTATTCACCCCCAAGGGGTTCTCGCCTTGTCGCGGCGGGGGGGCTTAGTAACCGTGGATTGGACGCCCACGGTGAAGCGAAGTAGAACCTCAGGGAGGGCTGTTCCTGCGGGCTTGGAACGCGAAGCCCGCACTGGAGCGGCCAATGTAGGTTGCGGTGTCGTATGGGAGGCACCGCAACTGAGGCGGGCCGCGATGTTGTATGAGCGACACTGCGGCTGAAGGGTTACGGGGCCGCGGCGGGAGAGGAGTGCCGGTATTACGGTGTGCCGTTCTCCCTGCCTTCCGCGGCCTCGGCGGGGTCGCAGCCGCAGGACTGCGGACACGGTGGGGCCGCAGGGGGAGAGGAATGTCGGTATTACGATACGCCGCTTTCCCTACCCTCTGTGGCCGAGGTGTGAACGGCGGCGGCCATGGGCGGCGGATTCGGGGTCGTCAGTTGTCCATTGCACTTGGCCCTCCGGGAGGGTCCACCAATGGACGTCCGAAGTGGGATCGCGGATAATGCGAGAGCGATTTCCGTGGTTCCACCACTATGCGGAAGGTGGCGATGGTGGTGGTTTTAGTCGGTATGCTGGCCACCTGGCCGGAGAGCCCGACATAACCGTCCCGGATCCCCAAGCAGGGCGGCATGCATAAGGAGCATTTCCCCAACCGAAAAAAAAGAAAAAAAAAAGGTAGGTTAGTTGTTAATATTAACTCACTTGGTCATAATCGGTAGAGATTTTAATTAATAATCTAATATATAAAATTCTCGTGTCACAGTTTTCGTTGCCATACTCCTCCGAAACGGCTTGACCGATTTTGATGAAATTTTTTGTGCTTATCGGGGAGGTCTGAGAATAGGCCAACATCTATTTTTCATACCCCTAAATTTTTTTTTTATGGCAAAACAACGTTTGCGTAGTCAGCTAGTAATTCATAAATATGAAAGACTGATTACGTAATTATTATGTGTTTGGTATGGAAACATAGTTATTAAATATAAATAAAATAGCAAACTTACAACGTTCACTTGAATAACTTTGCGTATACATTCACTATTGCTTTCATTTGTTACACCGGCGTTATTGACCACCAAATCTATGGAACCATTCTGCTCTGTAGTTTTCTTAAACGCCTCAAAGAATTCTGCATCATTGGTCACATCACATTTAGTAAATTTTACTTTATCATCGCCATATTTTTTATTAAGTTCGTTTTGCAGTAGAACGCCTGCATTTTCATCAATATCGAGAATTCTCACGTGCTGAAATGAAGTAAAGTTTTCAGTATCAGTTAAAAAATTAATCTTGATATAAAATTTATTACTTACTACCGACTTATTTTATTACTCGAGTTCGAATCCAAGGCATATTAGGATATAGGAAAACATCGTGAAAACCTTAGGCGCTTAAGTGATTTTCTCGACAGCGTGTGAATTTGCTATCCCTCATTAGGCTTGCATGGTGGACTATAGCCTAACCACTCTCATTCTGAGAGGAGATCCGTGCACAGGATTTCATGATTCATTTTATAGGTTTGATTTTCCATAAAGTTTAAGAATTGTATTACTCGCTCCATGAAAACGACACCCATGACGAGAAAGTTGATAATTTATTACAGCCGCCATCTTGGATTTATTATTTGATAGCACTATCAACTTCAACGCCCTCGAAAACAAGCAGCTGCCCTTTTGGATTTACTTTTTGTTTCGACTGTCAGCTTTTTATATACCCTCAAAACCGCCTCCATTCTCGATTTACAAATACGTTCGCAAATTCATTATGATCGATCACACGGAATTGTAATTCGATAAAGATAATTTTAACTTGCTGCTGATTTTGAAAGGTAAGAATGATTTATTGTTATTAATAAATCATTGTTACCTTTCAAAATCAGCATTAAGTTTAAAATACGACAGCTCCGGTTTTGATGAAGCCGAGTTCAAACAACCGTATACTACGCAATACGCTCGTGACATTTATAAAAAGATCGTGGAGCTAAACTTACGCGACGTGACTACTCGTTTTATCGCTGCAATCGCTACTGACAGTACCGCGAAAACCCCTTAAGGGCCTCGTCAATGCGCAAGTTTGTGTGAGTGTGCTGTTTCGAGTTTGACCCTTATACTGCCAAACCAACTACCTATTCCTCTTTCATTTTACAAGGTCGGCAACGTGCAAGTGATAATGGCGTAACATTAACCGTCTATAGATTACGGAAACCACTTATCATCAGATGGGCCGTACTCTAGTTTGCCACCATAGTGGTATAAAAAAAGAAACGATTGCCATCTCCGCAATACCGAGCAATCTATATCTTAGGATAAACTGGTTGTCAAGCTACCAGGGTTGATGGCTAGCTTCAATGATTATCATAGTTGCTCGTATGGCAACCTGGACCCACTGCTTAACTTACCCCGTAAGGCACGGAGGGGACTTAACGTCCTAAGAACCAACCAATCAATACAGTAGTCATTAATACTGACTGCGGTAACAACGTAGTTAGTATACAGCCCCGAGACATACCTATATTTTTTTTTATTTATACCACTAAGGTGGCAAACAAGCATACGGCCCACCTGATGGTAAGCGGTTACCCTAGCCTATAGACGCTTGCAATACAAGAGGTATATATAACAATAGGCACTTCCACGTTGCCCTGTAAAAATCTTTTCACACCCTTCTTGACCCCATGCTATAGTCTCTCGGGAATACCTGCACCGGGAGCTGATTCCACAACCTAAGCGTGCGTGGGAGAAAATACCTCTGGAATCGCACGGTATGAGACCAAAGTGGTTTCATGGTATGTGGATGAAGTCCACGCCGATGGCGAGAGGTCCAATGGTAGAAAGTAGCCGTTGGCATAATAAATATCAAACTACATTCCTATGATAAGTTAATCACGCATTTTTTACAGTGCGTTAGTATTCATAGGCCTATTTTATTAAGAAATGCTGTATTTATATCTGTATTGACCAAAAATCCTTACCTTAGCTCCTTGTTCTATAATTAATTTAACAACAGCCGCTCCTATACCGTTGGCAGCGCCGGTGATCAAAACGACTATATCCTTTAACTCGTACATGTTCACTGGACAACGCAAAACGGCTGTTAAATTCTCAAAACAGTAACTGGTTTAGTTGTTGGCTACCTAATTATAGACTGTACAATTACCTACGTCTGATAAACTACGACTCAGTCTGCCTTATATGTTCACATAAATTAAAATGCAGTTTTCTTTTTACTTCACCTTGACAATAAACAATTTACTCTAGACGTTTTTCTTAAAAGTAACTATGTAAACAACTACTCACTTTTAGATTTTTTTTTCGTAGGTATATTTTTTTATATTATTTTTTTGGCATTTTCCATGTTATAATTTTAAAGTTATTTTAGTACCACTAAGCCATCGTCACTAAGTCATGTACCCGACATGACTTCGTCTTTATGGTGACTGACGTCAGAAGACGGAAATTCAGAATGAGAAGATAAATTTCGACGGGTGGGACTCGGCTTCAGTCATAGCGTCTGGTGTACCTAACCAGAAGACGCAGGTTCAATTTTTCCTTCGCTAAAATAACTTCTTTGTAGGTGTTAATATGATATTGTTTCATGTCGCGGGTTGGATTTTATTTTGGACGAACATAGTTATTAGTTCGTATGAACTTTGATAACTTGACTCGGTGGCGAGGCACCTTATGCCTCAAGCCAGGAGCACTTATAACTAATCAGTAACAGAAGCTAAGGGCGTACCCTAACGGGACTCGGACCTCGGCTTAGAGCGTTGCTGGGGTGACAACTATGGACAAGATCATGGTTTCAATTTTTAGGGGTGAATTTAAAGCTACTGACTCGCGCGGGCCGGCTCGAGCAACGGTCATGGCTTGGATTCCCACAGGGCACAAATATTGAGATAATCATAAGTGTTTGTGTTGGTCTGGATATTTCTTATGAATTCATCATCAACCCGTATAATGTCTCATGGGTCTCCTGTCAGAATGAGAAGGATTAGGCAATAGTCCACTACGCTGGCCGAGTTTGGTTGGCAGACTTCACACGCCGTCGAGAGAGGTCTCTAAGGTATGGTAGGTTTCCTCACAATGTTTTCTTTCAACGTTTAAGCGAGTGATAATTAATTATTACGCACATAATTTCGAAAAGTCAGAGGTGCGAGCCTTGGATTCGAACTCGAGACCTTTGACTTGGCAGTCGAATAGTCATACCACTAGGCTATCACTGCTCCCATTGTAAATAAGTAGATATATTTACAAAAAAAAGGACAAGTCTTCCTATTATATGACCAGTGTTGTGTAAAATGTCCTATATATTTATTAAAATTATTAAAATAACAATTGACAACGCTCACCTTTATAATAATTATTATAGGCGTCATAATCAAGAACGCAGTTGGTGGCTCCATAAGTCAGTGTACCAGGATGACGGCCAACAGGGAGAGATGGCGGGACATCGTGAGGCGAATAACATCTGCCCCCAACACCACTACTACATGACGGCCACGACCGCTCTGCCAAGAGCGATTTCGGCTGAGAAGAAGGTGTCATAAGGTCTAGGCAAGCGTAGCGTGGGACGCTTTCCAACAGTTGGAAGCGATTGGATGAGAAGAGTTGAAGATCGGGCTCAATGACGTTCACAAGAGGCCTACGTTCAGTGGACAAACACCATCAGGCTGATGGTGATAATGAGTGGTGGTCGCGTGCAATCTATTTTATTTATTTATTCATATTTACTTCAGGACAAACATCTCATAAAATTTGTTACATAAACATACCATCACGCCTGTATTCCCAGAAGGGTTAGGCAGAGGTGTACTAAAGTACACCCACATTTCGCCGTTATGTGTAGGTCCCATGTAATAGGCGACGAGCCTATTGCCATTAACCGGGCACAAATCCAGACTCCGAGCTGCTACTGAGAATTTCATAGAAAAACCCAATAACACTTCTAGACCTGGGGATCGAACCCAGGACCTCTAGCGTGGCAGTCGCGCTTAGGACCACTAGACTAATGAGGCAGTCTAAAATTTGTTAGTACTCACTTAAACTATGTTAGTATGATACACTCAGACATAGACAAAGAGACAAACAGAGACGTAATACAAACAAATAGACATAGAAATATTCTTTTTGATCCACTTGGCAACAACACATGTATAGATGTGCGCATAGGTGTCCCATCAAGTGGCCCTCAGTCTTACTAGCAACAATACTCAGGAGGTACGGTCGGCAACGAATGTCGCTGAACACAGCAAAATTTTGAAAACACAGCTCCAAAACTTATGAGATTTTTGTATTTTGAAGGTAAGGTAAATATTTAATGGTCATCTAAGCAATGATTTCGCACAACCTTGACGGGTCAGTAACTTCATATTAAAAATCGTATTAAAGATTGCAACATTTTCAGCGACTTTCGTTGTTGACTGTACTATGTGATAGCCAAAAGTAATGCTAATCGATTACATTAATCAATATGTATCGCTACTTTTACACTGAATGTTAAGTACTCTGAATAATCATGATTTTCGCCAGCTGAACTTTCAAACTAAAAAAAACAATCAATACTACAAAAAAGAACTCGTGTTATTATAGTTATAATTTATTACCGACAAAATACCTACATATAAATTTATATTAAAAAAATATGCTATAATCACAAAAAAATATCTTCAACTTTTTATTGTTGTCAAATATAAGCAGATAAAAGAAAAGAGGTTTTAAAGTGTTCTAATGTAGACACTTCAACAAAATTCTTTTCAATATTCTCCTACTGGAAAGTTTTAGGTGAATATTGGCTGGGTTAAGAGAGAGTACGCCTGCCTAACGATATATGTTATGTCTTCTACTGGCTTGTTGGCATTAGACAGCCAAGTAGTTCCACTACCGCCTTGCTTGTACATATCGATCACCGCGCGAGCTGCTGATTCCGCCCTGTGAAGAAATATAGCAAGAAGTCATGACAAAAGCATTTAAAATTCGTTATTAATTCATACAACCATACCATCTCACCAGTGCTCCCCGAAGGTGTACAAATTGTACACTCACAGTTCGCTGGTACGCTTCGGTCCCATCTAATGGGGTCGAGCCTATTGCCATTATCGACCACAAATCCTAACTCCGAGCTGCACCTGAGATTTCATAGAAAAACACAAAGCCATGTTTTACTCAATTATACACAAGACCGGCCGCTGGAAGTCATTGGGGGAGGCCTTTGTTCAGCAGTGGACCTCCTGTGGCTGATATGATGATGATACAAGACCCAACAACAAGACATTCTGTGATTAACCAATACACAGTAGAATGTTTACCACAGTTCTAGGTATTAGAAAAAATAGGCATTACGTTTGTCCAGGAAGAGTCATGGCATATCTGTTCTCCATTTCTTTGTCGAATATCCTTACATTTTTAATTTCATTGAAACCACTAGCGGTATCTCCTAAACATATCGTCATGACTCGAACACCAGTCTTGGAATAAAATTCTTCATTCTAAAAGCGATAAAATATATCATACACAAATTATCACGTAACATACTATAACCCCTGTATTTTTGTTATTAAAGGGATAGAATCTCAAAGCATAATTTAAGGCAATCGCAGCTTTTGAGGTTACGGGCGCTCACAGAGAGGACTCTGGCCGATCAACATCCTCGTTGAAACAGACCATAGTAAGTAATTTCATATCAGGATCTATTTCAGCGAGAACATCGGTTTGGTAAATGCCCGCGCCGTGTCGTCAATCAAAAGTGAATTGATATTATATTATAAAGATAAGTTATTTTCTTGTTTTATGTCACTCACCCCAAGACCCAAGCTGAACGTCAAAACTGCGCTTTTAGTAGCGTTATATATAGGATTTATAGGGAGGGGGCACAAGGCTGCCACGGACGAGATATTAATTATTGCACCTCCTTGGCCTTTTCTATCAACACGCATCAGGTCCAATGCGGTCAAGCTTCCAGTTACAAGAGCACTCTGAAACGATAATTAAGGATAATCAGAATGGATGCAAATATTAGTAATTTGCGTAAGTATTAACTATAAATGTTTTTCCTAAAGACTGTCGTCGTCGCATCATAAAATCGTTTTTTAGTGTATGCCTACACTAAGGTGTCCATGTGCCACTTGTGCCATTTGTTAGTCTAAAACAAAACTTTCTATGTTTTAGATGTTTTCAGTTTTAATAATTTATCAATTACAATATATTTTAGCATTTTAGCAAATTAACAAGTTCTACATGTTAATTTCAAAGATGCATGTTCTATTTTCAAACTCTGAAAAGTCAACTTCAAAACACTAACCACATTTATATCAATCTGTTTCTTATACTCTTCCAGGCTCTCATTCCGTACACCAGCATTGTTTACTACGACATATGTTTCGCTTTTATCTTTCAGCACTGACCGGAAACTTTTCTTGATTTCTTCTTCATCGCTCAGATCACATTTAATGAACTGCACTTTCTCTGCACCAAATTTATGATTAAGTTCTGATTTAAGACCTAATCCAGCTTTTTCATCAGAATCCACATTTGTTACTCGCTGTAAACCAACAACTATATTAGGACTGGATCCTCTCAACTACCTACTTGGTACTTATTTTTTAAATGTGGCGTTGTAACTATTTCTACTATATCGTGCCTACATTCTTATTAGTTTAGTGATCGCTAACGTGGCTACTGTGCTGAATCAAACAAAAAGGTGTTATGTGTGTTAAATTAACAGACAGAAATGTGTTGCTGGGGATTCTGTTGTGCCACTTCTTTTTCCCAACACTAGGAAGCGGTGAAGGGTGGGCAAGTGGGTTTTGGGGGCAATCTTAATGTAAATATGACTTACAAAAAGTACTACCCAGTCTATCTTGAATAAATTATTTTGACTTTGACTAAGATATAAACTAGCGAAGAGAAATATGATCTGCGAGACCCAGACGTTGACACAATTCTTGAAGTCGGTTTTCTTTTCCTAATCAATTAATCTACACCACCACTTTACTCAATTCAGCAGTTTAGCCACTTCTGTGACTGATGTGATGGGTATGATGATGATGACACTTAGAATTTGTGCCTGGTTAGCAATATGAGATTCCATGAGATCTTTAAACATATCAGCACTCTATGGGTGTACACTATCAGTAAATACACCTCTGCCTATGTCGTATTAATCATCTTGCTCTACTACGATATCTACATTTCACGAAAAGAGTACCATCAGACCCTCGCATCTAAATTTTTGAGCAATACCTATTTATATCATAAAGATAAACTGGATGTCGTACTTTTCAGGCTTTTTAGAATTTAATACTGACCGCCGCAAGTCAGCGCACATTATTTTTTTAATTATCTCACCTTAGCACCTTCTTCTAAAGCCATCCTCATTATATAAGATCCAGTTCCTTTGGATGCACCAGTGATCAGTAAAATAGTGTTTCGCCATTTATAATTATTATCACTGTTTCTGTTCTTTACCAAACACATGTTTACGTGTTGAGTAGACCATAATAGGTCTCGTGTAGAGTATGACTTCTTATATACTTCTCTTGGGTTGCTCAGTACACTGTAAGCCTGATGTCTTGCCTGATATGGGCTTAGTTGCTTTTGAGGTATTAATACATTTGACATGTTTTTAAGAGTAACTAACGCGTACCTAGGGCCTGCCATTTACTTAGAGATTTAGAATTATTTTAAAGGTAAATTAAGTAATTGAATAAAAACTAAAAAGATTTTTGAGTGATCCAAATTCACATTAAGATTTTAATGTCAGTGACACTTCAAGAAGTCATTACATAATTATACATGGTCATCCATTATAAAAAGAAGGTTGTATATTTGTATTATGTACGGAAGAATAACATTTAATTCTTAGGTACTTTTTCTTTTCCTATAATTGCTTTGAAATATCGAACACATCATCATTATCCATTGCTGGCATTTGGGTATCGCAGCGCCTTCATCATCATTAGCCCATATTCGTCCACTGCTGGACGTAGGCCTCTCCCAATGAACGCCACAAAGCCCGATCTTCAGCTTCAGCTCGCGGGTCGCAGCGCATTGCACTGTCCTAATTCCAAAATGTATGCTGTAATATTTATAAAATTTTCCCACATAAAAAACCTCTGTGCGAACAATAATCAAATCAACAAATGATCCTGCGAAGCTGGAATAATAACTAACAACAATGTTCAGCAGGCATTTTTTTGCTATGAAATTTATGCAAGGAGATCCAATCAGTTCAAGCGTTCAATTTTCTTATTACCTTGCCGAGAATAAACGATATTTTGTATATTATTTATACTTAACCGAATGTCATTTTGTATGACTGCCTCATTAATCTAGTGGTTGTAGGCGCGACTGTTACAATAGAAGTCTTGCTGAGCTGGCAACCCTTTCGTGACAACTATGCCGACAGCACATAGTGGTGATTTTTGTTGTGTTTCTATGTTCATTCCTTATTTAATTTTTATCTGTGTGTTATACGGTTTTATGGTACCTTGTCTGATAAATGTTGTGTTTGTCTGTCTGTCTTTCATAATGGATTTTTCTAGAATCTCTCAGTAGCAGCTCGGAGATTTACACATTCGATCAAATAATTAGAAGACTGGGGTATTTGTACTGCTACGCATGCAATGGAAATCATAGTGTGAGATGTTTTTCCTTATGATGTGAAAAGAGGTAAATATAAAAAAAGGCAATATTGCTTAAAATTAAATGTTTATTTATTCACGATATTTATAACTTATAAATCTAAATCTTTTCAGATAGGATCTCGTATGCCTTTTCGACATTTCCGCTGATGTCTTCTGCTGGTAAGTTTCGAGTGATTAGCCAGGTGCTGCCACTCTCACCGCGTTTGAAGGTATCTATCACGCCTCGAGCTGCTGACTCGGGGCTAAAAATAAAAAAATAAATTACAACGAAGAAGAATTCAATGATATGAACTTATTTTTACTTTTGCACCCAATAAACAAGCTTGGGTGGCTTTTATAAAGCCCTCTCATTTTGTCTAAGAACCCACTTCCTATGAAAGTTTCATCTGATTACTAACTGTGAAACTTTGGTGGTTTGTATTATTATAGGGTACGCACACGTGAAGGTCCACGACAAAAAAATTAGATAGAAAAAGAGGCCACAAGCTAGTATTAAATATTAAGTATATCATAGGTACTCGGTATTTTAACAAGACAATTATTATTATAAAGGGAATCTTTTGATTTTGGGTAAACAATTCATAGCGTCTCTGACTTGCTGTAACATTTCAACGTAATTATGATATCATTCCATCACACTTCTGACCCTGAAGGTTTAGGCAGAGGTTCACTAAAATCGGGGACACCTCCCTCCTCCGACCAGGCGAGTGTTTTGCGTGGCGGGCCACGGCCTGATGGTTGAAGTCGGGCGTCTGTTGAAACTTGCGTTAGGTACGAATGTTGATTGCGCGTTTCAGGATATTGTTCGTAGTTCCATATAGTGCGATAGATATCGCTACACTCCCACAGGGTGTGAGTCTATTGACAGTAACAATCAAGTTCAGTAATAAGTCTACTTACGTCTGATGCTCGAATGACCTTACAATGTCCATCATACCCTCACCGAATTCAGGGTCAAAATGGCCAAGCTTCGCCTCGGTCAAAAGGGGCGTTGACGTCGCACCAAAGCAGACAGTCAAAACCCTTACACCATATTTGGAGTAGTACTCCTCCATCTAAACAGAAAGAAAAACATTTAACCCTTCATTGTTTGTAGTAGTGAATGCTAAAAACTAGGCGGTAGAGCGTGCCAAAGAATTAAGCATACTTACATACAAATTACAAATCTTGCATACATACATACAATAGCATCGAAAAATAGCTCATTCGACAGAACAGATACGTACATTGAGGTAAATATAGAAACGCCACTTCACCTCCTGGGGGAAATACGGATTGCTAATACACAACCGCAGTACTCGTCTAGAGAAATACATCATAAGGTGTCATATTACGCCCGGACGAAATAATAGAGCTTAAGCCTTAAACTTTTTCGAAGAGAGGTAGCATAGTGGGAGTAATTACACTCAACTTGGAGATGCCTGACTACGGCCGCAGTGATGCTATAGCCGCAAATAAATAATAAAAAATACTTACACCAATACAGTTGCTAAACTGCAAAACGAAGCTCTTTGTAGCGTTATATATTGGTAGCATGGGCGGCTTCTGAAGGAGACCAGCTATAGATGACATGTTGATCACTGCTCCTCCACGGCCTCCCTTGTCTTTACCCATGATTTCGATAGCTTTTAAAGTGCCGGTGACTAGGGCAGTCTGTAAGAAATTCACATTTTTAAACTTAAGGTTACTTTAAAGAAACCTGATGACATCTGTGTTCTGACCAAAGTTGTTGAATATACAATGATAACGCAGTTTTTGTTAGAATAACACCATAGTAAACTAGCTGTTGCCCGCGGTTTCACCCACATACCAAAGGATTTTTTAAGAATGTCCTTCTGCAAGGTCTAATTTACCTCTGTACCAAATTTCATGAAAATCGGTTCGACGGTTTGGGCGTGAAAGCATTCATAATATAAAATATTGGTAGGGACTAGGTACCCTAGTGCGTAATATTTTCTTAAAAAAACTTACCACGTTGATGCCAATTTCTTTTTTGTATAAATCCATCCTATCATTCATAATACCAGCATTATTGATAACCACATCTATATATCCCTGTTCACTCTTGACAGTATCAAAGATGCCAAGGAACAGCTTTTCATCCGTGACGTCACATTTGTAAAACTTGACCTTGCCGGTGCCATATTTGGTGTTCAGTTCATTTTCAAGAGCCTTTCCAACAGCTTCAGCTACGTCTAAGACTGCTACGTGCTGTAAATGTTAATGAATGGAATTAAATTCAATAAATACGTGAAATAAATACGAAAAATGTTAATAATACCCTGCGTAGATTATCTGGTAACATCATCATCATCTCAGCCATAAGAGATCCACTGCTGAACAAAGGCCTACCCATTGCCCCATGTGGCACTAACACGAACGTAAAATTCGGCAGGTCTGTAACAATCCCTCATGTTGTTCGATGCACCTTTGAGTTCGTCATAAAAATCAACCGTCGAAGGGATACATACACGCGCGCTACAAATTGACGAACGTAGAGAATGCGCAATTGCTTCGCTAATGTGCATGTGCACGCACTTATCAAAATAGATGGAAAATATTGCTTGAATAAAATAAAAGGCAAACAAAATTCTTTGATGCACTATCACATTATTATTTGACGGACATAAACTCAACGATCAAGTTGAGAACAGAAAATAACTTAATTATTTAGCAGGTATAAGGCATATTGTTAATTACAGCAGCGCCAAATATTTCAGCAGTATGAGCAAATAGCACACTGCCTGATGCTGATTTTCAAGTTGACCTTTGTTTGCAAGTTGTCTCGCATGTTGTGTTGCAAATAATCAGTATGCGGCTTAATCGTAATCTGTATCCATGACTGGCTTCTTTTAAAGATAAACAAAGACTATCAGTCGTATTCGGAAATCCACTAAAAGATAACAACACTTTTGCTATTTTATTTGAAACAAAAAAAGTTTTATTTACAAAATAAAAAGTTATATAATTGTTACGTATTCAATTGTCACTATCACTCGATAAACACTAACAAGCAAAAGACTGATTAGATAAAATTGGTTAAACAAAACAACTTGTGTGGTTATTGATGGAAAATTGAATAACACCGATAATGAACTGCTTTATCTAAAAATAGGTGAAGTAGTTACAATTAAACACAAACAAATAGTAATATTTAAGTCATATAGTCGTCGCCGATAGTGTAAGTGATAATGGGAGTAATTCTACTCAAATTAGAGCTGCCCGACTGGCAAAGTTAAAAAGCAGTGTAAGCAAGTGGTATGACCATTGGACTGCCAAGTCGAAGGTCTCGAGTTCGAACCCAAGGCACGCACCTCTGACTTTTTGAATTCATGTGCGTATTAATAATTAATTATCACTCGCTTAAACGGTGAAGGAAAACATCGTGAGGAAACCTGCATACCTTAGAGATTTTTCTCGACGGTTTGTGAAGTCTGCCAACCTGCACTAGGCCAGCGTGGTGGACTATAGCCTAATCCCTCTCAATATGAGAGGAGACCCGTGCCCAGCTGTGGGACAGTATATGGGTTGATGATGATGACTGGGAAAGTACCTTCACCTTGCAGGAAATTTAAGTGAAATAACACAGCTTTGAGCTGTGTTGTGTTCCTAACACTGAGCAAGGTGTGCAAGGGCAGTGGGGGATTTTAACCTTTATACTGCCAACCCAACTATTCCTCTTTCATTTTACAGGGTCAGCAATGTAAGCGGCTATAGGCTACGGTAACCACTTACCATCAGGTGGTATGCTTGTTTGCTACCTTTGGTCCCTGCCAAAGTGATCAAACAGTGTTTTTATGTCATGTTGCAGGTAACTTGTGGGTGTGTGATCTTATTATTGAATTATCTCATAATTAATATTGAATAATGGCCGTTCCTTTGTGTTTAGTTTTTACAGTGAAAAAATACGCAAAAAATTTTTGTTAGCTTTTCGATGCTGAGCAACTGCGAGAATTTTTTATAATTAAAATATTGCATCATGAATATAATATATTCACTTCCTGATTATATAATTAATAAATTTATTCAAATCTTAATAATTAGTAATAAATGTCATTGATCATGTAACAAAATGTAGGGTAGCTGTCAGTAATTATATCATCAAGACGCTCACCACCTCAGTCTACCCGTGACCATGAACGCTGTAAAGGGTCCGAAACGTCGGGATTAATAATATCAATATACGCGATAAAATCCGTAAAAAGTAGTTTTATTTCAATCTTGTTTGTTTTTGTAATCATTTTGTTATTATTATTTTTCTGTGTATGTACAATAAAAGGAACATCTTAAATAATTGCTAAATTAAAACTACAATAAAATTGTGAAATCTTTGTGGGAGGCCTTTGTTCATCAATGGACCTCTTTTAGGAGATGATGATGATGATGATGATTTGAGAGGTCAGAATATTTTTATGCCCTCAAAAATATCCTCTATTGCCTACCTTAACACCTTCTTCCATGATCATCCTGACTACGATCGCGCCAATGCCTGAGGCCGCACCAGTGATTAACACAACTTTATCCTTCCAATCGTAAGTCATTGTGACAGGTTAGCAGACGAACAACGAATGGTTACAAATGTTTAACATAACAATTTATATATGATACGGAACACGTGAACGCAAAAGATACAGATTTATGATAAAGGAACTAAAACAATTTCGACACACACGTCTTGTCTCCCTATTATCTATACCAAGATTAGAATTAAATTCAAATAGTTTTTGTGTAGGGTAGTCCATTTATCGAGAAAGGTTATAGGCTACATAATTATTATCAGGCTATGACCAATTTAAAGCCTCAAAAGGTGGGTGACACCGCAGGGGACAGCTAGTCTACAATATAATTAAGTTACACATTTGCTAAAAATCGATAAGTTTAAAAGATTTCTTTTAAGTAATTGATATATCAGCGATTGATAGGAACTGCCAAAACACACGTTTTTCAAAATAATGTGGATATTAAGAAGTAATAAAAATAACATTGTGGGGAAATCTGCATGCCTGAAAAACTTTACTAGGTGGTATTATCGACGTAATATTTGTATTATTTTAAGGATATAGTACTGGCTCCTGTAAAACAGTATCATCCTCTGAGCCTTTTCCCAACTATGTTGCGGTCGGCTTCCAGTCTAACCAGATGAGGCTTAATATAAGTGTTGTTTTGAAGGTCTCGTTGGTGGTGATGAGAAATAAGTGGACTGTATGTTCTGCTAGTATAACTGAGTATATTTACAAGAATATTAAGACTAGTACACTGCGCGGTGGCCCGGCGAGAAGTTCTAATGTCTCACGTATGCGCCGACGACGTCCTCCGCCGCCGCGCCCCGTTTCCCCCCTGGAACCGGTCGGCTGATCACGCGCGCTGCGCGTGTAGCACCCGTAGATGTCGAGGTTTGATTCTCGACATATTCCCGCCCAGGATGAGATGAAGATGAGTGTTGAAGAAATCAGAAGTCTTGAGCTGGAAGAGGGCAAATGTTATTATATGCTCTCCGAATATTGCCTCTTCTCGTCTTCACTTCAGCAACACGATTAATCCCGTCGACACCAGGATAAACTTTAATAATTCTTCCGAGTGGCCATAATAATGGTGGCAGAGTTTTATCCTTTACAAGTACTAAATCATTAGGCTTCAGCTTGTTGTTAGAGGAAGTTAACCACTTGGTTCTCTGTTGCAGAGTTGAAATATACTCATTTCTGAATCGGGCCCAGAAATGTTGCCGAATGTACTCGATTCTCTTATAACGTTCAGTACAAGTTATATCTCTTTCTTGAATTTGTGGATGTGGAATAGACGTGAGTGGTCTTCCTATTAGAAAATGAGAAGGAGTGAGTGCGGTGAAGTCGGAGGGATCAGTAGATAGGGCAGTAAGTGGGCGAGAATTTAGAATAGCCTCAATTTGAGCCAGGCACGTGGCCATCTCCTCATATGTAAAATAAACTACTTGCATTTGACGCCTAAGAATCATCTTAGGCGTCAAATGCAAGTAGTTTATTGTAAGCTCTACTAAGGCATCAGCCTTAGTAGAGCTTAGTAGAGCGGACAGCTGCCTCCGCTAATCCATTAAAGTGAGGGCTGTATGGAGGATTAAATTTAAAATCTATACCTTCTTGTGCCATATCATATTCAATATTAGAACTGGTAAGAAAATTATGTAAATCATTGGATGCACCAACAAAGTTCGTCCCATTATCGGAGGAGATGCTTTGTGGCTTCCCCCGGCGAGCGATGAACCTGTTCAGCGCGGCTATGAAAGCTTCTTTTGTAAGTTCTGTAACAAGCTCCAAGTGAATGGCTTTAACTGACAAACACACAAAAATACATAGGTAGGACTTCAAGAGCCTGCAGCCACGACCTATCTGCTATCAACACTGACCCGGCATAGTCCACACAACAGTGTAGAAAGGGAAATTCTAAATTGGTTCTATTAGAAGGAAGTTGATTATTGGTTGAACAGTTTGAGCCTTGTATTTAAAACATTGCAGACATTTATTTACTGTTAACTACGACAAATTTCGTCCTTTAAGTGGCCAGTATGATTGACGTATATTTGACAACAACAATTGCGGCCCAGCATGTAACAACTTTAGATGATACATACGAAATAATAATTTTGTTACATTATGTTTGCTGCAAATTAGTATGGGATGCTTAACATCATAACAATACGGCGAGTTATCTAACCTGCCGCCTACTCGAATTATGTGGTTTTCATCTATAAAAGGTGACAAACGTAGCAAACGATTGTTGCTTGGTAAAGCCTTGCCAGCCCTTAACATGACAGACTTAGTAGGGAACATCTCAAACTGAGCTTGACGAATAATAACATATAATGATTTTCGTAGTTCTAGAGAGGTCAAATTATCAGTTAATTTATTTAATTTATTTTTATTTTGTAAATTCTTTATAAATCTTTGTATATAAGCAATGACTCTTTGTAATTTATTGAAATTTGAATATTTTTGTAACAAATTTGATATTATACTATTATCTTGATTATGTTTTATATCATCAATTTTATTTGTGGTTAAACATATTTTTTCTTCGTATAATTTACAAGATTTATTTGTGTTTGGCATTGTAGGCCACATAGACTCATTTAATCTTAAAAACTGTGGTCCATGCCACCATAACGTTGAATTGCCTAACTGATCTGCAGATAAGCCCCGCGAAACTAAATCTGCTGGATTTAGTTTCGAAGGTAGTTTCATTTACGCGATTACTAACGAAGTGTTTATACTGGTTGGGTTGAGACGATAACCACCCTAATACTACGGTCGAGTCACACCAGAAATAACATTTTTTAACATTTAAAGTAAGTGCAGATTTTACTTTGACACACAGCCTTGCACCCAGTAAAGCACCGCAAAGTTCCAGTCGCGGAATAGTGACTGGTTTTATTGGGGCAACCCTATTTTTGCAAGCAAGCAAATGTATTTAAGTGTGCCCTAGACTATTCATGGACCTAATGTATAAACACGTACCATACGCGTTCTCCGACGCATCAGTGAAAACATGAATTTCACTATACTTATAATCCTCGCAAACTATCCAACGAGGTATTTCTAAATTATTAAGGAACTTTAATTTTTTAACAAAAAATATCCAACGATTGTTTATTTCTTTGGGCAATTTCTCATCCCAAGAATACTTTTTATCCATAATTGTTGCATAATAATTTTCGCTTCCACTATACAAGCGCCGACTAATCCTAAAATCTCAAAAATCTGGCTTATACTTGATAAAATATTCCTTTTAGTCGCAATTTGGCTATTATCAATATTTATAGAAAACGACAACTTATCTGAACTTGACTCCCAGTTTAAACCTAAGGTTTTGGACACTCCCTTTACTCTAGTCTGTAAATTCATGAGTGGTAAATGTTTCTGAACTACAAATTGCCTTGAATACATCAATGTTATTGGATTGCCATTTTCTAATATTAAATTTAGCAGCCGATAAAGTTGAGGCAACACCTTTAGTTAATTTAATTGTGGTTTCAATTGACGAACCACCACTCAAAAAATCATCTACGTAAAAGTCGTGTTGAATGGCATTTTTTACTTGTTGGTCGTTGACAGTAGAAGCTGGACTTGAAAGACATTTAGTAGCTAAATAGGGAGCTGATGTCGTACCATATGTTAATGTATTTAGAGTATATGTTTTCAATGGTTGAGAAGAATCATAACGGAAAACAATTTGTTGTAATGACCTTTGACTTGGGTTAATTTCTATGGCCCGGTACATTTTTTCAATGTCTCCGGTGACCACATATTTATGATGACGAAAACGTATAATAATTGAAAAAAGGTCGTCTTGAACCACAGGGCCCACCATTTGTAAAAAAAAAAAAAAAAAATACCGGACGTGGTGGCCGCAGATCCATCGAATACTGTACGCAACTTTGTAGTGGTGCTCGACTCGCGAATAACACCGTGATGAGGTAAATAATAATTAATTTTAGAGTTACTGGAAGAGAACCTTTTATTTTCTGTCATGTGTCCTAAAGTTTCATATTCTCGCATACAGTTTATATATTTTTCTTTAAAAATAATATCACGAGCAAATTTCCATTCTAGTGAGAAAAATCGACTTTTAGCTAACTGTATTGAATCAAAACGTCCATCGTCATTGCGAAAGGTATTTGCTGCAAAACTTTGGTCGCATGCATTTTCTTCTACTGACATATTAGAATGTTTAGAATCTAGGGTGTCTAGTTCCCAAAAACGCGATAGATCGGGATTAGAATCGCCTTGTGAAAACATGCAAATATTTGAAAATTGTTGTGGCACTGTCACATGTCTAGTAACCAACCAACCTAACATTGTTTCCCGTAATGTAGGCTTATTTGTACCAAACTGAATAGATTCTCTCCCCAAAACATCCCAGAAAATATCTGCATTTAACAGCATGTCTATATTTTCCTCACGTAGGGGTGGCGTAATATTTGGGAACACTGTACAATTTATATTTACTTCGTAATCACTACATAGAGTACTGTTAAAATGCAAGACTGTGTGCTAGTAGTAATGTGATTATTAAAACCTGATACGGCTGTAGACACGCAGCGCCTGGGCAGTTGCAACTGGTCGCAATAACTTTGAGTTATGAGATTAATTGCGCTCCCGTTATCCAGCAGTACTCTTGCGTTGTGTTCCTTACCATGCCCGTCTATCACTCGTACTATAGCTGTGGATAGAAATATACGAGACGCAGTAGGATCTGTCATGGTACACACAAGACCTTCACTATTAGATTTAGAAGTCGAATCGTTCTTTTCAAGATGCAACAGCGTGTTATGTTTGTATCTACAATATTTACAACCCGTCAGATTACATCTATTACTCGTATGGCCAGGATGTAGGCAATTCAAACATATTTTGAATTGTTTGGCCTTTTCTATGCGAGATTCAATGGCAAGAGTTTCAAAAGACTCACAATTAAATAAAAAATGAGATTGATTACACATAGGACATTGTACAGAAGATGAATTATTATTGTTATTAGAAATCAATATATTATTGTTATTATTTTCATTATATTTTGATTTATTTTTATTATTTAAATTATTAGAGTGCGAATGGTTCTCATGGTCCTTTAAACTTTCTAATAAATCAGCGCGATTTCTTAAAAACGTTATAAATATATCTAAGGTCGGACTATCATTCAACTTATTTCTATGTTCCTCCCAATGGCGTAAAGTAACTTTATCTAATTTGAAAGACATCATAAAAATAATTAAAGTGTCCCAATATTGAGTAGGCAATATTGAGTAAAAAAAATCCAATATTGAGTAAAAAAAAAAACTAACACCTTTAACAAATAAGCAAACCATGTCTTCAACATCCGCCAACTCAAAGAAAACAGCAGTGAAGAAATTAGACATGGATTCCGCCGCATCCACCGTGTCGTCAGCCACCTCAGCATTAGCCTCCCTGGGTCCTCCCAATGCACCTCCGAGGGCCCCACGATCGCTGCGTGAAAAAGTGCTCACGAAGGCCACAACAGCCAAGTCCAAGGTAGAGGACTCGAAGCAGGCACGGCCTGAAGACAGCATCGACAGCACCGACACCACCGTTGTAAAAGGGAAAGAAGAGGCCACCAAAGGAAAGACGTCGAGGAGCGTCCCCTTGTCAAGGAGACCGAAATTAACCTCCGAGGCGTCCACAGCTAGCGACACGAGTGAGCCAAAGTCAGTCGTCAGCGCGCATTCACTGACAGAAAGCGTGGCACTAACGGAAGATAGTGCCCCGCGGTCACGGGAGAGTGCAGAAAAGTCCATTCAAACACCGACTCAACAGACCCTAGACAAAATCTTCAAATGGCAGCAGGAGGATCTCTCCCCGAGGCCCATCGTCTCCGACGATGAATCGCTCGCCTCAGCCCTGTTCTCACCAACGCCTGAGATCGAGGGGAGACCTAGCCTGCTGCTGACTTCGAGAAAGCGTCTAGGCGTGGAAATGGACCTGGCGACCAAAGAAGCCAACGAACTGCTCCTGAAGGGGAAAGAGGCCCTAGAGTCATCGGGCAATATCAAGAGGGAGTACAAGCAGACGGCAATCGAATGCTTGCAGTCCCTCTATGAAATTGTCCTGGCCTTGTCGGACTCCAGATCCAGGCATAAGCACTCGCCACGCAAAAGAACTGGTGCGAATCAAACGTGCGCACAGCAAGGCCGTAGCGGACCTCAATAAGACCCTGGCCTTGGAGCTCAGCCAGGCACGTGGACACATAAAGGAGACCCTTGATGAAACCAAAGCTGTCCGCAACTGGCTGGGCTACGAGACCGAGGAGCCTTACAAACAAGTCAAAAAAATCGCCAACGCAGTACCGGAAATTGAGAGGCGAATTTCCAGCTTAACGGAAGGTCTAGTCCAACAGCGAGAGACACAACACGATAGCGCGGGAGACTTTGAAAAAGTCAAAGCAAGCGTGGACGCGCTGTCTCAACAAGTGGATTCGCTGCGGAGGGACATTCAGAAAGCGGAGTCAAGCGCCTCTAAAAGTATTGCGGAAAGCGAGCAGAACATAACCCGGATCATGACAAACACCAAAACTTCCCAAGACGGGGAAGGAATCAGAGAGGAGCTTGCAGCGCTAAAAAGCGAGATCACAGGAATCGGCAAAACGATCAGCCACTCGCTGCAGTAAATCTCGAAAACACCCGACCGCGTCCCAACTGAGAGCATTTCCAAAAAATGCAGCCCCTAAAGGAACGGCTCGAAATAATATCCTCGGAGCTGAGAGGGCTGCGTGAAGGTCGGGAGAAAACGCCACCACCACCAGTATTAAGTCTGGGAGCCGAGCTGTCCCAACTCGTAAACGTGACAGAGAAACTTCCCCAGAAACAAAGACCCTCCTTCGCGAAGATAGCTGCCACTCCACCGCCTCCAAAACCGAACCACACCCTGATCATCTCGTCAACGGACCCCAAGCACACTGGGGAAAACGTCATCGAGGTGATCAGGGATACCCTGGACACAAAGTCCACAGGAGCCAGGGTAGACCGGGTGAGGAAGGCGCGTAATCAAAAAGTGGTGCTGAGCTGCAGCACAAAGGAGGACCTCAACCTGGTGAAAACCAGGGTGGAGCAAAACAACCAGCTCAAAGTGGAGGTGGCGAAAGCCGGTAAACCGCTAATAATCTTAAAGGAAGTTATGTCCTACCACACAGACGCCGAAATGGTCGAGAATGTGCTTGCGCAAAATAAGCATCTCCTTAGGGACGTCTGTGTGGATGACATCCAAATCAAAGTCAGGTACAGGAAGAGATCGCGAAACCCTCTTCAGTGCCACCCGGTATTCGAAGTCTCCCCGGCGTTGCACAAAAAGTTCACGGAGGCAGGCATGTTGTACCTTGGACTCCAGCGAGTGACGGCACACGACCACTCACCGCTGGTCCAATGTACAAAATGCCTCGGCTTCGGGCATACTCGAGGAATTTGCAAAGAAAAAGAGGATCTTTGCAGCCACTGCGGCGAGCCCCACACGTGGGAGAAGTGCCCCAGCAGCCAGCAATTACAACCTCCAAGCTGCAAAAACTGTATGCACGAACACGGTAACGACGCCGACCGAGCTCACAATGCTTTCAGCATTGAATGCCGAGTGAGACTGAAGTGGGATGCCATCGCGCGGTCTCGCATAGCGTACTGCTAAGGGCGACCAAGGCGGTACAGGCTCATCCCCTCAAGGAACGGAAAACGGCAAGCTGCGAGTTGTACAGGCGAACCTTCAACGGTCAAAACTCGCGACAGCCGAGCTATTCCAAGCAGCCAAGAACAACGGGATATCGATTGTCATTGTCCAGGAACCCTACGTGGGAAGACAGGGCACAGTCAAAGAATATCCAGGCAAACAAGTCATCCAGTGCACCCTAAACCGCCAAAAACCAGTGAAGGCGGCCGTAATCGTCTTTGGGGACCGGTTGGAGGTAATTCACGACCCCCAACTCGTCTCCGAGACGGAGGCGGCCGTCCTCCTAATTGCGGGGGGTATGAGGCTAGGAGTAGTCTCCGTATACTATGAAGGGGATCAAGACATCGAGCCTTACCTGAGACGGACCCGGTCAGTTTGCTCAAAACTAAACACCAGCAACATCGTAGTGGCAGGTGACGTCAACGCGTGGAGCCACTGGTGCGGAAGCAGCTCCGAAGACGAAAGAGGAGCCGCCTACAACAACTTTCTCATAGAAATGGATCTCCAAATCCTCAAAACGGGAGATACTCCTACCTTCGAAACGCCCAGAGGAGGCAAGATCTGCAGCAGTATCGTGAACGTCACGGCATGCAGCTTGCCTCTCCTGGGAAAAATAGAAGACTGGAGAGTGGACAGGAACCTAACATCTTCAGACCACAACGCAATCACTTTCGCTTTGCGCCTCGAAAAGGCTTTAGAACCCCTTAAGCCCTGCTCAACCCTCAAATACAACACCAAGAAGGCAAAATGGTCAGAGTTCGTCCCACTATTCAGGTATCTGTTAAAGGAAAGGAGTATTACACTTTAGAAAGTGTAAGCAGCCCGGAGGAACTAGAATCCCTAGTCACTACCTATACCAGCGCCATACAGGAATCCTGCGAACAAACGATTCCGAAGGTGGGTAGGTATAGAGGAGAAATCACCCCCCCCCCCTGGCGGTCCAGAGCGCTAGACGACCTCAAAAAAGACGTCCTCCACCAAAAAAGAAGGATAAAGAATGCTGCTCCTACCAGAAGGAAACACGTCATCGACGAATACCTTCTCGCAAAAAGGGAGTACGCAGCCAAGGCAGATGTAGCTCAAACAGAGAGCTGGAAAGATTTCTGTACAGCTCAGGAAAAGGAAAGCATGTGGGATAAAATCTACAGGGTCATCAGGAAGACCGCTAAGAGGCAAGAAGACACGCTCCTCAGAAACACCGAGAGAGAAACATTCTCGCCGGAGAGCTCGGCTGAACTCTTAGCCAAAGCGTTCTACCCAGACGACTCTGTGGTCACGGATGAGCCATATCACACCAGACTACGAGAACTGACAGACAAGGGGCCAACTGAAGGCGTGACCCGGTCGAAAGTCACTGAATCCCAAGAAAGCTCCTGGACCAGATGGACTAACTGCAGACATCTGCTCTGCAGCCGTCCGCTGCGAAAGGGAAGAAAGAATTCATGGCGATAGCGAACAAGTGCCTGTCGCTAAACTGCTTCCCCAAGCAATGGAAATCATCCGCAAGCCAGGAAAGGAAGACTACACCCACCCCAAGTCCTACAGACCCATCGGACTCCTGTCAGTTCTAGGAAAAATAGTCGAAAAGCTCATGGCCGGAAGACTGCAGCATCACATCTTTCCCACCCTGAACCGAAACCAGTACGGATTCATGCCACAGCGTGGCACCGAAGACGCCCTCTATGACCTGGTGGGTCATGTACGCCAGGAGGTGACGAACAAAAACATCGTCCTCCTGATCTCGCTAGACATAGAGGGGGCCTTCGATAACGCGTGGTGGCCAGCAATCAATCAGCAACTCGTGGCCAAACGGATTCCTTCAAACCTCTACGACCTGGTAAGCTCGTACCTCAGTGACCGGAAGATCAGGGTCAATTACGCCAGAGCAACATGCGAGAAGAAGACTACAAAGGGCTGTGTCCAGGGATCCATCTGTGGACCGACCTTCTGGAACGTCATACTAGACTCGCTTTTGCACAAACTAACTGGTGACGGTGTGCACTGCCAGGCCTTCGCCGACGACGTGGTCCTCGTCTTCTCGGGTCGTCTGGGCGGCGAAATAGAGGTAGAGGCGAACAACAACACCTTGCGGGCCATTGTAGACTGGGGAAAACGAAACAAGCTAAACTTTGCACCTCACAAAACCAACGCCATGGTGATAACAAGGAAGCTCAAATTCGATCTCCCCAGACTGGAAATGGCCGTTAAGCCTCTGAATCTGGTGGAAGAAATGAAAATACTGGGCCTCATTATAGACCACAAGCTCACTTTCAAGTCTCACGTCTCCGCCACCTGCAAAAAAGCTGCGGACATTTTCAAGCAGCTAGCCTGCGCGGCGAAGGTGACTTGGGGTCTTAATAAGGAGGTAGTCAGGACCGTATATGTCGCCGTCATAGAGCCAGTCGTGATGTACGCCTCGGGGGTATGGTCCCCAGCCGCAGAGCTTCAGCTGATTAAAAAACAGCTGAATTCACTGCAAAGGGGATTCGCACAAAAGATCTGCAAGGCGTACCGCACGGTATCACTCACATCGGCACTGGTATTGGCCGGTCTTCTTCCACTAGACCTAAGAGTACAGGAGGCGTCTGCTTACTACAAAACAAAGAGGAACCTTTCGACAGACTACCTACCACCCAAGAGAGAGCTCGAAAAGAAAGTGCACTACCTGGAGCAACCGCACCCCTCAGCACTAATATCAGCCGAGTACGAGCTCCTCGAGGACATGCAACCCGACACCATCGCTTCTCATCAACTCACCGGACCCCACGTGTACACGGATGGCAGCAAAATCGAGGGGAAAGTAGGTGCTGCCGTGACCTGGTGGGAGGATGGCAAAGAGACAGCATTCCACACGTTCAGTCTAGATCCCTCCTGCACTGTATTCAAGTCAGAACTCTATGCCTTTCATCGTGCGATTCTGCTGGCGCAATCCAGCTCGAGTCCAGTCGTAAACATCCTAAGCGACTCAAGATCGTCACTCGACCTCCTTCGTAACCCGAAGGTCAGTCATCCCTTGACGAAGCACATCCAAAGGAGCATAGGGAGAATCAGAGAAGAGCGAAGAGAGGTTCGTCTATTCTGGTTAAGAGCACACGTAGGCACCGCTGGAAACGAGAGGGCCGACCAACTGGCCAAAATCGCGGCTAACACCGGCAAGGAACACCCTGACTATGACAAAATTCCGATATCCTATGTCAAAAGAAAGATCAGAGAGGAGACTGTCCGCAAATGGCAGGACAGATACGAAACCTCGAGCACGGGATCGGTCACCAAGAACTTCTTTCCGGACATCAACAAGGCGTATCGGATAGTGAGGAAAGTGAAACCATCCCCAGTACACGTGCAAGTCTTCACAGGGCATGGCGGAATCGGCGAATACCTGCACCGGTTCAAGTTGAAAGACAGCCCCGGCTGCGAGTGTGACCTTGATGTCATTGAGTCAGTGTGGCATATCCTAGTGGATTGCCCCCGTTTCCAGACCGCTCGAACAGACCTTGAGCACCTAATAAACGCAAACCTGACCAGACCCGAAATAAAAAGCATTATGAAAGACGCAAGTTCGCTGAGGAGACCTTCCGCACGGCAGCCATAAGAAACAGCACAACAGCCCAGGTCACTCGACAGCAACCAAACGCCCAGCTAGACCTCCCGAACGACAGCACGCCCCAAGTCCCACGCCAACCAATCTCTCCACACCGCATTACCGACCACAAACTGCTGGTAAACGCTGAACGTGGAGAGCCGGGACTCAGGATCCGCGGGGTTGCTCTCTTCATGAACACCAATTCGGAAAGACTCGGAATCAGCTTCAGCAGGAATAAACCGCACGGGAATGTGGAGATCTCGCCCGGTCTTGCCTCACTGCTTAACGGAAGCACGTTCAAAACACGAGTAAAGCGCAAGGTTTTCGATGCGCTAACTGAGGCCAGAATAGGAGACCAGCGCTGTAGAGTCGTGAGAGCGCGTAACAAAACAGTTCTGCTTTTTGACTGGGGACAAGATACCCCGTTCACCCAGGCATGCTCGATGCTTTCCAAGCTCGGTGAGGTGGGGACGGACGAGATCATCACGCCGCGTGTAATCAGCGTTGATGCTATGGTGGTGTCTTACGAAAAAGGACGAGTCGCAGACTATCTGGGTAGCATTAAAGCCTCGGAAATCCATGAGGTCGTCGTGTATGAGGACAGAGGTGAAAACCTAAACTACCTCCGTAGACACGATACTGCAACCGCGACAAGTCATACCGACATCTGGGGACACCTCGTAGCGGATCCAGGTGTAGTCAGCGGCTCAGAACGCCCACAACAAAAAATTGCAGACTCTGCAGCAGCTAGGCGCGAAGAAGTCTGGTCCCAAAATAGTTCCGAAAGAAGAGAGACAAGCAGTCGCATGGGAGCCTTTCTAAAAACACTAAGCGCAGCAGCCCAGGCCATTCCAGGAATCTCCAAGTTAAGATCCAGAAGCGTCAGGCAGACAGAACACCCGGCAGCGGCCGCCGTCGCCGAACTCTTGACGAAACCGCGCAAGCGGCCAGAACCCAAGAGCAAAGCGACCCCAACAAGAGACGACATGGGACAAGTCGCCAAGCCCGTCCTCATCCCGGTGAACGAACCCGTAGACCACCTTATCAACGCCTTCATAGAGTTTAAAGCACTCACCTTGGCGACTGCTCAGGTCAACGTCATGACCTGCCAAAGCATACTGCAATCCTTCAGACAAGGCAAGGAAGAGTTACTCAAGTCGAGGCTTGAAGAGGTGGAGGCAGCCATATACAGTAATGATACATCAATGATCCTCAAAGGAGAGATGAATCACAAGCATATGGCAGCCTACAGTGCAACCGCCAAGGGATTCGTGGAACTGGATGCGGACGAGACCGAACGCAAAGGAAAACCCACGTTTAGGGCCCCTCCCGACGACCCTATCGTCGTAACCGCCCGCTGTACGAGGATAGTGTTGGAGGAAAGGATGCTAGACATGGCAAACACCATCAGCCATGAAGACAGCGACAGGGCAACTTGGTCGCTGCCAAACATAAAATGGGTTAACGGAAATTTCTGGATGCGGAAAGACCACGTGGGTGGTTCGCAACTTCGATGTGAAAAACGATGTGGTAATCACCACAACCATCGAGGCTGTGAACGACCTACGTGACAAGCTGGCGACAAGAATTGGAGCAGAAAACGCGAAACACAAGGTGCGCACTATGGCCTCAATATTGGTGAACGGATTGAGAGAGCCTGACAAGAAGCGATGCAATCGCCTCATAGTCGACGAGGCTCTGATGAACCACTTTGGGGCCATAGTGATGGCTACGAAACTGTGCGACGCCAAGGAAATTCTGCTGACGGGAGACATCAACCAACTGCCTTACATCGACAGAGAAAACCTCTTCCCAATGCAGTACCAGAAACCAAGCCTAGTGGCCACCATCAGCCACGAGTTGCTCTGCACACATAGGAATCCGGCGGACGTAGCATATGCCCTCAGCGAAGTATACAGTGGCAAATACTCATCGCAAACCCGGACAAGGTCCCTGAGCCTCGAGAGGTATACAGGTGCGCTAATACCCAAGAACCAGACCAACACCCTTTTCCTCACGCACACACAAGAGGAAAAGAGATCCCTAATAGATCTGGGATACGGGTCGGATGAAGGGTCACGCACCCTAACCATACGAGGCACAAGGCCTGACCTACAACAATGTCATCGTCGTGCGGGCAACTCCGAGAAAAATGAAGCTGCACGATAGCGTGCAACATGCAGTGGTAGCGGTCTCGTGACACACTGTCAGCTGTGTTTACTACACAGATGACAGTGCCGATGCGATAGGCAGTTTCATCAAAAAGGCGGTGTCTGCTTCGAAGGAAAAGATCACAGAATACAACTTAAAAATGGCAATTCGGAAAAGAGACGCAGCGGTAGTGGACGCCCTGGCAAAGGCAAACAACAATACGGCCACGGCCTAAGGATGCGGCGGAAACCATAAAAGCACGGAAAAATGGCGTGGCGGCGCGGCGGTGGGAAATGTCATGCTTACTAAAATGTACTGCTGATAGTGGCGTTGTGTGTCGGGTCGTTTTATTCTCTAAAAAATGGTTGAGTAGAACGGTGCCGATACACAGGTCATGCTTGTGAACGAGTGCTGTCTGTCGGTACTGGTCAATTCCCACAGGCTGCTACTATATTATACCATAAAAAACTAACACTAGATCAAGGAAAAAAAAAAAGCTGTAGCAATAGAAATAGTTATAAATAATAAGTAAAATCATAGTATACAATTGTAAGGGAGAGCGCACAAAAGCGTGCGCACACAATGTTAACATAAATGTAATATGTCAAATTAAAAAACAATCAAAAAAAGGCCCGGACAAAATATCTGTGGTAGTAATTCATTTATAAAAAATAAAAAAAATTGAGTAGGCTGCTTCAATGTAGGAAGCGCCCTTATATTTTTGGTGGTTGTATCAACAAGATAACGAATAGACCTACAAGATTCCTAATGTATGTGATCGAGGTTAAACAAGGCTTGTACGTGGTTATTAACGAGCAGACGATTGTTATCATACCGCTCAAGTAATAAATCCCACGCTATATTATAAGTATCACTAGATACGGTAATATGTTTAATAATTAAAGCTGCACTTCCATGAAGCGAAGCGCGAAGGTAATGAAATTTATTGATATCATCAATATTTTTATTATTATGAATAATGGAAGAGAAAACATCCCGGAACTCAAGCCAGTGCTGATAGCTACCGCTGAAATGAGGTAAATCAATTTTAGGTAATCTGACATTAGGACTGGCCTTGAAATCCTCACCTGATTGTGAATTATTGAAGCTTGTTGCAGAATCACGACGCTTTGCTGACGCGAGTAGACAGCGCGCACTTGCTACCAGTGCAAAATAATCGTTTTCGAACAGCTCGCGCTCAGAAGACGACTCCTCACCCTCGCCTGACTCTTCCTCACAAAGCATCTCGATCTCATCCTGTAAAGCGTCGAAATCATTGTTTAAGGCTTCAATTTTAGTAAGTCGGCACTCTAATTCAGCGGTCTGCATTTCGCTAAGCACTGTACAGGATTTAAGGACATTTAAATATTTACTAAAAGTTGTAAGCTTTGACTTTATAGAAGATCGTTTCTTTATTAAAGTTTTGCGATCAGGCATTATGAAAATGTAGTTAGCTTATTCTAAGCAAATAAAAGTAATATGACTAATGCGTTAAAATAATAAATATTTATCAATTCAAATTAACGGTTATTAGCCACACAATAGAACAAAGAAAACAGCTGGCCGCTCGCTCGATGAACACGCCGAAGTAGGAAACCGGTTTACTCAAAGCGGCGAACGATTTTGCATTAAATTAGCGACGGTGATTTTATGTGAAATGAATACGTGCTCATTACCTAATATTGAAAAAATGCTTGACGCAATAATATGATGCTGACAAATGAACTAGCGTAGATAAGACCACTATGCGATGGCTCAATTAGGCTATTTCTGAAGCTAGGCAAGGAAGAAAACAGAAATATTTGGTAAAAGAGATAAGCGGGACAAATAAGGATAATGGAACGAACTCACAAAAACGTCTTATCCAACCACTAATATTTCTCCTCTTCGCCCTTGTTCTTCAAACGTTCTTCGTCACGTTTCTATGTGTAATATGGTTTCTATGTATGTGCGATGTGTTGCCTCGCCTTCTCGAACAAAGAGGGTCCAAAGTCCGCTCGTACAAAGCCACGATTCTTGATATTCCTCAGTTTTCTCGAAGGACCAATGTTGTTTTGAAGGTCTCGTTGGTGGTGATGAGAAATAAGTGGACTGTATGTTCTGCTAGTATAACTGAGTATATAAAAATTTACAAGAATATTAAGACTAGTACACTGCGCGGTGGCCCGGAGAGAAGTTCTAATGTCTCACGTATGCGCCGACGACGTCCTCCGCCGCCGCGCCCCGTTTCCCCCCAGGAACCGGTCGGCTGATCACGCGCGCTGCGCGTGTAGCACCCGTAGATGTCGAGGTTTGATTGTCGACATAAGTGTTTTACACGAAGCGACTACCATTATTCCTCCGCAACCCAATTTCTGGGCAATACCAATATTCTGAGTATAGACTGGTTGTCAGGCTTTTGACTACTACTAACTAAGTATTAAGAAATCTCGTAATATGAAGACGCTTTATTATCAAGAAACATTTTATAAAATAAATCGAAGTATTTCACACATTTTATTAAAGATAAATTGTCATATTTAAAGTCTTATTTCAAGATTTTATATTTAAGAAAGAGGAGTCCAACAGCTTGACCCTCAGAGTAAGATTGCTCATAATTCCAATATACTCTACAACCTCCTTGGTTTTTGTGGAGTAATGCAGCCTGGACATATGTCCAAGCTATAGAGCTGAGCGTCACTGGTGTCACAGGACGCAGCAGGGGTTACGTTCCGGTCGGTGGAGTCCCTCACTTGTTGCTCACTGTTCTTCTTCTTTACCTTGATGAAGCCATCATTTTCTCCCTCATCCCGTGGATCGCCGTCTTGCAAAACTTTCCGCTTCGATTCGCAGCAGGCTGCTTACCCCCTATTTGTTCGTAGTCGTAGTCTGCAATACAGCCGATTCGCTGGTTGCGACAATTGCTGTGTAGGTACGTTTGAGGGCCAACGAACCTACAGGTGACGTTACTTCCATCGAGGCAGGAATGGCGGCAGTTATTGATGCATAAGATGAACTCGCCGACTCAAAACTATTTACAACAGCTATGTTGGATTAGAAACCCGTGCCGATGCCTGTCTTATTTTCCTTTGTGTAATTACTACTGCTACAATATGTAACAGAAACCGTATTGGACCTTTTATTTGCGATAGGTGAATTGATATATAATAAATAACTATAAATTACCTAGATTCTATAAAAATCGATAAGGATATTTTCTTTTATTTTTATAGGAGTAACAAATACCCATTGATATCAAGGTGATGTGGCCATTGACAATGGACTGTTAAGTCATAGACCTCGAAGATAAATCCAATGCACGTACTTCTGGCTTTTCTAAATTAATGTACGTAAAATAAGAAAAAAATTAAAGAAGATCTGAATTTTCTCTGTGGAGTATGATTATCAGCCAACACTTCAGTTCGCCAACAGTCTTACCCTTCTCAATCTGAGAGGATGCTAAAATGATTAACAACAATAGTTCAGCTTCTGCCTCATTAATTTAGTGGTTGTAAGTGCGACTGCTACGCTTAAGGTTCAGGTTTTTTGTGAAATTCTCAGTAGCATTGAAATAAAACTACTTTTTACGGATTTTATTGCGTATGTTGATATTATTAATCCCGACGTTTCGGACCCTTTACAGCGTCCATGGTCAAATGTAGACTGAGGTGGTGGGCGTCTTGATGATATAATTACTAACAGCTACGATCACGAATCATCCTGGGTAGGTATCGACTTTCTTTCGCAAGGATTTGTGGTTTATCCAATCTAATATAATGCTGGGCCTTGTCAAGAGTATGTTCACAAACTGCTGACTTCTTGGAACGGCGGTGTTTGACATCGGCGATGTGTTCTTTTACGCGGGTCCCTATGCTTCTTTTAGTTTGGCCTATATATGAGAGTATAATATTCGCGTAAATGTCAGAAATCAATATGTTTCTCAGTAGCAGCTCCAAATTTGAGTTTGTGCTCGGTTAAATGGCAATAAGCTCGTCCCCTATTATGTGGGACCTAAACAAGATACAAACTTTGGGTGTACATTTTTTTTTATAGCACTAAGGTGGCAAACAAGTATACGGCCCACCTGATTGGGAGCGGTTACCGTAGCCTATAGAAGCTTGCAACACCAGAGGTATCACTTGCGCGTTGCCGACCCTGTAAAAATCTTTTCATTGGTACACCCCTCTCTGTAACCCTTAGGGGAATACTGACCTGATTATATGTTTCATGTAACAGTTTAATGTATGCCCAAAAGAGTGCTTAATTAAGTTGTATGCTAAACTTGTCTCTTGTTTGTGCTTTATTCCATCGTAGAATCATTTACGTTCAAACTAACATAGGCATTTGGGTATTGCAGCGCATTGCATTGACCTAATTTCAAAATGCATGCTGCAATATTTATAAAATTTTCTTGTAAAAAAACCTCTGTGCCAACAATCATCAAATCAACAAATGATCCTGCGAACCTGAAATAATAACTAACAACAATGTTCAGCAGGCATTTTTTTGCTATGAAATTTATGCAAGGAGATCCAATCAGTTCAAGCGTTTAATTTTCTTATTACCTTGCCGAGAATAAACGATATTTTGTATATTATTTATACTTACCTATCCGAATGTCATTTGTGTGACTGTCTCATTAATCTAGTGGTTGTAGGCGCGACTGTTACAATAGAGGACTTGGGTTCGATTCCAGTTAGAATACAGTTATTGTCACTGCTAGGGTACCAACCGAAAACCAGCGCGGGGTATAAAATACGACCAGCATAATGCTGAGCTGGCAACCCTTTCGGGACAAGCATGCCGGCAGCACATAGTGGTGATTTTTGTTGTGTTTGTACGTTCATTCCTTATTTAATTTTTATCTGTGTGTTGTACGGTGTTATGGTACCTTGTCTGATAATAAATGTTGTGTTTTTCTGTCTTTCATATTGGATTTTTCTATGAATCTCTCAGTAGCAGCTCGGAGTTTTACACATTCGATCAAATAATTAGAAGGCTGGGGTATTTGTACTGCTTCTACCGATGATTCTTTTTATGCATGCAGAGGAAGTCCAAGTGTGAGATGTTTTTCCTGATGATGTGAAAAGAGGTAAATACAAAAAAGGCAATATTGCTTAAAATTAAATGTTTATTTATTCTTATAAATCTAAATCTTTTCGGATAGGATCTCGTATGCCTTTTCGACATTTCCGCTGATGTCTTCTGCTGGTAAGTTTCGAGTGATTAGCCAGGTGCTGCCACTCTGACCGCGTTTGAAGGTATCTACCACGCCTTGAGCTGCTGACTCGGGGCTAAAAATAAAAAAATAAGTTACTACGAAGAAGAATTGATAGCCTAGTGGTATGACTACTGGACTGCCAAGTCGAAGGTATCGAGTTCGAACCTAAGGCACACACCTCTGACTTTTCGAATTCATGTGCGTATTAATAATTAATTATCACTCGCTTAAACGGTGAAGGAAAACATCGTGAGGAAACCTGCATGCCTTAGAGATTTTTCTCGACAGTTAGTGAAGTCTGCCAACCCGCATTAGGCTAGCGTGGTGGACTATAGCCTAATCCCTCTCAATATGAGAGGAGACCCGTGCCCAGCAGTGGGACAGTATATGGGTTGATGATGATGATGATGAAGAAGAAGAATTCAATGATATGAACTTATTTTTACTTTTGCACCCAATAAACAAGCTTGGGTAGCTTTTTATAAAGCCCTCTCGTTTTGTCTAAGCACCCACTTCCTATGAAAGTTTCATCTGATTACTAACTGTGAAACTTTGGTGGTTTGTATTATTATAGGGTACGCCCACGTGAAGGTCCACGACAAAAAAATTTGATAGAAAAAGAGGCCACAAGCTAGTATTAAATATTAAGTATATCATAGGTACTCGGTATTTTAACAAGACAATAATTATAATTATTATAAAGGGAATTTTTACCCGACTGCCGAAGGAGGAGGGTTATGTGTTTGACGTGTATGTATGTATGTCCGTTCCTATGTCCGCTCGTAACTATTCAACGGTGCAACCGATTTAGATAAATGATACCTCATTAGATTTGTCTTGATGGCACGAGTGTCACTGGGTACATGAAATTAAAAAAAACAAAATGGCGGATTTTATGCGCTTTAATGCGTGGGCTGAAAAATATGTTTTGAGCATTCCGTATGATGTATTACATAAAATAATAAATTATAACGTAGAATAAAGTCAATCTTGCCGTCGGGACCCATTCAAAATCGTGACCGTCTCTAAAATTCCCAGTAATGGGTCCCGACTGCAAGATTGACTTTATTCTACGTTATAATTTATTATTTTATGTATTTATCGATCATGAAAACATTTAAATGGTGTAGTTATTCAATATTACTTTACATAGGTCTGGACTACTAGACTTGTTTTTGTCTTTTTAGTTTTTTTTTAAGTGTTTTTATGCAGTCGGGGTTTTTAGTTATTTTAATTACGTAATTTGATTTTGGGTAAACAATTCATAGCGTCTCTGACTTGCTGTAACATTTCAACATATGATATCATTCCATCACACCTCCAACCCTGAAGGTTTAGGCAGAGGTTCACTAAAATCGGGGACACTGGTTTGAAGAGGCGAGGTGTGTTGCCCCTCCAACCAAAGGGAGGATCCTCCGACCAGGCGAGTGTTTTGCGTGGCGGGCCACGGCCCGATGGTTGAAGTCGGGCGTCTGTTGCAACTTGCGTTAGGTACGAATGTTGATTGCGCGATTCAGGATATTAGTTATATTAGTATATATTAGTTCGTAGTTCCATGTAGCGCGATAGATATCGCTACACTCCCACAGGGTGTGAGTCTATTGACAGTAACAATCAAGTTCAGTAATAAGTCTACTTACGTCTGATGCTCGAATGACCTTACAATGTCCATCATACCCTCACCGAATTCAGGGTCAAAATGGCCAAGCTTCGCCTCGGTCAAAAGGGGCGTTGACGTCGCACCAAAGCAGACAGTCAAAACCCTTACACCATATTTGGAGTAGTACTCATCCATCTAAACAGAAAGAAAAAACATTTAAGCCTTCATTGTTTGTAGTAGTGAATGCTAAAAACTGGGCGGTAGAGCGTGCCAAATTTTTAAAAAAAGGTAATGAAAATTATGTGAAAATCTGCAACTATCAGTTGGCTACCAGCTACTGTAGAGAAAACCAAAGAGAGAACCAAAGTTTTCTTTTTATAGAGCTATCATTTGTGAAAAACTACGCAACTCAAAACACGTTTGAAGCTTGTGGCATAGAAATTATAAATAATAAATTAATAGTAATATGTGTTTATAGAACACCACAATCTGATCCAAATCTGTTTTTGACAAAATTACACAATTTCTTGCACGATTTGTCAAAAAAATGTAAGTCCAAAATAAATATAATTGTGGCCGGTGATTTAAACATAAATACTCTTAAAAAAGGTAACATCACAAATGGATTGCAAGATTTATCTAACAATCATAATTTAAAAATCCACATTACGGTACCAACTCGCAAACTGACTTCTATTGACCATATTTTAAGCAACATTGCCAACGCAACTGCCACTGTACTGCCCTTGTATCTGTCGAATCACGACACAGCACAAATGGTAAGCTTTCCAATCAAAAAGAAACCACAGAAATCAACAATATACTATATTTATAAAAGAGACTATAACGTAGACAATATCCGAAAATTTAAAGAATGTCTGGAAAATCTTTCTTGGTCCGATATTTATCTTAAAACTGACACTAACTGTGCATTTAATGATTTTCATGAGCTATTGTGTCTGTTGTATGGTCTCTGTTTTCCTAAAGTAAGAGTTAAAATCAATAGTAATAAGGAAAACAAACAAAAGTGGATAAGTAAAGGTTTGAGACAAAGTTGTAAAACTAAACGGAGGCTACGGTATGAATATTATGAAAATAAAAATTTAATTAATAAAACTAAATATAAAAACTATTCCAGTCTGCTAAATAAATGCATTTATAATTCAAAAAATAGTGCAAATATAAAATATATTCATAATCATGACAACAAGTGTAAAGCCACATGGAATGTCATCAAAACCGAAATAAACAGTAACGCTCACAAAGACAACATAGAAAGTCTTAAATTCAATGAAACAATAACTACAAACCCTGTACAAATGGCTACTATATTTAATAACAATTATGTTAAAGTAACGCATGGACAAGGGGAAAAAAACCTCAATCAAAACCGCTTCAGAAGTACGTGACACACGTGACTCTATGTTCTTAGACCAATGGAGATTAACGAGGTAAGACAAGCAATAATGTCTCTGTCCAACACTAGGTCGGAGGGCTATGATGGAATCAACACAAAAACCATCAAAGCATGCTGCAACGAACTGACTGATATTCTGACGCATTTAATAAACATGTCATTTTCACAAGGCACCTTTCCTGAAAAATTAAAACTGTCTTTAACAAAGCCCTTATTCAAGAAGGGAGATAAATGTGACAAACAATTACCGACCTATAACTCTTTTACCCATATTGTCTAAAATTTTTGAAAAATGTATGTTTAAAAGGTTAACTGACTTTTGCAATAAATTTCATATTATAAGTGACTAGCAGTTTGGATTCCAAAAGATAAATCCACATCGTTAGCTATTTTTTCCCTTATGCAAGCTATACTTTCAAATATAACTACTGGCCTCTTTTTTGATCTATCGAAAGCCTTCGATCTGGTGTCACATGACATATTGCTACAAAAATTGGAAGCTGTTGGGATTAGAGGACCGGCACTACAGTGGCTGTCGTCCTATTTAAGCAATAGAAAACAATGTGTCATCATCAATAAAAAAAATATGAAAATAATGTAATAATATCCTATTCATCGGAATGTAAACACAATAAATATGGCGTTCCACAGGGAAATGTCCTAGGCCCAATATTATTACTCATTTATATAAATGACATCATAAAAATAACTAACCATAAATGCGTATTATTTGCTGACGATATTTCTATTATAGTAGCATCTAATAAAAAACTAAATACCATTTCAGAACATGAACTTGACATTAATAATACAATTGACAAATTATTGCATTGGCTTGACATTAACCATTTGATGATAAATTTAGACAAATCCGTTTACGTTCAATTTAATCGATCAAATAATTCCACAAATGACATTAAACTCAATATTAATAAAATCAATGAAGGAACGCGTACCAGACTTCTAGGTGTAATGATAGATAAAGACATTAACTGGAAAGAGCACATAGACAATGTTAGCACTAAAATTAATAAATCTGTTAATGCATTAAAACAAGTAAAAAATGTAACTAATATAAAAACTGCTGTAAAGTCATACCACGCGTACGTCGAGTCGTTGTTGCGTTATGGACTAATAATGTGGGGTAACAGCACTGACTTCCAAAGAGCATTCATCGCTCAAAAAAAGTGCATGAGAGCAATTTGTGGACTTAAGCCCGACGACTCATGTCGACCAATATTTAAAAAACTTGGTTTGTTACCGTTACCGTCGCTTTACATTTACGAAATATGTGTGTTTGTTATGAAAAATAAGCAACTATTTAAGACTGCAAATTATGTCAATCCTCGGAACCGACGAGATCCATATAAACTAGTGTTAAATGATTTGCCTAGACTGTCTAAATACAATAGTAACTGCTTGGCAATGTGTTTGTGCATTTATTATAAAATACCAAGGCATTTCAAAGCGTTAAATACAAAATTATTTAAAATTTAATTTCATAAGTGGTTACTCGAGTCTAGTTTTTATAGTTAAAAAGAATTTATAGATAAAAAATGTTGATTGAAAACGATGATTGTTGTTGCTTAACTTATCTTTAAAATTTTGCATGCTATGTTTTATCCTAGCTAAACATGCTTGTGCCTCAATTTGTATTTAACACCCTTGTATACCATGTTTTACGCAAATAAATTATTATTATTATTAAAGAATTAAGCATACTTACATACAAATTACAAATCTTGCATACATACGTACAATAGCATCGAAAAATAGCTCATTCTACAGAACAGATAGGTACATTGAGGTAAATATAGAAACGCCACTTCACCTCCTGGGGGAATGCGGATTGCTAATACACAACCGCAGTACTCGTTTAGGGAAATACATCATAAGGTGTCATAAGCCCGGACGAAATAATAGAGCTTAACCCTTAAACTTTTTCGAAGAGAGGTAGCATAGTGGGAGTAATTACACTCAACTTGGAGATGCCTGACTACGGTCGCAGTGATGCTATAGCCGCAAATAAATAATAAAATATACTTACACCAATACAGTTGCTAAACTGCAAGACGAAGCTTTTTGTAGCGTAATATATTGGTAGCATGGGCGGTTTCTGAATGAGTCCAGCTATAGATGACATGTTGATCACTGCTCCTCCACGGCCTCCCTTGTCTTTACCCATGATTTCGATAGCTTTTAAAGTGCTGGTGACTAGAGCAGTCTGTAAGAAATTCACATTTTTAAACTTATGGTCACGTGTTGACATCTGTGTTCTGACCAAAATTGTTGAATATACAATGATAACGCAGTTTTTGTTAGAATTACAGCATAGTAAACTAGCTGTTGCGCGCGGTTTCACCCACATACCAAAGAATTTTTTAAGAATGTCCTTCTGCAAGGTCTAATTTACTTCTGTACCAAATTTCATGAAAATCGGTTCGACGGTAAGGGCGTGAAAGCATTCATAATATAAAATATTGGTAGGGACTAGGTACCCTAGTGCGTAATTTCTTAAAAAAACTTACCACGTTGATGCCAATTTCTTTTTTGTATAAATCCATCCTATCATTCATAATACCAGCATTATTGATAACCACATCTATATATCCCTGTTCACTCTTGACAGTATCAAAGATGCCAAGGAACAGCTTTTCATCCGTGACGTCACATTTGTAAAACTTGACCTTGCCGGTGCCATATTTGGTGTTCAGTTCATTTTCAAGAGCCTTTCCAACAGCTTCAGCTACGTCTAAGACTGCTACGTGCTGTAAATGTTAATAAATGGAATTAAATACAATGAATACGAGAAATGTTAATAATACCCTACGTAGATTATGTGGGAACATCATCATCATCTCAGCCATAAGAGATCCACTGCTGAACAAAGGCTTACCCATTGCCCCATGTGGCACTAACACGAACGTAAAATTCGGCAGGTCTGTAACAATCCCTCATGTTGTTCGACGCAGCCTTTGAGTTCGTCATAAAAATCAACCGTCGAAGGGATACATACACGCGCGCTACAAATTGACGAACGTAGAGAATGCGTAATTGCTTCGCTACTGTGCATGTGCACGCACTTATCAAAATACATGGAAAATATTGCTTGAATAAAATAAAAGGCAAACAAAATTCTTTGATGCACTATCACATTATTATTTGACGGACATAAACTCAACGATCAAGTTGAGAACAGAAAATAACTTAATTATTTAGCAGGTATGAAGCATTATTGTTAGTTTAGTTCATTATTATTCCTTTATTTGTCTATAAACTTACTAATTACATTTTTAAATATTTTTATAAATTAAAAAAGACAAAAACATTTAAAAATATAAAAAATAGAGGCCCACTGGTATCGGGAGCAGGGTCCAAGCTACCGGTGGTTAGGGCCCCAGAGACAGGAACCTCCTCACAATATGTGCCGTATCAAGGAGTACTGCCTTCTGAATCAGGCCCTTAACCCAGCCACCCAGCTCGAGCCTCCTGAGGTGTTGGTCGAGGCTCTTGGCGATAAGTCCATTGACCGTAACGACTATCGGCACAATGATGGCCGAGTCCACATCCCACATGGCGACCACCTCGTGAGCTAAGTTGAGATATTTTAACTGTTTCTCTTTCTCAGCCTTCACGAGGTTCTCGTCATGCGGGATGGTGACATCGATAATCATTGTGCGGCGCGCTGATCGATCTATTACCACTATATCAGGCTTATTGGCTACAATAGCCCTGTCAGTGATAACAGATCGATCCCAGTACAACGTGACATGGTCATTCTCGAGAACTGGGTCGGGCGCATACCTGTAATACGGTACCTCAGAATCCACAAGGCCGTATTTTAAAGCAAGTTGCTGGTGGATAATCCTGGCCACTTGGTTATGCCTGTGCAAATACTCGCCGTTAGCCAGACGAGAACACCCAGAAGTAATATGCCTGATAATGACTATATGACTCACCGGGACAATGGCATGCCCGACATATGTCGATCGTCCCGTCTTTCATGATATACTTCCGGTAGTTGTTCGTCAGTATAACTTCATCCATAATTGCACAGACAAAACCTTCGGTTTCCCCAAAGAGGTCACCGAAACGCAGTCAGGCTACGGACGCTAATTGGTCTACATAAAAAAAAAATGATGAAATGGAAAAAGCGTCCGTGAAGCTCCTTGCTCTGCCATACTTCCTTGCGGTCGTTGGTACTAAGCACCACGGGTTTGCGCCAGTTCTCTTTAGCCAAAGATAGCGGGGTGAGTCCATTGTCCACTGCGACCACATCTCTGTGCATACCCACGTCAGCCTTGAGAAAATATTCTCTGAGACTGCACACCTCGCGGTTGTGGAGGGTCTTAGCATTCAAAAAACCTCGACCCCCGCACTTCCGCGGGATGTACAGCCTCATGACAGACGAACGTGGGTGATGCATCCGGTTTGCGGTCAACAGCGACCGGACTCTCCTATCTAAGGCGTCCAGCTCCGTCTGGGTCCACTTGAGTATGCCAAAGGAGTACATCAGGACCGGCATGACCCAACATTATTATTATTATTATTGTTAGTTACGGCATAGCCAAATAGTTCAGCAGTATCAGCAAATAGCACACTGCCTGATGCTGATTTTCAAGTTGACCTTTGTTTGCAAGTTGTCTCGCATGTTGTGTTGCAAATAATCAGTATGCGGCTTAATCGTAATCTGTATCTATGACTGGCTTCTTTTAAAGATAAACAAAGACTATCAGTCGTATTCGGAAATCCACTAAAAGATAACAACACTTTTGCTATTTTATTTGAAACAAAAAAGTTTTATTTACAAAATAAAAAGTTATATAATTGTTACGTATTCAATTGTCACTATCACTCGATAAGCACTAACAAGCAAAAGACTGATTAGATAAGATTGGTTAAACAAAACAACTTGTGTGGTTATTGATGGAAAATTGAATAACACTGATAATGTACTGCTTTATCTAAAAATAGCTGAAGTAGTTACAATTAAACACAAACAAATAGTAATATTTAAGTCATATAGTCGTCGTCGATAATGTTAGTGGTAATGGGAGTAATTCCACTCAAATTAGAGCTGCCCGACTGGGAAAGTACCTTCACCTTGCAGGAAATTGAAGTGAAATAGTGTTGTGAGCTGTGTTGTGTTCCTAACGTTGAGCAAGGTGTGCAAGTGCTCCGCGAGGAAACGTTGTGTCGGTAGTGGGGATTTTAACCCTTATACAGCCACCCCAACTATTCCTCTTTCATTATACAGGGTCGGCAATGTAAGCGTCTATAGGCAACGGTAACCACTTACCATCAGGTGGTATGCTTGTTTGCCACCTTAGTGGTATAAAAAAAATCCTTAACAAATACAATCAACTCGTCATGAACCATCAGTCGCATATCTGTTGGTGTTGTTGTTGCTGCCTATATTGACTTGTAGCCTAACCTACATGCGGCTCAAAATATAGACTCAAAATTTCATTGAAAAACTTTATTTAAGTATTTGGCTGCATGTGTATGGGCATTCATCAATTAATCGCTTATCGCGCGATAAGTGACTAGCAGTAAGGGGTCAATAGGTCTTGGTCTTTAGACAATTTAAATTAGGATCTCTTGTGTTTTTGTTTGTCATATCGTATGTGGCAATAGCGATACAGTGGCAAGACTTGTCACAAACTGTTTCGACAGCCGGGTCATTTAAACCATTTATTTTGCCACACATTAATTACATAAAAAGGTAAAGAGACAAATATAAAAAGACAGGCAACATGTGCAGCACGGAAACCAGCTTAGTATTTGCTGTGCGGAGGGCACAGCACTGATTTTCAGCTGGTCCCTGCCAAAGTGAGCAAATAGTGTTTTTATGTCATGTTGCAGGTAACTTGTGGGTGTGTGATCTTATGATTGTATAATTAATATTGAATAATAGCCGATTAGTTTTTACAGTGAAAAAATACGCAAACAATTTTTGTTAGTTTTTCGATGCTGAGCAACTGCGGGTTTTTTTTATAATTATGTAGGTGTTCAGCGCCATCTGTTTGCAACGTCTTTATAATTTTATATCGAACATTGTAACCTTTATTTATTTTACGATTATACCTTAAAGTATATCACGATCTTTAATTTATAAAAACGACGAAACGAAAACAGTAGGTATATAATATGTAGACTTAATAAAATATTGCATCATGAATATAATATATTCACTTCCTGATTATATATTATATTTATTCACATTTTAAATAATTGCTAACTTTAAACTACAATAAAATTGAAATCAAACTACTTTTTACGGATTTTATCGCGTATATTGATATTATCGATGTATAATATTCGCGTAAATGTCAGAAATCAATATACAATAAAATTGTGAAAATCTTTGTGTGAGGCTTTTATTCAACAATGGACCTCTTTCGGCTGAGATGATGATGATGATGATTTGAGAGGTCAGAATAGTTTTATGCCCTCAAAAATATCCTCTATTGCCTACCTTAACACCTTCTTCCATGATCATCCTGACTACGAGCGCGCCAATGCCTGAGGCCGCACCAGTGATGAATACAACTTTATCCTTCCAATCGTAAGTCATTGTGACAGGGTAGCAGACGAACAACGAATGGTTACAAAATGTTTGACTGAACAATTTATATATGTTACGGAACTCGTGACGCAAAAGATACAGATTTATGATAAAGGAAATAAAACAATTTCGACACACACGTCTTTTCTGCTTATTTATGCTTTAAAGTTGAAGAGTTTGTTTGTTTGGTTGAACGCGTTAATCTCAGGAACTACTAGTTCAATTTTAAAAATCTTTTTGTGTTGTATATAACCATTTATCGAGGATGGTTATATATTCCATTTATCGAGGATGGTTATATAGCCCATATTATCATCACGCTACGACAAATGCAAAGCCGCTGCAAGAAGCCGTGCAAAAACGAAAAAAGATGGGTGACATCGCGATGGACAGCAGCTAGTCTACAATATAATTACTTACGTATAGACTACACATAAGCTAAAAATCGATATGGAAAAAAGATTTCCTCTAAGTAATTTATTTCATAGCGTGATAGGAACTGCCAAAACACAAATGTTTTTCAAAATAATGTGCGTAATAAGAAGGAATAAAAATAACATTGTGGGGAAATCTGCATGCCTGAACAATTTTACTATGTGATATTATCGACATAATATTTATATTTTTTTAAGGAAATGGTACTGGCTCCTGTAAAACAGTATATACAAGCTCAGAAGCCAGAGATACACCATATGTACAAATCATGTAACATCGTCATCTTCCGACTCTGTTGCGGTTGAATATTAGTATTTTACACGAAGCGACTACCATTACACCTCTGCAACCCGATTTCTGGGCAGTACCGATATTCTGAGGATATACTAGTTGTCAGGCTTTAAGAAAAATCGTAATATGAAGACGCTTTCTTATCAAGAAACATTTTATAAAACAAATCGAAGTATTCTACACATTTTCTTTTCTTCACAACAAGATTTTACATTTAAAAAAGAGAACAGTCCAACAGCTGCAGCTCTTCTTTTTCTCTACCTTGATAAAGCCATCATTTTCTCCCTGATCCCGTGGATCGCCGTCTTTCAAAACCTTCCGCTTCGATTTGCAGCAGGCTGCTTATTTGTTCCTAATCGTAATCTGCAATACAGCAGATTCGCTGGTTGTGACAATTGTTGTGTAGGCACGTTTGAGGGCCAACGTACATACAGGTGACGTTACCTCTATCGAGGCAGGAATAGCAGCGGCACAATGTTGCCTTGCAAGCTAAGCCGGTGGTGGTTATTGACGTTTAAGATGAACTCGCCGATTCAAAACTATTTACAACAGCTATGTTGGATTAGGAACCCGTGAAAAATGCTATACAGATTTTAAACTATTGACATGCCTGTCTTATTTTCCTGTGTGTAACTACTATAGCTACAATATAATGTAACAGAAGCCGTATTGGACCTTTCATTTGCGATAGGTGAATTGATATTAACTATAAATTACATATATAACTCATTCTATAAAAATCGATAAGGATATTTTCTTTTGTTTTTATAGAAGTAACAAATACCTATGGATATCAAGGTGATGTGACCATTGACAATGGACTATTAAATCATTGACCTCGAAGATAAATCCAATGCATGTGCTTCTGGCTTTCAAAATGAATATTGAATGAAATGAATGTGCGTAAAACAAGGAAAACATACACACAACAGGAAGACCTGAATAATTTTCTCTATGGAGTATGAATATTCCGCCAACACGTACTAGATCAGTCTTACCCTTCTCATTCTGACAGGATGACCGATGCTAATGCAAAAGTATTTAATTTTACTGTGTTAAAAACTAAAATGATTAACAACAATATAGTTCATTAATTGCCTCATTAGTTTAGTAGTTGTAAGCGCGACTGCTACGCTAGATGTCCCAGGTTCGGGTTTTTTGTGAAATTCTCAGTAGCAGCTCGAAGTTTGAATTTGTACCGGGTTAAATGGCAATAGGCTTGCCCCCTATTACATGGGACCTGAACATACAGTAAACTGTGGGAGTATTGGTACACTCCTCTCTCTAACCCTTCGGGGAATACAGACTTGATTGTAGGTTTAATGTAACAGTATAATGTATGTCCGAAAGAGTGCTTAATTAAGTTGTGTGCTCCAACTTGTCTCTTGTTTGTGCTTTATTCCCTCAGGCTAGACTGGAATCATATACGTTCAAACTAACATACGAAAGATGAACAAAAGAGATGTAACATTATCAGACAATAATTTATTAAATTCATAAAAGAAAAAGTGACCCACCAAAGAGTCGTAACAATAATTGTGTTTCCATTTTGTCTTACTGTTCTTTGACAGGTTAAAATATCTATACGTCTAAATCTTTTCAGACAGAATCTCGTATGCTTTTTCGACGTTGCCACTGATGTCTTGTACCGGTAAGTCACGAGTGCTTAACCATGTGCTGCCACTCTCACCGAGTTTGAAGGTATCCACTACGCCTTGAGCTGCTGACTGAGGACTAGAAAATTAAAGAGAAAAATTTAATTATTTAAACATGCACAACTTACGAATCTGTCTTAAAAAAATATCTTGTAAAACCGTAATTTTTGGTAATTGTTTCTCCTGTTCTTCACAACAAATTGTTATAAATAAATAAATATTTGGGACAATTTTACACAGCACCATCTAGTACCAAACTAAGCAGAGCTTGTACTATGGATATAATACTTATAAATATTTTTATTTTCTTTGTAGATACCTACTTATAATACATAAGAAATACCCAGATAAACACAAACACTTGCGTACATCACATAAATATTTGTGTCCTCTGGGAATCGAACCCATGACCTCGTAATCAGCAGTCCGATACTCGAACCCCTAGACCAAAGACGTCGTCAAATATGGTACTTAGTTCATCTCAAGCCATGACAGCCTTCTCCAGTCTAGACTGAATTTAATGTCTCTAAAATATTTAAAAATAGAAACCCACCGGCATCGGGAGCAGGGTCCAAGCTACCGGTGGTTAGGGCCTCAGAGAAAGGAATCTTCTCACAATACGCGCCGTATCAAGGAGTACTGCCTTCTGAAACAGGCCGTTAACCCAGCCACCCAACTCGAGCCCCCTGAGGTGTTGGTCGAGGCTCTTGGCGATAAGTCCATTGACCGTAACGACTATATATTATTAGTATTATTTTGTTTAGTACTTACGATTGATGTTGGAAATTATTATTGACATGATTCATCAAAGTATTTTTATATCCAGGATCAAAATGTCCAAGCTTCGACTCATTCACAAGGGACGTCGCTGTTGCACTAAAGCAGATGGTCAAAACCCTTACGCCATATTTGGAGAAATATTCATTCATCTAAACATAAATAAACATAACATAAATAGTTGTATAATAATTATTGAAAAGGGAATTATTATTGAGATGGCCACTGACTGAGATAAATGGAAGAAAAAGGCATGCTAAGTACTCTGGACTTAAATTAATCATCTCACCCATCTAATTCTGATGCTGAATCTTTCTGAGCATGCATTATAAGCAATAAATATCAAATATTAATTAGACAAAGATATAAAATATCGAAATCAGAATTACTTACACCAATACAATTACTGAACTGCAGTACAGCGCTCTTGGTAGCGTAATATATTGGTAACATGGGCGGTTTCTGAATGAGTCCAGCTATAGATGCCATGTTGATTACAGTTCCTCCGCGGCCGCCCTTATCCTTTCGCATAATTTCGATAGATTTTAGAGTACCGGTGATTAGGGCAGTCTAGAAGAAAAAAATAATTATATTTAATGTTTGTATGAATTGCCAGTGCTGCAGCAGTGGCCACCGTATACGAGTAAAGCAAAGGCTACTCCTACTGTTAGTGATACTTAGCGTAGGTAGCGTTTGTATATTGTTATTATAACACTGCGTCTAGTCAGCTTGATACCCGTCCCTCACACGAGTCTCAAGCAGTTGTTGTATTTGGATTGATTAAATAGACTGTAACATACAATATTGCGTACTTACCACGTTAACTGCAATTGCTGTCTTGTATACATTATCGTTCATAATACCAGCATTATTGATAAACACATCTATATAACCCTGATCAATCTTAACAGCGTCAACGAGACTGAGGAACAATGTTTCATCTGTGACGTCACATTTGTAGAACTTAACTTTTCTGGCGCCATATTTGGTGTTCAGTTCAGTTTCAAGAGCTTTTCCGGCAGCTTCAGCTATATCCAAGACTGCTACATGCTGTTTAATAAATATTTATTATAATTTAAAAATAGATAATTTACTGGCGTAAATGACACAGACATGGATTGTTCGTTAATGATGGTAACAATATATATTTTTAAACCTGTTAAAATTTATTGAAACAAACTTTAACTTTATGATAAATTGCCCTGTCAATGTATGTAATACATTGACAGGTACATAATGTGTTTTAGCAAACACAATAGAAGCATTTGCGCATGCTTCGGCTTTGCATGTTTCCTTGCATTTCCAATCCAATATCAGAAGATAAATCAGAAGTAAAACCGGGTTAGAGGTTTTACTTCGCGAAAAAAGTCGATACCTACCCAAGATGATTCGTGAAGCTATTGAAATTTAAAAAACATTCAAATTTCAATAGAGAAGATGGCTGGGTCTTTCCACATACTTACTTGGAATCCTGTTATAGATTCTATTGAATCAAAATCCAGATCTAATGCAAAAATATTTAGGTAAACACTAAAATTATTAACAACATTAGTCGTATGTGCGACTGCTATGCTATCATAGCAGACGCACATACGACTAATGTTCCGGGTCGATTTCCCAGGTCGAGCAAAGTTTTATTGGGTTTTTTCCATGAAATTCTCAGTAGCAGCTCGAAGTTTGGATTTGTGCCCGGTTAAATGACAATAGGCTCGCCCCCTATTATATGGGATTAGGTCCCATATTTTAAGGGACCTAAACATATTACAGCGAACAGTAGATGTCCATTGGTACACCCCTGCCTAACCCTTCGGGGAATACGAGGGTGCTCCACGAGGAAACGTTGTGTTGGCAGTGGGGGGACTTTGACCCTTATACTGCCAACCCAACTATTCCTCTTTCAATACAGGGTCGGCAACGCGCAAGCGATACTCTTGGTATTGCAAGCGTCTATAGGCTACGGTAGGTCGTATGCTTGTTGGCCACTATACAATTTAACCGAAATCGGTTCGGCTATTTTTGAATTTTAGCGAGACTAACGAACAGCAATTTTTATAATTATTTATATATTATGAGAATAAGATAAGTACCGCAATGAATAATTTAAATAGTAATAATTGATATTTATTTAATAACTGCGTTAATCAACAAGTAGATAAGAAAACGGATGCTTAAAATATTATTTTAAACAAAATAATAAAATAATATTTGACACTGTCATCCGATTAGCATTTACAATAAAGAGATATAGTTACCTACTCATTAGATAAAGTTGTATTAAACGCGCCTTGTGTGGTAATTTAAATGTTAATTAAGACCGTGATAAGAACTATGTTTATGTGGTAATCACAATGATCGAAACTCAACACTTTCATCTATAAAAAATAAATCTACATAGCCCAACATACGAACACGCACGTATGTAATAGGGGGCGAGCTTATTGCCATTAACCGGGCACAAATTCAAATTCCGAGCTGTAACTGAGAATTTCAAGGAACAACCCAATAACACTACTCGATCTGCGAATATAGTAACTCAAATGTAGTAGTTGCACTCAGCTAACTTACACAATTTAATATTGTATATTTTCGATACATATTTATGCATTAAAAATTTCGAAAAGGCACCTACCGCTATCAACTGAGATACTCGAACGAGTACCTATAACAACCGAGACCGACGGCTTTACGTACACTCCGAGGCACGCAGGGGTCTCATAGTATTAATAATAAGGTCACCCATCCACAACCTGGCCGCCGATAGGAAAGCCTAATCTTATAGATCGGTTGATCAGCGTAAAGAAAGAAAGAAAGAAACATATTTATTTCATCCTCACAGACAACAAATAAACAACAATAAACTACGTACAAAAAAACATATATATATATATTATATCCAAAACTATTTAAAAAAGTTGTTTCGTGAGGACAAAAAAGGACCCTAACTCAGCATTTGCCACTTCATCTTGGTAAATGATGCGGCGCTGGTATTCTGCTAGGACCTCGAGCGACTTCACAGACATCGCCCAGCTGCAAAAAGCTGCAGGCGGAGACTTGATTTAGGTAAATTATTTATCTTATTTACTATCATCCTTCTTTCCAATCATTCATCACTCACTATCATTCAATCATAAAAACATAAAACAAGAGAAAAACTAAAACTATCTCTGCAAGCAAGATTTGACACTTGAATAGCAAATGGCTTAAAGGGGTAACCTATTGAAATCTCGAATTACTGTTACCCGAATCTTAAAACCCCGAAAACGGTTGGTAGAACTTTTAAAAGACAGATGTAATGAATGACAACTTTGTAAGATTCCTTTTTTAATTTCCCAGATGAATCAATTTCCAGGTGCACTTAAACCAAATGTCCAAAAAGTATTTTTTTGTTTCCCATGTTCGCATAATCCAGATTTAAATATACCAGATTCTCAGAATATTTTTTTTTGTTTCCCATCGTACCATTTTCCAAAGGAATATAATAAACCGCGTATCAAAAATACTGATTGAGCGACAAAATTACTGATTGAGCACCAAATACAGATATCGGTTAGGTTAGGGTGCCGCGGCAGCGGCCGGCGAGTGCCAGGACTTACCTCGGGCACCCATAATTACGATAGTTATTGTACGCGCGTATTTGAACTATTGATGAGCAAATTGAGTGTGCAATTCAGTATTTTTGGTGCTAATTTCAAAATCTTGGTTTTCATTAGTTGCATAAGTTGCAAAATTTGTGTTTTAAAAATTCGGCTTTCTTGCATATGGATTACGGTCATCTGGATTTTGTGCATTTAGATTTTGTGTGTCTGGAACTCGTTCGTCTGGATTATAAAACGTCGTACAAATGAATAAATGGGCAAATGAAATTCGGAGTTGCGATTATTGGCAAATAAAACTTCGGAATTTGAAAAAACGGGATTATGAAAAAATCTCCAAACATTTTCGGGATTATGATATTCGGAATATTAAAATTCGGTATTAAGATAGGTAACCCTTAAAGGACTATGTGTCCAAACCAAAACCAATAATAATCAAAAAATGAAAAAAAAAAAACAAAGTATTAACAAATTTGAACTAATGAGAACCCCGCGAAATTCTTGGAAAAGCCAGTGTGTATTTATTTAAAATTGTTGTTTTTACTGCCTTATTGGTTTTTATGGAACTGTGTGCTGTGTTATTTGCATGGAAGAAAGAAAATTTTGCCGTGTTATTATTTGTGTACTACCTACTACGTTTATGTGGAGTTGATTTTTTCAAATAATTATTTTAATCATGGACGCTACATGTTTGTGAATAAAACTATGAATAAACTACTAATGTAGTTATTCTTATAACTTAGCCGCAAGTCCCTCCCTTCAATTAAACCATAATTACAGATATTTTTTAAAAGCAAACGATCGATGATCATTTTTAACACTTCGAGACCCCTCCGTGCCTCTGAGAGCACTTAAAACCGTCGGTCCTGTTTGTCATACGAACCTTTTCGCAGAATATCGGTATTGCGGATATCTGATGACAGTAGCTTCGTTTAAATACTGATACTAAACCGCATCTGGTGAAACCAGAAGCCAACCCCAACAACTTTAGGAAAATAAATATCTAAAAAAATGGCTGACGATGAGAAGAAATGACAAGAAACCATAAAATGTTGATAATGATACCTACCTTAACTCCCTCGGTCAGGATTTTCCTGACTACGAGCTCACCAATACCAGAGGCCGCACCGGTAATTAAAACAACTGTATCCTTCCAATCGTAAGTCATTATGACAAGAATGCCCTCGAACAACGAATTATTACGAAACATACTCTGACAATTATATATACCTTATCTTATCTTAGTTTATTGCAGACCGACAGTGCAGTTTTTTCACCATCCCGGGTGGGGTCAATTTAAGAAGCAAACCCGGGAAATAAGGTTGAGATATATTATGTTAGTTTGAACGTTGGGACGACGATTGGAAGAGCCAGGGAGTTATCAGACGTATTAAAGAGAAGACAAATAAATTTGGTGTGTTTTCAGGATACGAACTGGAAAGGTACAAGGGCTAGAGAGATTGGTGAAGGATACAAGTTTTACTAGTGGGATTGACGGAAAAGAAACGGCGTGGGTATTGTACTAGATAGTAATTTGAAAGATTGTGTGATGGAGACTAAAAGGATGTATGCTAGAATAATAGTAAAGTAAGTAGTTCCAAATTACTTGGGGTCGGCGCAGTATGTCTTTCCATACATGAATGATGAGCTGTCCTCTCATCATTCTTCATTCATTCATCCTTTGTGGCCATATCAACCCTCACACAGTCCATGCATCTTTTGTTTGGTCTCCCTCTTCCCTTCCCTCCCATCCACAGTCACGCATCACATGTCCGTACCACGACAAGCGATTATTAACAAACAAATGTTTACATACAAAACCATCCTTTACATAGGTACATAAACTTTTTGACCGAGAAGTGTGGTTTATAGTTAGGGGTTCTAGATGCTTTGCTCATGAGATCTAATTCCCTGCTTCCTTTTGCTCGTTTTGACGATACAAGATTAATTATTACTAGTTTAAGGGGTGGAAAACTTCGTGAAAGATATATTTTTTGGTTTCATGTCCTGCCTGTCATCCCGTACTAGGTCAGTGCGGAACACCTTGGGTATAGCGTGCCAATCAGCGGGCAAGGTTTAGGTAGAAATAGTGCCTCGTAAAACTAAGCGCTATATTCTGTAGATGTACCCTTTTTAGTATTCTTGTCTTGTTGTCGCTGTTTTTGTCGAAATAAAATGTTTTTTTTTTATTCTTTCTTTATTCATTGTACCTGCAGGGCGGATTCTGGCGTGTTTGGCATGGTCCCTGCTGACCACCGATGTAGTTTTAGTGATGTAAAAACGTCCACACGCCCCGGTCTTATAACCGAAGGCCGATCGTCTTTTGCAGGTTTCCCCCTTTTTAGGTGTCAGTTTCGCTTTGGTTGTACGGAAGAAATCACTAAGTGATAATTTAGGTATATATATTTTTCTTTGTATTTCTGGTGTACAATAAAAACATACATACACTGACACCTTTTTTGCGAGTACTACGCACCTGACCTTTTTGAAAAACCTCACCAATAAGATCGGTGTAAGTGTTTCTAGGGCGTCCCCTTTCGGCCGTAAAAAAATCTATTTAAATATCGTATCTTTTCTGTGTTATCAGCTGCTTCGCTTTTATATCACTCATTACATCGGATTACGTAAGTTATATAATTTAAAGAATATAATATGTATATACTTGCTTTGGAACGATCAATCAATAGATCTATTTACGATCCGTTGGTTTTTCATATTTTTTATCATTGTCAAAATATATTTTTTTACAAGTCATGCTGTGTTTAACATCTTCATAATCAGCAGATCTATCTCATCAGTATACCTATATAGGTAGGTACCTACTGTTATTACCTATAACCCATTACCCCAACCCAACCAATGTCAGTGCCTACAACACAGAACTACAGAAGAATCTCAGATTTACATAAGTGAAGGATACTCTTACTAATAAGTTTTAAATAGTGGAATTCAATAAATCCTGTAACTGCTAAGCTCCATACTGAATTATCATTTTTTATGAATTTATCTTTAAAAATGATAGATATTTATTTAATTTAGTGCGGTTCTTAACAACTAACCTCTTGATAGGAATGCCCTTGGTATGAGGTTCGGTGAGAGGTCACACGATATTACGCATGTTAAAAATAACAATATTGTTATCTAAAACAGATTCTTTATTTCTAAACTATATTTTGAATACTGCAATTATGAACAATTAACAAAATTTCTCAAAAATCAATTTTGAGCAATTTTGAACTCTCAAAAACAAAGCAGTGATAGCCTAGTGGTATGACCATTGGACTGTTAAGTCGAAGGTCTCGAGTTCGCATTCAAGGCATGCACCTCTGAATTTTCTTCATGTATTAATTATCACTGCCTTAAACGGTGAAGGAAAAACATCGTGAGGAAACCAGCATCCCTTAGAGATTTTCTCGACGATGTAAGGTCTGCCAACTTGCACTAGACCAGTGTGGTAGGTCTAATCCCTCTCATTCTGGGAGAGGAGACCCGTGCCCAGCAGTGGGAAAATATATGGTTTGATGATGATGAACACCCCAATCACCCTGTATACTTTCTCTCCAAATTAGCTTTGAGTAGCATGCAAGAGAAAACTTTGACCCTTGATGGAGTTAGGTGAAGCACAGTCTGGAGTCTGGTCGAAAGGACCAGATATTAAAGGCCAGACGGCAATATTTTTTTTTACAGCAACACTACTTTTTACTTTACATTGTGGTATTAATTGATCGATAACAACACCACCCGCGGCTTGAGGAGCATCCTTATCAACGAAGAATGACATGACACCTAGCTACTCTTCAAATGATAAGTTACGGTAGTGTAAAGGCAAGTCATGATAATGACAATGAAAATTCAATGCAAAGATACAGTAAGGATTATCACCGATAGTCGGATCCGTCTATCCGCTGATAATCCCTAACATAAAATCAGAAAGTAGGTACGTAGGTGTTTTTGTTAATCGGATGTAGATAAAGAGACACAATAATGATGTCAAAGAGTAGGTTCAAGTACCCATTGACAAACGCATCCTAATTATAAAACATACTATAAAGTACAAGACTATGTCGATGATAGGGACGTTTGGGGATAGTTGGACTGATACTTCTGCACATGTGGCTTCCCTGGAACTTCTGTAACGACGTTTGTGTAGGTAGGGCTATTAACCACCACGTTTTTGACGTGATACTTAAGTACACCTAATTTCATAAATATTGGTGACAAGTTTTGTCAGTTGCTTTCTAAATAATAGTTTATTAGTTACTACTCTTTGTAAATGGGAGAACTGTTTAGAACTTTCTTTTATGCCTAGCTGTATTTTATTTTATTCTAATCTTCGCAATATTCATAGATTGTCCTCTCATGTACTTACATAAGTAGGTATCCAATTTATAATTATTATTGTAACGAACATCATTATAAACAACGATCATTTATAAGAGTAACCATGGAGTTTCTTGCCGGTTCTTCTCCATATGAAACGACTAATTTGGAGCCGTACACCTAAACTCGACATTTCTTATGTGCCTATATATGGCATACCTTTATGACAATAAAACTATTTTAATTTTGATTGATCAGGCTTTTTCTCAGAAATTAAGGTCAACGCCTTAATTACTATTTTACCTACTTCATTTTTTAGATGATAAAGCAGGTTAATTATTTCAAATAGTTTTTGATGAAGAATAGGAGAAAAAAATAAGCTCTAATAATTATAGCCCTACTACCTCTCTATAGACATCAAACTTGAAAATTCGCAGGCGGGGACAAGATAGGTAGGTACTTAATCGTTCAAATTAGTAGTCTTTTTGTGGAAACTTTTTGTACCGATTGCAACACATTTTTCAAGTTTTAGTGTTTAGGTACCTATACCTAGACCATGTTATTAGCTTTTTACTTAGTACTACCTATTTGTTAACGCAGTCGAGATAAACAGGTGTTTGATTTTTAATATACAGGTAAGTACAGACGCCAGCAGGTCAACCTATCCAAAACTGTCAAATATTCCCAATTAAAAATGAACCTTATTATGTTGCTTTAAAGTTGAAAATCTATCAAAGAAATTTGACAGATTGTGGTAGCTTGATGTGCTGGCCTCTGTACATAACTTATTTTATTTCACACTTTTTAATGTTTATTGCTAAAAACAATGCTATTTATTTGCTTGTAGGTATTTGTAATTATTTTTTATCACGGGTATCCGTGATAAAAAATAATTAATATTTTTCATCTATAATTACTTAATTTTTTTTTTTATGCGGACCAAATGTGTACTAAGTATAATAAAAAACTTAATAAGTAATTAAAATGTTACTAACAATAATTAGTCACAATGAGACTTTATAATGACACCTCATCTTATTATTAAAAAGCTGTAGACTTTGGCAAAGTGTTTGTTTCATTGGTTGAACTCGCTAATCTCAGGAATTAATAAGTTGATAATATCATCAAATAGTATTAGCAGTACAGATTTCTGCGATTTTATTTGCCTAGTGCACGATGTGGACGCGATGCCACAAGCTCTGAAACGGGTGGACGTAATTGGAACTAAAGTCGCTTTTAGTTTTAATGTCGCCATTTTGAATAAATTATGTGTCAGTATTGGTTTGGTTCAGTGTTCACAATCACATTCAGTACTCAATTTAATCAACAATACTTTTTGAATTTGAATGATTAAAAATCATTAAATTATTTATTATTAGCATTAAACTATTATAATAATAGAGGAACGTACAATGATTTTAAAACTTGTCTCTACTATAAATTACATTATTAAATTACAGAGGAGATAAGTTATTCTTTATCGCTTTTAGGTATTTAATTACTAAAAAAATCTAGTAGGTAAAAATCTAACATTGAAAATTATAAATCGGTGCGGAAGACCAAACTGTCCGCACCCACTCGGTAAAAAAAACCCTATAAACGTCATCGCTGATTTCTGTCATTAGTGTCATATTTTACAAGAACATCATCATGACAAATGAAATTGACATTCATCTGACAGTGACAATGATCTGAATTCTTCTGATTCACTCACAGTCACAGTCACACGTCAGACAGAATTGACAGACCATTCTCTCTCTGTCTGTCAAGTGTCAGTCACTCATTCATCAGCAAGCAGAAAGTAGTTTTGCTAAACTCAAAGTATTAAGAAATATATTGGCTCACGTCATCACATCGGGCTCTACTTCCCAAGTACCCATTTCATGGTGAAATACAATTAGTCACCCGTGCGTGTGCAGTTCGTCATCAGCATCACAATAAGTAAATCTGTAAACGCGTTTGCCGATTGCTCACTCAGTGTTTTAAAAGTTCTACATCAATAAAGTTGAATAAAAATGAATCCTTGGCAGCAAGTAAGTGGTTTTCCTTGTATTTCGGTAGTTTAGCTTTGTTATGAGGTCTCTAATATTTTTAATTGGAATGAATCTCTCTTTGATTATATACTTGTCTAGATGCCACATTGACACGTACAGAACGGCCCAAATAAAGTCTACTAAAATTGGTAGACTCTCTTCTCACTTACGTCAGTGTCATTTGGATCACTTCAGGGTGTGGAGTTCTCGAAAAATAATTAATTATGTCGGTATGTGCTGTCAAATTGTGTCGCAATTATGTGGGAAAACCGTATAATTACACTAAGATCACATTACATCGGTAAGTTTTGTTATTTAACCTCTATTATTTTATGAAAACATGATTTTTCAATTCGTTAATTTGTAGGTTCGACAGATTAGCCGGTGTTGTCAATTTATTACAAGGGAGATTTGGCGAAACTATGGGAGATAAAATGCAAATATCAGTCATCATCTTTCGTTGAGAAAATTTTATTATTTTAATAATTACCTACATAATTTTTTTGATCAGTCAATGATAACTTGCCTGGACACGAAATGAAATATAAAAAAAAACTATTTCGAAAACAAATACAAAGAGATGGATTTTGATCTATAAATTGCTGTATATATTTTTTCATTGTATTTTTTGTTTTTATTAAAATAAAAAAAACACTAATCTACAAAATAATTACTTTATTCAGCCTATTTCGTTTAACTGTCATCCCATTAAATAATGGAGAAAAGGTAAGTTAATAATTTGGAGCAGGCATCCCTAAACACGCACACCTTGACAGTTTGACTACAATAAGTACACAAGCGGTACTCACACATATCACGCAATTTGGCCCCAGTTTTCGCGTGTCGTTTGTTTGCATTGCTCCATCTAGACAAGTATATAATCAAAGGAATCTCTGGTTGCTTGTAAAAAGTTTGGTTCTGAGAGATCGGCGTATTTTAGCCACTGGTTTGTTTATCACAATAATTCAATAATCCTTGTGTTAATTTGTAGTGCATTAGAGGCAGAATATAAATGCACTGTTTGAAACTGAATGAACTATGATTTTCTTTCATATTTACCTTATAAAGTAGAAGTGGAAATAAATTAACGTACTTACTTAAGTACTTATCTAAATATTTCAAAGTAACACACATATTATGGTAGTGAGGGTGATTTCAGGCCAGGCGTATTCTCTTTGACCAGGTTGTCGCTGAAATTAACTGTAATTTTTTTAAATTATCTACATGTATTAAATGTGGCATGGCCCCATAGAATCTGCTTTGAGACAATTCAACCATTTATTATCTGCCTTTACCTAGTATAGTAAGACTTTTGATAGAATTTACACTTATATGTGATTAGGTAATTAGACGTTTTATAATTAAACACCACAGGATGCCTGAAGTTTGATATTTATTATTATTTAAATTCAAATCCAACATCACAGCATTAGGTAGACAATGAATTGACATTCATTTTCATTTCCTTCAAGGGCCAATCGGGATATCCGCAGCAACAATACTTCCATAATATTGGATTCAGCAACACAGCCCCACAATCCTTTGGAAATCCATTGCCAATGCCAGGGTTCCCTACAATGGGGTACCCAGCACCACAGCCTGGTGGCGGTCCCGGATACCCTCAGGTATCACAGGGTTATCCTCAACAAAGCTCCGGATATCCGGGGCAACAAGCAAATCAGGGTTATCCTCAGCCAAATTCTGCTCAAGGGTACCCATCTCAGGGTTATCCACAGACTGCTCAAGGGGGTTATCCTCAGCAAGCTCAAAAGGGGTATCCCCAACCTGCTCAAAGCGGTTTCCCAGGCCATATACAGCCGGCTTACCCACAGTCAAGTCCAGGTTACCCTCAAACTAATCAATACCAGGGGTATCCACAACAGGGTCACTCACCTGTTCATAGCCACCAAGCTTACAGTGTGTCTTCATCAGAGCCTCCAACACCGCAGGTAAGTTGATGCTTTTCTAACTTGGCCACTTCAATTCTGTCAGATATGCTAGAATTTTTTTTTTTAGGTATTGCCTATTGTATCTTGAAAGTCATCATGTTCTTTTTCCAACTCTGTTTTTGTTTATAAATGTGCTAACATGATTTAATTTTAATATATTTATTGTGATAAGCAAAACAATGGCATAGCTGTGCATGGTTATTCATTAATGTGCATGCTTGGGTAAATAGCTTGACTTAATTCCAAAAACAAATGAAGAAATAAGACGCATGAGTAATATTTATTCATTCGTTTTTGTAAATATTATGGTGTAGAATTACTTAGCTTATTTTAAAAACTAAGTACCAAAAATATCTCATAAATTTTATCTATTAAATTAATTCCTTATCACTAGGAACATGACATATCAAACACATGTTTGTTGCATTTTTTCTACTTAAATTTAAGTTTTATCTTTGGTTTCAATTAAAATCACAAATACTTATTGTATAAAAATCCTACAAATTCAGTTTGATTTTACTTGAACTGAAAGGATATAATAATATTATAGTATATGTACTCATAATAATAAATCATATGATTGTAACAGTCTATATACTGTGTAAGTGATTTGTATTTGATATGTATCTTTGTCTGTCCCCATATATCTTCATAAACGACTTTTTAAATACTCACATATTATGACTATTTTTAGTAGCATGAAATATGCTATGGTAGTTTTTAAATTTATTTTAATAATATTTTTAATAGGTTAATATTTTTTTCTGGTGGTGTCTTTATATGTATATATTTCATATAACTACTTAAATTATGACATTCCAAATAATGCATAGAATAATAATAAATAACATTATAAATAAATAAATATAATAACATTAGAATAGTTATGTATAATGTTTCTTATTAAATGTTAAATTGATTATTAATATACTACATGTTACAAAATACCCCATAAAAATCTAATTAAATATGAAAGCCAAAAATTTTGTCAGCTGTCATGTCAGGGAACCAGATTATTTAACAGAAAGGCCTATGTAACTATTTTGCCTAATAATACAATTATTATTACTTTAATAGTTTTTTTCATAAATGTTGTTTTCCTTTTTTTAGGGTATGATACAGCGTTACTACGGTTCTCAAATATTGTGAATGGACTCGTTACAAGGCCCCATTTAACCTCCTTTCGACTTTTCGGGTAGTTTTGTAACACCCTGTCTAGGTACCTACTTATATATAAAAACACTTTGAAATGAAAGTCAGACGACGTGGCGGGCTATGAGACCCTGTGCACGCGGGTGTATTAAAAAAAGAAAATATAACAAAAACGTAAGGACTAAAAGATCGTTACTTTAAAAATAATGAACGCAATTTACAGAATTTGACCTTAATAATCATTACCTAGACTTCTTAAATTGTAAATTATTATTTGTTTTTAAGACCTGTTACAGTAATTGATATAGTATACCTACCTATGTATATTGTGGCATATTTTTTTTTTTAACTGAACTCAAAAGAGGAAGAGGTTTTCAATAATAACCGTTATTTTCTACTCTATTAACAGCTAAAATAAATATATACTTTATTGCCTCAGTGCAGTTTCAAGTCCAAACCTGAATATTTCTGGTAACAATTTGCTAAGGAGCTTAAATAAACAGAAAACATTTAAAAAAAGTATACAGTTTGATGTAGGACGTGGTAACCTCTAATTTTTGTGTCATGTTTTTAAATATGGCTCCTTAATAACGAATAACTTTTGAAAGTACCTACCTACGACACAAATTCAACAACCCCGCACCCGCATAAAGTCGAAAGTTTTGCACGTGGGCGGAAACGCGTCTTTTCCTCACGTTGGGAAGAAACACGTGATGTACTTAAAAGTAAACAAAACTCAGCACGATTGTTGGTAGGGTCTATTGATCCGCCTGGTTTGTTACTACTCTCATTTAAGGCCGCCGCAAAACAGTTCCGTCGTATTTGAAAGTACCCGAAGGGCTATCCATGTCATTACTTGGATTACGTACTCCATCTTAGATCCTGTATGTGGTTTCCATCAAGCAAAATTAAGGTCAAACTTATGGAAGTAAAATTTAAAAAGATTAAATACCACAGAGTATTATAATTTATTTTTATAGGTCATGGGTTGGTCGGTTTTTAATTTTATTTCAAATAGTTCTTGGACAAACGTTGTTAAATATCATGGACATGAGCAAAAGCTTATAACTAAAGATATATATGATTAGTAATAAAATTTTCAAACTCCAAAAGAAAATAAAAACTAAATTTGAAGTTCAGAAATTCCTCACGGCCCCTTTCGGATTGATATATCCTTTACATTAAGTTTATGAAAACAAAGAAGGTTGTATATATGAAGCCAAATCGGTAACCTGATTTATTGTAACTCTAGCAATCTTGCTCTATGCACTCGTTTTGTCCCCCTTTATTCCCGGGACGAGGCCGGGGTCAGACAGTCGTAGACACTAGTTGCAGTTTGCCTAAATATGTTGATCTTTGCATTAATTCACCATACCATCTCGGTCTACTTTCCTGTATATTGCATTATGATTTAATAACAAATTATTTAAAAATGTTTAAGACGCAAGGTCAATAAAATTATTTTAAATTGTTAGTTTATGGCAAAAAATCTTATCATTTAATATATTACCGTTGTAACGTGTCTCCATAAAAAAAGTAATTTTTAAACAAAACACAAAATTCAGTTTAAATTCGTGACGAATATCATTGAGAATAACACAGAAGGCTGGCGATGTACCTACTCGTACTGTGACTCTATTCAAGGAACAGTTTGCTGCAATTACATTGTTATGCTCACTTCGTCTCTCAGTACATTTATCAAAGCCACCAACGATTCAGTCTTGGCATTGGTCCCCACTAAAATGGCCGTAGTGATCTCTAAATACACCTTTGCTCTCACCTCTAAACTATACAATCAATAATCCACTTGTGTTATGGTTTTAAATAGTGATGTGACTGTGTTATTTCCGCTGGTTTGAAAAAAAAAAAGAATCGATTAATTAATATGTCCTCAGTAACATCGAATTCAAGTATGCGCAGTGCCTACAGAGCATCAATTGGTATACGGAGAGGATTTAAATCGTTTCGTTATACGGTATTTATTTTCTTTTATGTGTTTCGACGATGCGAATTAGTTGAATTTCCAATTGTGTCATGCACTTTGTAGACAATCGTGCAATAGAATTGGAGTTAACAAGTTAAATGGCTCAGTTCACGTTTACTCATGTTAAAACGATTGATGTCAGTGGGTTGGCTATGGACAAAGTCGCTGTTTTAGCAATTACAGTCAAAGCTACGAGTCAAAAACACCATTCAATCAATGTCCCCAATTGTAGGCCATTAATCTTCCTTACCCTCTGTATTAACGCTATATCCTTCATGAATGATTTTGATTCACGCCAAATAGGTACTAATTACATACTAGCCCTTTCAACAACGCCTTAAGCCGAAGTTGTAGTATTAAGGAACGCCTTACGCTTTTGTTTGCTTATTTACCAAATTTAGATCCTGATTTATGTCCTTCTAGTCTCACCATTTTGTTTGGCTGACTTGAAAAGGTTTCCGAATAAGCATCCACGTCTTACCTAAAAAATAATGGCTGATTATGTTAGTTAATTGCACACATATTTTAAGTCACCAGTGCTTAACATATGAACTCAGTGTTTTATTGATTATGAATGTACCTATTAAAAATTGGAGCGCTATCATTTGTTTACCTAATTTGCTTTAAAGTCAATCTATTAATCCTCGTGTGATAACTTCATATGCACAGATAAGTGAAGAGTTTACTCAAATTGACTGCAGTCGCTAGGGAACCTTTGAGGGGGATGTTATTTTTCATCGTTCAAAAAAGGATGAACCGAAAAATATATTTAAGGTTTTGGAATGATGAGATGTTCGCTTTTGTCAGCTACAAGGTATAAGAGAACATGGTTGCACACCTCAATTAAATAAGAGCTTTGCATCTGTGTGAGTGCGCTGAAAATGTAGCACCTGCTCAAGGACACTAATACACTTGTTGGGTAAAAAAAGGTTGTCGCATGATGTAATCATCCCTTATTTTTGCTGAGATTGGAATGTTAAACTGCAGCGTATACTAGTCTGAAGAAGAGTTTTAAAATAGGAAATGATACTTAATATGACCAAAAAATAATAAATAAGCTGTTGTTTCCTTTAATGAAATGTCGTATACACTTACTGATCACTTGTGAAAGATAAATTATGACCTTTTCAAGCATACTGCGACTTTTGGCAATGATACAGCAGCTCGTTCCGTGAACGCACGACTGCCTCGCTACATGAGGTCGCTTAGTCGCATTTGAAAAACGATGCAGTATTAATACAACGTGACTGTTTCTGTGATTTAGCATCGCCACTCAGTGAATCGATACTAATCCACGACATTATCTGGGCAAAGGATGCGCATAACAATTTGTATAACAATACCGCCACGATTCTGTATCAATCCTGATTATGTACACGCCAGATGCAAATTCGCGAAGGTATCGCGACCTTTTCACGACTGTATCATTGCGCGAAAGTCGCAATGGACTGTTGCCCCACTGTAGCACACTTAAAGCATTACCTACTCCACATTAATCAATTTGACAAAGTAACAAAAAGCCAATACTATCTTCTTTATCCACCAGCTAAGGTCGTAATAAAAGTTTCTCTTTCAGACAAAACCCACGGTTGTGCCGGCCAATCCTTTCGACCCTCGCGAGGATGCCGCCATCCTCCGGAAAGCGATGAAAGGCTTCGGCACAGATGAGAAGGCCATCATCCATGTGGTCACGAGACGCACCAATGAACAACGTTTGCGGATCGCTTTCGAGTTCAAGACTTTATATGGAAAGGTATATTGTACAGAGGCCAGCACATCAGGGTACCCCAAACTGTCAAATTTCTTTGATAGATTTTCAACTTGAATGCAAAGTAATAAGGTTCATATTCAATTGGGAAATTTTGAGAGTTTTGGATAGCTTGTCCCGTTGGCGTGTGTACTTAATGAATAAACAAAATAATTTTCATAAAATACAAGGTTTATATAGTATGTAGACACATCTGCATAGTTTGCCTTTTGGGTCGCCCGTATTCCGGTGCAATAACGGTGATTTTTGAATTGTTATCGTAGGAGACCAGTTTTTGTCAGTATGATTCCGGCAGCACCACACCTTCAGATCCATGAGGGTTATCCTTGCTATGAAAAAAAGGTTAATTTTGTAATGATATTGAAAAACTGGTGCGTGTCTCGTATTCGACCTCGAGTCTAGTCGAGGCAGCCATTGCCATGTTCATATCATTGGACTATCATTGTTTTTTGTTTGCAGTGTCAGCTACGGATTGTGATAAGAATCTTCAATAATACAGTCAGGCGTACGTTGCCCTTCTTTTGTTCACATTACTCTCTTGCAACCAACTTTCTTTGCTCCTTATTGCTAGATAGCATTATATTGTAACGTAGGTACTTGTTGAGTTTTTTTTTTTATAAAATTACGGTGGCAAACAAACATACGGCTCACCTGATGGTAAGCGGTTACGTACGTAGTCTATAGACGCTTGTAACACCAGGGTTATCATTTGCGCGTTCTCGACCCTGTAAAACGAAAGAGGAATAGTTGGGTTGGCAGTATAAGGGTCAAATTCCCCCCACTGCCAACAAAACGCTTCTTCGTGAAGCACTGGCAATCTTGCTCACCGTAAAGAACACGACACAGCTCAAAACAGTGTTATTTCACTTCGATTATTTGCAAGGCGGAGGTACTTCCCCAGTCGGGCAACTCCAATTTGAGTGGAATTACTCCTACTATGCCCTACCTCTCTTTTAAAAGTGAGTTTCTCCAGTCGTCAAGTTTGTCTTATAATAGCTGTGCCCCGCGATTTCACTGGCGGTTTTATTATTTTATTCTCGGCTCCTTAAGGTCATAGCCTGATGTTAAATAGCCTATAACCTTCCTTAAAAATTGGGCTACCATATGCAAAAATATTTTTTCAAATCCGACTGCAATGGTTGCTCCAGAGATTACCGCGTTCAAACAAATAAGATATGTCTGCAGGTTGATTTTTCCTTCATAACAACACTACATCGAATGATTAAAAACTCCATAGAGGTTTCAGTTTGCCAATTAACTAAAAGGCGAGGGGTCCATTAAGCTATTAGTAGCATGTTGCTTCCATTTTAGTACTAATTAATTGAATTTGTAACTGGTATTGACGCTGAAAGAAAGGATGATAATGGGACTTTATTACGTAATATGGGATTAAGTAATATAATTATATTTGTTAACGTTCTACTTTTACTCATTTCAGTGGTACACGTACATTATGTATACATCATTATGTTTAATATCGTCTGGTAACTAATTTCCTCAAGCTATCATTATAGTTTTATTATAGTATGTTGCCAATCTGTTTGTTTCAAATCAAACTGTTTGTCACTTCAAATAAGTAAGTACTTTAAATGATTTTAAGTTTTATACCACTAAGGTATCAAACAAGCATACTCACATGATGGTAATCGGTTACCGTAGCCAATAAACGCTTGCAACACCAGGGGTTGCCGACACTGTAAATCTAAAGAGGAATAGTTGCGTTGGCAGTATAAGGGTCAAAGACCCCCCACTGCCGACACAACGTTTCCTCGCGGAGCAATGGCAACCTTGCTCTCCGTAAGGAACACAGCTCAAAACAATGTTATTTCACTTTGATTTTCTGCAAGGCGGAGGTACTTCCTCAGTTGGGCAGTTCGAATTTGACTGGAATTACTCCCACTATACTCTACCTCTAAAATTATGAGGATATTGGCTAAATTATTTAGACGCTACTTAATTTAAAGATACCGTTAAATCTCGTGCTCTCGCAGTCACTTTAACTTAGAGCGATAGAACAACAAGAGACTTCGCGCCATCTTAAAATTAAATATCTTTTGAATATTTTGGCACATGCGTGTCAAAAATAGAACGCATAAATAAATCATATATTTGTTTCCATTTTCTTTAAATTACATTTCAATAACGTTATCAGTACCTTAGCGTTTCAATGTTGCTAAAATCTGTTTTTACTTTTGACATGTTATGATTATTATTACTTATTTTAACTAGCTGCCACCCGCGCTGTCACCCGCCTTTTTTCCTTATTGCTCGGCTCCTATTGGTCGTAGCGTGAAGTTATATAGCCTATAACCTTCCTCGATAAATGAACTATCCAACATAGAAAGATTTTTTCAGTTCGAACCAGTAGTTTCTGAGATTAGCGCGTTCAATCAAACTATTCAGCTTTATAATATATAAACTTAGTGTAGATGACACACGCTAATTTACTACAGAAGTTTTCAAACCAAAAATTAAGTCATAACTACACTGATCAATCGATCTTCAAGTTACGGTGCACTTACTGCGGTCGGTCTAAGGATGGGACCATTCTTAGCATAGCGAAACTTCTTCGTGCTTCTACGAGACTTAAAACGCTTTTAAGGCAAATTATCATGTCGCGCAAAAGAAGCATTTAATTATCCATCTCTTTCGAAATTGCTCCAATATTTTCGAATCCCATATATTCAAATATTTTCAACCCGTTTTTAAATAAGTATTGTTCTTTAGGCGTTTATTTATTTCTGCCCTGAGGGTACATAAGTAAACGTTTTCCTATACAGACAGACGGGAATTGGTATGTTAAAGTATTGATTCAGCTCACGGATCGCAAGTTCATTTATTAGTCCGTTATAAAGTTTTTTTTAATGTACTATTAATAGTACAGTAGCCTCGGTAATTGCATTGTTATGCATTCGTGTTCCAGTAAACGCGATAGGTGCATATTCAAACAAGAACATTGCAGTAGTTTGACTCAAATAACACGCAGTGTGGAAATACCTGTATATTCTATACAATTTTTTAATATTCCATACATTCTTACTTCGCTCTACTAATCCCTATTTATATTATAAATGCGAAAGTAACTTCGTCTGTGTGTTACGCTTTCACACCTAAACCGATAAACCGATTTGTATAAAATTTCGTATAGAGATAGATTAAACCTTGGAGAATGACATAGGCTGCCGTTTATGTCAAAAAGCCCTTTGAGATGCGGGCGAAACCCCGGGCAACAACTAGTTCTATATATTTCAAAAGTCGTTCAAAAAATAATTCAACAAAAAAATATTTAGGCTAGGGATTGAAGGGATCCAGCGACTGCGGGACCACAGAATGTCCTGTCGTCGGTGAGAGCCGACTATCATTTAAATTAAGGTTCTCTCGGTAGAAATAAAAATCAAACGGATTTGAAGCAAGAAAGCATCGTCTACACACCGTTACATGTTGTATACACATAAATAGAGAGAGAGAATAGACATAAAAGAAACCCTGCTGCCCTTTCCTTGTTAGTTCATTTCACGAAGACGCGTGAATCAATTAAATTTAACCCTGTGCTAGTGATATAAGAATCCCAAGAGTCGTCAACTTACCTTTTGCTGTTTCGGAAGTATTACGGGTTGTGATTATGGCCTTGTTGTCAAAAAAGTTTGATCTTGTGAGAGGAATCTGCTTAGAGAAATAGAAAACCTAACATTGGTGGAAGATTGTTGTTTTGTCGTTAATACTAGGTATTTTACGTATGCGAATTATTTGGCGATATTCCAACGATTTTATTGTACCGCGTTCATTGACTTCCATCTAGTTCTACTGTGTCATTTTTATCGGCTTTTTTCTATTTTGCTTACACTGTAGCACTTTTAAGATTGGCACTAAGTATTTCCTAAGAAAATCTTCATGCTTCAACCTAAAGAAGACATGGGGTTATAAGTATTTGATTTTGAATAAAGAAATTACTCTAGGTTCCGGGTAAAATGCCCTGGCAGACGGTTTTCTTGTGCGCTTTGGTACGGTCCAGCAGTCAACGAATGACCTCTTCTCCGTCTCAAATACGTCAGAAGGTCGCCCGTGACCCTGAATATCCCCCGAACCAGGAGATGTTAAGCAATTGATTGCTAATTTATATGAATTTTGCCGTCATAGGTACTATTAATTTATTTTAGAACGGTGACCCTCCAGAACGCTCTGGAGGGTCACCGTTCTGAAACATGACAATTAATTAAAGTAACTATTCCGTGACAAGCCAAAGAAACACACAATACCTGTAATGTTGGCAAAACCATAACAGCAGTCGATCATAATGATTTACTATTGCAAGCCAATCAGCGGTTATCTGCAATACAATCCCTTCTATTGCTTAACTTGCTACAGCATAGTGCTAAGATAGAGGCCTATTCCAATAAAATCACAAAGATGATGTAGGTATTCATATAATTATATTCATTGTGTTATTGTTAGTTACCTTGTAACTGTTGGAATAAACATCCTTTAATAAGTTTGTGTTTTCTTACCATCCATATTTTTACCAGGATCTCGTATCAGACTTGAAGAGCGAAACCAGTGGTAAATTCGAAGATCTCCTGGTCGCTCTTATGACTCCACTGCCGCAGTTCTACGCTAAGGAGCTGCATGACGCCATCGCGGGCATCGGCACCGATGAGGATGTGCTCATCGAGGTCATGTGTACCATGTCAAACCATGAGATCAACGTTATCAAGCAGGCGTATACTGCGAGTGAGTGTTTTTTTTATGTATTTTTCCTATGGACCACTTTATATATTTCCGGACCTATTTCAAATTATATTTATTTCTGTAAAACACTTTTACAAGTCAATGTTTTGAATTTTTTTATACTAGATTTCGCCGGCATTTTCGACCTCTGAGAAGAAATACCGAAACAATCTGAGAGAATCATGGTCTCTTTTAAAGTCCAGACATAAAAATATCAAATATGTGTGTCACAATGCAGCGGCCTTTTGAAGAAAGAGCCACAGCGGCTTTGAGTAGACCAATCCCAGTCGACGGTACGCATGTATCAGTCATTGTGTAGCTCGACCATATTAGAGGGAGATATGTGATAACATATGCCAAATACATACGCCAGCAGGTCAAGCTATCCAAAACTGTCAAATTTTCCCAATTGAATATGAACCTTATGGCTTTGTGTTAAAGTAAAAAATCAATCAAAGAAATTTGACAGATTATGGTAGCTTGATGTGCTGGCCTCTGTACTTAGATTTGAGGCCCTTTTTATGGTTAGTGTAAACGTTTAAGACGTAGTACTTTTTCCCTCGTGAGAAAGATCATCATTTCAAAACTTAAGGGAATATAGGATTAATTGTACCTCCATTTGATGCAGAATATCAACGACAAAGTCATGAGAAGCGTAGGCGCATTATGAGAAATAAGTTTATCAACTTGGTTTATTTCTAGCTTAATGTTGTTTAAACAGTTCGACCTTTTATTACCTTTTAGTTCGATTGATTGCAAATAGCTAGAGAATTGAGTCATATACGTTTTAAATAGGTTTCTTTTTTACCTTTCCAGTCGATGAAACCTTAAAAAAGAAATCTGAATAAAAAAAATCCTAATAATAACATTATTGGAGCGCTCCTTTCAGTAAATAATTTTCCTATCATAATAGGTACAGTCAGCAACGAAAGTCGCTGAACATGTTGCAATATTCAATACGATTTTTAATATGAAGTTACTGACATGTGAAGGTTTTGCGAAATCATTGCGTAGATGACCATAAAATATTTACCTTACCTTCAAAATAAAAAAAAATCTTTTGAAAACTTTTGGAGCTGTCATGTATTCAAAATTTTGTTGTTTTCAGCGACTTTTTTTGCTGACCGTATATGAATAATATTTTTTACGGGTTTCTGAGAAACTTGAATAATTCCATAGTAAATCGTACACAAGAGGCCTACGAGTATTCATAAATACCAGTGACTGTATGTAATGTTGGGGAAAAGGGCATTTCTATAATTTGAGAACAAACAACTGTCGAGTCGAGTCATCGTTATATTGATAGTTTTATCCTTGTACGAGTGCATTTAAACGGTGCAGGAAAACATTGTGAGGAAATCCCTATGATAAAGATTGTTATATTTTATAAGTATTCAAACTTTTTATCATAATAATTTATATGTTATACCAAATTTAATAAAGTAAAAAACGACTTAAAAATCCTATTTATAACATTTTAGACTTCTACGCGGACGAAGTCGCGGGCAAAAGATAGTTTGGTATAAAATTATTTATGTATTATATTTATTAAATTATTTATTAGCTTTAAGTAACTGTATTCTTTTTTGGTAAATAAAAATTCTTACTCTTAAATTCTAGATAAACACAGCTTTGTCAATGGATGCTTATGTCTAGAAGTGGGAAACAAAGGTTATTCAGGTGGTCTCCGAACTCGGCACTTTTCTATGTTTAATATATTTTGATTTATTTCATGATATGAGTAACGTGATCAATAAAATTTAAATAGTATTTTTTTTTGGTAAAACAACATATTTGACTATGTTCAATAAGTACTTCAAGTAGGTACTCAATACTCAATAAGTACGTTTATTGCACTCCACCATGTTAAACAGTTGTTATACAGTTTATGGTATCAATCATGGACACCTTGTCGGGCACGGCAACGTAGGAGAGATGAAGAAGGCACTATATTTATTACTATACCTAGTTGTTTGCTATATTTCCATTTATTAACTAAATATTTTTTATTTAATTTATATATTATAGTTTATTTATATATTATATTATTTATTGTATAGCTATTATATTATAGTTATTACCCATATGCAAACATTATATAACTTATATTTAAAATATATAGTAGCTTTTTTATTATTATTATTTATAAGAAATTTTATACATATTATGTGTGTAATTTATTATTTTATTCTATAAGTATTAAGTAAATTTCCTTATTTTCTAAGAAGATTATATTATTATAGTTTTTCATTTAAGTATTCGCTGATATCATAGTAAAATTTTTTATTAGTAATTTAGGTAGGTACAATACATCAAGTATTTATAGCAAAGGATACAGCCTCATTCCTCTAACGGTACAAGATTGGTATGAAATTGCGTAAATTGGTATAAAACTTGAGGTTTCTCGTGCAAAAGTCCTTGTTCATGTGATGTTCTAACTAATGAACCGTTTCCTTGAATCGTGCCTAAAACAACACTGTTCCGATTCACTGCAATTGTGAATTATACGTTGGGTAGTTACGGTAAGTATAGTTTACGGTATTAACGTTGCTGGTATGAGTTTTCTATGCAACACAGTTATATATCGTCGCATTATCTCGTTTTTATAAATAGTTTCGAAATGCGATATGCGTCGACAAATTTTTTCGTGATGTAAGAGACGACGCTTCTATGAGACTGCTCGACTCTGATTACTGTTTTCGAATTGAAAAACCATAACCTTATCTAGAGATTACATATAAATTATTAGAGCACTGGGATTAGATTTCATTTACCTACATTTTCTGATCACTGTTATTTTTAGATACGCTATACGAATATCTATTAACTCGATCGATAACACTTAAAAAAAAATAACAGCTTAAACAAGCAGTTTGTGAGGTAGAATCGATAAGGCGAGACTGACCACACCTTGCGACACATTGTCCAATGCGTTAGTGGAAAGGCATGCGTAGGGGTAAGGAATTAGCCTAAATTATCGCTAATTTTGCCTTCTCGACGTCTAAAGCGACGAACCTCTATCTGTATTTCCAATCACAAGTGTTGGGCTCCTTTTGCCCTCCTTTATAAAGCCTAACTATATCAATATTATTTGGCACAGTTCCAAAACAACACAGCAGTAATACTGAGACATTTTTCGGCAGAAAAATCTATAGATTGTCGTTGAGATGATTGATCGTGGCGACACTTTCAACATTCTCTTACATTATGACAACGTCTGTCTTCTTAGTTATATCATTTACCCGATTTGCCCGCGGCTTTGCTCACGTTTAATTGAAAACCAACACTGATGATCTCTCCTTTCTATTAGTTTGCATAGAACAAAGAGGTCAACCTCTCTATATCTAATTGAGATAAAATGTAAGCGTGTTTTTAAGTTGGATGGTAATGTATTATTATTAGATTAGATTCAATTCAATAATTCAAATTCGATTTGAATTTGAATTGAATCTTAAACTACTTATATTATAATATTATAAAGAAGTCAAGTTTGTGAATTTGTAGGGGTAATCTCTGGATCTACTGAACCAATTTTGAAAATTCTTTTACCAATAACCCGAGAAATGAAAATACTTTTTAGTGGTAGGTACCTATGTAGTTGGATTTGCAAAGTAAGTCGGAGAAAAAACGGTCGAACGAAAACGTTTCTTACGAACGCTGCCTTAACGATGAGAGATACTTGTATGATTGAGTTTTAGAGAAAAGTAGTGCTTGATAATGGGAAGAAGAGGTTAATAATGCCTACAAACAATTCAGCGACGGCATATACTTTTATATTTAAGTCAGAAAAAGTAGTTATTTTTATTCAAAAAGTAATTTAAATCGTTAGGTCATGTATTGGTCATATTATATTATCAACAATTATGAATTCTTATCAAAATAACTAAACTTATCGTCTCAAGGAGTTTTTTGTTTTAAACAAACAAAAAACCTCTTTTACTGCTATAGGTACCTAATTTGGACAAATGGTTAAAGAGATAATTTAATTCTCACAGGCCAGCAGTGGGACAACTGGCTTATATTCCGCGGATACCCATGATTCCGACTGATTTACTGTTGTCCTGTCATAAGTTGTGTTGTCATTCTATGCTATCATTATATGTTTCCACAAGGCTATACACGTAGCCTAGATACTACTCCAATAGCCTTGTTTACTTAACAGTATCTATATTATATGACGTAAAGTAGGCCGGAACAATATTTTGGACCGCAGCCAAATGTCGATGTTAAGTCATTATGACGTCACCGGGGCTTTTTTGAGCTATGATTATGAATCAACAGTTTTTGGCCTAATGGGCTAGCAAAAGCGGTGGGGTATACCAGCTACTGCCAATCATTTAACAAAGAAGGAAAGATTTATTATTGCCTTTTGGTCAGCAACGAGGTATAGGCCTTCGGACGACAATGGCTCGGGCCAGCGAAATCTCGAATATAATTATGTACTCTCAATTGAATGTAGTAGTCCTATTTTATTTCTTTTTGGAATTCATATATTCTTTATTGTCGGCTTTCAATACTCAATAAGTTTATTGCAGTTTACATTATTAATAATTGTTAATTTTTAACTAAACAGTATATGGTATCAATCATGGACCCTGTCCCGCAAGGCAATATAATAAATGTTAATTGGTTATAAGTAACAGTCTTTTTGTATTTTTTAGCATTTTCCATGCTAATATTTTAAAGTTATTAAAGCAAAATTCCTTTGCTTAAAATCCTGCCCGCGGTTGAATTTTTCCTTTGCTTAATAACTATAAGTAACAGATTAACAAACAGAATCTGTTCGATTCGTTCGGGAAAGATTTCGATGAAATTTTATAAGAAGACTAGCTGCCCCAGCAAACGTTGTTTTGCCATAAAAAAAAAAAAAATTTGGGGTATGAAAAATAGATGTTGGCCTATTCTCAGACCTCCCCGATAAGCACAAAAAATTTCATCAAAATCGGTCAAGCCGTTTCGGAGGAGTATGGCAACGAAAACTGTGACACGAGAATTTTATATATTAGACTAGATGACCCCGCAAACGTTGTTTTGCCATAAAAAAAAAATTTTGGGGTATGAAAAATAGATGTTGGCCTATTCTCAGACCTCCCCGATAAGCACAAAAAATTTCATCAAAATCGGTCAAGCCGTTTCGGAGGAGTATGGCAACGAAAACTGTGACACGAGATTTTTATATATTAGATATTAAGTAGGATATTACATTCTGAGGAATGATAGGCTAACTTTTGTCTCAAAAGAATAGTTTTTTAAGAAATATAATTTTATGACGCGAGTGTTACCGCAACTGCTAGTAGTATTATTTTTAAAACTGTACAAAAATACATTATTTCGTAGATTGCATGATCAAAGGGAAAAGTTGGAATAAAATAAACACACCACGGGAAATCCCGTGATTCTAGATTCAACAGTTATGAAGGTTACTTGTATCTTGACAGGATAGACAGACCTACAAACAGTGACGTCAGGAAATTAGAGCGATAAGATAAACATCAACACCATGTATGTTAATAAATAATTTTACGCAAGTTTATTTTAATAAATAATATACCAACATGCCTGTATTCCCCGAAGGGTTAGATAGAGGTGTAGTATGTACACCCACAGTTCGCCGCCATGTTTAGGTCCCATGTAATTTAGTGCGAGCCTATTGCCATTAACCGAGCACAAAACCAAACCTCATTTTTATCATACATTTATTTTACGCGAAACAATGTAACATCGTATACATGCACAGTGCACCGTATGTATGGATATAGAGACAACCCTACCTGATTACTCACACGTTTTCGCGTATATAAATGTCATTTTGCTTAATATTGTGTATCGGTATCGTAATCTTTATACTTAAGGAGTGTTAGGGCTGTGCCTTAGTGTTTTCTAATGGGTGTGTTTTACTACCTCTTTACTTTGAAATGATTGGTTTTTTAATGAATAGGTACCTAATCAAAGATGGTGGGTAGGTAATATTGTTTCTTTTTCAACAGCGGTGTTTTGCGCTTGACTCCGTGTTTTCTTTTTCTTGAAATAAGCCTAGTGGTATAACCATTGGACTGCCAAGTCGAAGGTTTCGAGTTCGAACCCAAGGCACGCATCTCTGACTTTTCGAATTCATGTGCATATTAATAATTAATTATCACTCGCTTAAACGGAGAAGGAAAACATCGTGAGGAAACATGCATGCCTTAGAGATTTTTCTCAATGGTTTGTGAAGTCTGCCAACCCGCACTGGGCCAGCGTGGTGGGCTATAGCCTAATCCCACTCAATATGAGAGGAGATCCGTGCCCAGCAGTGGGACAGTAGGTATATATGGTTGATGATGAAATAAACTGGATCATTTTGTGTATGTACTCATTTTATTTGGACCTCGAAGCTGTGGGGTTAAACTGAGATATTTACAGGCTTTTAATCCCACAGATAGTGTAATTTTTGACCTTGTGTCTGTAAACTCATACAGGATAAACAGGATTTTCAGACCAACTTTAAAAAAACAAAATATATTACCGTTTTTTTTATTGTATGTATTTTTATTTCAGTGTACGGAAATCTCCTCGAAGATGATTTGCGTGGGGACACATCTGGCAACTTTAAGAGGCTCATGACGTCACTTTCAATGGTAATTATAATATTAGAATATGCTCCTTATTTAATTATATACGTACCTATTTCACAAAAAGAAATATTTTACAATGTCATCGCAGTAAATAGGTATAATATTGATTTCTGACACGCGAATATTATACATTGAAAAAAAAAAAGATTTTATCTCGTTGATCATGACGCTTGACCATGGACGCTGTATAATGCGTCCATGGTCACGGGTAAACTGACCACGGACCGTCTACCCGTGACCACGGACGCTGTAAAGTGTCCGAAACGTCGGGATTAATAATAACAACAACAGTGAGTGACATTACTCACTATATTAACATTAAAGATCGAAGTAGTACACATATAGGTAGGTAGGTAGCAACTTGATAAAAGAAAGTTGGTAGTGTTATGTAATATCCTGATTTATGCGGTCATTGCCAGATAATATCTATGCACACATTATAAATGTTATAGCTCGCGGTAAACCTCAGTAAACTTGACCTTTTATACGTTCATAAAAGTTGAGCTTGCCCTATATTCCTTAAGATACTCTGCGGACGAATGCTACAGCGCTCCCGTAGTCCGGGCACTAAAGTCGTGACGCGAAACGCCGAATTTGGTTTTAGTCGGTCGATCGCTCTTTTCAGAGCGGAGTCCGACACACCCCACCGCTCTCGGGTAGTGCACAGCAACAAAAAAAAATCCTTAAGATACAGATTAGGTAAAGGCATACAGGTCCACCTACAGTTCACCAATGTATCTAATGGCACACAAATCCAAACTCCGAGCTGATACTGAGAAATGTATAGCTGGAAATCAAATTCGGAACCTCACACTCACAGCCCCGATTGCAAACACTAGACACAATCAATACTAATATTATTAATGCGGAAGTTACTCTGTTTGTCTTTCTGTTTGTTACGTTTTCACTGCTAAACCGCTTAACCAATTTTGATAAATTTTTATATAGAGGTAAATTGGAATAGTACCATACTACCTCTTGTCTCTAAAAGTTCCTGGGGCTTTGCGGGTTCTTTTGAAGCTATATTCCTTATACCTTTAAAACCTCAATGTGTAAAGTTTTTTTTATGATCTCCAGGGTAACAGATCAGAAGATTTCCACGTCGACCAAGAGAAAGCGAGGGAAGACGCAAGGAGTTTACTTCAAGCTGGTAAGATTTATATATTGAACTTTATTTTACTTAGAATAAGGTTTCCTTTATTTTGTCCTCAATAGGTTCTGTATTTGCATGCAATCTAATCTACCTGACCTTCATAATATCTAACATGCATCTCGTGTTGTATGAAATTTTAATGTTGAGGTGTAGGTTTAATGAATAAAAATCTCAAAAGGCGTGCAAATAGGGTGTTAATTATTTTGATAAAAAAAAACCTTGATCCAGATACGTTTTTTGTCCAGTTAAAATCACAGTAATCGATAGCCAGAAAAAACGCTAAGTATATTAAAAAAAGTAACTATATTAGGTATGTATATGAGGATTAGCTACTATTAGTAAATGATAAATGATATTTATTTCTGTAAATAGATCTTTTAAAGACACTTTTCCAAGTCAATGCTTTGAATTTTTAATGCTTTAACGCCGCGACCTCTGAGAAGAAACACCAAAACAAACTAAAAGAATCATGGTATCTTTTAAAATCCAGACATAGCAGTATCAAATATGTGAGTGTCACAATGCAGGGTAATGTCTCAAATTGCCTTTTGAAGAAAGAGCCTTACGACTGAGGAGACCAGTCCCATCCGACGGCAGGCATGCATCAGTCATTGTGTAGCTCAACCAAATCAGAGGGAGCTCAACAACCCGTTGCGACGATACCAGATCGGCGGAACAATTGCGTAACCCTCATAAGTAAAATAGGAACAAGTTTGTTGAACTATCATATTCACACATTTACTTTAACAGTATCAATCATAACGTGAGTGACATATCTGGAGGCGCGAATAGGTGTTAATTTTACGAGATGTTACTTTCGTCAACAGTTTTGTGCTCAGAAGGTCATACTTATCTGGAAATTAGGGGCCTACGTAATAAACGAATTTATTGCTTTTAATTAAAGGCACCAATCCAAACAACACTGTTCGACCTGGTTAAGTCCACCGTAATAGGTGGCGAGCGTGTTGCCATTAAAAGGACATCAATACAAACTAAATAATTTATTAATCCTGGGAATCGAAGCCAGCAGAACAATAAACCAATGTAGCAATTATTTAAAATGTTCTAAATATTGAAATTCTAAACTTAAAAGCTTTAGTATCAAAAATTACAATTTAAATTCTCATATTGTTATTATATCGAAAGTTGACATTGAGATTAGATCGGAATTATATTTTGGTTTTATTACAAGAATTAATATGATTAACGGTGCCAGCGTGGTGGAAGCCTAATCCTTCTCATTATGTGAGAGGAGACCCGTGCCCAGCAGTTGGATAGTATATGAGTTGATGATGATCATGAATATGATTAACGAATGAACGCATCAATTTTTAAGATACTTAATTAAAATGTTTTGCAACTTTTTGATAATTAGCAATATGTTCCATGAATACTTTCGCTTTGTATGTCAGTCAGCCAAGTTAAAACAATACCCCCAGTAATGTCCTTGTAAAAACAGACTATGTATACTGGTTTTACCGGCTCTGACTGTTCGTGTTGTGTTGAATAAAACAAAAACGTGTTAATGAATAAATCAAAGTTCAAGTGCGTTCAACTAATGTTTAAGTGTGCAATACGCACACATCTTTACAAATGGTACACCTGTTTCGTGTAATGTGAATTACGTAAGAAGTGTTATGTGTGCGAATATCATGTGAGAATTACCGGTAAATAACAATCGATATAATGTTCAATAAATTGGTAAATTGTTTAAGACATAGTACGTTTTTTTGTTGTCGAAAACTGAGAACATTTTATAATAAGTAGGTCATTTTTATGTGAGGAGCATTATGGCACTAGAATTAAGAAAACATACATTTTAGTACATAATATCATAATAATTTTACTTACCAAAAAAAATAAGAAAAACGTTTAGAAATCTTCTACTTATTTTATTTAAATTGCACGTGGTGTGGTGGCAGATGACTGAGCATATCAAACCTCCTTTCCGCTTCAAAGACATGCATAAGTCAACAAAACGCAGCTTGGTGTTAGGATCTGTAATGAAATGGTGGATAAAATCAGCTCCAAACAGTTTCACCTTGTTCAATCGTGTGTATCTGTCTTCAAATGCTATTTTTTTTGTATACATATATATGGTAAAGTGGCAAAAAAGCGTACGTCCCACCTAATGGTACCTTAACGTATAAACGCTTGCAACACCAGAGGTATCACTTGCGCGTTTTTAACCCAGTAAAAAACTTTATTATTTATTAAAGATATTTTTTATTGGCTATTCGATTAAAAAAACGTACTTTCTTGCGTAATATCGCTCACATCATTCCCTTCTTCTTTCTCCGAGCATTTTCCCAACTATATTGGGGTCGACTTCCAGTCTAACCAGATGCGGCTGAATATCAGTATTTTACACGAAATGACTGCCATCAGACCATCGCAAACCAACCCAAGCTTACAACAAACAAAAAAATGTACAGCAGTAAATATCATGCCCTTATTACATTTGGTTTGGTGACTAACTGGACGTACTTCACGGTTCCGGTTAATATGCCATACAGTGTATGACTCACCACTGACGTATGACCTCTGGGTACATCTCTAACATTACTCAGCCTTGCCAAATATGTTGAATGATACTGATGACTTTGATGATGATGTGATTAATATGTAAATCAGAACTCGTGTGACGTTTTCATACGTCATTTAGGTTTTGTTTATTTATATTTTGTATTGTATGCGTCATTTGCAGTGTGATGACCGATAGATACCTACCGTTCGGAGAGTTTTTATCGTTTATTGGAACAAAATTTAGAGAAATCTCGCACTGAACAATTTTAGACTATCAAAAAAAATAAACACATAAGTCGACACTTGATTGGTAGAACAAAATCAACTTGTGTTAGTGTAGGGAGTTCCATCTCCGCACGGAATAAATATTTGTACCGCCTACAAAGGCCATTCCACGTGTTATTGTGATCGTTTTGTGATTGAGAGTTAGGGATGCCGCTCTACACATGAAATAGCTCCATCCCTTTCAAACAACCTAAAGATCACATTGTGGTAAGGCTACAGTTCTCGGTTGTGGTACACGTACGTACCCAAGTTTTTTAAACAAACAATCAATCTATTGTAACCCCTTTCGTTAAATACTGAAGGTTCTAAATGTCATGTCCTCATTTGCAGGCGAGTTGCGTCTCGGCACCGACGAGTCGGTATTCAACGCCGTCTTGTGCTCCCGCTCGTTCCCGCAGCTGAAGGCCATCTTCAACGAGTACCAGTTCTTGACCGGACACGACATCGATGACGCCATCAAAGCTGAGTTCTCCGGTGACCTTGAGAAGGCGTTGAGAGCTATTGGTAAGTTTCGTGTAGTGTCTGTTTATGTAATAGTTCGTTCGGATTTTTTGTTTATCGATACTTATCTGCTTTTTTGGAGTTACCTTAGTCTTTTTGCAACAAAGGAGTTTAAGGAATACAAATTTTACAATGATTTTTAAATGCATCTACGATACAAGCAAAAATACTAGGGATAAAGTTAATAAAAAAGGGGTGGTATTTAATACTTTAACTGTAAATCCCCTTTTTTCAATCAAAATATTCGAAATTAGCACCAAAAATACTGAATTGCACACTAAATTTGCTCATCAAATAAATCATATATATAAAAGTCACCTCAAAATATTGTTATATACACTCAAAACATTCAGATTTGGTTCTGGCACTCGCCGGCCGCTGCCGCGGCACCGCTCGCTTCGCTCGCTCGGCTCGTGCGTTGTGTGGTCACAGTTATAACCTAACCTAACCGATATCTGTATTTGGTGCTCAATCAGTAATTTAGTTGCTCAATCAGTATTTTTGATACGCGGTTTATTATATTCCATAAAAAAGAGCCTTATTGTAATATCTATAAGATGTCAACATCATTGGCTTCATTATATTTTATCAGCTGTTACACGTGGCTTTACTTGCATCCAAGTAAAACCATAGTCATAGGTGTTCGTATGTCAACCGGGACCGGCGCCTTTACTTGCTCTCCGAAGCACGGAGGGGTCTCGATGTGTTAAGATAGACTGGTTGTCAGGCTGTTTAGGCTTCTGTCTGCCACTAACGATTGTCATAGGTGTTCGTATAACAACCGGGACCGACGGACTTAGGTGGTCCCTGAGGTACGGAAGGGGCTCGATATGTTAAAAATGGTCACCCGTCCACAGACTGGCCGCATCGAGCGCAGCTGAAACTTGCAGATCAGTTGTCATCATCATCAAGCCTCTAATATTATTATTCAATTTATTTTTTATTGTTTATTTACCGCGTTAAGAGAAGATCGCCTCTATGGAAAACTAATTGCTGTTTATAAAATTCTAGTGAAAATCGTGCGCAACAAGCCGCTGTTCTTCGCGGAGCGCCTGCACAAGTCGATGAAAGGTCTAGGCACTAACGACCGTCAGCTGATCCGCGTGATGGTCACGAGGAGCGAGATCGATCTCGGCGACATCTCTGACATGTTCCAGTCTAAGTACGGCGAGACACTGCAGAGCTGGATTGAGGTAACTGTCCTTTATTACACATTTTTTTTTAGGAAAATGTGTCGAGTAGGTATATCATAAATATCATTCAAGTATATCACTGTTTTTTTACCCGACTACGCGACGCAAAGGATCATATATCATTCAAGTATATCAATGCTTTTTTACCCGACTGCGTGACGCAAAGGAGGGTAATGTGTTTGTAAACAGTGATAGCCAGTGATATGATTATTGGACTGCCAACCCGCGCTTGGCCAGCGTGGTGGACTATAGCTTCATCCCTCTCAATCTAAGATGAGACCCGTGCCCAGCAGTGTTTTATTTTTTGCTAACATGATAATAGTACCATTTTACGTAGAACTTTTATCGTCAAAACTTTCATCTAAAAATCTGCATTATCAACCCATATACTGTCCCACTGCTGGGCACGGGTCTCTTCTCAGATTGCGAGGGATAAGGCTATAGCCTTAGTCCACCTCGCTGACCTTTTTTTAATATTTTATATATTATAGTACGTAAAATCCTCATAGTGCGGGTTGGCAGACTTCACACATCGTTGAGAAAAATCGCACATGATTTTGAAAAGTCAGAGGTGCGTGCCTTGTATTCGAACTCGAGACCTTTGACTTGGCAGTCCAATGGTCATATCACTAGGCTATTACTACTTTTAAAAATCCATCTTCTCTTGACTTTTATTTATTGTTTTTTCAGGGCGACTGCTCCGGTCACTACAAGAAGTGTTTGTTGGGTCTTCTGGGCCTCTACTAAGTAACAACACAAGCCAACAGCTTATAAAGTACATCAATATTTAAGTTTCATTCATTATTTTTTAGCCTAAATGGTTTGTCGTCATTTACATTAACTATTAAGATTGTCTGATGTATCTCAATGTTTTTAATGTAAGTTTTTCTATCTGTTTTGAATGTGTATGCATACTTTTTCGAGTATGGACCTCTATGGTTTTAATAAGATTAATGCGAGTGCTTCTGACAACCACCGTTCATAGCTTTATTGGTAGGACTGGTTCCACAGATGATAAATAACCTGCGTCTTTATTTTTAAGCTGTCACACAATATTAACTTTAAATATATGAGAACTGAGTCGATTTTAGAATGACGAGGTACAGTTAGAAGGTCCCAAAACTTTTTAATGAATAGTGTACTACGTGTAATAGATTTAAGGTCCTTATTCCATTATTATTCATTTCTATATTAAATGTCGCCGAAATATATATATCTACTTGCTGTAACGTGTATTGTTCCTAATAAAAAATAGACTACTAAGATATTATAGAAGCACTCGCGTGAATCTTGTCGCAACCAAACTCATTTCTAAAATATTTTTTTGTGTATGGAGTTTGACATACGGGGATAGAACAGTGACATTAACTGTGTATCTACTCTGTTGGTTATATATGTCAGACAGTGGCAAAAGCTCCATAATTTTTTTGGAAATAGTGACTTTTGAAATTGCATTTTGAAAAAACTCTATTAGTGCACTTGCTCTTGCAAGTGAATATTTCAAAGTATTAATATTTTCGTACTCATTCGCCCACTGCCGTTTGAGGTTAAATCAGTTCTAGATGATTCAATATTACATTTTTAATTATCAGAAATTATCTCCGAATATATTTATAATAACAAGAGATTGATTAATATTCCTAATTGTTATAAGATCCTTTATATTTCAAAACTGTTTTGTACTTTCTATTGATATCATATTTAACTCTCATAAATTATTAAATCTCAATACATTGTTTGTTAACATAATGTAAGCCGTCCGGGTGATCTGATAACGATAAATCTCGATAGTATTTATACATAATATAAATTTATTAGTTAATATTTGAGATTAATTCAAAATTGACTCATTATAAAATTATTTAATTAAAAGAAATATTACAGTTATTTTGTGATACACAAAAACTGTGCCTTCTCTGTTTTATTGTGCCTCACATAAGGGCTGATACTTTCAAGGGCAAGAGAATGATGAATTTGAAATATTGGAATATATTTGTGCCCCTATTGTATGATTAGTATTGGCGTACTTGGTGTGCATCCAAAAATATAGGCAAATATTAAAAGATGTTAAAAAAATATAACGTACTGTCAAAACAGTTGTCCTATTGACAGCGCGTTTTTCCAAAATAACTACTTGTACCTTTTCTACCATTGTTATTATAAAAACGCCCCATTATATTAAAAATAAGAAATAATTGTAAAGCTATTCGCTATTTAAAGAATTTATCTTTAACGCTTTAAAGTAGGCGGTTTTATTAAGGAGATGTTATGTCTTTGTAATATTACACAAATTACAATTTGTATCTGTATACCCCTTAATTCCAGTGCATTCTGATAAAGACAGATAAAGTGGGTGACACTTCTACGTGTGTCTCACTTTCCTGACATTAAAATGACAAAGACAGATAAATATTTTTAAACATCATTTCGTATAATGTCATAGGTCTAAATGTTTTGGAATAAGTGTTTATTTTTATACTTCTATTAAAGGCTTGGAACTTTCGAATAATAAAAGAAAAAAATATCTCATCAGATCTGTAGAAAACTTATGTTCTGTTGATTAAAATAAATATTGCCTGCATTTACGTTTAAAATACTAAATAATGATTATAAAATAAAAAGACAGTTACTATTTTTGTTTATTTTAATTGTTCCTTTTTTTTGTTTAACGTAACTTCTATAATTATTTTATTTTCAATTTTCTATACGTACCACCGACCACATGACAATTATATAAAAATGTGAAGATTTTTCGTGTACGGCGTTGATTTTATTCAAATATCAACTGCTATTATAATAGTTTTGGAAAAATAAGCAGTGTTCGAATTTAGTCGCAGTACCATAATAGCTAATACCTATTAGGTACTATTATTATCTGTGGTAATACTTACCAATACATCTATTTATCACATTTTAATGTTTAAGTTTGGTCCATCCACCACAACGTTTGGTAACCTGAAGAATTAATTAAAAAATCCTACTATTTCCACAGATTTTTTGAATAAACTTTCTACAACCTTGCTTGGCTTGATAAAACAAAATAAAAATACACTTGCATTTATTATAATTATTATTACTCCACCCACCTTATATGCCACAATATGACAATAGATTTTTTTTTAAATAGTTACATAACATTAACCTTTTTAATCTAGTATGTACCTTTTAAATACATTATCCGCAGAACCATTGGCTAAGGTTTGGCCAGTTTCCCAGTTTTTGCTACCAATTGATTGTCATAAGTTAAATAAAATATGTAAGTACATTGAGGTGTTATGTACTATCGTACAAAAAAAGAGAGGAAAAGAATTTAGACAATGTTTTATCAATCCCGAGTTTTTTATTGTTCTTATCGATGATTGATTCGCAGCATCTTGCTACTGAATACCTCAATGCGTTGGAATTGCGTCAGTTTTGTCCCTAAAAGCTTACTGTGGCTGGTTCTTCTTGCTTGATGGTGCTCTAGATCTCTAAATGTGCCTAACAACATAACTTGAGCCTTTATAACAGTGTTATATATTTTATACACTTAAAAATGTGTAATGTGTGTATTAAAATCGAATAAATGTTTTATAAGTCCAAGGATCTGTTTTATTTAGCTGAGGTTTAATGAAGGTGCTTGTGATGCTCTAGGAATGGTAAAAGCATAAAATTATACGAGCTGATTCAGGGCGGATGGCAAAACACGCGTTTCAAGGGGTTGTTTCATGCATGGCGTGTGACACATAGTTAATGTAGAATTTAACTGACGACGTTCTTTGAAATAAAACTACTTTTTACGTGTGTAATCACATTAAATTGATTGATTGAGCTTTTACAGCGTCCATCATACGTCGTCACGGGTAGACAGGTGGTGGGCGTCTTTATGTTATAATTACTGACAACTACCCTACAATTACAATTTTGTAAATTATCTGCAGTGTACCATTGAAGCTGTAAGGAGTATCAAACGTTGGCAATAATAATATCAATGTATATAAAATCACACACACACACACAACAAAATCCGTAAAAAACATTCGTGTGATTGTCAGAATTCAATAATTATGAAGAGGACGTTCAGTTAAATTGTACACCAGAGTATAGATATAGGTATGTAGGTACCTACCGAGTGCTATATCTAATTTCGCTGAAATTTGGTTAAATTGTCTTTTTAACCAACACGGAAACAATAGATAAATTATTAATAGAATTTCAAATTTATAGTGGCACTAAGCATGTCATCAGCTTCTATGGCATTATTTTGATACGACTGTCGTGACTCAAGTAGTTCTTAAGGCCTCTGACAAAGCCACTGAGTCGGCTAACTTCTAATAGGTCATCATCCTCTCAGCCTTTTTTCCAATAATGTTGGGGTTGGCTTCCAGTCTAACCAGATGCGGCTAAATATTAGAATATTAAGTAGGTACCCTCTAACTGGGCCATACCGATGTCTCAAGGAGAGAACATTGCCGGATTTTTTGTGCTAACTAACGATGGTCATAGTGTTCGTATGACAACCGGGACTGGACTTTACGTGCTCTCTGAAAGCTGGAGCGGTCTCGACGTGTTAATAATGGTCACCCATCTACAGACTGACCGCGACAAGCGCAGCTTAACCTTGCAGATCGGTTGATCAGCTTAGTTATTACTTAGCCATGAGCCCCTCACTGGTTAATTCATAAAGGTAATTAGATAATTATATTTTATAAAAAATAGATAAGTAGGTACTATAACTTACAAAAGTAAATTAAACCAAGAATTTCACTTTTAGTTTCACAAAGTACGTTGCACTAACATAGGCATACATATCAACAGGTTATCAAAGCCTCGGGACGACACTAAATTAGTTTACCGAGTTAATTTGTTCCGTCCTTCCGGTCGTTAACGCTGCTTTGCCGTGAAGATGTCTTTGATGATTAATCTGCAGTCTTTGACGCTTTGAGACAACCGTGATGCCTTGCTACATATGTACAAGTTGAAATTTTAATATTTTCATAAGTATATTCGTGCAGTGTGATTTAAGAGACTTAGGTGCATACATTACTTATTATTTATTATTAAAAATTTAATTTTATTATTACCTTAATTGCATTTTCAACCGAGCTGCTCTTTTCAGACCAGATGTAGGTAAATTAAGGTACCTATAGCTAGATCTATTTTTTGGACAGCGGACAAAATTATACCAGAACTGAAATCTATGTAGGTAGCTTAGATTTAAACTACATAGAACGATTTATTAGCATTATTTAATTGTATCACAGATTTTGTTATTATCTAATATATAAAATTCTCGTGTCACAGTTTTCGTTGCCATACTCCTCCGAAACGGCTTGACCGATTTTGATGAAATTTTTTGTGCTTATCGGGGAGGTCTGAGAATAGGCCAACATCTATTTTTCATACCCCTAAATTTTTTTTTTATGGCAAAACAACGTTTGCGGGGGCAGCTAGTACAAATATATTATAAAGATTTTGCTCAATTTGTTCGGATGATCGTATGGAATGTAATTAGAAACTAGGTCCAGTAAAAATCTTTAACACGATTTAATCTGCCTTAATAATTCTACAGACTACCTATTCACAAAATTATGTTGGTAACTTGCAGAAAACAATTTATACCGAAGTAATTACCTTTTATAGCTATAGGTATAACCCTACAATGTAACATTTCTCTGGATAGTGAATTGAGAACTACGTGGAAGTGCACTTACAGGTACCTATCAATTATTCAGACAGCAACTCAGCTCTAAAACGTCTTTTAAATTGAAGTGGATTCGCGAAAGCATTTAAAACATTGTTAGCTTTTAACATCACTTGTTGAATGTCATTTAGTAAAAGTCTTCACAGCCTTGATAGTCTTGTTTAGTTATCTTTGTGTATATTTTTGGCATTTTCCATGCTAAGATTTTAAAGTTATTTAGAAAAGGAAAAATTGGACCGCGGGCAGGATTCGAACCTGCGTCTTCTGGTTAGGTACACCAGACGCTTTCAGAGACCGCAGAGGCAGACGCGGTGGCTTAGTGGTCATAGCGTCTGGTGTACCTAACCAGAAGACGCAGGTTCGAATCCTGCCCGCGGTCCAATTTTTCCTTTTCTAAATAACTTTAAAGTCTTGTTTAGTGTCTACGGTCTCAACAAATACCTACGTACCTAACCAAAAGTTAAATAAATATTCTTGGGCCATTTGTACTCTAATCCTGAATTCAGCAGACCTTGTACTATGTGTAGGTAGGTACCTACTAGACAATAGATAAAATTTTTGTATACTTTTGTTTTGTAAATCCCTACTAATATTATAAATGCGAAAGTAACTCTGTCTGTCTGTCTGTTACGCTTTCACGTCTAAATCACTGAACTGATTTTAATGAAATTTGGTACAGAGATGGAGTTGACCTTGAGAAAGAACACAGGATAGTTTTTATCTCGGACTTTTGAAGAGTTGTCTTGGAAACGCGATATAACCGTAATCGACGCGGGCGAAGCCGCGGGCGGAAAATACATAATAAACAGACACATTAATAAACACACAAACAAGGTTTGGACCCCAGCTGCGGGTCACACACAATAGCACATAGTACCTATGGGTAATTTATATTTGTAGCATGTGCAATTTATTTATAAAACGTCTTTATTAGTTAAACTTAGTTTAACCTTAGTCTTTAATAAAGTTAAACTCCAATGAAACCTCCACCTTCCCAATATGTACGTCTTAGGAAATTGGAAGTTTCATTGGAGTTTGTGGTGATTTTATCACTCCTGAACTGTGTATATTTTTGAGTGGGTAATACTTTTGAATTATGAAAATATGAACTGCGAGGCAGCTTGCAACAAGCGATAATAATTAATTATTGTTCATTAACAGTATTAATGATTTACATTTAATTTCGGCAATTCAATCTCGTTGTATTCAATTCCGAGTGTAAATAATTAATTTTAGCAGCGTATTAATATTTGCAGATAAAACCCGTAAGTACCTAACGGTCGACTTTTGAAGGTATCCCCGTAAACAAAAAAAAGGTACCACCTGCATGGAATCCTAATAGAGATTCTATTAATTCAAAATCCAGGCCTACAACTGCAAGACCAAAGGATACGTACGATGATCGCGTTTTGCGTGAATCGCATTGCTAATAATTAACAAAAATGTAGGGTAGCTGTCAGTAATTATATCATCAAGACACCCACCACCTCAGTCTATCCGTGACCATGGACGCTGTAACGGGTCCGAACGTCGGGATTAATAATATCAAAATAACGCGATAAAATCCGTAAAGAAGTAGTTTTATTTCAATGTCTAATTCGCGTAAGTGTCAGGAATCTATAAAAATAGATAACTATAAAAGTAATAAACGGATTTCTGAAAAAAGAATCCCAACATGTTTCAACTAAAATAATTAGTTAGTCGCAATGAATATACGAACAGGTGTATTAAACGGAAACTAATTTGGTAAAGTGTACCATTGTAGCATTTGTTCATATTCTGTAACAATACAATCCACGTCTTGATTCTCGTATGGTACTGTACAGACGCCAGCAGGTCAAGCTATCCAAAACTTTCAAATTTTCCCAATTGAACATGAACGTTTTTGCATTGTCTTAAAGTTAAAAATCTATTAAAGAAATTTGAAAGTTTGAGATGACTTGATGTGCGGTCAAGCTATCCAAAACTGACAAATTTTCCCAATTGAAAATGAACCTTATTGCATTGTCTTAAAGATAAAAATCTATTAAAGAAATTTGACAGATTGGGGTAGCTTGATGTGCTGGCATCTGTACCTACAGAAACTGTTCATGCTCATGCATCATCTAGTACCTGGGGAGGTAGGACTAAAAACCGCATTTGTTTTTCCTTTGCGGGACAATTTTAATTAAGAGCCACAATTACTTAATCATCATCAACCCATATACTGTCCCACTGCTGGGCACGGGTTTCCTCTCATATTGAGAGGGATTAGGCTATAGTCCACCACGCTGGCCTAGTGCGGGTTGGCAGACTTCACAAACCGTCGAGAAAAATCTCTAACGTATGCAGGTTTTCTCACGATGTTTTCCTTCACCGTTTAAGCGAGTGATAATTAATTATTAATACGCACTTGAATTCGAAAAGTCAAAGGTTCGAACTCGAGACTTTCGACTTGGCAGTCCAATGGTCACACCACTAGGCAATTACTTAATAAATTAGAATAATCCTACTGTCACACATAAAAAAAAAGCTTTCGTTAAAATAGGTTGTTGTTTGAATGACTATCAGAAGTTTTCAACTAAATGTGTATCAACAAGTGATTAAAAAAAAAAACTTTACAATATCATCATCATCATTAACCCATATTCTGTCCCACTGCTCGGCACGGGTCTCCTCTCACGATGAAAAGGATTACGCTACAAGCCACCACGCTGGTCTAATGCGGGTTGGCAGACTTCACACTCCTTCGAGAAAATCTCTCAGGCATGAAGGTTTCCTCACGATGTTTTCCTTTACCGTTATAAGCGAGTGATTATTCATTATTAATACGCACATGATTTTGAAAAGTCAGAGGTGTGAGTGCCTTGGATTTGAACTCGAGACCTTTGACTTGCCAGTCCAATGTTCATACCACTAGGCTATGACTGCTTTACAGAAAATAGGTAGGTATTACCCTTTTTTTGTTTTACCTAGCCGAGGACGGTAATCATCAATACACACGTGTATCATACGACGGTTTTCAACACACTTGTGAAGAAAATAACTATAATATCAACTGTGCAGAAAACGAATTGTGAAAAATTTTACGCAATCGCGGGAAAAATTCATCAGCTATTTTCCTAAATGGCGAATAATGGCGATCGGCCACAGGTTAAAAGAATTTGGTTTCTTTTTTTTTTTTGCTTGTCGCGGATAGTGTTTAGCCACATACAAAATGGGGAATTCAAAGTTTTCTTTATTACAGAGAAAACAAAAGTTATATTTGAAAAGTTTCATTTATTAAAAACGTATAAGTTGAAATTATCTATTTAAATACGAAGTTGCATGAAATGAGCAAGCAATAGGTGTAGGTACTATTTATTGAACACGATCTTTTTTGTAACGAAAATTTTTTAAGAACAAAGCAACTCAACTAAAAAAAAAAACGCTATAACTCACTTGTGATTATTAATAATATAATAAATAATAAAATAGTTTATTTGTACATACAAAAAACCAGAAGTACAGTAAGAAGTCTTAGGATTAAGTTGTACAGCGTGTATTAGTAATGAAAAAGTCACAGTTTGATAACAGGTGTCATCATGTGCCTAATTGCGGTGAAATTGAATTTATGACCAAGTGTGTTGAAAAAGTAATTTATATACCTACTTAAAGTTTCAGGACTCGATTAAAAAAAAATCTGTAAACAAGGAAAACAAAAATCTAAAGAAAAGAGAGATTGATCCATATTTTCTCCATGATGAATACTCGTTTACAATATGATGGATGACGTCACCATAAAAATTAGAACATCGCCGAAGACGAACGCCATCTACCGAAAGAAAGGGATGATGAATCGGGTATCAGGTATGCAAACAAAATGCAGCCAATCAATTAACTTCCCCTTCAAAGAAACTTGAGGATTTTGAACGAAATTTATAGTAAGAGCACTTAAAATAGGAACAGAAGTATAACTTTGTACAAAAGCCAGCATATCAAGCTACCCCAATCTATCAAATTTTTTTGATAGATTTTCACCTTTAATACAAAATTGTAAGGCTTACGTCCAATTGGGAAAATTGGACAGTTTTGGATAGCTTGGTATGCTGGCGCCTGTACAACGTGTTAATGATCGGGCACGATAGATGGTGAAATTTTTTTTTTTTTACATACATACATACCGTCACGCCTGTATTCCCCGAAGGGTTAGGCAGAGGTGTACTAATGTACACCCACATTTCGCCGGTATGTTTTAGGTCCCATGTAATAGGGGGCGAGCCTATTGCCATTAACCGGGCACAAATCCAGACTCCGAGCTGCTACTGAGAATTTCATAGAAAAACCCAATAACACTTTGCTCGACCTGGGGATCGAACCCAGGACCTCTAGCGTAGCAGTCGCGCTTAGGACCACTAGACTAATGAGGCAGTTTTTTTTTTTTTGTCCTCAAAATAGTTTTAAACCATGCAACAGATTTTGATACGGTTTTCACTGACATTTCGATGTTTCTTCCGTAACGTTTATAAGTATAATCCTTGCATGCTATTATTATATTGCAGTCGTGCGAAGTCGGGGCGGGTCGCTTTCTATTCTAATACGAGTATAACTATATATAGTATTTTAATGTAATTTTAATTTAATTTACTTAATTTTTTTGCGACTTGCCTATGATGTCTACGGAGTCCATAACACAACAATGTTAAAATAGGAATTGTTAAACTTTGTTGGTATCTGCGATACAAGCCCCGAGCTTAGTGCAGTAACTACCGCAAAACCATTCTGTGTATTCTATTTGAAATAAATTTTGATTTGATTTGATTTGAAGTAATAAAGCTGAAGAGGTATTTTGTTTGTTTGAACGCGCTAATCTCTGAAACTACCAGTTAGATATGAAAAAATATGTTTCCGTTGTTGAGAAAGGCTTTAAGGTATAAGACCCTTAGGACCCAACCAAAAAAGAAAAAGTCAGGTTGGGTGAAACCGCGGTACACAGCCTAATAATACTATAAATATGAAAGTAACTGTCGGGTACGCTTTCATGACACGCTAAACGACGAAAAGGACGTAAGTCACCTTTTGTCTGTCTTTGGGATGCGAGTGGAACCACTAAAGTATAATAAAAATGTGAAATACTACTCACTAACTGTTCTCATGATCCTCAAACACTATATTCAATTCTTTTTTTACTCGTAAGTAAAATAACACTGCTTTGAGTTGTGTTGTGTTTCTTACGATGAGCAAGGTTGCAAGTGCTCCACGAGAAAACGTGTTGGCAGTGGGTGACTTTGACCCTTAAACTGCCAACCCAACTATCCCTCCTTCAATACAGAGTCGGCAACGCACAAGTGATACTCCTGGTGTTGCAAGCGTTTAGAGGCTACGGTAACCGCTTACCATCAGGTGGGCCGTATGTTTGTTTGCCACTTTAGTAGAATAAAAATAAAAAAACTAAAACTTCACGTGGGTTGCAAAAGTATAACCGCTAAGAATCCGCTAGGAATTTCGAAAATTCTCAAGGGATACGCAAATACGCGAAAACTTTTCGCCGTACGAAGACGTTGTAAGACTTTTCCGTGCCGCGTCCGGACTGTATTCCAATCAAACGTGAAAACTTTGTAGACAAACCATCACTCAACATAAAATCGTCGATTTCACACTTATTTCGTTTTCACTGCATTAAATTCTGATGTCAGAATCTTCGAAAATACTGTCGCTTTCATATTACACTCGTTTTTTATTTCAATTTAAACAAAAATATGTAAAAATTTTCGAATTTATACAGTAGTAAGATAACTAGTATTATTGTCTGGAACATATATAAACTAGTCTGGAATGATTACGTAAATATTTTACAGAAAACAAAACGCTACATACAAACAAGAAACAAGACGTATTAAGGGGATGAATGGAGCTAATCAGGACTGCGTTTATTACCTGTCTTAAACGTCTGTAGCAGCGTAGCGGCGTAGCACCGTAGCACTGCGTAGGCGGCCTCTGATTTACTTATAAGCAATTCGTAGCACGAATTATTTATGTAACGAACATACTGGTGTTTGTTTGTCTGGGTATTTATAAGTATGTATTTACTAAAAAAAAACTACATTTAAGTACGTATTATATCCATTGTCTGGTACTCATAGTACAAGCTCGGCTTAGTTTGGGACTAAATGGTACTGAGTAAAATTATCCTAAAAATATAAAGTAATAATGTGCGTATTTACATAAAGATATTAATCTAGATAAAAAATGTATAGGAGTTTAGATAATATTCATAATATATTGCCATAATAATATTTGTAAAATTGTTAAGCAGATTTTACATAATATTACTATAATTAATGGTACTAAGATGAAAGAACCCACTCACCTACGAATACAAAGTTGTTCATCATCAACCCATATACTGTCTCACTACTGAACACGGGTCTCCTCTCATAATGAAAGGGCTTAGGCTATAGTCCACCACGTTGGCCTAATGCGGGTTGGGAGAATTCACACGCCGTCGAGAATATCTTTAAGGCATGCATGTTGCCTCACGATGTTTTTCTTGAGGGTTAAGCGAATGCTAATTAATTATTAATACGCACATGATTTCGAAAAGTCGGAGGTGCGTGCCTTGGGTTGTAAATTGTGACTTGGCAGTCCAATGATCATATTATTATGATAGGCTATTACTGTTTTATGTCAAGACAACTTTGCCGACAATTAAAGATAGATAATCTTTGACCCGAATACGTCATCAACGTAACTTCGGAAGCGATGCCTAGTTATTTGTGACGAACACACAAACCCATGTCAAGAGTTCTATTCCGTCAATTACTAACAAACAAGTAACACGTCATGACGTCACTATAATAAATTGTCAATGTGTCTATTTCGGATGATTTCAGAATTTGGTAGGTACTGTCTACAGATCGACTGCTACGCTAGAGCTCGAGCAAAGTGTTATAAGGTTTTTTTATGAAATTCTCAGTAGCAGCTCGGAGTTTGGATATGTGGCAAGGCCCGGTTAATGGCAAGAAGCTCGCCTTTATATGGGACCTAAACATACCGGTGAACCGTGAGTATACATTGGTACACCTCTGCCTAACCTTTCAAGAAATACAGGCATGTTGTTATGTTATGCAGATTACTGATGAGGTAAGACCTATGTTTAAGGATGAACATTCTACTTATTAGCATAACGTACTCTCTCTATCCTCGCCTACCCTCTCGCATCCTAAGATAATTAATTTTCACCGTACAAATATTTATATTTATACACCACTAGCTTCTGCTCGCGACTTCGTCCGCGTGGAATTTACCTGAAAGTATCTAGTTTTTTAAATTTTATAATTTCCTGCACAATGTTTTTAATATTTTTCTTTCTTAAGAACCTTCTCTTGACAATTATTGACACAACAAAAAAGAATTAGCGTCATTGTCCCATCCGTTCACTCGTGATGCGATGACCAAGGGAAATAGATAAATTTTTATATAAATACATTAACTGTGATAGAATTTATGTAACTATATAATAATATTATAAACATCATACAATATATTATTATATTTTCCCAATTGAACATGAACCTTACTGTTTTTTTATTAAATATGCAAATTATGCAAATACCGTAACACGCAGCAATTGAGTGCCAAAAAAGTAGCACTAAATCGCTGCGTGTATTTTTTTGCATTTTCCAGGCTAAGGATATTAAGAATTGACTAATAAAATCTATATTTAATTCTCTAATTCATAATTACTAATACATTCGTAGTTTATGCTTTTTTATAGAAATATTCGTACGTCATATATTATGGCAGGATATGCTGGAATCAATATTATAACATCTGTTGTACCATATTCTAACAACATTCTGAATAGGATTCCAAATAATTTTAGTGAAGGAAAAATTCGATCGCGGGCAGGATTCGAACTTGTGTCTTCTATATAATAGGTGCCACTGACGTCACCATAAAGACGTAAATTCAGAATGTGAAGGCATATTTCGACCTGGCGAAGACGGGTGGGAATCGTAGTGGCTTAGTGGTCATAGGGTCTAGTGTACCTAACCAGAAGACTGAGGTTCGAATCCTGCCCGCGGTTGAATTTTTCTTTCACTAAAATAACTTTGAATATATTTAATTCAATATTTAATATAGCATTAGTGTCTCAAATCATTATGCAAATATCTGGCCTTCTTTAGCACTAAATTGCCTCGTTACCTCCACGATGTAGTTATGCTCTTTTGTAGATAATGACTAGGTATCTTCATCTAAGTCACCTGTGGGATAGAATTCATAATGAGAGAAAATCGATGTAAAATAACACTGCTTTGAGCAGCTGCTGTGTTGTGTTCCTAATGGTGAGCAAGGTTGCCAGTGCTCCGCGAGGAAACGTTGTGTTGGCAGTAAGGGGACTTTGACCCTTATACTAACCCAATACCAACCCAACTATCCCTCTTTCGTTTTACAGGGTCAGCAACGCGCAAGTGATACCCCTGATGTTGCAAGCGTCTATAGGCTACGGTAACTGCTTACCACCAAGTGGGCCGTATGCTTGTTTGCCACTTCAATGGTATAAAAAATATATATATTAGAAATAGTAGGTATAATGCTCCAAAACTCAGATCGCCGACGTTGGTCAAAAAGCCGCAAGAGATTTGATTATTCGAGATTGCATGGATACGGCGTTAAGTTTTTGGTGGTAGCGTGCATTAAATATAAGGGACATTTTTACATAGCACCATCTAGTCCCAAATTAAGCGGAGCTTGTACGGTCGACAAAAGTGTTAAGTATACAGGCAGCTAATTAACATCTGTGTTTTGTTAAAGATTTTGTAATAATGTATCACGCAATATGTGTCAAAACGCAGGTATTGTAAGCTGCTACACGTCAAACCCTTTGACGGGTATTTATATAAATCAAAATCTGTGTAAAGATGCAGAATTCGTTCGCTACCTGTATACCAATCTCTTTTATTGACTGTACTATGGGTACTAGATAATGGATATAATACCTACTTAAATACTTTTTTTTGTAAATACATACTTATAATACATAAAAAACACCCAGACAAACACAAACGCTTATGTTTTAACCACACAAATAATTATGTCCTGTGGGAATCGAACCCACGACCCCATGATCAGCAGTCCGACACTGGAATCACTAGACCACAGAGTCACAGATCTTGTCGCATTCTTGTAAAGTGTTTCGTATGAGTAAACTCACGGGGACGTTTTATTCGATGCTAAATTTTTATTTTTAATCCTACTAGTAATTTCAGAATAAAATAAAATTCTACCAGTGGAGACTTTTAATAGCTTTATGTTACTACTTAAATATTGTTTTTTAGTTAATTAGCTGATAGTCTTCCTAAAAGTTATAAATAAAATAAAATAAATATTTAACGGTGGCTCCCATACAACAAACGTGATATTTTTGCCGTTTTTTGCTCTCACTCGCACTTTGGCCGGTTTTTAATGGATTTACAGCCCACTATTCAACTCAGTTGCGTCAGTTGCAATGCCTCATTCAAAAGCAAACTACAACAATGCTCATTAACAAAGTTATTGGCGTATTCGCCGGTGTTACGATTCATTAGCACATTGTGTGCCGACGGTATGCTATCGCTATGGCGATTCGATTAATCGCGAATAATTTCCATTGCTCGAATGAGCTATGTTTTGCAAACACTAATAATAATACGTGTTTTAGTAATGACTCATTCTTCTTCTTCGAGCTTTTTCCCAACTATGTTGGGGTCGGCTTCCGGTCTAACCAGATGCGGCTGAATATCAGTATTTTCCACGAAGTAACTGCCATCAGACCTTCTCAACCCAATGTGGGTGTACATTTAGCACACACTGCCTATTACTTCCAAGAACACAGACGTGATGGTATGTTCACGAATAATGAATTACTTTAGCTTAGAATAAAGAAAGAAAAACACATTTATTCAGACAAGGTCCATACAATACACAGAAAATAGGAAATGAACATAATAAAAACAACTAAGAGGTGCTGTCGGCATGCAATATAAAAAAAATGTGCTTAGTGTGTAAGATGTAAAAAAAATGCTTTGCAGGCGGATTTACATACGAATATATCAAGTTAAATTACAGAAGCTTGTAAAATTACGCATGTGTGTGAGATAGAGAATGAGATGTAAAATGAAATTGTAATTTTTTGGACGCCATCAATCGATAGTGAAATTATAGATGTAAGAAAAATAGAACTAGTATTTTTTTATTGTATTTGGCATTAATCTTTTGACCGCCATGTCTATAACGAAAATCTGTGTTCTCTACGCAAGCACAGTGGTATTTTGACGTGCCATGTCGTCGTTGGCGTCGTGAGCAAGTACAATTTGACGTCTATAGACGTCCGTGGCGGTAGCATGTTATACATTTTAGAGAAAGAAAAGAAAAAATCGGTCTCAGGCAGGGTTTGAACCTGCGTCCCTCCGGTTAAGTACACCGGACGCTTTAGCCAACTAAGCTAACGAGATGTTGGTTTCGATTCGAACAGGAGCCTATTGGCATGAACCACAAATCCAAATTCCAGGCTACTACTGAGAATCATCATCATCATATCAGCCACAGGAAGTCTACTGCACACAATTTCACTAAGCTCGTCCTGGGACTCGAACCCAGAGGCGCTTACGACTAGGATGAAGCAGTTAATTAAGGTAAATGAACAACTAGTTAATTTTTTCAACCTTCAAAAAGTCAAGGTGTCTATAAATTTCGCAGATCCGTCAACAATAAAATAGTATAATTAAGTAAAAGACAAGGCAGCGTTGGCTGAAATAAATGGCGGGTGCCTAATGAGAACCGCCCAATTTTCCGCTACATGCAAAAACTTGGGATAATTCTAAAGACACCCTTTCCTTTGCATAAAAGAGATTTACTGTGAAACGGACGTAACTTACAGATTTTAAATTTTAAACCGCCATCCTTTAACACACTATAATTATGTTATTCTAATGTATAAATAATAATACTGTAAAGTTTCATCAAAATCCGTTCAGTAGTTTTAGCGTGAAAGAGTTAGAAACATCCATACATCGTCAAAAACTTTCACATTTATAATATTAGTAGGAAGTAGGATAGGATAATAAGTATGAATAATTCTTACTGATTATCAGGAGTTAGTTTCTAGAAAAGCATGACTTAGTCCTCTTCATTAACAGGCGTGATTAAACCTCTAGATACCCTTGTAAGTAAACCAAGGTGTATTTATTTTGAGTTAAATTTTTTGCCCAGTACTCAACAACTCATTTTATATCCTTTTCTCGGCAAAACATGCCAAATATTGTTTTCTTGTAGGTATAAAAGGAGTCCACATTTAAATCTAGAAGAAAAATTCACGATTCGTTTCTGAATAAAAAATAATGTGTAAGTATAAAAATTCAGGTCGCGTTTGTGGTTGCAAAACTCTAAATTCAGTCAATAGACTTGAAATTTTGAGACGAGTGCCTGTTTCGCGAAATTTTAATGCGCGCTTTTTAGAGATTTTCTCGGCGGCGTATGAAGACTGCCAACCCCTAGTGGGCCAGTGTGGTGGCCTAATCCCTCTCATTCTATGAAGAGACCCGTGACCAGCAGTGGGACAGTATATGGGTTGATCATTAGCGGCTTCAACACTAGTTCAATACATACTTAAAATATGTAGCTAATAAAAACACGACAGTAGAAGACTGTAAATAAATCACGCTGTATTAATCAGTATTCCAACTCCATTAAGGTCGAAAGTGCGAAGTGGCTGTTTTATTTTTCATCCACAGCTCAGATTTTTTCAAGCTTTGTTCAATAAAGTTGAGCCCCGCCATTGTTTGTCCACCACAGTTTGATTTACAAATACGTGTCAACCGGACTAACTGTGGACTTGTTTGTGGGTGTATTAGCTTTGTGCGAGTTATGGTACTGGAATATTTTATTGAAGTCTGAAGGGCTGGGGGCGCGAATGTAGGTAATTTTTGTCGTTTTGATTTAATGCGAACAAACATGTATATTAGTCTACGATGTATACAGGGTGGAAGGGACATCGACGCGCAATGGCTTACCATGACTTCAGTACATGATTCTGTACCCTATCCTGTGTTGGAATTTTTCGTCGGCTTTTTCTTAAATTTTACAACTCGCAAGTGAACTCTAAGGAAACAGCTGACCAGAAGATCTTTCGAGATTAATTTACAATGCCGTTTTTAGTGAAAAAAGTGAATTAATGACTTTTTAATTAAAATTCTTATTGGGTTAGATAGAAATAATGATTTTATACAGTTTAAAGTTGAAAAAACTGCAAAAAAAAACTTAAAATTTAAGAAAAAGCCGACGAAAAATTCCAACGCCGGGGGGTCCAGAATCATGTACTGAAGTCATGTCCGTTGCGCGTCGATGTCCCTTCCACTCTATATAGAGAATTTCGACCGTATTGTGACAATTTTACTTAGTGATTACTAAAGAGGTTGGTACCTAAAAGTCTCTCTATAATTCGTAGCTTCATTCTGTGATATCCCCGTTTATTTTTCTTCTTACGGCGAGAAACAATCGGTAAATTTGCCTGCTAGATAGAGATGGGATTTCGACATTACTTGACATACCATCACGCCTGTATTCCCCGAAGGAATAGGCAGAGGTGAACCAATATACACCCCCAATCCTCCGGTATCTTTAGGTCCAATGTACCTAATAGGAGGCGAGCCCAAGCTACTACCGACATCTTTTAGAAAAACCCAATAACATTTTAGTTGACCTGGGAATTGAACCCAAAACCTCTACCGTAGCAGCTTAGCACCACTACACTAACGAAGTAGTTAAAGTAAGTAAAAAATAAATTAAAACTTTTCAATTTACATTGAGGATGAGCCGTGAACTAGCAACACAAGAAAGTTGCTGATGCACTCAACCACTCGATAGAAAACATTAACTAGTAAGAAACAGCTTAAACGGTATCTGCTACCGCAAACTGAAAGTTAAGATTGGTACCGCGGTGGTGAACTGCGGTACTTTGCAGGTGTTTGTGAGCGGATTAAATGCAATTTCAGTTGTTTCTTGCAAGTGTTGTAACAGAATAATGTATATACTTACGTTAATGTAATCTTGTGCTTTACAGAAAAAACCATAACATACCAACATATACTATTCCCCGAAGTGTTAGGCAGAGCTGTCCTAATATACACCTACAGTTCTCCGGTATGTTTACATCCGTTCTAATATAGGACGACCCTATTACCATTAACCGGGGACAAGTCCAAACTCCGAGTTGTTACTGAAAATTTCATAGAAAAACTCAATATTTAACACTTTCTTCGACCTGGGAATTTAATCCAGATCCTGTATCCTATAGCTTAGTCGTTCTTACGACCAGTACACTCATTAGTCTAGGTAGGCAGAAAATAATCAAATTCATTATTGTATTATCGTCCTTGTAACTGCCATCCATCCGGAATAAATATCGAAATTCTATTCGGATAATTAGCATGAACTCATTAAGCTGTCAACTTAATTTGATAGATGACGCCCGCAATCATTGTGATTGGCTGATATTTGGATCTAGAATGGAACCGATAACAATTACACTCTAATTGTAATGGACAACAGCTTAATGTCATCGGCATACCTATTTTCACTGTGGACATTTACTTTAATACAATCATATTGATTTTAATCATTTTTAGATAAATAAATATTTGGGACAATAATTTACAGTGCACGATTAATGTCCCACACTAAGCAGAGTAAAAAAAATCTTCTGCCTTCTATTGCTGTTATCCGGCAACGTGCCCAGAAGACTTGCAGCATTGCCACACTATACATAACTTTAATTTAATGACGAAAATAACGTACTTTGGTTCATCTTTACCTTTTTTTTTTTCGGGTGGAGAAATGCTCCTTATGCATGTCGCCCCGCTCGGGGATGCGGGACGGTTATGGCTCTCCGGCCAGGTGACCAGCATACCGACTAAAACCACCACCACCGCCACCTTCCGCATAGTGGTGGGACCACGGGAATCGCTCTCGCATTATCCGCGATCCCACCGCGGACGTCCATTGGTGGACCCTCCCAGAGGGCCAAGTGCAATGGAGGACTGACAACCCCGAATTCGCCGCCCATGGCCCTCTTTGCGGCGGGAAAGATATGTGGTCCCGCCGCCGTCCACACCTCGGCCGCAGAGGGTAGGGAAAGCGGCGTATCGTAATACCGACATTCCTCTCCCCCTGCGGCCCCACCGTATCCGCAGTCCTGCGCCTGCGACCCCGCCGAAGGCCGAGGAAGGCAGGGAGAACGGCACAGGTGCATCTTTACCTAAACTTTTCAGAGTAGATGGTGCTGTAAAATTAAGATCCCTATAACTGGAGGAACACCTCAAATTGTTCACGACTTATTTATTTATCTGATATTTAATTCTTCTACCGAGCCTCTTCGTACTTAATGTAGAAGAGAACATCCGTAATTAGACTCAAAGCACAAATTACGGTGCCTTCTTTAATTATGCGTGTTGCTAATTACTGAATGATAAATTAAGCAGTGAAAAGGTTACATTACTAGGTATGTGTTTGGTTGGTGTCCTTGGTTCTCTTTTATTGTTAATTTTTTTAATTCCATTAAGACCCCAGAATTGCCCAATCCTGAATCACTTTTATATTCTTTTTAATTGTAATTACTATTTTTAAGCAATACGGTAGGCTTTTCTCATGCAGTTGTGATACATATTAGTAATACTAACTATATACATAGTTTTGCGTGTTCTTTTATATATTAAATGTGAGCGCGAGCACAGCGAGTAAGTAACAAGGGCGCTGTGTTTTAGTATTCAAAAATTAGAGATTCCTATACAAATTTTAATAATATTACCAAAAATATGCCTTTATAACTTTACGTGCCAAGCCAGAGTGGGTCACTAATCCTTAATAATAGGTACATTAATTTTACGTTAATAATAATTTAATTATCTATTTTTTAATTCTGTGGCTTGGTGCTAAAAGGGCCAAAGCCAAAAAAAAATATTTCCGGTAATTAGCATTATAGCAAAGAACAAAGTTTCAAGTGTAACTTAAAAAGGACTGCTAGAAGATTGCAGGTGCTCCAGAAATTTTGCTTTATTATAAACTGTGCAGCTAAGGCCTAACATTGTAATACAAAATGGGCTTAAGTTAACTTTGATCGTTCTAGTTTCCACTCCATTAATACAAAAAGGGATTCTCACAAAAATGGTCTTTGGCCCTTTTTGCACCAGGTCACAGAATTATATTTGGCATTAACGCATGATAACCATTTTTAAAGATATACATACCTACATTTTTAAGAAAGAAAAAAATCGATTATTTCTTTCTCGAATATAATAAAGTCTGCCAACCCGCACTAGACCAGCGTGGTGGCCTATAGCCTAGTCCCTCTCGATTAGGAATGAGACCCGTGCCTAGCAGTGGGACTGTATATGGGTTGATGAAACAATGATGAATATAATAAATAAAATACTAGTAAAAAAGGTAAGGCAATATCGTTCGGCATGGAACTAACTGTAAAGTAAGTCTTGTTGGTTGAAGAACATCACTGAACTGATTTTAATGAAATTTGGTACAGAGATAGAGTTGACCTTGAGAAAGAACATAGGATAGTTTTTATCTCGGACTTTTGAAGAGTTCTCTTGGAAACGCGATATAACCGAACTCGACGCGGGCGAAGCCGCGGGCGGAAATCTAGTAGTAGTATATGTATCTTTGATAGATGTCACTGACGTCACGTATATGACGTAGAACGAGGAAGAGAAAATCGACATCACAGGCAGTGGTCTCGATAGCTTAGTTGGCTAAAGCATTCGGTGTACCTACCTACTTAACCGGAGGGACGCAGGTTCCAACTCCGCTTGAGATCGATTTTTTATTTCTCTTAAATTTATATATTTAACACTTTAATTCGTCACCATAAAGACGTAAATTCAGAAAGCAAAGGCAAAATTCGACATGGCGGGTAGGTATCGCGGTGGCTTAGCGGTCATAGCCTCTGGTGTACCTAACCAGAAGACGCAGGTTCGAATCCTGCCCGCGGTCGAATTTTTTAACTTTAAAACCTTAGCATGGAAAATGCCAAAAAAAAATACAAAAAGACTTTAATTAAAAGTTATTTCGTCCAACAAACATTGTTGATCTAAAAATATTTAGGTATTGAAACAGCGACATCATGATTTGTATTAAAAATCCTTTTGTAATATAAGATTCTATTACATGCCTTAAGACCCCAATCTTTACCGTAAAGATGTCATCATGAAAATCAATGCCGCCTCATTCCCTATTATAAGACGGTCAACGACAATCTTGTCTTTAAATATTTGAAGTTTCCAACAATCTTAAGATGTTTGTAATGCAATTTCTTGCGATTTCTTCTTGGGGTATACATAGAAAGAAAAGAAATAGAATTGTCGAGAGGGCGACGACCAACAAACGGAATACTTTGGTTTTATTGCAGTTTCAAATTTTATTAATTATTTTTCACACATTACTTACTATCATGCCTGTATTTTTCGAGAGGTTAGGCAGAGGTGTACTAAAATACACCCACAGTTCACAAGTATGTTAAGGCTGTAATGGGGGATGAGCCTATTGACATTAACCGGGGGCACATATCAAAACTCCAAGCTGCTACAAGGAATTTCACAGAAAACCCCCAAAAACAATGTTCGACCCAGGGACGACTTCAAATTTGAAAAATAACACGCATTTCAGTTTTCGTTAATGAATGATATTGTTCTCTGTTATTTCGTGTTAAAGAAAAGCACAGCCGAAGCCAAGATGTTTGCGTCCACATTATATTAGTGTTTGCCAAACCCTCCAATGGTCGAGGTAAGAATAACAGTGACGAGGACAAAGAGAACGAGGCTATTTTTGGAGGTTTTATACCTGAGAGGCCATATAGCATTGTCGGGTTGACAAATGATTGAAGATTTGTAATAATATTTTTCAAAATGCGGTTTTATTATACTTAAAATTATTATGAAATGAAATTATATCAAACTAAGTTACAATTAGGCATTATGAAAATAATTTTATTTAGTAGTTTAGTTATCTCAAACACGTTTAAGTGTAAGTTTTTGGGTTCAATTCTCATTAGAAGCTTACAGTTTGGATTTGTACCTAGTTAATGACAATAAGTAAATTCGACAGGGATGCAGCGTTTCACCCTTACTGTTTAACACCTATACAGAATACATGCGCACGTCTTAGAGGGGTGGGATAAGGGTATATCAGTGGACGGGTGTGTGATAAATAACTTAAGATACGCTGATGATACTAACCTTCTTGCCAGAACACTTCTTCTTACAATTTAATTTAAAGGTGAGACAAACGTCGTGGCGCTGCAATCAAACCGGCCATTAATTGGCTGTCACCACAAAGCGTTTGTGCTCGCCACAGTACATACTCACAGCTTAGACACGGATAGATTCTGGACCCGATTGTACTTGTTGCGATTGAATGAGTATTACTAACTAGCTTAGAATAGAATAGAATATTCTTTATTGCACTTTTTTATTTTTTTATTTTACCACTAATGTGGCAAACAAACATACGGCCCACCTGATGGTAAGTGGTTACCGTAGGCTATAGACGCTTGTAACACCAGGGGTATCAATCACTTGCGCGTTGCCAATCTGTCCAAACGAAAGAGGAATAGTTGGGATGGCAGTATAAAGGTCAAAGTTGTGTTCAACTTATCCTCGCGGAGCACTGTCAACCTTGCTCACCGTAAGGAACACAACACAACTCAAAGCAGTGTTACTTCACTTCGATTTTCTGCGGATGTACCTACTCCCCCAGTCGTGCAGCTCCAATTTGAGTGGAATTACTCCGACTATGCCGTACCTCTCATACACAATATAAATAAACAAATGCCACATGTACAGGTTTATAAATCATATAATGGTAGAATGGGCACCCTTATCGCTAAAAGTGATCTCATACAGACAACCTTTGGATGGATTCAAGCGAAACGGAAAGCTTACATAAAGCTTACTAGACGTAATAGTACTTAATTAAGATAGAATGAAAGTTGTAAGGTTGCAAGGTAAAGGAGGTCATCAAAAGTACATGCAACACTCAGCCCAAATTTGTACCTGACAGCTGTCAAGTTGACAGTTTTTACTATGAAATCAATATGAATCTGTTAGTAATGTACCGAAATGGCGTGCGTTTGACATTCCAAAACTGATAATGATAGCAGATAGCTATCAAGTTGACAGTTTTTACTATAAAAACACTATGAAACGGATACTAGCGTGTTATAATGGCGAGCGTTTTTTCAAATTTGAAGTTATTTTTTCTCACCCCGTATTGAGCATAAAAAAAAAGTATGACGAGTTTTAACCAGCGTAATAAAGGGTATTTTTTCCAATAAGTGTACACTCAGTACATCATTTGGGCAGATTTTGGTGACATCCTTTAGTAAACGGTTAATTATATATATAGCGCGGCATAAGCGAAGGATCCGGGGTTCGGTTTCCAGGTCAAGCAGTTTTATTTAATTCTGATCTTGAAACCTCCAAAATAAACACGTGTTATGTGCATATTCAATGTTTTTATGTACTATTTTTTGTTATGTTTTTAGTATTATATTTAAGGAGAAATAAATTCGCACTTGACCGTTTGTTTTTGTAAAGGGAAACCTTTTCACACGTACCAATTTACTGAGGGCTGAGTGGTTGAGAAAAATGAGGGGTAAATAATGAACCCGTTATATTATTGTCATTTAAATTGAACCACAACACCGTCCGGCAGTTGAGGGTTAATTTAATTTTGTAAAGCCGACGAATTGATTTAACTTTATGAATGATTTTTGTTGTTTGGTTAAGCACATGTTAAATTAATATTTTGTTTTATTAAAAATATTAAATTAATAGAACATATATTTCTAGTAGTCGGGTCAAATAAGGTAATGAAAGAGAGAGAGAGAGAGAAAGAGAGCCAGAGAGAGATAAATAATCGCCCTATTCATTTATTATTGATGCTGTTGCCCGCGAATCCTAAAGGAGTTTATGAGACAAAAGGTAGTCTATGTCATTCTCCATCTATCTCTTTACCAAATTTCATTGATTTTGTGATTTAGGCTCGAAAGCGTAATAGACAGACAGACAGAGTTATAATATTAGTAAGGATAATAGGGATTAAATATTAATAAGTAAATATTAATATAATTAAATATTGACTTGTAAAAGTGTCTTTAAAATGTTTATTTGCAAAAATTAATAACATTTATCATTCATTATACTTTAATATAGTACGAATAATATTAGCATTGATAGATAGCAGTGATAGCCTAGTGGTATGACCATTGGACTGCCAAGTCGAAGGTCTCGAGTTCGAACCCAAGGCACGCACCTCTGACTTTTCGAATTCATGTGCGTATTAATAATTAATTATCACTCGCTTAAACGGTGAAGGAAAACATCGTGAGGAAACCTGCATACCTTAGAGATTTTTCTCGACGGTTTGTGAAGTCTGCCAACCCGCACTAGGCCAGCGTGGTGGACTATAGCCTAAACCCTCTCAAAATGGGAGGAGACCCGTGCCCAGCAGTGGGACAGTATATGGGTTGATGATAATATTAGCATATAATGTTTTAAAAAATCACACATACACATTCTCCCCGAAGAGATACACAGAGGTCTTTGGTACAGCCATAGTTCGTTAGTATTTTTTTAGGGCCCATAAAATAGGAGCAAGCCTATTGCCGTTAAGCGGATACAAATCCAAGCTGCTACTGAGAATTTCACAGAAAAACCAATGAATGTTCAGCCCGGTCTGGGAATCAAACTAAGGTTCTCACGCTCTGCAGTCGCCCTTGTGCTAGACCTTCGAGAAAGTTCCAAACAAATTATTTCTTCATTTATTATGCACAACGAATATTTACGTGTGTAAATAATAGTAGAGGATGAACAACCCTATCCGCGCCGCATGTTACGAGTTAATTAACAGTTCAAACATCGCGATGATTTATTCCCAGCTATATCGGGTTAACACTCGTGTGACGACGGATTACAGATGGAACGCGTTTACGTGATTGGTGGATAAAAAGTACTTTTTTTAAATTTAAATTTGGGTTGAAATAAAACGCAATAGTATCAATATAACGCGATAAAATCTCTATTAGTTTCTTTTCAATGTCTAATATTCGCGTGTCAGAAATAAAAATTGTGACGTCGAACGCCAATATTGTAAAAATTCGTCGTTTATTTGTCTTTATTATTTATACATTAAAATAGGCCTGTAAGATTATGAAATGCTTTTTGTTTGTTCTTGGCCGAGTAGGTTGTTATGTGAAAAAAAGTTATCTTCTATCTAATCTGTTCACATTTTGCTTTTTTCACAAATAATTTTACGTTTTAAGAAGTAGTGATAGCCTAGTGGTGACCATTGGACTACCAAGTCGAAAGTCTCGAGTTCGAACCCAGGGCACGCACCTCTGACTTTTCGAAATTATGTGTGCGTATTAATAATTAATGATCACTCGCTTAAACGGCGAAGGAAAACATCGTGAGGAAACCTGCATGACTTAGAGATTTTCTCGACGGCGCGGCTGCGGCGTGTGAAGTCTGTCAACCCGCACTAGGCCAGCGTGTTGGACTATAGCCTAAGCCCTCTCATTCTGTGAGAGATGACCCGAGCCCAGCATTGGGACAGTATATGTAAACAATGTATATAACAATGATGATAAATTTTACGTCACTTTTTTTCTTTGAGAAACGACAAATGACCGTACCTATCTTTTTATTAATTTAAAGGTACGGTCAGCAATAAAAGTCACTAAACATGTTTAGTGACTTTTATTGCTGACCGTACCTTCAAATATAAATAAAATAAATATAATGCCTAATTTTGATAAATTACACATAACAACACCAAAACGTTTAAAAAATTAGATTTAAAGTAGGGCCTATAGGTAACCTATAGCATTTAATTGTGCTATATAAACAGAATTCGTACTACGTTCTCGGGTCGGTAGGGAACTTGTGGACTGTAAAGATTTGAAGAATCGTGTTCAGCGACTTTTGTTGCTGATTGTACTTAAGGAATTGAAAGTTTACCCAACTTTTAAGAAACAGGACTTTGATTCGGTCGATCGTATCTTGGTTCAATAATTTAAGAAACGTACCTAATCATTTACATACGCCTAAGACAATAATGTTTACGGATACAAAAGAGTCTTATATTAGAAACATCCACTGAATGCAAATTGGGGACATTTGTGCCCCGTTTATAAAGGGTTGATTTAACACCGGACATTTGGTCTCCTTTGTGAAAAATCCTATTTGTTACAGACACGTTTCGCTTTAAATTCTTCAGGCAAAACCACGCGTGGGAATGTTTGACGTCCAATAGAGAAATATTTTCAATTTCCCCAATGTTTGTTGTATTTATTTATAAAAAAACTTTTTTTTCTCAGAAGCATTTTGTGAAGATCTGATGGAAATAATTTCGTGTTTTTTTTTTATTGAAATCTATTGAACTACAAACATTTTTCATTTGATAGCTCAATTTTTCAGGAATTTTATAGGCAATTCAGTCAAGTTATAAATTTACTAACATCATGACGGTCTACCGGTCTAACAACATGTCTAACTGCGGTGCACAGGTAGTCAGTAATATTCAGTCGCATTAGACAAGCCGACCCCAATATAGTTGGGAAAGGGATGATATATAAGAGGTCTGGTGGATAATAAGTTACCTCCAAAAAAGGCCCAATTTGGTAATAACATAACAACGTAACAGATCAAAACTTCAACGTAGCATAGACGCCACAGTCTAACAAATAGAATCTAACAAGTTCTCACTAAAATTCCCGCTAACAACATGCAAATGGCTTGCAGCGTTTCTCACGGAATTTCAACTAATTGACTGAATTGTGCCGACTGAGTCTGTCTGCGAGTCCACTGGACCTAAGTTCTAAACCCGAGTAGAGAGGCGACGAGCGACGAGTGCATTCAATTCAGCTCTCCGATTCAAATTAAAAAGAATCTGACACGACAGCACAGATTGGAATAGTTGTAAGGCTCTAACTTTTAGTCTGTGGGCTGTCCTTTGTCCGTGCAAAAGTAATGCAAACGCAATTTAGAAGCGCACGAGTGCATTGTAATATGACGGAACAAAATTTGCAAGAGAAGGAAGTTTGTGAAGTATTGTAGCTTTGTTTATGAGAATATGTTTCCTTTAGACAAAATAATAAAAACTAATCCGGATGACTATGATGTATTATGTTTTATGTATATTTACAAAAAAAGATGTACTAAACCATTATCCAGTATAGTACAATATCTGCTTGGTTTGGAACTAATAGGTGCGGTGTATCAAATATCCTTTATTATTATTGTTTCTAAATTTCCTGCTGATAAAAAAAATACACCATTTTTTTTTCTTTAACATCTTTATTTACTGAAAAAAAAATCATTTTATAAATTTTTCTTTTTACTTGGCATAAAACTAAGATTAAAATTATCTCAGAGAGCTACTAACCAGCACGTATCAATCAATAACGTAAAAATCTACTTACATTGAAATAACACAACTCTACAGATTTTATTTCGTATATCAATATTATTAATCTCGACGTTCCGGACCCCTTACATCGTCCATGGTCATGGGTGACTGACGATAAAACAGACGAGCAGACAGGACAATATAACCCGTAAGGTGTTGTTGTATTTTGATGTCTAATATTTGGTTAGCTATCAGAAACCATTATACTGCTAGTTCCTTATATTATTATAATGATATCTCCACAATATTTTACGCAACGCTATGGTCGATGATAGGGGTCATTTTATTTAAAATTTTCAATTTTAATTTTGGAAGATTTTTGTCATTGTTTTTCTCGTAATCGTGGTATGAAGAAGCTCAGAATAGAGAGGTCTGGACTAAGATAGGGGAGGCCTTTGTCCTACAGTGGGACACAAAAGAAGCTACATAAAAAAACACCTCTGACTTTTCAAATTCATGTGCGTATTAACCTGCCTGTTACCTGCATGCCTTAGACCCTAGTCCCTCTCATTCAAAAGAGGAGACCCTTGCCCAGCTGTGTGACAGTATATAGGTTGATGATTTGTTGATTGTTGTTGATTTTATGGTAACTGAATAATTAGCTATTTAATTTTGGAACAATTTATTTTTTTGATAATTTTGTCCTTATTATTTCTATTACTTAGTATACTGGTATATAATGTCGTCAATCCTGGTGACACTTGTAGTAGCTTAGGTAGCTTCCTCTAAGCCTTCAAAGGTATTGCTAAAAATAAAATTACAATACAATATCGCAGGTAGGCCGCAATAACCCAACTGCTGATTCATCTGAGCCCCAAATTGTGTGGACATACGGATATACTATTTTTATCCCTAGCTTTGCGTTTGAGAAAGGTATATTGGGGTAAATCTGATTTCGATGTTTTTATTCATTTATTTATTCATTAATTTTTGTTTATATATTATTATTATTCTTTCACTTTGTATTAAGCAACAGTCATTGGGTAATAACTATTATTTATTACATCCTGTGTATCTCATGACGTAAATTTATTCTTTTGAGAAATCTTTGAATCTAAATGCGATTGTTTTTGTTACCGGAATTTATTGGAATTAAATGATTTTTATTGCCTAATTAGCCTAGCTGTTGTAAGCGCAACTGCTACGCTTGAGGTTCGATTCTCAGGTCGACTAGTGTCATTGGGATTTATATGAAATGCTCAGTTACTGGTCGTGCCGTAGTTTGGATTTGTGCCCGGTTAAAAACAATAGGTTCGCCCCTCATTATATAGAACCCAAACGTTAGAATTTTTTATATTATTAGGCCAGATTACAAAATTCTCTTGTAACAAACGACCTTTCGACAGGTCTATATATAGGACAGAATATTCCTAATTGCATAGGTACCATAAAAATAAGTGCCAGGATTATAAATCATAGAATGGTACAATGGGCGATCTGTTACAGACAACCTTCTTTTTAGGTCTTCTTCAAAAATAATTAACTAGAAAAATACCGTGTCAACTTTCACGTCTTGCAAAATATAAGCTACTGCGGTTCTTATTCCCAAAAGAACATTGAAGCGAGAAGCGCAACAAACACCAAGAAAATTATGCACCCAATTTGTTGCAAAAATAATGAATTTATTATACCGTCCGTTGTTTTATAAAATGAGGTGACGTTACCATAATTGGGGCACGCTTGTCAGGAGTTTATTAACTATGAACCTCACGGAACCTTACATTTTATACAATTTTATCACGCTGTAAATGACTGTTTTTATTAGATCTATTTTTAGGTTTGTCCCGACATAGACTCGATGAGGTAACAACTAAAACCTTTGAAGTCCCTGCCTTATAGTAAATGCCTAATTAGTGGTCGGTACAGCGACTTCTATGCTAGAGGTACGGACTTTGATGCCCAAGTCATCACATAGCTTGGAGTTTGTGCTGTATGCCCAGTTAATGGAAAGACTCGATCCCTATTACATGGCACCTAAATATACCAATTAATTGTAGGAGTACACCCATCCACAGAATGACCGTGGGTAGCGCTACTTTACCTTGCAGATCGATTCAGCATAGTTAGTATTGCTTGTAAAGCCACTTTCTATTACAATATATTGTTTTTATTATTGTATATATTAATTATGTATTGTATCGTATAAATATATATGTGTGGTAATATTTAAGTATGGTATTGTAGGGACACTGCTGACTCATCAGATTTGTATACGGGCGCATTACTGTATTAGCGCGGCGCAGCAGTCGTCTCCCCGCACCCATTCAGTTAGGTCGTTCATAGTAAATATTTATATAAAAATGTGACTGACCATTCATTTAATATCTCCTTCATTAATAAACCCCACAGTATATATATTTGTAAAGTATATGTAAGTTTATACATTTATAGTTTATTAGGCAATAATAGTACTCGTCTTATATCTCTCACTTCCACCTTTCTAGTGCATCCACCGTGATCGTCTCTGCACCACCTAGAGGTTGTCTGGTAGAGAATGCCTAAGGTATCAAGACCGCCTTTGTACACTTTTGTACATTAAGAATTAATAAATAAATAAACATTGGTCTGGTAAGAAAATAAAATACTTAGTAACCTAAAGTTATTTAGAAAAGGAAAAATACAACCGCGGGCAGGATTCGAACCTGCGTCTTCTGGTTAGGTACACCAGACGCTATGACCACTAAGCCACCGCGATACCTACCCGTCATGTCGAATTTTTCCTTCACATATTGAATTTACGTCTTTATGGTGACGTCAGTAACACCTATTGAAATGCAAGTTTTTGCTTACTTTACAGTTAGTTCAATGCCGAACGATGAAGGTAGCATCACCTTCTAACTATCTTTTTGTATATTTTTGGAATTTTCCATGCTAAGATTTTAAAGTTATTTAGAAAAGGAAAAATATGACCGCGGGCAGGATTCGAACCTGCGTCTTCTGGTTCCTCCTGCCCGCGGTCGTATTTTTCCTGCATCGTTCGGCATTGAACTAACTGTAAAGTAAGTTGTGTCGGTTGAAAAGCAAAAACTTGCATTTCAATAGGTGTTACTGACGTCACCATAAAGACGTAAATTCAATATGTGAAGGAAAAATTCGACATGACGGGTAGGTATCGCGGTGGCTTAGTGGTCATAGCGTCTGGTGAACCAGAAGACGCAGGTTCGAATCCTGCCCGCGGTCGTATTTTTCCTTTTCTAAATAACTTTAAAATCTTAGCATGGAAAATGCCAAAAATATACAAAAAGATACTTAGTAACCTCATAGCAATCTCCCAGATTTTCACAAGCCGGTTTGCATTAGCTTAGATTCAGTCCACGTAGCAATGCATTAACCAAACAAGTTCTCCACACCGTTGCATTTCACATCACGTAATCCGTTGCTTGCCACCTGTGGAGTGCATTACTATCAGGTTTTATTTGACTTTTCTAATGCTTCTAGTCTTACTTCAGTGGCCGTACCACAACGTGTTACTGCGATCGTTTTCCAATGGAGAGAGGGGGATGTCGCTCTATAAATTAAATAGCGCCATCCCTTTCTCACAACCTGAAAATGATCGCATTAACACGTTTTGGTACGGCCACAGGGCTGGAAAAAGTATGCTTAAGCTTTTTTTATGGTGGTAGGCTTTGCTGAGTTCTTCTGAAGGACCACTACGTTGCCAAATACTCTGAAGCTAAATAATAATGTGTTAAAATTACAAAATATTATATGGAAGCTACTATATGCCACTACATATATGGAAGCAGTGATAGCTTAGTGGTATGACCATTGGACTGCTAAGTCGAAGGTCTCGAGTTCGAACCCAAGGCACGCACCTCTGACGTTTCGAATTCATGTGCGTATTAATAAATTAATTATCACTCGCTTAATCGGTGAAGGAAAACATCGTGAGGAAACCTGCATACCTTAGAGATTTTTCGTGACGGTTTGTGAAGTCTGCCAACCCGCACTAGGCCAGCGTGGTGGACTATAGCCTAATCCCTCTAAAATATGAGAGGAGACTCGTGCCCAGCAGTGGGACAGTATATGGGTTGATGATGATGATTACAAAATATGAAACAACAACTGAGGTTTCAAGATGACAACGCTAGCGCACGATGGCGCCAAAAACACTAATAGTATCTCTAACTGGTGTTTCTCTGTAGGCTGCGGCTGCCGCTTACCATCAGGCAGCCCATACCTATGCTTTTTGTCATTTTATTAAAATAACAAAAAATAATCTAGAGGTAAAACTTGATGTATCCATTGCAATGCTAAAGTGGTTCAAGGAATTTTTTGTATGGAAGCTGGCATATCAACCCCCCGCCATTTTTGTTTTTTTACCCCAAAGTGTCGCCAAAAACACTAATAGTATTTCTAACTGGTGTTTCTGACATCTGTAGGCTGCGGCTGCCCCTACCGTCAGGCAGCCCATACCTATGCTTGTTTGTCATATTATAACAATAACAAAAAAAAAACTAGAGGTAAAAATTTATGTATCCATTGCAATGCCAAAAGGTTTGAACTTTTCTGTATGTAAGCTGGTATATCAACCACCCGCCATTTTGTTTTTTTACCCCAAAGTGTCACGTTGTTTGACTTTTTTGTTCGTCATGATTGTGTCCTCTACCCATAAATACATACATACCACTGTCATCGTGCGCCGTGATTTCGAAAAAAAAAAAAAATGGCGGCGGTGGATATGCCAGATCGGTTCTATTCCTTTTACAGTTATTTAAAGGCAGGTTGGTTGGTGCATCGGTTTCCCCTTCACCTGGACGTGGGTTCGTTAGAGCTAGACTAGTTTTTCCAGGTCTGAGTGTTAGACGAGTATGTCATAACCTGTGTAAGTTCTAGTCGCCCCAACGATATACATATAAACGAGTGTTGCTATATTCAAAGAACTTTATGAATAAAAGAGTCTACAGAATATTTTTATTCCAGCAACATTAGAAACGTGACTTAATTTACATACCAGTTACTTGAAAATGAACAAAAAAGTTTCCGAAAACGGTATAAAGTGAAAAAAAAATGTTTCGTCCGGAATCGCACCCCGGTACCCGTTTCTAGAATTACTGAATATTTTAGCTTAATTAATTTCTATTACGCACTCAGTTGTACGTTTTACTTTTTTATAGTATACTTTTTTATGTTTATAATCGTAAATTGTGAAGACGAGCCAACTAAAAGTTGAGCTAACGTGGGAGAATTTTATACCCGTTTTTTATTGTTTTGTATAATTTTTATTTTTTGTTTTGTGGGTTAAACAAAGTACCAAAAGGGTCCCACAAAACGGCAGACGACAGCCCGACAGGCCTACACGGAGATGACTTGTTGAGCTTGACTTCTTCTGGAAGCATTGGCCCAAAATGCAATGCAAAAGGAAGGCTTTTGCCATGCAGTGGGTCGGCAATGGCTGAATAACAATAATAAATAATAAATTTTGTTTTACTAAATTCCTAACTGAACAGCCTGCAATTATTTATTATTCAGAGCTGTGTTTTTGAGAAAACTTATTATCAACCGTTTATAACAATGCTTTAAAGCTATTATCGTAATGCGGAAGGGGTCTGGTTTGACACATACACTTTTGAAGCAGACGAAGGGTCATTCAGCAATCCGATACCACTTGTCTCTGTCAGGACTCAGGTCATATTATTTTTATCCAAAAAAAAAACTGAATTTTAAAATCAGAAGGATAATTCTCAATGTTTATTTCGATCCAGTTTCAGTGTCATAGACGTCACAACACACATTTGGGTCAGTTTTTTTTCTCAATTCAATCGCACCTACTTGTTCGCGTTTGACAATAAGTAACCTACCGATTTTGACAATAATGAAACCAATGAAACTATGTATGACTAGATCGGAATGTATATTATCATCCTCCGAGAGTTTTCTATCTATAATTAAGTTTTTGGAGTCGGCTAACCAGATGCGGCTGAATATCAGTATTTTACACGAAGCGACTGCCATCAGACCTCTAAAATCCTTCACATGCTCTCCGGTCTTGGTGTGCTAAGAATGGTCACCCATCCACAGACTGACCGCGGCTAGTGTAGCTTAACCTTGCTGATCGATTGATTAGCGTAGAATTTATGATTAGACAAATTGTTCTGTCAAGCAAGGACCTTTTCCTTGTTTTGCCACCTGGGTTAAGCTAATTTATGACAATATAGCCAATCCACTTACCTTCATTTATAACGCAGCTGGCTTTTAGTGGAATTGAGGCGAACTATTCAGTCTAACTATCATGTCATTGGCATTAACTTGTTCTAAATTCAATAATTAGTTATTTTGTTTTGTATACCATCGCTAAGATCATTCGTTTCAAAAACTGCAGGTAGACAAACTTCTTTCAATAAATAGAAATCTTAGCTACAACAGCGTGCTCGCAGCAGCGTGCAGAGTGCATGGAGTAGTGGTTTTTGTATGGAGGATATTATATATGGAGGAAATATATCAAACCACGCTTCGATCGAATCTCGAAGAGTTTGAATAACATATAACATACCATTATTTACCACACCTGGTATTCCTCAAAGGGTTAGGCAGACGAGTAATAATTATACACCCATAGTTCGATGGTATGTATAGGGCCCATGTAATAGGGAGCGAGCCCTTTGCCATTAACCGGGCACAAAGTCAAAGCTGCTACTGAGATTTTATAGAAATACCCAATAACACTGCTCGACCTGGGAATCGAACCCAAGATCTCTAGCGTACAAGTCGCGCTCCACTAGAGTAATGAGTCTAGTTTAGTCTTCAATACAAAGTGATACTAGAGTAATGAGTCTAGTTTAGTCTTCAATACAAAGTGATACTAGAGTAATGAGTCTAGTTTAGTCCTCAATACAAAGTGATACTAGAGTAATGAGTCTAGTTTAGTCTTCAATACAAAGTGATACTAGAGTAATGAGTCTAGTTTAGTCTTCAATACAAAGTGATACTAGAGTAATGAGTCTAGTTTAGTCTTCAATACAAAGTGATACTAGAGTAATGAGTCTAGTTTAGTCTTCAATACAAAGTGATACTAGAGTAATGAGTCTAGCTTAGTTTTCAATACAAGGTGATACTAGAGTAATGAGTCTAGTTTAGTCTTCAATACAAAGTGTTAATCGAATGACTTCTGATCCAATAGTAGTGTCCTCGTTAATTGGCTGCAAGCTCGCTTCACCGCAATCACAGACTATTGTCGTCAACGCTTTTAATAACACGGACGTTAAGCTCACCGACAGAGGCGCGGGCGCAACTTTACGGCGAGTTCTGAGCGCGATAAAGCTCATTAAGGAGCGATCGAGAGCATGTGGTAGCACTTACAACGCTATGATTGTAATCGTTGTGTTATTGTGAGATGTGAATGAAGTTTAGTTTTTGTAAACTGTGTGCTGCAACTTTAAATTGTATAATATTTTGATGCCTGACGAGAGTTTGTACCTTTAATCGTTATTCCTTTTAGGAATCCTGCTAATATTATCCTACTTCCTATCCTATCCTACTTCCTACTATTCCTATTCCTACTTATAATATTATAAATGTGAAAGTATGTGAGGATATTCACGCTAAAACTACTGAACGGATTTTGATGAAACTTTACAGTATGATTATTTATACATTAGAATAACTTATAGGCTGTAATTTATAACGATTTTGAGTTTTTAGACAAATTACAACGATATTTATAAAAGTAACTTTTCCATGCGGATGAAGTTAGGCAGAAGCTATTAGTAATTAAAATCATTGACTTTTTAGTTTCATACCATCACCCCATAGTAACCGATGAGTTAGACAGAGATCAATGTGGATATACTTATGTCACTGAGCTGAAAACAGAACCATAAAACCGCTTTTTCATCACAACCCATATACTGTCCCTCTACTGGGCATGGGTCTCCTGTCAGATAGAAGGAGATTATTTTATAGTTCACTACGCTGGCCTAGTGCGGGTTGGCAGACTTCACACACTATCAAGAAAATGTCTAAGGCATGCAGGTTTCCTCACGATGTTTTCCTTCACCGTTTAAGCGAGTGATAATTATTAATTCGCACATGATTTCGAAAAGTCAGAGGTGCGTGCCCTGGATTTGAACTCGAGACCTTCGACTTGGCAGTCCAATGGTCATACCACTTGGCTATCACTGCTTTAAACAATAAAAAAATATATATTTTTTGCATCTATGGGGAACACAGGTGTGATAGTTGGTAACATACATCTTTATTACATTCACCGTATTTCAAAAACGCATATACTTAGATATTTATTAGCTTTTGTTTACAGTTTTCGTAGTCACTAAACGTGAAAAGTGGGAGTATGAAAACTACTACAGTGAGGACGGAACATTTTTATGGTTTAAGAACTTTATTTCTCACAAGAATTTACAAAAAAAAAATTCACTTATTGAGAAACAAACATTTTAACATTAAATTATAGTGAGCGTACTGAATATACATTCAAATTAACATGATCTACAAAATATTATATTTATATTTTTCAAGAATTTATTATGATTCCTCTAGTGCTCTTCCACGACTTCTTACACATAACTAGCAACCCGTCGCGGGTGTATATTACCTAATAACATGCATATATTAAGCAGTGATAGCCTAGTGATATGACCATTAAACTGCCAAGTCAAAGATCTCGAGTTCAAATCCAGGGCACGCACCACGGACTTTTAAAATTCATGTGCAAATTAATTATCACTCGCCTTAAACGGTGAAGGAAAACATCGTGAGGAAACCTTAGAATTTTTTTTCAATGGTGTGTGAAGTCTGCCAACCCGCAATAGGCCAGCGTGGTGGACTATATAGCCTAATCCCTCTCAAAACTGAGAAGAGACCCGTGCCCAGCAGTGGGACGCTATATGGGTTGATAATGATGATGATTAATGTATAATACCTAGATGCATGATATTAGTCAGTACAATGCACCCGCGGTGAGTTTTATATAATATTATCCATTATTATCATTCCTGTATTAAATATAGCCTATGACACTCACAAGTAATGTGGCTTTCAATTGGTTAAAGAATTTCAAAATCGGTTCAGTAGACCCAGAGAGTTTACGAGGTTGTAGAGAGTAACCACTACAACCTCACAAACTCACAACTTACCTCTGTATAGATAACAAAAACCTATCAACGTGGCAATGCAGTCAGTCTTCTAATAAATAGAATAAATTAAATACTTATTTTTTTATTTTATTTATTTTGGAAAACCAACAGCTATACAAAAATATAATAATAATTAGGTTAGGAAACATTAAGCCAATTATAGGTTTTCACGGATAGTTATAGAAAAACACTTACAGCTATTCGGGCGATCTTATAAAATTAAACTTAACTAATACATATAAAGTATAACAATATATTATGTAGACACATTATAATTAGGACAGTTAGCTATATTTAAAGAAATCAAGGTACCACTACTGGTATTAAATGGATCAAAAGAGTACTCTTTGCATAATTTATTAATTTATTATAATACATAAGAAACACCTAGACAAATACAAACACTTGTGTTCATCACAACATATTTTTTTGTGTCTTGTGGGAACCAAATCCACGACCTCGTGTCATTATACAACATTATTATTAGTATATGCGAAACCTGAAACACGTGTCTAGTATTTTTATGTAAATAATCTATGTACAAAATTTCAAAACTTGTATCATGAAAAATCACAAAGTTATAAGCTTGTTAAGTTACCTGGTTGTCCGTACAAAAACATGCTCATCACGCGCAGGCGCCGCCCCGCGCCCGCGTTGTCGCGGCGCTCATTGATAATAATGTGGCAGTAGGTACCTAACCGTACGGCGATTTCCGATTGCATTGTATTTAACTGATGATACATCACACTTTCCACATTTTCCGTCACACTTGCAGTCTTTGAACTGTCGTAATGGTCAAGTGTAGGTAGACATTAATAAGTACTTTATTTGTAAATGCAGCCGTAAGTGATTAAATGTAGTCAATGCGATATGTTGCACCTTATACCAAACACTGTAAGTTCAAAATGGATGAAAAGTGTTAAACATCGCACTACTTAACCACAACAGGCTGTAGGTACAAATAAAAACGTGTGTTCATGTGTGTGACGATACTTTAATGTCAGATAGCTCCTCGTGCCGCACTGCCAGGAATACGTTATCACTTATCACCACAAACCGCTAGTATCCGTACCATTTCTTACACGAACACTATGCTTTTTACATACGATAGGTACACGTCAACCGAAACACAACTGCCGCGCGCTCGCGTTATCACCACAAACCGCTACTGTACGTACCATTTCTTAAACGAACACTACCTATGCTTTTTACATACGATAGGTACAGATCAACCGAAATGCTTGCGCTCGCGGTCGCGCTCTCGTTTTGTACCTACTTATCTGAACGGGAGCGACATACGTGCACATTTCCCTATAGCTGCCGGGCGACTGAAGTGGTTGCCTGGTTGGTTCACCCCCGGGCCCCGCCCGCCCCACTGCGCCCGCGCTGACCGCTCAGTGTCAGTGACCTGTGTTGCGCGCATATGATTGCGATTAGGTACTTAGTGTCTCTCGGTGTCCTACTCGTAACATTTTTTAAATGTTTTTGGGACAAAATATAACATGATGTAAAAATTATTGGAATCGATTCAGTTACTGATTCTGAACAAACTATATTCAGGTTTCGCATATACTAATAATAATGTTGTATACTTACCTGCTATCTTCGTTTATTATTTTTGAATGTATGAATATGAATTCTTTGTAAGTTTCCTCGTGTATACAATAAGTATGACATTTTTTTTTTTTTTTTTTTATAATACTTAGGATAATTATTCCTTTTAATCTTTCAAGATTTATTTGTTGTATTTGATTAAGAGCAAGGATTAATTATTATAAATTTATAATTATGTCTGTACTCAATTGAATGATCTCCCAAGTAAATGGTTTTTATCAATTTCCTTTAAACCATTGTGATCCCTCTCAATACGAGAGGAGACCCGTGCCCAGCAGTGAGACAGTATATGGGTTGATGATGATGATGATGTGATCCTGAGCTGGGTTTAATCATTTATCTCTAATTAACCATCACGCCCATATTCACCAAAGGGTTGGGCAGATACACACACGTTTCGCAGGTAGCCTAATTGCCATTAACCGGTTAGGTAGGTATTATATACCAAACTGACCCGCCAATGAGTATTTCATAGTATACCCTAATAACATATATCACCTCACGGTCAACAGCCGGCCTTAAAACAACTAGACCAATGAAGCAACTACATACCTATAACAATGCAAAGTTTCAACGCAATGTTGTCGAAACAATAGAGACTTTTGGTAGAGAATACCAAGTAAAAAGGACAAATACTTATACGTATGTTTTGTGTCGTTTGGCTCTAAAATCAGCGGGTGTTTTAAAGCATTTTTTTATTGTATTTTTTAATATGAAGACAAATAATCATACCGTCAGCCTGAAGGTAAGCGGCAACAGCAGCCTATAGACGGCAGCAACACTAGTGGTATCACTTAGAGCATTGTCATCTTGAGCCCTCAGTAAGTAGTCACTCAGTAGTAAGTCAGTAATTACTATGCCCAGTAATTTCGTTGGCTACATTGCCCTCAAAAGCCGGAACAGAATAATGTTAGCATATTATTGCCAAGCTAAGCCACGAGTTTCGGCTAATAATTAATTAGTTGACAAAGTCAAAGTCAAAGTCAAATGTTTTATTTCAATTAGACCAATAAAGTAGCACTTTTGAAAAGTAAAAACTAGTTGCACGGTTCCAAAAAGTGGGTCTTATGGAGAAGAACCGGCAAGAAACTCCATTGACACTCTTTTTAAAAACAACATGATTACAATGTTAATCTTGATTTAAAAGTTTGATAAGAATAGTTAATGAGAACAATGCAGTTTGATGTGTACCTAATAACAAATTAATCCAGAATAAAAAACAATATAAATAAATAAAAGAAACAATTATTCCACATTTGAAATAAGACCTTTTTTTATAATACGGAAAATCCTCACGGATCATCCGCCACCCGGGGAGCCGGCAGGGTATGTCGGACTATAAATAGAATTAAGATTTTTTGTTGTACCCTTTAACAGGGTCCATAATTGTCACCTAACTAAATATTATATTTTAGCAGCTGTATACACATTATGGAAAGCAAATAAATGACTATGACTCGTACCTACTAAAAACCACACTTTCCTTAACTTGCCTTGTAATCATGGCCATGGGGTCCGTGAAATTCACCAAGACCATGACAGGCCGTGGTCCACCTACCACCGCGCGACACCCGACGACTTTACGTGAGAAATAGTGATAGTTTTATTATTGTTCTATTTTTTTTATGTACTACTAAGGTGGTAAATGAGCTTACGGCCCACCTGATGGTAAGCGGTTACCGTAGCCTATAGTCGCATGCAACACCAGGAGTATCACTTGCGCGTTGCCGACCCTGTAAAACGAAAGGGGAATAGTTGGGTTGGCAACACAACGTTTCCTCGTGGAGCACTGGCAACCTTGCTCACCGTAAGAAACACAACAGTCGATGTTCAGTCGGTACCGTAACGACAACATCTGTGTCGCTACATGCAGTGGGTAAGTTCTACATTTTTATACGTAGAATAGAATGGGTGTATACTGTAAAATTCTGATTTCCCATGAGATTGCGCAGTCAAAATGACCCTCATTCTGTATCGAAATTCTTCAAAATAATTTTTGTCTACTGTATTTTTGTTTTCAAAGAAATTTCTCGTTTAGTACTGAAAAAACGCCAGGGATGTTTGTCCGTGAAATAGTAATTTTATTGTTACATTATTCTTAACTAGTTTTTCTAACACTAATTATCTTATCAATCTTAATTATATTCTGTGATGCATTAATGAAATTTACTAATTAAGATCATTAAATTTATTAATTGTATAATTGAAATAAAACTACTTTTTACGGATTTTATCGCGTATATTGATATTATTAATGCCGACTTTTCGGACCCTTTACAGCGTCCGTGGTCACGGGTAGACTTATTAATTGTATAATTTAATTTATTTACCTTATACCTTTCTTAACTTAGGTATAGTTATTTACTAAACTTGACATTTATTATTTGTTTCTTAATAGCTGACCCGACACTCTTCAATAAAACAGACAAAAATCCCACAGAAACCAATACTTTCCGATTTTCCCAAATTTTCTACCACTAACTATATGATATTACAAAAATGTCAATCGTGTCATTACCGTGCATATAAAAATATTATAATACAAAAAAAAAAAGACTAGTATTACTACGTATTTATTTATTTACTACGATCTACGTCATTCTAAGAGCCCTACACGTCCACAAAAGTGTGTTTGTGTTTGTTAAGAACAGAAGAGAACACATCAACTCGACTCAAACAGTGGAATTCTAACGAAGCGTGAACATGGTTCATTTTGTACACTTTGACTTTATGTAAAACATCATAATGCCACTTTCATGTTCTTACGTATCTCTGAATTGCTTTGATATTTTTAAAGCAAAATTCTGGACTAGTCTAGAAGGCTAATGTGACTGTTATGTCATAATTTTTATTTTTTTAATTCACGATATTTTCTTTTAAAAAATGAGGTTTTGTTAGGCTATCTACGTCAAGAAGTAATTTTGGGTTTGCATAATATCTTATACCGAAAGAATTATTATGAGCGATGAGAGCCTATTGCCATTAATTGGGACCAAATTCAAACTCCGACCTGCTACAAGGAATTCTTTTATTTATTCTTTTAAAAATCTCTGCCCCGCACTAGAATGTTCTCCTGTATCGTGAGTGCGTTTACAAACACAAACTTTCACATAGGTACACAAAACTCCCAGACCCGGAAACTGTAGGTAGGTCAAACAAATATTTGTTCCGTGTGCGGATCGAACCCACAACCCTTTAGCACAGAAGCCAATCGCTCAGCCGCTGCGCCAAACGTGTTGAATAGAAAAACCTAATAGGTAATACTTTGCTCAACCTGGGAGTCGAACCCAGATCTTCATGCTCAATAGTCGCTTGCGACTACAAACGCAAATTTAATGTAAACAAATGATATTCTTTATTTCCATAACAATGGAAATGTGGCGGTGTTGTCCGAAATTCGAAATTTTAAACATCCCTCCGACATCAGGCTGGTTTGCAAGTGACAGATTTCGAAAATAAACATAAAAATATAAATACGACTGTTGATGGGACGAACTCTGTTTAAGCTGGGCCTACACGTAATTGGCCCCAACGTTAGCACCAACGCCAAGGCTTATCGGCCAGCGTGTCGATTATTCAGTTAGTGTTGGCGCCAATATTTAGTTAAGTTTGTTTTTATTTTAAAATGTTATATGTATGCAGTTAGACCACTGCAACTTCTCGTCGAGTGCAATTAATTAAGTAATTTTTAGAAACTTAATTGGTGACATTGCTAAAATTATTATTCCTGAAACATAATATAGCATCGAATATTATTTGTCCTATTCAAAATTACTGGGCAAAAATTTTAAAAAGTCATTTCACATATGTGCGCAATTAGTATGTTAGTTATGTTCTGTCTTTTTTTTTATTTATTGATATTCTATGTGTAGGTATGGATACTTGTGTGATCTCAAATAAAGATATTATTATTTCCTTTCCTATAGTAATTATAGTACTGTATGTTTCTTATACCGCAATAAATAATAAATAGATATTCATGTAGCTGGCTGTCGCATGTTGATTAGCTCAAATTTTTCTTTGTTTATTAAAGACAATTCTCGAATTAGGGAATAAGCCTCATGTCACGGCGAACTCTTTACAAACAATTAACGGACATTAAATACCTACACCCAGATTCAAAATCAATATCTGTGAATCACACAGAGATTTGTCTTGGGCGGGAATCCAGCCTATGTCAACCAGCGCAATGGTAATCACCTTAATCTCTAGGCCAAACGTGCAGTCAAACTACTTAGCTTAAAACCAGCTCAACACGTTGATCTCAAGTTTGCATCAGCGCTTTTGGCTAACGTGTATGTTAGCCAACACCCGCAAAGCTCGATGACGCGTTTTGATTGGCTCATACCGACCGGTCTGAGCTCATCACGTTGGCTCCAACGATTCCAACATTGGAAAACAATGTTGGAATCGTTGGAGCCAACGTGATGAGCTGGTACTATGGTTGCCAACATGTTATGGTGAAATAATGAACACAGATTTCAGGAGTGTTTTGTTTTGCTATGATCATGATCATCAATAAAAATATTATTAAAAAGATAGCACGTAAAGCCGTTATTCCTGGTTGTTATACGAACACATTATTTTTTTATTTTTAGTTTTATTTATTTATTCATTTATTTCAGGCAACAAGGCCCATATAAAAATATAATAATACAATATAAAATAGAACAAAAAATAAAATACTATAAAATATATACAACAATAACAATACTAAATATTACTATTCCACACGTAAATTCGTCGTGCGTCGCTCGGTGTTAGGTATCCGGCCTCGGAACCGCCGGAATAGTACACCTTTCGGCCAAAACTCTTCCTTCATGAAAGTCGACAGATGTTCGGTCGGTACTCTAATCACAAAAGAACTGAAATTCACATTGTGACTAGAGTCTAACCGTTCGACCCTCAGAGTGAGATTGCTCTTAATTGCAATATACTCTACAATCTCCTCGCTTTTTGTAGAGTAATGCACCCTGGACACGTAGAGCGGCGTCACTGGTACTGCAGGACGCAGCAGGTGTTTCGGTCCGGTCGGTGCAGTCCCGCACTTGTTCAGACGGTTAGGCTTCTTCTTTTTCTTCTCCACCTTGATGAAACCATCCATTATGACGATCATTGTGGTAGTCAGAAGCCCAAAAAGCCTGACAACCAGTCTAACCTTAGGATATTGATATTACCTAGAAATTTGGTTGTGGAGGTCTGATGTCAGTCGCTTCGTATAAAATACTGATATTTAGCCGCATCTGGTTCGACTGGAAGACGACCCCAACATAGAAGGCTCGGTTTTTTTTTATGTTCTGAAGGAATTTGAGCATACTCCGCATCACGCCAATTATTTAGGGAGGTATTACTATTTCTCGTGTAAAAATAAATCCTACAAAACTGGACTAAATAGATACCTTTGCAGTTTCATTGCTACTGTAATTACATGCCTTCTGGTTGCAATCAAAGTTAGTTTCGCTTAGTGTCCAACGGCTGCTTTGCTGTCTAAATATTAGTAGAGCATTTTGTGCCTTTGAGCAAAGATGAAGCTTTAGACTTCAATCTATAACCCCTTTCAGGGTGATCAAACTTAGAAGGAATTCGGGGCATATTTCCTATATTAAATAGGGGGACTGGTAAATCACGGTTTTTAAATAATATAATTTAGTAGGTAATAATATAATTTATAGGTTTTTTAATAATAATCCGCCACGTCAATAACGAAAATCCGTGTTCCGTCTACGCTAAGCGACAAATTCTAGTATTTAATAATAGGTAAAAAAAAAACAACAAATTTTTGTATAGGTATGTATAATGAACTAATAAAAAAAAAGTGGTATTTTTGACGTGCCATGCCGTCGTTGGCGTCGTAAGCAAGTTTTCATTTGACGTCTATACACGTCCGTGGCGGTCAAAAGGTTAAGGTACCTATTACACAATGTTAAGTTACTATAATATATCCGCTCGAATCATTCTCTTCATTTTTGTTAAGATACTCGTAGCATGTTAATATATATTTCGCATTTTAAGATGACATCATTGCATCGCTCAGCATTCTTAACATAAAATTTCCAAATTGCTCGATAGCTTAAGATAGTGTATAGCATCTTAGCCGTTTGTGATAGTCATACAAACAGTATATTGAGCGATATTTTATCTTAATATTAAATATTCTAGTATCTTCGCCGTGTGTGACGCCTTTTAAACATATCGGCAAACTGTGAGTGCACACCTCTGCCTTACCCTTCGGGGAATACTGGCGTGATATAATGTTATAGAAAATATGTTTACCACATTAGTACCTAAGTACATTAATCAACACTCATTCCTTCAAAATAAGAGATGTGAGTGATTTACGATGGGCGATGTCCCCTAGGAATGAAGGTCGTGAATAGATTTCCTTGAAGCAGTCAGTACCTGTCTCGACACTGGATTGAGGGCTAGATTAATTTCCTTGAGGAATTGTGAAGAATATTATGTGGAATCTACTTTCAATGTCAGTCTAAATGGAGGCGGTAAGCAATTATAGTTGCCATCCTAAAATAAAGTATTAAAAATGAACAAGTTGGACATACATTCGACAAACATCCCATCATCTATCATCCTTCGACATTTAGGTAAAAAAACTGATGTTAAACTACGGGACAAATGCAAACAAATGAGATTATTTACCAAGGAGTATCTTCCTAATATTGATGTATTAAGTAAATGGACGCTCGTCCTACATAATGAAGGGCTTCCCTAAACAATCTTGATTGAAATTCTTTTGTGAGTTACTCAACTTTAAATTTTGGATAATCGCTGGCTAGTAATTTTGGTATAACAAAAAACGTTGAACAAAGTTGCTAACGTTTTTTGTTAACCGACTTGAAAATAGAAGAAGGTTCTCAATTTGTCTGGAAATGTAACAATGATATGTTTATCAGCGACACGCCCCGTCCTTGCATAGGTCCAATATGCTTATAATATCTATGGTTTTATAGGTTTATACGCCCCGGAAAAAAAACTCTAAGTAATAGTGAAAACCGTATCAAAATTTGTTGCGTACCTACCTATTTTGGAAGAAGTTAGGGGACAGTATATGAATTACTGTTTATATGAAGTTGAGAAACAGAAAGACCATTAAGAGAATTACTATGAAAATGTAATATAGATGAAAACATTTATTTTTTTATTTTTATACCACTAAGGTAGCAAAGAAACATACGGCCCACCTGATGGTAAGCGGGTACCGTAGCCTATAGACGCTTGTAACACCAGGGGCGTCACTTGCGCGTTGTCGACCTTGTAAAACGAAAGAGAAATAGTTGGGTTAGCAACATATGGGTCAAAGTCCCTCCATTGCCAAGACAACATTTCCTCGCGGAGAACTGGCAACCTTGCTCATCGTTCGGAAAACAACACAGCTCAAAGCTGCGTTATGTCACTTCAATTTTCTGCAAAGCGGAGGTACCTTCCCAATCGGGAAGCTCCAGTTTGAGTGGAATGACTTCCATTATGCCCAAAAATACGTTATGTTTAATTTAAGCTATGTATTGCTCATAAAGGTAGTAAAATAATTATTAAATATTAAAAGCTAAAGCGAATAATATAATCAAATTTAAATAACAAAAGTAACAGCCTGTGTAATATGTCAAAATATAAATGAAACTCGATCCTTATACGTAAACAAAACATTCGGACTAAATGCATGCACATATATTAGGGTCACCTTTAAAAGAACTGTGGCAGTGCGTGGTTATTATAATATTTTCTCCTTTTCCAGAATACCTTTGATAACCATTGTATTACGTGAAAAAGGATTTCTTGTACTATCTTTTATAGTACAATTTTGTAGTCTGGAAATTGGAATGATAATAAAAAGCATATCTGCAGATGAATATTTAAGTTGGGGCAACCCTAATTTAAATAAGAATGTATTTATTTTTTTCTTTTTGGAGAAAGATACCTATCTCTCTCAGTATCTGAATAAAGTGTTAAGTGTTGAACATTCACAAAGTTTCAGGGTTTCACATCAAAAAGTTAGACACTTGTTATAAGGGTATCTAATTTTTAATGTTCATACATTAAAACCGAGCTTAGATCTAGGCTAAATCTTTCTGAAACAGGGTCCGTACTATGATGTGATAACCCTATATTTGACAATAATGACATAATTATATTGTTCTCTTCGATTGCCTTCCGATCTGAGCTTGTCATGCTCACTAAAATGTCGTGTTGATGGTGGCGTTGTGTATCAGGTCGTTTTATTCTCTACAACATGATTGAGTCGAACGGCGCCGATACACACGTCATGCTTGTGATCGAGTGCCGTTTGTCGGGGCACTGTCTCTATTTAATGATTATAACTGGATTAATTATTATTCTACACACGTAATTGTAAGCCAAGAATAACACTAATCAAGTTTTTTTTCCAAAGGCGTGTCTATAGAGTTTCTCGCCAGTTCTTCTCCATAAGACCCACTTTTTGGAACTGTGCAACTAGTTTTGACTTTTCAAAAGAGCAATTTTAATGATCTATTACACAATGACTCTGCATACGTGCCGTCGGTTGAGACTGGTCTACTCAAAGCCACTATGGCTCTTTCTTCAAAAGTCTATTTCACACTTTGCCCTACATTGTAAGACACATATTTATTATTAATCTATGTCTGGACTTTAAAAGAGACGATGATTCTCTGAGTATGTTTCGGAGTTTCTTCTCAGAATTCGTCGAGCTTAAAAAAATATGTAAAATATTGACTTGTAAACGTGTCTTTAAAAGATCTATTTACAGAAATAAATATCATTTATCATTTTATTGACATCAAATATTTAACTTTAATTATCATAGTTATTTAGAAAAGGAAAAATTGGACCGCGGGCAGGATGGCTTAGTGGTCATAGCGTCTGGTGTACCTAACCAGAAGACGCAGGTTCGAATCCTGCCCGCGGTCCAATTTTTCTTTTTCTAAATAACTTTAAAATCTTAGCATGGAAAATGCCAAAAATATACAAAAAGATAGTTTAATTATCATAATTATTTTCGTCACACGGATCTCTTCTCAGAATGATAAAGATAAAGCTTTTAGTCCATCACGCTGGCCTATTGCGAGTTGTCAGACTTCACACACAACAACAACAACAAAAACAACCTGGTTGCAAAACCAAAATAATAAGCTACTTGTTTTCTCAGTCATCGTAAACGCCGACATTGTAAATTTTTTTCGTCAATCTCATATTTTTAATCGTATTTTTAATAAATTAGGAATAAAAGCCGTCTATGATATTCTTTGAATTTTAACGAAAGAGTAAGCAGTTTTTAAGCCAACCTTCTTAAAGATTGCAATCAAAGTTTTAATTACCGTCAAACGGCACCACCTGCCTCATCTCGACACTTCGTAAACTTGCTAATTAAATGTGATCTTTTAGTTAAAAAATTCAAGTTCTTATTCTTTTTAGGGCACACTCAAACTTGCGAGTAATTTAGTCATTGTAGAAGTAAGAATATGGTTTATATTTACATAAAATTTCTTTCTATATTCAACCAAATGGAAACAGAACTCATTTACTCATGAACTCATAATCTTATACCTTCTTATCATAAAGATTATGAACTCCGTAGCAAATCAAAGTACACAGGGTGTTACAACACTACCCGTAAAGCCGAGAGGAGGTTAAATGGGGCCATGTAACGAGTCCATTCACAATATTTAAGAACTGTAGTAACGCTGTAAAATATACCCCAAAAAAAGGAAAACAACAACAATTATGAATGAAAAACTATTAAAGTAGACAATTTTATTATTAGGTAAAATAGGTAGGCCTTTCTGATAAATAATCTGGTTCCCTGACATGACAGCTGACAAAATTTTTCGCTTTGATAATTAATTATAATTTAAATTTGGTAATGAAATAATAATCTATATTTTGTACTAGCAACCCGCTCCGGATTCGCATGTGTGCAATGTACAGACGCCAGCAGGTCAAACTATCCAAAACTGTCAAATTTTCTCAATTTAATATGAACCTTATTCCTTTGCATTAAAGTTGAAGCCAGAGCAACACTCATAAATAATGTGACTTTCTATTGTTATAAGAATTTTCAAAATCGGATCAGTAGATCTAGAGATTACCCCATACAAGCTCACAACTTTACCTCTTTATAATATTAAGATAGATATAGATTTGTATTCGGTGCTTATCCATTCCAATCCGTCTATTTTTCATTATTAAATAAAGATGCAAGGCACTCAATGCACTCAATAGTTACAGGCGTATCAATGGATAAGAATGCATGCGCACCGAAGCAAAAAGGTAAGATAAAACACAAACAGTTCGGATACACACAGTGAAAGAGTGTGAAGACTGACCTCATTACAGCATTGTAACATATTTGTAACTTTAGAAATATACGTTGCATCGTCTCTTACAGAATTAAGAAAAATAAGTTTGGAGATTTTTTTATAATATATTTCTATGTTTGTGCGCGAATAGTAGTTATGATTTATGTACGAAGGTTTTTTAGCATAACATACCATCACACCTGTATTCCAAAAAGGGTGTATACAGAGGTGTACATTAATGTATATCTACAGTTCCCAGATATATTTTGTTCCCAAGTAATAAATCCAAACTTGGAGCTGAGAAGTCCATGGTAGGTACCTATTAGGTAGTTTTATATTATAGTTTGTTTGCACTGGTATACCGAACTCATACATGGTATAGTCAGAAATAGCTGCCTTGATTCCCGGTCAGAGTAGGTATTTTGATAAAAGTTCTTTGATGAAAGGTATTAGTTTATTAAATCCTTACTTCGTCGTTCACTGTAATTTAGTGTGAGTGGGATGCGTAGACGTTTTAAGAGAGGTAATGCATAGTGGGAGTACTTCCACTCAAATTGGAGCTGCCTGACTGTGGAAGTCCTCCGCCTTGCAGAAAATCAAAGTAAAATAACACTGCTTTGAGCTGTGTTGTGTTACTGAGGTGAGCAACGTTGGTACAAGGAAACGTTATGTTGGTAGTGGGGGGACTTTGACCCTTATACTGCTAACCCAACTATTCCTCTTTCGTGATAGTCCTGGTTTTGCAAGCGTCTGTAGGCTACGGTAACCGCTTACCATCAGGTGGGCCGTATGCTTGTTAACCAGTTTAGTAGTATAAACAAAAAACAAGGCAGCCACCACGTGCATTATTACCTACATGGGACTTAAATATAATAGTCAGAATGAATGTATTTAAAACTAAGTTAAAACAATATGTACGAACACTTTAATTAATGCAATTAATCTATCAAATATTTCAATTTTAATTTATATAACGATCTATTTATTTATATAATTACCTACTTAGCATTGTTATTATTACAAATCTATTTTGCTGATAATTATAATTATATTAATTTATTTTAGTATCACAACAATAAGCCAGAGGTACCGAAATGTTTTTAATAACAAAAATTGTATAATCTTATTTTAAACAAACTGTATAGTTTTTATAAGAAATAAAATTCTCTAATCCGAAATACTTACTAGTGGACTGTTGATGTACATTATTTATTTATTTATTGGAAGACCAACAGCATTAACAATTTGAGTAATTCAATAAAATATGCAACATATAGCCAATTATAGGTCCTCACTGATAGGCATTAATTTATAATATAAGACCGTGAATGGGTCGTACGGAAATACAAATGAATATAATGCAAAGCTTACAAAAACAAGAATAAATATTTAACATTAAAAACTAAGCAGATTATCAATAAACATCCACATTCGTAGTATTAGTACGCCTTTGTCTACCCTTCGCAGTTACAGGCGTGTTGGTATGATGAAGCAATTTCTCTGAATAGGGGCGTGAAACTGAATGCACACTCGGTTGCCTTTACAATTCCAGTGTCGGCACTAAAGTCGGCGGTCTTATTACGAGTTATGATGTAGCCACGCGTTGACACAAAACTTTGCTTATTTTCCTCTGTAGTGATGTACTGATAGCAACAGTTTTATATCGATAATTGACATTTATGAAGGCCGCCATCTTGTTTAAACATTAAACAAATCCTGTTAATCATAACAGATGTTATGATGAATGCGAATGATTAAATAAATAAACATGATTATTTTATTCTATTTATTTATTTATTATTATTTATTTTTTTAATATAATATTACGATATTTTAATAAGAATTAAGCTGGCATTTGGTTGTGATTGTATGAGGAAAGCCAAAGATCGAGCTCTGTCACGTTTACTGGGAAAAATCTTTTTTATAGTACGGAAAATCACTTGTTCCTGCGGCGTATGCGACACTGGTACTCCCCAAAATACCCATGTCTCGAGAGTAACTGCGTGAATCGGAAACTGAGGACGCCGTCCGCCGACCAGGCCAGGCATCACAGACCTTACCACCACTAATGTGGCATGCCCTAGGCCTAGGCCTACGATGAATAAGATTTAAAGACTTTTGGATGTCTCTAGTATCGAAAGTGTAAATTGTGTTGTGCGGTTCAACACTACTTCCAGTATAGCCAGTGGACTCCAGAGGAATGCTAATATTCTGGCTTGTCGTGGTCCCGTAGCTATCTTGGTATTAATGTTATTCATTCACTCTTCTACCGCAACCATCAAGTATAACTCCCAAAAAGTGACAGTACTAGGTACCTCATTAATCATGGCTACCGCTAGCAGGTCCTGAGTTTGATTCCCAGGTCAAGCTATTGTTACGAGCTGGGGTTCGGGATAAATTAAATGACACCAATTTAACCGATAGACAATCAAAACTTTAATTACTCACACGAATACAAAACACAAATCACCAGTATGTCGCTATACTAGTTCACTTCACAATTCACTATCGCACTGTAGTCACTTCGTAGTTCGCTTCGATCTTCACTTGTCCGTGTCCACAATTGAACTGCCTTGCCGGCCCCTTAGGACCGCTATTTATATGGCTCAGAAAGTTCCAGAATCGAATAATCCCGAAAATGCTACAAAAAAATACGAGTAGGTACTCGCGCGCCTATTGTTTCGCGGACGTTGACCTCGGCCTATTGTGTCGCGAGCCGCGTGTCCTTGAGGTATTGTTATAGGCACTTATTGATATAAGTACCTACCTATACCTACGCGAGTGTCGAGATTAAACTTCCACGCGTTTCTAGAATCTTCGTGAGCCATCTCAGTCGTTCTATTACGTATCCGGCGTAACACTATGATATTATTAGGATTTTCTATGAAATTCTCAGTAGCAGAACGGAGTGTAGGTATTGGACTTGGTACTGTGAATGCCCGGTTGACAATAGCTATGGCAATAGGCTCGCCCCCTATCACACATGGTTCCTAAACATACCGGTAAAGTGTGGGTAGTACACTCAACAAAAGAGATTGGTATACAGGTAGCGAACGAAATCTGCATCTTTACACAGATTGTGATTTAAAATTACCCGTGAAAGGGTTTGATGTGTAGCAGCTTACAATACCTGCGTTTTGACACATTTTGCGTGATACATTATTGCACCATCTTTACCAAAACACAGATGTTTAATTAGCTGCCTGTATACTTAACTCTTGTCGACTGTACACCTCTGCCTAGCCCTTCGGGGAATACAGGCGTGACTGTATGTTTTTATAATTGTTGATGTAGGTATTTTGATTTAGATTGAATATACTGCGGATGAAGCTATTGAAACTAACAGGTCGTCAGCTAGGAAATGCCGGAGCCATCCAGCTTTAAAAAAAAATGTTTATTATTGACTTGTAAAAGTGTCTTTAAAAGATCTATTTACAGAAATAAATATCATTTATCATCATTTATCATTTAACACAAACATACAATCAATCTTATATCCCTGAGGAGTTTGGCAGGATGTAATAAATACCTTATTTTTTTTTATGTGATAGGGTGGGCAAACGAGCAGACGGATCGCCTGATGGTAAGCGATTACTGCCGCCCATGGACACCCGCAACACCAGAGGAGTTTCAGGTGCGTTGCCGCCCTTTTAAGGGGTTTGGGCCTCCGGTATCCTCACTCACTCGACGAAACACAACGAAAACGTTATTTCACGCCGGTTTTCTGTGAGGCCGTGGTATCAAGTCCGGTCGACCCGGCCCATTCGTACCGAAGCATGGCTCTCCCATGGTAAAACTTGGTGTAACTTCTATTAATTTTACATTTGTTATACGATTTTATATCATAACATATATCGCCATCATGTTATGAGGTCTAAGCTATATAATTATACCTTGTGGCATGGTTCGCGCTCCCCGCTCCTTCTCCGCGCCTCAAGCCTCACCCCACGCGTCGCTATAAATACATTTGCAGACGACGCGTGGGCCTCGTTTCTTCCCGCTGCAGCTGCCCGAAGCTAAGTACCACCCTCTACCGGTCGGACCTCGCCTCGAAGCCTTCGCCGAACCCACCCTGAGCTTAAATCACCCTCTAACCCTAAAAATAAATATATATATACATCTATAACAGGAAATTCCAATATTTCACGTGGTTTCACTGTGCGTTTCTGTAGAAACTTTCTGCCTCGCACAACTAAACTGTGGAATGAACTGTCGCCTGTAGTAAGTATTTCCGGATCAATATGACCTTTAAACCTTCAAGAAAAGAGCGTACTCCATTTAAAAGACCGGCAACGCGCTTGTGACTCCTCTGGTGTTGCGGGTGTCCTTGGGTGGCGGGAATCGCTTACCATCAGGCAATCCGTCTGTTCGTATAAAAATAATATAACATTTTTTACTAATCAACTTTTACAATAAATTAGTAAATTTCAAAAGTAAATCCTTATACAAAACTTATTAAAATAATAAAGTTTTAAGTCATAACTAAAATAATATAGAATTGGAATGAAATTAACTATATGAATATGAAATGTAATTAACTATTTCTTATTATAAATGAACTGTAAAGTTTTCATAAGAAATAATTTTCTTTAAACTGAAAAAGTTTCGTCAGCTCGATTTAAAATACCTATAAGCAGCCTGCCTGAACTAGGTTAAACCCACAGATATGGATTGTGTTTCAGGCTATCACAAGACGTGATTTCTGTGTCGTGAAATATTTATTACAAGTAAACTTGTTTGACAATATATTTGCAGAAAAACAAAAGATTTTTCCCTAGAATTCAAAGGGAAAAATCACAGAAATAGGACTGGAATTCGCAATGTAGAGGAGAAATAAACATTATTTTGCTATTATTTATTCTATAAGTATTCATTGACCTGCCAAAGATTTTTTCAATAAGTAATAATAATAATGTCAGACTATACTCTTTATTGTACACCAATGTATCAAATTTCAGAACATAATCTATACAAAACACACAATGGGCGACCATATCGCTATCAGTGCAACCTAAAGATGGACTGATAGAACTGAACCAAAAAATGGGGTTGACGGTGCATTATTATATTTTAAATACAGTAATATTGAAGGAAAAATAAAGGTAAAATTGAAGGAAAACGAGGAAGGGGAAGACCTAGACGAAGTTTTGTGGAACAAGTGAAGGAAAGGGTGGGGATCGTGTCGTATCAAGAGGTAAAACGGAAAGTTGAAGATAGAGAACAGTGGCGATTGCTCCACCGACAAGAGCTGAGATCTTAAATTGAAGAAGAAGAAGAATATATTTTTTTGTTCATAATATACAAAAGTGTACAAAGGCAGCCTTAATGCCTTAGTTAGTTTATTTAAAATAACTAATATTTATTTTATTATTTACCTACATTATATTTTTAAATATCTTTACAAAGACACACATAAAAACATTTAAAAATATAATCAAACCACCAATATAGGAAACAGTTTCCAAGCTACCGGTGGCTACGACTCAAGAGAGAGGAACCTCCTCACAATGGGTACCGTGTCGACGAATACTGCTTTCTGTATCAACCCCTTGATCCACTCGTCTAACGAGAGCCTCTTCAGATGTCGATCGAGGTTATTAAAACCATTGGCTGTAGTAACAACTATTGGCATAATAATTATCGAATCCATATCCCACATGTCGACAATCTCACGAGATAGATCAAGATATTTTGTTTCTTTATCCCTTTCAGCGTTGGTGAGGTTCTCATCATGTGGGACAGTAATATCGATTATTATCATTGTGCGGCGCTCCAATCGATCATCTATTCTAAGCATCTATTTATAAATATCAGTCCTCTAAATTTTAATTGGCCCTTGCAATAATTTCATTTACCCTATAGGTACTTCAAAATAACTACCAATTTATTATGCTTTCTTCAATACGTTATGACCTTTACCTTGGGTAGGATAATTTAAAAACATACTCCGCCTTCGAATTTCCTTCTCCACTTGTGTTGCCACTCGAAAAAATCCCTCCTAACCTGCGTGGGTACTTTAAACCCGATTTGCGTGATTTCCCACGAAATTCAACGACATGTTAACGGAATTACCCAATTTTTCCGGTACATGTAATTATTTACGTCGATGATACTAGAATGATATTCGTTAACTGAAATTAGGAGGAGGGGAGGGGAGGTATGTCTAACACTGTAATTCTGTATTGACTGTGGTAAGTTTTTTTTATTTTTATTATTATTATTAACTCTTAGATTTAAATTTATAAGTTGGTTATCAAATTTTTGAAATAAGCTCTTACTCTCAATTTTATCTGTGTTCTTCGTTATTGTTTAAAATTATTTAACCGTTTAGATATTATAAGCTGTGAAGTGGATATGTATAATAAAATTAAAAAAAAAATGCTTCTTAAGTCGGTGCTGTTGGAGTCGCGCCGCAACGACAACTTTGAGGCGTTACTGGTGCGAGTACCAAATAGCTTTCCGCCTCGTCATGGGAGAAGACTTTTGGCCGCAGGGTGTGTTGTTCCGTCGCTTCCTCGGTCAAGTACCATAGGACAGCACAAAGACAATTAGTGTAAAGTGAAGTGTTACTAACATAAGGTTTAAGTTTTTTAAACTAACACATTTTTGTATTTACTGTATATAATAATATGTTAATTTGTAGGGTATTTATATCAGCCATGGATGCCTGAAATAAATGATTAAATAACAAATAAATAAATAAATAAAACAAAGTCGTTTCCTACTGTCTACTGTCCTACTGTACGCTGAAATATTTTAAACTGCGCAACGGCTTTTACCATTTAGATAATAATATATTCAGGAAGGTTTATATGTATAATACTTACACGATATATCGCTAGTCTTACAAAAATGAAGGTCTGAAATTATTCTCGAATAGCAATAGTGACAATTACCAAACAGATTGACAAAATACAAAGCGTAAACACATTCACGCGTATGAAACCACTTGATAGATGAATGCCGTCAAAATATTTGACGGCAGCTCCTACCTATACTTATTTGCATGATAATTCCATAGGTACACGTTGTTGGGTGAATGATTTTATTTATACAGTAGCTTTCCCCTGTAACTTGGTGTGGATGAAACAATAATAAAAATAAAACGTAGCCATAGTGTAAGAATTTTTAGAATTGGATCATTAATTGCAAAGATTACCCCCTTTTTTATAGTAGGTACGGAAAATCCTCATGGATCCTCCGCCACCTGGGGAGGTGGCAGGTATGTCGGATTCATACCGACTAAAAATCGATCTGGATTTCATTTGCCCTAGTCGGCCATGGGATTCGTGAAAATATGATGGTATAACAGTGATAGCCTAGTGGTATGAACATTAGACTGCCAAGTCTCGAGCTCGAATCCAGGACACGCACCTCTGACTTTTAGAAATCATGTACGTATTAATTAATAATTAATTATCACTCGCTCGTGAAGGAAAATGACGTGAGGAAACCTGCATGCCTTAGAAATTTTCTCGACGGCGTGTGAAGTCTGCCAACCCGCACTAGGCCAGTATGGTGGACTATAGCCTAATCCCTCTAATTCTGTAGACACGTGCCCAGCAGTGGGACAGTGTATGGTTTGACGATGATGTGCCTTGGATTCGAAATCTGTGACTGCAATCCTGTGGCTTTTGTCATGTAACTGCTCCTTATTGGAATACACAGTCGTTCTTTAATCATCCGAAAAAAAATAACTATACAGTTTTTGCTTCTACAACATTTATAACTATGTAAAGGGTATCGATATGTCAAACCCACATAGTAGGTAAGTACGAATATCATAAACCAGACTAGTTAATTACTATTCAAACGCTAAACCCCAATAATAGTCAATCGTGGTTAAACGTGCCACATTCCAAAATTGGCTGACGCAGTTTATTGAACTAATATTGGACGTTAATTAGACATTAGCCCTAGAAAGACCTATGCCGATCTCTCTGGTGGTGGTGCTTCAAAAAGGTTAGGTGCGTTATAATATTCATTTTTACGACATTTGTGGTCTAGTAGCTCGAGTGTCGAACTGTTGATCGCTAGGGCGTGGGTTGATTCTCACAAGACACAAATATTTATGTGATAAACATACATGCTTGTTACATAAGAAACACCCAGACAAACACAAATACTCATGTTATAACCACACAAATATTTGTGTCCTGTGGGAATCGAACCCACGACCCCATGATCAGCAGTCCGGCACTCGAACCGCTAGACCACATAGGTCGTCAAAACTTACGTCGACTTATGTAAAAAATATCCAAAATATTTTATTATTTAACCTATTTGACGTACTGATCATCGCTCTAGTAGTCACAACCGTAGTGGCTGAGTGTATTAAGTCCTGTGTTTGATTCCCGATTCTATTATTATAAATATTTTATAGTCCACAAAAAAATAATACCAAGAACAAAGAAGACTGTCAGCATTGCCAAGTTAATTAAATGGCAATGCTTATACGATCCACTAGAAATAGGTCAGCTCTCTGGTCACGCGATAATATAACAATACTAGCTGACGCCGCAAACGTTGTTTTGCCATAAAAAAAAAAAATTAGCGGTATGAAAAATAGATGTTGGCCTATTCTCAGACCTCCCCGATAAGCACAAAAAATTTCATCAAAATCGGTCAAGCCGTTTCGGAGGAGTATGGCAACGAAAACTGTGACACGAGAATTTTATATATTAGATTTAAATATGTAAAATTAATATAAATATATTCTATATTAAAATGCTGAAATACATTCTGCCTCATTAGTCTAGTGATCCTAAGCGCGACTGCTACGCTAGAGATCCTTCCCTAGAGGCTTCGATCCCCAGGTCGAGCAGTATTATTGGGTTTTTCTATTAAATTCTCGGTAGGAGCTCGGAGTCTGGATTTGTGCCCAGTTAATGGTAATAAGCTTGCCCCCTATTACATGGGGCCTAAACACACCGGCAAACTGTGGGTGTACATTAGTACACCTCGGCCTAACCCTTCGGGGAATACAGGCGTTATTGTATGTTATGTGATGGTATGTTACTATAATGCTGAAATACAAAAACATTATAATTATATAAAAGCAACTAAAACTTAAGTACCTAACTTTTAGATAAAATTATTCCTCACAGCTAAGCCTACCAAGGCCTTGTTCAGCATTAATACCCAAAAGATCCGCTCCGATGCTTCAATATTTTATGTCACAGACAGCATTCAATTCGTATATACTATTTCATTGTTTCAGGACTTTCAGGTACCTATCCGTTTGCTATTTAAATATTAATATTATGTATTTAGGTATATTTGTGATTCTGTGCTGCCTTTGTTATGTAAAGTACGTTGCTTTATATTTATTTATACTTCACGCTGGTTATTGGTTACATAAGCAGGATTTGAAGAAGTTGTACTTAAGTTTGCAAATTCTAGTTCTTCATAATTTCAGTTATTTTGCCTGATGGGGTGCACAAAGCGCTTCTTTGAAGAGGATTGGTTTAGTTTAGTCAGCTTATACATACATACACTCCTTTTTCTCACAGGTAGGGTAGGCAGAAACTACATAGCGCCACTTGCCATGCAAGTTTGCTCGTTATAGTAATTTGGCTCGTAACATTTGTTTTATAACTAAGCCTGTCTACTGAAGACATAGTATGTCTTCGTATTTTGTAAAAAAAAAGTGGACAGACCATTATCTTAAATTGCTTTTGTCCAGCTCTCTGGTAAAAACAACTCGATGGATTTCCAAATCTGTTAGCGGGATCTTCGGATAGACTCCTGTGAACCATTATTTATAATTGCTTGGAAACAAATACGACCTGTACTTTAGAGAAATGGGAACATTCATTTCTATAATAAAAATCTAATTATAATACTAGTAGTTCGTCCGGGAACGAACCATTACAAATATTATTTCTACAGACAAAGTTTGTGAATGGTGAAATGCCAAGGATTTATATTATTATAGTCTAGGAATCTAGGTGGACGTGGCTTAACATCAGGTTGGCTGGTCATCTCAATATTCTAAGATATTGACTTGCAGAAAATAGTAGTACATAATTGGATGGTTGAACAGTTGCGAAACTTGCAAAGATAAAATGCTTGCGCAGACGAGAAATCTTGAAAATCATATAAGGTTAAAAGAAAATTTGACATAAAGAGGTTGCATTTTTACATCAAAACTTCTTACAGGAACTGTGCAAACTATTGACGTTATTATGGCCGTCGTTTTTGGTGCTGTCAAAATAATCAATCGGAATTTTTGCGATGAAATTTTATTTTTGAATTTACACTATTAGGCTTTTTATTTTGTAGTTAATTTTATTTTAGATACTAACCATGGCGATGGCAGAGAAGAAAAACGAATACCCCCCAGGAGTGGAAGCTGATAGAAAGTTGCTTTGCTTCGAAACATGGGAGGACTATTTGGATTCCCTCATAGAAATCGCTGACCTTAGAAACCTTAGGAGCATAGCTTCTGCTAGGACTATTGCAGCTTTAGGATACAGGTACTCTCTTCTAAATATGTCTTTAGTGTTGATACGAAATTATGAGTAGATTTTGTGAGAGAAGACCAAGGGACTGGGGGATTAATTAGTAGAAGGGAACCTTTTAATACCATTTTACCGGTAGCAAGTTAGTATGGAGTATGGGTTATCGTACGTTTACAAACACCATTTCTCACAAACACAACACCAAACCCCGGAATGACTGCTTGTACTTATAAATAAATATTTGTTTCGTACGGAAATCGATCACGTGATCCGGGATACAGATGCGAATCACTCAGCAGTGCCATTCGTTCAAAAATATCTTGTTTATGAAAAATTACTCTCACACCAAAAAATATTTTGACTATTGCCATAGAAAAATCACGTGAGTGAAATATATTTAGATTTAAGGTAAGAAGCAACACAATACTGATTTCCCATGCGAGTTAACCAGACGCACTGTCAGTCACATTGATTAATACTAACGTGGCATCTGAAAAATTGGGCTTAACGAAACCATGTTCAAGATTCACCACACATCTTTGCGTGTTATTGAATAAAAAGGTCGGGTTATGGGTCAAGGGCCTGATGCAGAAAGCAAAAAGTACACCTAGATACAGTAGGAACGTATTTTTAGGAGGTTCTTTCTCTGGGTTTAAATACCAATACCGGTTTATACTCTCAAAGGATGGTTGAGCTATCCAACTCAACCCACCGGTTTCGTCATCATCAACCCATATACTGTCCCACTGCTGGGCACGGGTCTCCTCTCAGAATGAGAGGGATTAGGCTACAGTCCACCACGCTGGCCTAGTATCTGCTGGCAGACTTCACATGCAGGTTTCCTTATGTACTCCTTATGTACTCCTTATGCACTCCTTATGTACTCCTTATGCACTCCTTATGTACTCCTTATGTACTTCTTATGTACTCTTTATGTACTCCTTATGTACTCCTTATGTACTCCTTATGTACTTCTTATGTACTTCTTATGTACTCCTTATGTACTCCTGATGTACGCCTTATGCACTCCTTATGTACTCCTTATGCACTCCTTATGTACTCCTTATGTACTCCTTATGTACTTCTTATGTACTCCTTATATACTCCTTAAGTACTCCTTATGTACTCCTTATGTACTCCTTATGTACTCCTTATGTACTCCTTATGTACTCCTTATGTACTCCTTATGTACTCCTTATGTACTCCTTATGTACTTCTTATGTACTCCTTATGTACTCCTTATGTACTCCTTATGTACTCCTTATGTACTCCTTATTTACTCCTTATATACTCCTCATGTACTCCTCATGTACTCCTTATGTACTCCTTATGTACTCCTTGTGTACTCCTGATGTACGCCTTATGTTCTCCTTATGTACTCCTTATGTACTCCTTATGTACTCCTTATGTACTCCTTATGTACTCCTTATGTACTCCTTATGTATTTACCAATGTACTCCTTAAATACTCCTTCGTAGTGCGAAAACTATCCTACTAACATAGGCTAAAAGAGAGTTCTATGCTTTTGAATGGTATGAAACGATATTTTTTTTTTCGAATTTGCGCCCATATAACCGTGATCTACTGGAACTAGACCGTGAGTTCTGGAATCGTATCTAATTCTGTTATAATGTTCTGATATGATTATATTAGAATGGATTTCTAGCCTCTGGAGTCGGTTGAAACAATTGAAATTGAAATTTTTCAACTTCGTTCAAATGTTTTTTTTTAAACGCCAGAACTGTTCTTGAAAAGTATCAGGAACTGTAGAACTCAGCTGCATTCACAAGAAAATCACATTTGTTTATGCTGGACAATGATCTGCTACGAGAAGTTGGCAGATCATTTTTCTCATAGAAAAACGCCAGAACTATTCTGGAGAAGTATCAGGAACTGTAAAACTCTGATGCATGCGAAAAAATTCACATTTAAGTTCGCTCACATCGCTTGTGACCACTTAACCAATGAGGTCAACCATCACTAACCATTCAACCATCTCCAAGGTAAACAAACTTGAAAGGTTACGCGGCCAAATTTAAACAACCAAAACTGACACGAAAATCGGGTCGAGTTACACACTGAACTTTCCACTCGTTCGCAAAAGAATAATCATAACATTATATTTCTAGGGCGTATGGTGACACTTTAACGGAGAGAGAGTTCTATAACCGTCGTGCGATTATCCATGAGATCGTGTACCCTAAGGGAAAGCCGTACGTGCTAGTGAGTGAAGGAGCTGATTTAGAGGATTCTGTTAACAGGGAGTTAGCCGTCAGAGAGAGAGCCAATAGAGTTGGGATCTTACAGGTAATAATTTTACTTTCTTTTGTGATATTTTACACCTCATCTAGTCCCAAACTAAGCAGAGCTTGTACTATAGGCACTAGACATTGGATACAAAACTCATTTATTCTTTTCTTTTTGGAAATGAAATACATACTTAAAATACATAAGAAACACTCAGACAAATACAAACACTCATGATTATCTCATAAATATTTGAATTCTGTAGAATCGAAGCTACGATCTCGTGATCAGCTGTTCGACAATCACACAACTAACCGTAATTATTTTATTTGATGACACTACTGGCGTCGCTATAGGGCCTGTTTCGATTCCCATACATTATTGTCATATCTATATCTATGCTTGACAGGTAGATATTGAAACTACCTTATTAGGTAGCTGGCCAGTCAGACTATAAACGCCGATACAGAAAAAGGCTATCACCGAGACGAATCAGCTATTAAATCTGTATTAAATTATTAACTTCTTATTCTTAAAAATAATAATTTTCCAGAATACAACAGTGCTTGTATTCCACGATGGTTTTAGCAGAGGTGCAGATGAAATCTGACTTGCTACTCAGAATTTCCTGATGAAAAACCTCAACAACTTTTTGCACAACATGGGACGTTACGCTTGCAACTAACAGATAGCAACAGCTTTTAAATACCATACCATAACGCTTGTATTCCCTGAATAGTTAAGCAGAGGTATGCGATGGCATATAACATGTTTAGGTCCCATGTAATAGGGGGCAAGCCTATTGCCATTAACCGGGCACAATCCTGATAATTTCATAGAAAATGCCAATAACACCGCTCGACCAGCATAAAAACCCGGGACCTCTAACGTAGCACGTAGAACCACTAGCCTTACTGGGCAGGAGCTCGATTTGTTTTACAAAAAAAAATGTATAAATTGTTTTCTTCTGTCCCCCAGTCCATAATCTTCGTCAGGCACTTCACAAAAGGCGGCTTCGAAATATCAGGATACGTTGACTACGCTCACAGGCTCATCTCCGAGAACTGGACCTCGTTCTTCAAGCAAGGCAAGATCTTGTGGCCGAGGGACAACGACTTAGGATACTATCATTGGCGCCATGGAACTGTCAGAAGCAATATCAGCAGGAATTATAAGGTAATAAAACTTTGTGATGGTAGTGGGGGGACTTTAACTGCCAACCCAACTATTCCTCTTTCGTTTTACAGAGTCAGCAACGCGCAAGTGATACCGCTGGTGTTACAAGCGTCTATAGGCTACGGTACATCCTTACCATCAGGTGGGCTGCATGCTGGTTTTCCACCTTAGTGGTATAAAAAAACATCATTTTGCGAGGGGCTCGTGGCTAAATAATAACTACGCTGATCAACCGATCTGAAAGGTTAAGCTGCGCTAGTCGCGGTCAGTCTATGGATTTGAGACCATTCTTAACACATCGAGACCCCTCCTCTCGGAGAGAACGTAAAGCTGTTGGTCCTGTTTGTCATACTAACACCTACGACAATCGCTAGCGGTAGTCAGAAGCCTAAAAAGCCTGACAACCAGTCTATCCTCAGGATATGGGTATTGTCCAAAAAATGGGATTTCGAGGTCCGATGGCAATCGCTGATATTCAGCCGTATCTGGTTAGACTGGGAGCCGATCCCAACACAGTTGGTCAAAGGCTCGGAGGATATATGAGATTAATTTGATTTGATGATGTCCTGGGCACAGATGAGATCAGTAGAGTGCTTATAATTATTTTAAACCATGATTAATTATTGGTGTAAACTGCGCAATTGCTTTACAGCCAGTTGTATAAAGCAGACTTAATACTTAATTTCCTAATGGATTATTAACTTTAATGATTTCGTTAATTAAATCATGTTACAATGATCGTTACGTGTCTTTAAAGTGATAAAGTAGTTCTAACAGTTCTAACTGGTCGGTAAACTTGCTACCATGCTACCAAAAGTACAAAATGTTACTCAATGAAAAAGTTAAGCCACTAATAGCTTCGTTAAACTTCTTCAAAGTCGCCCTTCCTCATTATGAAGTTTAATTATGTGGTTTAAGTCGTCTGATAGCTATATTTAAGAAATAAGTTAGATGTTCTTGAGAGGAGCGCGTTGTAAGTCAATAAAATCCAGAAACACACAAAATTAATAAGATAATGTTGTCCACCATCTTAAAGCGTCCGCCATATTAAATTTATTGTGACGTCATTTTATTTTTCGTATCCTTCTCAGCAAACTCTTTTAATTGATACCCATGTCTTTGGGTTCCGCCATATTGTATTAAGAATGATGCCACTTACCATGCATTGTCATTCAAATTAAACGTGTATGCGTGTATTCAGCTCAAAAGGAAATCGGGAAGTGGGTCAAATTTAACTTTCAAGACTTTCTTACATAGTTACAGATGAAGCTAATAAAATAATGTTAAAATCAAGCTTTATTACAATGTCTAATATTCGCGAAGCATTAAAAATCATTTCGAAAAAAATGGAGTCATATTTTTTGGAATAAATGATAAGTAAATAATTTATCTCAAGTATACACACTTGATCTTAGTTCTAAACACTACTCACAAAGATTCTTTGGAATTATTGCTACTACGTGCCCTATCACTGGTAATAATAAAATGGTAGACGTCAAACTTCGTTTGTTTTATCTCACAATCGCACAAGGATCGACGTGAAACTTACTCGACATGATTTGTATTTCTAATGAAATATTGCTTAGACCAAGGCCACCTAAATTTACTGTAATCATTTAAATTATGTAATAGGTACACAAAATTTTATGCAAATGTGTACTCTACACCTTTGCGTGGTTTTGTTAAAGTCCTGTTATTGCACGGGACTTTAACAAACTTTAATGGAGAGTTTTAACGTCACAAATCCAAACTTCAAGCTGCTACTAGGAATTTTATAGAAAAAACAACAATAACACTGATCGAATCGATCTCAGCATCTCTCACTCAGCTGTAGCGCTTAAGACTAATGCAGCAATACAATCAAATTATTTCCAATGGCATTCTGTAGTTTATACCTATCCCCATAGAAATAAAGAAAGAGTGTGTATGGGTTATACTATTTCTAAGAAAAAGATTCTGAAGGAGTCTGATTAAGTATACAATTCTTGTAAATTACTCAAAATAGATTTAATTTCTCGAAGGAAATATAGTTATCATCACTAACAACCTTATTGTTATGCATGAAGTCTTTTTTCCTAAACTTTTCTAATATTTTCTTTAACACATCCAGATTTTGGGGTTTGTACAGATGCAATTTCAAAGGGACCTACCTGTGCTCAAAATGATGTACCTCCAATTTAAAAAAAACCTCGAACCATCGATCGCAATCAACCTTAATTTTTGAAACTAAATGATGAATCAACTGCAGCTTACCCATAATCATTAATTTTCTATATTTCCAGCCAGTAATGGATCCCGACAGGGGCTTGCTTTTCCAAAACCGTCATGACCATAAAATCATATGCCCGGATCCCCAACAAGACCCTGGACAGAACACCACGAAGCAGAGAGTCTACTCACCCAACTACACCCAGATTGAAATTTATGACCACGTTGTAAGACGAAGAAGCTAAAATTTATCTTTTAATTGTCTTAGGAATAAAACAATCAATACTTTCAAATACATATTCTTTATTCGAACTTAATAGTAGGTATCATTTTGTTCAAAATTGACAGTTTGAATAAAAAAAATGACGTTACTTGGAGCACCGTCTTTATGCTCTAATGTTTCTATCCTAATATCGATATAGGTACCATGTCCATGATATAACATCTTAATATACTAGGTTTTGGGCTCCAAACAATTCAACAGTCGATAATGTATTATAGCTTTTCTTACAACATAGCTATGCCTGGCTTACATCTATATAATATTTATAATCATTTATTTTAAGAAGAATTATGTAATAAAAACAAACAATCCAAATGCGTGTCTTTTTTTTTGTTTCTTGTATTGTACTTATTCTGTCTCTTTAATGGTTAATACAACCTTATTTTTATATTCCGTATAAATTTTAACCTCATCATTATGAACAATCTTTATTATAGGATCAACCATAAAATCGCAAAGAGTACCATGTTCACTTAACTTTTTACTGTAGATATATAAAAATAAATTGGTATTATTTTAATATATTATTTGTAATTATTCTTTCAACATTCTATAAAATATTTGAGTAGCAAATTATTGCATAACGAATTATACTTGTTCGTTTCTGATTATTTCAATTTAATTTTAATCGATATGCATAATATCGTTACTATATTTATTTAACTAACACCATAGATGTAATATGTAGGTACTTTTGAAACTATTCAAAACGATGTTTCTTTGGTGTTTCTAGGATTTCCAAATAGCCAAAATCAAAAAGCTAAAATAACTAAATTAACATTGAAAGGAGACATTTATTTCCTTTAAAATAAAATGTGTTATTCTTTATTAGATGTTCACCTGTTTGTGTAACCAACCAACAACGGTTTTTCTAGCATAACTACATAATAATAACAAGCAAATCACTCAGTACTTATGGTCTTAAAAATAAGTATTATTTTATAAATTAAATCCTATTAACTACACTGAAGACATAGTTTAAGTTAGCGACTTTAGAGATTCTAAGCGAGTTTTCTTAGCCGTTTCTCTGGATGCACTGTGGACTTCGGCAGTGCGAAGTGTGATGCCAAAAATGTCTTCATGATATCTGTTTTCATTCTAAAACAAGTGAAGCATTGTTTTAATTAATCTGGAGATTGAATATTTGCAACTTATAATACAAATTGTATGATTAAGAGCAAAAGAAAAAATCTATAGGTACTTAAAAGTAAACTAGTTAAAAAAAGTGAAATTGGCAAAATGAATTATAATTTAATAGTAGTAGGGAGTAGGTTTAGTAGTAGTAGTAATTTAGTAGGAGTAGTAGTAGTAGTAGGGTTTAATAATATCAATATAACCGTAAAAAGTAGTTTTATATCAATAATTTAGTTTTAATTTAAATAAAATTTTATTTTTAATATAAATAAAGATTTAATTGTAATATATGTAATAATATTAATTATTTAAAAATTAAAGCAGAAAATAAAACTTTTGTAGACCACGATAAAAAATAATTCCTTCTTAATAGAATAATAATATTCAAATGAAATAATGAGTACATTAAAAAAGGGCCAAAACTTACTCTTAAAATGTCAATAAACTCCTCAGCATCCTCATCCGTCATACCGCTATGTTTCTTAATAATTTCTTGGAGTGTTTGTTCAACATCGTCCGCCATCTTACAATCACCACAAACGTAGAAGTGTCCATGTTCTTCAGTTAATAATCGGGTCATTTCTGCTCCTTCATCCTCTAGCAGAGCCTGAACATATTTCTGGTGGACAAAAAGAAGAGAGTACTTAAAAAATCGTAATTATTAAATTCAGAATTGAGAAGCAGTGATATATGACTATTGGACTGCCAAGTCGAAGGTCTCGAGTTCGAGCCGGGGCACGCACTTTTGACTTTTCGAAATCAAGTGCGTATTAATAACTAATTATCACTAGCTTAAACGGTGAAGGAAAACATCGTGAGGAAACCTGCATGCCTTAGAGATTTTCCTGTGAAGTCTGCCAACCCGCATAAGGCCAGCGTGGTGGACTATAGCCTAAGCCCTCTCATTCAGTGAGAGGCGACCCGTGCCCAGCAGTGGTTTGATGATTACTATTTATAAATTAGAAAAATTATATGTTCAGTCAATTAATTATGCGAAGACAGTGCTTATTAGTTTCCCTAACTTGGTTTTATTCCTTAAAGCAAAACTAATGTAAAAACATAACAAACCATCATGCTTTTAGTCCCCGAAGGGTAAGACAGAGGTGTACTAATGTACATCCATAGTTCCTTGGCTTTAAGTCCCGTATAATAGGGGGCGGGGGCTATTTTTATAAACTCCACGCTGATACAGATCCTAGAGAGAATTTCATAGACCTGAGAATCGAACCCAGAACCTTTAGCGTATTTCTCTCTTCCTCTACTAATTTCGTAAATGTACGTGAAATTATGAAAGCCATGGCTGTTCAGCCAATTGTATTTCTACGTTGATTTACTCTAACAAGACACCAACGACATTCAACCTTATTCTCTACTCACTGATGAATCGTATTGAATAGTTTTGTTTTAGATTGTATGATTAAGATGATACAATGGTATTAACTAAAGATACCATTGAGGTCTATTCAAGCTAGAATTAAGTTCCATTACTCTTTTTTTTAAACTTTGTTTTGGTTTTTCTATAAATGTAATCAAAACTTACTCTATCTGCACCTTCCTCCCTCGACAAAGCCAAACGGGTTTTATGAAGCACACCATCTTGCAATGCCGCCTCCTTTTCTTCCTTATACAATTCCATTTTCTTATATCTGCACCCAAAGAATAGCCAGACTGGGCCTGGATTCTGCGCTACCAAATTCTCAATGAGGTGTCTCCTGTGGTGCCAGAATCCTCTAAACGGTGCAATTCCAGTTCCAGGACCGATTAGGATAAGCGGTGCTGATATGTCTTTAGGCATGTGGAAGCTTGGTTTACTGCAAACAGCACACCGAGTTAGACATTGCTAATTGTAATTAGTATAAACACTGATAAAGTAAACAAAATAAATCTTACTGTCTGATGAATGCAATTACTTCATCGCCAGGTTTCAGGTTTTTCAAATACGTTGAGCACACACCGTAGTGCAGAGGTCCGTTGCCATCTGAAATTGTTCGCAAATCGTTTATATCGTATAATCGTTTATTATAAATGTATGATGCTTTACTCAAGTCATCAGGAAATTCCAAATTATTTTGTACTGCGTCTCAGAATCTTACATACACCTAAATCATTTCAAGATCAATCAAAATTTTTACTTACTTTGAGTTCTATAAATAACGACGGCAACAGTGACTTGAATGCTGTTAGGGTGGGCCAAAAGTGATGAAGATATAGAGTAGAACCTTGGCTGCAAAGGACTTAGTAACGTAGCAAGTAGTGATGCTTGAGGTCTACATGATGGGAACTGAGCTAGGACCTCGGCCATGTGAGGATAGTGGATGCTTATCCAGTCATGGTATTTATTGGAATCCTGTGAAAAAGAGTTATCATGCAATTAGGAACTAAATAGTCGTAGTAAATCTGAATATAAATTCCATCACAATCTTGTTCGAATATGAATCTACTGATGTAAAAGAAATATTAAATGGCATTTTGATAACATCATTCAAATTTAAAGAAACCAGTTATGACGTCAAAGTTGTTTACTCGTATCTTACCGTAACCAGTTCTCGGATTTGTTCGGCTTCCGCTTCATCAGTACAGGAGTATGCTAAGTACTTAAGTACTTTCGTTGTAGGTGGTGTCGTGATGTCTAAGAATCTTGTGTAGATATTTCTTATTGTTGCTGGTGGTAACCGTTCATACCTGTCCCAAGACTTGACGGTTCCTGTAATAATATTCAACTGAATGAACCTGTTCTGAATTTTCTTAATTTTAATGGGTGTTTATAGTAATTATCACTCGCTTAAAACGGTGTAGGAAAACATCATGAGGAAAAGAGATGCAGAGGCATGCCTAGGAGATTTTCTCGATGGCATGTGAAGTCTGCCAACCCGCATTAGGCCAGCGGGGTGGACTTTAAGTCTAAACCCTCTCATACTGAGAGGAGACTCGTGCCCAGCACTGGAACAGTTTAAGGGTCGATACTGATTTATTTATCTATTCCTTATTAACTTCAAGTGTTTGTAGACGTGCTATTGATAAGTATTCAAGAGCTAATACAATAGTCTATAATTTTTTTTTTCAATTTTAAGGAATATGTTTTTGGTAATTCATATTAAATGTTTAAAGAATAACCTATAAAAGTGTTGATTTATGACAAAAACAGGTTTTTAGCTTTTAACATGAGTTACGTTGTAACAAGTCTGACACTCGGTTAGACCCAATACTATTCTTTCCCAGTGTCACGTTTTTCTGTCTAAAACTAGTTTTTGCCTAAATATTACATACCACTATGAACACTTCTTTATCGTTAGTATCATTCGGAAATGTTTTTATAGCACCTGTTTTAAATTTATTATTTTATTGATATTATTATTTTTTGTCTTACCTGTTGGTGTTAAAGTTTCTTTCATTACTTGGAGTTGTACAATCTTGTCGAAATCTTCGACGCCTTTCAGTCTGGCTAGTACAGCGTCCACTATATCTTTTTGGGTAGGAGCTAATACACCAATGTGATCACCAGGAACGTATCTTATGTCACTCTGAAAGTTTTTAACAATTGGAAATAAGCTCTCTAAGTATCTACATTTTAATTAAAATAAAATTAGGTATTGAGGAACAAGGGAGACGGTTGCATTTTTTAAACAAATTATATCATTCAATATGTATGGTACATAATTTTAAATAATGAAAGCTATAAATTTTATAACCGATGCATTTATGTTTTGTTATATTTTGTTTTTGACGTTAAAGGACCTTTAGTTTAATATAATTTAAAGGTGTGTATATTTTTGTTTCTATATGTTAATATCTATTAAATATTATTCTTACCTCCGCTTCCATATCAACAAACACAGTTTCAGTGTTAGTTTCCGTATGTTGAGCCAATGTTTGGTTCTCTTTTACTTTTAAAGTGATCAGTGATTTTCTAAATCCTGCTTCAAGTGCGTTGATTAAAGGTAGTTCGGTACTAGGCTTGCCGAACCTAACAGTTTCTTCGGTAACCGGAATTATCCCTAATGCATTTTGTGCGTCCCTTACCATATCGTTTTCATCTAAACAGAATGTTTTGCATGATTCCTGAAAAACATTATTTATTTTCATTACTTGTATACGATTAATAGTAATCACAAATAAACCATAATAGTTTAAGGCGAATATTTTATTACATGTTAAGTTCGATGAAGTTCAAGTTTTTTGATTTGTGCGTGAAATATGAAGAAAACAAATTTTTACAGAAATGAGACGTAGCCAGATCGATAATTCGTCCCCGTACACTCCCACATTGTAAATTTCATCGAATTCGTTATTGCCGTTTTCGAGAACACGATTACAATCAATTACAAAAACAAACAATTGCTTGTAGAATAGTATAGTATTAGTAAGAAAATATTTACTAACTTGGAATATTTCTGATGACCACGAACGGAAGCGTTGCTCTAGGGCATACATTTCATCTCCACAGCACAAATCCATTATTCTTTCACCACCCAAATCACCAAGGAATTTATCTATCAGTTTGCCAAAGTTACAGAACTTTGGATAGGCGCTAGATCCTAAAGCGAATACTGCGAAGCGTATGTTGCTCAATGGAGCTATGTGTTCCACTGAAGATGCTATTGTCACGGCACCTGTTAATAAAATTTAATAAACTAAAATTGTTATAAAAATACATATATAGAAGTTTAATGTACACTCACAGTTCACCGGTATGTTTTTAGGTTAGGTAATAGGGGGCGAGCCCATTGCCAATAACTAGGCATCAATCCAAACTCGGAGCTGCTACTGAGAATTCCATAGAAAAATCTAATAAAATTTTGCACAACCCATGCATCGAACCCAGGTCCGAGACTAAGGAGACAGATAAAAGTTTTCTTAGTAAGATGGAGAAGAAGAGAGAAGATAATATTAATAAGAAAACTTATCATTAATATAAGAACCCTGAGACTGATAGGCTACTTCATGGCAGACCAAAAAAGAGATGGCGTGACAACCATTGGAGTGGACATTGGATCGGATTGGATCCAGCTAATCATATTGGAAATAAAAAATCCTAGTGGTACTATTATTTTTACCACGATTGGTGGGTCCCTCTGCTGGGCAAATGTAAATGCATGTCTGCTGGGCAAATGTTTTAAACTATCTCAATCCTTTCTGAGCTCGATTCAATCTGGATTTAAAAGTGTCAAGATCGTTCCTAATATAAGTTTTCCCACGTTTCATGCAGATAATTTGAGTATCAAAAATTCAGTCAGTAGGTAGAGACTTCCACTAAACTTAATTAACTGCTTTAAATTACAAAATTTCTGGGAATTTGCCAAAAGTTGATATAAAATTTAGATTTTACAAGTAGTACGCAGTGTCTTCATAATACGAAGTAGAAAATTTGCAAAAGGGTTTCTTCTTTGCCCTCGTCTCTTCCCGTTAGACGAGGTCGGCTTTCTTAATCTTGAGGTGCCATTCACTTCGCTGGTGAGCACCGTCATCAGTAAGACATTTATCATCGAGGTAGTTTGTAGTCTACCTCTCCCTCTCTTTTTTGGAGTCATGGAAAGGCACTTTTCCACGGTATCGTCATCGGGTCTACGTATAACATGTCCGTACCACCTTAACCGAGATTCTGTAATATTCTCGGTAATAGATGTTACTTTGAAACTCCCCCTCACGTGTCTCTGAGATTGGCCCCACCCGCCCAACGTAACATGCGCATTTCAGTGCTGTGAAGCTTTTGTTTATGGTTTTTTTTTTTTGCAAAAGGGTTGAAGAGTAAAAATGATAGTGTTTTTTAGTTTAGGTAATGTAAATATTAGGGGAGGTCTATGTCCGAAAAAAATGCTAATGTGGGTGAGTTATAATTATAATGATATTGCACATACTTTTGTTGGATTCTAGTCGAGTTAACTGCCGATTGCAATCCACATTAGCCGTAAGCACACTGTTAGTTCTCAACAAAGATTTTGAAGTTGGTGTCTTGGCACTCCTGCAAGGAAACATGTCATCGTAAGTTTCGTTACTGTAACTTAAAGTATGTGATATTTAAGTTGACATTAAATAATGAAATCCACTTCAAAATAGACATTAATTAGTATATTGTATATTTATTATGAATAGGTATATCGCACATAGCATTGCTCAAGTTGGAATCCTCCGACTTTTCGAGGTCATGTGCGTATTAATAATAAAATATCACTCGCTTAAACGGTGAAAAAAAAAACATCGTGAGGAAACCTACATGGCTTAGAGATTTTCTCGACGGTATGTGAAGTCTGCCAACCCGCAATAGGCCAGCGTGGACTATAGCCTAATCCGTCTCATTTTATAAGGAGACTCGTGCCCCGCAGTAGGACTGTACTTATATGGGTTGATAATGATGATGATTTTGGTGCATAACTTTATTAGTCTATTTTGGCAGTTCTTTATTTGAATGACATTAATATCGATTTTCAGATAAGTTTCTATTATCTTACATGAAGTCCGCGAGTTCTTCTTGGTTTTCTTTTTCAGCGTTCAGCATTTGTATTAAATGTTCAGCAAAGGCCTAAAACAATAAATTATTAATTTTACCGCATTGAAATGTAACATATCATCACCCCTATGTTCCTCGAAAGGTTAGGCAGAGCCTATTAAAACTCCGAGTTGCTACTGAGAATTTCATACAAAAGCTCAATATATCATTACCTCTTTCTGAAACTCGAACCCTAGGCTAATGATGCAGTTAAGTCATTGCTGTTATTTAGACAGAGATTTGTCATTTAGTTATTTAGACAGTTGTGTCTGAACACATTCATTTTATTTACTCTGTCCTTTTCTTCCACATCCTGACGAGTTTTAATCCCTTTAATCGGCCTACCAATAACTTCTTAAATATTAAGCCAAATCCATATTTTTATTCCAAATCCATATAATTGTTTTTTTATATTATTATTTTTTATAAAATAAAATAGTTTCTTTTCCATCTTTCTTTCTTTATAGCAATCCAGTAATTATAGTAACTAAAGTAAGTCACTTCTAAGTCAGAAGTATAAAGGTGTATAGAAATAAAATACATTTACGTTTAGCTTATAATATCGTATAGGGATGTCCTGTGAGTGGGTTTAAAAATAAATTAATTATTAAAATAAAATAAAAACGCACCGTTCCATTGGCTGGAGGTTCTCCGTTGCCGAATGTCGAAGTTACAATCAGGAGAAGTGTTTCGTGTTCAATGGAGAACATGTCATATTCCGCCATACATTGGACCTGGTGGAAACAAAATATAATTTATGTTGACCCAATGGTTCTTAATACCATCATAACGTTCCGAAAGGTTATTCAGATGTATATGTATACCTGTGAACTTTTCACAGGAATTAAAGTTATTTAGAAAAGGAAAAATTCGACCGCGGGCAGGATTCGAACCTGCATCTTCTGGTTAGGTACACCAGACGCTATGACCACTAAGCCACCGCGATATCTACTCGTCATGTCGAATTTTTCCTTCACATGCTGAATTTACGTCTTTATGGTGACGTCAGTAACACCTATTGAAATGCAAGTTTTTTTTTGCTTTTCAACCGACACAACTTACTTTACAGTTAGTTCAATGTCGAACGATGCCACCTTACCTTCTAACTATATTTTTGGCATTTTCCATGCTAAGATTTTAAAGTTATTTAGAAAAGGAAAAATTCAAAAAAATAAATAACTTTAAAATCTTAGCATGGAAAATGCCAAAAATATACAAAAAGATTTTCACAGGATTTTTTTTTTCTGATGTAATACGCGACGAGTGTATTGGCATTACATATGGGGCTTAAATCTCAACTCCAGTACACGTGGTATTGATATTTTGTTAACTTATTGAAGTGTTGCTGACGTATGTACAAAGGCCAGCACATCAAGCCACCACAATATGTCAAATTTGTTTGATTAATTTTCAACTTTAATACAAAACAATAAGGTTCATATTCAATTGGGAAAATTCGACAGTTTTGGATAGCTTGACCTGCTGGCGTGTGTGCACTAATTCATTCTTAAAATTATCTTAGGTAACAAATAAAACATAAATAAATGCTTTGATGACGAGATGAAGACATTTACACTTTTTTTTTTACACTATAAGAGTTCTACTTTAAAACATAATAATTATAGTTATTTAGAAAAGGAAAAATTGGACCGCGGGCAGGATTCGAACCAGCGTCTTCTGGTTAGGTACACCAGACGCTATGACCACTAAGCCACCGCGATACCTACCCGTCATGTCGAATTTTTCCTTCACATACTGAATTTACGTCTTTATGGTGACGTCAGTAACACCTATTGAAATGCAAGTTTTTGCTTTTCAACCGACACAACTTACTTTACAGTTAGTTCAATGTCGAACGATGCCACCTTACCTTGTAACTATCTTTTTGTATATTTTTGGCATTTTCCATGCTAAAACTTTAAAATCTTAGCATGGAAAATGCCATGGAAAAGACACATAATAATTATGTTTTAATGAGTATTCATTAAAAATCTGGTGAACTGTTTCACAGTTCTCACTAGCTTACGAAATTAGGGAGTAACAATACCTCTCAGAACTTCAACCTATCCTTATTTAACAGCTTTAAAATTGTAGGTACACAAAAACTTACCTGAGCATTAAACGCATGTCCAAAAAGGGTCCCTAGCTCCTTGGCATACTGCTCAGATTTGCCTGTCTCCGTCGCATATAAGATGGTCGCCTTGATGCGCTTAGAGAGAGCCCGGCCAAAGAGTTTGGAAGTGAACTTGACAGCGCGCGCAATCTGCCTGAAATGGAACTTCCTATGCACGGTCTTGACGCCGTCGGATTTTGTCCATTGGTGCGTCTTCCATGCTGCTTCCTAGTAATTAAATGAACAAAAATTACTAATTAGTAATTAAATTAACAATTCCTAGAAATTAATGTTGGTTGCCAGTGCTCCACTAGGAAACGTTATGTTGGCAGTGAGGACTTTGACCCTTTTACTGCTAACCCAACTATTCCTCTTTCGTTTTACAGGGTCGGCAACGCGCAAGTGATACTCATGGTGTGGCAAGCGTTTATAGGCTACGGTAACCGCTTACCATCAGGTGTGCCGTATGCTTGTTTGCCATCTGAGTAGTATAAAAAAAACCTTCTATGGTACATTCTTTTTTTTTACAAGCACTACCCTAGGCCACAAATTTAATCCCACACGGAGTAGCTAACTAACGTATGAAGAATTATCCTAATGTATTTCTGGGTCAGTATGGTGTATTTTGACGGAAAGGAAGTTGAGAGGAATAATTTTTAATTCTTTTAGTGAGGAGGTGGTGTTATAAATGAGGCATGAATTGTGTTGTGCCGGTGTTGTGTACTGCGTGGCTTGAATATTTTTATTATGATGTAAGGTATGAAGATGGCGTATTTAGGAGCTTCTCAATTTCCGTTCCAATCAAATAGTGTCATCATTGAACTACATAAAATTACTGTTACAAAATTTGTGTTATTTAACTATGTTATTAATGGTCAGGCAGGCAGGTCGATGTGTCTATTCATGTTTGTAAAAAAAATTATGGAGAATCAAGCTCTTGTGTATATGAACCAGCGCCTGAAAGATATTTCCTCAAATTGTGTGCTCCATTTTAGATCCCTCTTGTGTTATCATCAGATAGGACTCACGTCTTCGGCTAAGCGTTAAAAAATCATTTTACAATAAACAATATACTGACCAAAAACACTACATTTACCATGATTCTGTATTTATCGAGGAATTCACGGCTAGCGTCATGTTACGTTAGGAATGATCCCGACCCGAGGCTAACCCCGAATAATTGGGAAGCGGCGAGGAAGATGAGTAATGATCCGGATTAACACAACAATCTGAGCCTGACCATCGATATTATTCCAGGTTTAGGTGGACTAATGCTTGCTTTGAAAAATGATGGAAAAAAGGAACTATATAGATTAAGAGAAATAAAACGGCTTAATATAATTTTTTCCTATAGCACCTTTTTTCAATCGACGAAAGAAAAAACGGAGGAGGTTCTCAAGTCGACGTGTATATACAGGGTGGAAGGGACATCGACGCGCAACGGCTTACCATGACTTCAGTACATGATCTGAATTTTAAATAGAAAAGCTTATGGCGAAGTAACACAGCGACATAATTTGATGACACGTTTGGCGGCACAGCGGCTGAGCGGTCGCCTTCTACGCTAAGGGTTGTGGATGGAACCTACGATACAGGAGAAATACCCTAGTATGGGGTACGGTTTAAAAAAAATGACGCGGATCAAGGCGGTCAGTATGTGGATGGGTAATCCTTTTGAGCACATTGAAACTCCTTCGTGCCTCGGAGAGCATGCTAAGCCCGAAATGGAGATCGAATGACAGTTGTTTCGAATAAAATACTGATATTTATCCGCATCTTGTTCGATTGGAAGGTGATCCCGTCATGTTGAGAAAATACTAGGACTGATTATTAATTTTATACATACATTACACTATGTTTTTCATAATAATCATCATATCAGGCACTGCTGGGAGGCAAAGGCCTCCTCCATAGACTTACACAAAGACCGGTTATAAGCCGCCTGCATCCAACGACTTCCAGCTACCTTTATCAAGTCGTCTGTCCATCTCATTGGAGGCTGCTCCACGCTGCGTTTTCCGGTGCGTGGTCTCCACTCGAGAACCTTTTCGCCCCAGTGGCCATCATTCTACGAGCTATATGCCCCGCCCAACTATGTTTTTTTTAACAACCCATATACTGTCCCACTACTGGGCACGAGTCTCCTCTCACAGAATGAGAGGGCTTGGATTATAGTCTATAATCAGCCAGCGTGGTGGTCTATAAATTATAGACCACCACGCTGGCCTAATGCGGGTTGGTAGACTTTACACGCCGTCGAGAAAATCTCTACGGCATGCAGGTTTCCTCACGATGTTTTTCTTCACCGTTGAAGCGAGTGATACTTAATTATTATTTTATAATTAATATTTTTTAATTAATATTTTATTATGAGACAAAAAAAGTAAAGTACCTTCACCCGACCTAGAGAGAAATATCCATAGATCACACAAAGATTTTACTCGGGTAGGAATCAAACCACTACGCCAAATGTGCAGTAAATGTATTTAATTCTCACCTGGTAATCGTATGAAGGTCTCAGGTAGTACAAAGCCATTTCTTGATGGAACACTGGAGTCAAAGACGATGACATTGGGGGCACGATCCAGATCCAATCTGACGGACAGCCTCCCCTGAAAATAATATATTCTTGTTAGGATAGGAGCTACAAAAACCTTCGTCAACTCCTCTTCAATGACTTCACAGTCTAGCAAGCTTTATGTAACTTCGAACAACTGCCAACCAAGATTCAAAAACGGTTAAAATACATAGATGAGTATTTTTTGCCTTAAGTACTCTTTGTGTATTAGGTTTTTTTTAATAAACCTTTTTTTTACGACTGCCGCATTACCAATTAGTTCTAAATTAACGTGTGTCTTGTGTAATACGTATTACGTTAAGCATTTGTACTGATATACTTGCAAATAATTGAGATTCTGTTTCTAAATTTATTTGCCTTACCGCACTCTGCTCTCGTTCTCCATATGCTTCATGAACTGTTCGGAGGCGGAGTGGTGGTCTACTATGGACACGTTGTCCCTATGGTAGCTGTACAGCACTGCGATGTTCACCTCCACTAACGCTTTGTCCTTCCATAAGGACACCGCCATTTTTGTGTCTAAGCCCATCTGCTGGGCTACACTCTGTGAAAGGAATATACTTATTAAAATACATTTTTATAAAATGCTATACCTATATATTTTTAATACTTCATCATCATCTAAAACTGTCCCACTGGTGGGCACGGATCTCCTCACGGAATGAGAAGGATTAGGCTATAGTCCAAAGCTGAAATAGTGCTAGTTGGCAGGCTTCACACATCGTCGAGTAAAATATCTAAGGCATGCAGGTCTATTCACGATGTTCTTCCTTTTATGAATACACACATGGTTTCGAAAAGTCAGAGGTGAGGTGCGTGTCTTGGAGAAGACCTTTGACTTGGCAGTCTAATGGTATTACACTAGGCTATCACAGCTCTGCAATTTATTTGATTGTTTAAATATTTGTCAAAATATTATTTCGATACCTAACCTTCTTTTAACACAAAAAAATAACATGAATAATTCTCACCTCTAAGACGTTAAACCGGTTATTATCGCAGAAGTTTCTGCAGCCGATCTCCGTGCCCATATACCAGCCGTTGAAGGCGGTAGCTGTGAACTCTAAGCCACCGCAGTCCATTTTCATGCCGGAGACAGCTGGTAGAGCATACCAACGTAAGCCTAAGTCTTGGAACCAATCATAACTGGAAAAAAGAGGGTTTTGGTGTTTTTTTTTTTACTGCAATTCGAGATCAAAGGCAGTGGTCTTGGTAGATTAGTTGGCTAAACCAATAAAGTGAAACCGAAGGATGCAGGTTCGAATCTTGCCTGAGGCAATTATTTTTTCTTTTACAAAATTCCGTTTCGATTAGATTAGGTATTGTTTATAATCTACTCAATACTAATATTTACATAAATCTAAACTAATATTGTAAATGTGAAAGTAACTCTGATGTTAGTAACTCTGATCGCTATAACGCCTAAACCGCTGACCCAATTTTGATGAATATTCGTATAGAGATAGGTTGGATCTTGGAGAAGAACAATTGACTATCTTTTGTCTCAAAAAATCCTTTGAGATGCGAGTAAAACCATGTTCAACGGCTATTCAGGACATATTAACTTACTTGGGATGATCCATATGCACTTCCATCACAATTTCTCGAGGTATTTCGAAGTACTCCGGGTCCTTGCCATCAGCTGACAGCACCAGCGGCAATATATCCCATGCAGTCTTTTCTTTTGTCTTCCATCCTAGCTTCGAACAGACCTAGAAAGAAAAAAAAAGCTAACGCCAAGTTTTGTACAGTCGACAAAAGTGTTGGCATAACAGATAGCTAATGAAATCTGTGTCTTGATTTACATTGCGTTTTAAATAATTATCTGCCAAAGAGTGGTATGTAGGCAGCTAACAACACCTGCGTTTTGACATTATTATTACACAATCTTTGTCAAAACACAGATGTCACTAGCTTCCTTTATACCTACTTAACTCTTTTGTTGAATATACCTACCTACATATTCTTCTTCTTATCGTGTCAATGGTTAAACAATTTGAATTGGTCAGCACACAAACACCTCAGCGGCATTAGGAGTGTTTGCGTAGAGATGGTCCCCTTTTTTCCATTGAAAAATGTCACCATAGATCTGTTGAACAGCGTCTGTTCAACAGATTCATGGTGGATGTCAGCGATCTTTTGTCCATCATCTGGTGGACAGCGGCAGGGTCAAAAACCCACATGCCTTCCCTTACCCTATAGTCTGTGGTCGAGTACTATCCCCGATCCCCAATAAGAAGCGAGGTTCTGCCTCGTTTCCTCTCTCGTCCAGAATTTAAAACACAAGAGCACACCATATTTATTTTAATTTTTCTGTTTAGTAGCCTATATTAATTTGAAAGTACACATCAAACTGCATTGTTCTCATGTAAGTCTGACAATTATTTATATTAATTTGATATCAGCAGACATTACTGCAATAATTACTGTGATTATATTTTTTCTTATTATTTAATAATGTTTAACTCAATACAATGTAAATGTAAGTACTTTGTAGGCTAAATATACATACTCAGCTTTGAACAGTCTGGTGGCTTTCAGCCTTTTTTATATGGCCTACGCAAATATTTCTCTGATCTGATATCGTCGTGCGACGGATTGTTGAGCTCCCTAAATTATGGTTGAGCTACACAATGACTGATGCATGCGTGCCGTCAGTTGGGACTGGTCTACTCAAAGCCGCTATGGCTCTTTCTTCAAAAGGCCATTTCAGACGTTGCCCTACATTGTAAGACACATATTTGTTACCACTACTCTATGTCTGGACTTTAAAAGAGACTATGATTCTCTGAGATTGTTTCGGCGTTTCTTCTCAGAGGTCGTCAGCTAGGAAATGCCGGAGCCATCTAGCTTTAAAAAAAATGTTTATTATTGACTTGTAAAAGTGTCTAATACAAGATCTACTTACAGAAATAAATATAATTTATCATTTATCACCACTCATCTTTTTGACATTAAAAAATTACAGTGATGGAACTAATAATAAGAACAAACATGATCAAATTAATAAATATGTAAATATCGTTTTTATTTCAACAGGTATCGGTTTCATTGACGTCAGTATCACATTAGTGTACGATTTTAATATCAATATCACACGAATAATACCTACATAAACCAGCATACTTAGACGTATCATAAAATCTTTTTCTTTGCATAATCAATGTCGATATCTTAGCATTTAAAGACTTTTGATAAAAATAAAAAAAAAAAAAACAAAGAAATAACAGGCATCTTTTCTCGTTGGATTTAATTCCATTCACTTCACATTTCATTTTTTTATCATTTACTGATCAAATAAATTATGTAAGTATTAAAATAATAAAATTTTCTCCTGATCGAAAGATGATGACTGATATTTGCATTTTATCTCCCATAGTTTCGCCAAATCTCCCTTGTAATAAATTGACAACACCGGCTAATCTGTCGAACCTACAAATTAACGAATTGAAAAATCATGTTTTCATAAAATAATAGAGGTTAAATAACAAAACTTACCGATGTAATGTGATCTTAGTGTAATTATACGGTTTTCCCACATAATTGCGACACAATTTGACAGCACATACCGACATAATTAATTATTTTTCGAGAACTCCACATCCTGAAGTGATCCAAATGACACTGACGTAAGTGAGAAGAGAGTCTACCAATTTTAGTAGACTTTATTTGGGCCGTTCTGTACGTGTCAATGTGGCATCTAGACAAGTATATAATCAAAGATAAAAATGTTGTTCATTGGTAAGGGCATGACAACTGGATCGATTTGTCTTGTTATATTAAATAGGAGCTTATTAGTCCGAATAAGGACTACTTTATATAAAGAGCTAGACGCCACCACATCAAGCTACCACAATCTGTCAAACTTCTTCATAATTTCAAAATTCTCATCATTTGAGAATAATTTGACCGATATGGTTTTTTTTTTGTATTTGCAATTATCAAGAAAAAAAAAAACTTGAGAGGTGTCAAGGGACACCCGGATGGAACGAAGTTCCTTTCATTAAAATTTAATAATTAAAAATAAAATAACCTGTATACACTCAACAATTCACAACGCGCGAAATTCAAATATTGTCATTCACTCAATAATTCGAAATTCAAATATTGTTGACAAGCAAAAAGTGTCGTGACAACTTTTCGTTTACAAATTAAAGACAAATTTAAGAAAATGGAATCCTTTTTCTGTGATTTTTGTATGATTCATTAAAATTTGGACAAGACATCGTCTGGGTCAGCTAATAATTTAAATTAATTAATATTTATTATTATTGATTATTTTAACAACATAATCTTGATATGCTAATTTACTATTTTGCAATCCAAAGTTTTTACAATGAGATTGAAACTAGTTATGTTGGATGCCACGAAATCAGGTTTTCAAATATCATATGGATCGTAATATTATTATATTTGTTGCATAACACCATTTTTTTTATATTATCTAGCTAGTTTACTTTTTGCGAAAGACACAAACATATTATTGGTGAGATTATAATACTGATTTTGTGCTTTTTTTTTATATATAAACGTTAAGCTAGTTAAATCCTTGTTTGGTCCTCCAAACAAGCTGAACAAAACATCACGTGCATAAGTGCCCAGTCCCGGAACAAGTATTTGTTAGACAAATATGTTTGTATGCGAATCAAATCCGCAATTCTTTTTTTTATTTTATTTTTTATTGTAATAAGAAGACAAAGCATAGGGGTCGCCTGATATTCAGCAACACCCGCAGCCTATAGTCACCAGCAACGCCAAATAGTATCACTCGAGTTGAGATCTTGAGACCTCAGTTGTTAAGTCTAATATGCCCTGTAATTTTACTGGCTACATTGCCCTTCAAACTGGAACACAATAATGTTACCACATCACTAACTACCACCATCAGCAACATCACCATCAACCCAAGTACTGTCCCACTGCTGGGCACGGGTGCTCTTAGAGAGATTAGGCCATAGTCCACCACGTTATCCTAGTGCGGGTTGTTTTGTTAATATAATTACCTCAGTGAACTCCAGACGTCCAGGGTCTCCGAGAATGGATCCGTCCGGCATCCGGTAGCCGGCGTAGCTGATGAGCTGGGGATTCCATATCCTGTAGTCGTGCTTGCCGTCTGTGCGCTGGGGGAAGATTGTTATTGCTGATCTGGAAACAATAATTATTTAAATATATCCTACTGTTGGACAACCTAATCCCTCTCATTCTAAGCAACTCTAAAAGAGAGACCTATAGCTATAGTCCACCACACAATCACAGGAGAAGTGAATATAGAATTTCCAATCAATATACATAATTAAAAGGCTGCCCGACTGGGGAAGTACCTCCGCCTCGAAGAAAATTGAAGTTAAATAACGCTGCTTTGAGCTGTGTTGTGTTCCTTACGATGATCAAGTTGGCAGTGGGGGGACTTTGACCCATACTGCCAACACAACTATTCCTCTTTCGTTTTACACGGTCGACAACGCGCAAGTGTTGCAAGCGTCTATACGCTACGATAACCGCTTACCATCAGGTAAGCCATATGCTTGTTTGCCACCTTAGTGGTATAAAAAAATATGATGTTCAACCTACATACTGTCCCACTGCTGGGCACGGATCTCCACTCAGAATCTTTAGAGTCATTGTACATCATACCTTAATTACATATACATTAACTTAATTATATAGGTAGGTAGTTTCAATTTAAAGCTCAATTTCAGTATCAGTTTTGTTACAGGATTATTAATAAAGTCGTTTCCTTTGGGCCTGAACTAATAATATTAATATCTTAACCCATCAAACGGCTAACGTATAACACGCTAACGAGCTTAAACTTACTACTAAGTATAATTATTTCTGAAAGCTTTGCTTTTAGGCAACCGCATCTATTAACTAATAGATATGAAACAATAATTGTTAAGTAATAATCACGCTGATATATCGATCTATAAGGGTAAGCTGTGCCTGCCGTGGTTGTTGTCTGGATTGGTGACCATTTTTTACACACAAAAAAAAAAACGTTTGTCATACACGTGTTGAACATCAATGAGAATCTAGAGAATTAGTCTGCAGCCAAAAGATCCTGAAAAACAGTATATCCATAGGATGTCAGTATTCTTTAAAAAAATATCTTGCTGGATGAGTCTGAGTGCACTTGCTTCTTGTAATATTCAGACGCATTTGAGTAAAAAGTGATTTAAACGTTGGGTAAAAGTGAAGAAAATAATGAATGTTAAGTTACCTTATATTTCCTTTGTTTGTGCCAAATTTTATGTGAGTGCAGAGTGCTTCAAACATTCCACTGGCGGTAGTAACTTCTCTGCAGTCGAAAATCTACAAAAGAAAAACAGTTTAGTAAAGATATTAAGTCTGCTTAAAAAACAATACTTCTTGGCAAAAGTAACTTTATTTCAACCCACACAGGATTTATTTTATCGTGTTTAAATTACAAAAAACATACGGGTCACCTGATGGCAAGCGGCAACCATAGCCTATACAAGCCAGCAATACCAATAGGTTATCACGCGTTGTCATCAATTTATTATTTATAATTATATACAGATATACTAGCTGCACCCCGCGGTGTCACCCGTCTTTTTTTCCTTTTTGCTCGGCTCCTATTGGTCGTAGCGTGATGTTATATAGCCTGTAACCTGCCTCTATAAGCGGACTATCCAACACAAAAAGATTTTTTCAATTCGAACCAGTAGTGCTATTAGCGTGTTCAACCAAACATAATTTTTATAATCTTCTAAAAATCTCATGTCAAACATGTGTTTGTCATTGTATTCCTCCGAAACGGCTTGACCGATTTTTGTGTTTTTTTTTCTGTAAATATACACAAGATAGGTCTGAGAAAAGTTCGTAGGATATTTTTTATACCCCTAGGTGATAAAGGTGGCGCTCTCCAAATTTTTTTATATGGCATAACAACGTTTTTCGGGTCAGCACCTATAGATTTCATTAGCTACACATTGAACACATTAATGTTACCACATTATTGCTTAAGGGTTTGGAAAATACGAGATTAACGCGAGTAACACCACGATTCAGAACTGGCTCATTAGCCTAGTGCTCCTTAGCGCGCTTGCTATGCTTGAGGTCCTGAGATTCCCAGGTCGAGCAGTGTTGGGTTCTTCTATAAAATTCTCAGTAGCAGCTTAGAGTTTGGATTTGTGATTAATGCATTACATGAAACCTAAAAATACTGTGAATTTGGTGAACTGTGTACTTTAGTTCACCTCTGCGTAACCCTTCGGGGAATACAGACTCTTTAGTATGTATGTATCAATTCAGATCCATTTTAAAAACATTGATCCAACTGCAAAGAATGCCACTATCCTGTTAGTATTCTTGTAGATACTGCTTTTACATAAGAATCGTTTTGCACTGTCTTTTAACAACAATGCGATTATGTTCTTTTGATGTTCGCTTGTTTGTATCGACGTAAAAACTATACATGTGCTTTAATGTGTCTGGAAACGGCGATCGTTCAATAATAATACTTCGAACAAAGTAAATAAGGACTAAAGTCAGATTTTTTATACCGGAGAACAAGCTAACAATTCCTGAGATATATTATTTTGAGGTTTAAAAAATAAATTGGCAATCATAATTAATCGTTCAAGATCGTAAAAGTGCCGATCTTTGTGAGAAGTAATCCTTACTTTGTATATATGCGTGTATATAATGCAAAACTAACTCTGTTTGTCTGTTAAGCTTTTACTCCTAAACCGATGAACCGATTGTAATGAAATTTTAAAAAAATCTTGGAGGACCACATAGGCTACCTTTTGTCTCAAAAAGCCTTTGTCTCTTTGTTTAAATTAAAATAGGACATTGCCTTCTGTGTTTGCACGTTTGGTGGTTGGATCTAATGATCCGACTGGCTAGTTACCAACCTCACATAAAAGAACAGCAAAAAGTTTTACTGTGTTTTGTCATGGCGTTTAAGTCTTAAGTCATAACACGAAAAATTATGAAAAAGAAAATATTTAGAAAAGAGATAAAAATAAAGAGATATTTACTTATATGTATTGCATACCTACTCCACCTGTCTTTATACTATTCATCAGCCAATAATACGGTCAAACATTTAAGTCAACAATATACAAAGGTACCTAAAGTATGTACCATCGGTCTGGCAACATGACTGTAATTAATTATTTATTTGAATAATTTATCCACCCACACTAGTACACGCAAGTATTACTTGTACAGTCGACAAAAGAGTAACGTATGTAGGCAGCGAACGAAGTCTGCATCTTGACAAAGATTTCAGCAGAGTATTATTCTAAATTATGTAGAATGAAGTAGAAGTGAAACAAGTGCTCGATGCCCTTAAATCTGTGTTTTGACGCACTATTGCGGGATACATTATTAAACGATATTTACCAAAACACAGAGGTCGTTAGCTGCCTGTATACCTTAATCTTTTGTCAACAATACCTAGATAATAATTACAATAAAGTGCTAGGATAATTTATTCGTACCTTCGTAATATAAATGAATACTAAGCCATCAAGGATCAAATTAGCAGACGAAGACAAAGATTGTTTCAACCCTCGAGAGGGTCACCGTTTCCTTGATTAATTAATCATATCTTTTGTATCTGATACATGTTGGAGCTTGCGTTTAGAAATTTTTGTAAATTTTCCTAAAAAAAATATCTGAACTCCTTTTTTTGTAATCATTGCTCGTAAATTAATATTGTCCATTGTACTTATATGAGGTGTTTAGTGTCGTGGGCGTGGTCACAAACATAAATCTCACAGTAATAATAATCATTCATCCATGTATATATGTTTTGTTGAGTATCATTATCGAAATGTATGTACCTACATATATTTATCCACCGTCCAACTGCCAAGGGCCATGTATTAATATAGTGAATAATAATTATAAAATCCAACTATTCCTCTTTCGTTTTACGGGGTCGGCAACACGCAAGTGATATGAACAATCGGTATTGTTGGATGTTACACACAATAAAGTACTAAAGGCCTTAAATACCAGTCTTTGAACTTGAAACAAGTCCCGGATTCAATTGCATGGCTTAGGAACCGGTTGGGTATATACAGAAGTGAATACACTCGCATGCATTCCTCCAAATGCTTTTCTGTAAACGGCTTAAAGAACTACCGATTGTTCATGTTGAGATTTTATCATTCACTCTTTAACGAAACAAACTTAACATACCAACCTATATTCCCCTAAGGGTTAGGCAGAGGTGTGCTAATGTACACCTATTGCCATTAATTGGGCACAAACCCAAACTCAGGTTGCTACTGGATAATTTCATAAAAAAAAACCAATGACACTTTGATCGACCTCCGAGTCAAACCCAGGAGCTCTAGTCTAACAGTCGCGCTTATGGCCACTCGATTGATATCAGGAAAATAGTGGTTATTATTTCATTTTTAGTTCCAAAAAATGAATGAGGTAAATTTTGGTGCTTTAATTTAACTGTTGAGTATAAGATTGGCGTTTCATTTCTAAATAATGTGAAAATTTTATAAACACCATCTAGTCCCAAACTAAGCAGAGCTTTTACTATGGGTACTAGACGATAAATATAATACTGTTTTATACTCTTTTTTGTTAATAAATACTTATAATACAATATAATAAACAAGCAGACAAACATAAACATTTATGTTTATAAGTATACACAAGTATTTGTGTCTTGTTGGAATCAAACCCACGAACTCACGAACAGCAGTTCGACACTCGACCACACTAGACCACAAAAGTCGTCCTAATAATATTCCTACTTACATTTCAAATGGAAGTAAGATAATAGCTGTAACTTTACTTAAAAGCTACATAACTTATATTTGAAGTAGGTACATAGAGGAGTAACGGCATTTAGTTTGTGGCTCGTTATAAAGTTATACTTAAGCTCTGCAACCCTAATTAAAAGTTCGTGTGTTTCTCTTCACAGTCGGTTTGAAGAAATAGGCTTATCACAAACGCAACCATTTTAGCATTTGTTTATTTTTTTTAAAACGTTGCCCCACTCTAGGATTGTCTCCTGTATCGTGTGTGTGTGTTTACAAACACAAACTCTCACATACACAAACACCCAGACCCGGAACAACTACATGTAGGTCATACAAATATTTGTTCCACGTGGAGATCGAACCCACAACTCATGCAGAAGCCGATGGCTCAACATCATCGCCAAACATGTGGTCAAATATCCATTTCGTTTCTACATTTATTTTTAACTAGTTGTTACTGTTGTTTCATTCGCATCCCAGAGGGTATTTATTTATAATAGGTAACCTATGTCCTTCTCCAATTTACAATCTTACAATTTTCAATTTACAATTTTAGCGGTCTAGATGTGATAAGTTAACAAACAGAGAGACAAACAGTCACTTCGGCGTTTATAATATCAGAATATATTTAATAGATTTATTTTTATATATTTTTTTAAGAGAGGTGGGATTAATTCCATTCAAAATGGACTGGGGAAGTACCTCCGCCTTGCAGAAAATCGAAGTGAAATAACACTGCTTTGAGCTATGTCGTGTTCCTTACGGTGAGCAAGGAAATGTTGTGTTAGCAGTGGGGGACTTTGACCCTTATACCGCCAACCCAACTATTTCCTCTTTCGTTTTACAAGGTTGGCAACGCGCAAGTGATACCCCTGGTGTTACGAGCGTCTATAGGCTACGGTAACCGCTTACCATCAGGTGGGCCGTATGCCTTTTAGCCACCTTAGTGGTACTAAAAAAAATCGATATGCATATATTAGAATAATTTTGATTTATAGAACAGTGAGCTTCTAGAGTCTTGTAACATTTATTATTCTGATGTCTGCTAATTGTGTCGGAGGTTTGATAACAGTTGTTTCGTGTAAAATACTGATATTATAGACTGGAAGCCGACCCCAATATAGTTGTAAAAACGTTCGGAGGATAATAATGAAGTATTCCTTGATAGGTTAATTTTAATTCCTATTAAAATTACAAATTTAATAGTAACTTTGTCTGTCTATCTGTTACGCTTTCAAGCCTAAACCGCTGAACCAATCTTGTACAGAGATAGGAGAAATATAAGCGAACTTTGTCTCAAAAAGCCTTTCTCTTAGTCGTAATTATTAAGTTTACGCCAATTATAAAATATATTGGTCGGAAACCTAAAAAATGCCACAATATACAACGCGAAAGCTTCAATTTATAAGTAATTTGGCACTTAGGAGGCATCGTTAACAATGTATAGAGGCCAGCACATAAAGCTACCACAATCTGTCAATTTTCTTTGATTGATTTTCAACTTTAATACAAATTGATAAGGTTCATATTCAATTAGGAAAAACTGACAGTTGGATAGCTTGACGTGCTGGCGACTGTACATTGTACAACTTAGCAACTCGGTACAAAAATAAAGCAGAAATACAGAACACATAACATATTCAGGGCATGTAAATAAATCTGTCATATGAAAGCCTTTATCATTCTTAGAAAGGGAAAGCCGCGGGATTCTTGAGGAGCCACGAAATCTAATTTGTGTTTTGGTAACGAGTGATAGTAGGTACATTAAAGTAGCTTCATATGTTAACGTCTGTTGTCCGTAGAGAAAGGAATTTTGCAAATAGGTTTAGACACGCGAGAATTATTTAAGGGTGAGATGGTGCTTCAAGGGTACCATAAGAAGCATCATCGCCTTAAATATTCTTTTAGGTCTAACTTGCCTTTGATTTACCATCACTCCCGTATTCCCGAAGTTTTAGGTAGAAGTGTATGCTAATTGTACACCCATAGTTCGGTATGATTAGGTCTCATGTAATAGAGGGCGAGCCTATTGACATTAACCGGGCAGAAATCCAAGCTCCGAGCCGCTACTGAGAATTTGGTAAAAACCCAATAGTATTTTGCTCGACCTGAGATTCGAACCCAGGGCCTCTAGCAATTGTACACCAACAGTTCGCCGGTATGTTTAGGTATCATGTAATAATGGGCGAGACTACTGTCAATTATCGCTCAAATCCAAACTTTGAGCTACGACTGAGAATTTCATAGAAAATCCTATAGTACTTTGGACCTGGGAATCGAACCCAGAACTTCTAACGTAGCAACCCATATAAAAAAATGTTGATTGTATTAAGTTTCTATACGCATTACTTATATTTGTTTTACACATTACCACACGTTATATGAAGCAGTCAAACGATAAAGACTTAAAAAAATGTAACTATAAAGTTAATCATTATTACGAAAATAGCTTGAATGCATATCTACCTACTCGTAATATTATTTATATATATTTTAATCTGTCTGCTGTCTGCAGCATTTGAATACTATAAATACTAAGGAATCCATAATTATACAATATTATAGGTAACCTAATAAATATTAAAAATAAAATTTATAGGTTCCATTTTAAATGTAAAACAGTGGCCGGTTTTCTCATTATATTAAAACCATTCTAGAACTTGTTAGAACATAATTTTCCATTGACAAGTGTATCTTATCTATACACCGTGTTTTTTTTTTCATCTTACAGCCGAAAGGATATACTTCTACAGAGTCATCATGATCAACAGTTTCTTGTATGGGATCAACTATATAGTGCAAAAAAAAAAACAGCTACATCCTACATTTTGTCGCGAGACTTAACCTTTTTTCTAAGAGCTCTCTTTTTTTGTCAAGATTTCAGATTTAGTCTCATATTTAGTAGAAATAATATTGAGATAATGGTTTCCTTCAACTATAAGACGACAAAAAAAAGCACGGTGTATATTTCAATTACACTATTAAAATAGTACTTTTCAATACTTAGAAACACCCAGACAAACACTCGTGTTTATCAGATAAATATTTGTGTCCTGTGGGAATCGGACCCACGACTGTGGCGTAGTCCGTGACTCGAACCAGACCATAGACATCGTCGATTTATATTCTTATCCGTCCTCCTACAGACAAAAGCCTACCGAATCACATTGATAATTATATACGTGTTACAAAATACCCCGTAAAAAATATAATTAATTATCAAAGTCAAAAATTTTGTCAGCTGTCATGTCAGGGAACCAGATTACTTAACAGAAAGGCCTACGTACCTATTTTACCTAATAATTGTCTACTTGAATTGTTTTTCTATTTTTCATTCATAATGTTGTTGTTTTCCTTTTTTTGGGGTATATTATACAGCGTTGCTACGGTTCTTAAATATTGTGAATGGACTTGTTATAAGACCCCATTTAACCTCCTTACGGCTTTACGGGTAGTTTTGTAACACCCTGTATTATGACTAACCTGCAGTTTCTTCCACTGTATTCTCCCAATGCACCTGGTTGCATTACGCCATGCCAACTTCGCTCCGAACACTAGTTCTGAAGTCTTCAACTGATAAGTGCCTTTTTCTTTTAATTCCTTCTGTACTTCCTCCAATCTTGCTCTCTCGGCATCCGTGTTTTCTCTGGAAATAATTGTTGAATAAGTGTTGTTGTTTTTATAACATATGAAGAAAATATGTATAAAATCTTACTTTTACAGTTCCTTTTTATGAAATTGTGTTTTATGCCCATTTTCACTTATAGACACGTAATAAAACGTGTTCGCGATACTAGTTAGAGAGGGATAGAGGTCTGCAGATTAAATAGCGCCATCCCTCACACACAAACGAAAAATGAAAAAAAAATAATTTTTAATGAAAGTATAAAAATTTATAGTCTCCTTCAATAATCCAATTCAATTATTTTTCCAGAGCTAATCAAATATTTTCTCCAGTCATAGGACATAGTTTTTGTTGGCTCTTTAGTGAAAAGGAAATGAGTTTTAGATTGAAGCAGTTACATTTTAAAATTCCTGTCTAGATGTATTTTGCTTTTAGTATCTAATTTAAAACGTTTTATTTTCGTTTTGAATCGAAGCAAGAGGGGCTCGGGGCTAAGTAATAACTAAGCTGATCAACAGATCTGCAAAGTTAAGCTTCACTAGCCGCGGCCATTCTGTGGATGGGTGACCATACTTAACACTTTGAAACCCCTTCGTACCTTGGAGACCACGTAAAGCCGTCAGTCACGGTTGTCATACGATCATTTTTCTATGAAAGTCGTAAATCCAAAATACCCGACAACCAGTCTATTCTCAGGATATCGGTATTAACCAAAAATTGAGTTGCGAAGGTCTGACGGTAGTCGCTTCGTGTAAAATACCCCAATATAATTGGGAAAAGGACTCAGTGTGATTAAATTGAGTCGATTCAAAATCTTATTTTTGGACTTTAGTCAACAGGAAAACTACCAAATAACAATATTAAATACCAAATTCATAAAATTGATTGATGATTTGTCGTAAAAAAGCGCAATCGAACGCTAATTTGTATGTTTGTCCCCTATGATACAGGGTGTACGGCAACTGTCTTTAAGAAAAGTTACCTTCGTATTGACGCAAAGTACTGTCTGAGGAAGACTTTGGCTTCTTTCTCCACTTCTTCAGGGGTGCGCGGCTCTTCACCCCGGTCAGGGATATTCATTATACTGGAAAGGCATACTTTCTCCGTACAACTTGTGTTCTGAAACAATACAATCATATGTCAATACAATGTTTTTTTTACAGTTCGATCAAACAACAATAATTTGATCTACAATAATTTGTTTCAATCGCTTTATGAAATTAATATTTGATTAACATGTATTCTTTCGAATTTGTGCAAGAAATGTATTTAAATAAAATAAATAAATAAATAAAAATTATTGATAAGAAATAATAATAATTTCTATTTATATTAAAATAGTAGCTTCTGAAAGTGGCATTTCAAAAGCTTGATATTACTTTTTCAAGCGACGATAAACTTTAAATTAACAAAATCTTTAAAATGTACTGATTTACTTTCCTATTATTATATCTATAAAAGTACTTATATACTGTATAATAATATCTATATACTTTGTTATGCCGTATATTGTCCGGACAACATACAATCTAGTATGCGTATGGTCAGCGAGGTGGTTTTGGTAGGTATTCTGTTTACCGTCATAACAAAGCTTTTATTTACTTTGACCTCTTCGAGAGACGGAGAGTAAATATTATGATGACGTAAAGACAAATGCTGCGCTGTGTTGATGTTTCATAGACATTTTTTTATAGAATTGTCTAATTTTGTTATTCTTTCAACGTGAGGCTGCTTACAGATGCACGTGGGATCTTAGCTCGTGTTATTGCACAGATATTCGACTAAGCAGTGATAGCCTACTGGTATGACCATTGGACTCCCAAGTCGAAGGTCTCGAGTTCGAACCCAAGGCCTCTCACTCCCACCTCTAACTTTTCGAAGTCATATGCGTATTAATGATCACTCGCTTAAACGTTGAAGAACATCGTGAGGAAACCTGCGTACCTACCTTAGAGATTTTTTTCGACGGTTTGTGAAGTTTGTCAACCCGCACAAGGCCAGCGTGGTGAACTATAGCCTAATCCCTCTCAATATGAGAGGAGACCCGTGCCCAGCAGTGGGACAGTACGTGGGTTGATGTTGACGATGATGGTGATGATTCAGCTTTTATGGTTTAAGACATTTATTCCTTACTAGCTGACCCCGCAAACGTTGTTTTGCCATAAAAAAAAAATTTAGGGGTATGAAAAATAGATGTTGGCCTATTCTCAGACCTCCCCGATAAGCACAAAAAATTTCATCAAAATCAGTCAAGCCGTTTCGGAGGAGTATGGCAACTGTGACACGAGAATTTTATATATTAGATAAAAACATTAGCATTAATTTGTCTGATAAATACAGGGATACCTTATACTAGGATTCTATCAGCAGGCATTGGAATACGTATACTTATAATAGGTTGTTCTGTTTACATACATTAAAGATAAAAAGGTAAGTATAACAATATAACAAGATGTTGGTACAATATTATACTATGTTTACCAGAAATAAATAACAAACAATAACCGTGTTGCAAAACATTGGTATGTTAATATTTTTGATTATGTTTAATATTATATTTATTACGACAATCATATAAAAACTACACACACAATAAATAATAACAGTAAATTTGAAAATCTCCTCCCCTATTTCTTGAAATTAGTCTTATCATCTGTATCTTGTCATATAATTACCTATGTCTTTGGTCTCTCAAAATCTCATTTGCCGTCAGCAATACCTCTAGTCGGCAAAAAAAGGTTTAATACTATTTAATCATAATTAAAGTACCGTCGACGAAGTTTTTTAAAAGGAGTTCTTAAATAAATTCTTAGAAAATTACTTAGGTAGGTACGTCCTGCACTTTATAAATAATGTTGTAGGAGCCTAGATATAACGTATCTAATGTTATACTCGTATGATGAAAAACTGCAGCTACAAATTGTTATTTTTTATTCAGTATGGAACTCGCAGTAAATCAAACAAGATATTTTTGATTTACTGTTCAACACTGTCCACCGTCCTAGTATGGGCCAGCGTTTTTTTTTAACCAATCAAAAGAGAAATAGAAGCAGCGTGCTCCATATTTGAAATTGGATTACAACCCATTTACTATCATAATGCCTACTTGTTGGCAGACTTCATACGCTGTCGAAAAAATCTATCATACGTGATCGTTAAAACGTCAAAGGTGCGTGCCGTGGATTGAAATTGCGAGACCTATGATTTGGCCGTCAAGTCAATTTTGTGTGTGTCAACAGTATTTTGGTCTCCTGAGGATAATTTATTAGTAGCAAACTTAACTCCTCTTTTATGAACCACTGCTCCAGAGGCTCTGCTCCATCAGTAGTGGCTCTAGAGTGGTGAATATCTGTAATTTTCTGTTTTCTTTTTTTCTATTATTTAAAAAGATAAAAAAATATACTTTTACTAACAGTGTGACTCCACGTTACTTGAAATAAATTTATTATTATTTTTCCTTTATTCATCTATGTACAATATTATTGATATTATTAAATATTTTAACAAATACTACAAAAAGATAGTAAAACATTTAAAAATATAAAAAATAGTAGCCCACCGGTATCGGGAATAGTATCCAAGCTACCGGTGGTCAGGGCCCCAGCGAGAGGAACCTCCTGGCGATGTACGCCGTGTCCAGGAGTACCGCTTTCTGTATCAAACCCTCGACCCAATCGCCTAAGGAAAGCCTCCTCAGATATAAGTCAAGATTCTTGGCTATTAGATGCACATCACGAAATATATAATTATACAAAATTATTCACAAAACAGACTAGCTGACACGTATTCACACCTAAGTCGCAAAACTAATTTCGGTAAAATTTTGTATTGCATCAAGAAAAAATACTATCAATAGAATATACAGTTATTTTGGCAACTAATTTTAAAAAGATAAAATTATTAGGCTCCATCTGAACAGTAGCTATGAGATCATGCATCGTGCAATTATTTCCTAATTATAACTACATGTAATTATGATTATAATTCTTAATGTCACTATCTACCAGGAAATCGAGATTATCGCTCACTTATCAGATACTATGGTTATCTTAACCTAATAATCTTAAATAACACCATAAATTTAACCTTTCGCAATTTGTCGAGATAGCAATGTTTTTTTTACCAAGGTGATCATCAAACGCGTCAGGCGTTGATGAATTTATCGCACGTGGCGTTTAATTATTGCAGCACGATGAGAAGACACTCTATGGGGCTCGTGGCTAAGTAACGCCTACACTGATTAACCGATCTGCGAGGTTATAAGCTGCGCTACTCGCGGTCAGTCAGTGGATGGGTTTTATGTATTATATTGGACAATAGCTAATCCCCTCTCATTCTGAGAGTATACCTGTGCCTGTGGTATATTTACGACTGGTCCTGGGTTCTATTCCAACATCGAACATTTTTGAGTTTTTTGAATTTACTATGAAAATCTCAGTGGCAGCTCGGAGTCTGGAATTGTGCAATGGCAATAGGGACGCCCCCTATTACATGGGTCCTAAACATGCCGGACGAACAGTGGCTGTGCAAACAATTATACAGCTCTGTCTAACCCTTCGGGGAATACAGGCGTGCTAATATGTATATAATTATTGAAATAAAACTAATAATAAAAAAACATTTACGCGAATATTATACATTAAAATAAAACTAATTTTTACGGATTATATCGCGTTATATTGATTATTAATCCCGACGTTTCGGACCTTTTACAGCGTCCGGACGGAAATCCGTAAAAAGTAGTTTTATTTCAATGTATAATATTCGCCTAAATGTCATAAATCAATATGTATATAACTATTTATGGAAAAAAATATATAATTAATCATTGTTAATTATATATTCACGTGACAACAATCAATACTCATGTCATGTAACAATTATTTGTTCTATGTATTCTGTTTGTGTTTAACTAGCAATTATGAGTTGCTGAGCGCTCATTGTGTGACTGTGTGTTCACTGGAACTAATCAGTGGTTTCCAATCAGTGATCAGTGCAACCTTCTAGGCAAATGGCTCTCTGACTATTCTAATATCCTGGTACGGTCAGCAACGAAAGTCGCCAAAAACATTACTTATATATTGATTTCTGACATTTACGCGAATATTACCGACGTTTCGGACCCTTTACAGCGTCCATGGTCACGGGTAAAGGGTCCGAAACGTCGGGATTAATAATATCAATATACGCGATAAAATCCGTAAAAAGTAGTTTTATTTCAACATTACTTATAATTAAGATAAGATTAAGTTCCACCCCCTATTCCACATGGGACGTAAACATACCGGCAAACCGTAGGTGTACATTAGTACCACACTGCCTCATTCTTCGGGGATTTAAGGCGTTATGATTTATGTTTTAATATACAATTTTCAAAAAATTCAAAAACAAGTGAATATCATCGGACATCTGATGTCAGGTACTTTTTTACTACATTTGGGTCCCTTTACCACCTCCTTGAGGCAATACTTCCATTTGCAAGTAACCCTGTATAATCTGTTCCATATGCGAAACCTCGTAGGTATCTTCGTTCGGTTAGTACCTAACTTATTGACAATAAGGAAAGCAATTTGATGATTGCATCGTGTTCAGCTACTTTCGTTGCCAACTGTACAAGCCTTGAATTAACACTGTTATAATTATGTTAATTACGAGATTGTGGTATGTTTTGATTTTGTAAATTTAGTCATTTAGCTATAATTATCAATTATTTATAGGAATAGATATTTACATATAAATTTTACTATTGATAACATTAATATTAATTAGTGCGACCCTGACACAACTTTTTTAGATAGCTCTGTTTACAAAAGCCTCTGCTAATGAGGAGATAAGGCATATAGTACAATAATTAATTTTAAACTACAATTAAAAAATATACAAGATTAAATCTTTTTTTTATACCACTAAGGTGGCAAACAAGCAAACGGCCCACCTGATAGTAAGCGGTTACCATGGCCTATAGACGCTTGCAACACCAGAGGTATCACTTGCGCGTTGCCGACCCTGTAAAACGAAAGAGGAATAGTTGGGTTGGCCGTTTATGGATCAAAGTGCCCCCACTGACAACACAACGTTTCCTCGCGTAGCACTGAGTGGCAACCTTGCTCACCGTAAGGTGTTCAGCGCGCGGTTGTTTAGCGGTGTTGCGCGCGTTCTGCAGACAGATAACGCCACGAACTTTAAATTATTATTGATTTGTATAAAATCATGCATTAGCTGTCTATATTATCTGTGGCAAGAAAAAGGTGCTCGGTCTCTTTGCCTTACAACCACGACACGAACAACATCTATAAAATTTCATATCGAACATTTGTAACTTTTATTAATTTTTACGATTATACCTTTTATTATAACACGATCTTTAATTTACAAAACGACGAAACGAAAACATAAGGAACACAACAAAACTCAAAGCAGTGACATTTTACTTCGATTTTCTGCAAGTCCAATTTGAATGGAATAACTCCCACTATGCCCTTCCTCTCTTAAAATACCATCTTCAATCAAATTTAACACATCATACCTTCACGCCTGTGCCCTGAATAGTAAGGCAGAGGACGCTATTATAACCGGGCACAAATCAATATTACCAATATGACCTTCAAACCTGCAAGAAAAGAGCGTACTCCCTTTTAAAAACCCGCTTGTGACTCCTCTGGTGTTGCGGGTGTATATTGGCGGCGGAAATCGCTTACCATCAGGCGATCCGTCTGCTCGTTTGCCCACTATCCCATAAAAAAAACCAAACCTCAAGCTGCTACTGAGAATTTCATAGAAAACCTCAATAACACTGCTCGATCTAAGTATCGAACTCAGGACCGTAACCGATAAATGTAGTAAGGTATTGTTCCTGGTCTGGGTATTTGTATATGTGAGAATTTGTGTTTGTTAAAAGCACCCAGGGGGATTCAGGAGAAAATGTGGGGCGGAAAAAAACAGATCCCGCGTTCGAATCCAATGCACATACCCCGTTTTAGTAATCGTATTAATAATTATTTAAACACAAAAAATAACAATATGCGGCTTTTGAATATATGTTGTCTTACAGTCGTCAAATGTTTATAGTTAAAATGTTTAAAGAATAATGTTCAATCATTCTGTTCAATGAAAAACTTGCAGATCGGTTGATTAGCGTGTCACTAAGTGATATCTACGCTGTTAGCCACGAGCCCCCTAAGAAAAAGAAGAAACTCCAGGATGTTCGTTCTAAATAATAATTAATAGGATAGAAAATCCTGGAGGGAAAAAGCAAACAACTGGCTTTTCAATAGGTGTTACTGACGTCACCATAAAGATGTAAATTCTGAATGTGACGGCAAAATTCGTCATGGCGGGTGGGACTCGCAGTGGCTTAGCGGTCATAGTGTCTGGTTAGGTACAAACTAGAAGACGCAGGTTCGATATCTTTAAAATCTTAGCGTGGGAAATCAAAAAAATCAAAAAGATAATAATATTTTTTACTATAGAAAATCTTAAACTATGTTAGGAGAGGCCTTTGCCCAACGGGGAACAAAAGAGGTTACGTAAAAAAAACTATGTAATAACCTACTTGGTATTACTTTTATGGACATTGGACCTTGAACATCATCGAGCAAAAACTACCGAACTATTTGGTCTCGTCATGTAACTACGATAATCCCATGGTTCCAGATATCTGCCGAAAACGTGACGTGAAAATGTCATGAGAAAGACACCAAGCAATGTTATTTTTAAAAACGTTCGCGATGTATCACGTACGAGAGAGAAAAACAACCTTTAAAGGCAGATTTTAAAGACACAGATTTTTCACTTTATCGATAGCAATATTTTTAAAAACGTTCCCGTAATATCATGACGTGTATGCGAATGCGAGAGAGAAACGAAAAACTACCTTTAAAGGCAGATTTTTCAAAGGTAAACCTCAGACTTTTCGAAATCATGTGCGTATTAATAATTTAATTATCACTGGCGAGAATTAATTTGATTTTAAATGAATGTAGCTTTAAATGTAACTTTAATTTCAATATTGTATTAATACATCATTAGTTTGTAGTCGTAGCTGCGACTGCTACGCTAGAGAACCTGTGTTCGATTCCCAGGTGGAGCAGTGTTATAGGATTTTGTTAAATTTGCAGTAACAGCTTGTAGCTTGGATATATGCCCAGTTAATGGTATAAGGTTCGCCCCCTATTACATGGAACCTAAGCATACCAGTAAACTGTATGTGTACATTTAGTACACCCCCTGCCTAATCCTTCGGGGACCACTGGCTATATGATATGTTATGCAGTGTAGGTACGGTCACCAAAAGAGTTAGGTATACAGGCAGCTAATTAAACATCTGTGTTTTCATAAAGATTGTGTAATAATGTATCACGCAATATGTGTCAAAGCGTAGGTATTGTAAACAGCTACATACCTAACCCTTTGGCACGTAATTATTTATGTCGAAATCTGTATAAAAATGCATATTTCGTTTTATATCTTTATACGTAACTCTTTTGTTGACTGTACATTGTATGAATGTAATACAGTGTTGACAAAATATATCAACAGTTTGGTCCCAGTAAAACGCTTTGAAATCCATTAAGTTACATAATATAATAGAAACCTTAATGAATGACAATGACACGAAACGTATCCCGGATCAGATTAATAGTTAAAAACAGTTTAAGTCACTATCAGTTTAATCTAGCTATATTGTAAAAGCTTTTCGTTTAAAAATAATAATGTAGCCGCAATATAAACGTGGGGCCCAAGCAAGACATTAATTTTATCAATGTATAACCAAAAATTTCTGTAGGTTTCACGATATTTTTCTTCTTATACATAAGTACAAGTAAAATTCCAATTAATTATTATTAATAATAATAATCTTTACTGTCATATTTTTTACATGCATGTTGTAATAGATTTCCCTGACTCCTGTGCTAGTGTACACTGTATTACAGGAGCCAGTATTATCCCCTTATAAATAGGTTACAAGAATACTATAACAACAAAAGATTACAGAAAAGATGAAGCTTAATAATTAAGATAATAATATCACGATCAGCCCCCAAGATGTAGCCCGTGCAGTCCGTCCGTTGCCAAACTGGAAATCTCCAGGGCCGGACGGGCTGCACAACTTCTGGATTAAGTGGCTACAAAGGTCGCACGCTCGTTTGGCATCTCAGTACCAGGCAGCCTTGGAGTCTGGTTTGCTACCCAAGTTCCTTACAACAGGAATAACCCACCTGCTCCACAAGTCTGGTAGCACCGCGGAACCCAAAAATTATAGACCTATTACATGTTTACCAACGGTCTATAAGGTTCTTACATCCATCTTGAGAGTTAAAATTAATAAACATATCGACAATAACTCCATCATGTCGGTCTCTCAGAATGGATGTAGGAACGGGTCCCGCGGTACTAAGGAGCTACTCCTTATAGATATGGCCATTAGCCAACAGGTTCGGCGTTCCCGAAAGGATCTGTCGACATGTTGGATAGATTATAAGAAGGCCTATGACTCGGTGCCTCATACATGGCTCATGAGGGTGCTAGAATTGTATAAAATAGATATAACTCTACGCACCTTCCTGATGTCGTGTATGAGGCAATGGAGCACAGTCCTTCGCTATCCAGGATGTCGAAATATCCAGAGGAATAGCGAATCTGTGAGGATCGAGCGAGGTATATTTCAGGGCGATAGTTTGAGTCCACTTTGGTTTTGCCTAGCCCTGAATCCTCTAAGCATGCTGCTGGAGAATTCAGGGCTAGGCTATCGCTTGAAGAGAGGTGGTCAGGTTATATCTCACCTCCTTTACATGGATGACCTAAAGCTCTTTGCCCCCAACAATCTTCAGCTGATGGAGCTACTGAAGGTAACTGAAATTTTTAGTAGCGCCATCAGGATGGAGTTTGGTGTGGACAAATGTGCGGTCATGCATGTAAAGCGAGGGGAGATTGTGGAATCCGTAGGAGTTCAACTCGCGGATCCCATAAACCTGAGATCCCTCTCTCCAAACGAAACCTATAAGTATTTGGGTATGTCGGAAGCGTTAGGTATCAGCGCTACTGACATGAAGCAATCGTTGAGGGAACGTTTCTTTGGCCGCCTGAAGAAGGTATTCAATAGCCTTCTTTCGGGCGGAAACAAGGTGCGCGCCTTCAACGGTTGGGTCATGCCGGTATTGACGTACTCTTTTGGCATACTCAAATGGACTCAAACGGAACTTGATGGCCTGGATAGGCGGGTCCGTACACTGCTGACTGCATATCGAATGCACCACCCACGTTCGTCGGTCATGAGATTGTATATCCCGCGGAAGTGTGGAGGTCGAGGCTTTTTAAATGCTAAAAACCTCCACAACCGCGAGATATACAATCTCAGGGAATATTTTCTACACGCCGACGTGGGAATGCATCGAGATGTAGTAGCAGTGGACAAGGGACTCACCCCGCTCTCCTTGGCGAATGAGAACTGGCGCAAGCCTGTAGTGCTTGATACTAACGACCGCAGGAAGGTATGGCAGAGTAAGGAGCTCCACGGAAGCTTTTTCGGGGCCCTACATGGGCCCGATGTAGACCAAGCAGCGTCCGTAGCCTGGCTGCGTTTCGGTGACCTTTTTGGGGAAACCGAAGGTTTTGTCTGTGCAATTATGGACGAAGTTATCATGACGAATAACTACCGGAGATTTATTGTGAAGGATGGTGCGGTTGACATCTGTCGGGCATGTCACCGCCCGGGTGAATCGATCCGCCACATTATCTCTGGTTGTTCTCGTCTAGCTAACGAGGAGTACTTGCATAGGCACAACCTTGTAGCCAGAATTATCCATCAGCAACTTGCTCTGAAATACACTCTTGTGGCATCGGAGGTACCGTACTACAAGTATGTGCCCGACCCAGTTCTCGAAAATGGCAATATCACATTGTACTGGGATCGGTCCATCATCACTGATAGGACTATTGTAGCCAATAAGCCTGATATAGTGGTGGTGGACCGAATTGAGAGGCGTGCAATGATTGTTGACATTACCGTCCCGCATGACGGGAACCTCGTGAAAGCCGAGAAAGATAAGCAAATCAAGTATCTTGACTTGGCTCGCGAGGTTGTCGACATGTGGGATGTGGACACAGCGATCATTGTACCGATAGTCGTGTCAGCCAATGGCTTAATAGCCACGAGCCTCGACCAACACCTCAGGAGGCTCTCGTTAGGCGGCTGGGTCAAGGGCCTGATCCAGAAAGCAGTACTGCTGGACACGGCCCGTATTGTTAGGAGGTTCCTCTCTCTGGAGCCCTGACCGCCGGTAGCTTGGACCCTGTTCCCGATACCGGTGGGCCTCTATTTTTATATTTTTAAATGTTTTTGTTTTATAATTTATTTTATAAAAATATTTAAAAATGTAAATGATAAGAAAACGAATGAATAAAGGAAGATAATAAAAATAAAAACACAAATTAACATAATTTTAAACTAATGCTAGGAAAGTTTGTAAGCGTAAAATGTGTGTGGATGTATAAGATTTGTATGTATAGATGTGTGTTGGTGTACTAGCCAGTAAAGGATTTTATTTTGTGAGAGGGTGTATGCAATTCTGGTAGATGTTATGGAACATCTACCAGAATTAATTGGTATTTTACTTCCAAAGAGTGATAGATGGCTATCAGTCTTTGAAAGTCTTCAAGTCAAGACTGAATATGTAACTTCTAGGTAAACTTGCTCCATTGCAGACGGCATCGTCACTTAACTTTGGGCGAGGTAGTGTTCAAACGCAAGCCTTATCACACACAACACAATAATGTAAAGTATTTATGTATCGCCCCATCGTCATCCCACACTGTCGGAGGAGGCCAGGATGTTGTGGCAACTATTGTTAATATCCAACGAGACTGATTAACCGTTTCCTTATTTGTAAAAAGTATAACTTATTATAAGTAGTTGTAAGTACAGACGCCAGCAGGTCAAGATATCCAAAGCTATTAAATTTTACCAATTGAAAATGAATCTTATTGCTTTGTTTTAAAGTTGAAAATCTATCAAAGAAGATAAGATACCTTTATGTGCTGGCCTCTGTACCTAGAACATGTTCTGTTATGGGGGTGACATTATCACTAAGTGATAAAACCACTTAAAAATAATGTAATTAAAAAAAGAACCTTTATTTAAAAAAAAGTGAGCTTAAAATCCGTAACAATTAACAATAATGACACCAAAGAATGACAAAGCATTAACCGTTTCTCTCAATTCCTGAAACTATTTTTGTACCGTCACACGAAAGGCTTTTGACCACTATCAATTCACCAATAAACGCTCGAATCACTTACCGTATCGGTACATTTTAATCTAATTTTATAGAAATGACATTCACCCGGAATGTTCTTAGATTAGTACGGTCGACAAAAGAGTTAAGTATACATGCAGTAAATAAAGTGTAAATAAACATCTGTGTTTTGTTAAAGATCCTGTAATAATGATCACGCAATATGTGTCAAAACGCAGGTATTGTAAGCTACTACACATCAAACCATTTGACGGGTAATTATTTCAATCAGAATTTGTGTAAAGAGGCAGATTTCGTACGCTACCTGTATACCAATCTCTTTTGTTGACTGTACTTACCTACCTATTACCAATTAGTTTTGGAATTTCACAGACAGTTTTTATCGCATCGAAGGTATTCTATTTTAAAAATTCATTTAATTTAAAAGTTTTTCGACCAAGAACCAGATTGCACGAGGTGTTCGACATAGCAGAACAATGGGTGATAATTTATCATTATTATGAGGCCAGCACATCAAGCTATCTGTCATTTTTTTATGATTGACTTTCAACTTTAAAACAAAATAATAAGGTTCATATTGAATTAGGAAAATTTTACAGTTTTGGAAAGTTCGACCTGCTGGCGTCTGTACCTCTTACGTGCAATATTTGATTCGACAAATGATAAATTTAAATTACTGAAGCGAGGAATGACGTAATGCGTACAGTTAATATGAAGAGGTTCATTTAAAAAAAATTATTGCGTACATTTACAAAGTCACATGGACAGACTGTCCGTAGTCTTAGAGGATCCTATCAAATTCTTAACACTTCGAGAAGTGAACACTTCTAGAAGTGAACACTTCTAGAAGTGAACACTTCTAGAAGTGAATACTTCGAGAAGTGAACATTTCGAGAAGTGAACATTTCTAGAAGTGAAACTTCGTAAAGACAGATTGACCGCGGCATAATATTAGAATAAATAATTATTGAGACATAACAATACAACAAGTCTCATATTTTCGTGTTGTTGTTTTGTTTTGTGTTGATTGTCAGAAAAAAAACTCTTTCTTCCACAAACTCCTCACTCAAAACAACCATTCGTAGGCCATAATATAAATTTTGTATCCTGCTGGGATCAAATACATGATCTGTCGCGATCAGCTGATTCCTCTTCCGATCCATTCGTTGTCAAAATTGAAGTTTATTTCCAAAAATGGACCGATTTCATACCATATAGGTAGTACCTATTTAACTATTCGTTAGACCCGTATACCAGCTGGTGTACAATGAACTTTACTCGACATTTCTGAGTCACGACAAATCTTTAAAAGCCTTGACAATATACGTATAATGTTTAACTCGACCTTGATAGAGTACTTATTAATCATTAATATCACTTGAATTGACACGATATAAAAGTATATAAGTGTACTATGCTTCAAGAATTTCTAATTACTTTTTTTTAAAGCAGTGGTACCTAGTGATATGACTATTGGGCTGCCAAATCAAAGGTCTCGAGTTCGAATCAAAGGCTCTCTCCTCCGACTTTTCGAATTCATGTCCGTATTAATAATTAATTATCACTCGCTTAAACGGTGAAGGAAAATATCGTGAGAAAACATATAAAACCTTAGAGATTTTTCTCGACGGTGTGTGAAGTCTGCCAATCCGCACTAGGCCAGCGTGGTTGACTATAGCCTAATCCCTCTCAATCTGAGACGCGTGCCCAGCAGCGGGACAGTATATGGGTTGATGATGACTTTGTTTTGGGGTACGAGCAGTCTTCATGGTTCGTTCTGCCACCTGGGGAAGCGAATGATTATTCGGACCCGTACCAAGGGTAAATTGCACTCGTCTTCCCTTGCCCTATAGGCATATAGGCCATGGGATTCATGGTTTAGCGGGAACAATAACTTAACAATATTAATTGTAATTATTAGACGATGTCTTTACATTAATCGAACATATGACTCTCAAAGTTACGTTACGGACCCGTGATCCAGTGGTTCGCGTGTCGGACTGCTTATCACGAGGTCGTGGGTTCTCTTCCCACAGAACACAAATATTTATGTGATGAACATAAGGGTTTGTCTGGGTGTTTCTTATGTATTATAAGTATTTATTTACAAAACAAATGTTAATTATGTATTATATCCATTGTCTAGTACCCATAGTACAAGCTCTGCTTAGTTTGGTTCTGTGTCAAATCGTCCAAAAATATTTATTTCAAGATATCCATTCCCAAGCTATGTTTTTATTTTTGAGAATTTCCAATCTGTCTATTTTTTACTTTTTTAGTCGTCTTGTCAACACGCCTTCGAACTCCACGGTTGACGTTTTGTAAGTAGCACCTTTTTGTAGTCGTGAGTGGATGCCAGTGGACATAAGCCACGACAATGACAAGAGAGACATCACATTTTACAAACCAGACTGACATTTATCATATTTTGATTGCTTCTCAAGAAGTGAGCGTAATAATTCTACAATAGATTTTAAACCACACTCCTTTGAAGAGATTTTTTTTAAGTTTTCCATCATAAAGATTTTACAATGAGCCATAAATTAATTCCAATTCTCATATCAATAAAACACTTAACAAACTACTAATCAACAATATCATAACTGGTAACCAATTAGCACCTAGTGTTATCATCATAATGATCTTGTCTGTTGCGTCTGCGCAGGTATTCCCCACATCCGGCTCAATCTTTCATACTAAGACAACAATCTTAACATCGTGTATCTCCGTAACTCCGATTCTATTATCATTTTTCTCCCGGTCATTATTCCGATCTTGTTTCATCATTGAGCGGCAAATGATTGTAATAGCTTTGTGTTGTCATAGAGACCTTGAAGGCGGCGGTTCTGCGAACGAAATACCGTATCATTGTATTGATTATTATGTTTCCAATCGTCCTCATTTGTCTAGTGGTTGTTAGTTTATGCCTGCTAGAGGTCTTAGGTAGCATTCTTAGGTAGAGTTAACTGTTACGTATTGGCGAGGCAGTTTATTTAGGAATATAATAAACCGCGTATCAAAAATACTGATTGAGCGACAAAATTACTGATTGAGCACCAAATACAGATATCGGTTAGGTTAGGTTAGAACTGTTACCACACAACCAGAACCAAATCTGAATGTTTTGAGTGTATATAACAATATTTTGAGGTGACTTTTATATAGAAGATATTATTGTGACCATTTATCCATTTTGGTAACCGTTTAGAATTTTTTTGGTAGTAAAATAGGTACTTTTTTGGGCGGTGTTTAAACACAAGCCGTTTATTTATGTATTCATTTAATCTTACAAGCTAACAGATGTCATATCCAAAACACTTGCAATATAATTAAATACTTATATTGCACATGGACCATAGCCTAATCCCTCTCAATATGAGAGGAGACCCGTGCCCAGCAGTGGGACAATATATGGGTTGATGATGATGATTGCACATGCACATTGAAATGCACATTGATTCATGTTATACTAGCGACCCGCCTCGGCTTCGCACGAGTGCATTGTACTACCTAATAACATGCACATATTATACATAAATATAGCCTATGACACTCACAAATAATGTGGCTTACTATTGGTAAAAGAATTTTTAAAATCGGTTCAGAAGATCCAGAGATTACAACCTCACAAACTTTACCTCTTTATAATATTACCTAAGATAAATGTAGGCTAAGGTAAGTTGTGTTCCTAATGGTGAGCAAGGTTGCCTGTGCTCCACGCGGAAACATTATGTTAGCAGTGACTTTGCCCTTATACTGCCAAGCCAACTGGAATAGTTGAAGTACCCTATAGGTTTTGATTCCCTTGAGAGTGTCGAAAATTTGCGGCATAAACGGCTATAGGTATCATTTAATTGCGTTGACTTAGAAGTTTGATTTTTTCACAGCTCTAAGGAGTAGACCTGAGTATTTGATATGAATTTCAGCTTGATACCTCCACGCGTTCCTGAGAAAAAGGGTCTTGACCGACAGACAGACGGACAACAAAGTGATCCTATGAGGTTTCGTTTTATCCTTTTAAGGTACGGAACCCTAAAAGTACACAGCAAAATAAACAGCTTAGTTATGATATTAACCTGCAGTACTTAGCTTTATGACGATAATTATTTAGAATTCGGTCCATTGAATTAGAAAAGTTAGTTTTCTTTCTTTCTTTTCCTATTAGGTTGGAGATTTATATATGTGACACACACATTAGGATAAATTAGGATAAGATTTACAATCCATCCATCTATGAGTATTTGAATAAACGTGTTTGAATTCATAAAGAACATGCCTATTGTTTTTTTTTTATATTCCACTAAGGTGGTAAACAAGCATACGGTGCAAGTAATGGTAAGCGGTAACCGTAGCCTATAGACGCTTTCAACATCAGGGGTATCACTTGCGCGTTCCGAACCTGACAAATGAAACAGGAATAGTTGGGTTGGCAGTGTAAGGGTCAAAGTCCCCTCCACTGCCAACACAATGTTTCCTCGCGGAGCACTGGCAACCTTGCTCACCGTTATGAACACAACCTACCTTAGTCTATATATAAATAACATAAACTGCCTCGTTAGTTTAGTGGTCTTAAGCGCGACTGCTACGCTAGACATCCTGGGTTCGATTCCTAGGTCGAGCAAATTATTATTGGGTGTTTCTATGAATATTTTTAGTAGCTCGAAGTTTGGATTTGTGCCCGGTTAATGGCAATAAGCTCGCCCCCTACTAAATAGGGCACTATATATACCGGCGAACGGTGGGTGTAAATCGGTACACCTCTGTCTAACCCGTCGGGGAATACAGGCGTGACAGTATGTGTATAATACATTAATAGAAACAGGAAATTACTTGGGTTCTCTACCTATAACTCGCTTATTTCCTTGCCCAACTAATGCAATTGTAATTCAACATTTTTTATCAATATAACGGTACACAATGCTATTACTAATTGAGCGAGCTAAGATTCAATTAATTATAATTATTGTACGGGTCTAAACCCACCACTTAATTATAAATATCTCTATAAATAATTAGTTAATTGAATAATTTGCAGTTCTTTGTACATTCTGCGACAATAGTAATTAAATATGGTAAAAAATTCATTATTTGCATGCATTTACATACGTGACATTTTCTTATTGACGAGCAAAACTGGTTGGATTACGTTGTTTTAATTATCCAGTTTACATTTTATTATTATACATATTTATATTTGTGCGATAACAAAGAAGTAATTAAATAAACATTTGCCTTTTAGGTGTTCCTATTTCATCATCGTTCTCCGGTACCCATAACACAAGTTAAATCTTACCTTGGGTACCAGAGTTCATCGAAACACTGTTATATTGTAAAGTTAGTAAGGTAATAAAAATAGAGGCCCACCGGTATCGGGAACAGGGTCCAAGCTACCGGCGGTCAGGGCTCCAGAGAGAGGAACCTCCTAACAATACGAGCCGTGTCCAGCAGTACTGCTTTCTGGATCAAGCCCTTGACCCAGCCGCCTAACGAGAGCCTCCTAAGATGTAGATCGAGGCTCGTGGCTATTAAGCCATTGGCTGACACGACTATCGGTACAATGATCGCTGTGTCCACATCCCACATGTCGACAACCTCGCGAGCCAAGTCAAGATACTTGATTTGCTTATCTTTCTCGGCTTTCACGAGGTTCCCGTCATGCGGGACGGTAATGTCAACAATCATTGCACGCCTCTCGATTCGGTCCACCACCACAATATCAGGCTTATTGGCTACAATAGTCCTGTCAGTGATGATGGACCGATCCCAGTACAATGTGATACTGCCATTTTCGAGAACTGGGTCGGGCACATACCTGTAGTACGGTACCTCCGATGCCACAAGAGTGTATTTTAGAGCAAGTTGCTGATGGATAATTCTGGCTACAAGGTTGTGCCTATGCAAGTACTCTTCGTTAGCTAGACGAGAACAACCAGAGATAATGTGGCGGATCGATTCACCCGGGCGGTGACATGCCCGACAGATGTCAACCGTGCCATCCTTCACAATAAATCTCCGGTAGTTATTCGTCATGATAACTTCGTCCATAATTGCACAGACAAAACCTTCGGTTTCTCCAAAGAGGTTACCGAAACGTAGCCAGGCTACGGACGCTGCTTGGTCTAATATTATTATTATTATTATAGTTCTTTCCCAACAACATATGTTGGGGACAGCTACCAGTCTAACCATGCGGCTGAATATCAGTATTTTACACGAAGCGACTGGACGAAACTTTTAGGCAATACATATTAAGGATAGCCTGGTTTTCTGACTTTGTGGGCTATATCTGAGTACCAATAACAACTGTTATTACTGTTCGTATGACAGCCGTATACCAGGGATAGATGGTTTTACTCGGTCTTCAAAGCACAGAGGAGTCACGATGTGTTAAAAATGTACACTTTTTTTTTTTGATGAAGGTTATTATTTTGGTGACATAGTTTGAGCATATTGAAAGAATTGAAAGTTGAATAACCAAAAGGAATTTAGAAGGCCAATATCAGTGGAAACGCAATAGACTCATTAGAAAGACATACACCGACCTTATTGGTGAGGTCCTCCAAAAAGGTCAGGTGCGTACTACTCACAACCATGTGTATCTGTGTGTGTGTGTGTGTATGACATGCAAAAATATACAGTACTAAACTAAAATGTATATATACATGACATGACTAATATTTTGTTCCGTAGTTTCTCGTCATTTCTGTGGAAAAAGGCGTCACGGTCTGTATGTATTAGTGCTATCCTATCTTACTTCCTATCCTACTAATATTATAAATGTGAAAGTTTGTGAGGATGATGGATGGATGTCTCTTTCACGCTAAAACAACTGAACGGATTTTGATGAATATTTACAGTATATTATTTATACATCAGAATAACATACAGGCTATAATTTATAACGATTTTGAGTTAATTAGCCAAATTACAATTATATAATTAAAAGTAACTTTTTCACGCGGACGAAGTCGCGGGCAGAAGCCATTACATATTATGTAGTTATCTTTTTGTATATTTTTGGCATTTTCCATGCTAAGATTTTAAAGTTATTTAGAAAAGGAAAAATACGACCGCGGGCAGGATTCGAACCTGCGTCCTCTGGTCCGGCACATCAGACGCTACGCGGTGGCTTGGTGGTCGTAAACTAACTGTAAAGTAAGTTGTGTCGGTTGAAAAGCAAAAACTTGCATTTCAATAGGTGTTACTGACGTCACCATAAAGACGTAAATTCAGTATGTGAAGGAGGGATTCGACATGGCGGGTGGGTGTCGCGGTGGCTTGGTGGTCGTAGCGTCTGGTGTGCCGGACCAGAGGACGCAGGTTCGAATACTGCCCGCGGTCGTATTTTTCCTTTTCTAAATAACTATATTATGTAGTTTTTGTCATTTCTGTGGAAAAATGGCGTCTTGGTCTGTATTAGTTAATAATAAATAAATGGCGAACAATTTGATGTTTATTTGTTCAGCATTCTACCTCTTCATCGTTTAAAGACAATAAAAAAAAACATCATGTCAAACAGGACAAGACACCCTGCTTATAACATAATAGACTGATAAAATCTATAAGATTTTATGTGATAATAAATATTAACTTGTACTCAGAAGATTTTATCAGTCTATTATATTCTAAGCACGGTGTCTTGTCCTGTTTGACCTGATGTTTTTTAGTAAAATGTTTGATTGTGTACTTATTGTACTTATATTTAGAGACATGTATGCACACATGCGTGATAGCCTAGTGGTATGACCATCGGACTGGCAAATCAAAGGTATCGAGTTCGAATCCTAGGCTAAATTATGTGCGTATTAATAATTAATTATCACTCGCTTAAACGGTGAAGGAAAATATCGTAAAGAAACCTGGATGCCTGAGAGATTTATTTTTTATTTATTTATACCACTAAGGTGGCAAGCAAACGGCCCACCTGATGGTAAGCGGTTACAGTAACCTATAGACACTTGTAACACAGGAATAGTTGGGTTGGCAGTTGGTCAAAGTCCCCCCACTGCCAACACAACGTTTCCTCGTGGAGCACTGGCAACCTTGCTCACCGTAACCGAAACAGCTCAAAGCAGTGTTATTTCTCTTAGATTTTCTGCAACGCGGAGCTACTCGTACTTCCCTAGTCGGACAGCTCCAATTTGAGTGGAATTACTTTTCTCGAAGGTGTGTGAAATCTGCCAACCCTGTCAAAACTCCAAAGTCCAATCAAATGGTTATATCATTAAGCTATCACTGCTCCTTATTCGATATATCAGGAGTAATTAAAACCAGCGAAAAAACGAAAGTGACATTTTTCAAATAGTTGGTATGGCATGGTATAGCGGGCTGGTTTCCGCAACTCCACGACAAAGCGCGTATTTTGCGTGGGGGAAAATTTAAATAGTTTCTTTAATTCTTAGTTTTAGAACTTTCTATAATTGATATATTTCGTTGTAAAACTTTAGATATTTGCATTCCTAACTACAATATAACTTGGATCGTTCGCCGCTGAGCAGGCTGGGTTCATTCTATGTATTAATTAGCTAGAGGTCACGATATAAGGGAATCCAATTACAATTGTAAGGACCAGGTGCTCTGGTACTTAAAGCCTACTACAATAGATAGGGACGAGTTGGGTATTAAGTTTTCTTATTTGACTTTTCTGTGACTTTAGCTATAATAAACTTAAAGTTATGCTAAGAACGTTTACACCGTCTTTTGTTAATTTAGTGCTGCAAATATTTGTTATAAATTTTATTTTATTTGATGCACAAAACAAGTTACAACCAATAAAGTATTAAAAATACAAAAAAATACACTATTCTAATGCTAGATTACAGCTCAAAGAATGTGCATACATCAAAACCGGTTATTAAAAATAACATGCGAGTTAATAGTATAATCTAAGTAGTGAATTTATTTGATAATAATACTAAACAAAAGATACAATATACATGCATATTAAGTAATCATACACTTGTACAACAATCCAGCAGTACTTAATTGACACGCCCTGACCGGACGTCGTCTTCTGGTTTGGGATAGAGGATATCCTTCACAATATTTTTGTATGTTATAAATCTTGAGTTAAAAATGTCCAAAAGTAAGTTACTTGTTACCAATTGATTGTATTGTCGGGCCATCCTTACTAGTGGGTTAAAGTAAGATATATTGTAAATAAAGATATTAGGAGTGAACAGGATCAGCACTCATGGGACAGAGATGGTTGGCATAAAATAAAGGAGGTTTATGCCCAACAGTGGGATAAAACAAGCTGAGAATTAAAATGATGATGAAATATAGTATTTATTTATATTTTAACCTGTGAATTGTGAGTTTATTTTATTGCGTTTTTCTTTGACATTTTCAGTAGCAGCTCGGAGTTTGGATTTGTGCCCGGTTAATGGCAATTGGCGCAACCCCTATTACATGGGACCTAAACATATCGGCCAACACCGTATACCTACATATACAACGCCGTGTACACCGATAATCACACCTACAACGATTTTGTAAACCTTTGCTTAGCCGTTCGGGAAATACAGGCGTGATGCTATGCACTTAGCATTGGTTTTTTTTTTTTAATTTGCCCCCACACTATGATTTTCTCCTGTATCGTGAATGTATTTACAAACACAAACTTTCACATACACAAACACACAGATCCGGAACAACTACCTGTAGGTCATACAAATATTTGTTCCGTGCGGGGATCGAACCTTGGCACAGAAGCCGAATGCTCAGTCGCTGCGCAGATGTGTCTTCGAATTTATTATTATGTTCTACATATCGCAACTTTCGTACGTTATAAAACATAAGTAGGTAATTATTCAATCATAAAAATAACAACTCCAAAAAAAAAACATGCGAGAAACCCAACAAAAAGTAAATACACTTCTAACTTATAACATAACAAAAGTACCTACATAATGGATGACTCGAAATTCCGCCAACTAATGATCCGCGTATACTCTATAATCAGTGTGCCTCTTAAACTAGCTGCATCCTCTTTTTGCACACTTAAGATAATGATCTTCTATCTCTTTCTAATTGTAGTTTGCAAACAGTTTTAGAAAAAATCATATTGTATATATTTATCTCTCTGCTTAGATTACCAAAAACACATTACCTGTCAAGAAAGATTATGCAGCACAATAGAAAAACATTTGTTAGGACCCTCTAGAGGGTCGCGGTTCTTTATTAAATTAAACAATTATAGTATACAACTTTAAAATTAATATACATACAAGAAAGAAGACTAGCTTGCTCGGCAGACATTGTCCAGCAACCCGATAGCAGCGCCACCTACTGACTCCAAATTGTGAACCTAAACCAAGGGACTCATACACGCACAAAAAATCATCGAAATCGATTGAGCCGTTTTTTTTTAATTTTAGCAAGAATAACGAACAGCAATTGATTTAAGATAGATAGATGAGGTTGTTAAATAGATGCTCACGATATAATACAGGAAAACTATGTGAAAACCAGCTCATAACACTCATAAAACATCACATATTAGTTAGCCATGTTCATAACTCATTGGAATAGTTAGTGAATTAGCGTTAAACCACGGTCAACAACTGCAAACAAGAGCTAAGTACCCAACTAGTGACAATAGCTTATAAATTAACCTATAATTATAGTTTATTATAGATAATACCTACATGACGATATTTTTAATCTTAAATGACAATCCTGTGGACGACTTCTGTGGTCTTGGCTTCGATTCCCACAGGACACAAATATTTATCTGGTGAACGTAAGTGTTTGTGTATATCTGGGTGTTTCTTATATATTATCAGAAAAAGTAAATATAAAATTAAAGTATACTAGTTTCTGCGCGCGACTTTTTCCGCGTGAAAAAGTTACCTTTAATTATTGTTTTTAATTTGGCTAATTAACTGAAAATTGTTATAATTTATAGCCTATATGTTATTCTGATGTAAAAATAATAATATTGTAAAGTTTCATCAAAATCCGTTCAGTAGTTTTAACGTGAAAGAGTAACAAACATCTATCCATCCATCCGACCTCACAAACTTTCACATTTATAATATTAGTAGGATTATACCCACAGTACAAGCTTTGCTCAGTTTGGGACCATCTAAAATGTCCCAAATATTTGTCATTTATTTTAGCATTTTCTAGTTAATGATAAAAAATGATAAAATGACATTTATTTCTGTTAACAGATCTTTTAAAGACACTTTTACGAGTCAATATTTTACATATTTTTTTAAGCTAGATGGCTCCGGCATTTCCTAGCTGACGAACTCTGAGAAGAAACGCCGAAACAAACTCAAAGAATCATAGTCTCTTTTAAAGTCCAGACAATGTATAGTCTGGACTTTAAAAGAGACTATGATTCTTTGAGTTTGTACTATACATTAGTAACATAGTTGCGCTACTATACATTAGTAACATACTTACAACAGTTTTGATAGACAGTTGCCCTACAACTGTCTATCAAAACTGTGTGAAATTAATTATCTATTTCTCTATTGTGTTAGGTATTCATAATCCTCGGAGTCTTTTCCCAACTATGTTGAGATCAGCTTCAAGTCTATGCAGATGTGGGTGAATATCAGTATTTTATATAAAGCGATAGCCATCAGCTCCCCGCAACACAATTCCTGGGCATTAAGTAGGTACTGACATCCAGAGATAGATTTTTTGGGCCGTGGAGTATCTTAAACCGGACCGACCCAATGTGCTTTCTAAGGCACGGAGGAGTCTCAATGTGTTAAGAATGGTCACCTAGCCACAGACAGACCGCAGCTAGTGCAGCTTAACTTTGCATATCGGTTGATAAGAGCATTTATGCATGGATAATCCTCATGCTAAGTGACGAATCAAGGTCAATCATCCTCATCATCCTCTTGCGCTTGTCCTGATTTATTTGGGGTCAGTGCAGAATGTCCTTGTCTTCCATTCATCCCTGTCATACACAATCCATCCATTTTTCCATCAAGTTAAAGGCACCAAAAAAATTACACTTTAATCGATTTTTTTTATTGTTTTAACATCTCATGGCCATCAAACACCTTCGAAAATAATGCTTCACATACGAATTCTGAGTAGTAAATTAATATAATGTTACTAACAAGGTGTTCGGGAAACTCGCTCGTTATTTAATGTGAACGTTTGGCCCGACAACGAGGCTTTGTTATTAAATTAACACGTCCCGAAGACTTTGTTCTCACGGCCGTCAGTTTGTCCTTAACTTGGGAGATTTTGTAATGCAAAGTATGGCGTATGTAAGATAAGTATCATGTTTCAAACAACACAATCATCAACCCATATACTATCCCACTGCTGGGCAAGGGTCTCCTCTCAGATTGAGAGGGAATTGGCTATAGTCCACCACGCTGGCCTAGTGCGGGTTGGCAGACTTCACACACCGTTGAGAAAAATCTCTAAGGCATGCAGGTTTCCTCACGATGTTTTCCTTCACCGTTTTAATTATTAATGTGAACATGATTTTGAAAAGTCAGAGGTACGTGACTGGATTCGAACTCGAGACCTTTGACTTGGCAGTTCAATGGTCACTATCTGTCACTGATTATTTATGTAATACTAGTAAATGACGTATAGGTACGCACATCATTTTTTTTATTTAATACGCGTGTTATGGCTATAAAAATATTAGTATGACAAATTGACAACCAGATTAACCATTATACTTGGAGAGACACGATTCGATCTCTATCGGAATGTGTATGATACCGACCATGGCTTAACCTACTAACTTTATCCTTGACTTAGGCACAACATAATTATTTGCATAACAATAGTTTTTTTAAACTAAGCCCTTGGTACAACACCATAATATTATTATTCCAAATCCAAGGTGATCCACTCAAAGGCACGTTATGATACCTTGGTTGACCACAAACTTATTACCAATTCAAACTTAATCGATAACAGAAATTCACTCGTTGTACAGCACTATTGTTTCACAAACAATGCAATGACAGTGACTGTTGCTAATTAATTGTTTCTCGATTGACTTTCAAATGATTATTGATTAGGATCGATGATTTTTATCAATGCTGGCATGTACTTAACAAACTTATTATTGTTGTATAAATAATTTAAATAACGTATCTTGACTACTATTTGAACTGCAAATAATGTCATAGGTATCCATGACAATGTTTTTAAGATGTTCTTAATTTGTTTTTTTGGTAAGGTGGCAAACTAGGATACGTCCCACCTTGATGGTAAGCGGTTACCGTAGCCTATAGACGCTTGCAACACCAGATGTATCACTTGCGCGTTACCGAAGAGGAATATAGGGTTGGCAATTATAAGGGTCAAAGTCCCCACTGCCAACAAGTTTCCTCGCGGAGCACTGGCAACGTTGCTCACCGTAAGGAAAAAAACACAGCTCAAAGCAGTGTTATTTCACTTCGGTTTTCTGCAAGGAGGAGGCACTCCCACTATGCTACTTCTCTTAAAAATAACATACATTGTATGTCATGTACTATATTTATGACTACTGACTATAAATAGTGAACAACAGAAACTCGAATTGTTGTGCATATAATATTTACTGTACAGAGGCCAGAACATCAAGCTAGCGCAATCTGAAAAATTTCTTAGATTGATTTTCAACTTTAATAAAAATCAATAAGATTCATATTGAAATGGGAATATTTGTCAGTTTTGGATAGCTTGACCTGCTGGCATCTACAACATATAGGTATTATATCAAAAAACCAAACCAATAGATACAAAATTTTATATGTAAAGGCTACAGCCAAAACCTGATTTATTAATTTCGTAAAAAACTTTTAAAAAGGTCAAATGAAGATTTACCAACCAGTTTACATGTTTATATAAAAAATAAAATAATTTTAAAATGATCTGACTGGCACGATATTGTGTCCGTATTTGTGTGGATAAAACATGAGTATTTGTGTTTGTCTGGGTGTTTCTTATGTATTACAAGTATGTATTTACAAAAAAAATGTATATAAGTATTATATCCATTGTCTAGTACCCATAGTACAAGCTCTGCTTAGTTTGGGACTAGATGGTGTTGTGTAAAATGTCCCAAAAATATTATTATATTATTTTACCCAAAGATAGGATGAAATTGAAGGTAATGTCTATGTGTCTGACGTGTGTTAACGAGAAGCGATCCTTTGAACTTGTTTTAATTAAAATCTAAGTATCGATGTACGTCGATAAGACGTGACGGCCGATATATGAAGGCTTATGAGGATAAGGATATAATATCGTATTTCGCAAACTCGTTTTGTTTAATATGTTGTTTATATTTGTATAATTATTATCTCTATATTGTTACTATAGTAGTATTAACCAGTCTATTCATACGAATCGGTATTGCGCAGAAACTGAGTTGCAGATGTTTTTTTGGCAGTTGATTCGTACTGAAGCCAGCACATCAAGCTACCACAACCTGTCAAATTTCTTTGATTGATTTTCAACTTTAATACAAAACATTTAAGGTTCATATTCAATTGGGAAAATGTGACAGTATTGGATAGCTTGACGTGCTGGCGTCTGTACAAAATGCTGATATTTTGCCCAATCTGGTTAGACTGGAATCCGATCCACTCTAACCAGATGCGCAACAGATTTCCTAAAGGTTATAATGATGATAGTGATATATAAATCATCACCATCATCAACCCGTATACTGTCCCACTGCTGGGCACGGGTCTCCTCTCATATTGAGAGGGATTAGGCTATTGTCCACCATGCTGGTCTACTGAGGACTGGCAGACCGTCACACACCGTCGAGAAAAATCTCTAAGGTATGCAGGTTTCCTTACGATGTTTTCCTTCACCTTTTAAGCGAGTGCTATTTAATTATTAATACGCATGAATTCGAAAAGTCAGAGGTACGCACCTTGGATTCGAACTCGACTTGGCAGTCCAATGGTCATACCACTAGGCTATCACTACTGCTGATATATATGAATATTATTAGTAAATTAGTATATATGGTAAACAAAATAAGCCCCTCTGCTGTTCGTGCAACTCACGGTCACATCCCTATGCGTTTTATAGAATGATCCGCTGTGCGCGCATCCCAGTGCCCCGCGCCCACGCCGCCATGTAATAAATTACCAATAATATTCATATATCACAATCATCATTATACCGACCAATAATAGTAAATTAGTAAAAATTTACTAATAATATTCATGTTTTTAAGCTTAAATATATGAAAAAGCATATGTGACACGTTATGAATGTCAGCTGTAGTAGTTTTTTTACATTCTAAGGACTTTTTGTATCAACATTCAATATGATACCTACCTTCCTAACAGTAAGTCTATTGGGAAGGAAATTCCCAATAGTTCAACTGGTAAGACTACTGGGATTTGGCCTCCGAATTAGCGTTGCTTATGTTGTGTTTGCTTGCAATTAGTGGCCTATCGGCGCACATACTACTGGCTTTACTTGTGTGCTTGCGGTGCGTGGCCCACCAAATCACAGATCACTTTGCTTTACTTGTGAGTGCTTGCAGTGAGTGGCCCATAGGCGCACATACTACTGGCTTTACTTGTGTGCTTGCGGTGCGTAGCCCACGGGCTCACAGATCAGTTTGCTTTACTTGTGAGTTCTTGCGATGCGTGGCCCACTAGTGCACAGACTACTTGCAAGCGTAACCCCAGGGGAATCTAAATAAAGTTTTACTATTGTGTCTAGTGTCTAATACCTAATTGGTACCATGAAGGAGAACGAATTAAACAAGTAGATTTTTTCACGCTTTTAATTCAATCATAGGTATCACGGTTATTTGTCAAACAATTTACGATCGAATACGACCTCTAGTTTTTGTTTTTTTTTTAATACAGCGGTCAGACTTGTTGGACAATGTTATTTAAATGATATAAATATCCTTTCCAATGTTATTATTATGTTGAAAACTGATATTTAAGTATGTTTTGTCATTCAAATGTCCTTCAAGTTATTCACATGTATTTACAAACTGCTCATGTATTTCAATTATATGGCATTTGCAATTTACGTAAAGATACTAAGTAATTTCTATTAAAATAGAGATAGACAGTATCACTCACACAAACACATTTTATTTGGTATTCTATATGTACCTAATTATATTTCTGTAGATGTAGAAATGTTAACTTCTAAACATAAGTATATTTTTAATTGTTGTTTTTCACCTTTTTAAACCATATGAAAGAGCCTAGTTTCTACAACATAGGGAATTCTAGTGTAGGATCTAGGGCTTCAGTCCACATTTGTAAATATTTGAGACAATCAATTATTATTATTAATATCAGTAATTTATAATTTATTAAATACAACAGTGTGTTTTATTGAGGTACCTACGAACTTTATTTTTCATTATTGTAACGCTCTTTAAAGAATAAACAGCCAAAGGTGTGTAGTCGTACAGGTCTAGTTCAATTTGTAATTTCATGCACACATTTTGTCAAAGTAAATCACCTTGATGGTTACCCGAAAGTCAATCATTACTATTCATTTGATCTTATAAAATATCATTGCGCAATTTGTATCTAAAACATGGAGAATATCCAGTCTTTTGTTTGATACTTGTTTATTTGCATCGATTTTTATGATTGAGTATTTGAGGCAAAGGTCAAACTATATTCATCCGACATTTTGTTTGCAACTAAATTTAGCAGAGATCGGTAAAGTCATGTTCAATGCGACGTGCTGATCGCAACGTAGGCAGATAATGTGTGTTTAAGTAATGGTATGTAGGCAATAAGCATTATATAAGTACTTACTGCAATGTCTTGAGTAAATACAGCCACTGGCTATCAGGTCTAGGAAGTCGTAGCTATTAGGTACTATTGCTTATTGATCATATGTAATTTTTTTTTTAAATCAATAACTATAGATTGTCTAAATTAAGCATTTATTTATTAATTAATATCTTTTTTCCCCAATTTTCATTATTTATGTTAAATATTGTTTGAAAATTTTGTTTTCAAATAGCATACTTTTAGTACTCCTGCTGCCTGTGACACAGGTTTATCCTAGTACAGGCAAATAATATTTTTATACCACTATAATTCTTAAGATTCACATTGTATTTTATCAATGTTAATGGTTTTTTGGAATAAATTTATTATTTATTATAAATTGTACCTAATTGACAGCCATTTTCCAGCAAAAATGTTGAAATGGCCAATATTGTTGATACATTGAGTAAATTTTATAGGCGAATATTGTTTCAGTTGGGTGTTGAGTGAATTGATATGTATTTAATTTAATAAATTGTCACGTCAATTTTATTTTAAAGCAAAAATAATTTATTCTCTATTATGTAATAAATGCATGTCATTTAATGACATAATTATATTAAATATTTTCCTACATAATTTGATAAAAACATGTTTTCGACAAGTATTTGGATGTCTTGTCAACCACTAGGGCAGTATTTTAAGACAATGATGATGCTTTCTCTCATAAATAGATTTTTAATTTTAGTTTCACTATAGATTTGATAATTAATAATCATAATATATATTCCTGGACAATTTCACACAACACTATCTAGTCCCAAACTAAGCAAAGCTTGTACAGAGGCCAACACATCAAGATACCACGATCTGTCAAATTTCTTTTATAGATATTCAACTTTAATACAACGTAATAAGGTTCATTTTCAATTACTTAGGCAAATTTGACAGTTTTGGATAGCTTGGCCTATGTCCGTCTGTACTATGGGTAGATACTAGACAATGAATTGAACCTTTTTTTGTAAATACATACAAAATTATTATTTCAATCAAATTCTGAAAGAAAGCTCTAAAGCAGTAGCAATAAAATTACGAATCATGAAGATACTAAAATTGAGTGTTGTCTTAAAAAAAATCTTTAGCATGATTAATTTGTGTGATGAACAATTTTAATTAAAAGTAAATTGATAAGATTATTATTAGACATTAAAATTTATTAAACGTCGATGTTACAAATAACAAAATATTATTTAATAGCTGTCATCTAAAACTTATTAGAGAGACACTAACATCACAATTTTAAGCCTCGGATAATCTTATAGTGTTGTTAGACGTTTAATTGGTTTATATAAGATCAATTATGGGCTTTCTAGTGTCTAAATAATCAACTTAATCGGTTTATAGCTTTCGCAGATAGACAAACACAGTATTAGCCACAGAACAAATAAGTTGTTCTGTGTATAAGATATAAAAGCCTTATTTAGAAATATCTCTCGTCAACATTCTGCTGTTTACGTAGGACCTATAACACAGCGTTATTTTTTAAACTGCCATATTTCAGAAAATATTGTGGTAACATTATTGTGCCAATTTAAAAGGTAATTAATAGCATAACAAAACTGCGAGATATACAAAATACGTATTTTACGAATTTATATATAAAATTACTAATATACAGGTTGTATTTTTAAGAATTACAATTTGGATATATTTGAGCTAGCATTGCAGAGTTTCTGTGGAGTGTCTTGCAGGTTCTTCTCCATAAGCCCCGCTTTTTGGAACCGTGCAACTAGTTTTGACTTCAAAAGTGCTGTTAAATGGTCTAATTTGAATAAAATATTTGATTTTGACTTGATGATATTAATAGGTACCGTGGTACATACAATGTAGAACATAATTCTTGCATTCCAATATAGGTGAAGATAATAATATTATGATGGATGATTACATCAGGAACAAGAATGTGTGCACGCAAGGCGTGGTTTCACCAAAATAACGGCTGTTTATCAAAACTCAAAACAATCATAACAACATGAATTCCAACTACTTAAAACGAGTTTCTTGCGCGTCGATCGCTTAAAATGTGATCGCAATAGGTTAAAATTAATAAATTCGAATAAGCTTTCATCACATAACATAATATCACGCCTGTATTCCCCGACGGGTTAAGCACTAATGTACCTTTATTTATTAATATTTTTTAAATTAAATTAAAAGAGAATGAAAAAATATATAATTAGAAATGTACTTATTTAATGTATAAAATACTGCTCCGATTTAAAAGCTACAATCCAATAAATTTTATTCAAGAGAAAAAATAAACATTTACAATATAAAATATAAGAAAAAACTTGTAATGTATTGTAGATAGGTAGGTACTTTGATGACGTCTGTAGTCTAGTGGTTCAGACTTGGTGTCAGACTGCTGTTCTGGTGGCGGTGTCTGATGAATTATTTATCTGGGTGTTTCTTATGTATTATAAGTATAAAAAACTATTATATCTAGTAGTCATTGTCTAGTACCCATAGTACAAGCTCTGCTTAGTTTGGGACAAGATCATGTTATATAAAATGTCCAAAATATTTATTTATTTATACTCTTATTTATTAGGTACAGACGCCAGCACATCAAGCTACCACAATCTGTCAAATTTATTTGATCGATTTTCAACTTTAACTTAAAGTAATAAGGTTCATATTCGATTGGGAAAATTTGACAGTTTTGGATAGCTTGACCTGCTGGCGTCTGTACATAATTATGTATTGCTGCACCAAATAAATATCTATACAAAAAAATTACAGATTATACTGCAACTGTTAACCTTTACGAATTTAAAGTTTAATATGAATTTATTCATTCAACATTCTATAAATCATATTTTATTCACATATTCCTCTCATAAGGTCAAATAAAATTATTTATAATTTGATAAAAACGCTGTAGATATTATACTTACATTAAATAAATAATTTATTGTATAATACTTCGCTAGTTATATTATATTAACTATTCATTTTTATAATTAGATGGGTCAAAAAAGCAGTCGGCATACTTTTTGTTTAATGTTTTGACTAAACACACAACATGTTTGGCGGATTATATTCTATGCTCTGTCTATATAAAAAAAATATTTATTCCAGGTAATAATATCGATATGAATAATACCTACAATCTTATAAATTGAAAACAAAGTTCAAGAAAATCATTTAAAACCACAATAAATTAAATTTAAATGTATAATTTTAAAACGACCTCTAGAAGATCAGAAATCATTTTGAAGCTTTGAGCTGCTAGGAGGTCCTATTTAGTAGTATCGTGGATGATATACGCTAATTTGGAACCATGCACCTAGATTCTACATTTATTATGTTCCTGTATGGTTTACTTGAAAATAAAACTAGATTTTTGTTTAGGGTTAGTATTTTATAATAACAAACATCCAAAAGCGCTTTTTGAGAAAAAAGGTATATGACCTTTTCCAGGATCTAATCTATCTCTGTACCAAATTTCATCAACATCGCTTCAGCGGTTTAGGAGTGAAAGCGTAAAAGACAAACTGAGTTACTTTAGCATTTATAATTTTTTTGATCACTCATTTTATGTCCTAATCTCCTGAACGGACAGATAAATCAAACTACATAATTTATACTATAGTATGATTTTTAAGGAAATAAACATGATTGAAAAAGTCAATGTTGTTAAGGAAGCGAGTCTCAACCTTCAGGCTAACTCGATAGGTATATACATAAGACTATGATAATAATATATTATTATATTATATAGAATATTTATTTATTTATAATATCATATGCACTATAATCATAATATTATATACAAAAAACTTAACAGTCATAAATTGTTTTTGGCAAGCTTTAACTGCCTCGTTAGTGTAGGTTCGAATACTAGGTCAAACAAATAGTTTTTGGGTTTTTCTTAGAAATTCTCATCAGCAGCTCGGAGTTTGAATTTGTACACGGTTAATGGCAATAGGCTCACCCCCATTACATGGGACCTAAAATTATTATTTATGAAATACAAGAAACGAATTAGTTAATTATTTCCCATCTGACGAGTACATATTGATTTTAATAAATAATAATAATGGTAATCGTTAATGGTACTCAGAAGCCCAAAAATCCTGACAACCAGTCTATCCTCAGAGTATTAGTATTAAAAAAAAAAGAGTTGCTGATGTCTGATGGCAGTCGCTTCGTGTAAAATACTGATATTCAGCCGCATCTGGTTAGACTGGAAGCCAACCCTATTACAGTTAGGAAAAAGCTCGGAGAAAGAAAGAATTTTAACAAAATGTATTGTATTACATCTATTGTCTCGTACCCATAGTACGGTCGACAAAAGAGTTAAGTATACAGGCAGCTAATTAAACATCTGTGTTTTATTAAAAATTGTGTAATAAGTATTACGCAATATGTGTCAAAACGCAGGTATTGTAAGCTGCTCCACATCAAACCCATTGACGGGTAATTATTTAAATCACAATCTCTCTAAAGATGCAGATTTCGGTCGCTACCGGTATACCAATCTCCTTTGTTGACTGTACACAAGCTCTGCTTAGCTTGGGACCAGACGGTGTTGTGTAAAAGTTCCAAATATTCATTTATTCATAAAAAATATTATCACGTCTCTATATTATTATTATTTACGTTGTTTACCTTTGACATTTCTGTATGTTCATCAAATATCCCCAAATTCTTAAGATAAATTATTGTTAAAAATACAAACCAGTCTTTTGGCGATAAAGGTCAACGGGTAATATTTATTTTATATCTCATTTGTTTAATGAGACGTTTGACTGCTGTTAGGTTCCGGGTTCAAGTCCCAGACGTGGTTGTTTCGGATCGTAAATGTACCTAATGTAAAAGGCATTTTTTGTGAGGTTTTAGTTCTGCAATCTAACACTAACGCTGTGCATTCAACGAAAAACTTTTGTTTTGCTTTAATATTAAAAACTAATTATAATATTATTTAGTATGTACCTACCTATCACTAATATCTAGCACATTCTTTTACATCTAAAGCTTTAGTGGTGTGCAATGTTTCTTTTTTTCTTTGTGTAGGTAATTCTAAAATGGTACATTTCTACACTTAACAATAGGTAATACAAGTCTTACTTAAAAATTTCTAATGCGCAATTCATATTTTGTTTAATTAATCTGATGAGGAAAAAGGTTAAATAAAAACCTGTAAAGAATATCATCATCAACCCTTGAACTGTTCCACTACTGGGCACCGGTCTCCTCTCAGGGTGAGAGGGATTAGGCTATAGTCCATCACGCTGGCCTAATACGGGTTGGCAGACTTCGAAAAAATCTCTCAGGCATGCAGGTTTCCTCACGATGGTTTCCTTCACCGTTTAAGCGAGTGATAATTAATTATTAATACGCACATGATTTCTAAAAGTAAAGAATGTGGTTTGGGGATAATAACAAGAATCATTATTCTAGCAAAAAATAATATATCAACAGATAAATCTGTATTTCATACGAGCACAGTTTATTAGATAAGATTAGATTAAAATCAAAGTAAAGCAACTAACAATGCCGCCGACCAATCTATTTTTCTCTTTGATCGTACAACGAAAACCGATATTTTGTGAAAACACGATTTTTTTACAACAAAATTCCAACTACAACACAAAACAATTTAATTAGCGTTTTTAGTAAAGTATTTTGCTTATTAATTTAAATAGTGTGTTCAATATATTATCGCGCATAGCTGACAAATTAACACTAGTACACAAAATGTAGTAATTCATACATATTTTATGTTGTATGTTTTAAATACAAACAATTTCAAAATGTTTCAACCTGTTCAAACATTCTAGCCTTCTTTCAACTGGGTCGTTTTGAGCTGAATATAAAATAACAATCAACTTTTTGCAGATACTGAATATTCAATTATTCAGCTAGAAACCTACTAGTTATTTATCATTAATAAAATTAGTTTAGTTGACTTATAATTATTGATTTATGACACTTACGTGAATATTAGAAAATAATAAAAATGTGTAATGGGATTAACAATTAACATAACATAATAAAATCCGCAAAAAGGAGATTTATTTCAATAATATTTACACACTTTTTTACTATCCTATCCATATCCTAATTCTATATATATTTACATAAAGTTTACTCTTTTAAATATCAAGAATACAATTTTTGTAAAACCGTACAAAAAGAGAGAAAAAGAACCGAAGCTAGACATAAATAAAAAATTAAAATAAGTTACTCACGAAGCTACTGGAGACCTCATCGATGCGGGAATGTAGAGTATCGAAGTTTTCATATCCATCAATGACATGGTTCTCTAGTTCAATCGGCTGCGCAACTTTTATCCGAAGATTGGGCTTCACTGACTTCTGACAGTTCGTATCTCCGTTCAGAACACTTTCACCACTGAAAGGACATTTCGCCGGTATGAAATGACCGTTATGCTGCGCCATTTTCGAATGACAAAATTCAAACTGAGATTATTTTACAAATCGATCACGGGAATGTCTCTCGCTGTACCGGCCTAACTGACGGGCGCGCAGTTTGCAGCATAATATATATGCATACCGCAGCAGCTCCGGAGGAGAACTGAAATCTGTTGTCTCGACAACCGGCCAGTGGGCATTCTAAGTAGCGTCCGCAAAAAATATCAACAATTATTATGTGCCGCACCGCGCGCCCGCGACGCCTGCTGCCACCGGCTCGCGCTGACTACATGACGGATGTTATCACCTCAGATCAAGGTAACTATCATGTCGTAAGAGGCATTATTAGGTACACAAACTACGACAACTAATCCGGATTCGTATGTACTTAAATCGGTAATGATTAGAAAGTAATCTAACGTTGTTTATAGGAAGTCTTGTATGTCATTGTATGCGTTTGTTACATCATCAGCTGTGTATACTTAGCTGATATTAAGCAGGCAGGATAGACAGAGTATCTCAATATCTATAGTGCTGGTATTAAAAAAGTGGACAATCATAAACTCTTGCTTTCAAAGTGGTCGTAATGAAGTCCTGGATGCGACTTATTGAATTTTTCTATGTAATTCTTAGTAGGAGTTTGAAGTAATTAATGCCCACGCATAATGGCTGTCGGCTCTCTTCCTATTTAATGCGACCTAAATACCACATACCGGCGATCTATATGTATAGATCTAAGAGTTAGGGTGATCTAAGAGTCAGATAGAGATGTACAGAGTGTCACAGAGGTGTCTAACTCTTCGAGAAATAGGCGTGATGATAAATGTTTGTTATGAGAATTCATAAAGAGGAAGATTTTTTTTAATTCACTAGGTAATAGTGTATGTCCCCGCCAACAGGTTCGAGCCTTTTCGTGGCGGGAGGATTAGTAACAGTGTGTCGACGGCGGACGGGCCACATATCTTTCCCGCCGCAAAAAGTGCTTTAGGCGGCGGACTCAGGGTCGTCAGCCGCCTATTGCGCTTGGCCCTCCGGGAAGGTCCATCAATGGGCGTCTGCCATGAAGGTCTGTCATCATGCAAGGGCGATTCCCGTGATCCCACCAATAAGCTGAATGTGGTAGTGGTGTTTTAGTCAGTATGCTGGCCACCTGGCCGGAGAGTCCAACAGAGCCATCCCGCATCCCCGAACGGGGCGGCATGCATAAGGAGCATTTCCCCAACCGAAAAAAAAGGTAATAATTAATATACGTATGTATTTAGTTTAAAATTAAATCTCCGGAAGTTCTTGATTTGAAATTTAAATACAACATTGTATTGGAATATCCGCCTTATCCTTCTAAACTATCGTATCGCGTGGACGAGTAGCTATTTGTATGTGTTAAAAGATTCCTCAGACGATACGTAATTAGAACATCTCGCGTTCCTACCTCCCACACGTATCAGTAACACAAGGTGAATGACTCGAACCTCATATCATAATAAAAAACTTGAAAAAAAAATCAAAACAATGGCAGCTTTTCCCGTAGAGACTACAAATACCTACAACACGCTAAATAATTTAACCGCAGTTGGTATGTAATACATACGATGATAATAAAGTGGGTGCAATGTCATGACAATGATATTATCGAATTCAAATGAGTCACAAAAGATTCATAAATGTATAGAGCTTGAGGTTGCTGAACAATTTGGATAGATAAAATAATAATAATAACTAATAGCCACGAGCCTCGACCACCTTAGGAGACAACACCATAGGAGGCTCTCGTTAGGCGACTTGGTCAAGGGCTTGATCCAGAAAGCAGTACGGCTGGACACGGCTCGTATTGTTTTTTGTTTTAGTTTATTTATTTATTTATTTAATAAAAATATTTAAAAATGTAAATAAAAAGAAAATGAGATAAATAAAGGAAATAATAATAATATATTTATATCTAACCTTTAAAAATAAATGTGGCCCTACACTAGCATTTTTTCCTGTAACGTTGGTGCATTTACAAGCACAAATAGGGAGACCCGTAACAACTACCCATAGGTAATACAAATATTTGTTCCGTGCGGGGATCGAAGCTACAACCCGTGTCGCTGAAGCCGATCGCTGAGCCACTGCGCCAAAAATGTCGTCAATATATTAATAATAATAATTCCGTATTTAATAAATGCTTTCCAAGGAGCCTCTACGCGTTGGACCTGTGTCCCCGCGCAAGCCTGACAAAGGACCGGACGTCTTCTCACGCGATATCCAAAGTTGAGATAAAACGACGACCTTTTTGGTCTAGCGGTTCTAGTGCCGGACTGCTGGTCATGGGGTCGTGGGTTCGATTCCCACAGAACACAAATATTTGTGTGGTTAAAACATGAGTATTTGTGTTTGGCTGGGTGTTTCTTATGTATTATAAGTATGTATTTACAAAAAAAAAAGTATATAAGTATTATATCCATTGTCTAGTACAAGCCCATAGTACAAGCTCCGCTTAGTTTGGGACTAGATGGTGTTGTGTAAAATGTCCCAAAATAATAATAATAATAAGCCTGATATAGTGGTAGTAGATCGATCAGCACGCCGCACAATGATTATCGATGTCACCATCCCGCATGACGAGAACCTCGTGAAGGCTGAGAAAGAGAAACAGTTAAAATATCTCAACTTAGCTCACGAGGTGGTCGCCATGTGGGATGTGGACTCGGCCATCATTGTGCCGATAGTCGTTACGGTCAATGGACTTATCGCCAAGAGCCTCGACCAACACCTCAGGAGGCTCGAGTTGGGTGGCTGGGTTAAGGGCCTGATTCAGAAGGCAGTACTCCTTGATACTGCGCGTATTGTGAGGAGGTTCCTCTCTCTGGAGCCTTAACCACCGGTAGCTTGGACCCCGATATCGGTGGTCTGACTATTTTTTTATATTTTTAAATGTTTTTGTCTTGTTTTATTTTATAAAAATATTTAAAAATATAATGTAAATAAGAGATTAAATAAATACGAGAATAATAATATAATAAATAGACCACCCACCTCCCTAGCTGGCAGAAGATCCATAAGGATAATCCGTACTATATAGATAAACAGGTGGATTATTCTTGCGACTACAGATGCCAGTAACACCAATGGTATCCCTCACGCGTTTTCATATTAAGACCTCAAATTGTTGTCTTATTTGCCAGTAAGCACTGGCTGTGCATTACCCTTGAAACCAGAACACAATGATAATAATTTAGCGGCAGAATATTTGACTCACTGCCTTAATAGCCTAGTGGTCGTAAGCGCGACTACTACACTTGAGGCCCCGGGTTTGATTCGCAGGTCGAGCAGTGTTATTGGTTTTTTCTATGAAATTCTCAGTAGTATTTCGGAATTTGTATTAGTAGATAGGCCCTTATTACATGGGACTTAAACATGTTGACGAACTGTAGGCGTTACTTAGTACACCTCTGCAATTCACAAACTCTTAAATCGAATCACAATACTGGCTTGATGGTATGTTATGTTTTAATGTAGAATATTTCGCAATGAGATGGACCAAACCCAGACGGACCGAGCACCAATTCTCCCACCACAAAAAACAAATTACATACGTATTATAATTCGGTTCATCAGATCCCGGTGCTATCGCTACTTGATCGCGAATTCATCAAAGACGCACAAAGGTGACGCGATGAGATCACGCCACTTGTGTCCCGGACTTTGCCATCGAATCTTTTTATTAATATCTACCATTGATTGTGCGTATGTTCTTAGAAAATCGAAATTAATTAACCGAATGGACAACGTTCGTTCTCAGTATGAATTCCGGCAGGAAAGACTTATTGTAACTTTTATAATTTAATTTTTGCACGTACATAATATTCGAATAAGCGAGTGTCTGTGATAATAATTATAAAGTATTGGAGAGTTGGCTATATTATCTAATAATAATAATATAATAATAATATTTTTGGGACATTTTACACAACACCATCTAGTCCCAAACTAAGCAGAGCTTGTACTATGGGTACTAGACAATGGATATAATACTTATATATATTTTTTTGTAAATACATACTTATAATACATAAGAAACAACCAGATAAACACAAATACTCATGTTTTATCCACACAAATATTTGTGTCCTGTGGGAATCGAACCCACGACCCCATGATCAGCAGTCCAGCACTCGAACCGCTAGACCACAGAGGTCGTCAAAATATGTGTATCTATGTCCGGACTTTAAAAGACACTATGATTCTCTGAGTTTGTTTCGGCGTTTCTTCTCAGAGATCGTCAGCTAGGAAATGCCAGAGCCATGTAGCTTAAAAAATATGTAAAAAATATTGACTCATAAAAGTCTTTAAAAGATCTATTTGCAGAAATAAATATCATTTATAAAATGTTGTTACAGAATAAGGTTAGTAGGTATCTCTATATTTTACCACAACAAAACGTGCAAATATGAAAGATATATCTGATCTATTAAAGTATAATAATTCATATAATTTATTGGAAAATGTCAATAATATCTATTAGAATGTATTTATTTAACCTTTTAAATGTCATCTGGTAGCTTATTAAACCATTTTTTGTGGTATGCAAAGAATACTCTTACTAAGCAGTGCTGTGCCGTCGTACGTAATCTCAAGCACCAGTTTATTCTTATCACGTAGTTTTCTGTAATGACTTTTATAAGCAATTTTGTACAGATAAGAGTTCGTCTTAACAAAGATACTCACTTCATAAATATACATCGAAGGCAGTGTTAACAATTTTAAATCTGTAAAGAATGGTTGGCAGCTTGTTGTTGTGTCCAACCCGCATATGGCATTTTAGAAAATAATGCAATGGTACGCGCCGCCCATGGATATCAGCAACGTCGGGGACAGAGCTGTGCCGCCGCCTACTGCGTGTGGTAGAGAGCTCTTTTTAGGCCTCGTGTGAAGAAGGACATGGTCATAACGCTAGGGAAACACCGCAGCAGGTAGTTCATTCCAGAGCCTGATAGTACGTGGTAGGAATGATCTTTGGAAGCGGACTGTGCTGGACGAGATCGATTCCAGATAATACGGGTGGACTCTACTACGGTGTCGAATGGTGCGGTGGTAGAACGGTGAAGATTTAAGCAATAGATAATAAATTGGTAGAATACAAAACCATTTAATCAACAATAGATATATATTTATAAAATATATGTTTATGAATTACTCATAATTATTATCCGATATCGCATAACGAAAAAACGTAAGCAATCAATGTGCTAAATAAACTTATGACATATCCTTGTAGCGGGACATTACAGGTAAAACGCGGCGACCATGCGCCCGCGCATTGAACTGAAAGATTAGGTGACTCCCGTTTACCATACTCGTATGTAATGATGCACCGGACAATGACTAAGTCATTTCCATTGAGTGTAATATTTCATATCATTCAGTAATAAAGGTATATAACAATTCACAAGTACTGTATTGCTGACATAACGCGGGAAAAAAGGTTAGGTTAAATTCTAACAATATGGGATTCAAAAATTACTTATTCAAAGTTCTTTCTTACAAATCCCAGTCATTATTAACACTACCTACTGACAGGTCATAATTATTATGCCAACCCCAACTTAGTAGGAAAAAGATTAAGTTAATGATGAGTAGGTACCTAGGTCTACTATTATGTTATCCATGCTTTATCGATTTATAAAATAGCATATATTACATATATAATTACATATTTATAAAACGATAAAGATAAGATATAGTTAACTAAGTTAAAGTTATTTGCATTTTTTCTTCTTACTTTGGTTTTAACCAAAGCAAATGCAAAATGCAAGTGTGGCGCCTTGTCCCAAATATTTATTATTATCATTTATTCAATCCTACTAATTTTTTGAGATATCTCAATAAGTTATGCAAAGAGTTCACCCTTGATCCATTTGTTATTAAAAGCTCTGCGGCAAGAAAGATGCTCAACCTTAAGTTTTTTAATAATTAACTATCACGTAAAATATAACTTGTAGTTGTGTTGCATAAGTATCCCAGTATTTTTTAAATTTAATGTCTGTCACTAACCGTGAAAACCTGTAATTGGCTTTAAGACACTTAAATGTTTTTCTTTCTTAGTCCATTGTATAGCTGTTGGTTTTCCAAAATAAAATAAATAAATAAATAATATTATAAGATGTGGATGGATGTTTGTAACTCTTTTTTTTTTTTTTTTTTAGTTTATTGGACAAACAAACAATATCACAATAACAAAGGCTTTCACGCTAAAACTACTGAACGGATTTTAATGAAACTTTACAATATTATTATTTATACATCAGAATAACATAGGCTTATAGCCTGCGGTGGTGGCGGTGGCGCCTGATGCGGTTCTTGAAAAAGTTCAGGTGCGTTGTACTAGCAACCGTAGGGTGTAGGTATGAAAAGATGTATGAATGTGGACGAAGCAAAAGTGGTATACAAAAATCGTAGCAAGTGTTTTTTTTGTTTCCTTATAGGAAAAAGGTGTATGTGAGTGTATGTATACCTAACTGATAAGGCGCCAAAAAAGGTTTCTACAATAACGCAATAAAATCCTATAATGAATCATTTTCTACTCATTATCTTATCTTAATGCGTTACTTGTACCTGTTATCACATAACATACTCACATAGAAAAGCTATTTAACTCAAGTGGAGTCGGTTTAGTATTTTATGAGTTAGTTCAATCATTGAAACTTATGAATAAGTTCGAATGCGTTCTACTACACTGCGACTACGACTAAAATGCAATTAAACTGCCGTTGCAATATAAAAAAAAAAAAACATAATTATATTCTATTTATCTTTTCTAGCCGATTCCTCCCACTGCGTGGAAAAAGCCTCCCTTCTTTCATCACACCGTAAATTGTTACCTCTCTACTTCACTGTAGAATGACGTGACCTTCAAAAAATCGCAATGGATCATTCCGAGTTCCACTTAATTATATCTTTGAATAATACAAAAAATACAATTTAATTATAGAAACAATACCTTTTGTGGCTTCAACTAAAAATAATGTTACTAAAGCGTATGCATAGATGCCAGCAGGTCAAGCTATCCAAAACTGTCAAATTTTCCCATTTGAATATGTACCTTAAGATTTTGCGTTAAATTTGAAAATCAATAAAAGAAATTTGACAGATTGTGGTAGCTTGATGTGCTGGCCTCTATACAAAACAAAACAGTCATATCAGACATGATATTAGAAAGGTATGACGGTAGATTCATTCAGAGATAAGCTCATTCATTTCCTAGTTAGGTTCCGTGAACACCTCTAAATGTCACAGCGTACGCATTGGAGAGTTATGTCTATGACACGTCAAACTTTGACATTTCCTGTAGGCATAATGTCCTATTGGTTAGTTTACTGCGTCACGGGCAATGAGTTATTAAACGATATCATTGGTCACTGGGCTCATTCTTGAATATGATCTTGGTCAAAGAGATTTAAAAGTTTATAGGTACAGAACATAGCAAACGTTTTTACACAACTTTTTGATTCCAGTTTGATTGGTTTTCTCTCTTTATCAGGCTGACATGACAGAGAAAGAGCGATTTGGTTTCAATTTAAAAAAGTAATAGTATATGTTTTTTTTTCGTGATATCTATCTCTATTTTCTAGTCATATTTACAAAATTCGGTCTGTCTGCATTTTCGTCCCCCCACTGCCAACACCACGTTACCTCGTGGAGCACGGGCAGCATTGCTCACCGCAATGCATGCAACAGCTCAAAGCAGTGTTATTTCACTTCAATTTTCTTGAAGGCGGCGGTACTTCCCCAGTGGGGCAGCCTCAATTTGGTGGACTTATTCCCACTATGCCCCACCTCTCTTAATTATTTACTTATTATTACTATTGCAAGGTAATAATTTTATTGGTTTTATGGCGTATTCTAAGGTAGATTCTGAAGAAATAAAAAGGTGAAAAAGAAACTCGATATCATAATAAAATTCACGATGCACAATAATTGGAATTCTTGGAATTTCCTCTCAGTGTTGGAAGCTATTGTTCTCAAAGTCAATCAAACTGAAAGGATTAGTGGGCAAGATTATGAGGTCTGTCTAATTTCATTTCAATATTGTTGTTATAACTATTGCTGTAGGTATAGATCTCGACATTTGCAAAGGCTAGTAAAGTTTAAGAGTGGTAGAGCACAGTGGGAGTACTTAATTCCACTCAAATTGGAGCTACCCGACTGGAGAAGTACTTCCGCCTTGCAGAAAATCGAAGTGAAATAATACTACTTTTAGGTGTGTTGTGTTCCTTACGGTGAGCAAAGTTGCCCGTGTTCCGCGAGGAAACATTGTGTATTTATTTACATTACAACAACCCTATTCTTGTTTCGTTTAACAGGGTCGGCAACCTGCAAGTGATACCCTTGGTATTGCAAGCGTCTATAGGCTACGGTAACGGCCACCATCAGGTGGACCTGCTTGTTTGCCATCTTAGAGGTATAAAAAAAACACTATACAACTTCATCACACTAAATTCCCTCTGGAACAGTCACTAGTGGCTGATCGGCTCCAAATCTAACCAGATGGGGCTATCTGCAGTTGAAGCGACTGCTACACATGTCATACCACTGTCCCTAAGATAGAAGCTTATTAGGAAGAGGTTTGAAGAAAAACGCAGCGTGCTGTCTACGATTTTTAGCACCCTCTGCTTTGTTCACTTTTATACGATTTTGCCCGCTCATGAGATAATCTTTTCATCGCATTTTGTCGTCTCTAGACATAGTCTCGGCATAAGATATCATCAACGCATATACTGTCCCACTGCTGGGCACAAGTTTGCTCTCAGATTGAGAGGGATGAGGCTATAGTCCACCACGCTGGTCTAGTGCGGGAAAATAATAATATAAGAAAATGAAAATAATAAAAATGCTCAAGGATTGTCTACCTAGGGACGCTCCAAGGTATGTCAGGACCTATCTACTCCTTAAACTCACATTTGCGGTTTTCTTGGGATTCGATATATTCACCACGAACATGAAGCATAATATTAGGTTAACATGCATACAAAGACAGAATTCCCAACAGCAACACTAGTCAATAACAGTCAAGTCATAACCAATTTCTTAGAAGCTGGGATTTAACTTATTACAAACGTCTACGTGAACCAAAGCATATTCGTTTTTCAGTATTCGATACGGTGAGCTCTGACGTCATACAGATACAAAGATTATTGAGAAGCAGGTACATTGACTTTGTCATTTATGACGAAGGCAGACACTTTAATAATCCGCTTTGAATAACCCACAAAGAGAAACCTTTAGAAATATTAAGAATAGTACTCAATTGTACCTACTGGTTAGTGATTAATTACTTTTTAAATTAATTTACTTACAGTGTAGTAGTGGAGCAGAAGGAAGTGCTGTAGCTGACTAGTTTATTAAACGATTAACTGGAACCTTGATTTTTCACTTTATAATCCACTTAAAATCAGTTTGTTTTAACATTAATCATTTTATTTTATTTAAACAGTCTTGTTGGAGAAACTTGGATCAAATTGTCAGTGTTAATAGATTTATAATTTGAAGGTGGATAGATAGTAGATAGGTTTGAAAAAAAAAAAAACATGATGCATTTTCAAATACGAAGGAACTTTATTTGACCAATAACAGACAAATATTTTCGTAATCAATCATAATTTTTTGCATAGTTTTGAATATCTTTCATTACCAGATGAAACAGTGCGATATGATAATATTTTACGTGATATGAATTCGATAACAATTTTATTTATCCACAAATGTGCATTCGAATAAATTTAGAAGATATGAAATTTATAATTTGTAAATATCGGCAAAGACTGTTATAATTTATACATTATATTTTATTTAATATAGATATATTAAGTAACATCAGAAAAGATTTTTATTTGTATATTAAATTCTCATAATACGAATAATAGAAAATATGAATAGGTACATTTCTTAAGACTAATTTATGGATCACAAATTCAACACTCACACCTAATAGTCAAATATAAAGGACATGTGAATAAAGTACATTTGATTGAACATTAATAATATAGCTGCTCATATTATATTTTTAATTATTATAATTAAATATAGGTACTATACGCGTTTAACATGGTCATTTGATAGTTAATTTTGATAAAAAAATCTTAAACAATTTCAACTTAAAATATTTTTCTAATCTAAAACATTCACGATTATAATAAAACTTAAAATACTTTTATTTACATTGATAGCATAAAATAACTATAAGAACCACGTACCACAAACTGTACAACATTTGGCAATAAAAGGCGTACAACATAGAAATATTAGTTGTTGTAATAGAGATTTTATCAACGAAAAAAATTTTGAAAATAATTATGAACTAACTAGACTAGTTAAAAATATATTTATGATTATCTACTAACAAAATATATTTTGAAATTTTGTTAGCAATAAGTGGACAATATTTTATTTTATGACGTCAATGAAAGTCATTATATTTCTTATATATTATTAATATTAAATGGAATAAAATTCTAAACACTATGTAATTTGTAAATTCTTAATATTCTGAAATGTTTTTGAAGTTAATTGATATACCTCATCCATTTAATGTGAAGCTTTTAAAGGAGAACATATCAGATGACAATGCGTTTTGTGCGTTATTAAATATTAAATCACCCTGCTTGGAAGTCATTTAAAATAATTGTATAAATATTATAAACATTTCAGCAGCCTCTGAAAGTGAGCATCAAAAAATAATAATACTGAAATGGAATGTAACTCTGGAGTAGCTAATGAAGACTATGTACAATAAAGTCAAGACCCATTATCACGCACAACCCATGTGACTGCCGTCTGGCCTAAATAAATTTTTATGCTTGACCATAGCCAAAGTAGAGTAATTGACTCATTTCAGCCAGAAATTGCAATATAAATTGACGCTGCTAAAAAATTCTTCACAAATTTTGAAGCTGATGATAAGTTTGAGATCGATGTTGACGTAATAATAAACAAAGCACTTGATTCGTTTGTTGGTGTAATCAAGTAAGATGCAGCATTTGTTGGATTTGCAAAGCTAGTTAGGCTAGGTGAGCGAGTTAGGGTGGAAGCGGGAGGACCGGCGTCATGGCTGCGCAGCGACACGATTCCTGCGCGCTGACTCCCGAGAAGCGGAGTGTACTTCAGCGGTGCGCAGCGTAATGCCGAAAATATCCTCATGGTAGCGGTTCTCCTCCTTTATAACCAAAACAAAGGAAGTGTCAAGAAATATCACGCCGAAAATCATTGCATGTAGTTAAATATTACAATAAAAAAATTATTTAATAAGAATGTGAAAGTAAAATGTGTGAAACTTTCTGAAATTTAAACTTAAAAGTTTACTATTGTAATGAAACTAAGAACAACCTTTACAATAAAAGTAATAAATGCATTTACATACCTTAAGCATATACATGAAGTTTTGGACTTGTTCATCAGTCATATTGCCGTGTTTCTTTATGATGCCTTTAAGCTTCTGGTGAACATCTTCAGCCATTTTACAGTCACCACAAACGTAGAAGTGCGCTCCACGGTTTATCAACAAGTCGTGAATTTCTGGCCCTTCTTGTTCAGCTAACTCTTGGACGTACATCTAAAAGAAATGATTATAATGAAAACCAGAATACTACTAAAAATCAAGATAGCAATGTTAAGTAGAAATGCGGGCAGTGTGTTAGAACCCAATAAATGTTAAAATTATTTGATAGTGCTACTTACTTTAGGAACGCTCTTCTCCCTAGACAAAGCAAGAAATACTTTGGAAAGAACCCCATCTTTAAGAGCTTGCTGCTTCTCTTCGCGGTATAAGTCCATACTCTTAGTTCGACATCCAAAGAACAGCCAGACGGGTCCAACGGTTGGACGTTTGCGAGTGTTAAGTTGAGCTCGGCGATGATGCCAGAAACCACGGAATGGAGCTATACCAGTTCCAGGACCGATGAGTATCAAAGGAACTGACAAATCTTGAGGCAAGTGGAAGTTTGGAGCGCTAGAAAATAAAAAATCGAGTAATGACACATTCACATTACGCCAATTTTCAGGTAAAAAAAATGCAAAAGTTTTAAATACCTTCTGATAAACAGATAGACTTCATCGCCAGGCTTACGATCCATGAGATAATTTGAGCAAACACCATAATGGACAGGTCCTTCGCCATCTGTTTAAATATGACATCATTGTTTCACTACAACACTAACCGCATCATAAATAGAAAATCATAAATAGAGAACTGATTAACCTTTTGATGTAGCTAATACTAGCCGACTCATCTATCAGATTGTTTGGAGCGGACGTCGTTTAACTTAAAATTAGATCATATTGTAAACTGAATTTCAATAGAATCAGTGTATGTGGGAATCAGTAACAATAAACTATGAGACATTAATGCATTATGATGTTTAATGGATAAATATACTCGTACTAACCTTGAGTTCGGTATGCGACGACGGCAACAGTCAGGTGCAAGCGTTTCGGATGTGCTAAAGGTGATGACGAGATGGAATAGAATCTTGGCTGTAAAGGTGACAGAAGAGCAGCAAGCAGTGACGCAGCCGGTCTCGATGAAGGGAATTGGTCCAATACTTCAGACACAGTCGGGAAATTGAAATGACGCCAATCCTCGTAAGCTCCGGGGTCCTAAAATAATCAGAGTAAGTTGTATACCATATTGTTTGCCCTATTTCACAGATTCCTATTTATAGGTAGGTAGGCAAGCTTAAGACAACACCTGACATGTATGTACCTACTTGAAGTTTTGCAATGTCATCAAATGATACAATTAAGCTATATATGGAATCCTGGGCACAAGTGTGGCAGTTTATTCTGAATAATATAATTAAGACTAGGCCCATTGCAATACTTGGCACCGATTTAAAATGTAATTATTAAACGAAACTAAACTAAAACTTATTTTTCGTCATTACACGGAAAAATAATTTTCAAAATGGCGTGATATTAAGGAAGATATTTTATTTATATTACCTTTGAAAAATTATGTATAGAGATTACTCAACAAAAATAAATGCTTTTGATACTCACTGTAGCAAGAGTATTTAGTTGTTTCCTTTCTTCTTCATTTTCGCAGGTTGTAGCTAAATATTGCAACAAAATTGTCGTTGGCGGTGTAGTGATATCCAAGAATCGTGTGAAAAGATCTCGAACGCTTATTACTGGGAGTCTTTCATGTGGTTCCCATGTTTTGACTGGTCCTGTAAAATTTAACATATTTGTTTTCTCATTTAACATATATAATAGCGTTTAACATTTAACATATATAACGTATTGTTTACGTTATCAATAATTTCTGCTATTATTTATTTTATTATTATTTCAGCATCATTTCCTCTCTTACCACTTGACGTGTGTGTTTCCTTCATGAGTTGAAGTTGCAAAGGTTCGTCATAATTATCAACATCCTTCAGTCTAACCAGTATGCTGTCAACCAACTCCTTGCGATTGCAGGCAATTATTCCAACGTGATCTCCTGGGTCGTATTTAATCTCTTCCTGCAAATCAATGGATTTATTTACTATATTTTCTTTAGGATTGTTTAAAAATTGAACAGTTTTGAAATGAATATTTGCTTTTACTTTTGGTTCCATGTCCATAAATATAGTTGATCTTTCAGCGGAACCGTCACCCAAATCTTTGTTAGCTTTAACAACACAATGTACGAACTTCTTGTTCAGAGCTGATTGTAAAGCATTTTGCAGAGTTGGTGGACGAACTTCTGGGTTAGCAAAGCGCACAGTCTCCTCACTAAGAGCAACTGTACCGAGGGCTCTTTTTGCTTCTTGTAAGGTTTCGTCGTCATCCAAACAGAAAGTTTCACAAGAAACCTGTAAAAATCATTGTTTAGTATTTTGTTGAGGTGAATAACAATTCGATTTGGTTTAATTACAATTCCTATATCTTTAAATAATTGGTTTAAGGCATGTAGGAAAATTACTGTATAATTGATAATTTTATTTAAATAGAAAGTACTTTTAAAGTTATCACAAGGGTTTTATAACTTTTAAAGGTACAGAAACGTCATAACAATGACTAAGTGGCCACAAACCGGCAGTCAATTCGTCACAACTCGAATCCAACTTACGTTGAAGACGCCGGAGGCCCACTTCCGGAAGGCCTGGTCTTGTCCGCACATTTCGTCACCGGTCGCAAGGTCATGGATTCGTTCCCCTCCGAGGTCACCTAGTAACTTGTCCACGTATTTGCCGAAATTACAGAAATTTGGGTACGCGCTCGAGCCTAGAGCGAACACCGCAAACCGTACGTTGCTTAGTGGACCGAAACTGTCTATGGATGTGGCATCTGTGGTGCTACCTAAAATATTAAATTATATTGTTATCATACCAAAATAATGTGAAATTGTAGCATTTGTCTTGTCATTATTATCTACCTTTCAAAGATTCCAAGCGGCTCAATTTCTTAGGATTACCAGCTGCATATTTTTGTAGTTCCATTTGACTGTTAGCCTTTATAAATGATTTTGGTGTGAGCATTTGATTCCTGCAAAATAAAATTGTAGATCTAATCAAACATATAGGTATAATGTCAGCTCAAAATATTTCCTTCATAATAATTTTAACTAGTCTAGGCATATAACATTTCCGCATATTAAAACTTACGCAGAGCTCTCTTCACCGACTTGATCAGCATACAGAAGCTCGCACAGATGTTCTCCAAAAGCCTGAAAATAATTATTTGTAAGAAAAATTGGCAAATATATCTTATTTATTCATTTAATATAATAAATCTATTATCAATACTTACAACACCGTTTTCTGGTGGATCACCATTTCCGAATGTTGATGTTACAACCAATAGCAGAGCTTCATGCTCAATTGATGTTATATCGTAATCAGCCATGCAGTGTACCTAAAACGAGTTCAATTTATATGTGCTAATGACCCCAGTTCTCAGTAAAGGTAACCAAGAGTTTAACGTTAATTTTGTATTACGTGAGATTGCCAAAAAAACCAAGACACAAGAAATGAAAAGTAAAAAGTACCATATGATTATATCAAAATGGCATGATAATATAGTATCTTTAGGAAGAACTGGTGTTCCCAGTTTAATTAAAGTAAAATTACTTAAATAATACATACTTGAGCATTAAAAGCATGTCCAAATATGACACCGAGTTCCTTGGCGAATTGTTCTGATTTGCCGGTCTCAGTTGCATACAGGACAGTTGCTTTGATCCTCTTGGAGAGGGCCCGTCCAAATAGTTTGGATGTAAACTTGACAGCCCGAGCTATTTGCTTGAAATGGAATTTCCTATTGATAGGCCTCTTGCCCGTTATTGGTTTAGACTTCTGCCACTGGTGAGTCTTCCATGCGGGTTCCTAGTGGATTGAATGTTTTCGATCAAATCTTAGATATATTATTAACAATGTTTTGAATTTAGTAAATACGAAATACTATTTTTAAAGTAAATAAATCGGAAATAAAAATAGTATTAAATTTAATTAAAAAATAATTAATTATTTCATAATCGCTTAGACATTTGAAAGCATTAGAAATATATTCTTTAATTTATTTTTTGTGTACCTGATATTCATAGGATGGTTTCAAATAGTACAGAGCCATCTCTTGGTGGAAAACAGGAGTTATAGATGATGACATTGGTGGAACTATCCAAATCCAATCCGATGGGCATCCAGACCTGTTGACATCCATAACTGTTTAATATTTTATGTTCTATTTCGTTTGGATAAAGTATGTTTTGCGAAAACATGATGCTATAATGACAAATTGACCAAAGTCAATATTGGTCATGCGTGACAAAGAGTTCGTGACTTCCTAGAGCCAATTAAAAGGCTTATTGTTAGAAAAGTTTTGACATAACCTCTTCCTTCTAACCCGTTGGCTGGCACAAAAAAAAGAAATACAATAAGTCTGAATTTTTATCGCATAGAAATATATATTTTCGTACGGGGGTCAAACCTGTGATATAAGAAGGTCAACTGTTTTTTTTTGCCGAAACAAAAAATTGTAGGTGATTCCTTTAACATAACAATAAACGACTTCAATTTCGAAAAAAAAACATTGAAATACAACTACTTAACCAGTTTTATTGCGTTTTATTTGTATAATACAAATCCTGGCATTTCGTATCCTTTATCGTTTATTTTTATTTCCATAAAAAGTAGTTTTATTTTGTCTAAATCATCGCATAACTGTCAAAAATCTGTATTCAAGGAAAATCGTTTAAAATCTCACCAGATCGACAAACGACGTAGTAATGAATTATTCATTAATAATTTATAATTAGCTGCTCGGCTATCGAGTGCAAGCCAGTATTGTTATTAACATAACGTGTCGTCGATCATTTGTTTAGAATAAATTAATGTTAACACCCACTCTATAGTTTGGAATTTGCGTAATTAGCATTCATGAACCCGTAATTAAAATTTATAGAGCAAACTGTGGCATACTTATGCTATCGTGTTTTTATTTCCGGGATAATATTAATGTTTATATAATGAGATTTTCTTTCTACATTTTTCAATACTTATATTTTTTTTTGAGTTCGTATATAAAGTATAAAACAAAGTGGCTTCCTGTGAGGCCAGCACATCAAGCTACCACAATCTACCAAATTTATTTGATTGGTATTCAACTTTATTAGGTACAAAGCGATAAGGTTCATATTCAATTGGGAAAAATTTACAGTTTTGGATAGGTTGACCTGCTAGCGTCTGTACCTCTGTACGCTGAGATTTTTTAAACTACTATTTATTATAATGTCTTCCAGAAGGTTTATACATAATAATAATATGAATTACACATGAAAGTCATCCCTACTTCCCTACTAATATTATAAATGCGAAAGTAACTCTGTCTGTCTGTCTGTTACGCTTTCACGTCTAAATCACTGTAGTGATTTTAATGAAATTTATTTGGTACAGAGATAGAGTTGACCTTGAGAAAGAACATAGGATAGTTTTTATCTCGGACTTTTGAAGAGTTCTCTTGGAAACGCGATATAACCGAACTCGACGCGGGCGAAGCCGCGGGCGGAAAACTAGTTAGTAATATATACATATATTGCACCTGTGTGAAGCCGGGTCGGTCGGTAGTTACAGTATGCATCGGTTACTTACTAGTAAATATTTTTAAATCACTTTTTCAATTCGTACACCTTGAAATGGTAGGACATACCTACAGATCAATTAAAATTTTTAAGGTTTGTTGTTAATAAACTAATTTGATTTAATTGATAATGAGAAGGGACATTTCCCAGAAATTACGTTAAATACCTATATCAAAATACAAACAACCGACAGTTTCACTTTTTTTTAAACGGACAAAATATATCTTTCGTAATTTCACGCTAGAATGAAAAACAGGGTGATCAAAATAATTTTGATGCACCGCAGACGACCCTCGAAATTGTCGCCTAAACTGAGTAACGTAATCATGAACCCGAGGAGGCCCAAATTCAATTAGACTCGATTAGCTCACGAAATAATTTAGGCAATTTTCGCCACTTCCTTTTGTTACACGCTGTATTTGTGAGAATGAATCAAATTTACGCAGTATACGTTTATTGAGCTATAAAATGTGACGTGTACCAAACTTTGGTATCCCAGTATAAACAACACTATGATTCATTGTTTAAGATCTTTAAAACTCCAAATAGGGTTAATGTTGATTTGCTGGAACTGGAGGTTACCTACCCTTTTAATTATTGACTAAAGCGTTTGAACCAGTGATGTTGTTTGACCATTGGGCTGCCAAGTTAAAGGTATCGAATTCAAACCCACAGATCTCTGATTTTTTTAATTCATACTGACATGACATTTCGAATAATTATTTATAACTCGCTTAAACTGTGAAGGAAAATCTCGTAAAGAAACCTACATGCTTTAGAATATTTTCTTGACGGTGTGGGAAGTCTGCCAACCTGCACTAGAATTATGTGATGGACTAATCCTAATCCCTCTCAATCTGAGAGGAGACCCGTGCCCAGCAGTGGGACAGTAAGTTCAGTATTTATATGGGCTGATGGTGATGATTTGACACTGCGACATGGGAAGCATATTATTATAGTGAGTTTAAACTGGAGTACCAATACAAATAAAATTACCCTTTCAAACTTTTACGTACACAAGACGGGACACAATAAAACTTTTTTGTGTTTCAAGCGATTTTTTTTATACGACTAAGTTGGCAAACAAGTATACGGTCCACCTGATGGTAAGCGGTTACTGTAGTCTATAGACGCTTGTAACACCAGGGGTTTCACTTGCGCGTTGACGACCCTGTAAAACGAAAGAGGAAACCTAACCCAACTAGGGTTGGCAGTATAAGGGTCAAAGTCGCCTGCCACTGTTTCACCAAAGCTTCCTCGTGGTGCACTGGCAGCCTGCTCACCCTAAGGAGCTCAAAGCAATGTTATTTCACCTCGATTTTCTGCAATACGGAGGTACTTCCCCAGTCGGACAGCTCCAATTTAAGTGGAATTACTTCCACTATGCCCTATCGCTCTTAAAGTCTTATCTTAAGAGATTATGATTTTCAATTTACTGAACAACGAATTGGACGTTACATTAAATTCGAACTATGCTTTCATTATAAAGATACTAAGTGAACATATGATACTATCTTAAGATCTTACGATCAGATTAGAGTCCTCTATAAGTCTAGCTGGCAACAAGCCTTGTCATCTTGATCTTGGGCATTCACTAACCTGAACTTAAAGGATATAAAAACCTAGTCTATCGACATCCTACTCATCAAGCGCAAAAACTGTAACAGTAACATTGAGGATGATTGTACAACATTTTGGACTCAGATATGTCTGTATGAATGACGTCACCGGCGTACAGTCGCAGAGTAAAGTGAAGCAGCAAAACCAAACAATCACACGATAGTTCAAAACAATTGTGTTTACATGTCCTTCTGACCATATGCTAGTCTAATGCGTCTCGGTACAGCTGCAAGGCTCTAGTGTCGACAGCTTAATTACCAATCAGGTCTGCTTGTAATTAAGTCCAGTTTTCTCATCCGCAATCTGTTTACTACAAGCGGTCGCGACAATGTCGAAACTTCAATGGTTTTTGTTATAGAACTCGCTCCATTAACGATTTACGCCACGTTTTTACCGAAATTTTGTGTTTATAATTAGTTGTGAGCATGTCGAAGTAATTTAAGTTTATATTTATTATGATAATTCAGATTTAAGATTGTTTCTAGATAATATGATTACTGTAACAGCTCAAGTTTTCTTTTAAACGCGACTTCCCGCTGGGAATTTCTCCTGCACTGTGGGTGTATTCAAAACAATATATCAGATGCACATTCAAGATCCGCAAGAACTATATGTAGGTCTTACAAATATTTGTCCCGTGCGATCGAACATGCAATCCCTGGTGCAGCAGTGGATAGCTCAACCACTGCGTCAACGAACTGTCATGTCATACTCATCACCCCACTCGTCCTCATTGCATTAATTATATTCAATTGGGAAAGTTTGACAGTTTTGGATAGCTTGCCCTCGCGTCTGTACTTGGCTCTATAAAATGATTGTTAGAACTTTATTTAACCTACATTTTATGGAGAAAAAAAATTCTCCTAGCCTTTCTCAAGGCTTTATACAGAGGTCGGCTTCCAGGCCAAACAGATGCGACGGAATATCAATATTTTACATGAACTCCCATGAAACCCTCGCCAGCCAGATAACAAGACGAGTCGACCTATCAATAAACAATTAAAAACAGGGCTTATTAATAACTTTATCAATTCTCGTATTATTATTAGCATACAATGATAACAATGCCAGCAAGATAAGGCTCACTTACAAAAACAAGGTTACTCTTTTTTCACACACTTAATGGCCGCTTGCAGATATATTAGCCGTTAAATTACGTTCATTTGCCCACGTTTAATGTGCCGGATCCGGATGCCTTGGTACACGGCGACATTAATCTGATTATCTATGTTTACTCTACGCAGCTTATGGGCACAGGGCCGACCGCGAGAGCCGGAAAGGGCGAACCAACGTGTCGCATAAACAAGTACCTACATTTTTTTAATAGCAAGCAACTGTTTTGGGTCTGACCGAGATAAGCTAGCTTTTAAATGCACCATTACAATGTTATCTCATAGTAATGTGCATTTAAAACCTGTATTCTCCTTAATATCTCACAGTACCAGTCAACAAAAGATATTGGTATACAGATAGCGAACGAAATCTGCATCATCACATGTCAATGTGTAGCAGTTTACAACACCTGCGTTTTGACACATATTGCGTGATACATTATTACACAATCTTTAACAAAACACAAATGTTAATTAGCTGCCTGTATACTTAACTCTTTTGACGACCGTACTAATTATTTTTAAACTACATTAGTACAGTCAACAGAAGAGCAAGTAAACAGGCAGCTAACGACGTCTACATACCATCACGCCTAAATTCCCCGAAGGGTTAGGCACAAGTGTACTTAATGGACACCCACAGTTCGCTGTTATGCTTTAAATTCCATGTAATTGGAGACGAGCCTATTGCATAGAAGCTAGGCTCAAATATAAATTTCGAGCTGCTACGAAAATTTCATAGAAAATCCCAGTGACACTGCTCGACCTAGAAATCGAACCCAGGACCTCTAACATAGCAGTCACGCTTAGAACCTGTGTATGTGTCACGCAATATGTATCCTAATACATTTCTGGCGAATGCTTTATTATATGCGCAAGCAACTTTGTCTGCCAGTCTGTCTGTTACGCTTTCACGCCTAAACCGCTAAACCAATTTAATTGAAATTTCGTACAAAGATAGGTGTCTCAAAAAAGCCCTAAGTATGTAAAGTATGGGTGAAACATCTAGTTATTTATAACGCAATCTATGTCAAGAGGAAGGTGTTAATCAACTCTTTAGTTTTTTTTTTCGTATTACATAATTTGAACAGCATTTTCTCTTTAATTGTACAGTATATTCAGACGTTTCCCACCAGATGCTAATTTACCCGAGCAGCTGAACTACTTGACCTCGTTTTATTAGAACACGTACCATCTTGAAGCACTAAGATATTATATATTCAGCACAGCATCAAGCAAAATCTACATTAGACCACCAAAATTAGGCATGTAGGATACTAAAAAATGCTAACAATGCCAGGGAAATTGCATAAATTCAAGATTACTAGCCTACATTGAATTAAAAGCCTTAAATTGATATTTTACGAGGAGGTAGAGATTTTGTCAAACCTATTTTAACAACTCTGTTTACATGGAGGTAATAATTTTTTAAAAACCTTAACGTTAAGTTATCGTTGCAATTAATTAAAATAATAAAACTGGAGAAACACATAAGATCTCTATTAATAATATGTATAATGGGACATTTTACAGAACACCATCTAGTCCCAAACTAAGCAGAGCTATGGGTACTAGACAATGGATATAATACTTATATACTTTTTTTTTGTAAATACATACTTATAATACATAAGAAACACCCAGACAAACACAAGTACTCATGTTTTATCCACACAAATATTTGTGTCCTGTGGGAATCGAATCCACGACCCCATGATCAGCAGTCCGGCACTCGAAACGCTAGACCGCAGAGGTCGTCATATTATATTATAATATCCATATCATAAATTCCATATCATAACATAGTGACTTTCTTAACGAACCAAACTATGGCAATGTGAAAGTTTTCCAATTTTTTTTTTATATCGTATTTATTTCGAATCCTGCTTGCAGTCGAATTTATCCTTTCACAAAATAACTTCAAAATAAGAGTGCAATAATTTCCAAAATAAAGGTGCAAAAGTTACTTTTAAATCGCCCTCTATTTCTTAGATCACAGAGCTGTAAATTGCTTACCTTAATCTGTTCTCATTGTCAAGATGCTTGATAAAACTCTCCGAAGCAGTATGATGGTCTACAATGGTAGCATTATGCTGTTGGAAGCTGTGAAGAACGGCAACGTTGCATTCCACGAGAGCCTTATCCTTCCAAAGAGTGATCGGAGTCCTTGTGTCTAAGCCCATCTTCTGGGCTACTTTCTGTTTGAAAAAAAAACAGACTTAATAAACATACACGTCATATATAAAATTACTTTTCTATTATCGTAGTACGCCATTGAAGTAAGTTAATATGAAAGTAATCGAGATAATGTTAAGCGGTTTGCTACTGAGAATTTCTCTACAGAACCATTGTAATACATTTCCCAACCTAGCAATCGAATCCAGGAACAGCCGCTCAACAACTGCACTTTCGAGTTATATCACAAAAAATTACGAACTTGCTGATACTTAAAATATGTGCGAAATACATATACCACGTCATGGATAATTAAATTTAATATTACAATTCAATAAATAATTCAATTCATTTGATAATAATCGCCAATGAAATTCAATTAAGTTCAGGAAGCTAATTGTTTATTGGTGATACTATCAACGTTAATAACAAATATTATATTAATTTTGAGAGTACGTATTACACACTGTCATATCAATAATTTACGACCAAGTAGGCTGACAGGTGCGCCATTAAATAATGTTGTCGTCGCTTGCATGCTAAAACAATTGGCAGAAAACGAGATAATGCCAGGACAAAATTTATGTCGCAGAATGCGATTTGAGATCAAAAGTAGCATTGAAAAACTGGGCGTTTTACAACGGTCATGAAATCAGTGTCTCATAAAACCTGATAGGCTTAATAAGTATAAGTAGGTAGGTATTTTAGCAGAGAAGCGAAACTTGAAAATATTTAATTTTCAAGTTTCGCTTCTCTGCTAAAATACCTAGAGTTTAGGTTTTCCTAGGGTAGAGTTCCCACTCCATTTTCAAGTTTTGCCCCATGGTAGAATTCTCTCCTATATCGTAGACCGATACATTTACAAAACGAATTCTCGAATTCACAAACATCCTATTCAGGAAACGACTTTATGCAGTTCATAGAAATGATAAATTAACATATATTATGGTCTACACGGGAACCAAACTCGTGACCCGAAATTGTTTTCCCAAACATCAGCATGAGGAGATTTACCACCGTGTTGGTAATGGTTGATTTAATTCGTATGATAATCAGGATGGAAGGCTTATTATGCTACACAGCTTTTTATACAAAGCTCTCTCATTAGTTTAGTGGTCACAAGCGCGACTGCTACGATTGAGGTCCTGGTTTCGATGCCCATGTACAGCAATCTTATTGGGTATGTTTATGAGATTCTCAGTAGTAGCTCGGAGTTTGGATTTATGTCGGGTTAATGGCAATAGGCTCGCCCCCTATTACATGGTACCTAAACATACCGACGAACTGTAGGTGTACATACACCTCTACCTAAACCTTCGGGGAATACAGGTGTTATAGTATGTTATGTTATATACAATGCATTGAAGGGTCTAAAAAAATCACTCAGCCATAAACCACTGTTTATGGTTGAGTGATTTTTTTGTGAGTGATTTTACTGTGCTAAGCTGTGCTTACCACTGTAAGCATAGCTTTCCCCTTTAGCTAGCCTAATTTAATAAGCTACACATTACAAGACCAGCCGTCCGGTAATTAGGCGTCAATCATCCGACCAAAACTCAACCACACATTTTGGCCAATGTCAGCGGTTTAGAATTTGTAATACAAATGCAAATTCTTGTCAAAGCTGGCACCCAAAATATTGCACTACACTACGATGACAACACATAAACATTGTCAGGAATATTGCATGCATGAGACATTTCTTCAATTCAAATAGTTTATTGCGAATATAGATTGATATAGTTGGTGTTTACATAGTTTTATCTGCAAGAACAAACATTAAGTGCAGCTATATTCTGCCATTTGGCATGCAATATTAATCTTGATGTGTGAAGTCTCCCAACCCGCATCAGGCCATCGTGGCAGACTATAAGCACAAGGAGAGACTCGTAACTAAATTATCACTGTGCTGATCAACCGATCAGGTTGAGCTGCGCTAACCGGAGTCATTCTATGGATGGGTGAGTTTTCTTAACACATCGAAACCCTTCCGTACCTCGGAGAGCACATAAAGCTATCGGTCCCGGTTGTTATGCGAACACCTGACTGTGACAGTAGTAGTCAGAAACCCAAAAAACCTGAACACTAGTCTATCCTCAGGATATCGTTGTTGCAGAGGTCTGATGGCCGCTTCGTGTAGAATACTAACAGCCGCATCTGGTTAGACTGGTAGTCGACCCCATAGTTAGGAAAAAAATCAGAGAATGATGAAATGGTGGACTATAGCCCTCTCATTCTGAGAGGAAATCCTATGTCCAACGGTGAGCCATTGTATGGATTGATGACGACGAAGACACTGTGATTCATATGATGGTAATTTTTATAGAAACTAGTAAATAAGTTAATTATAGAACGATGTTTCGGTGAACTCGATTGTTATGGAATTAGCGTATGATGACGATATAGCGATGACGTTCGGTGGGAATTTCGGGTTAATATCTATCATGATTCTAAAATTAACAATGAACTATAGGTACCTTTCTAAATTGTGTTTTTTGTTTCCGTTACAAGGAAAAACCGAGTAAATATAATTATATTATTACATTTAGAGTAAGTTATCGTGTTCTTATCTGAATTTAGTAGTTGATACTTAAGTAGGTAGAAGCGTAATACAAACGGTTCTACACAGGCAACAATCCTTCACATAATAAATTTAATTTCCACTATTTATGTTACATTATCTGTAATTTGTGTTCTTTTATTTATGTTAGTCATAGTCACAATATTTTCGTATGGAACAAATTTCTAATTCAAAAAACACGATTATAAGACAATAGTGGAACCCGATTGAAATGAAATTGAATTGCAAAAGTAGACGTTTGACTTAGAACTCATTAGAATAGGTAATTATGGTAAAATTACAAAGTCGAAGAGAAGAAACTTCCTCATGTGTCCATAAACATGCATAAGAGTTATCATCATCAAACTCCGAGCCTTCTTCGGCTTCCAGTCTAACCAGATGTGGCTGAATATCATTATTTTACACGAACTGACTACCATCAGATCTCTCCCACCCAATTTCTGGGCAATACCGATATCTTGAGGATAGAGAGGTTGTCAGGCTTTTTGGGCTTCTAACCAATAACGATTGTCATAGTATTTCATATGACACCCGATACCGACGGCTTTTGTCTCGGAGTCATGGAGGGCTTCGATATGTTAACAATGGTCACGTTTCCATAGACTGACCGCGATCAGCGCAGCGTTATCTTGCACAATAGTTGATCAACGTAGTTATTACTGCTAATGTGCATGTGAGTAAAAAACATAACAGATCAGCCTAAATTATTACACTTTTATAAGTCAATAATTAATTAATAATACTAGATGACGACGGCATTTCCTAACTGACCACCTCTGAGAAGAAATGACGAAACAAACTCAGAGAATCATGGTCTATTTTAAAGTCCAGACAGTAACACTATTCAGTGCTTATTTTATACCTTATTATTTATTTGCAGTATCACTGCGACCTTAGTCGTTCTATTGCGATTGTGGAGAGGCGAGGTGTATTGCCCCTCCAACCAAAGGGAGGATCCTCCAACCAGGCGGGTGTTGTGCCTGGCGGGCTACGGCCCGACGGTTGATGTCGGGCGGTTGTATATATGCAACTTTTCGTTGCGAATGTTGCTTGCGCGATTCAGGCCTTCGTAGTTCTATGTAGCGCGGTAGATGTCGCTACAGCGATCATTACTCGTTGAGTTAGAGGTCACCGCTAAACCAAACCTTAACTGAATCTTACCTCCAACATATTAAGCCTGTTACTATCACAGAAGTTCCTGCAACCGATCTCAGTACTCATGTACCAGCCGTTGAAGGCGTTCGCGGTGAACTCGATACCGCCGCAGTCGAAACGCATGTTGGCGACGGCTGGTAGAGCGTACCAACGGAGCTTCAGCTCTTCAAACCATTCGAACCTGTAGGATATTAACAGTAAGTTATACGGTAGTTAATTTTAAGATTGGGCCACCAAGATACAGGCTGTGCCTAGTTTGGGGCCCACGGCTATCTCTACCTTTGTATTGTCAATTTTCATTGTATTTTCTATCTCTGTATGTTACCTAACTTTGTGTGTGTTAATAAAAAAATAAATTATTATTAAGACAATTCTTTCTCAAAACGGAATACTATGAGAAAAAGTTAACTAGTTTGTACAGAAAAAGTATCTGGTTCTAAACTTTAAAAGCATTCGGAAATGCTTTGTAAACTTCTACAATCCAAGGACACTGCTTTAGCTATCTCTTATCAAATCAGTAAATCTCTTTGACAGCATTTTTAATCACTACATAGATATAAAACAAAGTCGTTTCCCGCTGTCTTTCTGTCCCTATGTATGCTTATATCCTTAAAACTACGCAACGGATTTTGATGCGTTTTTTTAATAGATAGAGTGATTGAAGAAGGAAGGAAGGTTTATGTGTATAATACATGTATGATATTAGTACATTGCACCCGTTCGAAGCGGGAGGGGGTCTCTAGTTTGATATACGACATATCGATTTGATATATCGACGACCTCTGTGGCCTAGCGGTTCGAGTGCCGGACTGCTGATCATGGGGTCGTGGGTTCGATTCCCACAGGACACAAATATTTGTGTGGATAAAACAATGAGTATTTGTGTTTGTCTGGGTGTTTCCTATGTATTATAAGTATGTATTTACAAAAAAAAAGTATATATGTATTATATCCATTGTCTAGTACCCATAGTACAAGCTCTGCTTAATTTGGGACTAGATGGTGTTGTGTAAAAATGTCCCAAAAAAAAATATATATATATATAAACGGCATTACGACAGACACCTTACAATTAATATAAAAATAATTACGCTAAATACATAAAATAACCTGCCTCAAAAAATCTAGTGGCTGTAAGCGCAACTGCTACACTAAAGGTCGTAGGTGCGATTCCCAGGTACAGTAAAGTGTTAAATTGGGGTTTTCCGTGAAATTCTCAGTAACCGCTCGTAGTGTGTATGTATATCGTTCCCGGTAAATAGCATTAGGCTCGCCCCATTTTACAGGGGATCTAAACATCTCTGTCTTCGGGGAATGCAGGTGTTACGTAAATTATTTTTAATTTTTTGCAGCAATGTCATCTATGAATAGACTATCATCATTTTTCATGAACGCCTGGGTATTTAGATCAAAATAATATTATCTGAAAATTTCCTGGTAATAGAGGAAAGGTACCAATTATGGAATACGTGCCTAATATGGAATACCACAATATCTCTAAAACCTAGCGTCCCAAATAATTCAAGCGGATATGTAGTTGCCCCTCCCTTCTTCTTCTTCTTCCTCTTCTTCTTCTTCTCCCTCTTCCTTCTACCCGCATTCAACGGAATGCGGGTAGAAGGAAGAAAAGAAGAAATATTGTGGTATTCCATATTAGGCACGTATTCCATAATTGGTACCTTTCCTCTACCTACATGCACAAGTCATGTGTTTAGCACAAGACATAAATTATTACTGGCTTACATCGTCATTATGGCTCGGCCTATATTACATGAGAATTAAACATACCGGCGAACTATGGGAATACATTAGTTAGAGTACACCTCTACCTAACCACTCAAAAACAGTGATGCATAATTATGACCATTGGACAGCCAAGTCAAACATCTCGAGTTCGAATCCAAAGCAAGCACCTCTGACTGACTTCATGTGATCACATCAATTATATATATATATTTATATATATATATATATACTAATAATATCACCGCTTAAGCGAGAATAAGCTGTGAAAGAAAACATCGTGAGGATACCTGAATGCCTTAGATTTATTTCTCGACGGTGTGTGAAGTCTGCCAACCCGCACTAGGCAAGCGTGGTGGACTATATTAGCCTTATCCCTCTCATTCTGAGAGGAGACCCGTGCCCAGCAGTGGGACAGTCTAGGGGTTGATGATGATGATGATAACCTAACCCTTCGGGTAATTTATGCGTGATAGTATAAATTATGACCTATATTAAAAGTTTTTTTATTTGTACAAATTTAATACCTACCCACAAATCCTCTGCACTATTTCTACGTAGAAAACAAACACTCAAAATGCACATTGTTACCACATTCGTTTTTTGTTTTCAGTAAAAGCTTCAAAATTTACCAACGCGAAAGTACTAATGGTGTAGTATCGTGCTGAGTTTTTAGGATTACTGTTCCATTAGGAGCGCATTGGTCTATATTCTACAATTAAATACAAACATAAAATAACAAATAATATTATGAGAGAACTATACGATAGAAATGAAAGAGTTAATTGTTTAAAATATAACGCACAATTATTTTTAAGAACACTTTCCAAACTAGCGTGTATCAAGAATAAATGTAATTTTACCTCAATGCCTGAATCACGATAAACAAAGCACAATAAATCAACCCGTAATACCCAATGCTGGGCAGTGGGCACGGGTCTCCTCTCACAGAATTAGAGGGCTTAGGCTATAGTCCACCACGCTGGCCTAATGTGGACTGGCAGACTTCACACGCCGTCGAGAATATCTCTAATGCATGCAGGTTTCCTCACAATGTTTTCTTTCACCGTTTAAGCGAGTGATAATTAATTATTAATACGCACATGATTTCGAAAATCACAGATGCGTGGTCAGGGTTTGAACTCGAAACCTTCGACTTGGCAGTCCAATGGTCATACCACTAGGCTTTTTTATAAAGCACAATATCACGTCGATAGTTCTAGACCGTAATAGCTAATAAGTCTATATAGTATAAAATTAAAACAAATAATGTCAACCAAGGAATTACCAAAACTCCATCACAACTTATCACGCCTGTTTATGACACATTAACGCCTGTTACCATTATCAATAACGATACAACATTGAATAGACCGAATTTATGGCCAATAAACGTAGATTGGAGGATCTCAGGACCGCACTTTTACGATAAGCAATCTGCGCGCAAAGTTTCAGTATTTGTTCGTCCACTTCTCGACATTATATGCATTCCCAGACCTTTTTATGCTGGCATAAATTCCTGATGGAAAATAAGAACAAGACGTGCGTTGCCGTGTAATACATAGTTCACGTCGTAAATCTACGACCTTTCCGTAAGAACCGACTTTTTGCTGGAGAGACCAATCTTTAGATTTATAGTTGGGAGTTTGTTGGTAGCTTGCTGTTTCGTTTGTGGAAAGTGTATTATAAAGGGATGTTTGTTAGTGATGCCATCACGCCTGTATTCCCTTAAGGGTTAGGCAGAGGTGTACTAGTTGTATACCCACAGTTTGCCAGTATGCGTCCCATGTCATAGGGGGCGAGCCTATTTTATGATAATACTATTCGATCTGGGATCTAGACTAGGATCTGTAGCGTAACAGTCGCGCTTAAAACTACTAGGCTAACGAGGAGGTTCTTTTGCAGAATCTCCTGTATATTTCTGGTACTTCAATTTATTTTATGAAACATTTGTTGCTCTGAGAAAGTTGTATGATTGAGGAGGAAGGCTCAAAATGTTCAAAATGGTTCAACATGTAGTAAAAATTTCTTTTGTATCTTATTCTGCTCTTAACATAAACAAAAACAAACTGCAGCAATCATTATACTGACTGTGAGAAATGGGTCACTTAACGTTCCAAACAACATGTTAAATGTTTTTTTTTACATACAAGCTAAACTGTTAATTCTATATTTAACTGTTCATGAGGATGAACATGAGGTCCTTCGATTCCCCGATTATCGAACATTTTTTTATTTATTTTGATATGAAATTATCGAGTATCTTGGTGTTTGATTTGATTCTGGTTAATGTCAATAGGCTCGCCCTTAACATGATATTTAAAACAACTGAGGGTCTTCTTCTTCGTGTTGATGGTTCGAATTTTAAATGCTGTTCACCTAGAAGTTTGCCACTTCCACAGCGTCGTCCATAGCTGCACAGAGTTTGCTTTGATTACAAGATTTGGGGCACAATGGACAACATAGGAGGTGTGACATGGTCTGCATTAAAGCTCCACATACCATACCCTGTACTGCGGATGTATTTTACTAAACCTGTACCTAACCCTTCGGAGAATACGTGATAGTACCTATGTTGTGATTATATTAAGCTATCAAAACCAACTATCAGTATTCCCTTCGTTTTTTTTTTGTTCTCAACTATTTCCTAAATGGTCCATTAGAGAGGCGATGTATCACAGAAATAGTGTAGGAAAATTTATTCGGAGAAGACGAAATCGTTTCCATGTATTATCCTTATCCCATTTAAGTTTAACAAACTAGTCCTTATGCTGAACTTGTTTATATACACGAGTACATATTGTTGCCCAAAAGTATTAACATTGTTGTGAGCGATTTGGGCCACTGTTTCAAGTTGATTGTCCCAAACTTGGGAATGTGGTTCAAATGAATCTTTTATGTTTACAATTTCTTAAGCCTGTGTATGTAGTCTTTATAAAGTTCACACAAGACTGTATAGAGTACTTATTTACGCTTTCTGAAATTATTATAATAGAAAATGAAATACGGCAGAAATCAGTCTACCAAACTCAAATTGAGCCGTCTTAATATTCCGTATATATGAAATTTTTTAATGATTTTCACGCGAAAAATTTCACTTATATGACACCAGTGAGTGGTGAAGTAAATGCCTTTTACGTTTGGGGTGGAGAATTTACTTCTCGCTTTGAGAAGGAGTAATACGTATAGACATATATGATAGCACCCAAATAACGAGGTAATGAGCATGATATATTAAATTATCGACAGAGCTAAGATGTCGTGAAAATTCAATTAATTAAATATTTTACAGGGTTGAACAAAAATTATTCAGTCATGTATAATTATACAAAAAATCAAGCAATATATTGGAAAATTATTTACGTACATCATATATTTTATTGCCTAGTCTCAGGTGCGGGCAGACCCATTTCTTCCTTTGAGTATTATAAGAAGGGTTTCATAAGAACGACGGGCAATCGTATATATTATTATTATACATGAGTGTTAATAACATGTTGCTTATAAGAACTTTGGTTTATGTTGTAAGATATCTTTTTTTAAATATATTTGTCATTAACGGATGCATAACATTTTGAAGAAATAAAAATTCAGTCTCAGGCATGTTTCCAACCTGCGTCCTTCAGGTTAAGTAGACCGAACGCTTTAGCTAACCAAGCTACCGAACCTATGATGTAGAATTTCTCTTCCACATTCTGTCTTATAGGTGACGTCAGCGACATCTATCGAAGACATATTACTATCTTCTTCAACCGACATTACGTGCTTTATTACATAATAGGGTGCTTAATCAACACCGCGAACAAAAATATAGTTTTAACTATGATTTGTGATTTTCAGGCAATGTTGGAACATTAATGAAGAAGATCCATTAAATATCTGATTTAAACATTCATAATTGCAGTCCTTAAACAAAATCTAAACACACAGTATTTCCTCACCTTTGCTATGAGGAAAATATTTGTAGGTACAAGAATCCCAGTCGAAATTAGTTGACAATATTACCCAAAAATCAGGTACATGGAAACGATAGCATCTTAGTTTTATTAGTAGAAAAACCAGACTTAATTTTTTATAATAAACTAATTGGTTTCCCGCAATGCTACCCATGTTGATCTTGTTTGTTTTTATTATAATTGTATTCTTGTTTATATTTCTTCTGTCCTGTTGTAATTTAATGAAATTATTTTTCACATTGATTTCACCTGTGAAATTGCCTGCTACTTTTCATTGGCAATAAATTTTCATTCATTCATTTTTAATGTCAGACTTTCTACTTCTTACTACACTCAATGACAAATGAATTTTACGAGTAATCAACGGCGCTACTTTATAAAATAGAGTGGGGGTCTTTCGGGTGATACGCAGATATCGAATAGATATATATTCTATGTTTCGTCGCGTTCATGTACGAATAAATGAAATCTGTGAACAAAGTGTGATTTCATTGAAGTGTGATTTTTAGCAGACGTGTAAAAAGTAGCAGGTGTGGCGAATGAAAAATAATTTCATATGATCTTTCACCTGCTAATTGTGAAATATTCCATGCCCAGCTAATTTCCACCCACTGTGAAAAGGATACCAGTATAATAATATCAAAAAGCTCTCTGCTTTAAGCATTGACTATGCATCGATATGTTTGTCAAGTCAATTTCTTCTTTCATGTAAATACAGACGTGAAAAATAAATTAATAACATTTATATCCTACTTCTTATCCTCCTAATCTACCCTACTAATAATAATATAAATGTGAAAGTTTTGAAGATGGATGGATGGATGTTTGTAACTCTTTCACGCTAAAACTACTGAACGGGTTTTGATGAAACTTTACAGTATTATTATTAATACATCAGAATGGCATATATGCTATAATTTATAACGATTTTGAGTTAATTAGCCAAGTTACAACAATAATTAAAAGTAACTTTTCCACGCGGAAGAAGTCGTGCGCAAAAGTTAGTAACATTATAAAACCAAAAAATCTGTGTCTGCGCAAATATTAAAAAATACAGGTTAGAGTATTAGTAGCATCTAATAATAAGAAATTCTTTAAAGGTCATGATGATATTTTAGAGACAATAAAAAGTCGACGTAGTTATGAATATTGTGATTTTTCAAATAAAACACACGTTTAATCTACTATTGATTGAGATTATCTATTGATAGGGGTTTCACTATATTTTATTTAAATTAATTATTATTGGCCTATTTTCAAAAACTGCGAAAGCAGATATTGAAAATCTTTTTCGCTAAGTTCCACTGCAATCCAAAAATTCACATATTTCCGTTTAATTTCGTCAACTTTTACTAGGAGATCAAAGCCATCACGCAGGTTATACCATTAATTAATTACGGTTTACTTTTTTAGTGGACGGGCGCTTAATTTTAGACTACAAGACCTCTACATGTTTACACATAAATTGAATCTAGACAAGATAAACGATAATAGCAGCTGATTTACGTCATAATGCACTTGTTCCACAAATATTTATGTCATAATTGTTTCTTTTGTTAAAACGGATTTATTATTTCGGGCAACCCGTTAATGGTAAACTTCAGCGAATTTTAATACCGTCGCTGATATTAATAAAGTCACAGGTGTTTCCGGGTATTTAATTATTTATTTAAATGCCCAATGGTGGCGCAGTTTTCGTTTTCATATTTTAATAAAGTTGTTTTATTTGGTTCATTTTTTGTGTATATTATTTCGCTGTTAATTCCTTTCGTTTGTGAAATAAACACTTTTTAGGATTTATAAATATCTTTCAATTGTGACAAGTTCAATAATTCCTATAAAACCTATTTTCTCGATGTTGAAAATGTATATCAAACCTTATTTTGTCATTTATCTTTTGTATTGTGTACCTACATGATGTTACGTAAAGATCGAAAACAGCTCACAACGCGTTGTGGTCAATAATAATATTTAGTTGAGCTTGAACATGCAAGGAATTATAAAAACTATATAATAAAAAATCCTACTTAGGCTAGGTTAGGTTGCTAAGTTTTTTTTTAAATAATTACTATAGCTCGTAGCCAGTTTAAACAAAAACAAAGCTAACAACTGATTATTAAGCTGCTACTTTTTAATATAACTTACCAATACGCGTTTTGAGCTGTTTTTTGCTCAATGAGCGTTTTCGTTGAACGGAACATCACATACAAATGCTAATCACCAACTTACGTGGGGTGTGTCATATCTATCTCCATAATAAGTTCCCTGGGGATATCGAAGTAGTCTGGGTCCTTTCCATTAGCAGACAAGACTAGAGGCAAGATGTCCCAGGCCGTCCGTGGGGGCTTCCAGCCCAACTTCAGACAAAGCTGCAACAAAATTTATTGTATCAATTGAGATCACATGTGTACGAACATTGGAACGAATCAATTAGGAAGTCCCCAGTGCGATTGTGATACAGGACGACCAAGTTAAATTTTATTGGGCCAAGAATTTCAATTGGAACTTATCAAGTAGCCATATAGAACTATCGAGAGTTCGTTATCATTAAGTTCGTATTCCTTGCTAAGACAAAATTTCGAAGACTTACATTGGTCTTGTAAGCAAAAACAAACCTTATAATTTGATGATGTGCAAATGACATTCAACCTTAAAGTGGTAAGAAATTTCTCGGTCGAGAACACATTGTGAGGTGCTTAAGATTATTGATAAGGAACAAGTGGTCATAAAAGTTATTAGATCAATTGATGCTTCACTGTTTAGTGTTGTCTGTGTTACTAATATGACTTTATTTATAGAACTTTGCAAATTTAAAAATGAAAATTCGATGTAAAAAAATATTTTTGGGCTTCTGACTACCACTAACGATTGTCATAGGTGCCATGACAACCGGGACCAAACGGCTTTACGTGCTATCCGAGGCAAGGAGGGGTCTCGATGTTTTAAGAACAGTCACCCATCCACAGACTAACCGCGGCTAGTGCAGCTTGACTTGCAGATTGATCAGCCACGAGCCGCTCCGTATGCTATGTCATTTTTTAATGTCATTTTATAACATAACAAAAGAGATTACATAACCCAAATGCAATATGATTGTGATATCCTAAACAATTAACTAGTTCCCTATGTGAGACCGTTATATTTATGTAATCAGTCATTCTAAATTCAACATAGGAACTAAATTTAGCTTCACACAATACTCGTGTAAACAATTATGCTTACAGTGAACACAGTTTTAGTTTTGGTATTGTTTGCTTGTCCCAGGTGCATGCGAAACGAGATATGTCAGTTTTGAATGATTTATTTGTTGCCGATTCAATAACTGAATCACCATCAATCGTGTGATACAGTTTACTGTAAAACTTTTATGAATGGAGATGCACCGAAATATAAGAACGGTTTGAACTTTTTAGTCACAGCCTCATTGCTCTAGTTATGCTAGAGGTCGTGGGTTCGACTCCCAGGTCGAGTATTGTGATTGGGTATTTATGAAGTTCTTAGTGGCAGCTTAACATAGGGCATAGTGCATAGTGGTAGTACCTAATTCAACTCAAATTGGAGCTGCCCGACTGGGGAAGTACCTCCGCCTTGCAGAAAATCGAAATGAAATAACACTGCTTTGAGCTGTATCGTGTTCCTAACGGTGAACAAGGTTGCCAGTGCTCCTGGAGGAAACTTTGTTTTGGCAGTGAGGGTACGTTGACCCAACTATTCCTCTTTCGTTTTACAGGATCAGGAACGCGCAAGTGATACCCCTGATGTTGCAAGCGTCTATAGGCTACGGTAACCGCTTACCATCAGGTGGGCCGTATGCTTGTTTGCCACCTTAGTGGTATAAAAAAAAATTGAAAATAAAAGACCGGGGAATTATAGGACACAAAAGAGCATAAGTCAAGGGCCAGGACCGCCACGTGACGCCCAATGCCATATCCATATTCCAAAAAAAGTCGTTTCATTCCGACCGGGTAAAAACACATTACGCATGCAGTGACCTTTAAACGTATGCTAATTTTTACCTCGGTGAATTCCATGTGCATCGGGTCTCCTAGTACTGTGCCATCGGGCTGTCGGTAGCCGGCGTAGCTGATAAGCTGGCTGTTCCATATCCTGTAGTCATGTTGTCCATCTGTGCGCTGAGGGAATACCGTCATCGCTGACCTGTTAAACAATTATTTAACAATGGATTTCTTGAATAAGATAGAAAGTTTATAGGGTATCTTACTTTTGAAAACCTTTGCCCTACATTAGAATTTTCTCCCGTATCGTGGGTGCGTTTGGAAGTACACATTTTTTCATACACACAAATACCCAAGCCCGGAAAAACTACCTGCGTCATAGAAATATATTGTTTCGTGTGGGGATCGTACCCACAATCCGAGACGCAGAAGCCGATCGCTCTGCTACTACGCCAAACAAATGTCGTCATATTATGTAGGTACCTTTACATACTATAAGTATAGAAAAATGTGTACTAATGTATACATACAGTTAATTAAAATAATAAAATATTCAACCGACACACTGACTTACTTTACAGCTAGTTCAATGCCGAACGATGTTGCCTTACCCTTTTCTAAGTTATTTTTTATTATATTTGAATTTTTGTTTTGATAAAATGTCTTCTATTCTCTATCTTAACTTTAAAAAAATTTAGCATAATAAACTCAAACTAAATAACTGTACCGTTTTTTTAGCGTAAAACAAAAGCCAACATGTTATTAATAAAGAAATCACTGCATTGTTTTCTGCTTATGACAGATTTCATAAACAAAGTCCGATCTCACCTAATATTCCCTTTGTTGGTGCTGTATTTGATGTGGTTGCAGAGTGCTTCGAACATACCGCTCGTAGTTGTCACTTGCCGGCAATCGAACACCTGTTGCAGAAACATCCCCGATTAATATGTCAGACATACGTGCAGCACAAAGGAGAGCTTTATTACGCGTTCACTGAATCCTGTTTGGTTTGTTTGAATATTTCACGAAAGGCTAGCAATTTTGGTGGATAACGATCTAGGCTGAAGAGACAGCTTGTACTCCAGCCACAGACATAATTCTCAGCAGTATGTGTACTGCATATTTATACATTAATTATGAAGAAAGTGTACATCTCCATGAAAACACTTGAATTGTATCCATTATGTTGACTAACCCGTAGACTGCTGCCTGCACACAGGCCTCGTGTAGGTAATAAAATAAAGAAAGAAAGTAACAGAAGAATATTCTTGAAATTTTATATTCGTTGTTCTCCAATTTTCTCATTTTAGATACATATTATTGGTTATAGCAAAAACTTGCTCGAAACTTATAATATAGCACCTAAGTAATAAGTAATAAGTTTAAGCGCAATGTAGAATTAAGCATTAAATTGATTTCACAATAATAATAATATATTTAAATTAAATTAGGATTAATTAATTGTATTTTTTGTTCTCGATTGTGATTTGTGTTTTTATGATTTCATGTTTATTTTGTATACGTTATCCGATAATATGTTGAATTTATTTGTTTATTGGTTTGTACCCACTTAATTCCGTCCATTTCTTTACTTTTTCTTGGTTCATGTTTACATGCAGTGAATTTTGTGTACATCTGTTATAGATATACATACAAGATCTCTGTCTCATTCATAAATTTAAAAAAAAATGTATCGTATGTATATTGTTGAAATACCTTATCAATAAATAAAAAAAAAACAAAAAAATCAAATCATTTCTTAAACACATCTTAGAACGCAATCAAATAATACTTTACATGAAGCTTTTACGAAATTCATTAAAACCTCATCGGGTGTCGAATCAAGTAGACAAATGTTAGGCAAAGTGGTGTGAAATCGTCTTCGCATCGCTCACTGTCGTTATAGGTCGAGTGGTGTGAACGAGATCTCGTGAGAATCCACGGGGTGTATTCTATATTTTGCGATATAATTGCGGTTATACAAAATTATAATATAGGTATATTATTGAATATGTTTAAAGCAATTTTGACAGTTGTACAGCCGATAAAACAGGTATACGGGCAGCTCAAACTCAAACTATTATGCATACTAAGGTTAGTAAGGTTCTTAAATATAATTTTGTGTACAGCTTAGCACCTTTTTCAGGAGTTGCAAATTTCAAAGACTCTACATAATACAATCTTAGTTAAGTACAAACAATTATTATTCTTATTACCTAATACAAGTTTGTTTGATAATTTGTAGGACTTGTTTGGTTATATGTATGTGTGTGTGTCATGGCATACTTATTGTGTCAAAACGCAGATGTTGTTGGCTGCCTACATACCTACACACCTAACTCTTTTGTCAAGTGTACATAATGTTATTTTCAATGTGAAACAATTTGATCTGACAAAATCACATTACTTTACTAATAATATTCGGAGCCTCAACTCCAAATCAATTAAATATTATTATCTACCTCTATATTTAGAACTGTCAACAAGTAAGTGATTAATTATCGATTGTGACTCAGCATACCAAAGTATTGATAGATTAAAAATAGATTTCGCGCATCACTGGATACTTTCCAGTTTACAAATTTTTAACCCGTCGACTAAAAATGCTGGAATATGTAATTCATTTCAAAATACTTATTTTATAATTATGAAAATATAGCTAGACCTGCAACTCTAAGATAGATTTGAAAGCAATTCTTAATCATAATTTGATTATTTCAAGTAATAAAATCTAATAACATTTAAAATATAGACAGATAGATATTTTAACCTCTAAAATCTAGTTAACGGATAAATAGATCTTTTACCTTATTAAAGCTATTTTATATAAGGAAACCTAAAATGAAAACATTACAGACCTAATAATAATAAAAATTGTCTCACAGCATTTCCCATTAAATTTTATGATATTAAAAACCCAGCGGCATTTTCAGAATACTCCCCCAAGACCACGAGTCTATAATCAAATCGTTCGTCCCGATTAACCGAAGCAATCTGTTTAAGCCGCGTAATTACAAAACGTACTCGCTAACATCACAAGGATTTAGCAGTCGGGTCTGGTAATGCCGATTTAAGTCACCCTCATCCTTTGCTAACCGACACAGAGTGAATGGAAATGAACGAATGAATTTAAGTCGTTAGACGACGCGACGTCTGCTAGCCTTTCTAATTACAAAAAATATTGAGGTATTAAACTTCTTTGAAATCTTGTTTTCTGTTACAGAATAAATAACCGTTTTTCTGAAAATGTTTGAAGGTCAAACATTAAAATGTAAGTGAGCTTGTAGTTAGACAAGGTCTGAAATAATGAATATTATTATATTTAACAATATAATAATATTGAAATAAAACTACTTTTTACGGATTTTATCGCGTATATTAATATTATTAATCCCGACGTTTCGGACCCTTTACAGCGTCCATGGTCACGGGTAGACTGTGTCTACCCGGGATTAATAATATCAATATACGCGATAAAATCCGTAAAAAGTAGTTTTATTTCAATGTATAATATTCGCGTAAATGTCAGAAATCAAAATATAATAATATTAATTATATATAATATAATGAATATTTGTTTGGAAATAACATAAAAAAATAGAATATTCCACGTAGGTATACAAATTTTATTCCACACTCATTTCAATTTAGAGAAACAATCGACTTTTGAAAGGGTCTCGGGTAAAAACTTGCTGGAACCCTTATGGCAAACTGGCCGTTAATTGCCTACGTTTTTTTCTCTTGCTCTGTGAAATGGGAGTTTTCTCATTAGAGTCAGCAAATTCATTTACTTCCCCGTTTTGCAGTTCACTGAAGACGATGCTAGGTAAGAACAGGCTTAATTGATTTGAGCCCCACTTTTGCCACCGGTTTTATATACAGAGAACAATGGCTATGGTCGTTTATTATTATAAATAACTTGTCCATTCTCAACGTAGTTTGTAGGCACAAGTCTTTTATTCGAATTGTATAAGAGTAGTCGCCTTAATGCATTAATCGTGACCTTTCAGACGGTATTTTTTCTATTGTCTGCGAATTGTTCATCAATTGCCAAGTTAAGACATATATTAAAACCATGACTTAAAAATGTGACTGACAAAACTAGTAAAAATTCTAAAGCCATTGAAAAATTGAAAGATTTTGTTTCAATAAAACAGCAGACGCCCAGGAATGATGTTTTAATAGTTAAGTTAAAGTCAAATTTTTTAATTTTCTTATTTATTTAACCCGATTCATCAAATGCCTCTCTTTCCTTTTTCCAAGCCACTTATTTCCAGAAACTAATATTATACTGTAATATTAGCTTCTGGAAATAAGTGACATTTCCAATCCAACATTAACATTTCGAAAGTACCTATAATAATTATAGGTACTTTTGAAATGTCAAATTGTTATCTAGTTGCACAGAACTTTTCATTTGCAATAGAAGCACATAATATAAAGAGGGTATGTAGAAAATATATAACTATGATTTTAAACGTGGATCATAAATTATATAGAAACACTAGCGGTGTCCCACGGCGATACCCTCGTTTGGTCTCCTATTTCCCAATCCCAGGGGACTTTCTCTAAGTCATTTCTTAGCAGATATTTAGGTACACTCTATAAGAAACTTACCAAAATTGTAAGTTTGTAAAGCCCTATAGTTTCAGAGATTTCGTGAATAGTGGCGAGTGGTGCTTTTCGCTTGAATACATGTAAATTATTTGCATAGCTAACGCAAAGCTAAACTAACTTGTATTATATGATTTTGCTTTTGGCTCAAGCGTGTTTATTGTTTAAGTACAAGTAGGTATTGGATAAAATATTGTTCCGCGTCCTGAAAACAGGTTACAATTTCGTTACTGAATTAAGCAAACAAGTTAACCCTTATTTTAATAGCATAATATTTGTAAAAACACAGATGCTCTACCGTATCCCAAACTCTTTTGTCGACTGTACATAAAAACGTACAAAGCTTGAAGAAATTCTTACTTAAAACCACGAAAAGTACTCGAGAAACTTTATCTAAGGGACAGTTTAAACAAGCTTAAGCAGTAGAATTTAAAAACATCCGACTTCACTAATAAGTGCTTTTACATTTTCATTATCTAATTTTCTCGCGTAAGAAATTCAACTGTCTAGAAATGGCTAGTCAGCAAGAGGTCATTACAGCGTTTTTCTCGCTAGACATTACGAACTAGATAATTGTTCTCGCGGTTCACGATGTTATTGTTGTTTCAGAAGAAAGTATGAAGACAAGTATTATTGTTGACAAGTTTTGTTTTATTTATGACCTTTGCCCGTACCTACATTAAATATATTTTTAAAAGAAGTAGTAACACACTTTATTTTTTAAATATCTTCAATGTAGTAAGTTAAAATGTGTTTTAGTCAATAAATGTTTTAATTACTTATTATATGGTTTAAGAACTTTATTTCCTCATAAGAATTAACAATAAGTAATTCACTTACTGAGAAACAAGATTTACAATATAATAACAACAAGCGTACAAAAAAAATAATTTTAGCGGGTAGGCGATGCACATAAACAAAGGAATATAATAAACCGCGCATCAAAAATACTGATTGAGCGACAAAATTATTGATTGAGCAGCAAAATACGGATATCGGTTAGGTTAGGTTAGAACTGTGACCACACAACGCACGAGCCGAGCGAGCGAAGCGAGCGGTGCCGCGGAAGCGGCCGGCGAGTGCCAGAACCAAATCTGAATAATACCGAATCTGAAGACCAAGAAAGTGTACTTGATATTTATTTGATGAGCAAATTTACCGTGCAATTCAGTATTTTTGGTGCTAATTTCGAATATTTTGATTGATAAAAGGGGATTTACAGTTAAAGTATTAAATACCACCAATAAACAAATATCACCCACCGAGTAAACACGGATACAAAAGCAAAAGTTACAACATACTAGATGTGGCGTACAAGTCAGCGTACTGACCAATTTGATGTTTTTATTTTATTTTTGTATTATTTTATTCGTTTAATTTTTTTTATTTATTACCAAATATATATATATTATTATTATTTTATCACGCGTAGACACTTTCTTTTTTTATTGTTTATTCATAATATATGATTTTAATAGTTTTAAATATTTTATTATTATTATTTTAAATAAAACTCTAACTCCGAAAATGAGTTTTTTAGAATTCTTGTTTGTTTGATAGGGGTTGGCGCAAAAACTAATGATTTGATTTTAATAAAAATATTAACTTAAATGTGTCATCTTCATCTCTCAGGTTTTTTTTATAGTACGGAAAATCCTCATGGATCCTCTGCCCCCCGGGGAGGTGGCAGGGGACGCCACGACCAAGACAGGCATCTTCATCTCTCATCTAAGCCCGAACTAAGGAGTTTTCTCTTTACTTCCATTTTGGCCATATCAGCGTAATCTCGTAACAATGTTATGGCGCCGAATATTTTTTTTACATAAACCTTTTTTTTACACATTCTCTGTCGTTTACTTGAGAATAATACAAGCAAATAATATCTATATTCACTATATTTTAGCCGGCTTATATAGCTGAATATCTGTGCAAGACTTAAGTGAACAACTTAAATGTTTTATTTTGCCATTGAATTATTAGCGTACGCACACATTAAAAATATTACCAATCATAATGGAGCGTCTTTAAAACATTTAGGTAAATCTACATAAAACAATCTCGAAAGAGTCATCAGACCCATTTTTTAATTCAATGTGTAACTACTGCCTAATTATTTCTTATTCGTTACTATTAATTTACTTGATGATAGATAATACTAGGTTACGTCAAGTCAAAGTCAACATTAAAGTACCTACAGACGCCAGCAGGTCAACCTATCCAAAACTGTCAATTTCTGGCCTCTGGCCTCTATACTTATAAACAGAACATAATAGTTACCTGTAACTTAGACCATTGAATTCTTCCGATGCATCGGCTGGCGTTCCTCCAAGCTAGTTTGGCGCCGAACACCAGCTCTGTCGTGGTCAGCTGGTAGGTTCCAGTCTTCTCCACCTCCTCTTGGACTGCTTTCCAGCGAGCTTCATGAGCCGGAGTGTTGGCTCTATAACAACGAAAGTAAAAACTTGAATGTCTGTGCGTCAATTAACAGCACTAGCTATAAGTTGGGCAGGTATTAGACTCTAGGCCACCACGCTGTCGCGGAGAAACCCGCTCCTGTATCTCCAACAAAAAATGCCAAAGCGAGACACCCGTGTGCTTTTAGTCGGTACGTAACCAACATAGATGTTGCATATATTTTTAATTTGTTATAGTATAATAGTCTGTATTAGTATATATAATTTATATATATATATATATATATAAATATATATGTGTTTATATATATAGTCATTATTTATCTATGTAGGGATGTGCACCGTGGTCAACCCACAGTTTTAAGTTCATTCATTTATGTCCATCCTAAGGTTGCCTGGAAGAAATTGCAATTAGCGATAAGGCCACCCATTGTATGTTTTTTTATTGCATCAAGTACTTTAATTGTATTTATTATTATGGTGTACAATAAAGTATAAATAAATAAATAAATGGGTGAAGTCTGGCACACGTGTTTCGACACACATGATTTCTATAAGTAAAATTGTCTACCAAGCTAGCTAAGTGTGATTAAATGATATTTATTTCTGTAAATAGATCTTTTACAGAACTTAGACTTCACGAACCGCCGAAAAAATCTCTCAAGCATGCAGGTTTCCTCACGATATTTTGTTATATCGTGTACCTTCAACATAATTATACTGATTCTAACAGTTCCAACTTACGATTCTTACATGGAGATCACTACGACGGTACCACCATGATACAGGTATGGGTATAGGTACACTTAACATAACATATTCATGAATTAAGTAGTAATGAAACGGGCAGCAGAAATTGCGCTATTGCATCGGCTGTCATTTAATCAAAATAGTTTTATGTAATTAACCTACGTACTTATGAAACATAACTTATACCTCAATTAGTTCCTAGCCTAAAGAGGCCTACGTCCACCATCGGACGAATAATATGCACACCATATTATATCAGACGAAATGATAAAATAACAATGCATAAAACTTATACTCATTTAGCTATCGCACCCTATTTTGCCCGACGATAAAAAGTTATCTTGTAAAGCACTTACACGCGTGTATATTTATATGATTTACACCTGTAAGCTGCAAGGAAGAACATCGTAAAGATAAAAAAATATAGTTCGCTTGACATCGTGTATATCGTAAAAGAGAGACTTATTCTGAACTGGAATAAAAACCTTATACTGAACAAAAGCAAGATACAAGTGTGCATAGTTATTTAAAATATTATCCTTTTTATTGATAATGGTAAAACAATTCAATTGCGTCATAATATAATATTTTTTACATAATTGACAGGTTTTATTTGAAATAGAATCACAAACGTTGAGAAAGTCCAACCATTTAGCAGCATAGAGTATTGTCATTATAGAGTATTTACTTTTTAAGAATGTATGTTATATTTATCTATTCTATTGTGTAATAAGTACTGACTTATTACACATTTTTAAACAGTAATGTTTTGACTGGCAGCAGACGTTCCAGAAATGACTACGTGGAAGATGTCATTATTAAGGTTGTATAGGCAGTGAATGATCAAGTGCCGACTCACAGACATATATGAAAGAAAAGGAAAGCTGCGCTAAAACAGTAACTTCAATAATTAACATCCTCCAAATACAATTCTCTCTATCGATTCAAATTTAGAAAGCGTAAATCATATTGTGATTAATGGCTATTTTTACCAGCCAGGAAGGCTAAATAGGCCACATTGTGAGTTTAGCATTTGCTTATATTCCATTTACAGTAAATAATAATCCAAAAAATATATTTCAAATGCAAATTCTTGTTCAATGTGCAGACATTGAACAATTTAAAAAATAACAAAATCGAATTGAATTGATGCTAAACTCACTTATTACGCTAAAACCCAAACAGTATCTACATGTAATTTCGACTTACTTACGTACCGTAAGTTTATGAGGCAAATAAAACCTTAAGGAGGGTAAGCTCAAATCCCTTGAAGCAATTTATTGCAAACGGTAGCCTAAGTTTGTCAACAAACTGGTCAAGACCTTAGGTACAATAGACCAACGTGGGTGACTCATTTATTCATCGGCAACGTGAAAACGATCCCCAAAGGCTTAGGTAAACCTGGTGTACTCTTGTACACACGGCTTCGTATCAATCTTCATATCAGCGTAGGTACAGGAAATATTTAACAGTAATATTTCCTGTGCCCTGACTTCGCATTTTAGGAACTTTCTGTACAACAACAGCTTAGTTTATACTGGAAATGTGTAACTTGATATTATGATGTAGCCGAGAGTACAGACTCCAGCAGGTGAAGCTATCCAAAACTGTCAATGTTTCCCAATTGAACATGAACCTTGTTATTTTGTATTAAAGTTGAAAATCTATCAAAGAAATTTGACAGATTGTAGTAGCTTGATATGCTGGCTTCTATACATCCACCGTTCGCCAGTATGCACTTAAAAGTCCACACATTTATTTGATACCAATATCTAATCTAGTCAAAACTGAAACCAACTTTCTTTAGTTTTGAATGAGTCAGCCTTCTGACAGAATGTGTTTCCATTAAGGGTTAGGTAGAGAACTGCCAAGTGAGCAAATTGCCATTAAACCGGGCACATATCCAAACCCAATGAACCCCTCCAGAGAGTAAAGTTTGTCCAATGAATTAAAAGTCAACCTCTAGACATCCACAAATTAATCGAATTACAAAAAAAACTTAAACTATTCCGTTCTCTTTCTGCTCCGTGAAAATTCGTCTCCCCTGAAGCAAAATGCAACTTAAGAATGCATTAATTAATTTTGCACAAACTCCCTCTACTTCAAGCGGCAAGAATTATTCTCACAAAAGGAATTCTGTAGAACGTTTTTTGTCGGGATCTAGTGTCAACATTTGATAAATGATTACATTTCCTGCTCCCGAAATTGTATAAAAAAAATAAGGGTTGTTAGGTGTCAGAGCGGGCGCATATGAATGACTTCCTACTCTCAACACGGTTTAGCATAATATGCGGCGCGTTAACAAGTTATTTTTTACGATTATACGAAGGTATCATTTAATTTTTTCTTCTCCAAGTTTTTTGTTTCATGTACAGTTATTATATGATTATGTTAAATAAGATTTTTAGCTATGATTGTGATGATGGAATCCTTCCCGGTTTCGGCAACGGCGACCATTTTCTATTGCTACGCGATTACAGATGCGTTCGTACGTGGCTTATATACCTACCCAATGGGTACGCCAAAGTTCACCTAAATTTTCAACTCCGATAATTGAAAATCCGAAAATGTTCTTCCTAACATTTTTCACCCTAACAATCACAATTCCTAACTACTCTATCTCTAATGTTCATAATACCGAAGCATTCCACTTAATAATGTCAGTAGCAATAAATATCTATTATACTTTTATTTGTTTTCCTATATTTTCTCAACATAACCATCTTTTACACTATTATTCAAAGTCCCGCTCCAGTCATTCAGTCAAGTTCCAGAAACGAATCGGTCCTATTCATAATAATTGGTTTAGGTTAGGCTAAAAAAACAGTAGGAGTTTAAATATATTTACATTAATGATATTATTAATTAAAATTTTCGGAAACATGAGTGTTATGAACATCGCCGGTAGCACTACAAAATATAGTATGAATGAAAACTTTAGGATGAAAAATTTTAGGAAGAGTGATCATTCGGATTACAAATCATTAGGAAGAACAATTTCGGGTAAAGAACTTTAGGTGAGCCAATATGGACCCCTACCCAATCATACTAATATTATAAATGTGAATGTTTGGACGTTTGTTTGTTTGTTTATTTGTTACTCAATCACGCAAAAACGGCTGAACCGATTTGCATGAAATTTGGTATACTAATAGTATGTGACCGGGAATAAAGTATAGGCTACTTTTTATCTCGGAAAAATGACGCAATATCCCGGAAATCCCGAAAAACGGATATAGAAGAACTACTTACGGGATTTGCATATGAAATTTCATACACACATAATATGTGACCGGGAACAACACAGGATATATTTTACCCCAGAAAAATGTGGGAATATCCCGGAAATCCCGAAAAACTAATATCTTTGACGACCTCTGTGGTCTTACGGTTCGAGTGCCGGACTGCTGATCATGGGGTCGTGGGTTCGATTTCCACAGGACACAAATATTTGTGTGGATAAAACATGAGTATTTTTGTTTGTCTGGGTGTTTCCTATGTATTATAAGTACGTATTTACAAAAAAAAAAGTATATATGTATTATATCCATTGTCTAGTACCCATAGTACAAGCTCTGCTTAGTTTGGGACTAGATGGTGTTGTGTAAAATGTCCCAAAAATATTATAAATATTATTCGACTGAAATTTCATACACACATAGTATGTGACCGGGAATAACAAATAGGATATATTTTACCCCAGAAAAATGTGGGCATATCCCGGAAATCCCGAAAAACGAATATCTTACGGGATTCGAATGAAATTTCATACACACATAGTATGTGACCGGGAATAACACATAGGATATATTTTACCCCAGAAAAATGTGGGAATATCCCGGAAATCCCGAAAAACTAATAGCTCACGGGATTCGAATGAAATTTCATACACACATAGTATGTAACCGAGAATAACAAATAGGATATATTTTACCCCAGAAAAATGTGGGGATATCCCGGATATCCCCAAAAACGAATAGCTTACGGGATTCGAATGAAATTTCATACACACATAGTACCTATGTGACCGGGAATAACAAATAGGATATATTTTACCCCAGAAAAATGTGGGAATATCCCGCAAATCCTGAAAAACTAATAGCTTACGGGATTTTAATGAAATTTCATATACACATAGTATGTGACCGGGAATAACAAATAGGATATATTTTACCCCAAAATTATGTGAAAATTCCCAGAAAACTTATGTAGGAGACCTACTTACGGAATTTAAATGAAATGTTGATACTAATAGTTTGTGATTGGCGCTGGCATATTGAATACTTCTTTTTTCGAAACAAAGCGGGAATTTCCCTAACATTGAGTACTTCTTATCCCATGAATAAAATCCGACAACAATTGTGTTACAAGTCTAGGCGTACGAAGTCGCGGGTAAAAGCTATCTAGTATATAGTTATCTATAATAGGTATCATCATCAACCCATATACTGTCCCACAGCTAGGCACGGGTCTCCTCTCTGATTGAGAAGAATTAAGCTATAGTTCACCACGATGACCTAGTGCGGGTTGGCAGACCTTACCTTCTATAGACCATAATACCAATGTTGGGCAAATATCTTTGGCGCCAACTTGGTCCATTGGCTAAAGAAAGCTAACTTTTGCGAAGAGTCATACATTCCGTAAATTTAACTTATCGCTTTCATTACAACTAGAAATCTTTACTACAAAATATTTAGTATTATACCTATTCGCTACAGCATACGACGTTTGGTTGGTTATTTATCTTATCAATACACTTTTACACGTCAATTTGTTTTTTTTTTAAGTTAGATGTCTCACAGGAGTAGGTTCCGTAGGTTATATCATTACTTACAATCGTAGTATTATGCATCATGAGGCCAAATTATTTGTTGATAAAGCCTTTAGTTATACACTGGGCAACGATTGGTAGTTAGCCAACACAAAAATAATGAATGGAAGGCGTATTTTTTTGCTGACGATTACAAACATACAATCACGCATAAAATTCCCTGAAGAGTTAGGAAAAGGTGTACTAATGTACAGACGCCAGCAGGACACGCTATCCAAAACTGTCAAAATTTCCCAGTTGAAAATAAACCTTATTCTGTTGTATTAAAGTTGAAAATCTATCAAAGAATTTTGACAGATTGTGGTAGCTTGATGTGCCAGCTGGCCTCTGTACATCTACAGTTCACCCGATTTTTTGGGTCCTAAGTAATAGGGGGTGCGCCTATTGCCATTAACCGAGCACAAATCAAAACTCCAAGCTACTACTAAGAATTTCATAGAAAATCCCGGTAGTAACATTATGCTAGACCTGGGAATCGAACCCAGGACAAGCGTAGCAGTCACGCTTAGCTACCAATAGACTTATCGTAACTACCTTTACGATTACTTATAAATTTGCATTTCAGATAGCAGTTCGATATCTATTTGAGAGGTGAGAGAAACCACTACTCCCTAAATTAAAAAAGTATTCTGTGCTCACCTGCGTATAGACGCAAAGTATTGTCCAAGGAAGTCCTTGGCATCGTTGAGAACCTCCTCGGGCTGTCTGGGCACTTCTCCACGGCCCGGTATGGCCATGATACTGCCAAGGCACGTCTTTTCGTTGCATAGCGTTGACTGTTGACAATAAAAAATAATAAAATCAATGATCTTAAAAAAATACGCTGCAGCGCTTTTAATTATATGGGCTGTTCAATTTTTTTCTATAGCTAATATAAGTATTTATACAATATAGATAAATGTACGAAAGATTTAAATATGTATTTAAACAGATTATTGAGTTGGCGCCCAAAAAATGGGAGGAGTGCTAAATAAGAAAACTATTTATTTTCTTTTTTTGAACAAATGTCATTGCATAAATTCAGCCAATGCTGCTATAGAAAAATAATAACTTAGATTTATTAAATACTTTTTGTTTTAATCTCCACAATTCTTCAAGAATACCTATGTATTTTCCAAAAGTAGACGTTTTATTATTTTTTAAATAGGTTTATGAAAACAATCCGAAATATTCTGATGAAGTAACAAAAAAGTTTCTTACGTCAGACACATTACAAATCTACTTTTTAATCTTTGCTAGCCTAGTTTTAAAACTAGATCAAACAGTGTCATTTCAGTTATTATTTCAAACAAACAAGTCATGGAGCGCAAGAAAATGAGATTTCAATCTGAGAGCAAAATAAGTAGTGCATTTGTATTCTGCTGTAAGTACAAGATTTGTATCTGACTGGATAGGTTCGAATCTCATTAGCAAAGAAAATAGATTCGCCATTTCTTGAGGAAAATTCAATACAATGGAAGCTATGAGACTGCCACGAATGAGCTGTTTATTTTCTGTTGTCGGAATAGTTTGTTGATTAAAAAGAAAATAATATTAACATCTTGCTATGAACCGCTTAAAATGTTTTCAGAATTCAGCTTTAGACTCTAGCTGGACTGCCTCTTTTTGGCGACACGTTTGGCTTAGTGACTGAGCTATCGACTTCTGTCATATGTTATGGGTTCGATCCCCGCACGAGACAAATAATATTTGTACCTATGACCTACAGGTAGTTGAAGTTGTTCCGGGTCTGAGTGTTTGTGTGTGAACATTTGTGTTTGTAAATTCACCTACAATACAGGGAAGAATCTTAGTGTAGGGCAATGTGTAAAAAAATCTCTAAAATATCAACGAAAATGGATGTCAGCAAAACCTCCTTAAATGTCCCATAAAATCTGTGTCGTATTCTTTACCTAAAACGTGTTTTTCACATAAAATAAAACTTTAATAACATCATCGGCCTCAATTACGTAAAGAGCAAGGATCACAAATCGTTCTGGCGGTAGGTAAATAATTTTTCTTCGTGAGACGAATATTGAGTAGGTAGGCCCGCCGCACACGAGCGCACCATGAAACTAGCTGCGGGATACATTATTCATACATTTCGTAGAGACTGTATCAGAATGCTTAACACGCGTTGCTTACAAGTAACTAGTGCATCAAGTCGTGCTTAGCGCTTAGTACTAGAGCTTCGTATGTCGCCAGCCTTATAAATTCTGACATAAACTAGCAACTGCGTAATAATTGATAACTTCTTGATGGCTAATTTCGGGTTCTTGCATCAAATACTCAAGAAGCAATACAGTTCTTACATGCGAGATATAGCTTGCCAGGTGGAACATTAGATCCTACCACCAATCGTGCTGGGTTTACAACATGCGTTTCTTCCGAGCGTGCTAGATTTGTAAAAGTCAAGCAATAAAATTATGGCGATGTCTTTAGGTCTAGGTCTCGCTTTGATATCCATAGGACATCATCATGTTTGTGTACGTCTGGGTGTTTCTTATGTATATGTACGTATTTACAAAAAAAAGTAGGTATATAAATATTATACCCATTGTCTGCTGTGTTAAATGTCCCAAATCTTTATTTATTTTCATAACGACAACTTCGACTACCTATTTTATGAAGTTTTTAACTGTATATCAAACCTCTTTACCTCTTGTTTTATGTGCTAAAGTAATATTTTCACCCTCTGTAACCATAAAAAGAAAAAGTCAATAAAAAGTGATGGCATTTTTACGATATTTCAATCATTTCTCGATACAAATTTTTAAGGCGGTTATCACTAGTAAAATGAGCTACTAAAAGTGCTCAGTATTGACGCGTTAAGACTTAGACGTGATAAAAAGTACATATACAGACTTTTTGGGGGTAAATAGAATATTTTTACGGGTTTCAATTCACCGAGTCAATTATCCTCTCATTACTTAAATATTGTAGCTGTCGACTTACTAAATCTCTAATACTTTTTGAAGGTTGACTGAGGTATAGTAAGCCTTCTAGAATTAGTACCTAATTTGTACAGAGGCCAGTACATCAAGCTACCACAATCTGTCAAATTTATTTGATAGATTTTCAATTTAACACATTACAATAAGGTTCATATTCAATTGGGAAAAAATTACAGTTTTGGATAGCTTGACCTGCTGGCACAGATTAGTTTTTTATTTTTTAAAGTGCATAATGCATAACTTATGGAAGTGATGCAATTTGCAGAGGAACTACAAATACACTTTGTCCCAGTCCATTTGTAGAAATTACATTGTTATTTTATTACAAAAACGATAAATATTATATTTTTTAGCTATTGTTTCTGAATATTAGATTAGATTTTCTCTATGTAACCTCATAGAGAAAACCAAATCAAATACATATTTAGAGACAATAGTTAAAAATATATTCTAATTTGAAAAGTGTATTTTGGAAATGTATGTATATCGTAGGATATACATACATTTCTCAAATACACTTTTCTTTTCACATAAATAAATAGACGATAGTATGTAGGTAGGTACACTCAGACATTTTTCGATTAAATCCTAGTATGCTCCTTTTACTTTGCCCACGTTCATCTTGATGTGTGATGATTATAAAATTAATTAAAATTTCACAAAGCAAAGTCTACAAGAGGTTATTGTCCCATTACATGCATAATTAAGTTTCGTATCTTAATGAACTATTTATATAGATCGTGCAAATTTGCTCATTGTGATAATGAAGTAAATAGTGACTGCAATTATTATGTTAATACATTACTGAGATACCAACAGTCATGTTTGTTTCATAAAAAAACATAATACAAGTAGCTTCTGGCATTATTCCTCTTGCCTTTTTCCAACTCTGTTTTTTTTTATTCCACTAAGGTGGCAAACAAGCATCACGGCCCACCTGATGGTAAGCGGTTACCGTCGCCTATAGACGCTTGCCACACCAAGGGTATCACTTGCGCATTGCAGACTCTATAAAACAAAAGATGAATAGTTGTGTTGGCAGTATAAGGGTCAAAGTCCCCCCACTGCCAACACAACATTTCCTCGCAGAGCACTGGCAACCTTGCTCACCGTAATGAACACAACACTGCTCAAAGCTGTGTTGTTTCAATTCGATTTTCTGCAAGGCGAAAGTCGGGTAGGTCCAATTTGAGTGATTCAAATTTTCTTAAAACTTTTATTAAATGCGGCTGAATACCTGAATAGCTTAGCTTAGCCGAGTTTGAGCAATATTGACCAAAAGCCCTGAAGCCTGTCTCATTATGGCAACATTGAATGTACGAACGGTAAGTATACGAACATTACGCCTGTATCCCTCAAAGGGTTAAGCAGAAGTGTACTAATGTATACTCACAGTTCGCCGATATATTTAGGTCCCATGTAATAGAAGAACAGCCTATAGCTATTAATTGACTGATATTATATAATTATCCAGCAAATAACGAGTTGATGCCCTTTTGTATGTGTGTATATATTTAGTACACAAATAAAAAAAAATAATAAAACGCATTTATTTATCTCATCACAATTTTAATGGTGTTGATTGATGTAGTATTGGTTGATAAAATATGATAATTCGACCCAATTATCCTTTTAAAAATAATGTAGGTATTTAGTGTTTCATACTAACGTTTTCTGTCTACAGAAACCTACTATTCTAATTATTTTCTCATTATGCTCACAGCCGTCCCCCATACACGTGACGAAGCATAATTCATATCAAGCAAAAATACAATGACTTTTATACTGACATTTATTTTTAGGTACTCTCTTCGCCCTTACCATCACCATTGACAACCTCTGTGGTCTAGAGGTTCGAGTACCGGACTGTGGGTTCGATTCCCACAGGACACAAATATTTGTGTGTATAAAACATGAGTATTTGTGTTTGTCTGGGTGTTTCTTATGTATTTTATGTATGTATTTACAAAAAAAAAGCATATAAGTATTATATCCATTGTCTAGTACCCATAGTACAAGCTCTGCTTAGTTTGGGAGTAGATGGTGTTGTGTAAAAATGTCCCAAAAATATTATATTATTATACGGGCACGGGTCTCCTCTCAGAGTGAGAGGGATTAGGCTATAGTTCACCACGCTGGCCTAACGCGGATTGGCAAACTTCACACGCCGCTCAGTCGAGAAAATGTCTAAGGCATGCAGGTTTCCTCACGATGTTTTCCTTCACCGTTTAAGCGAGAGATAATTAATTATTAATATGCACATGATTTCGAAAAATCATAGGACTTAGATTCGATCTTGAGATCTTTGACTTCGCAATTCAATGGTCAGATCACTAGGCTATAACTAACTAAAACATGATTATATTGTATTGATTTCTGACATTTACGCGAATATATTGAAATAAAACTACTTTTTATCGATTGATTGATTTTATCGCGTTATATTGATATTATTAATCCCAACGTTTCTAGGACGTTTCGACGTTTCAGTTTACCCGTGAACATGGACGATGTAAAGGGTCCGCAACGTCGGTATTAATAATATCAATATAACGCGATGAAATCCTTAAAAAGTAGTTTCATTTAAATAATTGTGTTGTAATCATCAAGGAATTTTATTTTTAGGTTTGTTAAGTCTGACAACCCGCACTAGGCCAGTGTGGTGGACTATAGCATAATCCCTCTCAATATGAGAGGAGACCCGTGCCCAGCAGTGGGACAGTATATGGGTTGATGATGATGATGATGAGGAATTTTAGCATCCCGGTAGTAAAACACTGCGATCAATATATCTATACCGAGCATGCATGAAGTGCTGGTCAACCTCAGCCTGTAGAAGATAAAAGTCTTTCAGCGTATCCCAGTTAACCATACCTCCCTATACTTATAAAAATGCAAAACACATCACACATACTTAAAAAGCATTCTATTTTAAAACTACATACATTAGGCGTTATCTTGGGCTCACACCCTACATGTGAAACAAAGTTCGGGCACAGTAACTTTGGAATGGCGCACCCCGCGGCAATTTTACCACGGGCCAAGTTTCAACGCTCCAAGACGGATACAAGAAATAAATATTGTATCATTTTTGCGAATGCATGAGATGGTTAAAACTTGCGATGCTGGAGCGTAGGTTCTTCATTGTTAAGTATGCATCGCTGCTTAGCTTTTTGCTCTTTAAATATGAATAACGAGAAATACCACTGAAATGCCTCAATTCTCAGGTAGGAGGTTTCTCTATGAAATTCTCAGTAGCAGTTCGGAGTTTGGATTTGTGCCCGTTTAATGGCAACAGGCTCGCCCCCTATTACATGGGACCTAAACATACCGGCGAACTGTAGGTGTACGTTGGTACACCTCTGCCTAAGCCTTCCGGGAATACAGGTGTGATGGTATGTTACCATTGAACTGACATTTTGTCTGTGGTGGCAGTTATTAATACACCAAAATCAAAACTTCAAAACTTCTCCCCTCTCCTTTTCACGCTGTACACCAGCGATATTCCAAAAAGATCCAAGTCGCAGTTGGCTCTATTCGCTGACGACACGGCTATATATTATTCCGGCATCAGCCTAACAAACATCACCAAAATTCTCCAATCCTCGGTCAATGCCCTAGGGAATTGGTTCAGGAAATGGAGAATAGAGGTCAATCCCTCCAAGAGCGCGGCGGTTCTCTTTCACAAGAGTTCCGACCTCTCCGCTGAAGCCCAACCCATTTCCCTCTTCGGCCAACAGATCCCTTGGGAAAAGAAAGCCAAATACCTGGGCGTGGTTCTAGATTACCGACTTACGTTCCGAGAGCACATAAAAACGGTGCGTTCGCGCGCCGCTTTTGCTCTAGGACGTCTACATGGCATGCTCAATGCACGCAGTAAACTCTCCCTTAAATACAAGGTGAGAATTTACGTGATGTGTATTCGCCCCATCATGACCTATGCGAGTGTCGTATTCGCTCACATAGAAAGTCCCGCTATCCATAGGATGCAGACCCTCCAAAACCGATTCATGCGCAAAGCCACGGGCGCCCCTTGGTACGTGCGCAATAGGGACCTTCACTTAGACCTAAAACTGCCTACCATCAAGCAGTTTATGAAACGCGCCTCTAAGCGCTATTTCGATTTGGCCCCCCTTCACCCTAATCCCCTTGTGGTCAGTAGCGTAGACTACAAACCCTCTCAGATAAGTAGAGTGCGCCGCCCAAGGCACGCACTCACTTACCCTGACGATCAAATCACCCTAGCGCAGGAGTCAAACAGAGTGACTAGCACTCTCAAAACACACGCACAAAAACGCCGCCCGATATACCGTCCTCGCCGGCGAGGCCCGTCGCGAAGACCTCTTAACGGTAATCCTCCCTGTCCCTTGCTCGAGCCGGCCCGTGCCGAGCCAGTAGCTTTAAATTCGCCCCTAAATAATTTAAACCCAGATCCAGCCGTCCTTAGCTGCCCCCCCAGCAACGCCCTAAGCCGAGGTCCGTGTCCCGCAGGGGACGCCCTTAGCTGTGTTGCTTAGTTTATAAGTTGCCCCTGGCTGGAGGCATTTGGTGCCTCGCCACCTAGTCCGGTTAAGTTTTTAAAGCTCCCTCGAGCTAAAAACTATGTCCGTCAAAAAAAAAAAAAAACTTCAAAACTTCCTCTCTGCACGCTTGGAACACGCACGCACGTGTTGTAAAAGTAGCATCTAAAGATCCATACGGCATAAGACAGGCTCCAGTTTTACTATGTTTAGCCATATTTTAAGAATATTTTCTTTGAATTTCATGCTACAATTTAGACTCTCCTTGTGCTTTTCATTACACAAAATAAAGGTGTAATGCATTCATTTCAACAGTAAAAATCGCTCTAATTTTACCTTTGTTTACATATTCAACAAAGTTTTAATTCATGTTCTTTTTTTCTATACTTTTTTCTCTGTAGAAATCATAATGAAAGCTTATTAATTAAAGCCAGATGGTAATGTTTTCAATATTGAGGTGTATTCACAGAGCCGTCCTAATTATGCAATATCACCGGTAAAATGGTAATCAGCACCCGTCTCATTTCGCTTTTCAAATCAAATAAAAAATATATTTTAAGCACAGAATCTGTCCTACATTTTTAGAGAGGTAGGCATAGTGGGAGTTATTCTACTCAAATTGGAGCTGCCCGACTAGGGAAGTACCTCCGTCTCGAAAAGAAAATCGAAGTAAAATAACACTGTCTTGAGCTGTATTGTGTTCCTTATGGTGAGCAAGGTTGTCAGTGCTCCGCGAGGAAACGTTGTGTTGGCAGTGAGGGGACTTTTATACTGCCAACCCAACTATTCCTCTTTCGTTTTACAGAGTTGGCAACGCGCAAGTGGTACCCCTCGTGTTACAACTGTCTATAGGCTACGGTAACCGCTTACCATCACGTGGGTCGTATGCTTGTTTGTCACCGTAGTGGTATAAAAAGAGGAGGTGGTACCAATCCAATAGACCGTCACCACAGTTTTATCACTTCTAAAATAGTAGCGGTTTTATCAATTTAAGCACGGAACCCTAAATATATAGAACACTTTACATACGTCAACCAATAACATTCAACCTGCGCTAAAATATTATTGTTCTTAAAACAAACAAAACTCATAAAGTACCGTGAAAAATTCAGTGCAGTATCGCTTTTGTTTTGATCTTCGATTTCCAATGGCGTGCATGTCTGAGTTCCGCACACAGTGTATGTTTGTGGGTGTTAGAGCACACATAAGTTAATGCGCGGAACGCACCAAATTGTCGGGTAATAAAATCAGAAACCTCGTCACGCCACATGATATCAGTGTCGGTACATATTGAACTACTATATTCAATCAATTACTGGATTGGTATATTACCAACATCGTAATAAAATTTGACGTAAGTGTATTAAGCATAATGGGAAGGGTTCTATAAATAAATGTGAAACGACAGGATTGAGTATCAAATAACTTAATTAATTCGAATTTGCAATAAGGTTTCGAATAAGGATTCGCAATGACGAGATATATAGAGTTGCTATTTAATTGATGGAAGATATTAGTTGCAGTAAGTATTAGTTTTCCTATCCAACATTCTGTTATCTTAGAATAGTCAGAAAATTATTGACTTTGCCGGCGCGTGCTCAGATGTTCGGTAAATATGAACAGTGAACACGATTATAATCTGTGCTTGTAAAATTAAATAGATATATCAATAATATTAAAAATTAACAAAGTCGAATTTGCCTCTTGTTAAGATTTAAAGTGTTTTTTTATCATAGTATTTTTTTGGGAATAAATCCAACTTACTAGCGTAACCCAAAATCTTAAGAGTAGGTAAATGTTATGGATTACAAATGGCGTATAATGACGTCATTATACGCCAGTGTACGTACACTGACAGTATAAAAACATAATATTTTTCAACCATTTCGCTCTTCTATAAATTAATTATTATTGTAAAAGCAAGCAAAATTTATATTCTCAAAAAGAAAATAACAAATAAGTACCTAATAAAAAATATAGACTAAACTAACCTATGAAAATTCAATTTCAATTACCATTTAAAAACTATTGCGATTTCAAAATTGGAACAAAAATGTTGGTCGCTCGGAAAGTGACGAAATCGTATTGTGACACAAGAAAAAAAATAAGAGATGTCCACTTACCACCCTAGGGCAGGTTGTGTCATACAGTCGATCATACAAATACTCGTGACTCTCGAGGTTCTTCAACACTTTTGGCCTGATCACCCTGCGAACAGGCTTCGGCCTTGAACAGGGTAACTCCACAGGACACGTCTTCACAGATTCTACCAACTCCGTGATAACTCCATTACCGTTCGCGATCGCAAGAGTATCGTTAATGATAGTCTCGGAGTTTTGTACCACACCGGGGGCCATTGTTGATTCTTCTGCGGTTCAAATAGTTATTGAATGAGGCGCTCGCGCAACGCGACGACACTAATCGTTGGTAGGTGTCGCTGTTGTATTTATAACTGTTTTATCTTTTGCCTATATGACAGATGTTTTTGAGTATTTACTTGTGTCTTGTGTCATGTCCTGGCTTACGGATTGACGTTACCTGGAAAGCTTAGCAAGCTAACCGCCGCACTCACAAATGTTTATTAATTTCACATGGCGAATGACGTTACATTCGCCATTTCGAAGTTAATGATCACATATACCTATATAATGAATGTGTATCGGTATATTCACACAATCATATATAGGTGAAGATTTGTATATTATAGTTAAAATTGATTGAATATAAATTGTTTACCTGACATTGTTTTAATATAAAATAAGATTTATTGAATCCCCCAACAATTTTTAACGAATATTGTCATCGAGTCAGTAATTTTGGTTTTTTTCTTCTACCAAATAATGTCAAATTTAAAATTATTAATGTCAAACTATTATTAATGTCAAATTAATAATAGTTCTTTATTTCGTCACTTAGTGTTAGTTACTGATAATCGTTAATGATTCATTAAAATTAATTACCGTCTCTGAATACGGTAGTTATATGTTTTAACCAGATAGTGTGTTGTCACACATCTTTGTTGTTGAAGTAAGTTTTTGATGCAGTAATTAAGGTTGAGTTCACTGAATTTTTTCGTCTTTATCTTTATACAAACATAACAATAATGTAAGCGTTTCTTTTGTACATCCATAGCTGTTCGTATAGATACAGTATTATTGTGACCACTTGAGCTACTAGAATTAATTTTGGAAGTGTCGAATTATTATATATAAAGTTACGTCATAAATGGTCAAGCTCACTGTGTTAAGTTTATTATTGTTTACGTCTCTGCTCAACTGTATGTTTTGGGATTGCTCAATTAGTTTGGGACTTGAAAAGTTTTTGGTCCACGACATCACGGTGAGATCAGGGCTTCAATTCTACAATTTATTTATTATATATTGATACTATAATATTCAACAATTCATACAATTCGACGACTTCAGAATGATCGATTTTTGACAGTTTTGTCTGCCAGTGCTTTTATCATTTATTGGACATGCTGACACATATTGTGACAATTAAAACAGTAAACTTGGACCCCGATTATGATTAATATCTCAATAAATGATTCCGAAACTTGTAGTGCAACCCCAAAACATGCGCAAGGGCAATTAAAATCGAAATGTGTCTCAAGAAATTAAAAAAAAAGTTTTCAAAGTTCAAGTGTCAAAAGTGTGTTTAGTGTATTTAGCGATGCTCCTTCGTCATAAGCCCTTTAAACATAAGATGAGATAACAGCATGCCAACGCACTGTATGTTTGTCTTTAATACTGCTGCGGTATGAGAAAATTAAGGTATGTTGACGAGTACGTCACATGGAACAACATTATCATCATTATTCTCAGCTTGTACTATCCCACTGTTGGGTGTAAGCCTCCTTTCTTTTATGCGAACCTTCTCTGTCCCTTGCCTCCCTCATCCAGTTTGCTCCTACTACCTTTTTTATATAATCAGCCCACCTGGTCGCCGGACGTCCTACGCTAACATAACATAACAATACAGACTATCATATTGATTTCTGACATTTACGCGAATATTATACATTGAAATAAAACTACTTTTTACGGATTTTATCGCGTTATATTGATATTATTAATCCCGACGTTTTGGACCCTTTACAGCGTCCATGGTCACAGGTAGACTGACTTGATGATATAATTACTGACAGCTACCCTACATTTTTATTGTTACATGATCAATGATTATCGCGTTATATTGATAATATCAATATAACGCGATAAAATCCGTAAAATGCAGTTTTATTACAATGTATCATTAGATAGAAAATAAATTGTAAAAACTGCTTTGTTAGACTAGTGATCCTAAGCGAGACTGTTCCACTTGAGGGTCCGATTCCCGGATCGAACAGTGTTGTTGGATTTTTTGGGAAATTCCCGATAGCATCTCGAAGTTTGTAGTTGTGTCACCTCTGCCTAACCCTTAGGGGAATACAAGTGTGATGGTATGGTAATTTTTAATAACTTCTTCTACGCACTTATTTATATACTTAGTGATTATATTACACGCACACATTATACTACTCTATGAATATTTTTAAATTGACATTACTACGTTCATTCATTAGGCTATGTTTAGACTCACTGTTAGCCATCACAGCGCCTTGAATTGAAGCGTTCACATCAGCTTCCCAGTGCGCAGTTTGTTCGCTGCAAAATGCTCGCGAACCGTTACTCAGCACCTGACTTGCAGGAATACCAGGGGCCGACATATATAAACAGCCTTATACGGAACTGTTTCCACTTTCTCCATTAATTCACTAATTCCTTGTAATTACCGGCCCCAAGGCTGATAGATCTCAATGTTTTTTTTCTAGAACTCAGGTAGCTTAAACATAATTATTATTCCCTTTTTACTCATTTATTTTCATTTTTTAACAAATGATATAAAAAGATACTAAAACATTTAAAAATATAAAAAGTAGTATCCCACCGGTACCGAGAACAGTATCCAATCTCCCGGTGGTCAGGGTCCCAGCGAGAGGAACCTCCTGACGATGCGCGCCGTGTCCAGGAGTATTGCTTTCTGCATCAGAGCCTTAAACCAGCTGGCTAAAGAAAGCCTCCTAATTATTATCTCCTTTATTCGTCTTTAAATACTTATTTATTACATTACATAAATATTTTTATAAAATAAAACAAGACAAAAACATTTAAAAATATAAAAAATAGAGGCCCACCGATATCGGAAGCAGGGTCCAAGCTACCGGTGGTTAGGGCCCCAGAGACAGGAACCTCCTCACAATACGCGCCGTATCAAGGAGTACTGCCTTCTGAATCAGGCCCTTAACCCAGCCACCCAACTCGAGCCTCCTGAGGTGTTGGTCGAGGCTCTTGGCGATAAGTCCATTGACCGTAACAACTATCGGCACAATGATGGCCGAGTCCACATCCCACATGGCGACCACCTCGTGAGCTAAGTCGAGATATTTTAGCTGTTTCTCTTTCTCAGCCTTCACGAGGTTCTCGTCATGCGGGATGGTGACATCGATAATCAATGTGCGGCGCGCTGATCGATCTATTACCACTATATCAGGCTTATTGGCTACAATAGTCCTGTCAGTGATAACAGATCGATCCCAGTACAACGTGACATGGTCATTCTCGAGAACTGGGTCGGGCGCATACCTGTAATACGGTACCTCAGAATCCACAAGGCCGTATTTTAAAGCAAGTTGCTGGTGGACAATCCTGGCCACTTGGTTATGCCTGTGCAAATACTCGCCGTTAGCCAGACGAGAACACCCAGAAGTAATATGCCTGATAGACTCACCGGGACAATGGCATGCCCGACATATGTCGATCGTCGTAATTATTATTATTATTATACTTTTTGTTAGCCATTTCTGTCCCACTGCTGAGCAAAAGCCTCCTCCAGGCCTTTCCAGGTACTTTTTTCCTACGCCGCCACAAACCAGCCCTCGCAGTACGCAAACGTATAGGTAAAATATGACTGAGAAGTCGCGTTCACTTTTGGGGGTCATTCTTAGCTGTTGGTGCCGTGGGATTTGATCTCCATAATCTGACAAATTCATCGCTTATATCGGGGGACTACTTTACATTAGGCAATCATCCTTCAAAAAGGATATAGTTAATTTTTTCTTTACCCGATTCCCTAATTTAGCAGGTGAGGAGAGGTGTTAGCATAGAGGTTTCGCGTAAAGAAGAACAGAAAAGAGTCAACAGCTGTCCTGCTAGGATTTCAGTTTCGATCACCCGCTGATTTATTCTTATTGTCTATCAATAAATTTAGTGAAACCGTAAAACTATACGTAATATGTAAAGTTGTTGACCTGCAAATAGGCAAGATCCATGAGTGACGCAATTGATAGTCTGAAAACCCAAAATCCATTCGGGTGAAGCAAATATTTGAATTAATACTGAGAATAAATATGCATTATGACTCATTAAACAATTCTTAACGGCTCTCATCACGCGGTTGTAATGAAAATATTTACTTAATACTATACTTACATGTTTATAAACTATTATATCTCAATGGAACAGGACGTTGGCGTTTATTTTGACTAGAAGATCATGTTTGAGGGTTTCACTGACCTGCGACATAGTCTCATTATTGTCTACTAACTGTTGACCGTGGTCTCACCCGTATACCAAGGGCTTTTTGATAAAAAAAAGGTAGCCTATGTCGTTCTCCAAGATCTATTCTATCTCGGTACCAAATTTCATCTAAATCGACTCAGTGGTTTAGGCGTGATAGCGTAACAAACAGACAAACAGAGCTACTTTCGAATTTATAATATGACTAGCTTCTGCCCGCGACTTCGTCCGCGAGGAAAAGTTATTTTTAATTATTATCGGTGTAATTTGGTAAATTCACTCAAAATCGTTATAAATTATAGCCTATATGTTATTCTGATGTACAAATAATAATACTGTAGTAAATTTCATCAAATCCGTTCAGTAGTTTTAGCATAAAAGACTAACAAACATCCATCCATCCATCCATCCATCCTCACAAACTTTCACATTTATATTATTAAGTAGGATAGAAAGTAGGATAGTAGGAAGTAGGATTAGTAGGAAGTAGGATAGTCGGAAGTAGAGATTACTAATATACTACTCAGTCGTCTCAGTCACCTACTAGTCAAATCCTTGACTTTAAATTCAAAATACAGAAGCTTAGTAATACTAGATGATTACATAAGATAATGAAACGAAGCCAAGGATAATATATAGTAATTTTTGAAGGGTATCTCGTATTATTTGCAAAATTTGCATTCTTTCAGTACCGTCGGTGCAGGATGAATGAACAAATGCATCGCTTCCTACAGCAAGCAAGTTATAATTGCAAAATGATGGTGAAACAGGAGAGTCAAGCATGCACCTATCTCCCGGTCCCGAGAGACTAGGAGTCAAGCGCCAAGAAACCTCCAAAGTCCACGATCTGCGGGTGACTGACTTGGGAATAAAAGGTGAATGATCTAAAAATCTACCTGACAAGTATAAATAAAGCAAGCGACTTCTGTTTTTGTGTTCGTAGAAAGATAAATGCTGTTTTTTGTGGTAACTTTTATAAATATATATTATATACTCTATTTTTTTTTTTTTAATGTGATAGGGTGGGCAAACGAGCAGACGGATCGCCTGATGGTAAGCGATTACAGCCGCCCATGGACACCCGCAACACCAGAGGAGTTTCAGGTGCGTTGCCGCCCTTTTAAGGGGTTTGGGCCTCCGGTATCCTCACTCACTCGACGAAACACAACGAAAACGTTATTTCACGCCGGTTTTCTGTGAGGCCGTGGTATCAAATCCGGTCGAGCCGGCCCATTCGTGCCGAAGCATGGCTCTCCCACGGTAAAATATAACATATATATAAATATAACGTTAGACAAAAAAGTTACAACGCAATCGTTATTTCGATGTAAGGGTCTATAATAATGTAGGGATAAATACAGAGGTATTTACTGTAAGTACTATTATTTACCCACAACTATTAAGAGAGTAGGGCACAGTGGGAATAATTCCACTCAAATTGAAGTTCCCCGACTGGGGAAGTACCTCCGCCTTGCAGAAAATCAAAATTAAATTATACTATTTCGAGCTATCTTGTGTTCCTTACGGCTAGTAGGGTTGCCAGTGCTTCGTGAGGAAACGGTGTGTAGGCAGTGGGGGGCCTGTGACTCTTTTACTGCTAACCCAACTATTCCTCTTTCGTTTTACAGGGTCGGCAACGCGCAAGTGATACCCCTAGTGTTGCAGCAAGCGTCTATAGGCTGCGGTAACCGTTTACCATCAGGTGGGCCGTATGCTTGTTTGCCACCTTAGTTGTATAAAAAAAAATAGAAATGCACAAATATCACTATAAGCCCCTCCCCATAAGGCCCATATTTAATTTATAACAATCCTTGGAGACAGATAGTTTGATATTCACTACCAAGTGTAGCTATAAAATTTTAGAACTATACAGTTTATGCAAGTTACAATAGGACAATCTAACACTGTAGGTAAGTAAGATAAGTTTACATTATTAACTAAAACGCGTACTCTCAACCTTCATTGAGTCGTATGTAAAAAAAGAAAAACATTTCGCTGCGGAGTTACTTAATAGCCCACATTACCAAATAGTGCAAAAACTATAAACAAAATAACAATTTAGTCAATCGAATTTTCATTCCAAGCAAATAAATACTAATGACTATTCAAACATCACAATCGGGTAACCAAACACAGTGTAATCAAGTCATGTGCTACTTCATACAATATTTGTACAGAGTCATGCACCCACTGCTGTCCACATCTAATCATTTCGGTAGCATGTGATGCTGATAACACACAAATCTTTTTTGTTCTTTCACTTGTGACGTATTAACGTCAGTTGACCTGGCGATGACGGAGTGAGCAAATATTGTTTAATTCTCATTTCCTTCTTTGGATGAAAGTCTTTAATTTTATCTTGTTTGTTTCGTCACTGAAGTATTTACTGAATCGTATTTTATTTCGGTGTCAATACCGGAGGCAAATAAGCTTTTGAACGAAATAAATGGTCATTTTATCAATCTCTAAATCTAGTAACTGTATGTTATTAAAATTTAGTTAGGGTAGGACATGAAGATTTATATCACAGTCAAAGGTATCGAGTTCCTAATCCATGGCACATCTGACTTTTCGAAATCATGTGCGTATTAATAATTAATTATCACTCGCTTAAACGGTGATTGAAAACATCGTGAGGAAACCTGCATGCCTGAGAGATTTTCTCGAAGCATTGTGAAGTCTGCCAACCAGCATTAGGCCAGCGTGGGAGGCGAAACGTGCCCGGCAGTGGGACAGTATATGGGTTGATAATGATGAAAATTTATACACGTATCTATCGGGTGAATGCCAATATATTACCCGAGTACAATAATAAGTGGTCAGGAGGAACACTGTCATGGTTTTCGTCAGTACAGATTCTGACGGACCCCATTCTCATCCCCGGGTGACGGACTTTAATGACGATTTCCAACATGTATAAAGAAATATGACATGAATTAGATAATGAAATTGTATGTCCTATTTTGATACTACAATCATAATGTATTCCTTATAATTCAAGGTTATTTTGGGCCAATCCTTCCAAAAAAGAATGAAAGGAGAAATGGAAGGAGTGTAGACAAGCCTTTGCCCTACAGTGAGACGACAACGGCGAAATAATAATAACAATAATATATTACGAAGACGATAAAACATAAGACTATATCCTTCAACGATACCTTTTACAAGCAAATTATGCAAGAGAACGGTTGGTAGCCCTTTTAAACGAAAACCTTTTTAACGCAAAGTTTAACTACGCTCGCCGCGATCTATCAACGGATGAGTGACCATACTTACATTGAAACTCCTTGCTATAACGCTTGTCTGTATTGTGGTTTTACATTTACTCTACGTCTGTGGGTTCGCTTCCCATAGGACATAAATATTTCTGTGATCAACATATAATTGTTTGTCTGGGTGTTACTTATGCATTATAAGTATGTATTTACAAAAAAAAATGTATGTAAGTATTATATCCATTGTCTAGTACCCATAGTACAGGCTTTGCTTAGTTTGGGACTAGATGGTGCTGTGTAAAATTCTCCAAAAATATTTATTATTATCTATAATAAGATGACTCAGTAGCCCAGTGATCGCAAACGCGACTGTGACGCTTCACGTCTTGGGTTAATTCATTCCCATTCAGGTTCGTTTCTTCATTCCTAGGTCGAGGCAAAATGTTATTGTCTATGAAATTCTCAGCAACAGGTCGAAGTTGGGATTTGTGCCCGGGTAATCCTCCCTATGGGACCTAAACATACCAGCAAACTGTGGGTTTACATTAGTTTAAAACTCTGCCTAACCCTTCGAGGAATACAGGCGTATGTTCTGTTATACAAGATTCGTAAAATGCTGCACCGAAATCGCGTAACAATTTGTCTGCAGGACTATGAATAAAACGAACATAATATGGCCACGTGGAGATGGTCTATTGTTTATTAACTTAGCTCTCATTTGTATAATAATTCTGCACTGCATAGGTTAGTGGGGCAAATAGTAACACTGTAGCGCTATCAGTATCAATATGGCGGTATGAAAACATTCATCGGCGCCTGCAATATACTAGTTACGTCATCATCTATGGGCTCAGAACCCACTCGTCCCCTAAAATTCGTCCTCTGGAATAAAGTTGTAGATTCGGCCCTTATATAGGTGCCCATTGGTCCCCCGTAGAAACCAGTCAATAATAATTTATTGTTAAGGTACTGTAGAGGTCGCTACCAGGAGTCAGCGTGAGACTGGCTGGTTTAAGAAGAAATAATCATTTGAAATTATTGTAGAATGTTTAGTGAAAAAAGTGAACAATGATTGTGTCAGAATTCCCTTGACCTTTGAAGAATAAAGTCGCAGAGTGCCTTTTAACCGAGAGTTTCTTTGAATAAGCCTCCCACAGTACCTACTCGGCCCCTGGAATAACAGTTATTAGTCAGCACCTACTGAGGTACCTTTTGGCTCCCTGATAAAAAACCAGTCATATTTTAGATATTTCTAATTACTAGAGTAAATGAGAAACATAAATGATTTTAAAATAAATAATAGATCAGGGGACGAGTCAAACATTTGAGGGGTCGAGTGGGCACAGATAGCGAATTTCAGGAGACCAGTGTGATCTTAGCTCATCAGGTAGTTTATTCCAGAGATTAAGTCTATGTATTATGTATGAATGAAAGGAAGGATTCGGCTTAGTAATAACTACGCTAATCAACCGATTTGGAAGCTGCGCTTACCGCGGTCAGTCAGTGGATGGGTGACCATTCTTAACACATCAAGACTTATCCAAGCCTCGGAGAGTACGTGTACGAGATTACGAGTACGAGATTTGTAAGGTTCACTTGAATGCTTTTATTTAGTTGTAGCTTTACTGTTTACAACTGCTAACTGCAAGCTGTATTTACTGTTTTATGTAATTCAGGTGTCCTACAAATAAATTTTATTTTCTTTCTTTCTTTCTTCTTACGTAAAGTTGGCGGTCCCGGCTATCATACAAATACCTATGACATTAAAATTGTTAGTGGTCCCCAGGAAATCAGTATTGTCCATAAATTGGGTTGCCGAGGTCTGAAGGAGTCGCTTCAAATAATGATATTCAGCCGCATCTGGTTAGACTGGAACATAGTTGTAAAAAGACTGATAAATCATAATTTTCGAGTAAAATAACGGGCATACTTATACTTATCATCAACCCATATATTGTCCCACTGCTGGGCACGGGTCTCCTCTCATATTGAGAGGGATAAGGCTATAGTCCACCACGCTGGTCTAGTGCGGGTTGGCAGACTTCACAAACCGTCGAGAAAAATCTCTAAGGTATGCAGGTTTCCTCACGATGTTTTCCTTCACCGTTTAAGCGAGTGATACTTCATTATTATTACGCACATGAATTCGAAAAGTTAGAGGTGCGTGCCTTGGGTTCGAACTCGAGACCTTCGACTTGGCAATCCAATGGTCATACCACTAGGCTATCAGTGCTTATCTTATACTACCTACTCTAAATGTTGTCCCTTAATGTAAGCAAATTGCTTCACATCGAACTTCTCTAGTAATATATTTACTCTATGATAAAACACTCTATTTATCTGCTTGATAACTTGCAAAAAATAGTGGCAGGAAAAACAATGAACTCATTTGCCCGTTCACCACCCGCTGTTGTGTAGAGCGACAACAAAAAAAGCTAGATTAAAACTTGCCAACATAAATTGTTCGTGAAATAGTGGCTGTAGACCGTGTATTTATTCCAACCACTTTCAAAATTATTTATTTGACAAACTAAGTGATGGTGTTGTCATTTGTAATAATGTGGTTCCACATATTTTTAATTCAGTAAATGACCTAAAGAATGCCATTGATGCCGCATTAACATGGCCACCTACTGGGCTCAAATAACATAATTATTATTTATATAGTGTTATTATTGTATTTGTGTATTTATTTTGTGCAATACTTATGTATTATTTTAAGTAAATGTGTACTTTGTATTTATTATATGTTCGCTTGTATTAGTATTTGCTTCTTTTCACACTGTTGTCTACATTTTCTTTTTTGTAATTCTCCTCTCGCAAGATTACTGGAAGAGATTTCTTTAGAAATAAGCAGTACCTTTGTACTAAATAGTCCTAAGCTGGCTCCTTTATAGTTTCTAAGTGTGTACATAAATAAATAAAAATAAATAATGGATTTACCATCGATACGAAAAGAATAATTCAATAAATTACGCAATGAAAGCTCTATTTCTTCTTCTTCCTCCAAGACTTCCCAACTATGTTTGGGTCGAATTCTAGTCTAACCAGATGCGACTGAATATCAGTATTTTACACGAAGCGACTGCCATCAGAGCAGCTATCAGACGTCCGCAAACCAATTGCTAAGCACTACCAATATCTTGAGGATAGTTAGTTGACCCTTTGACTGCCACGGACGTCCATAGACGTCAAATTAAAACTAAAACTTCCTCACGACGCCAACAACGGCATGGCACGTCAAAAATACCACTTTTTTTAGATCAAAATAAATACCTATACAAAAAGATTTTGTTTTTTCTTACCTATTATTAGATACTAGAATCTGTCGCTTGGAATAGAAAACACGGATTTTCGTTATTGGCTTGGCGGCCAAAAGGTGAGAGTACTGGTTTTCTGGCTTTTTTGGCTTCTGACTACCACTAACGTTTATCATAGGTGTTCGTATGACACTGGAACCGACGGCTTTACGTGCTCTCAGAGGTACAGAGGGTCTCGATGTGTTATATTGCGAATTTCTCCTCCTCTAACGATTGTTTTCCTATGACAACCGGGATCGACGGCTTTGAGTGCTCTCCAAGACACAGAGCATAATAATATATGCAAAGAATGACTGTTGAGTTGAGCTGGTCTAACTACGCGCAGCTCAACTGCATATCGTTTAATCAAGATAGTTACTTAGCTATGAACCCCACGAATCTATTGTACTAATATATTAATACAATAATATATAATATAAAGTGCTTGTGGTAATAGCCAGAAGCTACTCAATATTCAATACAAGGGCCAATACTTTTCCAAGTTCACGCGCCCCATTCGTGACCTACCTCACCTACCAGGATTATTATCCATCCATTCTATTATTGGATTATTCATGTTCCAAAACCGTTTCCAAATTGATAATCCTTATTTACGCAAAAACTTTTCGCCATTAGAAATTATGATAATACTTATATAATGTTGTCCCTAATATTGTAAAGAGCGAAGTTTGAACGATTTGCTTAAAGATTATCTTAAAAGCCACTTACTGATCTGAAAGACTGGCTTGTCAAAGTTTTTGATTGTCTTGTTTACTGTTCAGATATATTGAGATCTTTAATGGTAATCGTGATGCTGTGAAGCTGCTCTGAATAGTAAATGATGTGGATGATGAGGCGTATCACAAAATCGAGTTGTGATTGGTATTCGATTGATATTTGGCTTTGGATATGAGGCTACCTGATTAGTGGTGCAAACCGTGACTGTTACACTAGAGGTCCTGGGTTCGATACCCAGGTGGAGCAAAGTGTTACATTAGGTTTTGTATGAAATTTTCAGCAGCAGCTCGAAGTTTGGATTTGTGCCTGGTTAACGGCAATAGAGTCGCGCCTAATAATTACATGGGACTTAAACATACTAATAAACTGTAGGTGTACATTGGTAGACCTTAATTCTTCGGGGAATATAAGCGTGATGTTATGTTATGCTTGGAGCCTATTGGGCTAAGCTTATGAAGTAGCTATATACATATATGATGTAGCGATTGGCTTACTTGACGAACTTCAAGTTGTTTCATCAAGTATTGTTTAAGTTATAATGTATCATACTGTGTGTTAATGTTTAAGCATGTGAGATTTATGATAGGTAATAATAAAATATTTAAGGAAAAAACAACACAATTTTAAAGTATTGTTTTAAATTAAATAATGCATTTAAATGTAGCAACCGCACCACTTAACTACGTTTATACTGAGCTGTCCAAATGTTCACAGTCTATGCCCAATTTTTCCACCCAATTTTTTACTTACGCAACATAGGAGTTCACAGAATATTCCGAAAATATCAATTGCCAGTAACTTCGATCCGCTCGCTGCCTTTAGTCCAAAGAAACATATTGATATAGGCAAGTATATTACTATAATAATATCAAGTTACCAAAGTGGATTAGCGCGTTCATCTCCCTGTGAGTGATATCACGTCAAAGCTTTAGTTCCATGGCCGATGGGTATTAATAAAAAAGTTAATCGTGCGTGCAAAGGCACCGCTCCGTACGTCCAGAGACTGCCAACCTGACACGAGAAATCGAAAATAAATTTAACACTGAATATCGAAGCGGCGCATAAAGGATTTTTTAGAAGGATGTTTATTAACTGCGACCGTTCCATTTTTGAAATGGTGTTTACGCTGTTCGATCAAAAATTAGACGATTCAGTTTGACATCCATGATTTTTATACATTTTCTTTCAGAGGCAATTTAACCCGTCAAGCAACTTATTACGAACGTAATAGAAAATTTATTGTTATAGTGCAATGAAGGTGTTTTATGGTACAGAAAATCCTCATGCATCCTCTACCACCTAAGGAGGTGGCAGGGTATGTCCGACTCGTACCAACTAAAAAAATCGCACTTGCCTCAATTCGCCACGACCATGGCACGTTATCTTGCGGCTGCAGTCGTTTCAGATGTGTTTGTTTTTAAAATTGAACTTTTTAATTTTCTACTTGTAGGTACATTCAAGGGATAAATACCCAAATTAAAATAGAGTAGATGATGAGTCTTACTATATGCTAGGAACCATTATATGGAATCTATTAAACCTAAATCCAAACCTAAAACTGCAAGTCCAAAAGATACATTATTAATTACTATTGGATTTTATGTTATTAATAATTATTATTGATATTGTAGTTTTTATATTGTGGTATATTGCGAATTTGATGTCATTTAATTTTGTGTAGTTTATAACAATGATTATTAATTTTATTGTTGTTTAATTGTAACAAATATTTTCAACACAATGTATATTGTTAAGAAATAAACAACTAATGACTTCTATGGCAAGCTATAGGACTAGCTGTTGTAGTATACGTTATAGCATTTAATTGACAAAAATGTACGGTAGCTTCTGTTAGTAATTATAACATCAAAATGCCACCAAATCAATCTAATAAGAGATCGAAATGTTGAGATTTAATAATAATAATAATATAACGTTATTAAATCCATAAAAATATTTTTATTTCAATGTCTAATATTCATGTAAGTATCAGCAATCAGTATGATAAACCACAATAAGTACCTAAAATCAACACACCTTCCATCTAAAACCTTCGTCAGTAAGACATTAAGCAACAGCAGGCCAGAACATAATTAATAACTGCCGAGCGATATTCTAAAGGCAAGATATAAATATTCATCGATTCCCACCGACGCTGCCGTGGATGATAGCGATCCAATTCGCAAGTAATGTATTACGAACAAGCCGTTTGCATAACATTGTTGGAAACTACCTAAATTAAGGGGTACGGAACAGGGATGCTGGCGAAATTAATTTCGGAGTTGTAAATTGAAATCAGCAGCAACAAGTGGGTGCTGTGCCGATTAGTATTTTTTTTTTTTTTTTTTTTTTAATTCTGTTTTAATTTAGGGGCTTTTATTAAAATAACATGTCAGCCCCATCGTATCTTTTTACAATATTCACAGTCGAAAAGTTATTCATTAAGAACTGTAATTAAATGGCACAACTTTTTGGTAACTTCCGAATATGGTGTAGACAAAATGGATTGAATTAAGCCCATATCAAGCTTATTCATATGCAGTTCGTTCATGAGTAACTCCCGTTCGTCTCTGTTTCGAGCACACTCCATCAGCAAATGTTGCACGTCTTCGATTTTGTTACAAACTGGGCAATTAGGAGAATCTGTTTTTTTCATAAGATATGCAAACTTTGCTGACGGATAGTGTCCAGAACGAAGTCTTAAAATTAATTTTATATAATTTCTGCTTAGCTTAACATCATCGAACCAGGGTACACGAGATGGTTGACCTTGTATGCTTATATACCATATACCTTTATCATGCGAAATTTTGAAAAAATGTTGTTGCCAAGCATTAAAGCACGAAGATTTAAATTTTGATATGTATTCCCAATAATCAGGTACGTATTTAATACATGTACCATCCACTACCGCTGATTTTGCTACTCGATCCGCCTCCTCGTTACCGCGTAGTCCGATATGTGCTGGAACCCATTGCAATTTAAATTCTATATTATTGTGACTGAATAAAATTACAAGTTTTAAAATATCATACGCTATCGATGCACCTCTGCTGTAACCAGAGGCGCATCGAGCGATATGCTGAAGTGCACTCTTACTGTCTGAAAAAATGACAACTTTGTTTATATTTTGATTTAGAACATAATTCATTGCTCGGTAGATTGCTATAAGTTCCAGCGACATAATTGATATATTACAATTACTTATCTTATATCCAAAACGATTCCCTAAATTCTGGTCAAATAATCCTGCTGCTTGTCCTTGAGTACTTTTTGAACCATCGGTATAAATTTTATGCCACCCGAAATATAAAGTATTTAATTCTGCTATAACATCATTCAGTAACACATTTGGATTATAACTACATTTAGCGGTACTTAAACTTTTCAGTTCAATTTTAAATATACTTTTTTGAATAGAGGAAGTCCACTTTTCTAAACTAAACATTCTAAGATAATCTGATGAATTAATTTCTAGTTCTTTTATGTCATTGTACACTTTAACTAGTAATGGTTTTTTTTTGTTTTGCCAATAAGAGGTAAGATTAAAGGCGGTCAATTCGGATATTAGAGTAACAGTGATATTATTTGACCAAGACCTAATTTTTAGACAATATTTGTATGCTAAATATTCTCTTCTTAAATATAGTGGTGGAATACATAAATCCGATTCCATTACATGGATAGGGGTGGTTTTAATATAACCTCCTATTATTCGCAAGGCCTGATTTTGTAGCTTATCTAGTTTCGATAAATGTGTTTTAGTACTACAATCGTAGATAAAAGAACCATAATCCAACCGACTTCTAATTAAGGAAACATACAGTCTACGTATATGTCTGGTATGTATACCCCAAGAACTCCCCGTTAATAATTTTAATATGTTTAAAAATTTTGAACTTTTACTGACTAATTCATTTATATGTTTACCCCAACGTAGACTTTGGTCTAACCACATACCTAAATATTTAGTACATGCTGAAAACGTTAATGATTGTTCATTTATTTTAAGAGTAGGTAGTGTCCTGCGTCTACCTCTACTAAATACACAGTATGTAGACTTATTCGAAGATAACTCTAGACCAAGTTTGGCCAAAGACGTAACAATATGATCTAATGTATTTTGAATATAAATTTCACATTTTTTAATGTCTTTATCTTTAATATATATAACAAAATCGTCTGCGTATTGTGACATTACTATATTAAGTGGAGGTTGAAATAGCTTATATGTAATTAAATTAAATAATAGCGGAGACAAAGGGTCTCCTTGAGCTAAACCTTTATTGGTCCATCGACCCGCTATTAAATCGGTGATTTCAGGTTTAATTTTTAAGTGTCTCTCACTCAAAAAAGACCAAATATAAGTACAAAATTTTGACCCAATTTGAAGTTCATCTAAAATTTTAACTGCTGCATCAATTGAAACATTATTATATGCATTTTGGATATCCAGGAAGCATGCTAATGTAGGTATATTTTCAGAGAAACCATTTTGTATGTAATTAACTAAGCGAGCCAGTGAATCTAAACAGGACAAAGACTTTCTAAATCCAACAGTAAATGATGATAGTATTTTTTTTTTTTCAGTATACCATTCTAGACGTCTTATTAACATTAAATGAAAGATTTTGCATAAACATGAAATTAGGGATATGGGTCTTAATTTAGGATCAGTAGAGGTATTATTTGCTTTAGGAATAGGAATTATCTGGATATTACGCCACTGAATAGGGACAATACCTGAATTAAAAATACTATTATATAGGTTGAGTAAATAAAATTTTGCTTTCATAGGGAGATTATAAATCATCGAATATGAAATACCGTCTTCACCAGGCGCGGAATCCTTTTTTTTTAAAGAATTTTCAAGTTCCTGGATACCAAAATCGCATTCCAATGTTTCATTTTTCGATAAAAATATGGGTGTTTTGTTTGTGACATAGTCAGGTGTCAATGATCTTAATAACTCATATTGTTTATCAATAGGAGGATAAATAGTACACTGTTTAAAACCCTTTATCCACCGCATACGTCGCCACATGTCATAAACTGATACTGTTTGGTCAATGGCATCACAAAATCTTTGCCACCCCAATGATTTCTCTTTTTGAATAGCTATATGAGATTCTTTAATTTTTTCTTCTAATTTGGACAAATTATCTGGGGTAGGATTACGTCGAAATTTTGCTAGAGATAATCTTCGTTGCGCTACTATGTGGGATAATGTAGGAGTCCAATAAGCTTTTGGTTTAAATTTTTTTGTGGGCTTAGAGCAGTATTTAATGAACGGAATATATTTGTCAGCAGCTAAATTTATTTTATGCAGAAAAAAATCATACATATCTTGAACATTGCTATCACCAAGAAAAACAAAATCTTTAGACAAAAACTCCCTATATTCTTTCCAATTTGCCTTATTGTAATTTCTTTTTTTAGTTACAGTAAAATCATCTGGTATTTTGATTGTCATTTTAATTATTAAATGATCACTACCAAGGTTTTCGCTGAGGACCTTCCAATCGAACTTTATTGCGATATCAGACGTGGTAAATGTTATATCTGGTGAAGTTTTTTGCAAAGTCCCACTAACCAGTTTAATTCTTGTTGGCGAACCATCATTAAGAGAAATAAAGGAATTTTCAAGCGAGGAATCTATTATTTGAGTACCTCTTACATCGGTTTTAGTAGACCAGTTAGTATGGTGACCGTTAAAATCACCTGCTATCAATGTGTTTTTTGAAAAATGAGAAAAGATATGGTCCCAATATGAAGGCCGTGTTATGACTGAAGATGGACAATAAAGTGCAACAACGTTTTCTAAATCTTTACAATTAATTAATTTAGCACTCACTATTTCTATACCCGGATATAGGGCCTGAAAAGAATTAGCATGTGATCGGATGGACTTGTGGACAAGAATTGCAACCCCCCCATAGGAATCGTACCTGTCTTTTCGATAAATGTTATAACCACTTACATTAAAGCTCCTTTCACAATTTAACCATGTCTCGCTCACGATAGCTATGTGTACATTTTCTTTATTTAACATTTCTGTAAATGAAATCATTTTAGGACGAAGACTTTGTGAGTTCCATTGAACAATGTTTATTCCTATATTTTTATCTGGATTATCCATTTATAAAATTAATAATATTTTCTACGACATTTCCTTTTAAAAAACAGCATAATAATATCTTCTTTAACTCTTCATATATTCCTTTAAACAACAATAACATCTTTTCTTCAATTTTTCCTTCCGATGTGATTATTTTCTTAACTTTAAGTAGAAATTTCTTAAATTCAAATCTATAGAGTAATTGTTCATCCTTTTGATTCTCTTTTTCTTCAGTTACAGATGTCACACTCTCATAACTTTGTTCTTCTGCCCATATTTCTTTATCATACTGGGTTTTCTTTCCTTGTTTACTATTGTTTTTGTAATTTTTTTCTTGAGGTGATTTGTTTGTAAAATCTTGTTTCGACTGTACGTCATTTTTCTCCTGAACAACTTGCGTATATATTTCCTGTCTACGATTTTGTAAGGAATTGGTAAGTACGCTACTAAATGTTTGGGATACATTTAGTGAACTTTTTTGTAGCATATTTTGAGAACTATCGTCTTCTCGGCGTTTTTCAAGGAATAATTGAAGTGCTTTCCTGTACGTGACCTGCTCCGAGCTCATAATATTTCTAATATCCTTTTCTTTTAAATATAAGGGACAGTTCTTGTCTAATACAAAGTGATTTCCTTTACAATTTAGACATACAATTTTATTGGTATCGCAATTTTCATGGTTCCCACCACATTTGGGACATATTTTCTTCTTCGTTGGACAGTATTTTAATAAATGTCCGAACTGCCAACACCCGGTACATTGTGTCACGGGGAATACATAGGAATCCACTTTTAAACGGCAATCATACGCATATATATAGGATGGAAGGTTATTACTTTTAAAACATACTCTTATAGACTCACTGTCAACCCATTTACCCTCCGAGTTCACGCGCTTCAGCCGTCTTATAGATACTATCTCAGTAGTACATTCCAAAATATCCATTAAATCATTTTCATTTAGGTCCAGATCAACTCCTTTTACCACACCGTAGGATAAGCACAACTCATTTATTAACTGACATCTCCATCCCATTTCTTTAAATTTTTGGCATTCCATTAACTTAGTTGCATCATCTTTTTCTTGAAATTGAATTAGAACTTTGTTGAAACTTTTGTATTTAATTCTTATAATATTTTTCATATCTTCACATCTCAATAATCTTGCCAACGCCATTTGCTTAGGTAAGCTTTCTATAGAAGTTATACATACTTCATGTATTATTTTGTCATTTTTTTCCAAATCTACCCTCATTTTATTTTGTATCTCCACAGATTCGCTTCTAATTAATCTTTTAGGTTTCCTCCTATTTACAGTAATAAAGTCATCTGCATCAATATCATCTTCCCTTTCCTTTCTCTTTTCAGCTATTCTCTCACTTTCTTTATGTATTTCAGCTCGCACAATCTTAGGTTCCACCAATTTATCACAATTATTTTCGTTATTTATAATTATTTCCATATCACTACCATCTTCGTCTTCCCCACTCTCCATTATAAATATGTTTGGTTTAAATTGTGGTACTTAACGCGAAATTTATAAACACAGCGGAATTATACACAACCGTACGCAATGGAATCACGACGACGTATGATTAGTATTTTTTGTTAGTTAATTAATTATTCGTTTTTATCACGACTGTGGTTGTTTTTTTTTTAATCTTCATTAAATTTTTACAAAACTAAATATAGGAATGCAAAATCAAGTTAATATATCGACTACTATTCAAGTTTTGCGACACAACCATACAGAAGCAAATTTTTTTATGTATAGATTCTAGCCCGATTCTTCCCATTCTGGGCAAAGGCTTTCCTTCCCTTTTTAAACATTAAAACTGGTTTTAGTAATCTGTTAGTTAATTTTCAAGCTGACTTAACAAATCATCCTTTAGGTTATTTGCAGCAGCACTAATTTCTATTGGATGTAAAATTTATAGGTTCGGCAACCTCATTAAAAAACGAAAAACTACACAGATAATAATATCTAGTAGTTTTCATCCAAACATGCTATTTCGTATTTCTTATTTAAAGTATTGTTGAAATAAAACTATTTTTTACAGATTTTATTTCAATGTTTATTCGCATGAATGTCAGAAATCAATATGTTAAACTATCGTTATTTATAATCAACCGTTAAACAAAAAACAGAAAGCGGAGGTCTGGTGACTGCCATCAGACCTCCGCTTCGAGAAAAATAAATAAAGTCATCAAAATTATGCTGCATTGTTCAGCTTCGTATATTCGTCGACTTGAACGACGAATATATTCATTATTTAGGTATTCTGCTAATCTTACTATAGATAAAATTGTGTAAGGTGCCAATAAATTGGTAGGATGCCAACGTTTTAATTTACCCTATTACTAAGTGTTATATCTCATTTCTTTGTCCGGTCAACTTGACCCTTTTTACACAATGTTTTTGATGGGATATTTATTATTTATTATATTTAAGCTGATAGGCAAATGACTCACAAGCTCAGCTTTGCACACAAGAGGCGCGAGTTCAAATCACATGACAAATGATATTTAAATTACGTTTAAATAATATTTGAACAAAATTAACTAAGTACAGAAAACTGTGTGCTTTGTTGAATACGAAAATACACGTGCGAATGTGATGTTAATGATATAACTAACCATCTTAACATTTCCAAGAAGTGGGGCTCGTGGGTAAGTTATCAATCAAAATAGTTTTATTTTCATATAAACCATATACAGGCACTTATGAAATGTCGAGTCTAGGTGCATGTTGCGTTATGCATGCATGGTGTGTTATATATATCTACACTGATCAACCGATCTGAAAAGCTAAGCTGCGCTAACCGTGGTCGCTCTTTGTAGAGGAGTGACCATTCTTAACACATAGAAAGAGAAAGAAAGAAAAGATATTTATTTGGCCAAAAACATGTGAGACCTTACGAGTACACATAAATGAAAATAAAATCTATAAACATGCAACACTTAAAATAAAGTGTAAAATAAATAAATAAAGACATACTAAAAAGGTTGTGCACGATGCGCACATGGGGGCTGGGTTGACCTCGAAAATAAAAGATCATTGATGTTCTATACTTGCTGCCCCATACTTGACGAGTGTTGCATGTGTGTGACGAAAGTGTTTCGAATGCGAACGTGAATGTGAATGTGTATTGCGCGGCTAGTGCGCCTATTTATATTCCTACGTTCGGGGCGGCAAGTAGTGTTTATTGAAACCTATTAATGTTTTTTACAATTTTCTTACATCTAACTTATCTCTATTACATTTCTTATTACTATAAACTTATTAAGCTAACTATAACAGTAAAAGGTAAACTATATACTATAAACTATTCTAAACTTATAATAAATGGGTAAACAAACAACTGTATGCCTGCGCGCTTACATGGAGCGCGCGCAGGTTTGTGATAAACTTTTATTTATTTCCTTATTCTATATTATTACATAACTATTCTATTTACATGGTTAGACCTGATCGTCCTACACATTCTCCCGCCGTGAACCGTTCTCTGGCGGTTCAGTAGTTTCGTAGTGTGGACGATCTCCCGTAGGCAATATTACTATTTTTTTCGTTGGTCGCCGTAGGACGCCTCCTTTCGTGAGTACGTCTGCTGTCCTCACCACGCCGTCTGGTCCTGGGTATGTCGCGATGATGCGGCCTAGCGGCCACATGTTCCTGGGCAGTGTGTTGTCGGCTACGAGTACGATGTCACCCTCTTTCAGTGGCGGGCCTCGGCCATGAGGCTCCCGCCGGTGACGTAACTCTGGCAGGTACTCTTTAATCCACCTGGCCCAGTACATGTCGGCGAGGCGTTGTGCGGCGCGCCAGTATGTGCGCCCTATGAGGTCGCTGTCTGTGAACGTGCCCGGCGCTAGGTTCAGAGCGTGCCCGTGTATTAAGAAATGATTGGGCGTAAGCGCTTCAGGGTCAAGGGGGTCAACGGACACGTGGGTCAACGGCCTGTTGTTGACCGTAAATTCGACCTCCGCCAGTAGTGTGGTCAGCACTTCTTCGGTGGGGTGCCTCTCTTTGAGTACTGTGTGGAGGGCCGTCTTGACACTTCTCACGAGCCGTTCCCAGGCGCCGCCCATGAACGGGGCTCCGGGGGGTATGAAGCGCCATGTTATTGCTTTGTTATTTGCTTCATATTGCGTGGCTGTCTCGAGTGCTCGCCGCATCTCTTTATCCGCCCCGTGCAGGTTCGTTCCGTTGTCCGACCATATTTCCTGCGGAGGGCCGCGGCGCGCGATGAATCTGCGTAGGGCCATCATGGCAGACTCTGTACTCAATGATGCGGCGACCTCTACGTGTACGGCGCGTGTTGTTAGACACGTGAATAACACGCCGTACCTTTTTTGTGTACCTCGGCCCACCGTGACTGTTAGCGGGCCGAAGTAATCCACTCCGGTGTAAGTAAATGGAGGTCTATGGTGTGCGAGGCGACAGTGTGGGAGGTCGCCGGTAGGGGGCGCCGGCGGTAGGTTGCGGAGTCGGCGGCATGGGATGCATCGGCTGAGTACAGCTCGTACCGACGGGCGTAGGCGGGTGATCCAGTATCTTGCCCGGCATTCGTTCACAGTTGTTTCGACGCCCGCGTGATGACGTTTACGATGCACATAGTCTATGTATAGCCGCGTTATATAGTGATTACCGCTGATTACCGGAGGGCGACGACACACGTCATTTATGTCCTCATTCACTCGCGTGTTTATAGTTATTAACTCATTGTCTATAGCGATTGATAAGGCGCGTAGGGGGCCCTTTTTGAGTACGTCCATATCGTAGGGCGGCTCCCCGTACGCGTCGCACTGTATTAGTCGCACTAATAACACTTTAGCATTTTCCAAACACTGCAAATCCAGACACTGTAAATCCAAGCACTGCAAATCCAGTTTTTTATATACACGTTTATCACTGTCGCACTTTTTTGCGTCTTTGTTGCGCCACTCGGGGTCTAACACTTTGTTTTTAGCGTTGCGCTTATAGTTCACTTTGTCTTTGTTTACACTGTTTTTTATGACACTCTCGCGGCACTTTTTCACGAACTGGAGTACGCGCGCCGTGGCGCGCAGGAGGCGCTCCCACTTGGAGAAGCGAGCGGGGTCAGGCACCACCGCCCGCAGCGACGTGTGGCTCGATGACACGGCGTTGACCCTCTCCTCACCGGTCACATCCGGGAGGAGGGGCCGCTCAGCTGGCCACGTTGACGGTGCGTCGTAGAGGAATGATGGGTCTCGGTACCATCGGTGGTTGGTACCGAAGTCCGCGGGTACGTCGCGTGTCGCGTCGTCCGCGACGTTGTGTTTAGTTGGCAGCCAGTGCCAGTCGGTTTGCAGCGAGCACTCCTCGATAGCTGCGATGCGGTGTGCCACGAACGCGCGGTAGGATCGCGCGCCCGTTCGCAACCATGCGATTACGGTGCGACTGTCCGTCCAGTAGGTGGTTGCTGTGGGCTTCTCATCGTGCTCCGCGACTATTGTGGCCCCAAGCCGGCTGCCGAGTACCGCAGCTTGCAGCTCGAGGCGGGGGATTGACGTCATTTTTAGTGGCGCGACTTTGGTTTTCGCGGCCACGAGCGTCACATGGACGCGTCCGTCTGTTGTGGTCGCGCGCCAGTATGCCACTGCTGCGTAGGCGGCCTCGCTTGCGTCGACGAAGACGTGTAATTCCAAACTCGCCGCTCCGCTGAATGAGGCGTAGCACCTCGGGATCTTTACGTCGCTGAGGCGACGCAGGTGCCTCGTCCAGTCCGCCCATCGCTCCGCCAGGTCGCTGTCTATGGGGCTATCCCAGCTCGTACCGCGGCGCCATATTTCTTGTAGAATCTGCTTCGCTCTCACTGTCACAGGTGACGCCAGGCCCAGCGGGTCAAACAGAGACATGAGTATTTTTAACGTCTCCCGCTTTGTTGGTGTGGCTTTGTCTAGGAGCCCTGGCGGCAGTCTTGCTAGGTTTAGGTTGAAGCCCAGCTCGTCTGTGTTCGGTTGCCACTCTAGCCCCAGCACGCGTTCCGTGTGCGCCCCCGCCGCCGCTATCTCTATACTGTGTCGCCGGGCGCTTGGTGCGAGCGCATCCATCACTGTGTCACTATTGGACGCCCACTGACGTAGCTCGTAGCGCGCTTCTCGATGTATCTTGTCGACTATTTTGAGATTGTCGATCGCCGCTTGCTCGGTGTCGTAGCTGTCTAGTAGGTCGTCTACGTAATGATTGCGCACTATTGTGTTTACGGCGTCCGGGTTAGATTCTTGATATTTTCTTGCGTTGTAGTTTTTTACGAAGATAGCCGTTGCAGGTGAGCACGTCGCGCCGAATATTAGTGACGTCATCCTATATTCGTCCGGAGGCTCTTTGTCCCTGCGATCGCCCCGCCACAGATATCTCAGCGCGTCTCTGTCTTCTTTCTTTATTTTCACTTGCATAAACATTTCTTTTATGTCAGCTGTGACCGCTATTCTGCGCTGTCGGAACCTCATCAGTACCCCGGGTAACGACTGTAGCAGGTCGGGTCCCTTGAGTAGGTGGTCGTTCAGTGACACACCTCTCGTTTTGGCTGCCGCGTCGTGGACTATGCGTAGCTTTCCCGGTTTCAGTGCGTTCACCACTGGGAAGTGAGGCAGGTACCATGTCTTGTCCTTATCCTTTTCTGCGGGGGCGGGCTCGGCGTAACCTTTCGACACAAGTTCGTTCATTTGTTGTGTATATTTTTCTTTCAGGCTCGGGTCGCGGTCTATCTTGTTTTCTATGTTGTGAAGCCTTCTTAGCGTGCTCGCGTAATTGTCGGGCATCTTCGTGTCGTCTCTCTTCCACAGTAGGGGAACTTCATATGCGCCATCCCTTTTTGTTACTGCGGCGTTCAGTGTGTCTATTGCACGTTGATCGGGGTCACCTTTAGGCAGCTTGGGTTCTACGAGCAGCGAGTCCACCGCGATAAAGTGCCTCAGTTGTTCGTCCATGCTGCTTTCCTCCTCGGCGTGTATGAAGTGTACATGATGCACGTGGTGACCGAGGGTGCGTGTGCTGGCTCCATGCACGACCCATCCCAGGGCCGTGTGTGAGGCGACGGGTTGATCGCGGCGTCCCAGGCGTACCTCGGTTGGTAGGAGCAAATGCCAATTGTCCTGCCCGATCAGGATGCGTGGCTCGGCTTGTTCGTAGAGCAGCTGCGTCTTGATATCATTGAGATGACCGCATTCGTCTATGTCGCTTCTGTTTATGGCTTGTGCCGACAGCTTCATGTTTTCTATTGTCCGTGCGTGTATGTTGAAATCACGCTCGGACGGCCCACGCAGAGAGAGACGGACACGTTGCGAGTCGGACGAGGCGATCTGACTATCTCCTATGGCTTCTATTCGCAGTGGCTCTCGTGGTCCGCTCGCGCCTGTTTTCTTCGCTATCTCGGCGTCGACTAACGTCACTGTCGACCCGTCGTCCAGTAGCGCGTACGTGTCTATAGCTCCCGCCGGTCCGGACACTTTCACTGGTAATATCTTGAGATACGACGTGTAGCTTTTCCTAGTCCAAGTCGAGGCGACGGTTTCTGTCTCGGTCTGGCGCTCGGGCTCGGGCTCTTTGCGTTGACTGTGCAGGAGGCGGTGGTGTGTATATTGACACCCGTCGATCTCGCACTTCTTGCGACGGCAGTGGTGTGTCCGGTTCCGATGACGTAGGCAGGCGAAGCACAGTCTCTTGTCTTTGGCTATGTCCCATCTGTCACTTGTCGCGGCGTCGGTGAACGTGTTGCACCTTGTTACGTCGTGCCCCGGCGCCGAGCATACTATGCAACCGGGTTTGTCCGGTTTTGATGGCGCGGTCGCGACGTACGCCTTGGCTGTAGGTTTTCTTGGGGCGGCGTGCTCCGGCGTTTGGGTCTCGGGGGGCGCATAGGGACCACAGCGTTCGGCTTCTCTTTCTAGGAAGCGTGACAGCTTCAACAGGTCCGGCTCCTCGTCTTGGCTTGCGGCGGCGAAGTCGAACCATCTATATCTGAGGGCGGGCGTCAGCTTCTCTATTGTGAGCTTCGTGATCTCTGGGTTGTACAGGTAGTGTGTCCGCTTCAGTGCTCGTAGCGTGGCGACGATGTTGGACACGCGGCTCGCGAACACACACACGTCTCTGGCGTTGTCCGAGATTCTGTTGAGCGCGCGCATGCGCTCTAGCTCAGCGAGGGCGATGCAGTCAGGGCGGCCGAAGCGGTTCTCGAGGGCTTTCATGACTTCCTCGGTCTTGGCGTTGAACAGGAGCAGGTTCTCTACGGCTTCCCGCGCTTTCCCTTTGACGTTTCTTCTTAACCTGGCTAGGTTCTCGGCCTCGGTGAAGGACGTCGCAGATTCTTCATACGCAGCTTTGAACGACATCCAATCCTGGTGAGCGCCCGTGAAGGCAGGTAGTTCAGTCATGAACTTAGGACGGGCTCCCGCCTTGGCGGCGAGAGCGATCGCGGACGCTAACTCGGCGAGATTGATGTGTTGCGGCGATGGGGCGGGGGCGACGCTTTCATTCTTCAAGTGTACGTTTTTGACGACCTGTGACGGCTCTGTTAAGACATGTGTGGGCGGCTGTGGCGGATGTGGTGCGACGGAAGGGAGAGCGGACGAGACGATCGGTGCGGCAGGCGGCGGAGTGGGTTGTTCGGCGGTGGTCACGTGGGGCTTGTCGGTAAGCGCGAGCACGTGACGCTGTGACTCGTTCAGCCAATCACCAACTCTTCTTGATGTGTCTTGATGTGACAGCACGGATTCGTCGTCGTCTTCAAGTTCACTGTTGCTTTCTTCTTCCTCTGCCTCGATGGCGGCGACGCGGGCGGACGCGAGTTGCACTTGCAGCTTGATCATTTCTTCTTTAGCACGTGCGAGACGTAGTTTTTTTGACGGCTGTTTTGTTTTTGACGACTTAACAGACGTTCCCCTTTGACGCGGCGTTGCGTCCGTAGTTTCGGTGACCGTGGTAGTAGCGGTCGTGGCTGTGGCGGATTCTTGCATCGTCGACTGCGAGGCGGCAGACTCTGTGGTACCGGAAGGGACGGCAGCGGAGGCAGGTTCCGCATTATCACGGACCACAGGTGCGCAGTGACGACTACTCGTTGATCTGGTGACAGGCATTTTCTTCTATACTATTGGCGTGATCTTCTACTTGAGGTGGGCATCCGGCTCGAAGGACCATAAAATGTGCACGATGCGCACATGGGGGCTGGGTTGACCTCGAAAATAAAAGATCATTGATGTTCTATACTTGCTGCCCCATACTTGACGAGTGTTGCATGTGTGTGACGAAAGTGTTTCGAATGCGAACGTGAATGTGAATGTGTATTGCGCGGCTAGTGCGCCTATTTATATTCCTACGTTCGGGGCGGCAAGTAGTGTTTATTGAAACCTATTAATGTTTTTTACAATTTTCTTACATCTAACTTATCTCTATTACATTTCTTATTACTATAAACTTATTAAGCTAACTATAACAGTAAAAGGTAAACTATATACTATAAACTATTCTAAACTTATAATAAATGGGTAAACAAACAACTGTATGCCTGCGCGCTTACATGGAGCGCGCGCAGGTTTGTGATAAACTTTTATTTATTTCCTTATTCTATATTATTACATAACTATTCTATTTACATGGTTAGACCTGATCGTCCTACACAAAGGTTATGCATCAAACATCGAGACCCCTCGATCGATTGTGTATCGGAGAGCACGTAAAGCCGTCAGTCTCGGTTGTCATGCATCTATGACAATCGTTAATGGTCATCAGAAGCCCAAAAAGCCTGACAACCAGTCTATCCTCAGGATATCGGCACAATAACATCAATAATTCAAATTCAAATTCTTTATTTGCATAAAAAATGTACAGAGGCCAGCACATCAAGCTAGTCAAATTTCTTTGTTTGATTTTCAACTTTAACACAAAGCCATAGGGTTCATATTCAATTGGGAAAATTTGACAGTTTTGGATAGGTTGACCTGCTGGCGTCTGTACATAATAAATAAAGTGTCTAATCTAAATTTCGTTTTTTATGCTATATGTAATTAAATAACAATGCCAAACGTGAACAATTTATACTGTAATGCGATTGAAAAGAGAATGTTAATTTAAAAAATCCATCTGCCTTTTATAATAAACATTATGTTTTTTAATTATATAAGATTTTAGTGTTGATAGTAATCCATTTTTGTCTGAGTGTTTGTGCATGTGAAAGTTTGAGTTTGTAAATACACCCACGATACAGGAGAAAATCCTAGTGTGGCAACGTTTTATTTTTAAAGAAAAATTCTACTAAATTGAATATTTTAATGATTATTTGATCTTAATTAAATTAGTCAATCATACAATAATGCTGACTCCTTGTAGCGCAATCTCTACACAATAAAATCGTATATCAAACCACTGATTCGAGGGAATAAAACAGACATTAACTTGCGTATTCGTGCAAAAAATATAAAATTAACAGTATAGATAAAGGTAAATATTGATACTGAGGCCTTAAATTGCCCGGCACGCTACATTGCAACCCAATGACTGAATTAATTTAATTTTACACGAACAAAAAGCCGACATCCATTTTTCAGTCTGATTGCTTGATTTTTATTTACTCAAAAAGATGGAGTAGAAATTCAAATGTCTACGAGTTTTTTGTTAAACCTTTTTTAATTGATGTTGCCAGTTTCTGCTCAACTTAAAGGCTCTGAGTTTATTAGTTATCTTAAAAACAACCATTAATAAATATAATTTAATTTGTCTTTCTGTTTGTTAATCCAGTTAAATTTTAAACAACATTGTGTACCTATAACATTGATACTAAAAGAGTTGGACTCTATACAGAATTACTTACTTTTAATTACCTAATAGTAGGTACCTTTTCTTTGTTTACGGGGGAAATCTTTAAAAGGCTGCCGGTCTACGGGTTAAATCGGAGAGTATGGTATTCTTACCCACTAAAACCACCCCGGTGGCCACCATCAGCACATGGAGGGGGCACTGTATCCTCTTAATAGACCAGCCCAGAAACCCCTGTGCAACGCCTATTATGGCACATCCCTGGGGAGACTGTAAACGGGTCTCCCCTGAATCCGTCTCTGTGTACAGCAGCACGTGACCACTGTGCTCGTCTTCTCTGTAGTCGCATGATGATAGGCAAACAGAGTCCTCTCTCCAAACGCCCGCGAGCCGAATGGCCCACCTGTCTTAGATAGTGCAGGCGGGGTTTCGGCGTGTTAGGCGCCTGAGGCGTTTGCCTCCCTGGCGTCTTCTTTTCCAATTAGGGTCGGCCCTCTCCCAGCAAGGTCGGCACTCTCCCAACAAGGTCGGCACTCTCCCAACTAGGTCGGCACTCTCCCAACAAGGTCGGCACTCTCCCAACAAGGTCGGCACTCTCCCAACAAGGTCGGCCCTCTCCCTAATAGTAGGTACTTACTAACTGCCTCGTTGGTGGTCACAAGCGCTGCTGCTACGCGTGAGGTTAGAGGTTTGACAACTTGGTCATTCCCAGATCTTGGGATGTTTCTATATCTAAATTTTTTGTAGCAACTTACTTTGATTTTCTCTTTATGAGGCCTAAATACTGCAACTTGTGGATGTATAAAAATACACCTAACCTATTATAAGCTATATTACGAAAAATATACCATTAAACTTGTATTCACAAAGGCTTAGGCAGAGGTGAAAGGAAAACCAAAGTCAAAGTTGCACCTACACCCACAAGTACAGTTTTTCTATACCTAAATAAAATGATTAATTATCCACTACTGTGCACAGAGTCTCCTTCTCAATAGAGAAGGGTTGGCAGACTTCACACTCCGCCGCCGTCGAAAAAGTCTCTCAGGCATGCAGGTTTCTTCACGATGTTTTCCTTCACCGTTTAAGTGAGTGATCATTCATTATAAATACGCACAAATTTTGGAAAAGTTAGGAGGTGCGTGACTTGGATTTTAACTCGAAACCTTTGACTTGTCAGTTCAATGATCTTCACAAAGCTATACAATGATTTCAAATAAAGTAAAAAAAAAAAACAAAAAAAAAACTTAAAAAGCCTTTCAACGGTTTGTAGAAGTAAAACCAATAAAAAAAGAAAGAAGATGGGAGTAGTAAACAGGGGTAGTATTTTTACCACCTTTTTGATTGAGATATTATATTCCGGACCTAAAGATCCGATAACAAATTGGAAAATCCTAGGAACAGTCTGTTATTAAATTTAGATAGTTCAACGCAGTTCAATAGTAATGTTTCGCTTTCAAATTGTTTGTTTTTCAAAAATTTACCTACTTATTCTCTTGGAAATAAGGAAGTTTAATCAGTAATTTTGTTTTATTGAAATATGCATTAGAAAGAGCTTTGATATCATTATTACTATTTCTAAGTGATGATGATGATGATGATAGTAATATTTAGCTAGGAAAATATTTGCTTCTCCGAAGGGTTAGGCAGAAACGTCCGCAGTGGGATTCCGGATCATGCGATAACCATGATCCCACCACTATGCGGAACGTGGTAGTGGTAGTGGTTTTAGTCGGTACGGAAAAATATTGGTACGAAGTGGACCCTGCGTGCGCGAGTCTGACTCGCACTTGACTGGTTTTTATTCCAACCAACTATAATAATTAAAGCTGAAAATACCTTATACTCATATCATCATCATCAACATGGGTTGAGAGGTTATTGAGAGGGATTAGGCTGTATAGTCCACCACGCTGGCCTAGTGCGGGTTGGCAGACTTCACAAACCATCGAGAAAAATCTGTAGGTATGCAGGTTTCCTCACGATGTTTTCCTTCGTTTATACTCATATAGTACTCATATAATATGTCTTGTCTTCACAATATTCTAGATGTCAAAAATTCAAGCTGTTATAATAAGCAATTTAGGGAAACATGACTGATCTACGATAGCGCACGTCCTACCCATCAAATCATCGATTACCGATGATAATGGATTAAAGGAGGGTGTGGAAAGCTCTCTCACACTAGACCTCTTGTTATTTATTAGATCCCTTCAGATAACGCATGTACCTATTGTTTGAAGCGCAAAGCGTTTTGTTATAAATATTCTTTTGTTTTTGGGGCTTTGTGTTGTATTATTAAGCCAAAAATAGCCAGACAAAAATAGAATTAATATACAGAGTGTTACAAAACTACCCGTAAACCCGAAAGGAGGTTAAATGGGGCCTTATAACGAGTCCATTCACAATATTTAAGAACCGTAGTAACGCTTTATAACATACCCCAAAAAAAGGAAAACAACAACATTTATGAATGAAAAATAGAAAAACTATTAAAGTAGACAATTATTAGGTAAAATAGGTACGTAGGCCTTTCTGTTAAATAATCTGGTTCCCTGACATGACAGCTGACAAAATTTTTGGCTTTGATAATTAATATTTTTTTTTACGGGATATTTATATTAACACGTTGTATTTATAAACTTTTATTTATAGATAGAGTATTACTTTAATCAGTATTAAAGTAAAGAAAGAATTGACAAAAAATACTCTAATCAACCACATCTGGTTAGACTGAAAGCTGGCTCCAACACAGTTTACAGCGTTCATAGAGTTTTCTTTATTCTACACTAAAGGACAAATCAGAATTTAAAAAAATATACAAACAAGTTACAAGAGAACAATTGGCGGGCATATCGTTTATACTTACAAAAGCATTTATACTTAACCATTCGATGGACAAGAATCGAGACAAGAAACTGATAGGTAACAGGCAGTTGAAGTAATTAAGTCTACTAGGATATAATCAAACTATAAAGTATAGTACATAGTAGGAGTAATTACACTCAAATTGGAGCTGCTGCAGCCCCAGTAAGGTCCTCTACCTTACTGGAGCTGCAGCAGCTCCAACCTAGACCCGGAAATCGAAGCCAGGACAAGCAATCACTATTATAACAATATTGTTAAAATTCTAAAAACGGCTTCTATTCACAGTTGTCTTATCCATGTATATTCAGTAGGGTAAGAGTACCAATTAACGGTCCATGCTTATCGGCATGTAAAATTTCATTAAAATAAAATAGCTATTACTTGGCGACCTTTGACAAATTTAATTGTATTATGATCAAAAGATAAGAGAGAAAACTGTAGGTCTATGCATTAATATACTAAATTTGACAGAAAATTGTTCGACGTAAATAAATACAAAAGAAAAAATAAAGATATTCTGATTATTAATTAAAACATTGCTCTTCACTGACTCTAGCTGCCTCATTAGCATACTGGTTGTAAGCACGACTGGTATGCAGAGGTGTGTTATTATATATATCCTTAGTAGCCGCTCGAAGTTTAGATTTGTGAATGGCAATAGTCTTGCCCTCAACTACATGGGACCTAAACATGGCGGCTAACTGTGGGTGTACATTATGTACATTGATGGTACATTATGTTTATTATTAATAAATCTGAGTATGAAATATTGTTTAAAAAAGTTATGCTTTTAAAGTATGCATTACTAAAACAATGCTGCATTTCTTTAAATGCAATGAAGCTTAACTGTACCGTTGAAGAGAGCACTTTGTTTTAAAGTTATTCAACTTGACGGTTTTGAATAATATTTTAAGATATTAAAATAGAATCTCTCCCGTCTCTATTCTTAACTTAAGTCCTGTAATAATAAGATACTTTATAGTAAAGACTGTGTAGATGGTGAGATATATAGGTACTTCGAAAATGTGTACTTGAATGCGATAAGCACAAGTCCGAAGTAAAATAAAGTTGTAACTAGCTACCTGTGCTTTCACCTGCATCTCAAAGGTCTTTTGAGACAACCAGCAGCATATGCCCTTATCCAAAGTCTAATCTGTCTCTGTACCAAATTTTATAAACATCGGATCAGCGGTTTAGGTGTGAAAGCGTAACAAACAGACCGAGTTACGTTCACATTTGTAATATTAATAGGAATTTTAATTATAAATTATGCTATTTAGTGTCTACGTTAGAAGAAGAAAGAAAATGTTATAAGTAGCTAATATTTCTCTACATAATCACTTCTTTACGTAAAGAATATTACTTACATATAACATTTTCTCGAATTCCGAGGTTACTTCTCAATAGCATATTTAAAAGAGATATTGACGATTCACAGTAAAATATATATAAAAATACCAGTACGTATGATATCGCACAAATATACATATATACAGTAATGTAATTTACTAACGTAATAACAATTAAATTGCTAAAATAATAGCTTGTCCACAAAATTGATGAGGGACATATCAAATATTTTCAGTAGATAATTGGTGTTCCTTCCCTATAGGTAGAGAAAAAAATAATTAACTATCTCTCGGACAACATTCAATTTCTGTACCTCAGTGGTATTCATTAGTTGGACAAACATCTTGTTAAAATAGAATGTTAGAACAGGGATAAAAAAAAATAAGTACCTACCTATGTCATACCACGAATAAGAAAAAACAGTAGGCAATTGTTTATTTCTATTATGATTTAGAGAAAAACATTGTCATCATTGTTTCATTTTTATATTAGGTAGGTAAGTATTATTAAGCTTTTCTGTTTTTTATCGGTTGAATTTCACCAAGTACAGACGCCAGCAGGTCAACCTATGCAAAACTATAAAATTTTCCCAATTGAACATGAACCTTATTGCTTTGTTCATGTATGAATATTGTTACTTTAAAAGAGACCATGATTCTCTGAGTTTGTTTCGGCGTTTCTTCTCAGAGGTCGTCAGCTAGGAAATGCCGGCTCCATCTAGTTTTAATTAATAATTAGTAATAAATGTCATTGATCATGTAACAATAAATGTAGGGTAGCTGTCAGTAATTATATCATCAAGACGCCCACCACCTCAGTCTACCCGTGACCATGGATGCTGTAAAGGGTCCGAAACGTCGAGATTAATAATATCAATATACGCGATAAAATCCGTAAAAAGTAGTTTTATTTCAATGTATAATATTCGCGTAAATGTCAGAAATCATTATGTAAAGTAGGTTTCGTAAGTTTGATGTTTTCCGAGGCCGTGGGTAGACTTAATTCTTGTTTTTTTTTCTGTTTTTATTTTTATTAATTTCTGTTTTTTTTAAAGAATGTCTATGGAGTTTCACGCCGGTTCTTCTCCATAAGACCAACTTTTTGGAACCGTGCAACTAATATTGACTTTTTAAAGTGCTATTTTAATGGTCTAAGTAATTGAAATAAAATATTTGACTTTGACTTTGAATCAGCATGCGTAAAGTCAAAGGTGTATTCCCGGAGTTTGTTTCCAGATGGCTGAGCACGGCTGACGAGCCCTCACCCCTCCTCTTTAATTCCTCCGGACGTAACAAATCATACCCCCCATTTCTAAAATCACGCCATAAAACATTTATCACCCGTAATACGTGCTGAACAGTAAAAATAATTAAGATTCAACATACAGGGTAATTCTGTCACAATCGTATCTCGCTAAGGCTGAATAATGTCGCGTACTAATTATGTGTCGCTCGTTAAACGCCTCGCTGACGTAGAGTATCGCAGGGTGGGCCCGAGTCAGCACATGTTGTGTTTACTCGGCGACTTTTAGAATAGGCCTCCTCAGATTTCGTCCTTAATTAGATCGTTCATTATCTAAATGGAAAATAGCTCGACTAAGTATGGTCGATTACGAATTGATAGGTACTGCAGTGTGTTCTTACGTCTACTTTATTTAGATGTAGAAATAGGATACACTAACACTTTCATTAGTAATGGATACATTATCAAATCGCCACAGCACAAATACACAAATAATAAACAACTTTTGACGACGTCTGTGGTGTCTGTAGTGGTTCGAGTACCGGACTGCTGATCATGGGGTCGTGGGTTCGATTCCCACAGGACACAAATATTTGTGTGGGTAAAAACGTGAGTATTTGTGTTTGTCTGGGTGTTTCCTATGTATTATAAGTATATATTTAAAAAAAAAAAGTATATAAGTATTATATCCATTGTCTAATAGCCATAGTACAAGCTCTGCTTAGATTGGGACTAGATGGTCCAGTGTAAAAAAAAATATTATTATTAACTATTGATATCTGACATTTACGCGAAAAAAACTACTTTTTAAGGATTTTATCGCGGTATATCCAATCATACCTATTTAATAGTAGGTCTCAAGCAGTAGTAGTCGGAGGTTATTGTTCCAACTTTATTCAAATACCCAGTGGAGTTCCGCAAGGTTCCCATTTAGGGCCTCTTTTTTATAATGCATATTTATTTGACATCACTGACTCGTTTAAGCACTCGGAACATTTAATGTATGCTGACGATAAGAAAATATTTTACAAAATTAGATCACTTGATGATTGCAAAGCGCTTCAAGGGGATCTTAATGTCTTACATAACTATTATAAAAAGAATAAAATTACTGTGAACGTCTCAAAATGTCAATGTATCAGTTATACTCGTAAAAAAAAAACCTACACTTCATACATACCATTTTGATGGAAATATTATCAGCAGAGTCTGTATTGTTCGCGATTTGGGTGTTTTGTTTGACAATAAATTAACATTCTCTGATCATGTAGACTCAGTGACTACTAAAGCTTACAAAAGCTTGGGATTTGTTATTAGGTCATGTAAGGTTCAAAAACATTGAATCTCTGAAGTCAGTCTATTTTGCATATGTTCGTAGTGTACTAGAATATGCCTGTCAAATTTGGTCCCCGCACTACATCATTTATAAGAACCAACTGGAACGGGTTCAGCGAAGATTTGTTAACCATCTTAACTATCGTCTCCGTAAACCTCCGATGTCCTATGAGGATAGCTGTAGGTCCCTTGACTTACTCACGCTGGATGATAGGCGCAAAGTGTTGGATATGTGTCTGCTTTATGACATACTAAATGGTCGCCTGGATTGTCCTGAGTTGGTCGCACAGATAACTGCGTACTGACGCGTATTGCTCGTACTTATAATAAGGGTTTCTCCAAAGTAGACTTGTTTAACTGTACGAAAGCTACCTTCAAAGCACAAATTAGAAAAATCTTAAACGAAGGCAAACAGCAAAGCCTAGCTCTTAGCTTTTTAGCATTGCTCCAACTACTAACTATATTGTACCAATTAAATCTTTCGGCGATTGTCATCAGTAGATATATCTTTTCAGTGTAAATCATATATTATTGTTGTTGTTCGTTCGCATCCTCTAATATTAAACTAATCCTAGTTATACAGGGAAACCTATTATTAGCCATATTATATATTGTTATACTTTTTTGTAATATGTTATATGTGTCGCCGTTGGTTTTCTATATAAATGAAAATAAAAAAATAAATATTGATAGATACCCTTTACAGCGTCCATGGTCACGGGTAGACTACCTGTGACCATGGACGCTGTAAAGAGTAAAAACAAACTATTTTGTTTCGATAAATTCGGGAAATTGTTAGTGTAAAAAAATGTGTAACTAAGTAACAATGTCAAAGTTATATTTTATTGAGTTGAGACATATGCGATTAAAAAAAAAATATAGCAGCAATTTAAAAAAATGTTTTACTGCAATTATTTTTGCTTTAAGACTTCTTGCTTTAATTATTTGTTAAGACCCTTTACGAATAACTTTATATTTTCCTCGTTAGATGAAACTTTATATTTTAGCCATCGACACACCCCTAGGTTAGGGCTGTCTACTTTTTTTAGAGCCACCATACAATAACAATACTTGTTGAAATACCCACCAACTGTTTACAAGTGGGATCATTTCTTCCAGCAGATTCTTACAGTGTCATTTATATGATACACCGTATATTTCCCTGTCATAAACAGATTGAGAAGTGTTCTTATGAAAAAAATATGGTACTTTTTCGAGTAGAACAAGTGACATTAACAACAATAGTTAGATCGAACTGTTTGGAATGTTCTGGATCAATGCCAACGGAATGATTTAAATTATTGATATTGCATTTTATTTTTTAATATTTTATGGATGCGTTGCATCACTAATATTTTGTTCTTTGGTGTAAAGGCTATCGGACATTACTGTTATATTTTTAAATTTGGACTTTTTAACATTGGAAAGAGAGTATTTCTTTTGCCCTGAATTGTATTTAAAAATAATATCCTAGCAACTGAGGTCTCTTCGTTCTTACATAGAACATATGTATATAATCGATATATATTATTAAACAATAGATATTGTCTTCCTAAAACTTTTTCCTTTTTTTAATAAACATTGCCTCCCACTTTTAAACAGACTATGAAATTCAAACTTAAAAAGAAGGTCGCTTTTCAGCCACCGTGGGACCACTAGTACTCATCAATTCTTTATGTAATGTTGTCATTTAAGGAAGTATTGGCAGATCTTACGATAACCCGCACCTTTCATTCTACCTCTTCTGTTACCAATATCGTGAATACCCTGAAAGTCTATGAATTTTGTATGATAGTTTAGCAATCACTAGTGTACGCGTGGAAAAGGTTCCTAGGGGACGAAGGGAAGGTTTCTATAAACACCGAACTCGACGTTCTATACTCGAGCTTCGGATCAAAACGGAAAAATAACACATAATGACAGTTAAACTTTTCAAATAACGAACTATACGTCAAAGAGTTGACGTTACAAGAAAGACTACCTGAGTGACCTAGTGGTCTTAATCATGATTGCTACGCTCACTACGGTCCTATTTTATGTCCTATTTATGGTTTTTCTATTAAATTCTCACTAGCAGGTCGGAGTTTGGATTTGTGCCCGATTAATGGCACTCCCACTATTACTTTGGGAATAAGGTGTGATGGTATATCTGTTTGCTATACGTGAAATAAAACTTGGAAGTAACATAGACACAAGTCAAAAATGAAGCAATAAATGCGCACATATTAATTTGCAGTATAAAAACTTTCGTGGTCCAGCCAGTCGTACGTCTCTCTATCGAATCTTTTTAGTTAGATTTCTTAGTAGACCCCTGCACACATTGCTACATGATTGAAGATGATATTTCGAATTATTTCTTTTAAAGTAAATATGTAACTGAATATATAAAATAAAATGAAAACTGTAGTCAAAATCAAAGTTCTTGGTAGAATGTTTCAAAACTAAAGCTGGAATGCGAAGTTAGAGGTCTTGGGTTCAATTTCCAGGGCAAGCAAAGTATTATTAAAATTATCTACGAAATTCTCAGTAGCACGTCGGAGTTTGGATATATTGTGCCCGGTTAATGGTAATAGGCTCACCCCCATTACATACTTAAACATACCGGTAAACTGTGGGTGTGCATTAGTACACCTCTGCGTAACCTTTCGGTAATACAAGCGTGATGGTATGCTATGTATGGAAATTATTCCTATATACATAGGCTGATAAACACATTACTAGATAGAGATTATTCTCTAGAGTGCCACAAAGAAACAAACATAAATACATAAGCTGGTAAATACTACTCTCATTTGCGTCACAGTCGGGTAAAAAAAGACACCACAAAATTACAACTAAACCGAATCCATAATTTAATGGAAGATACCCCAAGGGATTTCACGCCATCGCAAATATCCTAATATTATTTCTCGACGACATCATTATTAATTTCTTAGCAGACAATCAATTAATTGGAATACGATACAAAAACTTTATTCGACCACAAAGGACGTTGGTCCACCGACCCCTATTTATCTAACTCCTCTTCTTAAAACTTTGGTAATCTCCTAAATAGTACCATTATTTCTTTAAGTACGGGACCCAGAGTTTTAAATGCGGTTACTTTTAAGTTGCGATATCTTCCCGTCCAGATTATAATAAAAAGATTCAAAGACATATTATCTTACATTTGTATGCAAATTCCACAAAGTTTGTTCGTATATTTTTCTGAAGTGTATACTGTGGGCCGGCCTGGCCTTCTATCTGTCTTAAAAAACGTAAAATATTCTCTTGTATGGTTGGTGTGTTCACCACTCAGAAATCTGAATTTGAAATACAGTTCAATATTGCTTCACTTTTAAAAATAAAATAGATGTCGTCCGTTCGCGACTAATCTTCAACTAAATATTTAATGTAACTCAGCACAATAGGAACGTTTTATAAATCCTTTAAACTGCTTAAGAACAGCAGTTGCATCTCCCAGGAACTAGATAGCCGAACAAAACATAAAGTCCGTAATATACTCGATTAAACGGTGAAGGCATACATCGTCGGGAAAACTACATGGATGAGGGCCTTTTTTGACAACGTATGAAGACAACACAGTAGGCCACCGTCGTAGACTAAAACTAGTTTGAATCCTCTCATTCTGAGAGGAGACACAAGCCCAGCAGGGTTGATAACGTTGTGACACTTCTACAAAGGAAATATGTCATCATCATCATCAACAGATATACTGTCCCACTGCTGGGCATGCCGTATAAAAACTTTCGTGGTCCAGCCAGTCGTACGTCTCTCTATCGAATCTTTTTAGTTAGATTTCTTAGTAGACCCCTGCACACATTGCTACATGATTGAAGATGATATTTCGAATTATTTCTTTTAAAGTAAATATGTAACTGAATATATAAAATAAAATGAAAACTGTAGTCAAAATCAAAGTTCTTGGTAGAATGTTTCAAAACTAAAGCTGGAATGCGAAGTTAGAGGTCTTGGGTTCAATTTCCAGGGCAAGCAAAGTATTATTAAAATTATCTACGAAATTCTCAGTAGCACGTCGGAGTTTGGATATATTGTGCCCGGTTAATGGTAATAGGCTCACCCCCATTACATACTTAAACATACCGGTAAACTGTGGGTGTGCATTAGTACACCTCTGCGTAACCTTTCGGTAATACAAGCGTGATGGTATGCTATGTATGGAAATTATTCCTATATACATAGGCTGATAAACACATTACTAGATAGAGATTATTCTCTAGAGTGCCACAAAGAAACAAACATAAATACATAAGCTGGTAAATACTACTCTCATTTGCGTCACAGTCGGGTAAAAAAAGACACCACAAAATTACAACTAAACCGAATCCATAATTTAATGGAAGATACCCCAAGGGATTTCACGCCATCGCAAATATCCTAATATTATTTCTCGACGACATCATTATTAATTTCTTAGCAGACAATCAATTAATTGGAATACGATACAAAAACTTTATTCGACCACAAAGGACGTTGGTCCACCGACCCCTATTTATCTAACTCCTCTTCTTAAAACTTTGGTAATCTCCTAAATAGTACCATTATTTCTTTAAGTACGGGACCCAGAGTTTTAAATGCGGTTACTTTTAAGTTGCGATATCTTCCCGTCCAGATTATAATAAAAAGATTCAAAGACATATTATCTTACATTTGTATGCAAATTCCACAAAGTTTGTTCGTATATTTTTCTGAAGTGTATACTGTGGGCCGGCCTGGCCTTCTATCTGTCTTAAAAAACGTAAAATATTCTCTTGTATGGTTGGTGTGTTCACCACTCAGAAATCTGAATTTGAAATACAGTTCAATATTGCTTCACTTTTAAAAATAAAATAGATGTCGTCCGTTCGCGACTAATCTTCAACTAAATATTTAATGTAACTCAGCACAATAGGAACGTTTTATAAATCCTTTAAACTGCTTAAGAACAGCAGTTGCATCTCCCAGGAACTAGATAGCCGAACAAAACATAAAGTCCGTAATATACTCGATTAAACGGTGAAGGCATACATCGTCGGGAAAACTACATGGATGAGGGCCTTTTTTGACAACGTATGAAGACAACACAGTAGGCCACCGTCGTAGACTAAAACTAGTTTGAATCCTCTCATTCTGAGAGGAGACACAAGCCCAGCAGGGTTGATAACGTTGTGACACTTCTACAAAGGAAATATGTCATCATCATCATCAACAGATATACTGTCCCACTGCTGGGCATGCCCAGCAGTGGGACAGTATATCTCATATATGGGTCTCCTCTCAGAATGAGAGGGATTAAGCTAAAGTCCACGCTGGCCTAGTGAGGGTTGGTGAATAAAAGGAGTAAAAAATAAAAAAAATCATTCAGAAAATTACAACAAAACATTATCTATTCTCATATCTTTATTAGTATAGTGACGGGTAAGCGGGACTGCTAAGCTAGAGGTCCTGTTTCGATTCCCAAATCGAACAGTGTTATTGGTATTTTCTATGAAATTCTCAGTAGCAGCTCGGAGACCTAAATATACCGGCGAACTGTGGGTGTACATTAGTACACCTCTGCCTAACTCTTCGGGGAATACAGGCGTGATAATGGTACCTACTTCTTACTTCCATTTCGATATATTTTTCTTATTTTCTTTTCAGCATCGAAAGTTAAATTGACATTCCTCATCGAGGTTTCATTCCCGCCTTTTTCCAATATCTGTCACAGATCTACTTTGTGTTCATTCAATGATCTGTCACGTTTCTGTATGGAACCAGAAATTGGTTTCACATTACGAAACATCAGCTTTTTTGAATTTATTCAAAACCCATGGGAACTTGCACGAATTTTCGTTTCTTTGTAAAACGGGAGATTAACAATTGATTCTGGTACAATCTGAATTCAACTTTAAGTGTTGGATTTTTAAGCTCAAAATAAGGTTGTATCACGAAGTTCATTACTTATTGGCATTGTCTCAATTAGTACTAATCCGGGCTAGGCCACAGACTAATTGGAGGTTTTCAAGCCGCCTATTGTACTGTCCAAACTTTACACACCTACTGCACCTGTTTTCCCTAAGCTAAGTGGCTTCGTGCCAGAATATAGGTACTATAGTAGGTAAAAAGTAGAAGTAATGTGCTTATAGTAATGTAGTAGGAGCATTTTATTACTAAACTTGACACTTATTTCATTAACACTTCACGTATCAGGTGAAACTATTGTTTATATGCTCGAAAAACCACAATTTTATTTATAATTAATAATAAATGTTAGCAACATTAATATCTTTCCTGATATCAAATATTTCTTTAGCTAAAATTTACGACGTCGAAATTTAATTTGACGACGTCTGTGGGCTATTGGTTCGAGTGTCTGACAGCTGATCATGGGGTTGTGAGTTCGACACAGGACATAAATATTTATGTAATAAACATAAGTGTTTTGACCCAATTGACAGTCTAGACCAACCTTAAGGCATAAGTAACTAAGACACCCGTCAACCTGCTGCCACAAAATAAGATTATAACCTACTTAAAATAAATAATATGAAATAAAGCCGAGGACTTAGTTCTTCATTTTTTTATCTTTGTCGATGTAGAAAATAGTTTATAAAGGAGAACTTTCCGTACGTTTGAAAGTTTCAGTAAAGTTAAGCGGAATTATTTTATACATTCACCAGTTTCCATAATTGTTAAAATACTCGTTCTAGCTTTTTCTACCTTTTGAATAAAACGAAGGATTTCAACAGTTGTGGGTTGGAATTCTTCGTTTTACCTACATAATATTTATTTGTGCTTATAGTGATAGGAGCCCATTTCCATGAGATTTCCATGGGTGATTATAAGATACACACACACACACACACACCCACACACACACACACACACACACACACACACACGCACACACACACACGCACACACGCACACACACACACACACACACACACACACACACACACACATACACATGTCATGTCATTATTATATTATTCCTTAGGACACATTTTAAGCTATAATCTTAGAATTTACCGATTACACCAATTATTTCCATGTAAAATTTAGACAGTCTGAAAAATCCATAAACATTTCACTGTCTAAATTTTATTAACTCTAGATGACAACTTTTTGCGGTGCCCAAGATACAGGCCTAGTCTAGTTTGGGACCACTGGAAACTCTTATATATTGTAAAGTTTTTATTTGGGAAATAAATTATTATTATTTAAGATATTCAGATCCTGGTCACACACTTCTGGATTTACGGATGTGCGAATCACCTGATTTAACATTGAAGTAAAACATCCTAGAGATTCCATAAAGTTCTTAAAATGTCGTAAATGAGTATTAACATGTTGTAGTACGAAAACTGGTCAAAGAATAATTTACACAGTTCCTGCGCAAAAACCTCAATATCCTCAAACGAATGTTTGACTTTCGTTAGCAGCATTTACAAGTACCTACGAAACGGGAACGAAACTCTTGACGTTAGCCACAGAGTAGTGTTCAGTGAGTCGAAGTCTCTGAATATATATTATTAATATATTTTTTTTATAAAAAAAACTGGTGTATGTTTTCATTAACAGACATTTTAAAACAAGAATTCCCAAAATCACCTGTTTAGGTTCGGGGACGTATACCTACTCTAACCCACTTATTTATTATCTATTCTATATCTTCAATGTATAGGTACAGACTACAGACACAGCTTTACGATTTTATAATGTAAGTATTTTATTTAACTTTCTTGATGGTATGGTGTAACCATTTACATGGGAAATAAAAAGCTTTTTTATTTTATTTATTTTTAATGGTATTGGTCACAACCGTATTAATCACATCATCAGAAACTTAAAAATATAGTGTGGGATCGTAATAAATTTTGCCTATTGGGGAGCTGCTAAAATCGGCAGCAATTTGCTGACCTCGCATTGTATAAGCTATAGCTTCATTTAAAGGTCAGCTTATATTGGATGTATGGCACATTGTGTCCGTGAATCATATTGTAATTCACCAAAAGTAGTGTTTTAGCGTCCCTTGGCTCCTAACTTTCAACGTGAAGGCGATGATGATATTTAATAAAGGAACTTGAGCATATCTTTCAAGCACTTTCGGCACCGGAGAACAATATTATAGATCTTGCGTTGTATCTGTGATTTGATACTTGACGGGTTATACGTTCTCTGTTTTTATCTTGATCTATGCTCTGTAGCAATAAAAGCGAAACTGTCAAAGACAAGACACAACCAAAGTGTAATACTAACGCAATTACGTATAATATTGAAGTATCGGTTGCGATGTCTAGCAAAAGATTGTATTTCTTCGGGGTCCAGACATCGTTTCAACGAAAACTATCTTGAATTGTTGCCTTTATACGCTTAGTTGGTACACAAAAGGATCAACTTCATTGGAAGATTTCAAGTTTTACTTATATTGTGATTAAAAATTAACACAATTAATACTTTATAGTACTTCGCTGTAGCCGGTGCTACTGAAATAACCAATACGTTTGTCATAGTGACTTCTGTACTTTTTCTTGGAGGTTTTTTTTTTAATGAGAAGATGGTCGTTATTTGAATTTCTATAAAAAAATCATAGTGAATTAAAATGAAAATCTTTGAGGGCAAAATATCCTCTAGCCTTCACTTGTCCACATGTGAACATTTTATAATAGACACCGAGCCTTATCTTAGACCTCCAATCACTTTCAGCTTTCCACAAATAACAACCTGACCGGGGCGCGCCCTATAAGCGCCATTTTTGTACAATTTTCTGACTCCCTTCCAATTTCAACCTGCGCAGCGTAATTTAAATATAACTATGTCATAAAAATATGACAATGACAACCTCATTTAGTGTATTGGTCGAAACCGCCACTGCAACGCTAGAAGTCCTGTATTATTCTTTGAACTTCTCAGTAGCAGCTCGGAGTTCAGATTTATGCCCGGTAAATGGCAATCGTCTCGTCTCCGGTATATAGCACCTAATCATATCGGTGGACTGTGGGTGTACAGTCAAGTTACCACCAACTATCAAATTTTCTCATTCGATTGTGAACTTAACCGTGAACATTTTAAGGTTTAAAATCATTTGTGGAAATTTGACAGTTTTGTATAACCTGCACATGAGTACATTCCTAACATTTCAGGGAATACAGATATGATGGTATGTTATGTAAAAGCCATGACATCAGTTCATGCTAATAAATTATACCGAGCATGCGTGAATTTCGGGAATCGTTTCATTTAAAACGTATGATGTTAGCACAAGAATGTTAATTTTGTAAAATACTAGTTACTTACTCATAATTGAGTGTATATGTCGTAGCCAGATATCTTAGAATTGATCGCTTATCGCTTCATGGTATAGAAAATACTCTCTGCCCACGTCATGGTGTGGTGTGACCAGATCAATTAATAATCAGCGTTATACGATATATACAAAAAGCTAAACGCACAGCTACTTCGTGATATAACCAAACCTTAGTGATTATATTCTAAAATAGTTACATTATCCACCGTTAGTGGCGCTGATACCCATTGTTTTTGTTTTATCAACAAGTCATCATGATGTATGATATTTTTACAAAATGATTACGTAACGTTATTAAGCATCTTTTGCTTCGTACTTAATCGTGAAATGAGTTAAAGCGTCGCTATAAAATTCGTAAAAAGTAGTGTGTTTTATTTCAACAACATTTCATTTTGGTTTTGTTTAGGCTTATTAACTATTACAGTTCTAATGGTCACAAGCGCGATTATTTAGCGTGAGATCCTAGATTCAATTCCCGAGTCGAGCAATGTTATTGGGTCTTCAACAAAATACTCAGTAACAACACTGGGAACAGTTTTGTGTCCGGTTTAATGGCAATAAGCTTGCCCCTGGGACATGGGAACTGTCATGTCATCAGTATGTTCAAAGATGGTACCTTTATGGAAATGCACGCTTGTTGATATGTTATGTTATAATATTATATCAGCTTATAAACGACGACTGACGAGAGCGTCACCGTGTGATGACCTGGATCGATTCTAAGGAAATGGACGAAAGTTCTGCCCAGCAGTACGACTACTGGTAGGGTAATATAAGCTACTAAATTTTTTTCCAAAGACAATAATATAGTAAGCATCCATGTCCTACCAGACCTATCCAGTGTGTCCACCAGTCTATGTCTTACCACTCTCAATCACGATTATTACTACTACGAATGATTGATACTGTTTTTGATAGCGATGACCCACACTAGGCTTTTCTCCTGTATCGTGGGTGCGTTTACAAATACAATTTTTTCACACACACGAATTTACAAATTGGTTCCGTGCGGGGATCGCACACAACCCTTGGCGTAGAAGTCAAAACCCTTGGCGATCACTAAGCAACTGCGTCAAACGTACCTTCGAAATGTAATTCGAAAAAAAAACAATGTCCCGATAAAAATCTGATAATTAAAACCACTAATTTTATTCTTAAAAATAAAACCAAAATCCCAGACTTTTTACCAAAATATACAATGCAAAACATGACGGTAATTATATTCGTTGAAGGGAGGACTGTAGAATCTTTACAAAACGTGGCCGCTGAAATCCCCGCCTATTATCTGGGGACAAAATGTGGAACAAAATAAAGCCCCTGAAATATTGCAGATACACATTGCGACTCATTTTTGCAGCTATTTCAGGACTTGAAAATGTGGTCGGGAAAGTCAAGGAAAGACGCTGTGATTTTGATAAATTATTGTTGGAAATATAGGGTCATTTATGTGAAGTTATGTAAGTATATGTGAATTTTTTTAAGAAAGTAATAGCCTAGTGGCATTGAACTGGCAATTCAAAAGTCTCGAGTTCTAATCCAAGAAACGCACCTCTGACTTTTCGAAATCATGTGCTTATTATAATTCTGAATATGCATTGCATTCCAGATGCATTGCATATTATTATATTATATTTAATGCAATATATATAATATAATACTTAATAAGAATTTTTCTTTCGCTAAAATAATTTGCATTATCTGTTAAACCGTAAGTACAGATTATGTTGACTCATAATTCGCTGTTAATAGAAGTAAGGCAAGTATGTTTTTTAATCGGTACAAGTCCAACGCGTGGCAGGGTATGCCTTCTCGAGGTCAGAGATGCTGCATGAGGTTTTTCCATACTATAAAAATTCAATTTTTGCTAGCAAAAGATCCCATAACTAAATCAATATTCAAAAAAAATACAGACACCTTGATTAAAATCCAAATTAATATTACAAAAACAATAACCCTCGATATGAGAGGAGTAATTATTATTGTTTGCGTTCCCTTAACGAAGGGATGCCGCCTATTGCCTCGAACAAGCTCATAAATATGATTCGGCGCAGGAGTCCCGTGTCACGTACATAATTACAGGGTTAATCTCGTGATTAGGAGAGTGAGCTGTTCCTTACTTGAATAAGTACTCGACACAGGTGTTACAGTAATTGAAGGAATAGGTACTCTTAAAAATTGTCTTATTTGTGTTGACATATTATTATCACGTCTGGAGTTTCTTGCCAGTTCTTCTGTATAAGACCCACTTTTTGGAACCGTGCAACTAGTTTTGAGTTTTCAATAGTAATAGACTTTGCTTATAACTCTGAAGGGTTAGGCCAAGGTGTACTAATGTCTGCGGACGAATGCTACAGCGCTCCCGTAGTCCTGGCACTAAAGTGGTGACGCGAAACGCCGAGGTTGGTTTTAGTCGGTAGCTCGCTTTTTCAAAGCGGAGTCCGACACGCCCCACCGCTCGCCCCGGAGCGATGGATAGTGCATAAAGCATTCCCAACCACGGCAAACACAAAAAAAGGGTTATTATTGAACACACCCATAATTCGCCGGGTATATGTAGGTAACATGTAACAGGGGCGAGTTAATTACCGGGCACAAACTCCCAGCTCCTACTAAGAATTTCATAGAAAATTTCTATAAAACTTTACTCATTCTGGAAATCGAAATCAGTACCGCTAGTGTAGCAATCAAGCTTAAGACCAAAAAACTAATATATTGGGCAATTTGTGTTGACGTTGTCGCTAATTCATCGATCTTCGCTTGCAACGGTCTGTCTATGGGTGGGTGACTATACTTAACACATCGATACCCCTCCATGCTTCGGACATTACGATAAGCTGTAGTCCCCCGTACAAAGTATAGGATTTTGACATAATGTCCGTACAAGTATTGTCAAAATACTATCTGTAGTAAGCAAATCTACCGATTGATTTGTTCATTATCCCGGGCGTAAAATGAATACGTTCTGGATTCCCCAGAGGGTTACGTTACACAGGTTAAATATCAAAATTTTCTTGGACAATTTTACACAACACCATCTAGTCCCAAACCAAGCAGATCTTGTACTATGGGTACTGGACAATGCATATAATACTTATATACTTTTCAGTCAGAAATCAATATATACTTTTTTTTTGTGAATACATACTTATATAAGAAACACCCAGAAAAACATGGGAATGGAACTGAGATCCTCATGATCAGCAGTCTAACACACGAACCATTAGACCACAGACGTCTACATAATTATGTATGTTATAGTATTTAATCTAAATTTAATTTTCCAGTAGCGCTTTGCACTTCAAATTACCTAACACTAATTAATGATTTGATCAGTTCACGAGCTGTCTAGTTAAACCTCGTTAAGTGCCAAGCTATCGACCAATCTATTTACATTTTAGACTAGCTTAGGCTACGGCAAGCGCTGCAATACCTACCTCTTTTTCTATAGTAATATTTTAAGCGGTAAAATTTGATATTAAACTACTTTTTACGGTTGTTATATTGATACTAGATGTTGCCTCTGGTTTTATACACATTTCAATGAACTTTTCGAGACTCTCAGGTCGAATCTATCTCAGTACCAAGTTTAATTAAAATCGGTTCAGCGGTTTAGGCCTGAAAGCGCAATAGACAGACGGAGTTACTTTCGCATTCATAATATTATTTTGGATGTAGGGTTAGCTGGGATTATTGATCCCGACGTTTCGGACTTTTTACAGCATCCATGGTCATTGGTTATCAGTAGACTGCGGCGGTCTTGAGCGTATCCGTACCGTATTTTATCTTGGCTTTGATGTTGATTTAATAAAATCTATACAGGCTTCCAAGTCGGTGGTAAGATCCAGCTATCTTCCATATTGAACTTTTTATATCTCTCTTAAAGAAAACCCTCCTGAACCCCCATACACATCTGCATACAAACCTCATTTCCCAAAACGGTTTCAACCTCTTTGATAACTTTAAAAATTTTATAATCAGTAAAAAGTTTAAGGCGCCATTTAAGGAAGTCGAGGGTCGTTTTGCTCAGGCTTAATATTCATGAATAATAAAAAGGGCCAAGAGGTCCGTATTAAAACCTTTGGTAGACTCGGCAAACATGAACAAAATAGTTACTTTTGAAAACATGAGAAAGTCAACAACATTTGTAGTATGTATTTGTCATTAGATACCTACATGAAAAAAATATAGATTTTACATAAACTAGGTCAGCGTAGCAGAATACAGCCTAGCCATTTCGGGGGAGACCCGTTCCAAACAGTGGGCGAGTAAATATGAAGGTTGGTAGAGAGATAGACTATTGTCTTTCTTTCAACAAAGTGAAAAAACTTTACTTGTGCCTGAGAAATATAATAAGCAAGCCAATTCAGCTGAAAATTGTAGATACATTACATTACATTACTTCATCAGATCTTAAAATGTCTTTTAACTTAAGCCAACATTAAAAATTATTCTTATATTTTAGGTGAGTCGGCATAACATCGTTAAAGTTTAAGATTCAACCACTAATTATCTACGGTACTTTATGTAAAGAAACATCGTGAAAATTACTCCATTCATTTTTATGTTCTGTAAAAATAATATTTTCCTTTCAGGAAAGGAACTTTTTATAATGTTTGAATGGTTATTGCGTCTTTAACTACTTAAGACTTTTCCTCTGGCCAACATATAATAAAATTAGCAATGATTTCACTCCATTTCTTTTTATGAATTTTGAACATAACCTTTTTACTAGGTACTCCATTCTCTATTATATATATATTTTTTTAAACAAGCATTCTTTTTTTTTTTAAAAAAAGAACGTTGGATTTTCTCCAGTATCGTGAGTGCGTTTACAAACACAAACTTTCACACACACAAACACCCAAACCCGAAACAACTACATGTAGGTCATACAAATCTTTGTTCTATGCGGGGATCGAACCCACAACCCGTGTCAAGCCGATCGCTTAGCCGGCGCAGTGGCTGAGCGATCGGCATCATGTCGTCAAAAGGCTTCCTTTGGCCTCAATGTCTTAGGCATATACGTCATTAGGTATGATACAAGATCGTTAGGCATAGTACATACACAGTATATTTTAGTTCATGTGTTGTAAGGCAAGTCTATTGCCATTTACCGGGCGCAAATCCAAACTCCGAACTGCCTCTGAGAATTTCATTGTACTTGACCTGGGAATTCAACGCATAGCCTCTCAGTCAAAATCGCACCTGCTACTGCTAGCAGTAGCAGGTGTACAGGTGTAGGCGTAGCAGTAAACTGCCTAGGCAGTTTTAATCATAAACTCAATAAATGTACGGAGTTAAACATTATTTCAGAACACTATAATAAATATGTTATGATTATTATTATGAATATATATGAGAAGTTAAAATGTCTGAAAATAAATTCGTTCATCCTTCCACACATTTCTAATACGGTATGCTTATAAAATATTTCTTCATTTGTAATATAATTAATTAAAATACAAATGAAGAAATAATTATTAGCTCCTATGAAACAGAGAACATTCTTTTAACTTTGAAAGCTAGTCAGTTTTATTTATAGCATTGATCCATCCACCGACGTGCAAAAACGTCCACGCAAACTTAAACACACACAAAAATACACATACTTGCACACAGTGTAGTAAGTAAGTAGGTTTAGTTTTTAATTTTTGTATTATTATTTATTTCATTTTCTTTAGGGTTATTCCAATTTTGTTTCTTATGTAATCGTATATAGCAACTGTTATATCCAATTTATCATCAACCCATATATTGTCCCACTGCTGGGCACGGGTCTCCTCTCATATTGAGAGGGATTGGGCTATAGTCCACCACGCTGGCCTAGTGCGGGTTGGCAGACTTCACAAACCTCACGAGGTTTCCTCACGACGTTTTCCTTCACCGTTTAAGCGAGTGATAATTAATTATATATTAATACGCACATGAATTCGAAAAGTCAGAGGTGCGTGCCTTGGGTTCGAACTCGAGACCTTCGACTTGGCAGTCCAATGGTCATACCACTAGGCTATCACCGATTATATCCAATTGTGAAATACTATTTAAGTACTACACTGTTATATGAACGACTTTTGCTGCTCTTATTGGTTTCTGCGATACAAGACCCGAGCTTTTAGCAGAAACCACTGTAAATCAAACATAGACTGCATAAAAAAATATAATGATTACCTACCTACATATTACATATTACTTTGTCTCTTTAGTAGGTACAGACGCCAGCAGGTCAAGCTATCCAAAACTGTCAAACTTTCCCAATCGAATATGAACCTTATTGTTTAATAATAATAAATATTCTTGGACAATTTTACACAGCACCATGCAGTCCCAAACTAAGCAGAGCTTGTACTATGGGTACTAGACAATGGATATAATACTTATATTATACTTTTTTTTTTGTAAATACATAAAATATTTTTTTTGTTTTGTGTTAAAGTTAAAAATCTTTCAAATTTATATTAAATTTATCAGTTTGATGTGCTGGCCTCTGTACTATTTCCATGAAAACAATGTGACACACATGGAAACACAATACCAGTAAGTACATCCAAGTACCCTCATGTCCATCCAGGTTACAGACACTCACGTAATTGGTGTAAGACTCAAACCAACCACAACCCCTGTCGACCTAATTGAGGCAGCTACTGCGTCGACCCGTTCATACGTAAGTTCCGGGCCATATGTCTCCGAGTAATATGTATACATAACTCTATTACCGTGCCTCGAATCCTAGCTAGAACATAACATAGCATCACACCTGTATTCCCCGAAGGGTTAGGGAGAGGTGTACCAATATTCCACAGATCGCTGTTTTCGAAAATGGTCATGTTACATTGTACTGGGACCGATCTATCATTACAAACAGGACTATTGTTGCTAATAAGTAGTGATAGATCGATTAGAGGGTCGTGCCAATGATTGTTGATTACTGTCCCTTACGACGAGAACCTCATGAAAGCCGAGAAAGAGAAAGAAATAAAGTGTCTTGATTTGGCACACGAGGTTGTCGGCACGTGGGAGGTGAATTCAGCGATAATTGTACCAATCGTTATGTCAGCCAATGGCCTAATAGCCAAGAGCCTCGATCAACATCTAAGGAGGCTCTTGTTGGGTGCTTGGATCAAGGGCATGATACAGAAAGCAGTACTATTGGACACGGCCCGTATTGTTAGGAGGTTATTTTTCTCTGGGGTCCGGACCGTCGGTAGCTTGGATCCTGCTCCCGATGCCGGTGGGTTTCCATTTTTTATATTTTCAAATGTTTTTATATGTTTATACTTATGATAAAATATTTAAAAATAGAAAAAAATATGTAGAAATATAAATAAAGGGAATAATAATATCAATATAACGCTTTAATATCCGTAAAAAGTGGTTTTATTTCAAAATGATACAAGGAAATTTCCAGGAAAATCACATAAGACTATCTTTTTGTATATTTTTGGCATTTTCCATGCTAAGATTTTAAAGTTATTTAGAAAAGGAAAAATTCGACCGCGGGCAGGATTCGAACCTGCGTCTTCTGGTTAGGTACACCAGACGCCATGACCGCTAAGCCACCGCGATTCCTACCCGCCATGTCGAATTTTGCCTTCGCTTTCTGAATTTACGTCGTTATGGTGACGTCAGTAACACCTATTGAAATGCAAGTTTTTGCTTTTCAACCGACACAACCTACTTTACAGTCAGTTCAATGTCGAACGATGCCACCTTACCTTCTAACTATCTTTTTGTATATTTTTGGCATTTTCCATGCTAAGATTTTAAAGTTATTTAGAAAAGGAAAAATTCGACCGCGGGCGGATTCGAACCTGCGTCTTCTGGTTAGGTACACCAGACGCCAAGACCGCTAAGCCACCGCGATTCCTACCCGCCATGTCGAATTTTGCCTTCGCTTTCTGAATTTACGTCTTTATGGTGACGTCAGTAACACCTATTGAAATGCAAGTTTTTGCTTTTCAACCGACACAACCTACTTTACAGTCAGTTCAATGTCGAACGATGCCACCTTACCTTCTAACTATCTTTTTGTATATTTTTGGCATTTTCCATGCTAAGATTTTAAAGTTATTTAGAATATAGAATCCTGCCCGCGGTCGAATTTTTCCTTTTCTAAATAACTTTAAAATCACATAAGACTTTCAATTCTGCTTAATATCAATACTTCTAGTAATCAGTAACTACTAAATTTAATAGGAAAACCTAGTTTACTATTGACGAGTTGGATAATATAACTCAATCATAGTGATGCTGTAGAACCACACGGCTAAAATCTTCCTCACTCCTAACACCACACAAACTAATGCTCTCAACACACAGCCATATAAATGAAATACACTGCCTTCGTAATGTCGTCCGCTTCGACGGGAGTAAAAACTTGTTTGGTTTAAAGGATTACACTAAGTCCCTATGAGTCACTAATCCCTGAACCCTGATAACTTAGATGTTGATGGAGATAATCGTAAAATTGTGTTAATATTTAATTATCACTCGACCGAACTTGACACTTTGATATCCCTTCGTGGCTCGGAGAGCACATAAAGCCGTCGGTGCCTGGTGTCATTCGCTTACCTATGACAGTCGTTAGTGGTAGTCGGAAGCCTAAGAAGCCTGACAGCCAGTCCTCAGTATATCGGTATTACCCAGAAATCCGGTTGCGTAGGTCTGCTGGCAGTCGCTTCGTGTAAAATACTGATATTCCGCCGCATCTGGTATGACTGAAAGCCGAACCAGACATAGGGAAAATGCTTGGAAGATGATGATTTAATTATTTACTCGCGTAACGTTATGGGAAAGCAACGTAAAACATCATTTATTTATTTATATTTCACAAAAAGAGTAGTACAGTCTGCTATAAATAAGGATAACAAGTAAGGAATATATAACATTTAAGTGAGTAACAATGGAAATACAGATTTGATAGCCTATCTAGGTTATAAAGTAGCCTGTGTTAAGGACAATCAGCCCTCATTTCCCAAAAGTAAGATAAAAAAAAACTTGAGAGGTGTCAAGGGACACCCGGATGGAACGAAGTTCCTTTCATTGAAATTTAATAATTAAAAATAAAAAAACCTGTATACACTCAACAATTCACAACGCGCGAAATTCAAATATTGTCATTGACTCAATAATATTTGAATGCTTGTCAACAATATTTGAATTTCGAAAAAAGTGTCGTGACAACTTTTCGTAAGATTTTTTTCCGTCTAGCCCCCTTTCACAACGCGCGATAAGGAACTTCGTTCCAATAAAGGTAAGTCTGCAAGACCATGCCTGCATAGTGGAAGATTGCCTAAAACTATTCAAACTCAAACATATTTATTGCGAACTTGGGTATACAAAAAAGATGTTATAGGTATAAGAGGATCGCCATATTCCATGAAGCATGCAAAATTTGAGAGGACACAAGCAGTGGGACAACCTACTGTTGCACGGTAAATAAGTTAATGATGTTAAAGTATTTGAAACTAATAATATTGAAAAAAAAACTTTTGTACACTACAACAATATTTTATATAAAAAATAACACAACATACCATCACTCCTGTATTTCCCAAAGGGTTAGACAGGGTTAACACCCACAGCTTCGGTATATTTTATGTTCTATAATTGGGGGAGAGTCTATTGTCATTAACCCGTCAAAGATCCGAACTCCCAGCTGCTACATAGTAAAACCCAATAACATTTTACCCGACCTGGAAATCGAAGCCTCAAGCGGCACTTCTTTATAATTCGTACTTTATATTGGCATTATATTTAACAACATAATCTTCATATAGATATCACTTTAGAATTCATACAAATAAACTCATAAATTCCCATGTAGATACGTCACTAGGGATGTGGGTAACCAACGCCATCTAGTAACAGTAAACACAAACGACAACTGAAGATGCTTTATCTTCAAACATGTACGATTTGTTAGAAATAATACTCGTCTCCTCTATAAACAGTGACATGCGACATATAGACGACAAATCCCCGCATTACTCAGGATTTTCAGCTGTTGACGCAAACCGATTTGCGGACAAGACATGACATGACGTGTCGTGTTTTGTACCAGGAATTCAGACTTCTTGTAAAGGATTTCGGGCCTATGTTGACATGAGCCGTGACATCTTAGAAAATACTAAGTAATAATAGTTTCTACAGGGATAGCCTTGGTGTTTTAGTTTTTGTTGGTCGGATTGTTATATCAAAATTTGTTTTCTAGATGGCTATTAAATCTTAGACTAGAAATAAAATACAAGCAATTTAGACTACAGAAACAATTTATTTCAATCTATGACTTAATAGAAAGGAAACTGGTACGCACATTGATAAATAACTGTAAGATTAAATTAATACATACATACATACATACATACATACACTCACGCCTTTTTCCCATAGGGGTAGGCAGAAACTAAAGAACGCCACTTGCTACGATTCTTGCATACTTCTTTCGCTTCGACCACATTCATACATCTTGTCATACATACACGCCGGTTGCGAGTACTACGCACCTGACCTTTTTGAAGAACCTCACCAATGAGGTCGGTATAAGTTTTTCTAGGGCGTCCCCTCTCGGCGGTTCCACTGACATTCGCCATATAAATCCTTTTTGTTAGTCGCCTTTCATCCATTCTCTCGACATGCCCAAACCATCTCAGTATATTCTTCTCAATTCTCGTCACTACATCGTCTTTTAAGCCGCAACGTTCTCTTATCACACTATTTCTCAATCTGTCATTCCGAGTTACACCGCACATACTTCGCAGGGAACGCATTTCTACAGCATTTATTCTACTTTCATGTCTCTTCTGCCATACCCAACTTTCACTTCCATACATAAGTGTAGGTACCAACACACCGTTGTGGATAGCCATCCGTGCCTTTTTTGACACCGACTGGTTAGCCACAACCGCATGTATAGCACCATTCACTTTATTTCCCGCATTTACTCTTCTTTCCACATCCGCATCAATCTTACCATCCCTTGTAAACATACTTCCCAAATACACAAATTCATTCACTTGCTCTATACTCTTACCTTCAATCTTTATATCACACACACATACATCTTCATCTCTTTCGAAAACCATAACTTTCGTCTTACTTACATTTATTTTCATTCCCTTCAACTTACATGCTCCATTCATTACTGTTACCATGTCTTGCAACTCTTCTGCCGACGATGCAAGTAAAACTTGATCATCAGCATAGAGAAGGCATTTCACAGGTAGCTCATTCATTCTTAGTCCACACTCATTTTCTTTCAAATCTGTCAGACAACTATCCATGTATAGGTTGAACAGCCAAGGCGACGCTACACATCCCTGTCTGACACCTCTAGAAATGCCAAACCATTCCGTGTAGGCCCCATTTAACCTGACACAAGCACTGGAATCCTTATACAGGGATCTCAGAGCCTGCACCAAGTGTCCGTCCACTCCATACATAGATAGTGTCGACCACAATTCTTCCCTCCACACACTATCATAGGCCTTCTCCAAGTCAATGAAAGCACAATAAACTTTTTTATGCTTTGCCAGATATTTTTCGGCTATGCATCTTAAGGAGAAGGTCTGGTCCGTACATCCCATTCCCTCTCTAAATCCTGCCTGAGCATCCCATATTTTCTCATCAGTTATTCTAATCACTCTCTTAATCAAAACCTTTGCATACAGTTTGCCGACAACACTCAAAAGGCTAATGCCGCGGTAATTTTTGCACTCCTGCTGTGATCCTTTTCCCTTATATAGTGGTACAATAACAGCCTTGCACCAGTCTTCCGGTACTCGGCCATATCTCCAACACATATTAAAGATCCGGTACAACAGGCTTGCTACCACCCCGTCACCACCCCTAAGCATTTCGACAGACACCCTGTCGTACCCTGCCGCTTTCCCAACTTTCATACTATTCAGTGCTACTACAATTTCATCCATACCAATTTCATTCTCCTCATCTACATTCGAGTCCGTTTCCGGACAATTCACTTCTGCCCAATCACCCACTCTTTGCACACTATCTTGCCATCTAAATAAACTTTCAAAATATCCCTTCCAGCGTTCCAAAACCTTACACTCATCACTGATCAAACATCCGTCTTCTGCTCTGATCACATTCATACTTGATTTTCCTGAAACCCCACGAACCAATCTCACCTGTTTCCAAAACAGTTTAACATTGGCCCGGAAGTTATTTGAAAATCTCCTACTATCCTTTTCCTCTATTTCACTCTTCTTAATTTTTACTATCTCTTTCACTTTTTCTTTCATTTCGGTGTACCTTTCCTTCACTCTTTCCAAATCATCATTCAAAAGCGTTGCCTGGTTCATTCGGGCTTTGGCTTTGCAGGCTAATACATTAAGCCAAGCCTCTTTCTTCTTTCGCACCATTTCTTTCACTTCATCATTCACCCAAAAATCATTCTTCCTTATGCTTTTCTTCCTCTGTGCTACACCACATACTTTTGTGGCTACTTGCACCATACTATTTTTCACTACCTCCCATACTTCTTCCATGCTGTAGTCATTCATACCTTCCATTATCTGGTTTGTTTTCTCTTTTACCTCTCTCTTATATTCCTCTTTCACTTTTACCTCTTGTAGCTTCTCTACTTTTATTCTCTCTAGAGCAGTTACAGGAACTCGAACCCGATGGCGCCAATGCTTGAACAAACCATTAATCCGGCACACAACTAGGTAATGATCCGTTCCCACATTGACGCCCCGGTACGCTCTTGTATCTGTAACCTTACTCTTCAACCTTTCATCGACAATCACAAAGTCTATCATACTTCTACTTTCTTGTCTTTCCCAGGTATACATGTGAATCTTCCTGTGATTAAACATAGTGTTCATTACAGAAAGATTCTTCTCCAAACATACTTCTAATAGGTTTATTCCATTCTCATTTACCCTTTCATCACCAAATTCACCTAATACCTTCTCATAACCACTCCTTTTCACTCCAACCCACCCATTAAAATCTCCGAGCATAACAATCCTTTCGTTTTCCTTGCATGCATTTACGATATCTCTCACACAGCCCCAAAATTCTTCTCTCTCCGTTGGTGAGCTGCCCATATCTGGTGCATAAACACAAAGAATAAAGATAGGGTTTAAACCCACCTTTGCTCTAACCCATAGAATTCTGGGACTTATACACGCAAAATCTTTTACACATTTCATCATTCTTTCTGAGAGGACAACCCCCACACCCTGGCAGGCTCTTTGTGTGTCAGGGACACCGGACCAAATGGCGGTCATTGAGCCATGTTTGGATATATCCTCTCCCTTTTTTTCGTCTCACTCACACACATCACATCTATTCTTTTGTCAGTCATTATCTCACATACTTCATCTATCTTCTCTTTTATTCCTCCCTGAACATTCAGCGTAGCCAGACGACATTCTGAAGCTCGCTTTTCGCCCCGTGAGAACCGCTGGCGTGGTGTGTGGCGAACATCACCGCCGCCTCCGGGTAAATTTATTTTATAGGACCTCATTCTGTTCCCACGATAAGCTAGGGAACAATATGTCCACCCCTACAGAGCCCCGCATGTAGAGGTAAGGCTTCTTAGTGCCTGGGGGCGCCCAATCCCAGACAACAAGCACGCTCGCGACTAGGCTTCCCCCTAGCCATGCAGCTCTCGGCGCGGCAACCTTAGCTTGGGGATACGTTGCTGTATCAAGAGATGGTGTCCCTTAGTCGCCTCTTACGACACCCACGGGAAGAGATGGGGTGATTCAATTCTAAAACCCGGAATCACACGGGATTAAATTAAGTTATAATATAATAGTAATATCAAGTAACAATAACTTGAACTGAAATTCCTAAATCATAACTCGAAACTTTTTTATTATTTACAAACTACTTAACCCCTTAAAATTCATTCCCGTTACAAATAAAAAAAAAAACAATCATAAAAACAATGATTTTAAACGAAGAGAGCCGCTTACTTAAACCTCCCAAAGGAATAAAAAATATATAAATAATTCTTTCAACGTTTTAAATCTGTTCATCAAGTATTCCTGTCGGTATCTGGGATTACGTTAACTTGGGAATCCCCGTAGAAATTCAATGCTATGAATAATAAAAAAAGTATCCATCTGTGTTCAAGAATGCGCAGGTTAACTTTCAGTTCAATTTAATTTGAAAATACTATGAACTTTTTAAATTTTTCGCGAATAGTGGAAGTTTTTTTTTTAAAACCAAGTAGATTTTTATTAAAGACATTCTAAAATTAAAACTATTAAAGTTTAGTGTAAAATATTCAGTTTTTGTGAGAAAATAAGTTTCTTTGACGGTTAAGTAATAAATAAGCAGTACATTTCTACTCAAAGGCTTCCGCAAGATTGCCTGAAAAGTTTTACAGGAAAAAGTTGATTATTTCTCTTTAGATTTTCTGGACGCAAAATGTAATCTTTTAAAGTCACAATAATTATTTTTTAGTCTTACACTTGTATTAAATACGTCATGTCAAATGTGCAGACCATAAATCAGGCATTAAATACAACGAAACTACAATATGAGTATATGTTGCGGAAAATTTCGTAGGTAATAATTATAATTTTGATATAATTCTTGTATATTTATAACTTAGTCAAAAATCAAAAATGTTTTATTTTCACATAAACCATATACAGGCACTTATGAAATGTCGAGTGTAGGTGCACGGTTCCAAAGTAGTCGTTTCCTATGGAGAAGAACCGGCAAGAAACTCCATGGTTACTCTTTTAAAATATCGTTTTGTATTGTACAATGATGGATTATAAATTGGATTGGATACTTACTTTAGTAGGTATAACATTTTAATGTATAACTGTTTATATTCCCGAATAATTAAAAAATAAAAATATTAATGCAAAAACAAAGTAACTGGGTGCCAAAAACAATAAAATTAAGTAGTCAATTTTCTATATTCAAATTATGCGTTATAATTTGAATATCGCATAAGAACTCCTTTTTCATTTTCGTCAATGACAGCACAAATACGCAATCTGAGTCCCATTCACACCAATAAAACTCCCCATACACAGTGTATTAGAAAAACAATGAATATATCATACTGTTAATGTGAAATTGCCATCGCTTATTCACGGTAAGAACAGGAAAGCCTATATTCATTCATGGTAATATAAAAGACGTAAAAATGCTTGGGAGCACCTCAATTTGTCGTACGTAGATATAAAAATAAACGCAGCTATATTTGAAGAATCATTGTTGAATAATTTCACAATGAAATGTTTTATGAGCCATTCTATCATTACGGTAATGGGTCACGAATAGGATTTTGTAATGTTAAGTGATAAACAAACAAATATATTTAACTTTTAGCTTAAATTTCTTTCAAATACGTTTATAATGGTGGAGAAATACTTAATTTGTTTTGTATTAATATTCATTTAGTAAAATAATCTTGGACAATAAAGGTGCGTAGGTTTAATACTACAATATCTTTTTGTGCCTGTTGGGAAAAAAGTTTGTTATGTTTCTTCATGGTGAGTATCGGTGGCCGGCAATAATTCTTTTCCACAAAATTATCTGAGAATATGACAAGTCTTGACGAAATTAACGCAGTTACTTATCTATTACGCTTTTATTGATAAAATCAATTCATTTCTATTAATAAATTATTTTTAATTAAATGCATAAAACTGGCAGGTGACAACTATTACTATTAAAGTTAGGCCATATTAAAGTTAGGGTTTTCAATCAGAATAAGTTTTATCGGACGGATAAATTTGACGTTTTCTGTCAAACCTTCAAATTTATTCATCTGATAAAATAGCTCTATTGAAAAATCGGTCATTATCAAAAGAGTATTTATTTACCGAATATCACCAGTTAAGTCCCTATCCAATTTTATTCACAGTGTCACTTGTCTACTGAAACGTGACATCATAAACTTGCGCACAAACCAAACACGTCAATATTGAGCTTTAATTTTAAGTTATGTTGACGTATAACAAAATAACATTGTGGTAACTGGTAGGGAAACTAGTGAATTTATGTCACATCATTGGGAAGGTAGCTGCTCTATTTATAGCTTAGGAAATATTTCATTCACTAAGCATAACGCCATAGCCTTAACACACAGTGATTTAAAAAAGGTTACAAAGCGGACATTAAAAACAAGCTCATACAAATACTGTGATCCCGATTGGCTTTGATTTCTTTCTATAGCAGATTGGCGTATGACACGTATTGTTTATACTTTACAAGCATACGAACGAACAAGCATACGAGGGTTCTCGACGGACTTATTTACGTGTAAATCTACATATTATGTTTGTATATACATGTATGTGTATATGTATTGTGTGTCTTTAACTTTAGTGTGTACCCGGTTACACGAATTCACTAGTTAAGAGTACACGTTGTGATTAATTGACAACAAATAAATGTATTATTTTTATAGCACGGCAGCCTAGACGGAGATGGCGGGGTGAGCTTGACTTTTTCTAGAAGGTTTGGCCCAAAACTGCCACGAACCGTGAGGAATGGAACGAGGCTAGGAAAACCTTTGCCCTGCAGTGGGACGACAACAGTCAAATAATAAAAATAATTATTATTATATATATTATAATAAAATAATAATTATATTCTAACCGATTTTGAAATAGAAGGAGAAAATCAGTTTGTCTGTATATGTTTCTTTAATGCACGCAATAACGTGCAACGTTGCATATTTTGTCATCCTTTTTTTTATGACTTTACTATACTAAATATCGAGCTGCTACAAAGAATTTATTAAAAAAACCCAATAACACTGTGCGGGTATCGAACCGAGGACCCCTCGCTCAGCCACAGCACATGACCACTAGAGTTCACTAGACCATAGAGGCAGGTACATGTGTTGATTTTATTCTTACTGAAAATTGGATGGAATTGTCTATATTTCAAAATTAATTAAGGCTCTACATAATGTACTTTGTAAAATTAATTGGCCTGCTACCGCTTATCGTGTTTCAAGCGCAATATCTCAAAATGTTCAGCGCTGGGGTCAATTTACATCATCTGTCAAAACTATCAACTTACCCCTTGGAAGTTAAGATATTCTGTTCCTTATTATTGAAATAGTTTGATGTAGTTTCAAATTGATAGATATTTGGAGTCTTGGTATATTTGTCTTGTTAATACTGGGTCTACCATTTTTGTACATACGGTTAAAGATGTTTTATTTTCTCTAAAGAATTACATACACACATTAAAACTTATTTAGTAAAACAAATGTACCATTGAGCGTTTCGAGCATATTTAAAAATAGGAACAAAGTACCTTAACTTAGCGTAATTATCAAGTAACTTAGCAATAACAATATTTTAAAGTTAAGTAATTTTTTAAGTTTAAGTGATTTTAAAATTACTTTTAGAATTTTAATTATGCTTCATTAACCTAGTTAGCGCGGCTGCTACGGTCCTGGGTTTGATTTCCAGGTCAAGCAGTGTTATTAAGTTTTTCAATGAAATTCTCATTTGTGCCCGGTTAATGCTAACAGACTGTGGGTGTACATTAGTACACCCTTGCCTGTACAGCCCTTCGGGAAATACAGGCGTGGTGGTATGTTTATGTAACTTACATATGTTTAATTATAACTAAACGTGGTTAAAACAGTGCTGAAGTGCAATCACCGTTGGCTCTGTGTGAAAATTTCCTGAAAAATAATAAAGGAGAAAAGCGCTTTTACTCATTAAGGAATAATATTAACAAAATTATAAAATACACACGTAAATACGTTAGGTAAATATTATCTGAGGTTTTAATTGCTTTAAAAAATAAGATTTTGAACCGTTTCATTTAAATTAGTCAATCATATATGTACAGTGTTGTGTAATTGAGTTAATTTTGATTGAAAAGAAAGTATTCTTTTGACTTTTGGCGAGACGCTGTTGAGCAACATGGTGACGTCACACACCTCAATTATTTTTCTCATGTTAAATATATATATATCTCCGTAATGTTTTTATGCTACTCTGTTTATTAACCCGTTTCTGGCTAAAACAAATAAGGTTTATAATTTTTATATTTTTTGAACGTTACCCCACACTATAATTATTTCGGTGATTTTAACTTATCTTTTTGTATTTTTTTTTGCATTTTCCATGCTAAGATCACTGACGTCACCATAAAGACGTAACTCAGAATGTGAAGGCAAATTTCGAGCTGGCGGGTGGGATTCGCGGTGGCTTAGTGGTCATAGCGTTTGGTGTATCTAATCAGAAGACGCATGTTCGAATTCTGCCCGCGGTCGAATGTTTCCTTCGCTAAAATAACTTATTTCGTATTTTAGAACACCCAAGATAATTAAACAAAAGAGTAATGTGTTGGCAAACGAAAATGTATTCCCTCAACAAAATGTTTACAACTACAGTACAATTTGAATTGTCTGGTACAACCAACCATACCAACCACATTAGCACTATATCTCACGTCTTTACCACTAGGTACCCTTTTGCGGCCACTACAAATCTCTTTAGAATACCACAGAATATATTTAGAAAATAATCACATACAGAATCCTCTACCTTTGTCCGTTTTATTGTTCCTTAACCCCTTACGAAGCCAGGTGTTCAGAACCTTTAAGATCAATTGTCGAATACGTCGTCACTGGTGGGAGTCGAATCCGGGACGTTACCTTCAACGTTATAATGGAATAATACCTTCATCCCATTACGCAAATTGAAGGAGCTTTCTCGACGTACTACGCTATATGTAAGATTAAGATTTGTACCGAAATAAAATATGACTCTGGTACTTTTTACGTCTGGAATTTGTTTTTTTTTCTAGTCTACTTTTTTTTCTTCGGCCTAAATAAAGCAAGGGTTGTGGTTTTAAATTGAAGCGCGCACTAATGGATCTGATTTTTTTATGTCTTACGTGCGCCATGGTTATCGTCGCTGTGAAGGAACGTGAGGTATTTTTTTTAAAATGCAATATCTTCAATAAATAAGAAAAAAAAAAACTAACGTGTCGACAGACTTACATGCTATAGACACAATGAAGAAATTTCCAAAATTTTTGTGGATTAATTTTAAATTGTAATTAAAGTGAAACTAAAATATAAAGGAATCGATAAAATCGGCATAGAAATGAAACAATTATGAGACCGGAGTTAGGCTTGTAAGTAGTTGTAAGAATAATTTCAATCCACGTGGCACTCTATCGTGTGATATCACTTGACCTATACGACACGGCTCGTGTTCGCTGAGTACTTACAATTTCATCACTTGCGCCGTTCATGTCGTGTTTTGTTTATTACACGATACCTGATACTAAAAAGTACGCTCACAAATATTGGATTCTCCCTGAGTCAAAGTACGATTGTTAAAAACCCCAAAACATGGGTTCTATTAACCAAACATAGCTAATAATACGAAAATATCAAAAATATATACGTATTTACGCATACAAATATTTTTACTCCGAATACAGGTAGGTAGTGTGTATTTACAAACTCGTACTGACACTAATCGCGTCGTTGACTACAGTCCATTCGCTTCCATAGCCCAGGGGCTTTGCTACACAATGATATATCCCCACGGAGAAGGTCGGGGGACGACCTGGATCTCTTCTTTGGGAACTGGTGAAAAATGGCGCAGCAGGAGGTGGAATAAACGAGGGGAGGCCTTTGCTCAGGAATGGGACAATACAGGCCAAATAATAAAAATAATGTATTTAAATAAACCGTCTAATATAAAGGATTAAGTAGCCAATTGCGCAGGATTTTTATTTGCTGAAGCTTTTTTAATGTATCCCATTAATAGACTCATTAACAAAGATAAATCCTAGGTAGCCTAAAAAAATGTAATAAAATGCAATTAGTTTTTGACAGTTCAAAGTAACAAAATAATTTTGAAAAAGTAAATAGTTATGTTGCGTTGAAAAGTACATTAATTTGCAAATGTTCACATTCATTTCACAATTATACATATCAAACAATTACCCTACGCGTATATTCCATTTACACACAAATGCTGCGGAATGGAGGCTTAATATTTATTAAGCCTCCATTCCGCAGCATTATTTCGGAATCAAAACGTACATTTAAAAAAAGATTTTTGTTTTAAAGGACTTTTAAAAGTTGACCACAAACGTAAATCACTTCTGGAGTGCAGGGAAAAAGTAAACCATTTTTGTAATGGTGTTGTTGTTGTAATTTTTTGTGAATGTCATTAGGTATCAATATTGAAAGTATTGTACGATTAAAAAATATACTTGTTATATTTAAGTGGACGAAGCTGAAGACGATAACAGATTTTATAGATATAAATACAGTTGTAACTTTTGTCTCTTATATAAATCTATCCTTATTTAGAATAAGAAAAAATAAAAATAAGATACATTTGAAAAACGTAGTGAAAAATAAACTATTCTAATTAATTATTTTGAACTAGATTATAATCATTTTTTTTCTTTACTAGTAACCTGTTAAATTTATTACCGCCGTCATTTAAAATCTTAACAATCATATAAAGTTTCAGAATTTGAGGCTACAGGGGGCCAATTCACGTCCCACGCCTAGTTACACTAATAAAATTTAATAATTTTCAATCTATAAACTTTGGAACAATCTCTCAAACAATATTACTTGCTCAGTGTACTTAAATCTTGACGAATTTAATTAATAAATCACAACATAATCTTGGGCGATGAAATTAATTGGCACCGTATAATGAAATTTATTGAAATTAATCCAGAGGTTGTTAACTTTGGTAAACCATTTTAATCGCATTAGGTGATAGATTTGAAGTGTATCTATGTTACATAATTGTGCAAACATGACGAATGAATAACAAGTTATTTTGAGAGCTATATTATAATCCGTAGAAAATTTCTAGCTTTGAACTTTTTTTATTGCGATTTTCCGTGTTTTCGTAGGAATTTCAACATGCATATTAAATTTAAAAATATTATACAGTGTACTATTGTAAAAAATTAAGAAAAAAAACTGATTAAACCTGTAAATGTCGAAACACGTCTTTTTTATTAAAACGTCAGCTCAATGAACGGTAGAAGAACATTAGATAAGCGGTACCCTTTTGTCTGTTTTGTCTCAAAAAAATAAGTATCAAGATACGGTCTGAACCGCGGGACAACCCTTAAATGGGGGAGCGATCCTAATCCTCACAAATTATGTACCATGTCCCCAACAAGCACTTAAACTAAGTCCCAAACACAACTCTTTCAAACAGCTGACTTTTCAAGCGAAAAGGCGAGATTTTAAAGCAATTATTTAATTAAACAGTGAATGGCTCGTGGCTAAGTTATAACTGCGCTGATCAACCGATCTGCGAGGTTAAGCTGCGCTAGCTACGGTCAGACTGTGGATGGGTGACCGTTCTTAACACATGGAGAGCGTGAAGCGTCGGTTCCGGTTGTCATGCGAACATCTACGACATCGTTAGTGGTAATCAAAAGCCCAAAAGCTCTATCCTCAGTATATCGGTATTGCCGAGATATTGGGTTGCGGAGATCTGATGGCTGTCGCTTCGTATAAAATACTGATATTCAGTGGCATCTGGGTAGACTGGAGGTTGGCTTCCAGTCTACCCAACACTGTTGGCAATACGCTCAAAGGATGTTGATATTTCACTAAACAGAGTTGCAAATTAGGATATCGATTACGAGCCTTACTCACCCATCTCCCCATGAATCGTTTTGTACCGAATATGAATATAGACTGGATCAACAAAGGAACAATGAAAACATCCTTAACCCTTACCTAAAAAATGGAATAACAGCAGTGACAGTGAGAATAATACGGTACCTACAGTTTCATTATGCGTCAACCCTTTCGAAATTTAAATAAAATTTGTGACCAAAAGAAACACAATAGTCGGTACTTATTTAAATATACGTTTGGCGAAGTTTTCGTACGCAGGTGAACGAGTATTATTCTCGGCATTAGTCCCTTCCGGCGGTTTGCGGAAATTTGCGAAAGTTGTCGCGTATTTTTGTTCGGTCGTCTGATTTCATTGGTGTTGAGTGAACAGTATCACGTTTATGAGATTAATAGCTAACTACTTGCTTCGAATAACAGTGATATTAGTATTAAAACATCTTTAACTGTTGCTACAATTAGTTTTTTTTAAACGTTGCCTCACACTAAGATTTTATCCTGTGAGTGCGTTTACAAATACAAACTGTTACACAAGTACACGAACAACTACCTGTAGGTTATACAAATATATGTTCCGCTCAGCCGCTGCGCAAAACGTGTCGTGACATTTTTGACTTATTTTTAAGACGTATTTCTATAAATAGATCCATATGTATAATTATTTAATGCACACCATAAGGTGTGCATTAAATGTGAAACTTTAATGTTAAATAAACAACAATTTACAAAACCATAAGTACCTATAATAATATTAAGTAAGCAACAAACAGTAGGTATTTTAACAACCCAACATTTTAAGTTAAATTCCAAAATACTTTCAACCCTACCAACACCGCCAGAATGAGTCAAAATAAACGCACGAGGTCAATAAAACAAATAATAAAAGCGAAACACAGCAGTTAACTTGTACTTTATGTGGCTCAGAGACCGGGCTAAGCCATCGACAGGGTTAATTCGGCGCATCGTGCGAATATCAAAAGTTTTACAGCGACGCAAATTTGGCGCCAAAAGTAATATTTAATGGTGCGAACGGTGTTACTAAACTTTGTAAGCCTTTGTAATGAATTTTGGAAAGGTGTTGAGAAAACTTTAAACATGACTGGGTATTTAATTAATAATTAATATTATTTTAAAAATTTAATGTGCATAAATAACGTAACGTAAAGGAACACAAGCTTTATTTGTTGTGATAAGATGAAAAATAAGAATACGGGCCACCTGATGGTAAGCGGCATCCGCAGCTTATAAACGCCAACGACACCAGGAGTATTACTAGCGCTTTGTCATCTTGAGACCTCAGTAACAACTGGGTCATATTTAAAATAAAATTATCATTAAGTTTTCATAGTTTAAAAAAAACATTGGTCTCGTAAATCAAAATTAAGTTTCTTACTTTAAAAACTTCAAAGAAGAAGAGTATTTTTTATTATTATTTAAAAAAAAAAAATATCTAACTGCTCTTTGTTTTGAAATTACAAAATTGTGTGGGTTATACCGATATCCTAAGGATAGATTGGTTGTCAGGCTTTCTAGGTTTTGAATGATTCAAAGTTGTCATAAGTGTTCGCTAATATCATCAATATCTTGCCTTTTTAGCTGGCATTTTTATAGATTTAACGCTTGTGAGAAAACAGTAAAATTATATTAGAATTCAATAAATAAAACAGTACGTTACTATTCATAGCTCTATATAACGTAAGACGGTAGTGAGCCTATTATGAAAATTATGTTATCTATTAATAAAATAAATAACAGGTCATTGTACAAAATACATAATATTACAAACATTTACAGAAGACAAATCAAATATTAATAAGCAGTACATTCAACTTTCCGCGAACAAATAAAAACAAATCGAAACTCAAACACAATGTACATTCATTCACATAAACGTTCACAATTCACTTTAGAATAACACTGCGTACAGTCGCATATAAAAGCGTTTGAAACGAGAGCGTTGTGTTCAAAAATCGCCGATGTTTGTCCGAGTACAGGTGCACAAACAAGGCTCGGAATTATAAATAGCGAGTGTGTATTTATGTGCTCAATTGTACTTCTAAATGTGTGGACTGTAACTTCTGTTAGTTTATTTAGGACAAGAGTATTGTGGTAGTTAATCAATTATATACAGGTGGATGTTTTAGTGGAGTGTAGTTTCCTACAAGCACCAGACGCTCGGCTTAGTTGTTGGAAGGATGAGATAAATGCATGCACGTGCATTAATTAATCATACTGTATGCTGATCTACGAGCTAGATTTAAAATTAGACTAGCGTAGCTTATGTATCGTATATTACTAATTATCCTAGTACCATGCTATAGAGTTTAATGTATTCCTACCTATAATTCTAGTTAGGTACGACAATGTTTGACGTCACCATAAAGACGTATATTAATCAGAATGTGAAGGCATATGTTGACCTGGCGAGTGGGACTCGTGGTGGTGGTCAGTGGTCATAATGTCTGGTGTACCTAACCAGATGATGCAGGTTCAAATCCTGCTCGCAGTCGAAGATAGTTAATATTTAAAGTGGCATCGTTCGGCATCGAACTAACTGTAAAGTAAGTCATGTCGGTTGAGTAGCAAAAACTTGCTTTTCAATGTGTTCCTAGTCAACATAAAGACGTATATTCAGAATGTGAAGGCTAATTTCAAAGTAGCGGGTGAGACTCGCGGTGGCTTTGTGGTCATAGCGTCTGGTGTACTTAACCAGAAGACGTAGGTTCGAATCCTGCCCGCAGTAAAATTTTTCCTTCGCTAAAATAACTTAAATAATAAATAAATATTTGGGGAATTTCACACAGCACGATATTTATATCTAACACTCTGTCTTTATGCATATTTTTTTTTAGCATTTACTGTCCCGCTGCTGAGCAAAGGCTTCCCCCAGGTCCTTCCAGGTACTCTTTTCCTGTGCCGTCTCGAACCAGCCCTCGCGGTACGCATCGAAGTCGTTCCACCACCACTTTCTGGTCCGGCTTTATACATAATAAAATATAAAGACAGTGATAGAAACACGTGTGATATACCTACGTAGTATATGACCATGTTTGTAGCTCGTAGCGAAGTGTTACGGCGTAGTGCTACGCGCTACGGTCCGCTACGTCTCTCGTAGCCGGAGGGCGCGGTACTATAATATGGATGTGACTATATGGATCATATGAATAATTCTTTTTGTATTATTCAACCTTTTTTATTACATTCGAATACCTAGTAAGTTCTTTCTCGCAGTGATATTGTTCGACTAGTTTTAAAGTACATGTTACCAATGGGTAATGTTTTTTTATCTTGGAGCAATTACGGTAATATACTTTTTTTATAATTCCTTTTTCATAAAATGCTTTAATAAAACTACTTTTTACGGATTTTATCGCGTATATTGATATTATTAATCCCGACGTTTCGGACCCTTTACAGCGTCCATGGTCACGGGTAGACTGAGGTGGTGGGCGTCTTGATGATATAATTACTGACAGCTACCCTACATTTTTTTTATTGTTATATGATCAATGACATTTATTACTAATTATTAATTAAAACTAGATGGAGCCGGCATTTCCTAGCTGACGACCTCTGAGAAGAAACGCCGAAACAAACTCAGAGAATCATGGTCTCTTTTAAAGTAACAATATTCAATGATCATGTTTTAGTTATACATAATATATCTATATATAATATATTTATATTTTTATACGCGATAAAATCCGTAAAAAGTAGTTTTATTTCAATGTATAATATTCGCGTAAATGTCAGAAATCAATATGCTTTAATAATTTTACAAAATAAAACAATATGCAATAAAATATATACAATGGCGTGGTGGCGTAGCGTATGTAGGTACCGGTCACGTCACCACTACAGCCAGTTGCACCAGGTTTCGTGGGTTCTATTCCCGCCCGAGACACCTTTCGAGCTGGGTGTACTTTGGGTCCGTTTATTATATATTTGTAAAGTTTACCGTGGCACAGGGCCTGTATCCTTAGCGCTGCCTTTAAAAAAAAGACAGACCTTGCAGAAAGTCATAGGCTAACTTATTTAAAAAGTCCTTTGCGGCAAGTGACGTCGCAGTCAATAGCTAGTTATATTTAAATTCTATTTTGAAATAACATTGTACTGTTTGCAAGGGATGTGGGAGTGTATGTATATGCATGTTGTTGCATCACCAATGTACAACGTATTGTGAGAGAAACGGCGGCCACGTCGCCGATGTATTACAATTTAGCTTTATTGGCTTTGTATGACGTTCACGCTTTTAGAAGCCTTTTGTGCTAGTTTGCGTAGGTTTTAGAGCTAAGTTTATAGTTCATACCAGTTATACAAGAGAGGGCTAAGTAATACGCTGATCAACCGATCTGCAAGGTTAAGCTACGCTACTCGCGGTGAGTATGTGGATGGGTGACCGTTCTTAACATATTGAAACCCCTCCGTGCTTTGGAGAGCACGTAAAACCCTCGATCCCGATTGTCATACTAACACCTATGACAAACGTTAGTGTTAACCAGAAGCTTGAAAAGCCCTGACAAGCCAGAAAGCCCCGAAGTTGGGTTACGGAGGTCTGATGGCAGTCGCTTCGTGTAAAGTACTGATATTCAGCCGCATCTGGTTAGACTGGAAGTCGACCCCAATGCAGTTGGGAAAAGGCTCGCAGGATGGATGACCAAGTTATACCTACACAGTTTTGCCAAGGTTCATAATAATTATAGTAGTTTGGCGTAGCGCCTAAGCGATTGGCTTCTGCGCCACGGGTTGTGGGTTTGATCCCCACACGGAACAAATATTTTTATCACTTACAAGTAGTTGTTCCGAGTCTGGGTGCTTATGTATATAAAAAATTTTTGTAAACGCACCCACGATACAGGAGAAAATTGTAGTGTAATTATCCTAAAGTGTAAAATCCGGTCGATTTAAAAAAAAATAACCGTAAAAACATTACGGAAGCGTGACCTCCTGGTCGTAACCATTGATTTCTATTGTGTCTGCAATTTTTTCTTGACAGGTTAAATGATAATCCAATACATGCCCAAATAGGCACTATTACTTGAACACCTTTCTTATAATATAATTCTTATCTTATATTATAAAATACTTATCATTTTCGTGTCCATGTGAGCAGTACAGCAATAATTCATTGAATGGTAAGAAGATTAGGTCAACAGTCTAAACATATTGAAATAAAATATATACTCTTATTTCTTTCCCAGTACTTTTCAAAATGAACATTTCCCACTACCTCTAAGATTAATACCATACCATAAAAACATAACTATTCAGCACACATTAACACTCAATCTTTATAATTTAAATAAGTTGTACTAATTAACTAAGAAGTAAACAGCAATTTCGCCTTAAGCACCATAGAGTAAATAATTTGCGCAGAAAGTACACACTCCCGTCACTATGTAAGTTGCCTACCACACAATAGTTCCACCTGCTGTTTAAACTTCGAATTGAATAATTTCTAACTCAAACATAATTCTCGCCGCTTTATTTGTCGAATGTATGTATATTAAATAGGTTTTACTGTTGTCATAAGGAGAAGTAAGGAGTACATTATTCATCATCATCAACCCATATACTGTCCCACTGCTGGGCACGGGTCTCCTCTCAGATTGAGAGGGATTAGACTATAGTTCACCACGCTGGCTTAGTGCCTGGTCTTAGTCAAATTTATTTGATACATTTTCAAATTTAATACAAATTAATAAGGTTAATGTTCAATTAGAAAAATTTGACAGTTTTGGATAACTTGACCTGCTGGCGTCTATATTTTAAAGTTCTCTTTTTTCTCGGAATATAAACGCCCAGGGTTGTCACGTAAAGCTCTATACGTCAATAATACCTTCATTCAACTTGGCTTTAACTTCCCTTTGAGAGTGAAACTTATCAAACTTTTTTATTGATGTTAAGTTTTTTTTCTTTTAACATAATTAAGATAAAAATTATCTATTGTTAAAAGAAAAAAAAACTTGCAATTCCTCCGAAGTACACAATGCCTTCTACTTTTTATTGACAAAGTACCAATTGTAAAGTTATAAAATTAACATAACACATCGATTTTGTATATATTTTTTTGAAGAATATGCTATTTTAATGGAGACTTTATCTAATCATCACATCATCTCTTTGACTTTTAGGTCTCCAAAATCGCACCTAGTTTTAACATTGATTAGTATTCATATCTTCTCTAAAGGGCACGTGGCAACCCTGTCTTTAACAGATGTCTGGTCTCAAGGCACGTCCACTCAGATTTATTAACGCCAACGCATTATTAGCAATGAATATGAATTAGGCTAAAACAAATGATTAACTCCCAAATAAAAGATCAGCCGCGAATAGAAATTAAAAATTAAAACGTAAATTAGTTTTTTTGGGTCTTAAAAGATAAGAAGTGTTCGCGGAATCGTTTTATCTGGCTACCAGAACTATTAATATTTATTATGTACCTACTCTTAACTCTTGAGTATAATAAAATAGCCTAAACAGCGTGGAATCAAAAGTAATCGCATTCAATTGACAACGCGCGCCCGGAAACGTTATTATAAAAACAAAAAAAATTAACCGCCGTAAAACTGAAAAACAAAAAATAATAAACGTTTCTTATTTAACCTTAATAACTAAGTTTTTAAACTAATGTAAAGTATACCTGAGTAGTTTTGAGTTGTATGTATGTATGTATATAAATAAATGTAATATATGATCCAGCTTCGGTGTGCCAATATTCGTACCTATGCATCACTCATGCATTGCAATAAAGCAGCCCATTCTCGTTTATGCAATATTCCTTCTTGCGGTACGTTCGAAGTTTGAATTAAATTTTGTTGTTTTTTCTTTAGCTTTGTGATTCTTTCTTTCGAAATGTAATAACAAATTCTGATTTCGTGTATCGAATTTATTATTTCTGTAAGCTTTTTAATAATTATTGGCATAATACTTACATAAAAATACATTCGATTTTTTGCTTACACGTAGTAAACAACAATTATTTTTTTAAATAAAACTAATTATTTTAACCTCTTTCGATAAAGAACTCTTTTTTGCTTTTTTTAGCTAGCCTTGAAACAATTATAACAAATACACAAGTGGACCCACAGGAACGTGATAATCCTATTTATACTCCTTTTTTTGTGATGTGGAAAATCCTCGTCGATCGTCCGACTATGCCGTCCGGTATATCGGACTCGTACCGACTAAAAACCGCACTTGCCTTCATTTGCCCTAAAATCATGGCTATGGGATCTATGAAATAAGCCCCGACCATGACAGGTTGTAGACCGTTCAAACCTATTTATACCCTAGGTAATACGGTAAATACCTTCTTGTATCGTTAACCTAAACGCATCACGGTTTACCTATCAACATACTAAAAATATCTTAAACGATTTCAATGTTAAACTACTTTATTAGCTGGTATGGTTTAAACTGAATATTCCTCATAAAGATTATAGTGTAAATATATCTCATAAGCTGACGTGAAGCAGATAAAACTGAAGTGAGAACTCATTGGAACGAAAAATTCGTTTTATTTATATTTATTATTTAACATAACATACCATCACACCTGTATTCTCCGAAGGGTTATGCAGAGGTGTACCAATGCGCAGTTTACCGGGATATTTTAGGTCCCATGTAATAGGGGGCGAACGCATAAACCCAGACTCTGAGCTGCTATGAGAATTTCATAGAACAACCCAATAAGACTGCTTGATCTGGGAATTGAACCCATGATCTCTAGTTTCGAAAAATCTTAGTGGGGCAATGTTTTTAAAAAAAACCCCAGTCGGGCAGCTCCAATTTGAGTGGAATTCCGCCCACTATGCGCTCTCTCTTACATTATGTTAGTATATAGCTTGCTCTCACTGCGAGACTTTCTATAGGAAGCCATTATAATGTACTGCAGAACTTTAAGATCCGAGGTTCTTCAATATAGTAACAAACTACTTCGCAGGAATTCGAAATTTCTCGGTCTTCCTCGCGAGACTTGTGTCGGCAACCTAGTGTCTTCTATAAGTACTAAACTAAAGATATAAGTTATACACACTTGCTTTACAGGATTCATACCTTAAGAGATGCTTTTAAATAGATGTGAAGATTCATATTATATTCATACTGCTTATCTGTTAACCTAAACAATGTAATATAAAAATATCGCAATACGCTCGCCCTCTATTACATGGGACCTGAACCTACCTGGCAAACAGTGGATGTACATCAGAATAAAATTGAAGGACTCAATTGACAACACCTAATTACGTCCGATTTGCCATACAAACCTTCGTCAAGCCCAAATAACCCTTTTTATGTCATCTAACGATTCGATAAAATGTCCCAGTACTACGCAGGGTTAACTTGGAGGTCATTACAGGGTAACTTGCTATTGAAACAGTTTGAAACACGTTACCAAGTTACGTGCTATATTTTTATATAGTTTGTTCTGTTTTTGTTTCTTTATGTCGAAATAAATTATTTAGGAAAATACAATGTAATAAATAAGGAGATTATGCGTCTTTACCTTCTTTCAGTTTTTCAGGCATAAGCTTTAACTCTTAATGAAGTATCAAACCCATCCCGCTACTAACGCATTTTTTTTTAACTTGAATACCAGCAATTTAATGTTATCAAAGGAGATTTATTGTCACCTGAAATACATAAAGAAACTACTATTTACATTGCGCAGAAAAATAAATAAATAAAAACTCATTTGTCACGCTTAAAAGCCGGTAGTAAGTAGGATTTTTTTCAACTATTTTTATTTCACTTTGATGTGCAATAACACCGAGAATTCTCATTTAAACGTGGTCGTACACATTTTAACTTTTAAACTCGTTCGTAGTCAAATGGGAAAGTTTAAAGAGCAAATTGCTCATGCACGGGCATGCAATTTGTTTATTGCGGTACCTTCGATTTAAGATTTAGATTAAATCTCAACTATAATCATCATCTATTATATTGTCCATACTATGTTGCGGTTGGATTCCTGTTTAAACATGTTCAAGCGAAATTGGTATCTACGTATTTAGTACTAGCTGCCCCCGCGGTGTCACCCGTCTTTTTTTCCTTTTTGCTCGGCTTCTATTGGTCGTAGTGTGATGTTATATAGCCTATAACCTTCTTCAATAAATGGACTATCCAACATATAAAGTATTTTTTCAATTGGAACCAACAGTTCCTGAGATTAGCGCGTTTAACCAAACAAATAAACAAACTCTCCAGCTTTATAGATAAATTAAGTATATGTAGATTTTATACCCTAAAAATACAATGTCTATAAAAAATATCATAATCGTCATCATCAACCCATTTTACTGTTACACTGTAATTATGCTCTCCGCTCATAGAATGAGAGGGGTTATGCTATAGTATATATACATTAGGCTGTACATTGGACTATAGCATAACCCCTCTCAGGTTGTCAGAATTTATAAACCGAAAGCATCTCCGGGATGCAGGTTATCAAATGGGCTTGTGAATGTCAAATGAAATATTTTTTCTTTTTTTAATTTGTAACTATACAAGTTTGAAATAATACGGAAAATAGTTTTTATTTATTACAGAATAAGTACTAATATTATTCGATTAAAGGAAAATCGGAGTCTTTTAGTTACCTATCCGAAACAAATTAAAGTCAAATTTAAAAAAAAAACATGATAGATAGCAATGGTAGCATACCTATTCATCGTACGGAACTTTCTTCGCGTGAGTTCAACTGGTCCTTGATCCTTTTAAACATTATTTATATCGTTATTTATTACGTGACGGCCTCCTTAGTCTGGTGGTCCTAAGCGCGACTGCTACGCTAGAGGTCCTGGGTTCGATCCCCAGGTCGAGCAGTGTTATTGGGTTTTTCTATGAAATTCTCAGTAGCAGCTCGGAGTCTGGATTTGTGCCCGGTTAATGGCAATAGGCTCGCCCCCTATTAAATGGGACCTAAACATACTGGCGAAATGTGGGTGTACATTAGTACACCTCTGCCTAACCCTTCGGGGAACACAGGGGTAATGGTATGTTAAATTTATAAAAACACATACACATTATTATAATAGATTTAACAATCTCATTCCTGGCAACATCTACTCACATCCTCCGTGTACTTAGATTGAGATCAGAGGCTTACCATAGACTAGTTATAATAATATATCATGCCATATAGGGAAGCTTCGCTAATGGACTGCCCAGTCGATTCCTGGTAAAGCGGTGTTTACATTCAGCAAACATTTCAAGCGCTGAAACTGAACTACGTGAAACTTCAGTGGATTTCAAATAAAGGTAGCTAGTGCTTAATGGTTTAGATCTATATTTTCATGCCATTTTTTTTATTAATAGTTATGCCTTTTTTTATAGTACGGATAATCCTTATATCACTTGGGGAGTAGGCAGGGTATGTAGGACTCGTCTTCTTTCTCTGAGCCTTTTCCCAACTATATTGGGGTCGGCTTGCAGTCTAACCAGATGCGGCTGATTATCAGTATTTTACACGAAGCGACTGCCATCAGACCTCCGCAACCCAATTTTTGGGTAATACCGATATCCTTAGGATAGACTGGTTGTCAGGCTATTTGGGCTTCTGACTACCACTAACGATTGTCATAGGTGTTTGATGACAATCGGGACCGACGGCTTTACGTGCTCTCCGAGGCACGGAGGTGTCTCGATGTGTTAAGAAGGGTCACCCATCCACAGACTGACCGACTGTATGTAGGACTCGTACCGACTAAAAACCGCACTTGCCCTATAGTCATAACCATGGGATCCGTAGCATTCATTATGCCTGGCATGCATTGCAATGCCTTTTTTTTCTATATTTTTTCTTGAGACGGGCTCACTACAACTCATCAAAGTTTGGTAACCCAAATCTTAAGTACCTACCAATAATAACGTAGAGGTGAAAATTATTTTCGTAATTTGTGTTTTGGTGTGCAATACATTGTATCATCATCAACCTATATACTGTCCCACTGCTGGGCACGGGTCTCCTACCAGATTGAGAATGATTAAGCTATAGTCCACCACGCTGGCCTAGCGCGGCTTTGCAGATTTCACACACCGTTGAGAAAAATCTCTAAGTCATGCAGGTTTCCTCACGATGTTTTCATTCACCGTTTTAAGCGAGTGATAATAAATACGCACATACATTCGAAAAGTCAGAGGTGCGTGCTTTGGATTCGAACTCGAGACTATTAACTTGGCAGTTTGGTGGTCATATCACTAGGCTATCACTGCACAAATAAAGTGTATAGTTTAAGTATAAATAAATAAATATGAACATGTCTGAGATGACTTTTCGAAATCATGTGCGTATTAATAATTAATTATCAGTCACTTAAAACGGTGAAGGAAAACATCGTGAGGAAACCTGCATACCTTAGAGATTTTCTCGACGGTGTGTGAAGTCTGCCAACCCGCACTAAGCCAAAGTGGTGGACTATAGCCTAATCCCTCTCATTCTGTGAGAGGAGACCCGTGCCCAGAAGTGGGACAGTAAAATGGGTTGATGATGATGATGTTTGAGATTGGCAATAAAATTGATGTCTGATGTGTTCACGCTATGGAAAGTAGAAGGCAAGGGGGCGGGAGCCTTATACCATACACACACTACGCAACCCCCCATTTTCCTGTCCCCATAGACAAGTAACAGGAAAAATAAGCAAGTATAGTAAAGCATTAAAGGAAAAACAGCGAGAAAATCTATGGAACTGCGTCATAAACTGGACACGTGGGTAATGGTTTGGGAACAAGGGTAACCTACCTTTATTTAGGGTATTACTTACCGCCGCGTTGGGTAACCAAAGACAGTAAAACACACTGTAAGTAATAAAGTAGTGACTTTATATACAAGTATTTTTGTAGGAGATTTTGTTTTAGTATTATGGGTTATTCTGCAAATACAACAGTATTTCCTGTAAGTATTATTCAAATTGGGATATTGGGACACGTTGGAAGAGGCCTATGTAGATTTTCCAGGTAGTGGACGGGACAGATCTTTTGTTTTTTAGGGTTCAATTTTTTACCTCAAAAGGAAAAAAAGGGGACCCTTATAGGATTACTTTTGTTGTCCGTCTGTTTGTCTGTCAAGACCCTTTATCTCGGGAACGCGGGAAAGCATCAAGTTGAAATTAAAACTATACACTAAGTCCAGTCCCTTGAAGCTGTGAAAAAATCAAAGTTCTAAGTTAACCTAAAAAATATACGGCCGTTTATGCCGCTAAAAATGTATATTTCGACACTCTCAAGGGATTCAAAATTTATAGGGTACTATCCGTTGACCTAGAACTGTGAAATTTGGCAAGTAAAATCGTCTTATACTACAAGTATAGGCAAAAATCTGAAAACTATATATTTGTAATTGGATAGACTGGATTCTTAAACTATTTATAAATGTACCTACTATTTTTTTTATCGAATCGGTCATGGGAACATTGCTAATGCCGTCGTAAAACGACTCATCACAAGTTGATAGGGCTAACTTACGAAGAACAATCTTCTACTTAATAAAACTCAATTGCTGTTTGTTTGTCTTATCTATGATTTACCGAAATTAAGTGTTTATTCACATATCAACACTACTATCCCATTGCTGGGCACAGGTTTCCTCCCAAGATGAGAGGGATAAGGCTATATATAGTCCACCACGCTGGCCTAGCGCGGGTTGGCGGACTTCACACGCCTTCGAGAAAATCTCTCAAGCATGCAGGTTTCCTCACGATGTTTTCCTTCACCGTTTAAGCGAGTGATCATTAATTATTAATACGCACATGATTTCTAAAAGTCAGAGGTGCGTGGGAAGTCGGGGGAGTTCGAATCCCCCTGGATTCGAACTCCCCCGACTTGTCAGTCCAATGGTCATACCACTAGGCTATCTAATGCTATTACATTTATGTTCACAAAACTCAACGAAATGTACGACTATGTAACGGCGTACAATGACCCCTATCCTATCCTATCTACGAGTTAATTAGTGGAAATGATGTTAATTAATTTATAATAATCGACCTTTTCATATTAATAGTTGTACAAACTATTTTACTTCGGCAAAAAGGTTCTTAATACATCTTAATAAAATTAGCATAAATACCTTAACTGCTTAACTTCTGAATGAAGTACACTCTCAAATTCCGAGGGATATTCCCTAAATGTTTGAAATGTTTTTGCTTTCGTAGTACCTACTAATATTGTTAATGAGCATAATTTCATTTAAACATGTGAATTATTGCAGATCCTCTAGGATAAAAATAAACTTTTAATATAGATGTTAAAATGTGTCAAAATGTTCATAAAGAAGCCCTTGAAGCAGCTTCATCATCATCATCATCATCAACCCATATACTGTGCCACTGTTGGGCACGGGTCTCCTCTCATAATGAGAGGGATTAGGCTATCGTCCACCACGCTGGCCTAGTGCGGATTGGAAGACTTCACAAACCGTCGAGAAAAATCTCTAAGGTATGCAGGTTTCCTCACGATATTTTCCTTCACCGCTTAAGCGAGTGATAATTAATTATTAATTCGCACATGAATTCGAAAAGTCAGAGGTGCGTGCCTTGGGTTCATACTCGAAACCTTCGACTTGGCAGTCCAAAGGTATACCATACCGCTAGCATACCACTACCACTATCACTGCTTGTCAGTACAGTAGTTAGTAGTGAAGCAGCTTAGCAGTGCAATTTGGAAAGGAACCCTTTCCCAATTATAAGATACTACTTAGCTGAACCGACAGACGTCACCCACCTAGACTTTTTCCTTTTTGCTCAACTCCCGTAATATACAAGACATACGATCCTCAAGAATTGGGTTATTAAATGCAAAAATATTTTTTCTAATCTAACTGGTTATTTCAGAGATTACTACGTTCAAACAAAAGAACTCTACAGTTTTATTAAAATACTAGCGACCCGCCCCCGCTTCGCACGGGTGCAAAATACATGTATTATACACATAAACCTTCCTCTTAAATCACTCTATCTTTTAAAAAAAACCGCTTCAAAAATCGTTGCGTAGTTTTAAAGATTTAAGCATACATAGGGATATAGGGACAGAGAAAGCGACTTTATTTTATACTATGTAGTGATATTAAAAATAACAACAATAATTACCCTCCCTGATAATAATATAATGTTCCATTTCTGAGCGGAGGGTTCCTCTCAGATTGACAGGTATTTAGACCAGTCACCATAGCCTGGTCTAGTTTTGCAGTGTTCCGATGGTGTTTTCCCTTACTGTTAAAGCCAATAATCATTTTTAGTCCCAAATTACTTCGAAAAGTTAAAGGTGCGTGCATAAAATCAAAATCAAAATCACTACCCCAATTTACTAGCGACGCCATCAAAATTGCTAGCAAGTAACATCATCAAAGTCTCCATGCTTGGTAAAGTCATTAGGGCCAAAATGTAAGGAAAAGTTAAGGCAATAGTCGTAATGTGCCTGATGTGCCGGTACCTCTGACGTCACTACGACAGGTAGTTCGGCTTAATCACCTCATTTGCCAGCTGAAAATGTCAACTGGTCTCATATTTATAGAACTTAGTTTTTTTTATCTGGATATTAAGCTTACACGTAAGTAGACATTGTTTTTTCTTTGTTTCAGTATCTATAAAAATCTATTTGTGCCCTCGAAACTTCGTTAAATGTGATACCTGAAACTTTCCTTTTCACTGGAGTTAAATTTCGAAACATACTTTTTATCGGATACTTTTTAATGAACTTACCTATCACTAAATTTTCACTTAGAGTTGAGTTGAGAGATCTCCTTGGAGAGAGCACTTGAAAAATCATCCAGACCGAATTCTCGAATTTAACATGCTTGCTTCACATATTGACAATAAATAATATAAAATGTATAATATATGTCAAACGATTTGAAGGAGGTGGCTGGCAGCGGATGGATGCGAGTTGCCCAAGACCGGAATTTGAATTTGGGCCTACGTTCAGCAGTGGACGGCAATTGGCTGATATGATGATATGCCAAATCAATAGCCGATCAAAGCTTTACATTTAAGACTACTAAAATGACAAACGAGCATAAACGCCTGATGGTTATCGATAACCATCGTGAGCAATACACAGGCATTACTCGCGCGCTGTCATCTTGAAACGTCAATTTTTAAGTCACTTGCTAATAACGTTAACACACTACTGCTTAGCGGCAAAATATTTTATAAGGAGGTATTACCCACCCAGACAAGCGCAGGAGCCACTGTTCTATCCAAAAAAAGTTGGTTATACTATTGGAAAACTGACACATATCTTTACACCCACAGGCGAAGCAATTATAGAGTTTTCTTAGCCAAGAATCAGACGGAACGACTCAATAAATAAGAATCATAATTGAATAACACTCCACCATTCACGCATCATACATACATAAAACCATTGCGAAGTTATTATTATTAAATAATGAAATAATCCGTCAGTGCGGCTTACAGCAACCAACTAATAGATTGACCTGCTCCACTCCCGCCTCACGCTACACTCGGCTAGGGTTGTCAAGCATCGGATTATCGACTTAGCTCTTTTCGACTTTCAATAAGCTCGGAAATTGTGCGCAATCAGAGCGTCCCTTCAACTTTTACGGTTCGTAACACCAACAAGCCTTTGCTTGAATTAACTCAGGTAATCTACTTGTGTGAACTGTGAAGGAAGTTATGGAAATTATACGCGTGGATGCCTGTCAATTCAAGATTTTAAATTACTTATGTAAGTTTACTTACTTATGTTTGATAAAAAGAAGCACAGGATATAAAATCAAGATACAAAAGCTTCTTTGAACCTTCTGGACTTTGAACCTTTGCCCAGCAGTGGGATACAAAAGAGGCATTAAAAGAATATTTTGGTAAGCAGTAACTAAAGAATATTTGTACAATAATTAGTTAGTGGTTATAGTGTGTTTTTTTTACTTATTACATAAAAGTATAAAATCATTCAGCAACATGCAACTTTTTACAAATAATTGAGTGCACAATATATTTGTCTCTTTCAAGGAACGCCAGGATAAAAAAAAACTTCAAAAGTTAAAAATAAATTAAGCTTTTGAGGTACTTGATTTTTTTTATTACCTACTTATGTTATGAATTTTACTCAACTCATATAAGAATAAAACAATAAGGGTGACAGCCCTTGAAAATGTTGCTAGAACCAATATTGCCATCCAAAATTAATATTTTGCACCCGACTGTCTAGTAGTTTGGAGAAATTATTAATTAACTAACTAATCCGTTAAACTTAAGTTATTAAGTAAGTGACTGTCAATGTGTTACTATACCACTTTAAAAGAATGACGTATGTACATTATAATTTAGTTAGTACCTAGATAATTTAATGTTGTTATGTAAGTCAGTAAGAAAGTACAGACGCCAGCAGGTCAAGCTATCCAAAAATGTCAAATTTTCCCAATTGAATATGAACCTTATCACTTTGTATTAAAGTTGAAAATCAATTAAATAAATTTGACAGATTGGGGTAGCTTGATATGCTGGCCTCTGTACATATCTTGTATTACAGTCATGTCTAAACTCTAAATTAATTTAAGTAAGTATTTAAGTTACGGTTACGTTTAAAATGTATTATTATTATTTTTCTCGAAAGTTACAACAAGAACCATATATTTTTAACTATACTACGAGTATAATATATTTAATCTGCAAAGGTGCACTAAAAGCTTCGTAAAAGACAGCGATCGAACGCAGCTTCCGGCTCTTTAGCTGCAGGTCGGAAATAGTTGCCGTGACCTGTGACGTACGGTAGACAAAAGATTTAATTATACAGGCAGCTAATTAAACATCATGTTTTTTAAATATTGTGTAATTACGTATCACGCAATATGTATCAAAACGCAGGTATTGTGAGCTGCTACACATCAAACCCTTTGACGGGTAATTATTTAAATCACAATCTGTGTAAAGATGCAGATTTCGTTCGCTACCTGTATACCAAACTCTTTTGTTGACTGTACTACGGTAATATTTAGTAGGTACAGGTTTAGTAGACGCCAGCAGGTCAAGTTATCCAAAACTGACAAATTTTCCCAATTGAAAATGAACCTTATTCTCTTATATTAAATTTGAAAATCTATCAAAGAAATACAGATTGGAGTAACTTGGAGTGCTGGCCTCTCTACAAGTACGTTTTTTTGTTGCGAGGAGGAATCCTTCAAAAGGCTGCCAGTCTGCTGGGGGGCAGGCTAGGGTGTGTGGGATTTTTACCGCACTAAAACCCCCCCGGTGACCATCTTCAGCACAATATTGGGGGGCTCCGGGAACAGACGTATTCTTCCGGAACCCTTCCTGTGTTACGCCTGTTAAGACCCGTCCCAGGGAAGTCCGCTTCCCTATCTTCTCCCTGTGCGGTGCACACCGCAGCACGCGACCACCACGTGGCGGTCGCTTGATGGGCGCACAAAAACACGCACTCTATACGCCCACGACTCCAGAGGCCTTCTGCGCACCGTCTGAGTCCTACGTACCCTGCCGCCTCCCCAGGTGGTAGATTTAGGTATTTGACAACGCGATGGTACCACCACACTACAGACAAACTCTGCAGCGTGAGCAGAGCCAACACCTAAACAAGTATAATATAATGAATGCAAATATGAAGTAAATATAATACTTTTCCACCATTTTCTTTAAAGCTACATGATAAAATCACGAAGATACTTGTTTATCGTTTATTTAGCTGAAGTGAATGCAGGCGACAGCGATCGAGCGCAGTTCCCTCGCTCTTCAGACACGACTGCGGAAGTTCGTTACTGCGACACAGTAGGCTATTTATTTATACGTGTTAGGTACAAGGCTTTGCCTTATCTGATCTTTGAAATGGTCTAAAATTGTGTAAATAGACAGCCAATTTATTTATTTATTGCGAATATGGGTATTACAAAAGATGTTACGGAACAGGATTGTACCATATTCCGCTATACCTACTAGCCAAACTTTAGATAAATGATTTTGATTTTGGCCTGCAACTTCGAGTTTTGAAGTCGACCTTTAATTCTGACTTTTCACTGATTGATCAGCGTGACATTACTTTTACAGAGATCCTCCGTAAAGAAAACTATATTTATTAAATAATTACGTCATCAAACGAACATAAGAACGATACGAGGTCATAATACCGGGTGTAACAATGAATGAAGGCGCCTCCATTGTCCGCGCTACGCTGCGACTTTTATTATTTTCTATTGAAACAAACAAACCCCGCTCCACTCCTCTCCTTGTTTTAATCTCTGTGACACACTTATGGGAAGTTAATCGAAGGTAATTACGGAGCCATGTTTTTTTTATAAGAGATAGGTTAGCGTTTGACCACAATCTCACCTGATGACATGATGTAGCACGCTTACCTAGAAGATACCTATTCACTCGTGACTTTTTTTTCTGTCATGCGTTCATACACACCTGGTTAGACCAACAACACTAAAATAGACAAGGAAAAGCTAAGATGATGATGAATTGACAATCTTGACCTTATTATAAAGAATATAAGGCTGATAATTTAAAAAAACCGCAATCGTGAATATTATGTGTCTTTCTCGGACTTTGTTGGCAAGCTGGCGTGTGCCCAAAACTAAGCCATCCGTTGGAACAACACTGAAAATGTAGCGAAGATTAAATTGAGAAGTTTATCTTGTCTGCAGTGCTTTAAAAAAAATGTTACACTTGTATTTCTTAAGACAGGACACTCCTGAGACATGTAGATTGTAACTTTTGTCTTGCCTTAATTGGATACTGTCCTCATAATGATTATTTCAAGTTTATTCTCTGACCTTTGTCAATGTCAATCCTACTACTTAAATTTGATTTCGTTTTGTATAACAAGTAAAATAAAGTATCGTTAACGGTACATGGTACTAATTATTATTACTATAAATGCGAAAGTAACTCTGTCTGTCTGTTATGCTTGGACTCCTAATCCGCTGAACCGATTTTGATGAAATTTGTTACTCAGATAACTTAGACCTTCCAAGGTCTTTTTGGGACACAAGGCCATGGTAATGCAGGTGAAATAGCGAGCCACAGTTAGTCATAATTATATTTGACAGCTTGATGGTCATCTTGCCTCTATACGCTATATGAATATACGCGCACCTTTGCGCCGCGTGTTGTAGGTTCGATTCCCATCCAAAGAAAATATTTTGATGTGATCCACAGAATAGATTTTAATTTCGAGTCTAAGTGTACTGTCTCCTGTGATACAGACAAATCATCCTCCTAGCTTTTTTTATGTTGTGGTCGGCTTCCAGTCAAATGCGGCTGAATATCAGTATTTCACACGAAGCAACTGCCATCACATAGCCTAGTTATGTGACCGCTGGACTGACAAGTCGAAGGTGTCGAGTTCGAATCCAGGGCATGCACCTCTGACATTTCGAAATCATACTGCGAATTAATCATTAATAATTATCACTTGCTTAAAACGGTGAAGGAAAACATCGTGAGGAAACCTGCGTGCCTTAGAGATTTTCTCAACGGCGTGTGAAGTCTGTCAACCCGCTCTATGCTAGCGTGGTGGACTATTATAGCCTAATCCCTCTCATTCTGTGAGAGTAGACCCGTGCCCAGCAGTGGGACTGTATATGGGTTGATGATGATGATCAGTATTTCATACTAGGCAACTGCCATCAAACCTCAAACCCAATTTCTGGGTAATATTCCTGAGGATAGACTAGCTGTCATGCTTTTTGGGCTTCTGACTACCACTTACGATTGTCATAGATGTTCAAATGACAACCGACGGCTTCACGGGCTCTCCTAAGCACGGAGGAGTCTCGATGTATTAAGAATAGTCACCCATCCACACTCTGACCGCGGCTAGCGTAGCTTAAGAAAAATAAATACTTATTTTGTTTCACTTTTCAACTTCACTCGAGCAAACAAAAAACAAATTGAATCAGAAAGGACTGCAAATCAAAAGCGTTCAACGATACAAAATCCCTCTAGCGTTTATTCTACCAACAATTCTAGACCGGAGTGATTTCAATCTAGCCTTATAAAAGCTGCAAACGGTCTGTATGCACCAATCAATGCGTAAAATTGCACCCCGATCGCTAGTGAGCCGATTGACATCGTCGACTCAGTAGAAAATATCTATTTTATAGTCGTTTGAATCCCACCCATCCGAGCTCGGTGGGAACGAGCTTTATTTCTGTTCGAAGACTTTTTATACATATTTTAGAATATTTTTGTAATGCCATAAGCTTTGAGATTATTGCTGATGCACTTTAATAAGAAATACAGATTAAAAATTTAATATTATTTTATTAATAGAGACTTGCAATAAAACTTCTGGGGGTTTTATTTAATACTCTCCTCCTCTATAATCTCCTCTCATTTTGAGCGATTAGGCTATAGTCCACCACGCAGACTTCACACATAGTCGGGAAAAATCTCTAAGGCATGCAGGTTTCCTCACGATAGTTTCCTTCACCATTTAAGCGAGTGATAATTTATTTATTACACACATAAATTCGAAAATTCAGAGGTGCGTCATTTTCATTAGAACTCGAGACCTTTGACTTGGCAGTCCAATGCTCATTTTACTAGGCTCTCATTGTCATTTTACTGGTATTTATAAAATAAAAATACTCTTAAGGATAGTTTTTTTTAAGTATTCAGTCTGAATATGCAATCAAGTGCCTTCTTTTCATGTTACAAATCTATGATGATAGCGCTGATCTGTGTTACCAGATAGTAAAGTCTACAAGTCATAATTCTAAGTAAGCGTGCTCCATCATGGATCGCATAATCACTTAACATCAGCTGAAACAGTGGTTATTATGTATTCAAAAAATACATCAATTATGTAGTAAAAAATTACAAACAAAATAAAATAAAAACTACTTTTTTTAGGTCAGATATAGATAATAGTTTGGGGTAACTCATGATATTGTGTTCGTCTGAGGACCTGCCATCACTTTGCAAAATATTCTGCCGTTAAGCAATAATGTGATAACATTACTGTTCTGCTTTGAAAGGCAATGTAGCCAGTGAAATTACTACGCATATGAGACTTAACAACTGAGTTCTCAGGATGACAAAACTAAACTAGGTACTAAACTGTTTCAACTTTGCTGTGCCCAACAGGGTCCATAATTGTTACATTAATTTTAAAACATAACACCTATTCACATTTACATTATGGAATGCAATAAACGATTGAGTATGTGCTATTGATACTACTGGTGTATCGGGCGTCTATAAGGTATGGCTGACAAACAAGCATATACTTATCGGGATAGTCAGTAGCACGGACTGTCTTGGTAATTGGCACGTGTCATGAGTACGGGAGCTATAAGGGAACGTTAGCGCCACCTAGCCGACGTTAGCTACAATTCGCTGTTACGTCACACATCGCGTGATGTCGGGTGGGGGTGCTTGACAGAGTCGTGGCGTTATCGGTCGGTACAGTGCGGCGCACATTCGTTGCCTGTCTCTGGTCCGATACAGACGCACGGAACTGTCTCACGTTTCGTTGTGTTAAAGTGAAGAGCAAGTGAGCCTATCTACGTCTTTCAATTCTGTCATAAGAAATATCTACGCCCACATAATGTCCGACGGTGATGAGTCTACCGACGATTGTCCCTTCTGTTCCGACATACTTTATAAAAATATTGCGAGACTTTAAAAATACTTTCTGTTGGTTTCAGCAAACAACATTTCAAGGAATATATCTGCTTGTTTGTGCCCCACCCGAAACCTATCACGGTTTCGGGTGGGGCACTCTGTTTTACTTGCCTATAATACATATTTTTATTTCTTTGCTCAATCCATGTCGCCCTGATACCGTTCTGCATAATGCACTGACATATTCATGTTTATTTTTGCATGATAACGGTCTGTAATATATAGCGTGTCGCATTTGGCAGTTAGTTTATGACATTATAATGATTTACTACAATTCTTCAAAATAGATGTAGATTTTTTTTTTATTCGTTAAGGTGGCAAACAAGCCTATACGGCCCACTTGATGGCAAGCGGTATCACTTGCGTATTGCCGACCCTGTAAAACGAAATGGTTGGGTTGGCAGTATAAGGATCAACACAACGTTTCCTCGCGGAGCACTGGCAACCTTGCTGACCGTTAGGAACACAACACAGCTCACACTATGCCCTAACTCTCTTAAATAAAATCTTTAATCTTATGTTATCAGTATGGAAAATCTGGAAGAAATCGGAAGCTCTGTATACTTTGTATGCCTTTACGGGTTTTCCCATTGCACAATGTATGTACATCGTTACATCGAAAATAAATTAAAGCTATCACTCTATTTTCACAGATTAGATAATGATAATGCAATCTAGATTATTTTGCATTAAACAAATACAATGTTAATGATTTAACGTTTATAATCTAGTACTTATGCTATTATTTCAACAAATTTTCAAAACATATCATCATAAACATACCATCAAGCCTCCGAAGTGTTAAGTAGAGGTGTGTGTAATGTGTGACAAAAATTTTGTAATAATTTACCACGTTAATATGTGTCAAAACGCAGACCGCTGTTAATTAACTACATACCAACCTTTTGGCAGATAATTATGTATAAAGCAATCTCAGTAAATTTTCTTTCTTTCCAAGTCAAGATGCAGATGTTGCTCGGTATATCACTCGTTTTTTTGTCTACGGAGGGAAAACTTCAAAATGCGACCAGTCCACGGGGATTAGATCGACGATCTAAAGATGGGCCCAGCTAGGTCAGACTGGATGCGGAAGGCGGAAAACCGGGTGCTATGGCACGATCTGAGAGAGGCCTATGTCCAACAGTAGACTGCGATAGACTGATTTGAGTTTAGCGGCAGAATATTAATTGGAAATGCCGTAGTAGGACCTATTCTTAGCAGTCCTCCCAAAAGGACAAGGTATCTAAATTAGTACTAATATTATAAAATCCAAAAGTAACTCAAGTCTGTCTGTTACCTTGTCACAAAGCAGATTGCATTCTGAGGCCTTTCTCAGGACAGGATATAGCCTACATTTCATTTCAAAAAATCCTGTGGTATGCAAGTGAAACCGAGGGAAACAAGAAAAAACAGCTATCAAAAAACAGTATCTTACACTAGATAACAAGAATAAGTAGAGGAATGAGCATTAGGAGTTCGTAACCATTTGCAAACAGGAGCCGGCTCCAACAAATAGCCTTGATTCAACGCGAGGTCAAATAAAAGTATATTTGAGAGCTCTCGGTGCAAACATGCATTGGGGACAAGTTTGCTTTGCAAATCTTTTAAAATATTCAGGCTTACGCTGACAACCTACGTGAGTGGTACAGTTAAAGGGTACGCTGCTTGCACTATTTTTTTACGTAGATTTATATAGCTATAGCTGTTATCCACGATTTCAATTGCATACAAAAGGATTTTTGCGATAAAAGGCAGCCTATGTCCTTCTCCAAATTCTAATCTATCTCTGTACCAAATGTCGTTAAAATCGGTTCAGCGGCTTAGGCGTTAAAACGTAACAGATAGACAGACAGAGTTACTCTCGCATTTGCTTATAATATTATAGTAGGGATGGATATAGATACGTGAAGTGGAATATTCCAAATCCAGTTTCCTGTGATTTTCTGGATAATTTGAGTTAGATATTTTATTTAGATCGATTAACAATAATAAAATTATGAAGGTATAATAAAAAGTAAGTGATGGTATGTTATGTTAAAAAGGTTCTCCTTACTTTTTCATATAGGTACCTTCATAACTGTAATAAAAATATATACATAACAAGCGGATTGAGAGCCTCCTCGCTTGTTATGTATATATTTTTATGTACGTTTTGTTGATTCTTTTTTATTTGATAGACTATACTCCTGGAATGGCTCGTGTAAATGCTGTTGGTATGATTCCTGTAAGCATGAAAACAGTTTTTATTTTCTAGTGTTTTTTTTACATTCGTTAAATTATTTTTTTACAGTCTTTTAGATTTATTTTTTTGAACATTAATCCAAACTAAGATTTTCTCCGGGTGCGTTTCCAAATTCAGAAAAGATACACTGAAATAAACACAAAAAATATTTGTTCCGGTATCAACTATGTATATAAAGTTCTCAACGATTATATAGGTAACTAGTTTGTTTACATAATAAGAAAAGAGATTCTATGACATTTATTGAAATACTATGCTATGTGTTAGTAGTGAACACAATGCATGCAGTTCCAAAGGGCGTTGTTTGTGTATCTCGTCTGTTTGCATTCAGTGCTCTATCAGTCGGTCATTTCATTGAGTAACCGCAAGCCTATTCAGACGGGGCCTTGGAGCTTATGGTTGAATCTTACTGACTATAGTCACTATATGAGAATCGGAATTATTATTTTGTATAGAATACAGGTGTCAAGTATACATTGATGATTTTTAACCGACTTCAAAACTTCCGGTTCTCAGTTTGACCTGTATGTATGTAGGTATGTTTGTTCACAATTATCTCGCGTTTGGGTGAACCGATTTTGATGCAGTTTTCAGAATAGTATTTGTTACATTCTGGTGAAGGTTTTGGTATACAATGAATGGGTCACCCGTGACGTCATCCGCGTGGATCCTGTACTAAGCGATATATTAGTTCAACTCGACCGATTTTTTTTACACACAATGTTTGATGTCGGTTTTCTTTTCCTAAAAAGTTATGGTACAATACAATTTTGGAAATTAACAATGATCACAATAATTAGAATTATTTTACTCATCATAAACATCATCTTTATTTTATACAGCCGCCAGTCAGGTCAAGCTATCCAAAACTGGCAAATTTTCCAATTGAAAATGAACAATACACAGCACTATCTAGTCCCAAACTTACCTGTTTTTTGTAAATATAATACATATAAATATATATGTATATTTATTTTTAACAATCGTGGTCTGTTTATTACAATGTTACTAGTGCATCTAATGTTTTGTCGTCTCTGCATCACCCCAAGGTTGTGTGGCACAAAATGTCGTATGGAATTAATACCGCCTTTATAATTACTGCGCATAAAGTATTAAAAATGGGTAGGTTCGTAAACGCGACTATCTGATAAAGACTTTTACCGTAAGTGAGCACTTAGTATTAAATGAGATCCCATGGTCGCCAGTCACTGAACGATACCATGAATTCTTGATAGCTGCCCCATGTTACCGTACTTATGTAACGAAGTGTATTGTCCAAAAACCTCCTCAGTCTATATATATAAACGGTTCATTTAATTACTGAGTAATACCGCTTGATAAAAGACGCCGTAGGTATTTAGGCCATGTCACATAGTTAGCCACGCAGAGCGGCAGCTATAAAATGCGTGTATTCGTATTCTAAGCATTGTACGGTCACCAACGAAAGTCGCTGAACATAATCAAATTTGGAAAACATCACTACACCAAAACTTTTAATTAAATTCTAGTTAACGTAAAGCTTGTAATTATCTTATAGACAAAGAACTCGTGCTACCTTCTCGTGGTAACTTCTAGATAATAAAAAATGTTAAAGCGTTTTAAAAATTGTAGACTGTACACAAATAGCAACCACCAGAAAAGAAACAAAAACCTAAATTCTGCATGTTTCAAAAAATAAAATACTAAAAAACTCGAATTGACGGAACGGTTTGCCGAGCCCTGTGACTCAAGTATGCTGTTTCATTGTGTCAAAATCGTATTTCCATGACTTTGGAATTGTAGTATTTTGACAGTTTTGCCAAACCAATCTGGTGCTTCTGTCATTTTGTCACATTGATCGATCATTTTAGTTTATTCAGGAAAGCAACACATGTCAGCTCTGACTATTCTTGACAACCTATCAAAATGTAGAAACGTAAATTGACATTAGCAATAAAATTATCTAATTAATCATTGATCATGTAACAATAAAAAAAAATTTAGGGTAGCTGTCAGTAATTATATCATCAAGACCACCTCAGTCTACCCGTGACCATGGACGCTGTAAAGGGTCCGAAACGTCGGGATTAATAATATCAATATACGCGATAAAATCCGTAAAAAGTAGTTTTATTTCAATGTATAATATTCGCGTAAATGTCAGAAATCAATAAAATTATGTCAAAGAGCGTTCAGTCTTTGGCAAAGTCAGAGGAATAGCCATTCATTCCTCAGTTGCCTACTAGGAGCCCAAATCTATACTCGCAAGTCGCTTTCAATGTGACGTCGTCTTAATACCTAAGCGTATCTCAATACAGTGTCAACCTCAGGACCGGACACAATACAGACAAAGAACAGAAGGCAATTTACTTTCAATCTTCTTGCTGTCATGCTGTTGTAATAAGTTTATTGATACTCCTTGGTATTTCAATTATATAGCCTATCTTGCAATGACAAGTTTTAATTAACTAGAAAACTTTGTTGTCTTTTATCTGACGAGCAGCACGACAAGCGATGATTATTTTATTTGGTCTTTGGGGGAAATAAAGAGAGTAATTGAAATTGCATCCAGAAAGGCTTATGTGTGAATATGGTTGTATGTAAGTTACGAAAGATGGGGCAAAACTTCGAATCCTCGGGTTTCAAAGGCCGTAAAAGTTAAGTCTTTTTGTGCGTTTTTTGACATGACAAGCAAACATACCGCGCGCTTGATGGTAAGTGCCTATAGATTGCCTGCACCCCCAGATGTAAAACTAGCGCGACGTGGTTCGCAAGACGAAAGAGATGTTCACACAGATACAAAATTTATGTGTTTTTCTGGTCTATTATAAGTATGTATTTACAAGTATACCTATTATTTTGTCTAGTGCCCACAGTACAAGCTCTGCTTAGTTTGGGACTATATTCCGGTTTTTTTCAAGTACACCATGTACTTGAAAAAAACCGGAATATAGTAATGTTAGCACATTATTGCAGTACGGTAGTACAGAGCTAAGCTATCCAAAACTGTCAAATTTTCCCAATTGAATATGAACCTTATTGTAATATCCCAAGTTGAAAATCAATTAAAGAAATTTGACAGATTGTGATACCTTAGTGTTCTGGCCTCTGTACCATCTTAGGCAGGCAAACTTAGCAGTATGAGCAGAGCCTACTATCCTCTTTAAAAAAAAAAATTTGCCTCAAGGATTTTTTTACACTTTCGATATCTAGAAACAAAGAAAAATGCCTTAATGCCCTAATATCTTTTACACCCGTTGAAACCTGACGGATCGATATAGATATCTACAGATTTTTCACATAGTTAATAGTATTTTGTCATTAATCAGTGTTAAAATAGGCAATGTTTTCAAAAAATATGAACTAGCAAAAACAAACAAAGAGTTAGGCTATAACTTATCATGCTGACATAATGCTGGTGCTGATATTTTGAGCATATGCTCAAAATGTGGCTAATATTCCTACAAACATACCTAATATACCATAAGTACCTATGTAAGGTTGTAATTTAAAAAAATAAGCTTTCCTTAATAGCGCTCTAACGACGAAAACTCCATATTCCTCGTACAACTTTCAAACTGTACTTTTATAATGAATAACTAAATAAAAAGTTAGTATGTTATTTACCTTGTTTTCTGAAATAATACTTAAACTGTGTCAAATTTCTATAGATAGAATATTCTCACGCCCCACTATGGAATGTGTAATGGGCAGTCTTATTTTATTCACCTTGCCATATAACGTATGAAACTGTGATTTTCAGGAATTATTTATATGAAAATTGAATTTTTAGGCAAGGTCTTGCCTGTTGAAGGGCTCCAGCAACTGCTGAACCTTAGCCTGTCATTGTCGTGGGGAATTTCACGGTTCTATTGCCATGACCGTAGGGCAAGTAAAGACAAGTGCAGTTTTTACATGTTACGAGTCCCAAATACCATGCCACCACCCTGGGTGCGTGGCGTTCCGCATTACAAAAAAAAGGAGGCTGGACTTTAAAATGTTAAATTATCCAATACCAACAAATTTTCATTGAGTTTTATGCAAGGTTCAATACCGCAATATTCATAAATTTCATATGCAAAAAAGTAAAGTGAAATATTTTACTAAGCTTTGAAAAAATACCGCTAAAAGCATTTCGCTATTTTCAATCAATCCTGTATGAGTTTTTCTACTACATACATTTATGTATTTTATTATTGGTAATAAAAAGGCTCACACTGCCTCGTCAATTGCCTGAATTGTGTGGTGAAGTGGCCTTTGATTGTTTGGGTTCGATTCCCAGGCCAAGCAGTTTTATTGGGTTTTTCTACACTGTACACTGCACACTAGGTCTCATAAGCACATTTCTGCCTACCCCTTCAGCATGCATATGACTGTCTTAGTGAAATCATATTTAGGTTGTTTAAAAGAAAAGACGCTTTACAGGTTAAATAGTACTATCCCTCTCTCATCTCTCATGACATACGGCACAGAGACGTGGTCGCTCACTATGAGTCTCATAAAGAAGCTCAAGGTCTCTCAGCGAGCTATGGAGAGGGCTATGCTTGGTATTTCCCTACGTGATGAAATTAGAAATGAGGAGATCCGTAGAAGAACGAAAGTTACCGACATAGCTGAAAGACTTAGCAAGCTTAAGTGGCAATGGGCGGGGCACATAGCTCGTAGAACTGATGGCCGCTGGGGCAAAAAGGTTCTCGAGTAGAGACCACGCACCGGAAAGCGCAGCGTGGGACGGCCTCCAACGAGATGGACGGACGACCTGGTAAAGGTCGCTGGAAGTCGTTGGATGCAGACGGCTTGTAACCGGTCCTCGTGGAAGTCTATGGGGGAGGCCTTTGTTCAGCAGTGGACTTCCTGTGGCTGATATGATGATGATGATGATGATCCCTCTCTCACAACCTAAAAAATTCGCGGTACAGCCTTAGATAATAATACAGGAGTCAGGGTGTAAAAAAATGTACACCCTCTCGTCTATTATGCCCTTTTATGGCATAATACTAATATTCTACAAATTTATTCAACAAAATATGGACCTAGTCTGAAATAAATGTTTATTATTATTAAAAAAATATATCAATTCGTCAAGTATTATCGATATACTAATACCATATCCCGTTTTCATGGTCACCATACTAAATCCTTATATTCGTAGCTCACACTTCAGTTTTTTAGTTAGCCTTCTACCACATACCTCAATGATGTCATAAGATTGTAAAGTACATAAGCTCTTAGAGGTTCTTTATTGAAATGAGGTAGCTATCGAGGCGCCTTGTAACAAGGGGATCCGTGCTTACACCGGGAAGACATGATGAATAGGCAAGAGGTTGCAAATGGATCAGTTCAATATCTACTTACCTTATAATATATACAATGTTTAATGCTAAGAGCGTACTGAGGTATGCCCTTTGATTGTTCACGTTGCTCAATAAACAATGTGTAGTAGGTACTGTGTATACATAACTAGTACACATAATAATATGTCATTAGCTATGTTAAGCAAGGTCTACTTTAGAGCATATTCAATGTAATTAGAATTATCTCAAATTCATCATCAACCCGTATACAGTCCCACTACTGGGCACGGGTCTCCTCTCATATTGAGAGGGATTAGGCTATAGTCCACCACGCTAGCCTAGTGCGGGTTGGCAGGCTTCACAAACCGTCGAGAAAAATCTCTAAGGCATGCAGGTTTCCTCACGATGTGTTTCTTCACCACTTAAGCGAGTGATAATTAATTATTAATACGCATATGATTTCGAGAGAAGTGATAACCAGTAATGGCCAGTAAATCCTATCCTGTCCTACTAATATTATAGATGTGAAAGTTTGTGAGGATGGATGGATGGATGTTTGTTACTCTTCCACGCTAAAGCTACTGAACAAACTTTGATGAAACTTTACAGTATTATTATATAGACTGTGGCACGGTCCGCGCTCACCACTCCCTCTCCGCGCCTCAAGCCTCATCCCGGCGCGTCGCACATAAATACGGTCGCAGACAACGCGCGGGCCTCTTTCTTCCTGCTGCAGCTGCTCGAAGCTAAGTGCCACCCTCTACCTACCGGTCCGACCTCGCCTCGAAGCCTTCACCGAACCCGCCCTGAGCTTAACTCACCCTATTCTTGCCTTAATGCATTTTAAATCGTAACCCTAGTGTCAATAAACTTGTATATGTTGTATTACTAGTGTAATTTTATTTATCTCCACTAAATAGTCCTCACTACGTGACAAGACATCAGAATAACATCTATTCCAAATTTTATAACGATTTTGAGTTAATTAGCCAAATTACAACGATAAACATACCATCATCACGCCTGGATTCCCCGAAGGGTTAGGCAGAGGTGTACTAATTTACACCCACATTTCGCCGGTATGTTTAGGTCCCATGTAATAGGGGGCGAGCCTATTGCCATTAACCGGGCACAAATCCAGACTCCGAGCTGCTACTGAGAATTTCATAGAAAAACACAATAACACTTTGCTCGACCTGGGGATCGAACCCAGGACCTCTAGCGTAGCCGTCGCGCTTAGGACCACTAGACTAATGAGGCAGTTACAACGATAATTAAAAGTAATTGTTCCACGCGGACGAAGTCGCGGGCAGAAGCTAGTAATGGATATATTTTAAATTTAAATGCACAATCTGTAATTCTCAAGTGGCTATTCTTGACAGCATAACGATTAACTTAACAATTCTCATTGAAATGTCCAAACATTACTTTCTTTAATAGGACAGGAGTACATTTAATTATGCTGATAATCTTAAATGCGTTGTTTGCTTTATTTTGGAGCCGGACTTGTGGTTAAAAAATAAGTGCCGATTAATGTAAGGAAAAGCTGTGCTTACCACAGTCAGTTGTATGTATGGGTAACATTTTTAGCACATAGTGACCATCTGACCATCATCTGCGTTGTGACGAGGACGCTAAGCTGTCCGCCCCGGTTGTTATGATAATAATTGGTGATTATAAGAAGCCCGATAATTAAAATTGTTCTAGGTTATCAATATTGTCAAGAAATTGGGCTACTGAGGTCCGATAATTCTGCCAAATTTGGTAAGACTGAAAGCCAACTCCAATATAGATTCTCAATTAAAAAATATTACGTCAAAATTGGTTTTTAAACAATTCACGCCTGTATTCCCACTCGCTAAGGGTTAGGCATAGGTGTAATGAAATGATATTTGAAATGATATTTATTTCTGTAAATAGATCTTTTAAACACGCTTTTACAAGCCAATGTTTTGATTTTTTATGCTAGAAGGCGCCGGCATTTAACTACCCTAACCTAACTGACGACAGTTTTAAACCACACAACTAAGTAAGATAGTGGAAATAAGAACCTCCTATTTTGATGTCGGTTAATAAAGGTTATTAGCTAATAACAAACTTTCGTATCCTGTATATTTGCTGTTAAAACGCTCACACACAGGTCTCAGTGTGATGTCAGTACAAGCTTGACCCCCATTAGAACGGCGGTGGATGTCGGAAGATCCGCAGATATAAATCTTTTTATTTTAACAACAAAGGAATGGTAGAAGCTGGAAGTATGTCGATAAGATATACTTTACACTAGTAGATTGAAATGCAGCAGATAAGAAAGGCTTCCTTTGAAAATAGCGAAAGATTTTCAACTATGACTGCAGTATTTAGTTTTTTACTTTTTAAACCAACTACAAAAGAGGTTATCAATTATTTTCAGAATTAGACTCAAAAGGTTAGACACCAAGCTAATTAATATTGGACGATTTCACGGGAGATTAATATTAAAGAAATGTTCTTAATCAAAACCTACAGACAAAACTGTATTTTCCAATAATAATTGAATATATACCTTATTGTTTTGTATTAAAGTTGAAAATCAATAAAAGAAATTTGACAGATTGTAGTAGCTTGATGTCCCGGCCTCTGTACATCCATAGTTCATCGGTATGGTTATGGCCCATGTAATAGAGAGCGAATCTATTGCCATTAAACAAGGGGCTCGTGCTACGTAATAACTATGCCGATCAATCGATCTGAAAGAATCTGCGTTTTTTTTTCACATTAAGACCCTTCCATACGTCGCAGCACGTAACGCTGTCGATCCCTGTTGTCATACGAACATCTATAACAATTGTTATACAAAATGCCTGACAGCCAGGCTAACCTTAGGATATCGGCATTGCCCAGAAATTGGGTAGCAGAAAGATAGCAATCGATTCGTGTAAAATACTGATATTCAGCCACATCTGGGTAGACTTGAAGCTGACTCCAACGTCAGAGACAAAGGCTAGACGGATGACGGACTTGAGTATTATAACACAAAGCTGAGTCGAAAACTGATGTGTGTAACCTCTTTCTTACACACACAACAATTTTCGACTCAGCTTTATACTTATGTAGAGTTCCAAAGAATTATTTGGATGAATTTACTGTTAACAAACCTAATCTCTATCTTTTTGTATTTTTTTATCATTTTCCATGCTAAGATTTTAATGTTATTAAGCAAAGGAAAAATTCGACCGCGGGCAGGATTCGAACCTGCGTCTTTTGCTTAATAACATTAAAAGCTATTCTCACTATGCATCTGGTTTTCCATACTAAGACCAAGTTGTCAATAATGTTTAAACTTCATTACCGTACAAATGCGAAACATGTAAACTACTTCGATAATGTTTAGAAACTATAGTTTGACAATCTTGTCGTGAAACTATTTATCGGTTAATATCTATGACATTAATATGGTTGCAATGTTGTTTTAGTGGTAGTTTGTATAATATAATATAAGTAATGTACCATATCATCAGGGCTCTATACGTCAAAGAATTAAAACCCTTCGTGGAACAGACGTGATGTAATGTATGTGATGTTCGATGATTATCTCGGCATAAAAATTAAAAATCAAATGTACATTTTAGCGAATCTACTAGACTCCGTGATTTTTACTTTATAGGCTTTTAACTATACAGTGGGTTATGGTAATTATTTAAATAAAAATATAAGACTCAAAAAGTTATTTCAAGCTGAGTTAGCCTACGACTGCGAGTCTCTCCCAGAATAACTTAGCGCCAGTTATTCTGAGAGAACGACGTTTGCGCCACGGTTTACGGATCTGATTCCCGAAAGGAACCAATATTTTGTGTCAGTAGGCAGTTGTTTGGGGTCTGTGTTTTGTACATGTGAAGAGTTATAGAGCATAGAAAGTTTTGTGTGAGGATCTGTGTGGAGTTTTTTTTTATATGTAGGTGTTTCCAAACACTAAGCTCTAAAAAAATACAAACCACATTATTGTCACAACTACTGTGACCATACAATTCAAGAAAAAGAAAATAAATCTGTAAAACACAATAGCACATGTTTTCAAGAGAGAAACAAATCTTGTTTGGTGTGTAATAGCCTTAACTTTCCAACATTTTGCTAAGCTTATTACGTTATCTAACTGTGTAGCACCATTGAGGTATTATACTCAACTAGCGACTTGACGACAAGAGTCGCATGCAGCGGATTTTACCACAATGTACTTACATAATATTGCGGTCAGTTTTAAATACATCACTGATTTACCTGATGTGATAAGACTGCCCATAGAGACGGCTACAGATCAGATCATTGTCTAGAGCGGTACGATAATACCTCAATGTAAGGCTAGCTTTATTATCGCCGCAAACGATCCAGTTCCAAGACAGTATCGGATGAAAAGGAATGTCCCAACAAAGGACTTAACGCTGTTTACGTAATTGGCAAGGGACAGAAAAGGTGCGTATTGTTGAAAACGTTGGATCAAAAGTTTGTGAAAAAAACTAGCTTCAGTGTTAATGTCGTTTGGTAAAATTAGTTTGTGTCAGAATTGGAATTGGGTTAGACTGAATTTGGTTTCTAAGTCATGTAATCTAGAAAATAATATTTAGTGAGTACTTTATTGTATAGCGTTAAACGAAATACCTTTTTGTAAGATATGGCTCTGTCACTTCTAGCGGTCAAAATTATATAAAAATTTTAAAAACGAATAATGTTGTTCATACCTAATTGAATTTATTTATGGAACCGTGTCCCGCTCTCAGGACAAAGTATTTTTTAATATTATCTATGTCATTCCTGACCGGTTAAAAAAATCTTGATAATATTCATTAGCACTAAAGTAAGTGCTTTCTTTATAAAACATTGATGCAATAAACCAACAGTCTGCCCCGATAACACCAGAATATAATATTTTTGTTAATTTATCTAAGTTCACAAGTCACAACATAAAATGCAATTGTCTGTGGACGCCCACAAACCTAACATAGTGCGCAGCAGTGCCAAAAGTTAACATTTCTCTTTATGTTTTAAAATAAGAATACAATTTTTTTTCTTGTGACAATGTTGGTATGACCTTTGTAATTGTGTAAAGTTGGCACTAACTATCGTGTTCAATTATTCACGTCATTCGTTCAAAAAAGTTTTCTCTACAGTTTTATTTTTTTATAATATCACGCCTACATACGATTTACTTGTGTCTTATTGTATTTGAATCTAGTAAGAGAAAAAACTACTGTTCTACAGTCAGATTATCTGGCTGGGTTATTTTTCATGTCTTTGTTGCGTAATATAAGTTTTCCCTGCATCTATTTCATCATTTATTTCATTCAAAATTACTCTATGTAGGTATTTTGTAATCAAAAACGTGTTACGTGATGTGATGTGATAAAGCCTCTGGTTCGTGAATCCGATGCCTTATTCAATGGACTTTATTAGCCATTTGTTTAACATTTAATTAATTGTTATTGTATGCTTTTTGATCCTATTTTAATAACATTCTTAAGAAAGCGCCGTTTGGGACGAACTCCAATTAACCAAATAATAATTGGTTACAGCGATTAATTTACTGTTGTTTGTCACGCAATGATTCGGTATATTTACTTTATAAATTATATTTAGGGTGTCACGTCGCTTATTTTGGAAAGGGTCCGAGTTACTGTAAACTTTGGTCAAAGCTGTTCAAAGACAAAGAGGAATTCGACGCATATTCCTAATTTAATTCAGATTTATTTTAGTTTTAAAAGTAAGACATTTCTTCGCTTCAAAGTTAGTTGATTTTTTTGCAATAAAAACACAATAATACACGCATATTTGACTCGCTATCCCTCTCGCATCTCAAACCAAATAAAAATCCGTTGAGAACACTTAAATATTCCTCCAAAACACGCAATACGTGTCATAGACTATACAAAAGGCGGGAAACTGTCTTCCAATCTTTTTTTTATAACCTTGTTCCGAGGCATATGCCATTTTCCGATCCTCACGTGAATCCTAACTGAAAGATTGACTAGTTTTATTGACTTCAGGACGTGTTGTGGACCCTTATCTAGTTGTAGAAATATTTCTGCAAGTTTTTTTTTTTTTGAGTTAACACCTCTTTTTAAACAACATCTTAATGTGGGCCAACCTCTTAACCTCTTAAACCTCTATGGTTTGTTGGTATCACAAATTAACAAACTTGTAATAAATTAGTTGTTAATTTTTTTAATAATAATATTTAATATTCTTGGACAATTTTACAGAGCACCATCTAGTCCCAAAGTAAGCAGAGCTTGTACTATGGGTACTAGACAATGGATATAATACTTATATTATTTATTTGTAAATACATACTTACAATACATAAGAAACACCCTTAAAACACAAACACTTATGTTCATCACATAAATATTTGTGTCCTGTGGGAATCGCCCACGACCTCGTGATTAGCAGGCCGACTCTCGACCCACTAAACCACAGACGTTTTATTTCTACAAATGCCTCGGAGATCACGTAAAGCCTTCGGTTCCAGTTGTCAACATTTTTATCAATCGTTAGTGGTAGTCAGAAGCCCAAAAAGCCTGACAACCAGTCTATCCTCAGGATATCGGTATTGTCCATAAATTGGGTTGCGAAGGTCTGTTGTCTGTCACTTCGTGTAAAATACTGATATTCAGCCGTATCTGGTTAGACTGGAAGCCGACCCCAACATAGTTGGAAAAAAAAATGCACATCGTAATAGGAATGTTGTTATTTTTTATTTTAACATCAAAAATATTAAAACTATTTGCAAATTGTACAAATTATTAAGACTACATACTATTTATATTTCAAAAATTAACAATAACTTCATAGCTTTTTATTCTGTCGCGACTTTATAATATTCATATAACTTTTATATTCAGATAAGACAAATAAATTTATGATTCGACAGAAACTCTATAGAGAAGCTGTCAAAATATCAAATTTATTCTTTTGATAAAACATAATTGAATATTTTGAATTCTGTCACGCGAATATTCTGACATTGAAATCAAACTACTCTTTAAGGATTGTATAACGCGTATATTGACATTATTATTATTCACTTAACATTTAACATTGATGACGTCTTTGGTCTAGTGGTTCGTGTATCGTATTGCTGATCACGAGGTCGGCTTCGATTCCCACAGAACACAAATATGTATGTGATAAACATTTAAGTGTTTGTGTTTGTTTGGGTGTTTCTTATGTATTATAAAAGTATGTATTTACAAAAAAAAAGTAGGCATATAAGTATTATATCCATTATCTAGTACCCATAGTACAAGCTCTGCTTAGTTTGGGACTAGATGATGGTGTGTAAAATTGTCCGGTATGTGCATATTATTGATTTATTTTCGAATATTTTCCATTTCCACTGTTCTATTTATAACTACATCAGTTGTATGGGGGTTATTGTCGGACACTTATCGTTAAGGTCACACCGATACGTCATTAACATGAGTGGTATAAATCAGAACCGGTGTAGTAGTGATATCGCTAAACAAACTGACCGTTCGGAAAACATTCGACGTAGTATATGATTCAGAACCGCGGGAAAACCAACAATTAGATAGGTATATACGGAGAAGTATGTAAATTTCTCATAATTATGACTGTAATTACGTGAACTATAAGGTTATTTTTTGTAAAATTTGGCATGAACTATTCCAGATAAACATATAGTTCTAAAAGGAGTGGTAGGATTTTATATGCCGATTTTAATTCCTCACATGACCGCACGAGGCCTTTCTGTACTCATCTTTTCCAGAAACGTCAAACGACTGCCATGATTAGGGTACCATCTATGTAAGGCAGAAGTATCCTCCGTAGTCTAGAATGCAGAAAATGTCTAGTTTTTTGTTGCTTTGCGTGATTGGAGCATAAAGGTATGCGACCTTTAATTTCAGCGAGACCCGCGAAATTCAAAAATATCTCTAAGACAACGCTGAGCGCTTGTCTACACCGTAAAATACTCGTCGAATGCGTAAAATACCGCAGATGGTAACCCTAATCGTAATAGGGCTAAAGAAGCCACCAATTTATCAAAACCCGTGGAATGAATTTGTATTTAGAATCTATAACAGCTCCTTATCAATTTTCTGATGTGAATTCATCAAAATTTGCAGGTCATAGTAGTTATCAGAATATCCATTTCGATATCATGCAAATTTAAAACAACACACTATAACTAAGTAAATGAGATTGATTATATCTTTGATAAAAATGGTTTTACTCTGAATATAAAGGAAATAACCGTAACTGAATCGCTCATTTTAACCAATATACACATTTATTTATTAATAGACCTGCGTATTTCTCTCATATTAAAAAAAAATAAAAGTAATAACTAAAATACGTTGTAGAGGGGTTATTTGTATAAAATTTTCCACATCCCAAAATATATGAGATGGTGATCTGATATTAATTCATAAAAAACACAATCTAAATTATATAGGTATTTGAAAAGTTTATAATTTTCTCTCTCTTGTCTTACACGGTCAGCTTTTGCACTCCCTTGTTGAATCATAAAACTACCAGATAGTAAGTGGTCATTGCCGTCCATGTTCACCTGCAATATCGGAGTTGCAGATGCATAGCCAGTGGCCGTACCACAACCTTATTGCGATCGTTTTCCGATTGAGAGAGAGAGAAAGAGATGTCGCTCTATAAATTAAATAGCACCATCCCTTTCTCACAACCTAAAAATTATCGCATTAACACGTTGTCGTACGGCCTCTGACCTTGAAAGCCCTGCATTTACACGCCGTTTGAGATCCCATGTTATAGGAAAATAGCAAAACAAAAATGCACCACTAAATTAACATGTACGTGATCATTAATATTATCTCTCGTATCAGTAAGTAGAAGAAATATAATATATTACATATCTATTACTCACCATCCCGCTGTTACTATACAGGGTGTCATACGACTCGGCTTTCGACGCCACGTTCCGCAGCTTGCACGGCTTCTTCAGCGGCGGCGGCGGCTGCGCAAGCTTGTGCGACGGTGACTGGTGTCCACCCCCGCCCCCCGGCGCCACATGATTCGCACTCCCCTTATTCTCCTTCTCTTTCACTAGCTTACTATTGTGTGTCAGGTTGTTCTTCGTGAAGTTCCCGAGCTGTTCGAACATGCTCGTCAAGTGTTGGGACATCATCTTGATCGGTATTAGTGATGTTCCGCTTTGTTCTCAACTATGTCGATATCGACAGTACATTTCTATCGCACTGATTTTAATTTTTGTTTGATTGTTGTTTCTTACATGTTTTTGGTTCTGCTGGTTGTGAATGAAAACTCTTCTTTAATTTAGGTTATATGCCTACTTGGGTATGTGAATAAATTGAGATACCTACATCAAAATTCTACATTTGTGTTCACAGAAATAGCACTAAGAACTTGATTATATATCCGTCAGAGTGCTACTGTACCAATAATTACAAGACGCCTCCACCCAAACATTTAATGCACATTTCTTCATTGATGTATAAAGTACAATCGTATTAAAGAAGTGACGTGAAAATGCTGTAGATTCTGTTACTTGTCTATAAATAGAGATTTTGTCGTTCGTTCGAATATCATTCGAATACTGCATTTTTTTTTTAAATATGCTTACTTAAAATAAAAACATTTCTAAAAGCAGCTTTTCTAACTTGCCAAATTGTAGCGTTCTCTATGCAACTTGAGGAATAACACATCGCATAGTAGTTTCTTCTCTAATACCATTTAAGTCAATGGTTTGGCTCAAACTTTCCTAAATAAGCTCTCGGCAACATTTGCAGCGTTTTCGAACGAGGTCGACGTGTAAAACAATGACGTCACAAATGCGATACTGTCACACGGATTCCGGAGCGAGCTCCCCGAGGCAAGTTGTCTTGGTGCTAACCTATACAATACTATACATTTGAGACATATATTCTGTGTACATTAATTAGGTAGGTAGACATTTATAGAAACAATGTTGGTGAAATTGTGAAATAATTTGAAATGGTTTTATTTCTATAAATCTTACTCATAAGTAAATTCATACACTTGTATTCCCTGGATAGTTAGGTAGAGATGTTTTAATATACACCTAGAGTTTATCGGTATGTTTGGGATGTAATAGGGGGAATTCCATAAAAAAAAACAAATACCACTGCTCAACCTGGGACTCGAACCCAAGACCTCAAGCGTAGCAGTCGCATTGTGGGCCAATGTAGCAGTTCCGTAGTATATCCTATTTTATTTTTTATTTTATTTATAAAGGCTCACCAACAACTACTTAAACTATTTTATTAATATAGTGCATGAACATACATATCTCTAACCTGGTGCTAAAAGGGTCAAAGTGAAAAAATAATCCGATAATTAGCATTAGGTATAGCAACGAACGAAGTTTCAAGAACGGACTGCTAGAAGGTTGCTTTTAGTCAAGAAATTTCGCTTTATTAAAAACTGTGCAGTTAGGGTTAAACATTGTAATTAAAAAAGGGCTTAAGTTAACTTTTGATTCTCACAAAACTGGACTTTGGGCCTTTTTGCATCAGGCCACAGATATAAGTCAAGTATAGCAGCCTCTTACAGGCGAGCACAACATGCGCTTAAAATAATCAACAATTATCGAGTTAAAATTTTAACAAATAAAATTTATCAAAAAGTTCTTGCATAATAATATGTATGTTGTCTTTTCATTTCTAGAATTTATATCCAAAATATAATGGAACATGTAATTAAGTACTAATACAAAAAAACATTTTAAAATAATGAGATGAGTTAATACTTCTATTTAAATTATACCGTATTTGTTGTTACTAAAACTTCTTTTTGAATATTTATAAGCCTAGTATAAAACTTCACTGAAGTATGAAGCAATAATTTTCTTAATTTATATGATCTCGCACGTTAAAACAAACTGTTGTAAATTAAACAAAGTTTCAAGAACTGAGAAGCATCGTAAACTGATGTAACACGGTGTTACGATATTTTAATGGTAAACTTCGCTACTCAGTTGAGTTGTTCTACTTGTGAATCAACAAGTCAGCGAGCTAGAGTTCTGCTCTTAATACAAAGTTAACAGTTACACTTAGGATCGTTACTTAGTTACAATCGCATTTCTGTATTGACTCTCAGTTTAAATAAATATTTTGAATAATAATAATACGAAAATAGGGTAATCTATAACGGTTTTGTAAGTCAGTATTTTAATAAAACTTTTTAACAAAAAAATTAAACCGCCGAAAAACTGAAAAGCAAAAAATAATAAACGTTTCTTATTTAACCATAATAACTAAGTTCTTATACTAATGTAAGTAAACTTAATTAATTTTAAGTCGGCGCCAAACAATCGATGAACAATAAGAGATCACTAAAGATAATTATTATATACAATATATTATTACTTTGAATTTAAAGAAATAGCCAAATCAAATTAACAATGAAACGTGAAATCTCTAGCGATGAACATAATATAACATTCCGAAAAAATTGGCGATAAAAAGATACCCCCAATAAAAAAAGAATTATCAAAAGCAGACTACTCTGTATAAAGTTATACGTGGTTATATATACACGTCGAATTGAGAACCTCCTCCGTTTTTTGTTTTTCGTCGGTTTAAAAATACCCATATTTACTATCATCATCATCCGTAATAAAGATTTTTTTAAGAACCCAAGTTAATCTAATTTTAAAATTCAACAAAATTTTATAAAACGAACAGTCCAAACGTGACAATCTGAGAAAAGGAATTGAAAAAAGAAATTCCACATTTCCGCCAGACAAAATGAACGTATTTCCTTTTCAACTATTTTTTTAAACCCTTCCAGAAGGAAATTGTGAAAAAATATAAATATATTTAAGGCGATGTTTTCAAGAGGAAGTGTCCCGGAAAAAACAAAGACGTCCGTCATAATAGGAGCTCAGAAAGTCGCTTCAAAGAGGCCGGGCCTCGCGGGTAAAGTTGCCCTTATCTCGCACTACTTCTATCAAATCACACTTATCTACTTTCTCTATTGATTGGAATTTAGTGTTTTGCCTATTGTTTGGCAATACAAAGCGTTTATTGTTCGGCTCTTAGGTCCAGGCTGTTACGTTATGAAAAACATCGTTCCGGTTGACCCAAGACCCCAGTTTTCACGTCGCCGATCACACAAAAGTCAAATAAATTAATAAAAGCCGAGGTCCCGGTAATATGAGCAGGGAGAGACATTTTCTGATAAGAGGCCTCTGCCGCTCATATGAAAAAGAAACCCTACGAAAATATAAAGAACGACAAAATTAAGATTTATGTTTTCTTTTAATCATTCTTCTCCAGATTCAAGAGGCGATTAATTTAAATTACTCAAGATGGCATATAATGAGAACGAATATCGCTAAGTACATCTTAATCTCACTAAGTAAACCAATTTGGGAACTAATCTAAACATAATCTAGACTTCTATTTAATTAGCTTACCTGCAGACAGAGCTTAGAACAAATTTAATATTTTTGATTGTGTGAAGCCATTATTATCTGAACAAACGATTTTAGGATCAAATACTAACGAGATATTTCACAGAATAAATAATTAACAAAAAAAACTACTACAACCATTTTGGGATGTATCTTTATCTTTATGTATCTGTCTGCCAACCCGCACTAGGCCAGCGTGGTGGACTATAGCCTAATCCCTCTCTATATGAGAGCAGACCCGTGCCCAGCAGTGGGACAATATGTGGGTTGATGATGATGATGATGATGATCTTTAGAACTAATTGCCAAATACCAACCAAATTAAATATGTTATCTCCAAAGTATACTCTATGAAACAAAAATTAATGTTCAAAATCGAGCCATAGATAACAAAGTAATGCGCGAACATATTATATAAATTTGGTACACAGGCATTGAACCTCCTTTGTATTTGAAATCTGTTAAAAAAAAAACAAAATTTACAAGATCAGTTCAATAAAAAGAAAAGTGCAATAATAAAATCGAATCAGTTAAGTCAGCCACGAATATGTCAGCTGGAAATCTTCAAATATAACTCAAATGGTACTAAAATATATATGAGAACTTTGACCGCACATTCATAAAGCAAAGAAGAAATCATCTTTGGCATTTTCATTCTCTGGGGTAAATCTTCAGACCAACGGTTTTTTTAATATTTTGCTGCTAAGCTGAATAAAATAATTTCTCCGTCCCGGATTTCTGTCTAGGCCTACAAGACAGCAGCCTATAAAGCCCAGCCACTGTTTTTTTTTTTCATAATATTGTCACTTAAAGACGAATGTAAAACTTCGTTTTGTAAACTAACCACTCTTGCAAATTTGTAGGTAGATTGTATTATACAATCTTAATCGATATTTTTTGCAAAATACTTCTTGTTTTTTTAATGCTGTGTCTTTTTTCTAAGAGCCGTGTGGCTATCCAGGCCTATGTTCTAATATATGCTGTTCCGGTTTTGATGGTTATGTAGCTAAATAAATTACTAGTCAATTGAGCAAATCCACCGACCCTTGGTGATACTAGCGTCCTTGAACTACTGTAGTTGCTTACCATCAGGATGATGAATCCTTGTTTACAACGTTAGTCAAAAAAAAAACATTACGATGTTTACAATAACTAGAGTACTACTATGAATATGTAATACGTATTGCGTTACATACTACAAAATGTAAGATACAAGAATACGTTATTATTTACGTGTCTTGCTTACAAAAACAAGAAATTGTCGTAAAATTTTTCACCTGAGGTGAGTATCTTGTGGGTTTATCGTGTCTGGTCGGATCTTACACACATTAAAGTATCAAAACACACGAGCGACTAGCTTTTTATATCAGTAGCATGCAAGTTTACAAGAAATGTTGAAAAATTTGTAAATACAGCTTAGAAATTGATGACACAATCTATACTTTATATTATTATAACGCTGAAGAGCTTGTTTGTTTGGTTGAACGCGTTAATCTTAGGAACTACGGATCCGAATAGTTTTTTTTTGTGATGGAATGAGGAAGATTATAGGCTATAGAACATCACACTACGACAAATAGGCGCCGAGCAAAAAGGAATAAAGGCGGGTGACACCGCGGGGGACAGCTAGACTGATATTAAAATATGATGACATAATATTTACGACCCTTGATGTGTTTTATGACGTCACATTTGTCAAAATTAGTTAACTAATATAACTTTTACGAATACTATCTGCGAAGTTCCTAATGAGCCGTCAGCGATGATCCATAGGCTTGTCAACTATAATTACGTTCAACCTCAAAAAATAAATGCGGAATATTATAAGTATCTTTCCCCATATTCCAAAATAATTTACTTTGAGAGGGAAATTTAAGCAAAAATAAATAATAAAAAGAAACCCTGAACTACAAAGGAAGACCCAACTCTTCCTTTTTTGAACTGTGAATACAGGAACTTTACTAAAAATAAAAGTTTACATAGACGATACCAAAGAGGTTTTGCACCGATCGTAGTAAGTATTAATCTATAGTCTTTGCATACTAATCTGGGAGATAGGCGTGATAGTAAGTATATACAAGTAGTCTAAAGTACCACTTTAAAATACGAAATGATAATTATAGCAACAAAATAAACAACATGCTGTACAAGCTTGCTTGCTCATCAATTTAATCTTTAAGGAAGGTAGTTTTTTTTAATAACCCTTCGGAGAATACAGGCGTATATGGATACGCCTGTATTCTCCGAAGGGTTAAGCAGAGGTCCCCAGAGACCCCATGTAATATGGGCGAGCCTATTGTCATTAACATGGCACAAATCTCGACTCCTAGCTGCCACTGAGAATTTCATAAAAAAACCTAATAACACTGCTTGACCTGGGTATTGAACCTAAAACCCCAAGCGTAACAGTCACGCTTACGACTCAAAGAAGGAGATAGACTAATCAATGAGGCAGTCATCAATTTAATTTGTATGGAAAATTGATTTTTTTACTACCTATCACTGCCATTACAATTTCCTATTTTAATATGCAAAAATAAGACTAGCCTAAATACTGATGTGGTTGGTGATTGTTTCACATCATAACGTCCGTCATCCCTACTCGAGAAGAACCTTCGGAAAGAAGTCGGTAAAAAATAAGGTCGTATAAATAAATAAATATCAGGGTTTTAGAGTCACGTGTGTCGGTGCTAAACCCCGGTTTCAGGAGAGTATAACAAACGACCGGTGGATCATTGGGATCGGAACGTAGATACGTGCCGCTTACGAGGATAAGGAATCAAGCGTATATTCAAGCAGAGACTTATATAGCAATATTGTATTTTTAACCGACTTAAATTTTCTCGGCAGCAGCACCACACGAGTCTCTAAAATCATCTTCAATAATAGAAAGGACAAAACCCGAGCTGTCATCGGAGCAACCAATGACGTGCTCTCAAAATTAAGCTGGCTTTGAATAATCATTGTAGAGCTTGTGGTGAATTCAAGGAAATAATGCAGGACATTTCGTGTATTTGTGACGTCCTGGCAACGAAACGAATGAGCCATCTTGGTAACGAATACCCGAAGCCAAAAGACTATAGGTTCCTTCCTCTTAGTGGGCTAGCCACCTTGAGGAAGCACGTATTGGAAGAGTAAGGAATGCAATGTGAATTTAGTCGAAGTGTTGTTGGCTAGGCCAGCCTTCAACATTCCTCCTTTTTTAAGCCTTCTTTGGGGCTGGTAAGGAAGTGTTTACGGTATTTTATTTATCATGATTTGGTAACAAACTAATACAACAAATACGGGCCGCCTAATGGTAAGCGGCAACCATAGTCGTAGACCCTTGCAACAGTATCACTAACGTGTTGTTATCTTGGGTGTTATGTCTCATATGCCCAATAATTTCACTGGCTACGTTGCCCTTCAAACCGGAACAAGCTAAGCACATTATTGGTTAGCTGTGAAATAATTAGTAACTCCAGACAACCAACCCGCACTAGGCCAGGTAGTGGACTATAGCCTAATCCCTCTCATTATGAGAGGAGACCCGTGCCCAGCAGTGGGACAATAATGGGTTGATGATAATGACTCCAGACAAACTCTACAGCATGAGCGGAGCCGACCTTATCATTACGAAACATGAATATAATAAAGATTATATCAATAAAACCAGACTACAATTAGTCAATTAGGTTAAAAAAATATGTAGGTACCTACATATTTTTTTCTTTTAATTCCAAAACTCCTTTGAGTAGAGATACTTCTTTTGGTGTAGGTAAAGAGGCCAGCACATCAAGCTACCACAATTTGTCAAATTTCTTTGATTGATTTTCAACTTTAATATAAAGGAATAAAGTTCATATGCAATTGGGGAACTTTCACAGTTTTGGATAGCTTGACCTGCTAACGTCTGTACAGTAAAACATATTCATAAGTTTCACTGTTTTGACCAACTTAAAAAGTGAGAGGTTATGTTTATGTTTTTTGTTGTGCTCATGGATGAAAATCGCATTCATTGAAGTTTCTTTGTGGTAAAATTAAATTATTTTTGTTCGTCTACAGGATAATGGGGGGACAGGGGACGATGTGACGCCATTAAATGAAACCACAAAAATAAATCAACTTGCCATACAAGTTTTTCAGCGCATCAATTTAAATTGTATGGATTGTTTTTGTTATACCATTTCCTATTTTGAATTGCTTTTTAGACTGGTTTAAGCTGTTGTTTATTACGTAATTACGCGTCTCCACTCTACAGCCTCTTATTCCTAAAAATCAGCTGTTCGATTCATTTGTCGAGATGAGTGAACTTATATATACGAAACAACATTATTTTTACGATTTCAAGATTGGTCTCGTAGTAAATGTTGGTCATACCTACTGATGATTACAAAGACCCGATATAATTTTTTCGGCAACCAAAAAATAGGTACTTTACTTTTCTGGAAGGCTTGGCCCAAAATATCCTTGAGCCGTGAGGAATGGAAGGAGAGGAGGAAGGCCTTTCCCTTGAAGTGGAACAATAGCTGAATAATAAGGTATATTTAAATGGATCGTTATCCAAGTCAAGTTTCAATGCAACTTATGGGTATATCTTTTAATGTTACGGCAAATCTTACGAAGCGGAAAGCTTCCTGAAGTGCGTACTGAATTTTACGGGTCAGAGTAACTATAAATATTTTACGAGCAATCCTACATAAAGTTAAATGCGATGTAGTTGGAAAATAAAGCTTATGCTGTATCAGATAAAGTACCTTTAATATATTCATAGCGGTATTACGTTACGAGTAGGTATTGTAGTTTTTTTTAGCAACCCTTTTACTGTTGAATGATAAGTAAGGCTGTATAGTCCACCACGCTGGCATAGTGTGAGTTGGCAGGCTACACACGCCGCCGAGAAAATCTCTTAGGCATTCATATTTCCGAACGATATTTTCCTTTACCGTTTAATCGAGTTATAATTAATTATGAACTAGCGAACCGTCTCGGTTTCACACCGGTGGAATATACCGATAATAAATATACAGTGTGAGTCTTCATAATGTGCACATATTAACATAAGGGAATCTATGCTTAATTTTATCGACAAAAATCATTATGAAATTAAAAAAAATATATATTAAATTAATAAATTTATTGAACGTGTAATCAAAACGGTATTACCTACTTTTAACCTTTAATCTTGTTATGGAATGCTCTTCCATCTGAAATCAGGATGGCAAACAGTCGGTTTTCCTTTAAATACAAGGTACGGAAACACCTCCAGGATAGTTCGTTGGCTGTTTCATCATCTCGACGTTGACCTATCTGGATATTTTTTTTATATATTTGTATGTATATATGTATGTATTTTTAAGTATTTATTAGTTATATATTATATAAATATAAATGTAATATATTGTGTAGTTTTTTTTTGTAATTGTGTATTTATAACCTATATTGTATATTAAATTTTAGTCACCAAAAATCTCATAATGTAAATAGTGCATCTACTGTGATCTTATTCTCTCTCCATCACCCTAAGGTTGTCTGGCAGAAAATGCCTAATGGCATTAAGACCGCCTTTGTACCATCAGTGCATAAAGATAAAATAAATAAATAAACCAAAATGATCTATCATACAAAACACTCAATAATTATTAGTAATAATTAGGCGTCTAAATTGGGGAATAAACTGTGCTCAATTGAAAATTGCGATGGCTTTTTCTTCTACTAATTTTTGTTTACACGAGGGTCGCAGTAGCGAACAATAAATTTAAAGTATGGTTTTTGTCCGACAAAATTAAGCATAGTTTTCCTTATTTTAATATGTGGACATTACGAAGACACTGTATATTCATACGTATAAAACTTCTAGAAGAACTTCTGTAAACAATTGTCATAGGTGTTCGTATGACAACCAAGACTTTACGTGCTCTCCGAGACATGCATGTATTAAGAACGGTCACCCATCCACAGACTGACCGCGGCTAGAGCAGCTTTACCTTGCAAATCGGTTGATCAGCGTACTTATTACATACTTAGACGAAATTCTAAAACCACTAATTCGTTATTAGTAGTTATACCACTCTAATAATATTGATCTCCTTTGCATACACAACAGTGTCCTAAACGAAACACGTGTTCACTGACGAAGATTATAATGGAATCAGTCCTTAACCCTATTAATGCTGCGCGCACCACCGACGATAATCCACGTTTACGACATGACCTTAACTTTACATTGATCCAACCCTGCGGCTGCCGGGTGAACTAATCAAGTGTGCACCACGCTAAGTTTGTGTTGAATATTAAATACATCATATCGTACCTGCACTCTCTTGACAATGGATGTACGGTCAGCAACGAAAGTCGTTGAACACGGCTAAATTTTTAAAACATGACAACTCGAAAACTGGTCCACATATTTTTTTTATTTTGAATGTAAGGTAAATATTTAATGATCATCTATGCAATGGTTTCGCACAACCTTCACAGGTCAGTAACTTCATATTAAAAATCGTATTGAAGATTGTAACATGTTATGCGACTTTTGTTGCTGACTGTACCGCAATACTGCGATTTCTTGAGAAAATTCGTGTTTCAATATCTTTACAAGTCAAACATTAGCGCGCTCTTGGTTTGTGTGACTATATACTGTTCAATAAAATGTATAGAAATTTAATCACTAAATTGATTTGCTACTGTTAGGAACTAATAAGAAATGACGGAAGAACAGCCCAGTAACACTGCGTGACCTGGGAATTAAACCCAGGATCTTCTAACATAGCAGTTGCACCAACCACTACACTAACAGTTATAGGCAATAGGCGAAGTATATTCTAAACTAAGCCATGTTAAACGCCAGGACAGCTGTTAAGGTACTAAGTGGGTTATTGCGACGCTTGAAGGCATTGACCTAGAAACCTGGTACTCTATATATAATGCTGTAATAATATCTGGACCTATCGTCAGGTAGATATAGGTAGTATATGTGTATATCATCATCATCAACCCATATACTGTCCCACTGCTGGGCACGGGTCTCCTCTCATATTGAGAGGGATTAGGCTATAGTCCACCACGCTAGCCTAATGCGGGTTGGCAGACTTCACAAACTGTCGAGAAAAATCTCTAAGGCATGCAGGTTTCCTCACGATGTTTTCCTTCACCGTTTAAGCGAGTGATAATTAATTTTAATACGCACATGAATTCGAAAAGTCAGAGGTGCGTGCCTTGGGTTCGAACTCGAGACCTTCGACTTGGCAGTCATACTACTAGGCTATCACTGCTAGACTTTATATACTTACTACATATTTATTTGTTTATTTATTTACTTTTAATAACCCGGTTCACAACCAATTACAATATACAAAGAGGACAGAATAACAAAAAATATTGAATTTAAAATTAAAAGAAAACAAAAATAAGATTAAACATTAAGACTATAACATAACATAACTATACACAGAACTTCAGGTACATGATCATAATTACATTATATTTGTCTTCGAACAAATCGCAATTTGGGGAGGCAACACGCATATCATATAAGCTTTTCACTACCTATTGAAATCGACGTCACCATAAATAGAATTAAATTCTGATTCTTTCTTTAATGGGTGTTTCTTATGTATTATAAGTATGTATTTACAAAAAAAAGTATATAAGTATTATATCCATTGTCTAGTATCCATAGTACAATCTCTGCTTAGTTTGGGACTAGATGGTGCTGTGTAAAAATGTCCCAAAAATATTTATATTTATAATAAATTATAATTAAAATTCTGAATGTGAAGGCAACTTTCGACTTGGCGGGTGGGACTCACGGTGGTTTAGTGGTCATAGCATCTGGTGTACCTAACCAGGAGACGCAGGTTCGAATCCTGCCTGCTGTCGAATTTTTCCTTCGCTAAATAATTTTAAAATCGTAGCATGGAAAATGTCAAAAAATACAAAAAGGTACCTACGACAATCGTTAGTAGTATTTATAGTATGGAAGATTGTCATGGATCGTCCACCACCCGGGGAGGTGGCAGGGTATGTCGGACTAGTACCGACTAAAAACCGCACTTTCCTTCACTTGCCGAATAGTCATGGGACCCGTGAAATTCCATAACAAAATTGTAAGCAAACCTGCACTTACCGACAAGGTTCACAATCTGTTCGATTTTATCACTCGGAAAATTCTAAATAGGCAAAGATGGCGGCGCGGAACTCATGACATTCATCCAATCAGCACGCTAGGTGCCTTCCTTCACATTCAATATGATATCAGTTTACGATTTCATGTTCACAATCAAACGGTGACCTACATTCACACGCTTTTTTTCAATCAGAGAAGGCAGAAACTACACAACCTCCAGCTACATTGAAAATGCTTTAATTTGTTATATACTAACACTTGATTATTACATTTATAAAAGGGCCCGCTGGATATACAAATTTTTTGAATTTAATTTCTGAGTTACTATCAAAGATTTTTGATAATGAATGCATAATTTGAAAGGTAAAAACGCCAGCAGGTCAAGCTATCCAAAACAATTGAATATGAACCTTATTACTTTGTGTTAAAGTTAAAAATCAATCAAAGAAATTTGACAGTTTATGGTAGCTTGATGTACTGGCCTCTGTACTTTCGAAGGAGTATCTCCAGTATTTTTTTTTAATTCTCTTAGTATTCGAATAACGGAGGGGCCTGCCGGCCGAAAACTGAAATTAAATGCCATTTGTATATTTGTGGAGGAGGTACATTGAATATTATTGTTGTTTTGGACAGGTACATTCAACAAGCTATCAGCCTACATCGGTTTCGTTGCTTATGGGGGGCGCAGCTCAATAGAAACACATAGCAATTGTTCCACAGTTAGTTCTTTTGCATCGTCCACGTTGGAACACCTTGCCATACACATGTACAGTCAACAAAAGAGTTTGGTATACAGGTAGCGAAAGAAATCTGCATCTTTACACAGATTGTGATTTAAATAATTACCCGTCAAAGGGTTTGATGTGTAGCAGCATCCAATACCTGCGTTTTGACACATATTGCGTGATACATAATTTAGTTTATTTATTTATTTTAAATTAGTTTAATTAGCTGCCTGTATACTTAACTCTTTTTTCGACTGTACCTACTGGTTGCGGGTACGCATTATCGACTTTAATACGTATATTACTTAATACTATCTGTTGCCCGCGGCTTTAGTTGCATCCCAAAGGAATTTTTAAGCAAAAGGTAGCCTACGTGCATCTCCAAGGTCTAATCTATTTCTGTACCGGATTTCATCATTAATTTTTCGGCTAAATTAGTTCAGCGGTTTCGGCGTGAAAACGGTGCAAACATACAGACGGTTATTTTCGCATTTATATTTATAAGTGGGGAAGTAGGGATTTACGTTTAATTATGTTATAATAAAGGCATACAATTATGTTATAATAAAACGAAAGAATAATATATTGAACAAGTAAATGGGGTTTAAATTGAATTGCTTTACCTCATTTTCATCTCAGTGTCATATTTTTATCTCAGTGGCATAGAAATAAATTTAATTGCATCGCTTGGTTTCAAACTAGTGCCATGATTTTAATGCACTTTAGAATAAACACATAAAATACACCCACACACATACACACACATCTGGACAGAAAGGTTAAAACAATTGAATTGAATATCTAACTTTAAAATATATAATTTTATTTTTCTATTGAATATTTGTCTTAAGTTAACACATTCTATTAACGATTATGTAGACATACCACCACGCATGTGTTCCTTGAAGGGTTAGGCTAGAGTTGTGCCTACTGCAATTAACTGTACACATTTCAAATAAAATCACAATACCACTGTTTGGTCTGGTTCGATCGAATCGAACCCAGGAGCCCAAGGGTAGCAGTCACATTCACGATCAATAGGTTAATAAGAAATAAAAAGCAGTAATAGTGTAGTAGTATGGCCATTGGACTGCCAAGTCGAAGGTCTTGATCAAGGTACGCACGTCTGACTTTTCGAAATCATGTGCACCATTCGCTTAAACGGTGAAGGAAAACATCGTGAGGAAACCTGCATGCCTTAGAGATTTTCTCGATGGCGTGTGAAGACTGCCAACCCGCACTAAACCAACGTAGTGGACTATAGCTTAATCCCTCTCATTTTGTGATAGGAGACCCGTGCCCAGCAGTGGGACAGTATATAGGTTGATGATGAGGCTAAAAGGCCAGTTGTGGCAAATTTCATGGATCGCATGGCCTGTTGTGGCGAGTTTCACGGATCTCATGGGGACGACTATGGGGCAGGTGAAGGCAAGTGCGGTTTTTAGTCGGTATGAGTCCGAAATACCTGCCACCTCCCGGGTGGTGGACGATCCATGAGAGGCATGTGGTAGCTTGATGTTGCTGGCCTCTGTATGGTTTGGCGAATTTTATTATAATTGACATTTACGCGAATATTATACATTGAAATAAAACTACTTTTAACGGTCTTTTTGTATATTTTTGGCATTTTCCATGCTAAGATTTTAGGTGTTACTGACGTCACCATAAAGACGTAAATTCAGTATGTGAAGGAAAAATTTGACATGACGGGTAGGTATCGCGGTGGCTTAGTGGTCATAGCGTCTGGTGTACCTAACCAGAAGACGCAGGTTCGAATCCTGCCTGCGGTCGAATTTTTCCTTTTCTAAATAACTTTACTTTTTACGGATTTTCTCTCGTTATAGTGATATTATTAATCCCCAAAAAGGGATTAATAATATCAATATACATACATGACTTTTGTATGATTATACGTTTACAAAAAAAGAAAAGAACAAAGTGACTGCCAACAGACCTCCAGCTTCACAAGCAATACAGGCTGCATTACACCCGAAATTATAATATAAAATCCCGTTAAATCAACACAGTTAATTATAATAAACTTTGACATATTTCCAGACAGACATACTGACAAAACGAAATTACAAAGACAGTTCTTTGAATATCAACTTTGAATATTATGTTCTTTGAATTTGGCATGAATGATTTCATGCCAAATTTTCATCCCGAATTTCGAACATATCGGTAATATTAATGTCGCCTTTGTGGATGCATTGTAATTAATATTTACTGGAACGCACATACATACCATCACGCCTGTATTCCCCGAAGGATTAGGCAGAGGTGTACTAATGAACATTTCGCCGGTAACAATAATAAATTAGTGATCGAAAACGCGACTTAAAATATCGAAAGCAACGTGTAAAGTGTGTATTCTCTAAGAAATTCTCAGTAGCAGCTCGGAGTTTGGATTTGTGTCCTGTTAATGGCAATAGGTTCGCCCCCTATTACATGGGACATAAACATACCGGCGAAATATAGGTGTAGGTACTATTATTATACCTCTGCCTAACCCTTTGAGGAATACCGGCGTGATGGTATGTTATAAATAACGGTACTCGTATCCGAGAAATGCAGCATAAATATGTACGTTTAAAATGAAATCGTTCACCATCATCAATCCATATACTGTCCCACTGCTGGGCACGGGTCTCCTCTCAGGTTGAAAGGGATTAGGCTATAGTCCACCACGCTGGCCTAGTGCGGGTTACCAGACTTTACACACGTCGAGGAAAATCTCTAAGGCATGCAGGTTTCCTCACGATGTTGTTCACCGTTTAAGCGAGTAATAATTAATTATTAATTATTAATACGCACATGAATTCGAAAAGTCAGAGCGGCGTGCCTTAGATTCGAACTCGAGACCTTTGACTTGGTAGTCCAATGGTCATATCACTAGGTTATCACTGCTGCTGAAATCGTTCAATTCTCATTAATATCCATACTATATGCATTTATGTCATACCACACTAGTGAGCTTTGCAGTAATTATTACATTAAAAGCTCCAATTTTGTATTCACAATTATCCGACGTTCGCCGCCGGAATATTCTTTTAATGTAAAAAATAATATTCACAATTTCATGAAATTGACATAACGCTGATTAATTGATTTATTTCTTTTGTTACCTATATTTCATTTATTCTAGGTTTTTTTTTTAAATCATCAATAAAGACCGCCGTCTATAATCCCTACTAATCCCTATCCATACTAACATATAAATACAATATAAATGCGAAAGTAACTCTGGCTGTTACGCTTTTACTCCTAAACTACTGAACTAATTTTGATGAAATTACAGAGATAGATTAAGCAGCGAGTTCTACTTAAAAGGCTTTGTTGTTACAAACAAAGTAAAGGTATATGAGATTCCTTACGTTCAAAGTAAATGGTATGTCGTAACTGTCACATGTGACAGGTGTCAATTGGAACAAAAATTATGATTTCGATATAGCCAAACACTACGATTGGAGTGTTTTTGTAGGTTCCCAAACTTCCGTTCCCAAATTCCCAATACAATGAATTGGACATAATATAAGTTTCTGCAAGTTTCTGCAAGGTGGAGGCCTTGCAGAAAATCGAATTGAAAAACACTGCTTTGAACTGTGTTGTGTTCCTTACGGTGAGAAGCGAGTGCTCCGTGAGGAAACATTGTCGGCAGTGAGACTTTGACCCTACTGCTAACCCAACTATTCGTTTTACAGGGTTGGCCACGTGCAAATGATACCCCTGGTGTTGCAAGCGTCTATAGGCTACGGTAACCGCTTGCCATCAGGTTGGCCGTATGCTAGTTTGCCACCTCAGTGGTATACAAAAAAATACACGGGAATATACAGCTAGTAGAAACATCGTAAAGAAAAAGTGTTTAAAAAAGAAGGTTATAAATATATTGGGTTGGCGGACAGCGGGCATAGACAATTTTAAGTAACAATATCAGCCGAACACACACGTTTTGATAACCAATTTATTCAAAGTGCCTGCGACCCTCTATTACGATTGCTTCGATAAAAAAATATTACTTATTCCATGTTCTTGGACTAAAGTTCTTCATTTATTATTTACGAAATGGTTTCGATGTGAAAATGTTGTGTGAATAAATTACACGGAAACGATATTAAATCACATTAATGTAGTCCAGTCCTCATTAGTCTATTCGTCGTGAACGCGACTGCTATGCATGCGATCGAATCCCAAGTCGAGCAAAGTCGTGCAAACAGAAAAATAAATTTCTCAGTAGCAACTCGGTTTTTTTTATATTGTATCTGGTTGCCAATTTAGTAGTGTCTAAACTGACATATTGGCCTTTGGCCCACTAATAATTGTTATGCATCATAATGGGCGAAAATAAATACTTTTTCTTTCTTTCTTTCTTCAAATAGTATCTTAAATAATTAAAATAGAGCTATACTGTTTGCGCTGTTATCATGAATACGCTCAACTTGTCTTACCTGATGAGAAGCACAAACAAGATCCAAGATGGAAGATGCAATTCAAGTAAATTCCCTTTTGGGCTTTGGCACTCACTTACACGCGACAGAATACAGTAAAATGTACTTAAACTAGTGTCGTACTGAAATGCTTGAAGTATTGGGAGAAGACCGCGTGAAAGGTTTTAGTTGTGTAAGTAATACCAATGGTTTATTGTGAAGACGGCTGGCGACGGCACGGAAAGCCCAGAAAACGCTGGCGGAACGATTAGGATGCTTTCCTCAGACAGATAAACAGATAGCACTAGAATCAAGCGTCGCACTTATGGCCACATGGCCAATACCTAAATTGTAACACAACATTTATTTTCAAAGCATCAAACGCGGAGTAAAAAGAAATCCTAGAAATTAGATCTAGTTAGATGGATTTTTCGCTCCCTTAAACTTGTGTATTGTAAATTTAATGGAAATCATTAGAGCCGTTTTTGAGAACCCGATTCTACACAAATAAATACATACATACACTCACGCATTTTCCCATGGGGGTAGGCAGAAACTAAAGACCGCCACTTGCTACGATTCTTTCATGCTTTTTTCGCTTCGTTCACATCATACATCTTCAACATAGTATAAAACAAAGTCGCTTTCTCTGTCTCTATATCCCTATGTATGCTTAAATATTTAAAACTACGCAACGGATTTTGATGCGGTTTTTTTAATAGATAGAGTGATTGAAGAGGAAGGTTTATATGTATAATACATGTATATTGCACCCGTGCGAAGCGGGGGCTGGTCGCTAGTCATGTATATATACTTTTATATAAATGTTGCTCGTATAAATAGCAAAGGATGGTGAGTAATGTTCAGCAAAAGTATGCGTTAAACTCTGTCCATAAGAACAAACGCAAAAAGTCCTCTCAAAGAGATTCATGGAGATCACAACTCTCTCAACACACATTAAGGACACAAAGACGGGAAAATATCAGTTGCAGCTTTGTCCTTTACGGGAAAAGCTTTGCCATCGTTAACTTTTTAAAAGAAAATACATTGCTATAGCAATATATTTTCTTTTAAAATGTTACATATGTAATACATTGCTATAGCAATGTATTTTATATATATTATGTTATATATAACTAGCTGTGCCCCGCAGTACTACTCGCGCTGATTTCGTTCTCGATCTCGGAAAATTCTCAAAATATTTTGAAACCTACCTACCTAATTTTGAAACTCACACTCATTATGAGTTTCACAATTAATCAGTGAGTGGGATTTTCTCAAACCTTAAAAAAATTCAATGCGATCAATTATTATTAGATTTCTAGATACCGCGGCGATCCATGCGTATTTTTCGTGTTATAAATTAAAATATAAGTATTTCTTTACTACTTCCTCTATAAAGTAGAGGAATTGAAAGTGAACCTATTAAGGAGGATGTTTTAATGAATATTGTCGACTGATAACGGCAATACAAAAATAAAATCTGCCTTTTAAAGCCATGCGCATACATGGACCGGGCTATCGAATATTTGCAGTACATATTGTTTAAAATAACATTGTCATCAAATCATATTATAGTTGTGGTATCAATGACGTCAATGGGTCTCTACGTCACATAATTGCGGTTCATTCTCGGCGTACGGAACCTTTTGGGCAACATTATTAGGGTTCCGACGGCATTTGGTCCAAAATATAATTTTAAGGGCAACTTAGTAAGCTGTTTTAAAGGGATAATGGGTTTTGAATCACTGCTCACTGCGGAGTCTTGTCTTTTCTAAGCCTTTTAATTATATTTTGGTATTTTCGTTTGGCGCGACCGTGACTAAGTGAATGAGCTTGTATTTTAATTAACCCTCTTCTATTGACGATCGTTTCTAGACGCAAAAAATATGCTTATTGATTTTAAACAAAAATAGAAAATGTATTTGTTTTTTTTTGGCTTCTCTTTTTGAATTATTTATCAATTTCTCTTTTAGTTACTTTCTTGAAAAGTGCACTGTAAATGTTGATTACGGCAAAAAATATGCAAGATTTTTTTTATGCATTTAAAATTTATAATTAAGTAGTTTCATCACAGAGTAGCGTCAAAGAATTGCGTTAATTATATTGTCTAATACAAAAGCTAATTAGGTACATTTGCCTACTGAGATAAAGTAATTAAATAATATAATATTTACTATATACACGAAAGTAAAAAGGCACATTTAAAAATACCTACAATAAATCCAAAAAAATAGTAGAAAATTAACTTACGTTAATAATATTTCTGTTCTTTAAATAGTTTTTATAACTTTTTTTAGACAAATTTCTGTCAAAGTATTATTTAAGTAGGTTACCTGTATTTTTCTATGAGCAGTGAGTATTTTGAGAGTGTGTTGTTACTGCAGGAAGTAATAAAACTGATTTCAATTGTCACGAAATGATTACCTACATTCAATAAGATGAATTTTCATTCAACAACCAACTTTTTATACTTCGCGAAACTTTTACGAACTTTAAAAGTTTTTAAACTTTGAGGCAAGTGTTTGTATGTAAATGTTCAGTCGACGGAGAGTACTTTCGGCGAAATTAACACTACGACGTATGTTAGGTAACGCAGAGGTGCATTGGTTCGCGTCCGCATAGCACAGAGGTTTCGCGGCGACTGCTTTTGCCGCCAGCGTCCGTCGACGTTGCTGGCGACGTCCGCCAAGCATTTCTTCGGCGGCACTAATACGCATGCGCGAGCTAGCCCCGCCTCCTAAAACTTTTTCACAGAAAGTATCCGATCTTTTTATCTTAAACTTTTCTTTTTATTTCCCTCTTTGAACTGAATAGATATTAAAAAGTTATAATTAATTGCTTTTATTTTGAGCTGTCGTTGTTTTGTTAACGACACGATGAGTGCTATAATCGGTTACACAATGGCGTGGACATTTAATTAATTAATCAGTTATGTTTGCGCGATGTATTGTTCGGATCGAATAAAATAATATTAATTGACCCGCAATGCGTCATTGTCATAATTAATTGCATTTCATAAAAATACGGTATTATAAACTTAACAGTGATATTATTATTAACCGATGTGGTAATTACCTATCAATAAAAAGCTTGTGATGTAGGTAATATTCAAGTAATAAAGAGGATGTATTATCTTATTCTATTAACTAGTAGTACGTAGGTACTACCGTGGCGTGTGGAGTCTGGTAATGGACTTCCTGCCTCTGAACCAGGGCCTAATATTAGCTAGTAAATAGCCTGACTTTCCCAATTGAATATGTACCTTATGGTTTTGTATTAAAGTTGAAAATCAATCAAATAAATTTGACAGATTATGGAAGCTTGATGTGCTGGCCTCTGTACATTGGAAATTTTATTATTAATGTTTATATTATTTATTTCCAGTTTTCACTTCAGCGCAACCAGGATATAAGAAAACAAAAACCCAACCAAAGAAACATTGCGTACAATAAAACAGCCTCGTTCATTAACCCCGAGCACTTACAGGCGTTTCTTAAACAGAATTATGGCTTAGTAACCCCTCTCCCACCGGCGCCATCGCTACGGGTTGTAAACGCTGAACAACGATACAGATTCGTGAGTTGTAAAGTGTTTACAAAACGATATAAAGGCAACAACGACCCCGACTGCGGTGCGCAAATATTTGCGATTTTGTACCTTGTACATTTTAGGGTTAGCATATTTTTTTTAATTAGGCTTCTATTTTGTTAATACATGCTTAAGTTTTAATACGAATATATAATTCTAAAGTGTGTAATAGCATTTTGATAGTACTTTCAACGATACTTTGTAATTGGAAAACTAAATAAAACAACTTTGCATCCGTGACACGTCACTTTTAAAGCCCAAGTGAAAACCAGCACCAATCAGCATTTAGCTGAACTGAGCTTTTTGCCGCAGCCGTGGGGCACACAATATTTTATTTATATTTATTTTCATTAATTAGGTTTTTAATATTATTACGTGCAATGTGCATTGTCCTTGACAAGTGTCAATAAACTTTTTCCTTTCCTAATTTACATCAGTATGATATTTATTTCTGAAAATAGAAAATGTAAATACATGTCAATGATTTATGTTAATTTTTTGTTAGATAGACCTGCAATAAGAAACTGATAGATGGTCTTATTTAAAGTCATTAAAGAAACGCCTGGAACGATCTTTTGAAAAAAGTGACATTGCATCCTTGAAATGACTTTTTCTTAACGTATTGGAAATAACTACATAGGCGACAAATTTTTAGTTGGTTTGATTCCCACACGGAAAATGAAGGTGTTTGCTATAAACGCATCAAATGCAGAGGATTATGGAAACTCATCATATTGTATTTTATTTTGGAATCAATAGTAAAGTGGCAGCATCCGATCAGGAAATAGCTCACGCCGTACAAAGCAATCGGAACTGATTTTCCTGTTGACCGGAATGAAAATCCGACAATCGATTGCACTAGAAAACGGCTAATTTTCGGCTTTTGATTTGTTCGTATATTTTTTTTTCTAATAGAATCTCCGAAAATAATTTATTTTAAAAAACACATAGCCCACACTCTTTCACAATTTTCCCCAATATTGTGTGCGGTGCTTACAAACATATATTTTCGTAATTTTTGGATGTTTTTCATCGCAGTGTAGATGGGTTGTATGTGTTTGTGTAGATGTGTATGTGTATTGATTCATCGTCTGTATAAGTAACATATCGTACCATGATGTCGCGACAGCATTCCCCAGATAGTTAGGCAGAGAGCCGTCCTATGCGTCAGACAACCGGGCGCTGACCTGTGAATATAGGCAGTGCATAAGACAGCCACCAGCCTGTAATTACTGGGATCTGAGCCTCCTCTGCCTTTTGGTACAGGCATAACCCGGGTGATCTTCCAACAATCAGGAAATTTCGCGGTCTCTATGCAAATATTAAATAAGTGTAACAACGGGTCAACCAATACCATGTGACTATCTCTAAAAATGAAACATGGTATGCCGTCTGGCACAACCGATCGCTTGGGCGACAAGTAGGCGAGCGCTCGGCTATATAATAATAATAATATTTTTGGGACATTTTACACAACACCATCTAGTCCCAAACTAAGCAGAGCTTGTACTATGGGTACTAGACAATGGATATAATACATATAGTATACTTTTTTTTTGTAAATACATACTTATAATACATAGGAAACACCCAGACAAACACAAACACTCATGTTTTATCCACACAAATATTTGCGTCCTGTGGGAATCGAACCCACGACCCCATGATCAGCAGTCCGGCACTCGAACCGCTAGACCACAGAGGTCGTCTATATGCTTACCCTGACTTGCTGTTCGACTGATCTTAAGAAAAACCAGTAAGAATCGAGTCGTATGGAACTGGTAAGCAAGGTTTTTGCTTCTTGTAACACTTCATCATCATCATCAGCCTATATTAGTCCACTGCCGGACGTAAGCCTCCCCTAATGTGTGCCAGTTCACCCTGTTTTCGGCTTTTCGAATCCAGCTTCTACCAGCAGCCTTTCGCAAATTATCACTCCATCTTGCCGGAGAGCACGACACTTACCTGCACCAAAAATAAAAATAATGTTGCAAAAATATTCTAAAATATAAGGTACTTAAACATACACAATCTCGCATAATGTTTCCTAAAAGCAATATTTTTAATACGTCCGGGGCAGCCATCTTGATAACAAGTTAAAATGGCAGCCTGCTCCACCTATCTTTGTGTTACAACAAAGTATTGACCATAATATTTAATGTTATACTTTTTGGGAGACCTCCTTATTCTATTATTATCGTTGAGCTAGGCTAGACCAAATGAGAGTGTTAGTGTTCTTTTTTCGTCTTCAGCAAGAAAATATTTGTCCTTGATAACAGTAATCATTTTCCATTTAATTTTGGAATCTTTCAAATAATTGTCTTGCGTTGCAAATTGACAGGCGATGTCAAATAAACAAGACAGGCAACGGGTGCCAACATAACAATAATATACAATCCTTTAAAATGAGACGTTCTTTTTTAAATATATTTGGAGAATATGGCTCATTAGAATTATGTTAAACCAAAAACAGATAATTATTAATATTAAGTAAGTAACTTTATTAAAACTCGCTAATAAACTGTTTTTTACTTGGAGAAAAATGATTTCTGCATATCTATGATGTATACTGATGTACTGTTAGTTACAAATAATGTGTAATCAAAATTATGAACTACTTAACATTTACTTTTTTGATTTGGTTATATGGCCTCAATATAATGCATTTATGTTATTTATTTTTATGACAAAATTGTATTTTTTACCAACGTTGACGCATAAGTATGCCTTCTAAATGTAACCTACTAGATTATAATTAATGTGTCTTGCTTAGGTTTCCCTAGTGAGTAATTAAATTAATAGAACATAATCACCGTCCCATTCATGCATATTATTGTCTAGGTTATTCCAATTAGGCCACTGAACACAATTAGTTAGATCAAATATCAATCTTTTGAAATTAATTGCATTGCACGACTTGTCTAAGCGCATAATGCTCGACTCGTTAGGAATCTCTAATATAAAATATATCTTACATGAATCCAAAAATGTTAAAACAAAAACGTGAGCCATTTCAAAGTACAAAAAATATTTTTTAATAATCCACCGCTACTTATTTATGTTTCTAATAACAAAAATATTTGAATTTCGAATAAAATTGTTCAATAGTGATGGGAAACCAATAATTTACTTATTCACAATTCTAAACTATTCTTATTTTAATTGAATGGTGATGGCAAAATAGCCTTTGGATTTATAATGTTAATTCAAAGTGCTACGTGACTCTCTAGTCATTCATGCCAATGACTGGTATCGATTTAGTCTACATTGCATGAACGGTATACTTAAAATGTCACACTTTTCAATAAAATTTATTACAAATAAATATCGTGTCGCATGGTAGAACAATAACAGGTATTCTCTTCCCGTGACATGAAATAAAAATGGCTTACTAAACAATTTAATACCTTAATTGTATAGAAAATGTCAAACACCACGTACCAATGTATGTAATGTATGGCTTGTAGTAACTAACAACTATAATATTCTTAAACAACAACGTTAATAGACATTCCATATCACAATTCCGTCATGTGAATGACATACACATGTCTTCATGACATAGAATCAATAAATCTAATTTAAAAAATATATAATCGAGTTTTTAATATCGATTCACAGCTGAAAGAACAAACAGGCACTGCTAATAGTAAATAATACTGATTGGATATAATCGATTTCAACTTTTTTTGTAAATCTATTATCAAAACCGTATGTCCCTGTTAAAACTATTCAAAAAAAAAAAACTTGGATAAACAATTAATCCGAATATTAATCAATAAATCGGTTATCCTAAAATAATTTAATTGTTCTCGAGCCTACTTGTTATACACTTAAGACAGCAACAATATCGTCCAGAATTAATTTCTTAATAAATTCAATATCCTTCAGCTGTTGGTAATCAAAAATCAATTACTTTGCTGTTTTGTTTTGTATCAACTTTTAACTTGTACTAGAAACTTCTCAAGTCGAAACTTTAATATTAAAGTGCGTCGTGCATAAATAAAAGTATTTTTTTAAATTATTTTATTGTATCTTTTACTTCTCTACATAATTATCATCAACCTATTTACTGCCCTGTTACCAGTCCTACTTGCAGCAGTCGACGAAAATGGACTGATGATGACGATGATGACGACATGATTAACTATCAAACGTTGAAGGGTTTTCTTTAAATCTTCAGGCAATAATTAATCGTGAGGTAACCTGCATACTTGAAAGATTTGCTGGACGACATGTGAAATTTGCCAACCTGCAGCAAGATAGCGAGGTGTACTATAACCCAACGCTTCTCACTCTGAAAGGTGACAACGGGATACAAAATGGTTTGGAGCACTGAGTTCTTTTCGCAAAATATATGTCAGCATGCTCATATGTAGGCCAGCTGCCCTACATATGAGCTACTGCACCTAGATGACAGTCGAGTGTCTCCAAGAGTGAGTGCGAGTGATATATAGAGCGCATTGTCCCAGCTCCACTCGAGTGTAAGAGATAATCGGAGACGATGGAGCCAGGGACGGTCGCAAGTTTTACAGTTGCGTATATTGAGCATAAAAATGAGGTAAACTAAGTTTTGATAGTGATGACAATTATTCTAGAACTGGAACACATTTTTGACAAATACCGCTCTTCTCTTTTAAGCGCTTTTCTAGATTTTTTGTAAAGTACTGACGGCTGATCAATAAATATTAAATTCACAATTTTATTCGTAGTTTCATTTGTCGAAGCAAAAAGATTTAAATTCATCTTTCCGACATTCCAGTTAACGTGGAAGATTGTGAGTTCAGAATTTCATTTAAATGGATTGTACCACTTTATATTTTTAACACGAACTTCGTACCCTTGTAAAAGCATTTCATACATTTAGGCAGGATATTTCTCTATATTAAAATCTACCAATACTAAATACGTACATTTGTATTTTGCACCAAACCCAAAAACTTTTGCCAATCAACCGATTCTTTTACGTAATCGATACACCAATAACAACCGAATTCTAATGACCAAATATAAGATGTAATAACCACGGCACTTAGATCAGTTGATACGCTAATCGATCGCCAATATAATCAGCAAGACCAACATTGTTGGCTCGCATTGTCGGACAGATTATTGGCTATATCCCGCCGGTCATCACACTTGATCGGTGCTATCCGACTGCAAAGCAAACAAAACCTTACAACATGTTGCTCTAACAGATTGCTTGTCGGGATGTAGAAATAGAGGATGCTGCTGGATGAGACAGTACAAGTAGTTTAAATAACCCACTTAATAAAGGATTCACAACTTATTGATTTCTGACATTTACGCGAATATAATTATACATTGTGATAACTGCCTCATTAATCTAGTGGTCCTAAGCGCGACTGCTACGCTAGAGGTCCTGAGTTCGATCCCGAGATCGAGCAAAGTGTTATTGGGTTTTTCTATGAAACTCAGTAGCAGCTCGGAGTCTGGATTTGTGCCCGGTTAATGGCAATAGGCTCGCCCCCTATTACATGGGACCTAAAACATACCGGCGAAATGTGGGTGTACATTAGTACACCTCTGCCTAACCCTTCGGGGAATACAGGCGTGATGGTGTGATGTGATTGTGATAAAACTTTTACGGATTTTATCGCGTTATATTGATATTATTAATAATATCAATATAGATGGAATAATCTTTATTGCACAGCATGTTAAAGAGCAACATAGGAATTAAATAAATTAAGGGTACAATGGCGGTCTTATCGCTAATAGCAATATCTACCAGACAACCTTTGGATGGACAGGAAAAAGAGAAAAAAAATGTAGACACTTGCCTACGATAGGACTACGACGCTTGCCTATGACAGGACCAACGATACTGAGACTACATCAGTTATCTACGACACTCGCCTACGTCAGGACTACTTACCACGGTAATATACGTTTATCGATCGACGACGATCTAAGTTTATACCACTTCTAGTATTTATATTAATCCTTGTTCTTCGCCTAAGGCGGTCATAAATTGAATGAATAACTCTCCAGCTGCCATGGTCTGGACCAATGTCGTTTCCTCAAAGTGTTTTCAAAATTTATAGACGGAATCGATCATAATAAATACAAAATATTTTATACGAGTTCACTGCAGTACGTTTTTCTTTAGTTTCGATTATAAGGATTATAATCTCCTCCGATTATAAAGGATTATAAAATACTTTTATATAATATTATAAATGTGAAAGTTTGTGAGGATGGATGGATGGATGAATGTTTGTTACTCTTTGACGCTAAAACTACTGAACGTATTTTAATGAAACTTTACAGTATTATTATTTACACATCAGAATAACATATACCTAGGTTATAATAAATATTTGGGTACACAGCGCCATCTAGTCCCAAACTAAACATAAATTTAACTATGAGTACCTACTACTCATCAGTCAATGGATACGTATATACGTTTTTTGTATATACATACTTATAATACAAAAAGTGGGAATTCAACCAACGACCTCGTGATCTACAGTGCGACTCTCGATATACAAGACCACAGTGTAGTCGTCAAAATGCTTCTCGCGTTGTAACTACAATCATTTTATAACGTGAAACAACATACATTATATTATTATTAATTTTTGTTTTTTCAACAATAAATAATTATGTTATGTTTTTCAATTTGATTACTCCCAGAACATTGTAGTTATGTTAGTATATTATGGGCCAGTTATTTATTTCTAGACGTTCAAAAATGTTTAACAAAAATTCTGTTGGAAAATTTTGTACTTGTTTTTCGCTGTATCGATGCGAACCTGTAATTTTAAGCAAAATTACTCAAGAATTCAACTTTTTTTTTTCAATCTTTTTACCAATTTCAGTGTCTCTCCCATCGACCCCCACCACTACTTGAGTTGCTGACCTACCTATACTGATTAGTTGCACGAGATTTATATCAAAATCAGCCGGGGTACGACGACTTTTTAATTTGCAACGCTAACTCTTGGTATATAACTGTTACATCAATTGTGCAGTCTAGTACGGCTACTTCAAATGGAACGATTGTGTTTTCTTTCTTTCTGATGAGAATGTTTCACCATTCAAAGTCTTCGATCATATCTTCGCTATTATAGAAGTAGATAAAAAAATAATGTCTTCGCGAAAACTGAGGCACATCTCTCTAAATCTGGATAAATGGCTGTTCATTCGTTTTATCCTACCCTGGGGAGACTGCCTGCCTCTAATATAAGAGCTCTTAAAATATATATAATGGCCTGTAGCTATATTAACTGATGGACCGCCTATTGAAGGAAAGCTATGAATAGTATTACCAGAGAACCTTTGTTGGACTTTTGAAACAACGTAGGCACAGGTTTCTGATAAATTTATTACCATACCATCACGCCTGTATTCCCCGAAGGGTTAGGGAAACGCGCACTGTACACCCACAGTTTGGCGGTATGATTAGGTCCCAGCCTATAGGGAGCGAACCGATTACCATTAACCGGGTGTATATCCAAACTCCGAGCTGCTACTGAAAATTTTATAGAAAACCCAATAACCTTTTGGTTGACCTGGTAATCGAACCCAGGATCTCTAACGTAGCAATCGTGCTTAGGACTACCAGGCTACTAAGGCAGACAATTTTTACGATGGCTCTCCATAATTTTCTAGTAAAACCTTTTCTTAGTAGTCTTAAAAAATACTATTTCTCAAACCAACTCCTTTCAACCTCCCTAAACTATACAAAGTAAGGGATGATGAGGGTATTTTGAAAAAGAGATGCGTCTTGACATTTTATGGGGAATGCAGTAAACACAAGTGTCCTCTGTCAAGGAGATAAACTAAACGGGGCCAAAGTTACGCCACGGCAGTGAAAAACAGGTTTAATGATAACATTGTAAGATGTACGACGTAAAATAAAAATTAAGTTCTCAATTCAAAGGGTATTCGAATTTATTTATGTAGTTCAGAATCGATTATGAAAGATAGTATAATCGGTACATAACAGATTTATTCGGGTTGTTCCGTATTCATCCTATGACATCTCATCCTATTTGTTTACTCATAACACCTTAACTAGAATTCATAACTGGACCGATTACATTATTTTAAAAGGTGTGGCCAGAACCGTTACTGTTCTTAATTTTTATTCTACAAAATAAAATCACAGACGTTATGTAAAAGAATCTCATTAAATCGTTTGTTAAAGTTAGATAATATAACATTTATTTATAAATAAATTACACTACTTGTTTATATAATATATACATTACACTACATATACATTTTAATCACTTACATTTAAAAAAAGTGCTTTATTATTACATAATGAAACCCAAAAATAATCTGTATGCCTACCCTAATTTCAACTATCCTTTGAATGATATGTATGTATACGTTTGTATATTTAAATAAATAAGTTGCCATTTTTTTTTAATTTACGTTTTTTCAAAAAGGTTTATTTTGAAAACATCATTAATATTTTTCCATGTTTTTTTATTCTCTTTTGTTATAACATCAGCGTCATAACAAAAGAGTAACAAATAAACCCCTCACCAAGCTTGCCTACGTAAAACGAAGCTTATTATGTCTGGCTGATTGAAAGTAAGCACAAACTAAAGAAGGCGGTCACCAGCAAATAGGCTTTTCCATCGTCAGAAATTTTATTGGACGAATAGCTTTAAGAATAACTTATTGACGATACTATAGAAAAAATGATTTATTATTTTGCTAAAGCAATATAAAGAAACTAATTTACATTGTAGTGCCGCGTATAAGCTCTCTGAGTGGAGTTCACGCAGATTTGAGAGGGTTTAGGACTCATTACATAAAATAACATACCATCACGCTTTCGCCGGCGAACTGCGGGTGAACATTAGTACACCTCTGTCTAACCCTTCGAGGAATACAGGCGTGATGGTATACAGGATATCCGGTAATTAATGGATACCCTTGAAATAGCTTATAGTAGAACTTACGACCCTTCAGAAAAAAATACAATATAAAATATATCCTAAGTAGTACCTAAAATATTATTTTTTTGTAAATATGTTACTAAAATTTTGTTTTTTCTATTGCCTACTAATCCTACTACTAATACAATAACATAATCATTACAGATGACAACGTTACTTAAAAAAAAATTGTATATCAATTTACTGAGCAGAAGGGTGCCTAACTTAGGACAAAATATCAACGTTTGACCTTGATGAGACCATTGTTGACTTTTAAGATTAATTAATTTTATGTAATTAAAATTAGTTATAACTGAGCTGTAATGATTGTTAGTTATAACTTAGCTTGTACACAAAACACAGATAAAAATAATTTTTATTATTTTTTTCTTTCTAATCGCGAAAACCCAATAGAAGAATTTGACGGGTCAAGAAAACGCCTTCTCCTTAAGCACGATACGGTATAGTCACCTACGTCAAAAGCTACGCAGCTACGGTCTACGCTTTGACACGGCGACGACCGTCGTCTATGCTGCTACGCTTCTACGATCCTTTGAAAATACACCCGTTTTGTATTTCTTCCACTGAGAATTATACTTACATTGATACTTTCTTCAACTTTAAAAAGAAACGTCAAAAGGAACTTTTATAGGTTTTATAGACATTATACTGAATAAATGCATATCTGATATCTACTTTGAGGGATATCGAGGACTTGATTTTTATTTTTTTCCAGACTAGCTAATGTTTATTTCGATTTCTTTGACACGCTGTATAATTTGACAGATTTCACGGACGAGTTCAGTTGTGCGAGCGCCATAGAGAACATAATTTTGTATTCATAAAAACATGTTTTTATAAATAAAAACTAGAAAAAAAAAGTGGGAAGAAAAAGTGGGAAATTCTAAAGGATAGCGAGAAACAAGCTTAGAAAACCCTAAAACTTGACTGTTGGAAAATGTATTTTAGCTAGGAACAGACTATTCTAAATAATTACAAATAAAGTTCACCAATACACGAAATGAATTAAAACCAAACATAAGCTTCGCTAAATGATTGTATCGTGCTACCGTCTGAAACCCATTTCCATCAAGGGGCCTCAAAATACGAGTACAAAACATTCTCAATAAAAATCCAGTTTGATAGCTTCAATTTACACGCCCGCTCTGTATGCATATAAAGCAATTTTCAATTTACGATTGGGCTCGTCCCGGTTGGTGCACAAATGCTGCAATTGCTTCAACCGCGGACGGTCCACTGGCCCCAAGAGTACTTGCCGGAAAATTCACCGACGATCGACTAGGCAACGATTTAAAAATGTTGTATTCATAAATATGTTTAAATATATTGAAATTGTTTTTGAAGTGGGTTGCAAAAATAGGTGTATTGCAGTGTAACTTGTTCTGGAGACACTTTTATTTGAATAACCTATTTATTATTTTTAACCGCAGCTTCGTTTGCGTTGCAAGATGACATTTTAAGCCTAAGTCATGTGGGTTAGTGTAACTTTTAAATGGTAAAAAAAAATTAAAATAGGTGCAGTGGCTCTGAAGATTACCCCCCACAAAAAGAAACTTAAAAAATCTGGTCTCTCCCTTAAGATATTAGTGTAGATTTTTCAATAAACAGACAGCCAGAGTTAACATTCAACCTTCTGAGGCAAATGTCAAAAAGTGAATAAACGAGTGGACAGAGCAGAGTATGTAGTAGAATTACGATTTTGTTGGTAGAAGTAGAAATTTGACATTACTTCAACGGGGTTTACAAGCTAAAGATAGAAATTTACCAATTTCTGTCTCTGCATCACCCTAAGATCGACTGGTAGAAAATGCCTCAATTAAGTCCGCCATTGTACCATGTTTATGCATAAAGTATAAAAAAACTTGAGAGGTGTCAAGGGACACCCGGATGGAACGAAGTTCCTTTCATTAAAATTTAATAATAAAAAATAAAAAAACCTGTATACACTCAACAATTCACAACGCGCGAAATTCAAATATTGTCATTCACTCAATAATATTTGAATGCTTGTCAACAATATTTGAATTTCGAAAAAAGTGTCGTGACAACTTTTCGTAAGATTTTTTTCCGTCTAGCCCCCTTTCACAACGCGATAAGGAACTTCGTTCCAAAAAAAATGTTGACCAGACCAGAAATTTGCCCGGTAGGGAAAACCATCGATAAATAGGTTATTAAAGACCGTAAGTAATATGGATCGTAATTATCTTTGTCCAGAACCGAGACCATCGCTCGGTAAGAGATAATGTATCGACAAAATTTAATTTTGTCGTCGTGTAACTCGTGTCGAAACTATGGCAGTACACAACACGAGAAAATTATGTCGTGACATGTATGTTAGCCTCCTGGGTCTGACAACTCCCAGATAACAAACATATGGCTGTATCCTTCGGAAATCATCATTCAAAATCAGAAATCCGACTATCTAAGGCAAAATTAAAAGGTTGTGCGAAGATCATCATCGTCAACCCATTTACCGTCCGACTGCTGGACACGGTGTTCTCTCAGAATGAGAAAGGTTCGACTTATACTCCACCACGCTGACCTACTGCGACTTGGCAAAGTTCACACGTCGTTGAGAAAATCTCTCAGGCATGCAGGTTTCCTCGCGATATTTTCCTTCACCGGTTAAGGGAGTGATAATTAATTATTAGTAAGTCACGTGGACTTAAAACCAACTTGTCAACTACAATGATTATGTCATTAGGTTATCATTGCTTTCATGTGCATATGCATTTACAAAGAAATAAAGTTAAATTGAAAAATATATTGAATATTGTTTCCTGAGTACCTTTATCTTCTTGTACACTATCAATTCGTTTTATCTAATTTATGCTAGTTCGTCTCCGCTTATTTTCGAAACAGAATAGCCATTGAAAAGAGATAAGAAACCAATTATTTCTCACTTGTAATATTACAATCTGATATAAGGTTATAGCTACGACCCTTAGAAGCTAGAACATTGCCTAGCCATTGCCATTCTGCCCGCGATTTCGTCCGCGTGGAAAAGTTACTTTTAATTATAGTTGTAATTTGGCTAATTAACTCAAAATCGTTATAAATTATACCCTATATGATATTCTGATGTATAAATAATAATATAGTAAAGTTTCATCAAAATCCGTTCAGTAGTTTTAGCGTGAAAAAGTAACAAACATCCATTCATTGATCCATCTTCACAAACTTTCACATTTATAATACTAGTAGTAGGATAGGAAATAGGATAGTAAGTGGCCTTATTATCTCTGTTTTCTAAATTTTTTCGCTTTCTTGTAAACAGGAACCCAGGAAATATGGAGAGAAAGCACTCTTATAAAAAACAAAGTGCAAGAATTTATTCCAGGCTCTCTACTCTTGCTGTGTAGTAAATTAAAAAAGTACCTAAATTGAATAGAAAAATATTTCTGTGTTGAAATAAACCGCAACTTTTAAATATATGACTTCTGTTGGAAGTGTCAGCAGTATTTTTTACTTTTTAGTTCAATATCTTTGGGCTTCGGGTCCGATATATAAAGTTTGATTTGTAACCGTGTATGCTGACTACACATTACAATAAAACTTAATATTACTTTTTCAGATCAGCCGTTATTTATTTAATGCGAAACAGAATGATGTACTTCTTTGCTTCGCGAATTTTCACGATTCTTAGGTCGAGCAAAACGTTATTGTAATTTTAATGAAATTCTCGTTGTAGAACGGAGTGTGGATTGGCGGCCTGTTAATGGCGAGAGTTTCGCCTACCCCCTTGACTATTAACAGGGACCTGAAAACGTAGCGACAACAATACATCTTTGCCTTCTTTTTCTCGGAAACAGGCGTGATAGTACATTATTATCAACCCATACTGTGTCCCACTGCTGGGCACGGGTCTTCTCTCACAATGAGAGGGATTAGGCTATAGTCCACAACACTGGCCTAGTGCGCGTTGGCAGACTTCACACGCCATTGAGAAAATACAGCCGTGCAGTTATCGTAACGATGTTTTCCGTCACCGTTAAAGCGAGTTCATTACTAATACGCACATGAAGTCAGAGGTTCGTGCTTTGGATACGAACGCGAGACCTTTGACTTAGCTTTCGCTGCCTTATTATATTGAAAGAACGTTATACTAGGTACTGATATTCCAATAGATTCTTTTTCACGCTAAAATATCCGCATTATAATGGTACGCATCTTTACGAAGTATTTAGTCATCAACCCATATACTGTCCCACTGCTGGTCACGGGTCTCCTCTCATATTGAGAGGGATTAGGCTATAGTCCACCACGCTGGCCTAGTGCGGGTTGGCAGACTTCACAAACCGTCGAGAAAAATCTCTAAGGTATGCAGGTTTCCTCACGATGTTTTCCTTCACCGTTTAAGCTAGTGATAATTAATTATTAATACGCACATGAATTCGAAAAGTCAGAGGTGCGTGCCTTGGGTTCGAACTCGAGACCTTCGACTTGGCAGTCCAATGGTCATACTACTAGGCTATCACAGCCTACGAAGTATTATTTGTAAAAAATGTTTTCTTCATTTGAAAAATAAAATTAAACATGTGCAATACAGCCATATCAATACATGACATAATTAACTGCACGTTTCACGTAGTGGGTCAACTGTTCCACAAGACGCGGAATCAATTTCACACACGGCAAAAATATTATGTATAACATACACGTAGTTGTTCCAGGTCTGGGGGACCATAAACGCATCAATACAGGATATACTCTTGTGGGACATCGTTTGTTATAAAACATACCATCACGCCTGTATTCCCCGAAGGGTTAGGCAGAAGTTTACTTATGTATACCCACAGTTTACTGGTATTTTAGGTCCCATGTAATAAGGAGCAAGCCTATTGCCATTAACTGGAAACAAATCCAAACTCCGAATTGCTACTGAGAATTAAAAAAATAAATTACCTACGTCACTCTAAATCCGATATGGCGGACTTCCAAAACGCGTGTTTTTTAACAATAACATTATTTATTTCTAGCCCACTAATGAGGCAGTTTTATACCTACTATATATACAGAAAAATACTGTTTATTGTCAATTTCGTTCGGCGCATTCGAGTTATCAGTCTGTCAATATTGATTGTAAATAGAGAACAAATTGCTCGTATCCGCTGAAAAGCAATCAAGCGCACGCAATGCATGCTGATTAGTGTGGGTGATCGTTCATACACAAATAGCTTTATAAGCAAACACTTGTAGGGTAGTTTTTGATTGTGTTTACGCAAGGTAATTCTGTAGTATTAGGTATATATTACACATGTCTGCAAGTTTAGCGTAGTGGTTAAGGTTACCTTCTACCTTCGTGCCGGGTGTCGTGGGTTCTATCCTCCCCCGAGAAAAATCTTTTACTTTTGTATATCTCTACTAACCCTTCAGGGAATACAGGTGTGATGGTATATTAACTTAAAGATTACCAACGAATTAGTAATATAAATAGATAATATTAATAAACAAACTATCTTCTTGTATTTTATTGGCATTTTCCGTGATTTGAAGTTATTTTAGCGAAGGAAAAAAGCAGAATTCGAACCTGCGTCTTCTGGCTAGGTACACCAGACGCTATGACCACTAATTGATGCACAAAGTTAATAACAATATGCGAACTGTGGGTGTACAATTAGTTTTCTGCCTATACTTTCGGGGAGATATAGGCGTGATAGCATGATATTTTTTTACGTAATGTCAACTCAAATATGGGTAATGACAACTGACACCAATATTCTAGTATACAAGCAACTAAAAGATGGGAAAATATCAAATTGATTACATTAAAATAGTGCAATAAAATTATTACAGAAATTAAAAATTGCTCAATTTTAACCAGAACTTTAAAATATGTAATCATCTCAAAATAATACAAAAAAAAGACAAATTATAATCACGATAAAAATATGTACGGCATGTACGTATCTCAATTTTTAACATAAAGTTACTACCGTCTAACGTATGCAACCTAATTACTAGAAAACTCAATATCCTTTATTTGCTAACGGATGGTCCCTGATGGTAACATTATTATATCAGCTGGCTCCTTTTACTCGTACAAAGGATTTTTCTCGACCACGACCCGCATTGAACAAATGCTAAATAACGCATCGATCCAACGTTTTCACTCAGTAATTGCCACTCCACTCCAACTCATAGAAAACCTATGCATTTATGATTGAGCAGGTTTTTGTTATGGTGATATAAAAATATTAAAAATATTGCTGTTCCTTGCGAAGTATTTGCGTTGTAACTCGAAATAACAGGTTGAGAAATAGTGTGATAAGGCAACGTTGCAGTTTCATCATCATCATCATTCATCATTCTCAGCTTATATTATCCCACTGCTGGGTACAAGCCTCCTTTCTTTTATGCCAGCCTTCTCTGTCCCTTGCCTCCCTCATCCAGTTTGCTCCTACTACCTTTTTTATGTCATCAGCCCACCTGGTCGCCGGACGTCCTACGCTTCGCTTGCCCATTCTAGGATACCACTCTGTAGCAAGCTTACTCCACCTACCATGGTCTCTCCTTGCTAGGTGTCCCGCCTATGTCCACTTTAGTTGCGGTTTAAAAGAACAACATTGTCCTTTCGTCTGAATTTCCATTAATTGGGCCAATTGCGAGTAAAATTCACCTGAATTAAACTTCGATTGGGTTCGCTCGAAGTGGAAGTCTAGGGGTGTAAATTATTAACCCTCTTTTTCCGCGTGCTATTTATTGTAACGATAACTAACCCTTAATTTAGTCAGCTAGGTATATTTTATTTATACATGTATATTATAAGATTAATGAGAGCATGAATGGTGTAGTAGGTGAATGATTGTCTTCTGCTCTACGGGTAATTTTTATAGTCGATTTCGAACGGAATTAATTACTTACATACAGGTATGGTGTATATGAGTATTTTTGTTATCACCCACAGTGTCCATAAAGTCTCTTACCAGATTCTTCTCCACAGAATCAACCATTACTTTCATAAATGCTTGTTTGAAACAAAGCATTGTATTTAGAATATATCTAATAAGCTATTATTGTTTAAACAAAAAAAAATAGCAGTGATAGCCTAGTGATATGACTGCCAAGTCAAACGTCTCGAGTTCGAACCCAAGGCACGCACCTCTGACTTTTTAAATTCATCTGCGTATTAATAATTAATTATCACTCGCATATACGGTGAAGGAAAACATCGTGAGGAAACCTGCATGTCTAGAGATTTTTATCGACGGTGTATGAACTGCCAACCCGCACTAGGCCAGCGTGGTGGACTATAGCCTAATACCTCTCATACTGAGAGGAGACCCGTGCCCAGCAGTGGGATAGTATATGGGTTGATGATGATTGCTTAATCCCCCAAATGGTCATGCAGTGGTGTATACCCACTAAATGACTATTAGAGCTATACCTACTGCTACTAACCCATCCCTACCCTAGTAGTAATATTTTGTCTGTTACGCTTTGACGCCTAAACCACTGAACCGATTTTGATGAAATTTGGTACGATTAAACCTTGACCTTGATAAGACCTAAACCTTGGAGAAAGACATTGGCTTTTATCTCAAAAGCCGAAGCCGCGGACAACAGCTAGTTAATAATAAAAATAATATTTGTTATTGGATCTCGTGTAATATCCCTCTCAACTCTGATTTATTTCGCAAAAATGTAGACATTTTTACGTTAACACATGTGTTTTGGAAATGCGTGTGCGTACCGAGGTGTCGGCCACAGACAGCAAAATATTTCTCAAAGGAACTATAAATAACTGAAATACCACACTACATTACAACCTTCTGTCAGAAGATTTAAATTCATTCTGTATCTACCTAATTTCTAATACTAAAAAGAACCTTATATACTTTTTTGATACTATGTAATTAACTGCCTTGTTACTCTAGTGGTCGTAAGTGCGACTGCTACTCTAGAGATCCTGTGGTCGATTCCCAAGTCGAGCAAAGTGTTATTGGGTTTTATATGAAATTCTTCGCAGGGCGTCTACTCCCTAAGCACGAAGTCCGTAGCTTCGACCTTCGTTACGGGCGTTTCCTACTCCATATCACCTACGGACGCATGATTCGTTCGGGGCCCGAACTAAGAATGAATGACAACACAATTTGACAGTTGTCCCTACTCTCGATGTGTTTTTTACCCATTGAAAAATTGAATTTGACACTTGTTTTACCGGACTCCCGAAGTTTCGGAGAACTTTCGTACGGGTCGTAACTTCGTTGACGGAGATAGGGAGTAGACCCTCTGCTCGGAGTTTGGATTTGTTCCCGGTTAATTAATAGCAATAGGCTCGCCCCCTATTACATGGGACCTAAACCATATAAAAACTTATTTGTATTACCATAATGGGTGAAGCAGTGATAGCCTAGTGATATGACCATCGGACTGCCAAGTCAAAGGTGTCGAGTTCGAATCCAAGGCACGCACCTCCAAGTTTTCGTAATTAAGTATCACTTGCTTATACGGTGAAGGAAAACATCGTAAGGAAACCTGCATGCCTTCGATTTTTGTCGAAGGTGGGTGAAGTCTGCCAACCCGCACTAGGCCAGCGTAGTGGACTATAGCCTAATCCCTCTCAATTAGAGAGGAGACCCGTGCCCAGAAGTGGGACAATATACGGGTTAATGATGAAACATACCGGCGAACAGTCGTAAAGGTATGTTGATGGTATAAAGTATTTTAACGGGTAGTAATGTAGAAAAACCAAAAACCACTTTGCTCGTCATGGGAATCGAACTCAAAACCTCTAGCGTAACAGTCGCTTACGACCACTTGACTAACCAGGTAGTTCTAGAGATATTTTAGACTAGCTTCTGCTCGCAACTTCGTTCTCTTGGAAAAGTTACTTTTCATTATCGTTGTAATTTGGCTAATTTACTCAAAATCGTAATAAATTATAGCCTAAGATACGTTATTCTCATGTATAAATAATAATACTGTAAAGTTTTATCAAAATCCGTTCAGTAGTTTAAGCGTGAAAGAGTAACAAACATCCTCACAACTATAATATTCGTAGGAAGTAGGATAGGATATTATTTTCCCAAAGCCATGTGCCTCAAGCTAACTCTATCCCATTAACATTGAACTAACTTTAAACCAATAATCCTCTCGGCAAGACCTTTAACACTCGATTAAGTACCTATTCAAGTTTGCAAAGCTGTTTACACGCAACTAGCAGGTAAGTACGCGGGAACATGCCGCCCGGAGGCGCAAACACCTTATTTTGTCTGTTGGCAACAACGCTCCAATTTGTCGGTACGTGTCTGTCAACCCTTTTTTATCTATGAGTTATGTAGTGTACACAAAGAGTTTTTATGTTTCTATTCGATTCGCGAATAGTGTTGTATTTCGATTTTATGCGATTGAATATGAAATAAATTTTATTGAAATAAAACTACTTTTTACGGATTTTATTGCGTTATATTGATATTATTAATCCCGACGTTTCGGACCCGTTACAGCGTCCATGGTCACGGGTAGACTGAGGTGGTGGACGTCTTGATGATATAATTACTGACAGTTACCTTACATTTTTATTGTTAAAACACTTTTACAAGTCAATATGGCGCCGGCATTTCCTAGCTGACGACCTCTGCGAAGAAATGCCGAAACAAACTCAGAGCATCATGGTCTCATGGGATTAATAATATCAACATAACGCGATGAAATCCGTAAAAAGTAGTTTTATTTCAATGTATAATATTCGTGTAAATGTCAGCAATCAATAAATAAATTTTAGTTGGCAGGGTTTAAAAGACATGATAATACAGTTTGTAATAACTGCCTCATTTTTTTTTTATCTTACTATAGGATATGCCGGTTGGCATAGCCATGTTATGTTGTCCCCAGTAGCAGCGATCAGTTAATAATAATAATATCAAAACATTTCAGAGAATCCTATTACATCTACATTAAAACGATTGTTACAAAATAAATTATATTTAATGGTGTAATTCCTTACTCTTCAAAGACGTGTTCTATGAAGGCGGCTAACCCACTAAGAGGAAGGAACTTATAGTCTTCTGTCCGTTACCAAGATGACTCATCCGTTTCGTCGCCAGAACGACACAATCACACAAGATGTGCTGCATTGTTTCCTTGAATTCACCACAAGCTAAACTGCCTTGTTAGTCTAGTGGTCGTAAGTGGTGCTACGTTAGAGGTCATGGGTTAAGTTCCCAGATCAAGCAGTGTTATCGTTTGTTGAGTTTTTCTATAAAATTCTCACTAGCAGTTCGAAGTTTGAATTTGTGCCCCGTTAGTGGCAATAGGGTCGCCCCGTATTACATGGGACCTAAACGTACCGGCGAACTGTGTACCCCACATTGGTACACCATTGCCTAACCCTTCGGGGAATACAGACGTGATGTTATGTTTAAAAGTATATTTTATAAATATTTCTGTATATAAAACTCTTCATTACAGTGTGCAACTCAAGACCATAAGTTTTTCTTAGAATTTATACTTAAAAGTGGGTTCTCATTTCAGCTGTGCAGAGATACTAAAAGAAAAATGGTGGCTGGTTTGATGAACGTAGTGGAAAATTGTCCCGCTGCAGTATTCCGCTATATCATGCTTAAACATAATGCTTGTTTGTAATATAACTAGCTGTCTCGCCCGGATTTCCTTGGCTAGAAAGAAATGATATGATAATGTTAAGTAATACGTACTTTGTTTTTGTAGGTGCTTCCTTGTGGGTAATTTAGTTCCTGTTTTCCTGAATTTATTCTGGTATCTTTTATATTATTTTCTACGTTAATATGATTAAAGCGAGTAGCCAGAGCGTAGCGAGTGTTAAAATAGACTCAGTGACTATAAACTTTGATTTAAAAACCAATAGATAACTTTATCATTGGCTTGAAGTGTTAGATCGATTCTCAAGTAGATAATCGTGCCCAGCAGTGGGACAGTAAATGGGTTCATGATTAATGGTAATAGGCTCGCCCCCTGTTACAAGAGAGGTAGGGCATAGTGGAAGTAATGCCATTCAAATTGGAGCTGCCCGACTGGGGAAGTACAATAATAATAGCAAATTGAAGTAAAATAACACTGCTTTGAGCTGTGTTGTATTTCTTGCGGTGAGCAAGGTTGCCAGTGCTCCACGAGGAAACGTGTTGGCAGTGGGGGGACTTTGACCCTTATACTGCCAACCCAACTATTCCTCTATCAATACAGGGTCTGCAACGCGCAAATGATACTTCTGGTGTTTCAAGCGTCTATAGGCTACGGTAACCGCTTACCATCAGGTGGGCCGTATGCTTGTTTGCTACCTTAGTAGAATTAAAAAAAAGATATAGGTAAGAACTCGGCGAAGGTAACTCTCTGTGTTTGTGGAGACTAAGAAAGGATATATCCTTTCTTAGTCTCCTTGCCAGCGGTTTAGGCTTAAAAACGACTTTTTAAGACAAAAGTTGAAAGCGTATATATAGGCTTTCAACTTTTGTCTTAAAAAGTCGTTTTAGGTTATTAAAACCTTGTTTTTGTAGTGTTTCTTCATTGGGTAAAAGGCGTGATTGTATGTATGAAACATTATTATTTCCAACAAACATTTCGACATCACTCTATATATTAATACGATGATATATATCGCAGTGCAGTCTATTTTCACGACGCATTCTTCAAAGTTAATCGCCTTTGCCCGGAAAACTCGGTTCTTGAGGGAAAAGTAATATGATTTAAACCGTTCAAACTTGTAAGAAAACACGCTTTCCTTTTGAAAAGGAATTATTTTTGTAGCATACTATAAAATATTAGGTACTAACAGATAATATTTTGTAAAGATGTAGCCTGAGCTCAAAAGAGGAGGAGGTTTTGTGTTATTTATAACGTTGCCCCTCACTAGAATTTTACAATATATTTATTGTTGTTATTTGATAGTGAGGATTTCTGTTTCTTTTATTTTGCAGCCATTGATGATGCATATAGTGCCTATATTACATTATGCCCTCCGATTGTCTAGCGCTCTGAGCTTGTCATGCTCACTAAAATGTCCGGCTGATAGTGGCGTTGTGTGTCGAGTCGTTTTATTCCTTACAACATGGTTGAGTCAAACAGCGCCGATACGCACGTCATACTCGTGAATGGACCCGTGCCGTCTGTCAGGTCTGGTCCGGCCTTACTTTCAATGGCAATCTTTCTCTATTTAATTATTATTGTGCACATAAAACTGCATTCTCGTGAACTATTCAGAATATAATTTTAAACCAAGAATAACACTATAACTAAGTTTTTTTTTTTGTAAAAGGAGTGTTTATGGAGTGACTTGCCGGTTCTTCTCCATCAGACCCACTTTTTGGAACCGTGCAACTAGTTTCGAAAAGTGCTACTAGCGAATGAACGATGTCATATTGTCATCGTTCATTCGCTTACTATCAGGCTACCGCGGTAGTCGATTTAAGTCCAACGTACCCCATCGTTTCTGGGACAATGTTCCGCACTAAACAAAGAAAAGTTATTTCTACAAATCTACCTTGATAAATGGTATTAGGAATAATCCCGCCAATATCGATGGTTATTCCCGAATTGCGAAATTAACCTATACGATTAATAGAATAAGATTTATGTCAAACAGAAATGGTTCCGCTGGGTGCTTCGTATCGGTTCCGATTAAATATATCACGCCAATACGAGTATAATTGAACAATAAAACGAGCCTATATTGTGTTTATTCACTATTCATTACGTGTTATCTTGCATGCCTTTTGTTGAACGTTAATGAAACCGATTGAGAGATAAGTAAGGAACTCAGGTGCTTTTCTATATAGTTTATTTAAAAATGGCGATACACAAAATCAGCCTTTTCCAGACGAAATCTGTGGTCTAGTTTTTCGAGTGTCGGACTGCTGATTATGGGTTCGTGGGTTCGTGTCCCACAGGACACAAATATTTGTGTGGTTAAAACATACGTATTTGTCTTTGTCTTGGTGTTTCTTTGTATTATAAATATGAATTTACAAAAAAAAAGTTTATAAGTATCATATTCATTGTCTAGTACCCATAGTACAAGCTCTGCTTATTTTGGGACTAGATGGTGCTGAGTAAAATTGTCCAAGAATATTTATTTATTAATATATTTATTTATTTAATGCATCCGGTGACTGGTCAGACTAGGAACCGACCCCAACATACTTGAAAAAAGGCTAGAAGGTAAGTCGTAGTAAGTCAGGGTAAGTATTTAGTGCTCCCGCTTCCCTTTACCAAAATTAGCCTTTTGCGATCTGTGTTTCATCTTGTACCGCATTATTTTAGAATACAGATAATTAATAATACTAAAATGCATGAATGTGGTCGAAGCAAAAGAAGTATGTAAGAATCGTAGCAAAGGCGTTCTTTAGTTTCTGCCTACCCCCATGGGAAAATGGCGTGAATGTATGTAATAATACTAAGAACGAACGGCTTCTCTTAGCCCCTCCCTACGTTTGATCCCTCACCGCCCCCGCACTTCGTTATAGCGTTTGTTGTATGTAAAATCTTTAACGCACATCACACTGTGTAGGTACCTAATTTTGTGCTGTGTATTGTAATACGATCACTAACAAGCATAGCGCAACCGAAGCCTATAGACACTAGTAATACCAGTAGTACCAATCACTAACGCGTTGTCATCTTGACACCTCAGTTGCTAAGTCTCGTATGCCCCAGTAATTTCAGTGGCTACATTGTCCTTCAAACTGGAATACAATAATGTTAGCATATATATTATTGCTTCATCATCTTCCAAGCCTTTTCCCAAATATGTTGAGGTCGGCTTCCAGTCTAACCAGACGTGGCTCAGTATTTTATACGAAGCGACTAACGTCAGACCTCCACAACCCAATTTCTGGATTATACCAAACCTGGGGATCCTGAATATAGACTGGTAGTCAGTCTTTTTGAGCTTCTGACTACCACTAACGATTGTCGTAACAACAACCGGGACCGACGGCTTTACGTGCTCTCCGAGGCACGGAGGGGATCTATGTGTTAGAAATTATCACCCATCCATAGACTCACCGCGGCTAGTGCAGCTTAACTTTGCAGATTGTTTGATCAGTGTAGTTATTACTAAACCACGAACACCCCTCATTAGCTCAATATTCTTACCAAGTACCACCCCAGACGAACAGTATACCTAATAGTAGTATACACCCCAAAAGCCTAAGAGAACAGTTTTTATAAAACTTATTGTCTTTAGTTTCTATGGAGTATCCAAGGTCGATTAAAAAAGTATTTTCGGCTCGAAATTCCAAAAGTGTCGAACAAGGGTAAGAAATTTAAACGTAGGCTACGTTTCCTCCAGTCATTGTCTGCGATAAAACGTACCCTCGTCTGAGACTGTAAACTAAATATTTTGGCAAGAATTTACCAACCTTGGATAGGAGAAAATACCCTTTATGCATCTTTGCTAAATTGTAAACCTACTAGAACAAAAAACGATGTATGAATTATGAATGAAAATGAACTATGTATGAAAATATATTTGTTCGTGTATAAGACTTTAAAAATTTATTAAAAATACTGTAATTAAGGTCTATGGCCTAATGACACACAGTTATTTTAATTATAGTTTTATAGTTTGTGTATGCACCCATCATATAAAATTTATCACTATATCATAGGTGCGTACACAAACACGTATACGTAGTCATTTCAGGTTTGGCCTGGACGTGACTACCTATACGACATACAAATTCTTGCTCCAAGCTGGAATCAAACCTGCGATCTGTTGAAGCCGATCTTCAGTTACTGAGAACGAAGAATAAAACTACAGTTTTTATTTTACAATTAATAACATATTAAGTAGTCGCCTACCGTGTGTATATTTTATGCCATTTTTTGATCAGCAAGAAGCTGCTCAAATATTTTGTGTAGGCACTTCACGTTCTTTAGGTGTTATCTTTATTCAAATAATTTATACAAAATTATTTAATATATATTGATTTCTGACATTTACGCGAATATTATACATTGAAATAAAACTACTTTTTACGGATTTTATCGCGTAGATTGATATTATTAATCCCGACGTTTCGGACCCTTTACAGCGTCCACGAGTAGACTGAGGTGGTGGGCGTCTTGATGATATAATTACTGACAGCTACCCTACATTTTTTATTGTTACATGATCAATGACATTTATTACTAATTATTAATTAAATTTGAATATAGATTAAATTATTTTAAATATCAGAAATAATGAACGTAGACGCGATTATCTTGATTGAACAAATCATATTCATTGTCAAATCTATAGCTAATCCTGTAATCAAGTTTCATTGTACCAACTCTGCTTCTACGTAGTGAATTATCGCAGAAGACCATATGACATCTATCAAAATTTTAGAAAACGTAGTTTTTTTCTTCTACCATACTGATATTATTATCGAAGCACTTAAGGCTTAATTACATAAATAGGAAACATATTAATTAATTAAAAAATAAACCAAGCTGTTGTGTCGTTGTTGTGTGCTTTCAATGTATTTTTATAACACTATCACGCCTGTATTCCCCGAAGCCTTTCCGGCAATTCAAAAATTTTTTTTGCCAGATATAAAAATATTTTAATCACTTAAAACTCATTTCTAAAATTCTGTAATATTCCGAATTCCTTCTAGAGATATAGTTATTACTTAGGTACCACCACGCTTGTATTCCCCGAAGGCTAAGACAGAGATGTACTAATACTAATGTACCTACACCCCTAGTCCACCGGTATGTTTAGGTCCCATGTAATAGGGGGCGAGCCTATTGCCAGTAACCGGGCACAAATCCAAACTCGGAGCTGCTGTTAAGAATTTCATATAAATACCTAATAACACAATACATTGTTCGAACTGGGAATGGGGACCCAGGACGTCTAGCGAGGCAGGCCCGTTTACGACCATTAAGGTATTGAGGCAGTAAGTATTTTTATAGCTAAAGTGTATACTTTCATTGGTCAGTTTAAACGAACTCATCGACTTGATTCAACTGTCTTATTCCCTTAATATAAAGTTACCTATCTTCCATTCAGGAAGCCCACATTAATTTTCTACTGACTCGAGTATCTTGAACCTCTTATACAAGTTTTAAAATATTAATCAAGCCGAATAGACTTGCAAAATAAGTTAAGCTCAGAAGGTTAAAGAAAAAATTTACCTACTTCCGCTTTTTAACACTTAAAAAATATACACCCTTATCTTTATTACCGTAAACAAATACATTAAATTAACAACCCTGAAATTGCAATCGAAAAAAATAACAGCTGTACAATATATTTTTTGGACTTGAGTGAACATAAATGTATGGAAAAGCAATTTTTCGCAATTTCAGGACTGGCCCTATAAAAAAAAGTTGCTGATAATTATGAGTATTATTGCCAGTATATTTTTACGGTAATTAAAAAATTAGGGGATATATATTCAGTATAACCATCATCACGCCTAGATCCTCTGTAAAGATAGGCAGAGATGTATCAGTTCGCTAATGCTTTACTTATAGCTTTCATGTAAAGTACCTATCATGGACAGAAGTTATTATCCTACCGAGTACAAATGCAAACATAGCAAACAGACCAAAACTAACATTTTACCTGAACTCGGAATCAAACGTCAGAACCTTACGATCTGCAACGACAGTATTGCATTTCTCTTTCTCAGAATGCATTCGTCAAAATTTACCAATTTCAGCTTTCAAATCGATAATTCAGAACAAGAAATAGCAAACTTCCCAAAATTTCGAGAACACGTCAATATTCGCAGCAGAGAATCCCGTTCTGCGGGAAGTAGGTACTACCCTAAAGCGACTAATAAACAAATGTGATGTAAACCCACATACAGCGGGGTTCAAAGCTAATCCCGCACTGCGGGACTAATCAGGACATTGCTGCCAGATTATTAATTTCTACATACAGTAACACCCTGTTTCATGCAGTGTAATATTCAGTCGTGTTTTGTTTGTAAATGCTATGTTAACGTGTGATACCTACATTTTGATTAATAAATATATTTTAAAGTTATTTTAGCGGAGGAAAATTCAACTACGGGCAGGATTCGAACCTGCGTCTTCTGGTTAGGTACACCAGACGCTATGACCACTAAGCCGCCGCGAGTCCCACCCGCCAGGTGGAAATTTGCCTTCACATTCTGAATTTACGCCTTTACGGTAACGTCATAGCATGGAAAATGCAAAATAAAATACAAAAAGTTATTAAATGTATGCCAAAAGTTGATAATTAATTCGGATAGTTTACCTTCGCTAGACTGTGAATTACCTACATGAATTCAATTCAATTCAAAATGTCTGTGCTTCAAATAAGCTTTTACAAGCAATTACAAAACGTTAGGAATCGCACGGTTCCGTAAAGTGGGTCCCATGGAGAAGAATTCGAAAATAAACTGCATGGACAACACTTAAAAAAGAGGTGTTACAACTGTTAGGTACAATATTGCAATGGTTGTCGTGAATTTCACGGATCCCATGGCCATGACTATATGACGAGTGAAGGAAAGTGCGGTTGTTAGTCGGTACGAGTCCGACAATACCCTGCCAAACAAAAACAAATATTAAAACATAATAATACCTACAGTAACAGGTAACAGGTGGTGAAGTGAACGGTGCTGGGCACTACTACCACAGATTAAAAAATATTAGGTACATCTACCTTCCCTTGTTTAATGAATCTTCGATATCCATTTGACCATATCCTAATTGGTCATTTGATGGAGGTTCCTTTGATGGAGGCAAAATTAGGGGACCATTAAAGCAACCATAAAAAATCACTAAAAAGAAATATAAAAAACGTTGGTTAAATGTGTCACCGGCATCGTTGCGTGAAAGAAAGAAAGAACATTTATTATGACAAATTCTAAAATATCTTATGCGATATCAGAATAGGTCCGTATCTTAGTGTGAAAATACTGGCATCACGTCGGGGTCACCAGTGTGGAGGGGCGAGTTGTATTGCCCCTCCAACTAAAGGGAGGATCCTCCAACCAGGCTGGTGTTTTGCCTGGCGGGCCACGGCCCGACGGTTGATGTCGGGCGGTTGTATATTATGCAACTTTCGTTGCGAATGTTGCTTGCGCGATTCAGGACTTCGTAGTTCCATGTAGCGCGGTAGATGTCGCTATATTAGCAGTACTCAGCACTATGCTGCAGCAAACAAATCAAGCTGCAGCGCTGATATTCTAATAACGTTGTTTTTTTATAATTTTAGACCACTAAGGTGGCAAACAAGCATACGGCCCAACTGATGGTAAGCGGTTACCGTAGATAGACGCTTGTTACACCAGGGGTATCACTTGCGCGTTGCCGACCCTGTAAAATGAAGGAGGAATAGTTGGGTTGGCAGTATAAGGGTTCGTCTTCCAGGCTTCCAGTCTAACCAGATGCGGCTGAATATCAGTATTTTACACGAAACGACTGCCATCGGACTTACATACAGATACATAGACTGGTTTTCAGGCTTTTTGGGCTTCTGACTACGATTGTCATAAGTATTCGTATGACAACCGGGACGGACGGCTTTATGTGCTGTTCGAGGCACGGACTAGTGCTGGAAGTCCTAAGATAAACAAGTATTCAATTATAGATTAAGGAAAACCAACAAAGCCCGTGGAGAAGAAGAAACACAATATCAATGTTATCTAACAATCGGTAAAACGTTTGAGAAATCTGTGATCCTTGACCAGGCGTACACATATTATTATATGCATGATTCTGCGTGTCTTTAATGAGATTATTAACGTTTAACAACGGAATGCAATCCAAAATCGCTATTTTAAACATAGGGAGATAATATGAGGGTTAACAATTAAATAAATAAAATGAAAGAGGATTAGTTGGGTTGGCAGTATATTGGACAAAGTCCCCCCACTGCCAACACTACGTTTCCTCGGGGAGAACTGGCAACCTTGCTCACCGTTAGGAACACAACACAGCTCAAAGCACCAAGGAAGTATTTCCTCAGTCGGACAACCGCATTTTGGCGGGCAGGATTCAAATTCGAATCCTGCCTGCTAAAATGCGGCTGCCCGACTTAAAATGCCAAAAAATACAAAAAGAAACTTATTACTTTGTGTTAAAGTTGAAGATATTTCACAGATTGTGGTAGCTTGATGTGCTGACCTCTGTACTTAATTACAACTGGATTTATTTATATCTCACACAAAAAATCTAGTGCGAAACCCGTCAAACTTGTAGCAGTTGCACTGAGTACGGAAACATTTATAAAAAAGTGCATTGGAATTACAAATAGTTGGGCCCAGTTGTTGCGAAAGATCAACAAAGTTGAGAATGATGTTTGTTGCCACAATGTAGAGCTACCTATTAGGTAATCATCTTGTTTAATCTTCTTATTTATTCATTTATTTCAGGCAACAAGGCCCATATAAAAATATAATAATACAATATCAAATAGGACAAAAGATGGTGATATTTAAGATGGTGAGCTGGCTAGATGGTATTTGTTACCAACGCAGCGTCAAATATTCAGCCACTTAGCAATAATAATATATATGCTAATATTCTTATTTTATTTTTATACCACTAAGGTGGCAAACAAGCATACGGCTCAACTGATGGCAAGCGGTTACCGTAGATAGACGCTTGTTACACCAGGGGTATCACTTGCGCGTTGCCAACCCTGTAAAACGAAAGAGGAATAGTTGTATTGGCAGTATAAGGGTCAAAGTCCCCCCACTGCCACACAACGTTTCCTCGCGGAGCACTGGCAACCTTGCTCACCGTAAGGAACACAACACAGCTCAAAGCAGTGTTATTTCACTTCGGTTTTCGGCAAGGCGGAGGTACTTGCCCAGTCGGACAACCCCAATCTGAGTGGAATTACTCTCACTATGCCCTACCTCTCTTATTGTGTTTCAGTTTGAAAGGTAACCAGTGGGCTAAATTAGGCTTATAATTATTATGTATGGATTTATATCGTAAATCGTAAAAAAAGTACCACCTCGAATTTGCTAGCTTGATTTGCTTAGTGTTTGTTTAATTAGCTCCTACGGCAAGGGTCGCAAGTTCTATTGGCACTTATATTGCAAAATTATTATCAAACCGAAGCTAAGTTGCTAGAGTTGGCAAGCTGTTGAGCCCTCAGATAGCTTAGTCAAGCACTTTGATTGATGAAGCTGTCCCTGTGCAAATCGATACGATACGTAACTTTGACTGTTTGACATCGTCTAGAGTGGATAATACGCTCTTCATATATTTTCTGTATAATTCTAATATTGATTTTTAGATGACTGCCTCATTAGTCTAGTGGTCCTAAGCGCGACTGCTACGCTAGAGGTCCTGGGTTCGATCCCCAGGTCGAGCAAAGTGTTATTGGGTTTTTCTATGAAATTCTCAGTAGCAGCTCGGAGTCTGGAATTGTGCCCGGTTAATGGCAATAGGCTCGCCCCCTATTACATGGGACCTAAACATACCGGCGAAATGTGGGTGTACATTAGCCTACACCTCTGCCTAACCCTTCGGGGAATACAGGCGTGATGGTATGTTATGTTATGATTTTTAGATAACTTTTATATTTTTGTCTTGTTATAATGGTTTGTGTACTATAAATGTGGTTTCTTTCTTTATTTTTTGTAAAACAATTTACTGACACCTAAAGTAAAATAAGAAAATCTACTTTTTTGTCTCTAATAGAACTTTTAAGACGCAGCGTAAACTATGAAATTAATTAGGTACAGAGGCCAGCACATCAAGCTACCAGAATCTGTTAAATTTATTTGATAGATTCTCAACTTAAAGACAACGCAATAAGGTTCATTTTCAATTGGGAATATTATTATTTGACAGAATTGGATAGCTTGACCTGCTGGCGTGTGTACTTAATTAATCAACAACATCATCAATAATAATCATCATGGCTATCTGTAAGAAATTACTTTTAGCTATAAAACCGCAAATTGTACTCGTGACGTTTGTATTATTTTTTTTGCACTGTGTCCTTTGGTGTACAATAAAGAATAAGTCTATCTATCTAGCATCAACCTATATTACTGTCCCATTGCTGGAAACGGGTCCCCTCTCAGAATGGGAGGGGTTTAGCAGTATGACTAAACTTTAGGCTATAGTCCACCACGATAGCGTAGTGCGGGTTGGCAGACTATACACGCCATCGAAGATATTCTTTTAATTAAATTCATATTCTTGGCACCCTTAAGTGCGCAATTCAATGATACGATATAAAAATATTTAAAAAACAATCTTATAGCAAGCTCTTTTGAGAACGCAGAAGTCTCCGTTAAAAGCAAAACAACAAATTTAACATTCCACTCAGGAGACCACGACAGTAAACAAGTATTCAGTGAGATTTATAGTAAGACGCTTTATTTACATTTTCTGCGGTTATAATTGCATACATTATTGAACAAAAGAATTGAACGGTATTTCGTTAAATACCTACTCAATACATTACTAGTTTTATATTGTAATAATTTGTATGAAAATACGCCGTTTTCTATATACCTTCCGTCAGCCTGAGGAATACCAAAATCCGAAGGTTTTACAGCTGTCCAATATTAGAGAAACAAACCAGTAGGTCCTGGAATGTCGAGAAGCACCTTCGATGTCATTTAAGCCACCCGAGAGAGTCATATTTTAAAAAAGTTAAAATAATATTGAGAACAAACCCAATCACAGACCAAAATATCCCCGAAAACCATTCAATCAAACATCTTTGTAGTTGTAAATTTCACTTTAAAATTTTACTTTGGTGTGCAATACATAATATTCGTCATATCTTTGGCGATTCTAACAACTCTATATAATTTCTTCTCGGCCTCTGTTTAAAATGTTCAAGTAATGAAAACAACAAAGTACGACAAAGATCTGCGTCGAACTAGAAGCGACTGTCGAACATGTTCTTATCTTGCGTCCCTGTTTCAGGCCTGTTTGCTTCAAAATAGTGGCACTTAAACTTTTCTTTGGCCACTACATAGTGTGGTTAGTAGCTAAGTATATGATTCCCAGGCCGCAGGCGACGCGACGGACGCGATGAACTTCCGTTTGAAGAGAATCAGTTGTTATAAAAAAAGCGTACCTACCAAACGTACTTATTACGAAAGTAACTCTGTCTGTTACGCTTTCAGACCTAAACCGCTGAAGCGATTTAGATGAAATTAAGCTTTTCTTCTTTCTATTTAATCATCTTCGACTGTATATAAGCTTCTTCTTTTGAGCCTTTTCCAAACTATGTTGGGATCGGCTTCCAGTCTAACCAGATGCGGCTGAATATCAGCATTTTACACGAAGCGACTGACATCATACCTCCGCAACCCAATTTCTGAGTAATACTGATATCCTGACTGGTTGTCAGGCTTTTTGGGCTTCTGACTACCACTAACATTAGAATTGCCATAGGTGTTGGTATGACAACCGGGAACGTTACGTGGTCTCCGAAGCACTGAGCGGACTCACCCATCCATGAATGACCTCGACTAGCGCAGCTTAACCTTGCAGATAGGTAGTAATTACTTAGCCACGAGCCCCTCCATCTCTAGGTATATAAACAGGAATGTTATTTACTTAGAAACATATTTAGAAAGGGAATGTGTATCAGTGGGCGACGCTTGTTTTGTTATGAAACTCAATGTACCAGGACTGTTTACGTAATACATTTAACTGTGAACTAGGCGATAACAAATAGGTACTACATTTTTAAAATTCTTACACCTTACAAGTGTTGTTAACTGTTTACTGTATCCTCGATAGGTTAGGCTGAGGTGTACCAATGTACACCCACATTTAGCCGGTATGTTTTGGGGTCTTTGGGAGCGACTCTAATACCATTTGCCACAAACTAAGTTCTTAGCAATATAACTGATTACTTGCTGCCTGCATCCAGCCTCGCCTGCTTAACTAAAATAAGATGTACTTATTTTGGTTTATTTCTTAATAAACTAAAATAAGTACTTAATGTATTATTTCAATCAATATTTTTATGAAATTTATGAATAATTTCGCCCAGCCGTGAAACACATGCATAACCTTTTTAGTTTTTCTTTTCTTTATTTTGTACCTTATTTTAAGTTCTCGCTTTATGTGTTCTGGTAAGATCTCACATGTTTTGGCCAAATAAATATTTTTTCTTTCTTTCATATGGTCTTTTAAACTCAGGTCCCAAAAGGGACTTTTTGACCGATTTCCGATTTCCATCTAACTATGCTACAAAAAAACATATTGAAAATTATTCATCTTCTTAGGAGATACGGTGACGCAGATAAAAAGACAGCCAGATACAAAGACTCGAGGTGGATAATGAATTTCGAACTAGGTACTATAATTTAAATAAAATAGCATGGTTCAATACTGTATAAAAATCTTTATTTATATACGTAGACAGAAAGATAATAAAGTACAGAATAAATGATATCTTTATGGCATGCAAGACGTGCATATTCATTTTTATTGCCTTCATTTTTGTTTTTAATCCGACACACACTGCATTTTTTATTCGTGTAGGTACTGCTATTCATATGTACTTGTATGAAACTAAAAAAATTTCCAGAACGCTTTTCAGAAGAAGAGAAGTGTGCTAGAGAGTGTGAGAGAGAAAGAGAGAAGTGTGGAGAAAATAAATAAATAATTTCGTAAATATTTATACGTCTAAAATTCTTAAAATAAAGCAGTAGTCATCAACATCAACCCATACACTGTCCAAATGCTGGACACGGGTCTCCTCTCAGAATGCCCTCTCGTTCTATTAGGCAGTCCGGAAGTACTGCATCCATTTAAAAAAAAACTTTAGCCATTTCAAAGGCTATACTGTATATAATAATTATCTTGCAATGCAAGTCAAGCTGTCAGTATCAGCTAGTGAATACTCCGGGGAATTCAATATAAATAATTTATAACTCTTCCATTGTTTTGAGAATAAACAATGGCTAACAACATACTTGACGTAGAAGCCGATTGTTGGCCTCTTTTTTTTAATTTTAAAATCCTCCTGGATGATTCGCCACCAGTACCAGGACAGTGGCAGGGTATGTCGGTTCATACCGACTAAAATCCGCACCGCCTGTGATCTGTGATACGAACGATGCTTTGATGGGGTCCGTGAAATTCGCCACGACCATGACAGGCTCGAGCAGTCGCTGGACCCTTTACATTAGCGAGGCCGACCTCGCATACTAATTGAAGGCATGCGTGTTCGCCACATTGAATTGGAGCTAGTAGGTACCTTTTTTTTTATACCACAGGTGGCAAACAAGCAGGCTAGGCTACGATAACTGCTTACCATCAGGTGGGCCGTACCACCTGATGGTAAGCGGTTATCGTAGCCTATAGACGCTTGTAACACTAGGGGTGTCACTTGCGCGTTGCCGACCCTATAAAACGAAGGAGGAATAGTTGGGTTAGTACTATGAGGGTCAAAGTCGGGGGGACTTTGACTGCCAACTCAACGTTTCCTCGCGAAGCACTGGCAACCTTGCTCACCGTTAGGAACACAACACAGCTCAAAGCAGTGTTATTTTACTTTGATTTTCTGGAAGGCGGAGGTACTTCCCCAGTCGGGCAGCTCCATTTTGAGTGGAATTACTCCCACTATGCCTACCCTGTATTCCCTGAAGGGTTAGGTAGACTATGATGCACTGGTATGTTTTTAAGTCTATTCAAAGTCCAAATCCAGACTTCAAGCTTTTCATAGACACGCCCATACCACTTTGATCGACCAAGAATCAAAGACTCACGCTCAATATCCATGTTTAACGACTAGACAATTGAGGATAATATTACTTAAAATTGCCTCATTAGCCTAGTAGTAAGCGCGACTGCTACGGCAGAGAATACTACTTCAGGCTACTGAGAATTTCATAGAAACAACCAATAACACTGTCGAATGTTATTGGTAACCAATAACACTCAACAGTGTTATTGGTTGTTTCTAGTCTATTCAAAGTCCAAATCCAGACTTCAAGCTTTTCATAGACACGCCCATACCACTTTGATCGACCAAGAATCAAAGACTCACGCTCAATATCCATGTTTAACGACTAGACAATTGAGGATAATATTACTTAAAATTGCCCCATTAGCCTAGTAGTAAGCGCGACTGCTACGGCAGAGAATACTACTTCAGGCTACTGAGAATTTCATAGAAACAACCAATAACACTGTTGAGTGTTATTGGTAACCAATAACACTCAACAGTGTTATTGATTGTTTCTATGAAATTCTCAGTAGCATCTCGGAGTTTGGATTAGTGCCCGGTTTATGGCTTGCCACGTATTACATGGGACTTAAACATACCGGCGAACTGTAGGTGTACTCTACCAAACCCTTTGGGGTATACAGGCGTGATGATATGAATTATTATTCCGAATGCTGTGTCATGTCAGTGATTAGAGTTTGCCGGTTCTTTACCTTTTGAAATTAATGCCGTATGACTAATGTGCTTATTACATATTCTAAAGGTAACTCGATCAAAAAACATAAGAACCGGTGCACTGATGTTCTCTTAGAATATAAAGAGGGGGGGACAGTTGGCTAATGGTCCAATGGCTATTCCAGTGATCTGCCCGGGCACAAATCCAAATTTCTAACTGCTACTCAGAATTTCACCCAGTCACAAGTTTCTCTATCTTAAAATTTAACCCAGGATTTTAACCCCCTTATACTCAAGAGCCGCGCTTAGGACCCTTCGACCAGTGGGGCAGTTTAGATTTCTGTTTTTTTTTTTTTGCGGGGTGTGTGGGATTTTTACCGCACTAAAACCCCCCCGGTGGCCATTTTGAGCACAATATTTGAGGGCTCCGGGAACTAAGTATTCTTCCGGAACCCTCATGTGTCAAGCCTATCAATGTCCATCCCAGGGACGGACCCTTCCCTATCCCATCTCTGCGGTGCACCTAGAGGTACCACACGTGCACGCAACCACCACATGCCGCTGTCATCCCTGAGGTCGTTTGGTGGGCGTACTGAGCCCCCACTCTATGCACCCACGACCCTTAATTACCTACTGTGTTCCATAACATTAATATTCTATCGCAGTATTAAACACATTTATTATTATTAGCTTGTGCTGTTCCACTGCTGGACAAAGGCGTCCCTACATTCTTTCCAACGGTCGCGATAGTGCGCTACTTCTTTCCAATTCTCAAGGAAGACATCCAGTTGGTCCCGCCATCTCCTTCGAGGTCTGCCGCGACCCCGTGTCACTGTTTCAGGGCACCAATCCTGAGCTTTCCGGGTCCACAGCTCGTTGGACATGCGATAGACTTGAACTTATTAAAAACACCTGTTCAATATTTATAAGTCGAATAATAGTCTCGGAGGTACCACACAGTACATTTTGCATCATCATTCAAGGGCGTTTGTTTGATTTTTACATACTTTAAGACAATTTGTATGCTATAGACGCCATATTATTCCATGGTGTTATGAAGATTGGGGTCTCACATGCCCATTAATGAACGTATTACAATATTTTGATTTTTGACTTCCGCGTTACGTCATATTGATCGCAGCTTGAATTGTGATATCTTTAGATTGACCACCCTCCTTCGCCCGTTATTTTATAGTTACTATTGACTCCTGGGCACTGTGCTAGTTCACTACTCTGGCTGGTCTGCGCGTACGCCGTCGAGAAAAACTCAGGCATCTAGGCAAAACATAGGGAGCCATGCCATTATACAAGAACATAGGCTATAGATAGTGGCTGTATGTAGTCTATACGCCTATGTTTAACAAAATTGACAAAATGATTGAAAATGAAAAATATTTTCCATAAAAACTTGAGTCGATCGAAATATTTGCGTGGAAAGACGTTTTTTCCTACTTATAACAACTTTTAAGGATTTGTATTATTTCAATAATAAGTATTTATAATATTATCTCGCGAGAAGGGGCTCGTGGCTAAATTATAACTATTCTCATGAACCGATCTACTAGGTTAAGCTGTGCTAGACACAGTCAATCTGGACGAGTGACCATTCTTAATACATCGTGTCCCTTCCGTTCCTGAGAGAGCACCTAAAGCCTGAAAGCATGTCATATGAATACAAATGACAATCGTTAGTGGTAGTCACAAGCGGTGAACGTGAAATCAAAATCAAAATCAAAATAGTTTTATTTTCATATAAACCATATACAGGCACTTGTGAAATGTCGGGTCTAGGTGCACGGTTCCAAAGTAGTCGTTTCCTATGGAGAAGAACCAGCAAGAAACTCCATGGTTACTCTTTTAAAATATCGTTTTGTATTGTACAATGATGGATTATAAATTGGATTGAATATTTACATGAGAGAACAATTTAGGAATGTTTCGAAGATTACAATTATATAAAATACAGCTAGGCATAAAAGAAAACCAGCCTACCCTTAGGATATCGGTGTTGCCTAGAAATTGGGTCCGATAGGTCTGATGGTAGTTTCTTGGCGAATTTCACGGATCCCATGGCCGTGACTATAAGGCAAGTTAAGGAAAGTGTGGTTTTTAATCGGCACGAGTTCGACATACCCTGCCACCTTCCTGGGTGGCGGATGATTTACGAAGATTACCCGTACTATAAAAAAAAAGTCTGATGGCAGTAGCTTAGTGTGAAATACTGATTTCAGAAGCATCTGGTTATACTGGAAGCCGACACTAACAGAGTTGGGAAATGCTAGTATGATGGATGTACAGACGCCTGCAGGTCAAGCTATCCAAAACTGTAAATTTTTCCCAATTGAATAAGAACATTATTACTTTGCATTAAAGGTGAAAATCAAACAAATAAATTTGACCGATTGTGGTAGCTTGATGTGCTGATGTGGTATCTGTAGGTACATATTATTGTGTATTATCTAGCGCCATCTAAGATAAATAAGCTTCTATGTAATAGGTTACAATAACTATGGTATTATTAACTTAACAACCGAGTAGTTGAATAGCGTAGTATCATAATAAATTTTAAATAACGAACATAAGCTTTTCAATTATTTATCACTGTCCTCGGCTTTTAGGTCAGCGCTACATCTGCGCCTGCGCTCGTAAACGATCTATCCAAGCTAAACGCAACTAAACTTACACTGGACGAAAATTTTACGATTATTTCTAACAACCTATTATTGATTATTTAATCTGTGATATTACGACCATAGACTTTATCTACTTACTTAACATAAATGGATAGGGTTGACCCTTTTTTTTATAGTACGGATAATCCTCATAGATCCTCCGCCACCCGGGGAGGTAGCAGGGTATATCGGACTCGTACTGACTAAAAACCGCACTTGCCTTCACCTGCCCTACAGTCATGACCATGGGATCCGCGAAATTTGCCACAACCATGACAGGATAGGGTTGACCCTATGGGTTCCTAATATCAACCACAGATTCGACCGTTTTTTGCCAACATGGCAGAAGCCTAAAGGTAAATTAGGGCAGGGGAGAAAAATATTGCTGTAGATGAATAATTCATTCCAATACTTCCTGGACACGATTCTTCGAGTTCAAAACTAATGGGTCATACTTCACCACGCTAGCCTAGACTAGATCGTCAGAATGCAACATTTATATGACTTGTAAGTTCTTAAAGGAACAAATGCAAAATTCTTGAGTGATAAACACATGTGTTTATTGTAAACACCTTTATTCTCTGTGTATTGTTTTTTTCATAACCAATAGGTAGGGTATTAAAAAATACAGTAGTTCGACTTTTATTTAGATGAAGTATATTTTTAAAATTATATTGTATGCATACAGATATGGAATTTCTATATCAAAAAGCCCAGGTTATTTACCGCACCATACTAATAAGGCATAACAGGCACTTCCTTTGCAACTAACACTGCAGATAATCACGAATAAGGAAACAAAAATAATTTGTCAATTATTTATGAATGCAGAGTACAGACTACAAGAGAGATATACAGGCAACGAACGACATGACATCGATTACGTTATAAATAATTAACCACTAAAGGGTTTGTATGTCGGTAGCTAACACCTGTGTTTTGACACATATTGCGTGATACATTATTACACAATCTTTGTCAAAACACATAATGCCGTTAGCTGCCTGTATACCAACTCTTCTGTCGACTATACCTACGTTGTTTTATGATTGAGATGTGTCCCAGATAAATCGGTGTAGATAGATACCTACGCACTCCCAAAACTGACCCACTTCTCAGTATCACGTTACAAAATAGATTCAAAACACGTGAGCAACTTTATACACTATTTATTTTACAACTTAAAATGTATATACAATACTTATATTAGATTACCTTGTAAATAAAACTATAGAAACGCTTTGGTTGAAAACATATGGAAGTTCAAAGAGATTTTGATCTAAAAGACAAATTTTCTTCTAAGTACAGAAAGCCAATCATAATTTTGACACATTACGTATTTACAAATCAACAATTTTAACATTATAATCGCGTGTTCTAAGCGTCCGGTGTCCAGAGAAACTAAAGTAGCTACATTACTCGCTAATAAACGAATTATCACAAGGTTATCACACCACAGATAAACTTCGTATCACACGCTATAATACAATGAAATTAAAAAGTAACTTATCACACTTGGAGACGGGTTGAGCCAGCATTGTTTGGTAAACATTGCGGATTTGACAATAACATACTTGACACTTGCACTTATAACTTGAAACAGATTCGATTAATTCGATCACTGCTATTAACAAAAATATCAGGCAAAACACACAACATTGAGTTCACACTCTATTATTAAAAATAAATGCTGTATTCTTAAATTTTCTAATAGAGATCATCAGTTTTGTTGGTGTAAGAACTAGTTCAACCCATCCTCATGATGTTACGTCTTCGGAGCAGTCGCTCCACTGCGTAGAACACGCGATCTGACCCTCAGTAGGGGCACACGATACCGCCAGCGCCAGGCACCGCTATGGAGTCAGGGAAGTGGACCCTGCAGATCTCCTTGTAGGTCTTGCCTTGTCTCGGTGCTCGCTCAACGTTCCTCGGCTTATATCCGTAGTTGGGGTTCTGGTAACCTCCTCCATAGCCATAACCGTCGTACCCATAGTTTCCGTAGCCGCTGTATCCATAGGATCTTCTTGTATTACCGTTGATGGCATCGTATATCGCGTCGAAGAAGGGCTTGCACTCGACGGTGACGGCGAAGCACAAGGCGGCGACTAACAGAACTCGTAGTAAAGACATCGCGGAAGGGTGGCAAGCAATTGTGTCAATTCAGTTGACGGTCAGACCGGCCTCAGTCTGCGGAAGCTCACTCCGGTGGCGTTTAATCGCGAATGGTGCCGGGTGTTCATGCCGCCGGCTTATATATCGGCCTCGGATCATCCGACGGCGGACAACACGGGTGCGTGCGCGCAGGGTTCACGGTCCATACCCTGGAATCGCATTGGAATACTGATTGCTGCGGAATATACGAAGGGTACGTTTTGTAATAGGTACGTTTCGTAAATAGGAAGCGTTGTATTGAGACACTTTGTTCGCTTTGAAGTTGGTTCATAACTGGCTTTTGCACTTAAATATCAAAGTAGAATAATCTAAATTTATACCGATGTAGCTTTGTACACCATAATAGTTTCCTTATTTACAAATAATGTATTAATAGGCTATTACCGGTAGATAGTAACCACAATAACTCACTTCAACGTCAATTTGAAAATTAAATGCGAGTTTAGTATTTAGAATTCTAAGAACATGGATATTTAAGTTAAGTAAGTACGTCAAAAGAGCGTGAGGTTTGTATTGAACGCCATTAAACATAAAGACATCCTTTAGGCAAAAATATTGGAATATTTACTTAAAGGAATGCATGGTAACGAGAATATAAAATCAATTTATCTACCTATATCATCACTGGCAATGGCAATGTCTACAAAAAAAAAAACATTAAAATAAATCGCATTTGAAATTAGAATGCAATCAAAATACTTTCATCTAAACGCTAGTAAAACAGTTGTAAAGGACGTATGATTAGATCATTTCCTTATGTAATATCTTCACGGTAGGCAGGCAATGTTAAGGTAGCCGCGAGTCAAGTTCAACGAGTGGTGCGAGCGTTCACCTCTGTTCGTAATTTGCGATTCAGCACGACGCTTCACCACACAGCACTGGCTGTTTGAAATTACGCCTTTGCCTGTAATTTTTTAAGCTAAGGAATGGGTCTACAGCCTAGTTTAATTGTATTTATTTTATTAAGGCCAGGCCTACATTTTCAGTACCTATTTTTAAAAGTTAATAAGTAAGTATATATACAATAATAATTATAAAGATTTTTTATTTTATTTTATTTTTTTAGATAGGGACTTATATTGTTTTGTAAGCTTGCAATACATGCTATCATAACATCGAGTTAAGAATTTAGCCTTGGAAAGAAAAGATCAAAGTAAGAAATGCAAACCAAACATAAGTGTTAAAAGTCCCATTAAGTCCCACATAAAAAAAAATTGGAATTTGCATATCGATAATCTTCACGGTACGGAAACGATAACTTTCGAAAAAAAAATCTTAATTCAAAAAAATGACGGATATGGAATTATAGCTATCTTCGAATAACTAGCTTATAAATTCACTTGCTACGCTACTGGCCACTCGCGTATGTCGACCACGTAGCGTATAAGTAAATTACTGGCCCATTCACTGGCATAATTCGCGGGTAATGAAAACACGTGTGGCCAGGACATATATGTTTGTGCCTTACCAAGTGAGACTATTAACCGAGTAGAGATAGATACCACTAACAGTATTACCTGCCTTATAAGTCATTACTACATAAATCTAGTTTCGTATTTATAGACAGCAAGGCTATAATTAGAAGTTGGATAGAAATGAACCGTGTGAAGTAAATAAAATAGTTTCTTAGTTATTTTTGGTTCTGTGCAAATCTAGAAGGAATGCATAGAGAATTTAATTGAAAGGAGGTTTTAATGTTATATTCAGTTTGTTCGTGACTGTACTTAAGTATGCTGATCCATCGATCTGCAAGGTGCCGATCTGGGCTTGCCGCAGTCAATTTACAGATGGGAGAGTATTCTTAGCACATTATTACAGTACCCGTCCGTGGCTCGGAGAATACTTACAAGCTGCCGGTCAAAGTACTTATATGAACGCCTATGACAATCTCCTCGACAGAAGCCCGAAAAGCCTGACAACCACTTTGTCCTTATGTATATAATCGTAAGTATTATATCCAACCAATAAGAAATCAGGTTGGATGATCAGATGGCAACTGTTTCTTGAAAAATATTGATATTCAGTCGCATCTGGTTACTCTAACATAGTTGGGCTAATTAGTACCTACTACAAAAAAAAAACTTGAGAGGTGTCAAGGGACACCCGGATGGAACGAAGTTCCTTTCATTAAAATTTAATAATTAAAAATAAAAAAACCTGTATACAATAACAATTCACAACGCGCGAAATTCAAATATTGTCATTCACTCAATAATATTTGAATGCTTGTCAACAATATTTGAATTTCGAAAAAAGTGTCGTGACAACTTTTCGTAAGAATTTTTTCCGTCTAGCCCCCTTTCACAACGCGCGATAAGGAACTTCGTTCCAACAAATTATTGTGCTAATGAGTACATACATACCTAGAGCGACTTGGTGTTTATTTTCGTGACACACCAAAACCACACTTCTTCGACTGTCTTCAAAATAAACAACTTAAAATCACATCAGGGTATTGGCGCCCGAACCCAAGATTTTCTAGTGTTTATGTATTATGTCGAGGCGTAAACTTCAAAAATAATTCAAGGCAGAAGCTAAAAGTTACACACTCACTATAAAACGCCGCCTTAATCACAGTAGTAATTTAAAAAGCATCATAGATCTTGCAAATAGAACAGGAGTGCGTCGTTCACAAGGAAACACTAAATGTCAACGTCACGTGCAACGTTGCAACACACGGCACGTAGCTACCAACAAATTTCAATCATGATCAATGCTAACACAAAAAAAAATGTTGCAACATCGTTACATTGTCCAACAAAAACAATCAACATGACAGATGACAATCTAATTGTGTTTGAATTTGGAATGTAATCGGACTTTATAAAAATTCCATTTTATTTTATTTTTGCACGCACCACCGTCACCACAAATTATAACTCTAATAATTAGGTATGAAATACAATTTTATAAACTTGCTTTCACCAAGTGGTGGTAACAAGTAGGTAATGATAAAAGCGGGTGAATTAATACCATAAATTTCTTGCTTAGAAACTTTTTTCTTATTTAACCCAATACCCAATTAAACAAAAAAGATCAGCTTTGCAATCAATAGAATTTTTCATTTGCAAAGACAACGAACTTTTAATTCTGAATAATCAAAGAGTTCTAACTACTTTAATCTCTGGTACTAATAACGAGCTGAACAAACCCAGACATTTTAATTACATCTCTAATAATGTACACGTTGTAAAATCAATAGATCGGTTGCCCCATAGTGTTCAGAAACAGCAGTTTTGCAATTGAAGGCCCCAATGCTATGTATGCACGGTTCGACCACGTATCAAAGTAAACGAATAATTTTGGTTCTCTAACTAATATTTAGTCAGGAAATATGGAGTTAATTCACTTTAAGTACTGCGGTGTTGTAAATGAACTGTGGAATTTTGCCTGTATTTTCCCAGCTTCATATCGAATCAAATAAAGGTAATAAAAAAGGGTAATTTTAAATAGGCACATTAGTAATAGAAATAGATGGTACCTTTTTCTTAATTACCGAAAAAATGTACTTATCTGCAATCGCAAAAATCTGCCATTCCATCATCATCAACCCATATACTGTCCCACTGCTGGGCACGGGTCTCCTCTCATATTGAGAGGAATTAGGCTATAGTCCACCACGCTGGCCTAGTGCGGGTTGGCAGACTTCACAAACCGTCGAGAAAATCTCTAAGGCATGCAGGTTTCCTCACGATGTTTTCCTTCACCGTTTAAGCGAGTGATAATTAGTTATTAATACGCACATGAATTCGAAAAGTCAGAGGTGCGTGCCTTGGGTTCGAACTCTAGACCTTCGACTTGGCAGTCCAATGGTCATACCACTAGGCTATCACTGCTTACTGCCATTCCATAAGTACATTTAATTTCACTCAACTCGACCAAATGTAAGTAGCATCCGCTTTTTTTTCAGCAACCCGCCACGGTCGTTGCGAATTTCACGGATGCCATGGCCATGACTAGGCGGTTTTTAGGCTATACGAGTGTCCGATATACCCTGCCGCCTCCCCTGGTGGCGGACGATCCTTAAGAATTTTATCAAAAGACTATAAAAAAAGGTATCAAACCTTTTTAGCAAGACTATAGATAAATATTAATAGTCTTCTATAAATGTAACTATTGCGATTTACATAACGTACGCTTTATCGAAATAGAAAGCCACCTTATCTGTTGTTAAATATCAAGCTTAAAAAAAAAACTATGGCATGTTGAATAGAATATTCTCGTGTTATCGAATAAATAACTTCACTGGTTCGACCTACTTAATGATGAATTAATCGTTCGTCAATCAGTATAAGGCACTCCATGTATCTACGTCTCGATCAATGTCGAATACACAGTGTATTCATTGAGGTGGTTTCATTAAGAAGACATTCCATATCACTCATGAGTAGATGTATTCTGGGAGATTTCAGGAAATCTTCATTAATCTAACCCGGACTTTTTTAAGCATATTTGAAAAAAGAAGTTTGTTCTTTTCATTGTTATATAATACGACTCGTTTATATAGGTCGCGACTTCACTCCAGCCAGGTCCTAAATCCAGGTCTTAGCCTTTTTCTGGCAATGTTGGGGTTAGCTTCCAGTCCACGAAACGGACCATCAGACCTACGCAACCCAAATTTTGGGTCCTACGAATAGGCTGGTTGTCAAGCTTTTTAAGCTTCTAACACTAACGATTATTGTCTTATATGTTCGTATGTCAACTAGGACCGACCGCTTTACGTGCTTTTTGGGGCACGGAAGGTCTCAATGTGTTTCAGAATGGTCACCCATCCACACATTGACCGCAGCAAACAAGTTTTTTCTTATTAGTTCCTCTGTTAGACAATATCACCAGATGTCACAAGATTAAAAGTAAAATATATGTATTTTATCAAACTCGCAGTGACAACGCAATCTATGACATATTTTACGTTACAAGTTTCTCAACTTCTCATAGTTTCACACTTCTCCATGCTGAACCACTTCAATATATCACCCCGTTTATTGTGACACTGTTACATACCTACCGATTGCCATCTTCGAGCATTACTCACGAATAATTTTAAATTGAACGATATCGATCTAGAAAATCGTAGTAAATAAAAAAATATCATTGTGCAAGTGTTTTGAATTAGTCGGTAGTAACAGTTCAATGAGAAAATTATATTATGACTTGTAGAAACTAAAAACTTAAAAAAAAATAGAAACTATTTATTAGGTACCTGATCCGTGAATAAATCACAAAATATTTATTATTTAAATTACTAACGGTAATTCCTGATAAATTATTGACTCTCCTAAATATTCAATATTAGAGTATTTATTTATTAGAACTTATAAGTTTCTTCTATAAACATCTACCAACACAATTTAGATGATTACAAAAATATGGTCAAAGAAAGTCGGCGTTATTGAGTTTTTTAAATTCGCTATAGCAGCACGTACCTAGTTATAGTAATATCTAATCTGTGATAACTCGGGTTATTGATCAGATTTCATATCCGTAATCTGGAGAATGTCTACCAGAATCTAAGCTTCGTTCTAACCCTCGGATGTCGACGTATGTTTTCTAAACAGCACCCCGAGGACATTGAAATATTTGTATAGGACCGGCATTCGTGTTATTGATATAAACACTCCTCTTTTGTCTATGTGTTCTTTTTTCAAAGGGAAATCGAAATCGCTGAAGTGACTGTCACGTGTGAAATCCTGACACAAACTTTAATTTAATGATATTATAATACAAACTTTTTTGTTAGACTTTTTTTTGGATAAGTACCTTCGCGGGCTCGCACAAACAACTCGCCAAAGTTTCAATAATCTGATTAATGGTATAGAAATGCATAGAGAACAAACGAATAAAAATATTCAATTCTAGTTATGTAGAAGATTAGAAGAAACATAAACTGGTTCTACCTAAGTACAAATATTTTGTGACACATAAAGCTTAGATGTTTCATATCTATAGAGTGTTTAAGTTTTAACCACCATACTCCAGTAAAGTTATAGACTTTTCGCGAGTGTAGTGCATCCGATAACATATGTGTCCATAAGTTTCTGTTTGTTACAATATCAAACATAAGTACTAAATTTTACTACGTTTTGTAGTCAGCGTTTTTTATTTAGGTAAGTACTGTCGTTAGTTTAAGTAAAATTAAAAATCAAATATCAATTCACTTTTTTAGAATGACTAGACTTACTCCCCCCCTAAAAGATGGTCTAAAAAAGCCCAAGTTTTAAAGTAGTTATCATCAAAGTTAAAGTACAGGGATATGACGTTATAAAGTGATAGATGTATTTTAATTAAGGCTTAACCTTGGCTTAAATCATATTTGTTAGCCTTTTGACTGCCAGTCACAAATACATGACATGTCAAATTGTGTGCAGCCTCCAGAGTTATGACTAAAAACAAAGTGCGCGGCGTGCTGGATACAATTTGAGCTCTCATATATTTATGACTATGTAGTCAATGGGTTAAAGATACAACTTTTTTTATTGACTCACATTACTACAAAGAAACAAGGCATCTTTTTCATAATTAATTACATCAACCAAGACAAACCATTTCCTTATATAATACATATTACTACATTATAATACTTACAAAGAATGAATCCTAAAGATTCCTTTGTCCCCCTTGATTACTATTCATAATGTTACTTATTACTCGTATATTCAGTCATAAAAGTATCATGATTTCATTCATATGCATATTATAGGCTATTTGATAGACATCAGTGTAATCGCTCCATCAGACGTACTATATTTACATTGAAGCGTGTGACTTACGCATAAACCTGTATTTGTGCGTAATACCCGTAAATATGCACATATTTAGTTACCTCACCGTGAAAGAGGGTAATGTTGTGCCTATGTAATTTTCATGTGACCTAGAAAAGTTTTTCACTGCAATTTTTGCATAATATTATTACTTTCTGCAATAATAAAACGTAAACTGTTGTAAAACCAGCTAAGTTTTAATAACGACATTTTTTAAATTTAATTTGGAACAATTTTGATTATGCCCATTGATCTTAATATACTTACGTGAAACTGCCGTTTTTTTTATTTATCACTAACTGACCCGACAGTCCAGACGTTGCGTTGTCCCGTACTTTCAATAACTCATACGAAAAATTCATAAAATAAAATATCAAAAAAAAGCACATTCAGATTTTTCCGATTTTTCCAATTTTACGGGCAACTATTTCAATTTTCCTTTCCCTAAAAAAAAGTAGACCGTACCTATATAAAAACTTAAAAACCTTTTGTTTTTTATATAACAAATTGCTTTATTTAACGAAAGAACAATTCATCATAAGTAAGTACTCGTAATTTATGTTATACGAAACTTTCAAAACTTTTACTATGCTATATTACTACTATATTACTTAACTTTTTTTATGTACGACCTAGTTTTGAAGTGCAAAAAAATACTTCTAAAAAGTAATTTATTTCAACATATTCAACAAGGTCCCCCAAAATCTCCCTTATTTGTGCATGTCTCAAATTATATTTATTCCTATGTTTACAGTCTTTCGTATCTGAAAACCTCAAACGCAGCCTAGAAAAACAATAACTTCTGACGGCTACAGTTACTATCTCATAAAATACCATCCCCTTCAAAAGGCAATTAAGTTAAAAGCCATGGTTTACCTGTGGGGATGCATTATCGTTTTATACGTCATAATGTGGGCTTCGAACTACCCATTTGAAGTCCATTCTATTGCTATCTAGTACCCTCAAGCGGTACCTAACTTACCCATTTAATGGAAGGAAGTTACTAGGGAATGATTTTATTATTCATCAAAAATCTATAATGAAGAAAGATTAAAGTTCCTATCTAATTCTAACCTTGGGTTAGAATAAAAATTCTGTTTGCTGGCAACACTGCCGTAAAAAAGCTCTACGCGCTACCAACGCTACGCACACCAAGCATCTCAATTCTACATATTTAGTAGATGGACCAACTGTGATTTTGTATTTTTATAGTGTCCTACAATAAATAATTTGTTGTTCTGACTCGAAGCAACTGCTTAGCGAGTTTCCTTACATTAGGTACTTACCTCCACACACAAACTCGAATAATTAATTGTGTTTTTTTTATTACCTACCATTAGAGAAAACCCATAACAACATGTAAAAATTAACACGAATGGTACTTTAGGGAGAACAGTTGACTCTGAATCCTACAGAATTTCATTTGCATAACAATAATTTTAACTCCATTATAATTATTAAAACAAAGGCTCTTGACACATACTTGCTTATCGTGTGGGAAATGAAAAATTCCTATTGTCGTTCGTAAACTTTCGTAATTAGGTTTCAAGTGTTCAATTTGGGATTTTATAGCTTTACATAATCACTTCCAGTTCTAACGGTCACACTGCTGTAAAATTCTTTAGAGCATTTAATCCACAGACACCAATTCTTTAGCTATTCATTCACTTGCTCGTCGACAGCGGTTTATGTAAACGAAGTCCAACGGACGCTGACAAATTACAATGGAGAGATGAATGAAAAAGGAGTAGAGTCGTTATCAATTTATACTTTATCTATAAAACAGTAGGTATTTTTTTAATTACTTCTGTCGATTTAATGAACCACGAAGCCTTCAACATTTTGTTTTCTAAAATTACCTAGGAAAGGTCGTACGTCGTGTACTCCACCGCTTTATAATTTCCATTTTGTTAACAGCGTAGAAAATAGATGAGAGGTCTGGAAAACTGACCACAATAATTCTTGGAAAGTGCTTGGTGATAGTAGCTAGTTGTCCTCAAGTTTTATTTCTTCTATTCCATGTGAAACCAAAACAAAAACACCCATCCGGCCACAAATTATAGTCACAATGCAAAATCAATTGTTCTTGGGCACGCATAAGTCGATGGACATTCCAATATAATAACATATTCTTACTTACTTATTTCTCAAAAAATAAATTCAATCAGCATATCGCCTTCACCTGAAAAATTATATTTTTTTTAAAAGCAATGAAACTGAAAACAGTGGGTATGAAAAACAGAATACCATTCAGAAAACGGCACGCATAACGCGTATATTGAACTGACCTTACTCAAGTTCATTGTCAGTGCGTGTCGCGAGACGAGGCAGCGCGGGCGCAGGCCATCCTGCCAGACGATCCGCTACGTTTAATGGGTAAGGTTGAGGCCAGATATATTCACAAATATGGGATGCGAGAAGCAGGTTCCATATCAACCTTAAATACCTCTAAACCCGGGTATTTTCGAACTTTAAAAGAGGTCATGGTTCTCTGAATTTGTTTCGGCGCTGCTTCTCAGAGGTCGTCAACTCGAAAATGCCGGTGGATGTCATCTAGTATTAATTAAATAAATATTGCATTGCAAAAGTGTTTTAAAAAAATCTAATAATAGAAATAAATACCTATCATTTATCATTAGGTAATACTAATAGTGCCTACACTGAGCTTTTTTGTTTCGATTTCTCCTCGAAACAATACATAGATACCTAATTACACATGTGTGTTCAAATTCTCCAGGATACATGAAAATCTCAACAGAAAAGAAAATTTGGTACAATATGTCAATCAATAAGTCACTGACGTATACTCCCATTTATGATGAAATAGAAATTGTTTCCAATGGTATTACCTAACCTTATATAAGTAGCTAGAATTGTACGAAGTTTCTTGTCGAGGGAAAGGACCAAAACGGACATATTCTGACATCGCACAGGATATCTACATAATTAGTTTAAATCTTGAATCTATTGTTTTTTTGTTCGGTATTTTGTCTTGTGTTGTGATTGTCAGAATAAATTTTCTTTCTTTCTTTCTTGTTTTTTTATTTGGTGATAAACAAGTAGCTACCTACGGTGTTGACCATGACTATAGGATAAGTGAAGGCAAGTGCGGATCATAAATCGGTACGACGCCGACATACCTTGCCACCTCCAAGATTAAAAAAATAAAGGTACATACGATGTGAGATACAACGATCCACTTAGATAAGTCCACACAACGGGATCAAATCATTGCCAAAGTTATTGTGGCATCAATCACTTCGCGAAATGGCCTTATTCTATCATGTGCCGAATTTGTCCTAATCTGAGTTGACCTCCGCGCTGTTGACAAATTATCGTTAATGCATCTCAATGTCATTTAACCATGTAGGGCTGTCCGCGTGTAAAATTTGTAATATCCTTATATTAATATCAATTTAATGAATGCGAAAATAACTGTCCGTCTGTGTGTTACGTTTTCACGCCTAAAACGCTGAACTGAATGATTAATTTTGATATAGATAGATTGGAGCTTGGAGAACAACATACGGTACGTGGGATCCTTTGGGATACGAATGAAAACGCGGGCAACAACTAGTATAAAATCAGCAAAATGATGAACCTTTTTTAATAATTGAAGATCAAAGAGAGCCATGTTTAATGTAAGGCAGTAGTAACATGCCACACGAACTTTCAAGAGACAGACCGTGAACTCAAAATGTTAAAGAATGTATCCCGGATTTGAATCCCACATCTAGCCTATCAGAGAAACTTCATACTACCATTTATCTATAGCGATCGATCCTCAGAGTATTTTCCCAACTATGTTGGGGTCGGCTCCAGTCTAACCAAATGCGGCTGAATATCAGTATTTTACACGAAGCGACTGCCATCAGACCTCCGCAACGCAATTTCTACATTATACCGATATTCTGAGAATAGACTAGTTGTCAAGCTTATGGCTTTTATCACTAACGATTGTCATAGGCTTTATATGGTCTTCGAAGCACGGATGGATCTCGTGTATGTACCTATTAAGAATGGTCACCCATCCTCAAACTGCCCGTGGCTAGTGCAGCTGAACTTAATTGTTTGATCAGCGTAGTTATTAGGTATCTCCTACATAGCCACGAATCTTTATCTATAATTTTAAGTCGATCGAAGCGATTTCAAATCGATATAACCAACTTCCAGAAAGAAAACATAGCCCCATTAATTACAAACGTCAAAATAACCAATTCAATTAACATTCCAATGTCTGATTCACTCTCAAGTTACTCAATCAAGTAATTATTTCTAGAATGATCATTATGTAAATAAATCTTGTAAACTCTCACACAATTGACATTGACCCTGTAACTTACGAATAAGCTTCAAAATGTGGCAACCCTAAAACAGATGGAGGCCGTCTGATATTCACGTAACACTGACTCAATGACTCATTTACACGTCATGCAGTTACAATACCAGCAGACCGACGACTCATTAATATCCATACTGGTGAGCATTGATCCCCTACCACATTTGGGATACCGAGTCCCATACAGATAGTTTAAAAGTGACGAAATGTCCCACTGCGGGGCATGGCATAGGCCTGTTGGTAGACAAACTGCATATATGTTCAAAAACTTAATGAAGGTATTTTAGATGTATATTGAATAAAAAATGTAAGGGTAATTGTCCCCTAGTTGAATAAAAAAATTCAGGGTAATTTGTTCCATCGAAGACCCTCGGTGAAAACGACACTTAAGACGTCCCGTTAAATCAGTTTCTTAAATCCTTCTTGTGCTTAATAGATCTATGTCAATTAAGAGACAATTAAGACCAAAACGTAAATAGAAGCAGGTCTGAGCCACAGTCAGAAGAATGTTTGATATGAATAATGAAACAGTCTTCATGTTTCTTACACAAGTGTCAGACACAATAAAATAAATACTTTAACTTTAAACTATAATTATACTTTTTTTTTGTAAATACATACTTATAAAACATAAGAAGCACCCACCACACAATCTTCATCAAATGAGATTATTCCAATAAGTGTAAGGCAGTTAGCTAATTTATAGCGAGTCTGACTGCCCAGGGTTCGAAAGATCATTTATCCCCTACAACCCTACTTATTTCCCGACTAATATTATAAAAGCGAAAGTAACTCTGTCTGTCTGTTTCGCTTTCACGCATAAACTGCTGAACCTACTAAAGAAATTTGGTACAGACATAGATTAGACCTTGGAGAAGAAAATAGGGTACCTACCTACCTTTTGTCTCAGAAATCCCTTTGCAATGCGGGTAAAACCGCGTGCAACAGCAAGTAAGAATATAAATCCGGAGACTCGTTTAATACTGGGTGTATTAAACGCTCGCAAAAACATAGTAGTACGATTTTGGCCTTGGATTAGAACTCGAGACCTTTTACTTAGCACTCCAATGGTCATATCAACTAACTATTAAGACAATTATATGTCAAATACTTCAGGATTCCCGGACATCATCAAGGTCAGCTAATATTCGCACAATCATCCTGTTGCTGTCCCATGTTATCAATCCCTTGTAGTTCCCTTGAACTGGTAGTGTTATCATCGTGTTCCAATTACTGAAGGCTTATAAATGAAAATACGCAGAAATCATAATGTAAATACGTTATAATCAAAGCTTAGTTTAACGTTATAATAGAAATAACTATTATTTTGTCCTGCAATACCCAATAACAATAACATTATTGCAGGAATTATGATTACGAATCTACTAATAATTTAGTTCTTCCTCGTTATAAAAGGTTTACAGCTAAATTGTCTCATTAGTCTAGTGGTCCTAAGTGCGACGTTAGAGGTCCTGCGTTCGATCCCCAGATCGAGCAGTGTTATTGGGTTTTTCTATGATTCTCAGTAGCAGCTCGAAGTCTGGATTTGTGCCCGGTTAATGGCAATAGGCTCGCCCCCTATTACATGGGACCTAAAACATACCGGCGAAATGTGGGTGTACATTAGTACACCTCTGCCTAACCCTTCGGGGAATACAGGCGTGATGGTATGTATGTTATGTTATATATAATTCCCATTCCAAGAATCTTTATGTGAGCATTAGGTGGTCATACTAACATTACTAAATTAGAAGATTGGGGTTAAACCCAGGGCCGGACCGTGAGTTTAGGGGGCCCTGGGCTAATACTAGGACACGGTCCGGCCCTGGGTTTAACCCCAATCAGGCCTCATGGAAAGCATAAACAGGGTCTAAAACTATAATTAAACTGTTTGGAGTCGGTCTTTCATGTCGGTGTTACCCAGGCGTATCAATAGATCAAGTCCTAACAACAAGTAAATATAACATTCATATGCTACTCAGACATCAGACAACAGTTGTTGACAACTTTATCAGATCAGCTGGAGTGCTGAATATACCTACAGAGTTTGCGAGGAACGGACATGCGCAGTATCTTCAGAAATTTTCTAAAAGTATGCGGCCGAAGTAAAATGAATAAACACGTAACAGATAGAGATACCTCAATGAAAATCATTCAATGCATTCTACATTAGAAACGTTATTTCCTCATATAGTACCTAAACTTCTATTTGCAAATTCTGCGTTGTTACGAAACTTGAAAGCTTGAAAACTTGAAAGCTTAGTCGTCTTACTTATAAGTCTCACCTATCACGTATATAATGTACACCTCCAAAGGGTCATTTACGTGAAGTCAGAGGGCACGTGAGAATCTCACCTATTGGTTCTATTATTAAGAAATAAGGAAGTCTCTGGACACGTAGATTTATGTGTCTCTCGCTACAGATACTAGTACGGCCAACCTGATGGTAAGCGGTTATCGTAGCCTTATAGCGCTTGCAACACCAGGGGTATCACTTGCGCGTCTGAAAACAAAAGAGGAATAGTTGGGTTGGCAATATAAGGGTCAAAGTCCCCCCACTGCAAACAACGTTTCCTTACCGAGCACTGGCAATCTTGCTCACTTTAAGGAACACAACAGCTCAAAGCATTATTTTACTTATTATAATATCTATAAACATCGTATGCCACGGAATGCGATTTTTGTGTTAGGTAAGTACAGTTTGTTATGCATTACAGATTTGTCTGCTGAAGCAACCCACGATACAGAATAAATCATATTCAAGGTAATATTTAAAAAATCATTAATACCATTAAAGTGTTTCTTTTTATTAATTAACGTGTTTATGTCACTGTATTACATCTATTTTTATGAAATAAAGTGTTTTTTTTTTATTATAATTATTAATTATAAGAAAGAAAGAAAGAAAGAAAGAAAAATATTTATTGATACAGTCTTGGACAATGCACACAAAATATTAAAAAACATGATGGCAAAACAAATAAAATAAGGATAAAAAAAAAAAATGTGTGCCCCACGACTGCGTCAAATAGGCTCCAGTTCAGCTAAATGCCAGACCGCTGGTGAGCTGCCTGGCGCTGGTTTTCAACTGGACCTTTAAAATTATGTGTCACGGATGCGAACCAGCATACAATAACAGTAGGTATTTATTTATATGTATATATATATATATTGTATAGTTCATGTTGGTAAATAATATGAATAAATTAAAAGAATAATATTATGTTCATAAGTGTCAACTACACTCAGAATACAATAATAATATTCTTATATATTGACATGAATAAATATTTATTATCGAAATGAGTAGGTATACTATCTAAGTTGCTCGACTCGATTTGCCTCTCAAAGAAACCTGTTTCCTAGCGAGCTAGACCGATACAGTCGACGCGTTATAATTTATTTGTGATTATGAATCATCTTCATTCATTACGCTGTATGCAGCCGATCGGGACAGATATTTTCGTCAAAAAATAAATTATATTACTGGAGATATTGTTAAAAGAGACGCACTATTTCACTAATTAATTAATATTGCAAAAAGGTAAGTGCTGTGCTATACTTATTAGATATATAATTATTGTACAAATAATTATATAGCATAATATATAATACAGTTTTATTTTTCAGGTTCCTCGTACCTACTTACATCACTGCCAACTTGCAAGTCATTTTGTCGCCGCCGCGCGCTGTCGGAGATTCGATCGAGCGGAGTTTTATTGGAAATCCGGTGAATCGTTCTCCGAATCGATACCATACACCCCAGTGACAAGTAGGCCAGGCAGAAAAGGTAAGAATAAAAAATGTCATACTTAAATAATTTGGTTAGAAGAAATAAGCTTACAAACTATGTTAGTGCAGGTCTCACTCCAAACAATGCTACGTAAGAGTACGTTGTAAATTAACTACCTGTGTTGTTTTCTTTAGGTCTCAGCGAGGGTATGTTCGTATCGCGGACAGCGCTGCAGGCCTGCAGCCCCATACCACAAGAGGAACTAAACCGCGTTCGTGAACTAAGCGTGAGCAATGACAATCTGCATACCTACCTAACAATATGACTGTTTTTATTGTCATTCAGCATTAGTCAAAGACATAATAATTGTAAACTATATAAGTGACTCATTTATTTGAGCCATGCCAAGCTTTTGTTGTGCATCCACGAGATACTGCCGTAAATGTTGTCTGAAAGTATTAATCGTGTATATATTGTATAATTGTAATCTGTAATTACATATTAAGTTCCAAAAGTTGTTTTTATGAAGAATCATGGAGCTAAGTAATTTATCTTCCGCCTTACAATGCCTTATCGATTCACTGAACCAAGTATATATTTGTAACATATTTTTATCTAAGTAATAAGTATTGATTTCCTACACTTCTGCGAATATTAGACAAAGAAATAAAACTACTTTTCACGGATTTGGACGCTATAAATGGGTCCGAAACGTCGGGAATAAGAACGCATCGCATTTAACGCGATAAAATCCGTAAGAAGTTATATTTCAACGATTAAAGTAATTAAATACGATTTAGAAACTAAACGCTTCACTAGAAATGACAATCGCACGCTGATACCTACGTATATTATGTATTTACGCAAACCATTAAAATAATAAAACAATTTACAATATAAACAATTCCTAGTAAATAGAGTGACTAGTTACTGGTACTACAATCACAGTTAACACGCACATAGACAAACATACAACGTTGGGAGGAGCATATTGCCGTATTTAAAAAAATAAACTAAAATTGCATTTAGTAAGGAGAGCATGCTACACTTTATTATAATTTTTAAACGATAAAATTGAACTAACATAACACGTAGTTAGCAAATCAATAGAAGATATTGTTTTAAGTAACTTGTAATTTAGCATTGGAGTAGGGCAACCTCCAACGAGATGGACAGAAGACCTGGTAAACGTCGCTGGAATCAGTTGAATGCAGGCGACATATAACCGTTCCTTGTGGAAGGCAGTGGAGGCCTTTGTTCAGCAGTGGACCTCCTGTGGTTGATATGATGATAATTGATTTAAATTAAGAATATTTATACGCCACAAAGGCCAAAATATGACTGATCTCTTTTCTGTTATTTTAACAACCTGCATGCTTTCTGTATACTCATTTTTGCACAAATAAAATATTTTGTATACAATATATTGTAATGCGTATATGTATGTTTGTAGTACGCCACGGGTCGGTGTCGGGTCCACGGCCATGCAATCAGACGACCTTCCCTACACGTCACACGACGGCGGCGTCACAATCAATATCAATATCATTATATCTATGCCCACGAGTTTATACACGTGCAAAGGGACCAGAAAGAGCAGTGAACATTCATTCGCCTATTGCTTTTCAGGGTTTCTACCATCTACGATCATAGTAAGTATTTAAGAAACCCTTTATAGTATAGTGACTGAAGTGAAGAGGAGTGAGTGGAGAAAGGTTTGACACTGGAAATTTTACGTAATCAATAATGATTAGGCACTTATATAAGAGGTGGGGCATAGTGGGAGTAATTCTACTCAAACTGAGCTACCTGATGGGGGAAGTACCTCCGCCTTGCAGAAAATCTAAGTAAAATAACACTGCTTTGAGCTGTATCGTGTTCCTTGCGGTGAGCAAGGTTGCCAGTGCTCCGCGAGGAAACGTTGTGTTGGCAGAGGCCAACTTTGACCCTTATACTGCCAACCAAACTATTCCTCTCCCGTTTTACAGGGTCAGCAACGCGCAAGTGATACCCCTGGTGTTACAAGCGTCTATAGGCTACGGTAACCGCTTACCATCAGGTGAAACGAATTTTTTTTACCACTAAATAAATGAAATGTACTTAATTTTGTAGTTGTTTTTTTCGATTCCATATTGGTTCAAGCAGTGGTTGAGACAGTGGTAGCCTAGTGATAATTTTGATCATTGTACTGCCAAGTTAAACTCGCTTAAACGGTGAAGGAAATCATTGTGAGGAAACCTGCATGCCTTAGAGATTTTTCTCGACGATGTGTGAGGTTGGCCAACCTACACGCCAGCGTGGTGGACTATAGACTAATCCCTCTCATGCAAAGAGGACGCAATGATGATATTGGTTTATTATGCTTGGTCATGAACCACAAGTTACTTTTCACTGATTTTATATAAATAAATAGATATAAAAGTTTTTATGTACCTACTGTTAAAATAATGTTCCTTGGGTTCAGTTGGGCGATCAAACGAGTGCAGAATCTACAATAAGAAAATACTCAATAACCAGACTCCCTTACTATGAACAATAACAGAAACTGCCAAATCTTTGACCTTCTAACAAAAATAAAAGGCGTGATGGTACAATTTGATACGACCGCGACATCTACCGTTCTTACCATACAACTGAATAAACTTACGTTTGGTTGTCTTCTCTCTCTCCTCAATAGATGGCGCTGTATGAACATGAACTATTTAACAACATTTTATCAGGATTTTGAAAATAACGTCTCAATGCCATTCAAAGTAATTTTATTATATTACTTACAATTCATTATCATAATCCGTTATAAATATTGTCCTATATATAAAACGATTAGGTCATAATACCAATCCTTAGAATCTTTTTTGTACAATGTACAGACAGACAGCTAAAAAGAATAGGAATGCGAAGAACATGATGACTTTGTCGGTAAACTCCCGTCGACCATACTTCTTTAAAAGTTTGCCAGATTCTGATATTGTGCTGGCAGTGTGTTGTAGTTCCGATTGCGTGCCCTAAAAATATGATAAAACTGCTGTTTACAAACATACTGGACATCGTCAAGTCAAAACAAAATTTCTTACATTCTTCTTCTAGTGTGTCGGCACGTTACACAGTTCATGCCTGTCAGTATATAGTTTGATAGCAATCATTTATAATTATCGTCACTCTTTTTTAATTCCCTCATTTACAGCAAAACATTCGATACCTAACAATTTATTTTATAAGTGTAGAATTATTTGATAACATTTATTGTTTTATCGGATCTATCTACAACCTAAAAATGTATCGCCTTAGCCTCCGATGGCCGACAATTACCTAACTATATTTGTAAATATAAAGCCAGGTCTGTTGCAAACAAATCTAACAATACACAAAACATGTTTTTTAAACATGACAGCAAACTATTGCAGTTGATTAAAAGATATATTGTGCTGGCTCTTTAATGTTCGAGAGCAACCAAGACCACCTCAAAGGCGAACTCGGGGATGATATCCACCTGGCCGAATGAAAAAGAAAGAAAGAAATAACAATTATTTGTCAACAGACGAGCAAACAAACTATAACATATTTTTGTTTGGATAACAGTTACCCCTATATTATTGTAAAATCATGTTAGGAACTAATTCTATTGTGACGATCTATAAGAATTTCCCGCACAGTAAAAAAGGCCTATTGGTAACAAAAATAAGTTTGCAATTGCCCTGGCTGATAATAATTATATCTAATTCATGTAATTCTTTGTATAAAAACCAACTTACATGAACAGTAGAACTAGATGAGACCAAGCTATCCAGGGTATCTTGACTCCTCTGGGCAGTGTCAGCCAGCTGTCTGCTTATGGATAACAACTGTTCAGTCACACCTATGTACATAAGATATTACATACAATTATTTATAACGAAAGGATTGAGTAACAATACTAATGGGGAATCAGATTTTTAAATTAAGATGCTCTGGATATGTGTCTTTATAGCAATCACTATTTCAACATCTTTGTTCAATGTAAAAAAACAGTGACTTTTTTGGATACAACCCTGACAATGCTCAGTGTATCCCACCAATTTTAAATTGGTACCATGTAATATATTACATAGTACTTATAAAATATAGTAATGTTATTTTAATGATTACCTAATAATGGAACTCATTATTTTAACATATTAATTAGGTATCTTGTAATTTACATAATGATCACCTGAATACAGGAAATGCTAAGTGTATTCAAGTGTACAAAAACTAGACAAAAACAGAACATTAATAGCTTATTGCTGTGTCAATGGAATACCAAGTCATACGCCTGAAGTACTAATCCAAGGAATGTCCCTGAACTAACTTTTCAAAGTGAAGTGTCAATTGTTCGAGATGGGTCAACAATTTTGTAAAAGTCGCGGGTCCTTTTTGGATGCGAGTAACACAAGACCAATCTAGATGCTAGTGACGCAGGATCAAGGCAAATGGCATAGTATGAGGAAGGCCTATATGCAGCAGTAGGATAATATGATGAATCACTTGTTTAAACAGTAATGGCATTGTAAGCCTGTGATTCTGAGATATTTTTTTATAGCTTGTGTAGTCAGCCATTGTGCACAGCTGCCAACCTAGGACAGCACAGTATATTCTAACACCTCACATTCCTACAAGAGACCTGAGCCAAGCAGTGGGTAGTAAATGAGTTTATGAAGATGATAAACAAAAATTTAAGACACAGACTTACAATATAACTTGTGAATTATTGTGTTTTTAATCTCACTAATAACAGCCTACTCCTAGCAGATATGTGAACATCATAAATTATGTCACTTAAGACAAATAAATTAAATATAGTATATAAACGAAGTATACTATCGTAAATATTTTGCAAGTCCCAAAGATGTGTTCTTTGTTATATTTTTTATGGCACATCTCCAAAACACATGTAGCTTATTTAAAGATACTTATTACCTGTTTATTAACTAAAATAACTACTAGCACATATTATATATTTTATAAAAATTATTTTAGATGTCTTTTGGCTAATTATAGAATTAATAATATTTGGAATAATGGAATGCACAAAGTAATAATTATGGAGATATAGAGTAATTTTTTTAAACAAATGCAGTACTCATGGGTTACTTGTATACTAACTTGTTGTAACCAGTGTGCGAGTTCCATTCAGGCATATTTTTCGGCAGCAAATGTATTTAGGAGTAAGCATTGTGCTCATAAACTCAAAAGGGCATGAGTATACAGAAATGGCTCGCCTTAGTCTAGTGGTTGTTAGCACAACTGCTACAATTGAGGTCCCAGATTTGATTTCTAGGTTGAGCAAATTGTTATTTGGTTTCTCTATGAATTTCTCAGTAGTAGCTGGTTGTTTGGATTTGTGCCTGGTAGCAATAAGATCTTTCCCTATTACATGGAACAACAGGGAATAGTAAATATCAATTTATCATAAAAAAGTACTAAAATACCTGAAGACATTTTCAGCAATCCATCTCTATCAACTTTAGTGTTTCTTTTTCTTATACCAGAGTCTTCTCTATCGCCTGCTCTCAACAAATCTTCCCTTTGAGCCTTCTCTATGGCAAACATACTTGTTATGTTGGCATCTTTGAATTCCTTTAGAAGGCTGAAAAAGTAAACAAATATTTTTAATAACCATTCCACCATTCCTTTGGGCACGAGTTTCCTCTCAGGATGAGAAGTTTTAGGCTATAGGTAATAAGTTTTAGGTCTACCAAGCTCACTTGAACTTGGCAGTCCAATAGTTATAAAATTTGGATGGGACATATTTATAACAACAATCACGACACTGCAATATTTAACTAACTCAATAACCATGATGGTTTCTGAGCTTAATGAATGCATTATCAGCTACCAATAATTGCTTCAAATTGTTTATTTTTGTACGTACACAATAAGACACAGAGAACTTTATCATCTGTTGACCAGGTAGAGATAGTTGTTGTTAGTTTTACTAAACCAGAGGCCATACTACAACATGTTAATATGATCATTTTTAGGTTGTGAAAAAGGGATCATGCTATCTAATTTATAGAGCGACAAACCTCTCTCTCAATCGGAAAACAATCACAATAATAGGTTGTGGTACGGCAACAGAAACAGGAAAGAATCACATGAACACAAAGGAGTCTTTTGTTCTATGGTGGATAAACATGACTAGAAATAAATAAATATGAAAATTACCAAGCTAGCTGATGTCTCTGTGACTCCACTTCAGTAGCATATTTAATATCACCAACATCTTTCCCATATAGTTCTAGATTTTCCAACTCATCTCTTAATAATGATATTGCCGCTCTGCCCTTCTCATTTAGCTTGTTTAAAGTTTCCATCGAGTCCCGGCATTCTAATATGTCCTGCAAATTGAATTATTTCATTTCTTGTCTTCCTTGTACAGCAAATAGATTCTTGTACACTTTAAGACCATCTGGAATCTTTATTTTTTTTACATCTAATATGTGACATAAGATTCAAGAAAATTTAGTGTTTTCATTTACAAAACGATGGCCATGATACTATACTACACATAATTATATGAATGTAACGTTATCGAAATATTTATCATTCATAAATTACCTGAATTATGTTTTTCACAGTAAAATGGTGCTTGGCTAATATCTTCACATAATTCTGGTATATCGTGTCAGGGTTTTCTAATTTCTGAAAAAGCTTACTATATGCACTACTACTTAAATCTCTTTCTGCTCTTAAATTCATTTCACTCGCTGAAAAGACAAACATAATACAAATACAATAGTAATATTGCTGTCTAATTTTTTATTTTTGTAAACTTTTAGCCGTCATCTACTGACTGAACTGAAGTCTGAATTTGAACTGTCATTTGGTGTGACGTAAAAAATATTGACGTTCCGTTTCAGACTTGACATTTTGTAAGACTCGTGTACACGGTCTATTTTAATAATCAAAATGTCAAAATATGGGCGTTAGTATTTTTAATTTAAAAAATATCAATATACAACCACATTTTGATAGACAACTTAATGAAAATATATTCCCCAATTTAGATTTTGATTATATTATACTTTATGAATGTACCAATCTTGGAGCCGGATCTCGTATAACTTGTTTTTTTTTTTTTTGTTGATGCTCAGTCTCACTTGATGGTAAGCGACGATGAGATCGAAGGTGGGACACGCTTAACCAGAAAATGCCTGTTCACCTTTGTTCACCTTAAAGACACCAAGGTTATACGAGTCCGGGAATACAGACGTAGGGACTCAGTTTCGTTCAAAGTAGTTTTCAAATCATGCGAGTTAGCAATACGACAGAACATTCAATAGTAGCGAGCGTCACCCCAAATTAAAGATTCTGTTTCATACCGGGCTACTAGCTTCAGCATAGATGTACCTACCTAGTATTGAACTGACGTCCAGAGTTAGTTCGATACTACCTAAATACAGTGCAGGATTTACACTAGGCCATAATATAAATCCTGCACTGTGCCCTACTGTACTGTACTCTGCATATTGCCCCTAGTGACTAGGGGCACTCGGGGCTAGTGCCCAGGGCGGCAAATTTTCTGGGGCGACGAAATTCAGAAGGTGAGCCAAAAAAATCTTTGGTATTTTATAAATTTTTATGCTAAATTTCGATAATGGGGCGGTATATATATTTTATAAAGAGCCCAAAAGGCAGCACTAAAGTTGAATCCGGCACTGACTGTATGGGCTGCAGAGTACTTCTACGTTCTTATTGATACTTAAACATCTCGCTTTATTATTAATATGCATTCATATACGCTCAATCTGTTGCCAATATTGCAATATACCTACTAAACTTATTATTTTCTGTGGTGAAGACCACCTGGGAGGCGGCTGAGTATACTGACTACACGGCCACGACTTATGGCCCTGACTACCTATAGGGCAAGGTAAGGTATACCTTGCCCTATAGGTAGCCCTATAGGTAATTGCTTTTTCCTTGTGGAAATCGAATCCGCAACTTGTGAATTACATACTACCTGTATTCAGCCACTTCGCCGACCAACGTGCTATTTTTATGTTCGTAAAATGCAGCTACTGAATTAATTATAATACAAAGTAAAGCCTAGGGAAAATTGGTTTATTTGGTGATAATTCAAAGTGTTACAACATTCATGGTTAAAATACAAAAACAAAACATATTACAAAAAATATTAACAATCCTAAAATTAGCCACGAAATAATTTATTTATTCTGTATTGAATAATGACACCACACCCAAAGTATTTACTGTTCGAATTATCTAATGAGTACTATTGATTAATAGTGATATCGTCCATAAAGTCGTCATATACATTGTCGTCGAGGTATAGAGCGTGATAGCCCTGATACCCTGTTAACTTTCTTCGACATGTAGGACATACTGGCTTTAGTATCAACGCCTTCTGCAAACAATTTCTACAAAATACGTGGCCGCACTTCGTCGAAACAACTGTTTCTTTGCCCAAGTTATTAAAGCATATAGGACATCGAATTCTAAGCAGTTGTTTGCGTCTAGATTTTGCCTGCGAATCAAAATAATATTTATTTACCTACTTACTTATGTATTTTTAACGTTTGCAGACCTATTTAGTTGAGACGTTTTGATAGTGAGACGATCAATGACTTACTTTTATCTTTTGTTTCTTAGTTTTCTTCTCTTTTACTAATTTCTCCTTAGTTTCTGCTAATCCAGGCGTCATTACCGTGTACTGGTATTGTGTTTCCTTAAATGTTATAAATATTTTCATTGGTAATGCAAAATCATTTTACAAATAATTTGATTTGTCAGACATTATTTTGACATAACATCTGACAAACTATCATGTTAAAAGATTTAATTGTCTATTTTTCTGTGTTTGCTTCTAAAAAGTACCAAAGAGCAGATATATTCAGTAGGAATCAACCTATTGTATATCCCACTGACAGCTCGATAGATGTTCTGTCCAAATTTCAATCATCATCATCATCAAATCAGCAGCAGGAGGTCCACTGCTGAACAAAGGCCTCCCCTATAGACTTCCACAAAGACCGGAGTTAATCATCTTTTGATACAAATTTCAGTAAGTCATACAAGAATCCCATAGAAAAAGCACTTTCAGTTTTACCGAATTTTCCAAGCAACAACTTATCCAAATATTCTTTCCCTAAAAACCCTTTTTCGGACTATTAGGAATGCTACTATTAAAAAAATATTAGCCCAAGCGGTCCAGCAGTTCTTAAGTGATGCGCTTGCCAATGAAGCATATACAACTAGATATAGATAACTCGTGAACTTTATACATAAGAAAAACTTGAAAGGTAACTAAACAAATAAGTTCTCAAAAATAATGATAAAGTGGATTTTTTTACTATAAATTTATCAATTTAATTAATATTAATTGATTATTGATAAAGAACGGATCCCTTCATGTTCTTAAAATAGTCACGGCGTGTCGTAAACCTCATTAAAATAAAACAAGAACATCTTTTCAATAAATGAATTAGGTATATTATTTATACATATAAATAAGTGATTATAAAAGCACTGATTAAGAAAAGCCCTCGTGTACAAACGTAAACTTAGTTTTACTAGTCTTAGAAGCATTTTTGCAATGGCTTCTTAATAATTTTACTAATTTCTTTGGTCCACAGCAGTAAACATTTAGATGGTCCCTGAAACATAAATTAAAAGAATACGTTACTTGTAACATCTTAATTTTATTATTTGGAAGAAAATAACCCTAAAAAAAATATAATTAGGAAGGGACCTAAAGTATACCTTGCGGCAGACCTGGAGTGCTCTCGACTCTTTATCACATATAAAGTAATGTAAATGGACCTGTCTTGACTATGACCTTCGACTAACTCTTTAGTTTAAAATAAAATGAGTGCCTTTAGTGACCTGTCTTAGAAAATACTGTTTGAGTGTCAAAATGACCACAGTCAAACAATTCTAAGTAGTCTAAAAACATTCAGTAGAATCTTTAAATTGTATTAAATAATATTGTTAGAGAAATCTGGCCAAGCACAGTTGGAAATATTACGATTGATAGGTTATGTATATTTGATGTTTAAATTCCAGCAACTTACTCAGGATATAAATGTACCCAGTATCCGAAAACTCGATCCCAGTGCGGCCTGCCCCGTCGCACCCTGCATCCAAGCAGAGGATACTGTTTTGCTACTTTAAAGTTATTGTCTTCATCCCTGCCTGATTTCACATCGTTAGCATTTCTTTTAAGATTTGGCGTCAGTAAAGTTACTCTTTCATCATCTCTGGCTCTACTTATAACGTGATTGAGACCTTTTTCGTTTATCACAACCATATGTGCTACGGGATTTTGATCTTTATCACCATTGTTCTGTAATTCATTCTGGGTGTTAGTGACGTAAAATTCTAAGTGCAGTCTGTCTGGGCGGTTTGCGTTTCGTAACTGTAGGATTGTTTTGTTTGCTAAATCTGCGAGCCATGTAAGCTCCCGTTCGTGTCTGACTATCCAAAGGAGATGTATTCTGCCAGGTAAACGGTTGCGTGGATTCCTGAAACAACACATAATTTTATGTTTTTTATTTACATAACCTAACTAGGCGTCTTCGAGGCCGGCCCAGAAAGCGATGGCATGAGAACTCTGATGCGTACCACGAGGGCTGGTTCGAAGCGGCACAAGAAAAAAATACCTGAAAGACCTAGGGGAGGACTTTGATCCGCAGTTGGACAGTAATGGCTAACAAAAAAAAAACAGATTATCATATCATTACCCAGGTCTTGATACAAATAGAAAGTTCAAAATTCAAAGTTTAAATAAAAGTCACTATATTTATTAGAATTAATATTAGAAAATGTTCTAGCAATGTACCAATCAAAGAATACTTACAACAACATATCATGCATTACAGCAACAAACGGCGTGATCCCTACTCCGGCAGCCACACAGATCGCCACTCCACTCCGACCGACACTCTCCATGGGACTTGAGAATGGCCCGTCTACCAGGACACTAAAAATTAGTACAACAAAGCACACATGACTAAAAATGGTAAAGGAAAAACAATCTTAAGGATAGGTACAACGTACTTATAACTTACCCACGGACCCCGTAATTACGACTGCATAATTTCCTTCTAGACTAGTGGCTCCACCATCGACCCCATATCAGAAGAAATAAACGAACACAAGTCTTATCAAAAAAGTAATAAAGAAAACGCTTACTTCAGCTCACTTGGCCTTCTCTCTAATAACATTTTTTCTAGTGATTCGGTCCAATCTCCTTTGACTCTTATCCATACGACGAAGGTTCTTTGGTATGATGTAGGAACCTGTAATTTTAAAAAAAGTTACCTTAAATTAACTTAATTTATCGTCGCAAAAAAGAAAACAAATAATATACGTTGGCTATTAGATTTTTCTCGCTCCATGTTGCATCCTACTAATATTTTAAATGTGAAAGTTTGTGAGGATAGATGGATGTTCGTTACTCTTTCACGCTAAAACTACTGAACGAATTTTGATGAAACATTACAGCATCATAATAACATATAGGCTATAATTTATAACGGTTTTTTGTTAATTAAATTACAACAATAATTAAAGTAACTTTTCCACGCGAACGAAGTCGCGTTCAGAAGCTAGTCTTGCATAACTAAATTGGAATTCATCAGAAAATTATCTATTGTTTCAAGGTTCAAATGGTCATACCCAAAACTCAAAGCAAGATCTTTCCTATCATGGAATCATTATACATCACAAAACCCATTGTTATTACGCAAATACGCTTAGTTCGATAACTAATTGGTCAACTACCATAAAAGAATCCTTCATCCCGCCCACGAAGTTGTTAATAATGACAGAACGTATTCTAAATAAAGTTATCGTTATGTAATAAATGTCATACTTCTCATTACCGTAGCTATTTCTTGCTAAGACATTGCTTCATAATAATATATAAAATGTACAGCGTGAAGTGCGTGATATAGGATGAATATTCTTTAATCGATACTAACGGCCCAACTAATCAAATTCATTCGAAACATACTCATGAAATTTTAAGTCTTTCTATCATACCATGTATTGTGTATGACAACGAAATTCCTTATGTCCCCCGTATCTAACTATACATATATAGGTATACTATGAACTAAAATCATTTTTATATAGGTATATCACGTAGCACACCACACGCGCACCATCTAGCAGAAAAAGCACACACTTCCTACACTCGGGAAGGTTCATTGACAATGAAGAGTGATCGAGAAATCTTAACGTACCTAGCGACGCTCCATTTATTCCAAGACGGATTCATCAACAATATAATTACCTTGACAACAGTGAAGGGATGCCACTCAATCACCGAGACATCTAAACACTGCACTAACACATACTGGCCCATGCGGCACTGCATGCCGTGAGGACAGCTCACTGTCAAGCTTATGGTGCGGCCCGCCATATGACTCACCTGCAATATATTTACCGTAGGTTTGAACTCTTTTAAAAAAATAATAAACAATTAGCATCGCCGCGGATGTGACGCGTCATCGGTGCATCTGGAATCACCATTCATCAAAATACTTATAATATATATTCGAATTTCGAATTTTACAATACTTAATTGTAGTATTTTTTAAACTTACTAATATAATGTATTAATAAGTGAGCCAATTATGTAATTTCGTCATAATCTTGGCTCTATTATAAAATCAGATTCAGATTATTATAAAAACAAAGGGTAACTCATTACTGGTTAAAATTCATTCGCCCCAAACCTCTAATCCCATCAATACAGAATAACCCTAGGGACCAAGACCTGTTAGTAAGCTGTTGAGTAAGTAATAATAGGGTTGGTTGATATTAATTGGGGGAACAACAGGATTTTAGTTATGAAAACTGTAAAGATAAGCTAAACTACGAAGACATTTTGTTATATAATGGCAGCGACTAGCGTAGCTTTGCCTTGCAGATCAGTTGATCATCGTAATTATTACTTAGCCCCTCAAAAAATCAAAATTTATACAATGCATGAATGCACATTAAACACTACATAAAAATATGCAACGAATCCTCTCAAATTCAATTAACTGTAACCCTATTATGAGGATTATGTAAAGTTTGATATCGGATTAAAACCGACCACGTTTTTATTCGCTCGATTCGTGAATAATACCGACACAAAGCTAATGAATATGCTACTGACATTAATAATGATATTTTTTAAGAGATAATTATATCAGTGTTATTTAATAGGTACTTACATCCAATATGTTGACTTTCGCTCTATTTCTACTACAGATTCGCCATAACAGATCAAGAATATAACAACTCAACGGGAAGGACATCCACAGCCAAGTCTGAAAAAAAATGCTTCTATAAAATACCGCGAAATCAAACGCTCATTTTAAAAAAGGAACTCTTAAAGATTTAAAAAGATTGGCAACTTAACTCTTCAGGCAGACCGACATAATTTTCGTCCCGGCTGCTCAGACAATGCTTTTAAAAAAAAGATCAAAACGGCAAACAGCGAGGACCATTAGCCTAATAAAAAACAATATCTTTTTGTGTATTTTAAATGTAACAGACCTACAAGCACTTGTTATGAATCTAGGTCAAGAAATATAATGAAATATTTTAAGCTGTCCAGATGATAACAATCGAACTATTGTTCTAATATTTAACGTAAATAAAGGGTGATTTATGTGTGTAATGTATGAAAATGATAATTTATCACACTGCAGATACTTTTGAAGATTGGCTTGTCCTCTATAATTTTACTGGGATCATTTATTTCGATGGTAAATAGCAGCAGTTGACCTACGAAAAATACTTGAAATATGTATATTGCACTACTCGTCTTCTCGACGCAACATAATCGCTTGTACAGATGGCAGCAGGTCAAGCTATCCAAAACTGTCAAGTTTTCTCAAATGAATATGAACCCTATTATTTTGCGTTAAAGCTGAAAATCAATCAAAGAAATTTGACAGATTGTGGTAATTTGATGTGCAGGCCCCTGTACCTACATATCCTTCTACAACTACAATCGAATTCTGCCTTATCTTTTGAGAATTAAACCTAATTTGACATGTTACTTAATCGTCTTATTAAATGTACCTATCAAGGGGCGCAAGCGCTAGACTGAGATGATTCAACGTCTACCGATCGGTAAAATTGGATTGTTGATGAAAGTTTTCATAGTCTTAGTAAGCAAGCAAACAGTATTGGTCATACGTATATAAATGAACCTTATTTACTGAACAGACAGCCCGATGATGTCACAACGACATTAGGTTACTTGAGTCACATTTACAATTTTTACCACAAGATTCTTATGAAAGCCGACGTAAACATTTACGATCGAATTACTGTGTGTTCAGCAATATAATGTGATGATGATGGATAGTAGTTCTGTGTACAGATATTTAGGATTCTTGTACCTACAAAAAACTCTAATTCCTAATCAATTTAGGTAGCTCATTCCTAATCATAAATCGACACAATAAAGAAGGAAATATCTGCCATGTTTAATGAGGCTCAACCTAAACTTGTTACATCGTAAATCTATTATAAAACCAGTCATTCGACCAACAACAGCTGGTCATCGAAAATTAACCGCGCCTCTGCAAAACATATCAATTTGTTACCTTCAATGAACATTACATGTATACCTACTTACACAAAACTATTGTGTTGGTATTAAGTCTCAAAATAGAGCACCAGCTACTGGCAATTTATTAACTAGGTTAACACAGATTTCGTAGGAGATTGAGACCATTTATAAGTTTTCTAGCTTCATGATTTCAAGTTCATTCATCAATATTCCTTTCAATAACTAGACATAAATACTATGAGATTGAATTCATTGTCTCTACAAAATCTATTCACAAAAGTTTATGAATGAGATAGTAATAAAAGTTAGTAATACTAATTACAGATTCTCAAAACCAAGGAATTTTATTTATGTTTCGTGGAAATTGATGAGCGCCGGAAAACATTTTTCCTACAATTTAAACTACTTAAAAGGACAACATTTTACAAGAATTGCTTACATACTTGTATTCGTTTCGTTTCATATCAAATATTCTTTTAGTTGCCAGAGAAATTTATTATTTAACCGATTATTAACAACATTACGGACACTTTAACCAGTACATTCCAAAATAATTCACGTACAGTTAAATTTTCAGATTAGTCATTGATTGGGGGACTGTTAAAGGCTTAATATATTTCTATTCATTAGATTTTCTATTATAAAGAGCACGATTTGCTATTATACTCGCCTAGATTTCATATGATAATGGCCTTACATAGAATAGAAACTTAATGCCTTCGGAACATATTATATACTGAACTTCGATTCATGTAAGTAACGTATGAATAGAATTTCGATACCTACTATACCTACCAAATAACTAGTACATATTTAGAGCTTACAGGCGTGTCGATTGTAATGTTAATTCACAGAGAATTAATCGAATCATTGGATCGGAACACATACATCAAGATCATTGTTACGTTGCGATTGTATACTATGTAGTTAGTGATATAAAGTACATGTAGTTTGACTCAAATGTCAAATTTAAACGTTTTATTTCAATTACCACTTTGAAAAAATAAAAACTAGTACGGTTCCAAAAAGTGGATTTATGGGAAAGATCAAGAAACTCCATAAAGATTTCTTAAAAACATTTTTTTTTTTTTTCAAAATATAGAACTAAACTATTTTCAATTATGTACAAGTGTATAAACGTTCAATGAAAACAAATGTACAGAACTTGTCCTTCTGGTGCCTCTCAAATTAGGTACAGGAGGCTGGCCATCAAGACTGTCGTTGGAATAGAATCATTAGCTAAAGTGCAGGACCATCAATTAGGGACATTAATATACTTATTAGATTACCCTTGCTCTCAACGTTCACGTCTGAATGTGTTTACTTAAGGTGCAATATATAATGGTGTCGTCCCATGAGAATGTCTGCGTGAAAAGGGTTCTCCCACCGCCGTCAGTAACAAGGTTGTAAAGGCTCTTACAGTCCAACACTATACGTAATTAGAGTATACAGTGTACTATTTATTACTGAAACTGATATACTTAGTTTAGAATAAGAATTCTTCTACACGTCAAATTACAGGTCTACCACCTACATCTATATTTTAGACATTCAGAAAGAGTGGTAGGGCATAGTGGGAGTAATTCCACTCAAATTTGAGCTGCCCAACTGGGGAAGTACCTCCGCCTTGCAGAAAATCGAAGTAAAATAACACTGCTTTGAGCTGTGTTGTGTTTCTTACGATGAGCAAGGTTGCCAGTGTTCTACGAGGAAACGTTGTGATGGCAGTGGGGGGAGACTTTGACCCTTATACTGCCAACCCAACTATTCCTTTTTCATTTTAAAGCGTCGGTAACGCGCAACTGATTCTCCTGGTGTTATGCTTGCTTAAAAAAACTGAAATATTTAGGGTTAATGCAGAATAAAGGGACAAGTTATCACTATTGGAACCTATCTATACCTTAGGTGTATTTGATTCTCATTCTGATAACAGACTCACCTTTGATTTGATGGGCACGAATTTCGGAGTATTCTCGTTATGACTAAAGTTCAGACTAGTTTCGTTTTCTATGACTTCTTCCTTTAATACACCGCTGAAATTAAAAAAAGTACAATGATCAGTTTCATGATATACCTAAGACGGAAAGAACTTATTCCAAGCAGCGTTACTAATACCACCTCCATTACGTTCCAGTGTCTCTCATAGGGGGACAGTACCTACTTATAGATTGATGAGATAAGAGGTTGAACAAATGAGGCTGACTGGATTTATGTTTTAAGGTATCCAGCCAGTAAAAAATCCAATTCCAATCTTTTGCAATGTAAGTATTCATAAAGCTTTCTGCTTCCACGAATTGGTCTCCAATATTACCGAACCCTGACACGTTTCTGCACTTAATAAGCTGTAGTTTTGCAACTAAATATGGTCAAAGCTAGCTTAAAATACGATTTCGAAATGATTCATTCTTTCAAATCTGACTCATACGCACGCTTTAGCTTACCGCTCCGTGGCATTGTTTTATGGCTTTTGAAACTTTAAAACCATCATTTAAATTCAAGCCTGGCGTGCTCTGGAACTTGAAGTAGGAATGAGACAAGCTATGAACGAACACTATAGTAACTATGAAAATAGTTTTGATAAGTGTTGGCCTAAAAGGTTAGGCATCATACAAAGTTAAATTTTCCTAGGTTATAATTATATCAACAAGTACATTAATAGGTATTAATTAATTAGTGTACTTGTTCCACGGAATGAGGGCCAGAATGTGTGGCTTCGGCGTTTATTGACTTTCTCAAAAAATCGTTTCGTGCATCTAGCTAAAATATCATCCCGGTCATTACATACGTATATTTGGGGAGGATGAATTGCCTAATAAATGTGTAAACTACTATTTTATGCAAATAAACGCTTTTAAATGTCAACTAAGGTACGGCTACTTACCTCAAAGGATGTATTATAAGTAGCACGATGAATAAAATGTATAACTGGTGGGTATACCAAAACGCGTTATATACTCTTCTACGAATTATCCTCATAGATGTAAGGCCCATACACAGAGTAATGATGAGCATAGACACGCCAGTCAGACCTGCTGTACTTAGGAGCAGGCATAGAGGATTCTGAAATTAAATAAAGAATAACGGCAACGCGCAAGTGATACCCCCGGTGTTACAAGCGTCTATATGCTACGGTAACCGCTTACCATCAGGTGGTCCGTGTTTGTTTGCCACCTTAGAGGTTGAAAAAAAGTAACGCCATGCCAAGAAACTGCCTCGTTAGTCTAGTGGTCCTAAGCGTGACTGCTACGCTAGAGGTCCTGAGTTCGATCCCCAAGTAGAGCAAAGTGTTATTGTAGTTTTTCGATGAAATTCTAAGTAGCAGTTCGGGTTTGGATTTGTGCCCGGTTTTTGGCAATAGGCTCGCCCTCTATTACATCATCATCAACTCATATAATTACTGTCCCACTGCTGGGCACGGGTCTCCTCTCGGAATGAGAGGGATTAGGCTATAGTCCGGCTCTATTACATGGGACTTAAATATACCGACGACATTGATACTCACTCCTCTACGTAACCTGCGGGGAATACAGGCGTAATGGTATACAATACGTATGTTATGTTTAAGTGAAATAAAGAAATCGATTTTAAGATCTCATTGAGATAGACATTTTCTTCATTTTTGAATATGCTACAGTAGAGTACCCAGTGGTGATACTGTTGGACCACTTATAGGTACTAATTGTTATAGTTAATAATGCTCAACCTGGGAATCGAACTAAGGAGTTCAAGCGTAGCAGTCGTATCTAATCTGTTTTAATCGGTTGTAAAAGGACTACATTACCTGTATGGGGATGATATCTACGTATTTCCAGGATAATATAAATGGTCATGTTGATTACCAGCCAAAAGTTACTTAAAATCTACATAAGCTATCAAATCCATAATTATCCAGCCACAACCCAGAACAATAATTGTCCAAACCACCTGAACGGTGCTTCAGTACCTACATAACAATAAATACTTAGCCAAAAGTTGTCAAACAAACCTCGTTCTTGTACTTCGCGAAGTTAATCTCGGCGTGTTGTTGGTCGTAGCCTCTGGAGAAATTCCACAAGTTCACCAAGTGGGAAATGGAATGTACAACTGAAAACAATACTCATATTGTACGGTTGGTAGTACTGCGGTATCGCAGGTGTTGGGAACTCGGCTATAAATCTTTGTACGGAATCGCTAACGAAGTTTGAAGTAAATAATGGCCAGCTTTTGCAGTGCCTAAGAGTTTTAATACTTATTTTGTTTTTAATTGCAGTTTATCATTTGAAATCTCGGATCTAGGTATCGCTCAATATACCTAAAACCTTAATTGACAGTTTTTTAGACTTGAAGATAACTACTACGGTCCTTGCATGTATGTCTAAACAAAATTATAAATAAATAAATATTCCTGGACAATTTCACAACACCATCTAGTCCCAAACTAAGCAGAGCTTGTACTATGGGTACTAGACACCATTGTCTAGTACCCATAGTACAAGCTAAAAATTATAAGTATTGTATTGTATTCATTACAATACAATACTTATAATTTTTTTGTAAATACATACTTAAATTATACATAATTATATCAAACACCCAGACAAACACAAACACATACTGTTCATCATATAAATATTTGTGCCCTGTGGGAATCGAACCCACTACCTCGTGATCAGCAGTCTGACACGCGGACCAATAGACCACAGACGTCGTCAGTATCACGGTGAATAATTATTAGGTACTTAACATGCTGTGCGAGGAAAAGATATTTATAAATATTACGAGCGATAGAATAGAAGAACAAAATCGTACCCAGTCTACTACTTGTTACCCATATGAACAAATCGGGATCAAAAACTTGTATGAAAATGTTCCAAATACCCGAACTGCTCCCTAAATTTATTTCCAGGTATATAAACTGACAAAGTAGCACTCATATTTTAGTTCATGAACAAAAGCTAGAAATCGTAAAGGTGGTGTTGGCAGCCATTAGCATTCGTCTCAACAACTTAATGGTGCTCTACATACCTACGCAAGGGGCTTTAACGAGCCTTCCACCATTTTCAATTCGCTTTGTGAATATTTCAAAAATGGAACCTATCGGCAATCTACTGGCTGGTTAGAAACATTTTAAAAATATAGCTATTCTAAAATTTAAAAAATAAACGAAAGTCGTTTCCATGAAGTTTGTATATTACAATTTTTAAATAACCCAGCTGCCCCATCTAAAAGTATGTAACAACGTATGTGGTTCTTGCGATTCTTGCTTACTTTACTGAGCATTTTTTCAGACTAGGTACGTAAATAGAACTACTCTTCAATTCAAAAATGCAGATTATTTTTAATTGCATTCCTTAATACGTAAACATGCACAACTTTTCAATGAGAAAAAGCTGAATCATTTTATTTGATCAAAATACTTGATGCTGTATACTTCGTAACAACCTTAGAGTACTTAACATAGCATTAATAATCTTAACTCTAAATCTGAACTCTCATGCATAGTAAAAACGACCATTACACTTACCGGCAAATAGTAAGAGTGTTATTGCAACGGTCATGTGGAAACTCTTCGCATTTTCTAACCAGAAAAAGAATAAGCCAGGCCATAACCTGGACAATATTCTGTACAGCAATTGATTTAACTTCTTGCATAAAGGAAGTAGCACCAGAGCGCTACACAAATTTATAACAGTCGCCGTCGCACGGGAGATGCATAGTCCTAACTGAAAATGGAAAAATTAAAAAAATATCGCCGACGAGGTTTATTCAACCTTTTTTCAGTCTGTATGCTGAATGCTGGCAGGTGAGAAAAACTGCGTTTTATGAAATAGCGCGTTCTTTTTTTAAACACATGCTTCATACGTAGCATGGGTGAATAATATTTTGTATTTTTTTACATAAAATAGGACTGTGAGCTGCCTCGTTAAACTTACCCCTAATATTCTTCTTAACCTATAAAACTGTTGTCCAATCTTGTAATAAATAAACGTATCATAAAAAAGATACAGTACTAATGAGATCCATAATATCTGAAACAATATAAAAGTTATCGTATAATGGTTTTGAAAAATGGAAACATTTTATTAGTTGTGATTCAACTAAAAAAATAACTGTCTACAATTAACATCGTCCACATTATAGTATTTTTAGCAGCACGTCTAAACAGACTACTCAAACTGCCTAGAATGTTTACATAAATAAATCTACAAGTCAATTCTATGAATTAAATAATTCTCGTGTTTGACGGCAACGAAATTATTTTAGTTTTTAATTTAATCGTTTTTTTTTTAATCGTTCCTCACTGCTCTCAGACAACAAACACTTCGAGTGATAAGTATGACACATTTCAGCCTCGCATAAAAGAGCATAAATTTATGTTCAGCTTACACCGTCGTGCGTCGGAAGTGTAAACTGAGGTATAGCTAGCCACTTCAGACTCTATTCAAAGCCTGTGCGTAGCTACGGATTTCTATACCCAGCCTTTGACAGCCGTGTTGTGCCTACCTCCATTGAACGAGTGAATGGAGCCGATGACAGTGAAGCCGGAGTGTGGGCTTGCATTAATTAATGGATGTCGAACATTTAAGCCGAATAACATTAATATGTTACATGCATTAAGTGTAATAAGATTTGTTCGGTTTTGTGTTTATGTTATCCCATGTAAACTCCCAATACCCGGAACTATCCTGGTTTGTCCCCCTTATTCATCATCATGATTATCAACTCATATACTGTCCCACTGCTGGGCACGGATCTCCACTGAGATAGAGAGGGATTATGCAATAGTCGACCACGCTAGCCTCGTGCGGCAGACTTATTACTTATGAAAAATCTAAGTGGTTGGTTAATTTTAATAAACAGCTCGCGACTTCGAATATCAGATAATAATTTCAGACTTCATGAGAGAGATTTCATGTTTTAACGTACGGTCTACTACCCTGAAAAAAAGGAGCAATTTATATAACAAATAGCAGATATTTTTTAAAATACTAATACAGATAAGCCAATTACGTATTCATGTTGAATGTAAATCTTGCACTACATGTCGTCAAATTTATGTTTCGCTTGAAAATTATAAACAGCCGTACAAAGTTACAAATTGAACCTACGTGTATACAGTACCTACACAAGTTGTATGGATGTTTGAAGGTGACATAAATGCATACAATATACCAACTTGTTACTAGCCAGTGCTTATATAACTGCTTTGCATTGTTCACAGCTGCATTCTTACAAGTTACAGCATGCATAGTATCCTGATTTTAGAAATCGTCATGTTTTGGGAACGTCCAGAAAACGTAACAGAAAACAACGCGTGTATGTTCGTCACAATTTGGGAACGTCTATTAAAGACAGAAAACAGTTTTATTTTACTAGGTCACCAGACAATGTGGCATTGCAGCCAGCCTCTTGGGTACGCTACCAGGCGATGGCGATGCGGAGGAGATTTTTGGTGCACTTTTCTAGTCTAGTTTTAATTTTAGATTGTTAGTATAAGTAGTGTAACTAAGTTAATATTTATAATAATTGTTATTAAGGTAATAAATGTATAATAAACATCTTTTAAAAAGCAGTGTTAGCCTAGATCATTGGACTGCCAAGTCGAAGGTGTCGAGTTCGAACCCAAGGCACGCACCTCTGACTTTTCGAATTCATGTTATCACTCGCTTAAACGGTGAAGTAAAACATCGTGAGGAAACCTGCATACCTTAGAGATTTTTCTCGACGGTGGAGCGTGGTGGACTATAGCCTAATTCCTCTCAATATGAGAGTGACCCGTGCCCAGCAGTGGGACAGTATATGGGTTGATGAAACATAAATAGGTATCAAAAGATGCTAAATTAACAAAGCCCCAAGTCTGCTGTAATTATTTTTTTTGCTATCCTAAACTGTCCTTTTATTCTGTGCTCTCAGCCGGAACACAGATTTTTTTGGAAACCTTTTTTTTAATTAAATAATATGTAGTTACAAAACAAAATTACTTTGATGCTCTGCCCGCTAATGTGCACATTCCCCTATACCTTTGAACATAAACCCATAGAGGGCACAATATAAGTACCCATATTACACGTATGAAGGGTTTTTCCTCCTGAGTGCATTAATCCATCTTATGGGGGGTAATGGGAATTGATGTCTATCAATCATCCTGTCAAAGGGGATTTTAATATAAGTAATGTATTAGTTGGTACAGCAAAATTATTTGAAAATGCCAAATGTTTAAAGCATGTTTATTTTGATTTACGGCAAGCAGACTGTTTGACGTGCCAAAAGGAAGGGACATAAATAATGTAGAGATTAAATACCTACTCTAAATACACAGTATTTAGTGTTTAGGAATTCCTTTGTAAAAGCTTTGTCAGAGAGAAAAACTAATATAGTATATTTATTAAATTTGTCTGTTATGTGGAAAGTATGGGACGTTTTGGCAGTTTTTTGGCCTACGTTGTCAAGTAATTTCTACCTTAAATTAAATTTCTTTGTGAATTTGAATTCAAATTTAAATAAACAATTGGTAGGTACAATGTTTTTAATTTTATTTTTACTATTTATACCTTTTATTACCTTTTCTCACCTTCGTTATCTACTGTATTAGTTGCAACCACGACTACTACGCTTGAGGTCCTAGGTTCGATTCCGAGGTCGAGCAAAGTATTATTGGGTTTTTCTATGACATTCTCAGTAGCAGCTCGGAATTTGATGTGCCCAGTTAATGGCAATAGGCTCGCCCCCTAGTACCTAATACTGGCGAACCGTGGATGTACATGAGTACAACTCTGCATAACCCTTCGAAAATACAGGCGTGATGGTAACTATGTAAATAAATAAATGATAATTATTATAAATATTTGAAAATTAACTGCTAAAGTCATATCGGTATCATCAATCAAAGCGTGACAAGGTCTAGGTCACAAAAACAATGCCCATAGTCTTATAATTGAACCATACCTAGGAACGTAGAGCTATACATACGTCACAACATCATAATTAGTATCAACAATAATTATTACCAACAACCACAACAACAAACAACCGCAAGGAAATGTTGAGTTGGCAGTGTGGGGGACTTTCAACCTTATACTGCCAACACAACTATTCCTCTTTCGTTTTACAGGGTCGGCAACGTGCAAGTGATACCCCTGGTGTTACAAGCGTCTATAGGCTACGGTAAGCGCTTATCATCAGGTGGGCCGTATGTCACCTTAGTGGTATAAAAAAAAACATTAATGAAACATGATCACACCTATATTTTTATCCTGAAAATTGATGTATTCTGAAAAGCTTAGCCAAAAATATCGCATCAAAGGACTACTTGAGACAAAATGTAACTTTCTCCATGGTCCGATCTATCTCTATACCAAAATACAACAAAATTCGGCTTAGACGTGAAAACGTAACAAACTGACAAACATAGTTACTATTTATAATTTTAGTATGAATAAGAGACGTTGGAGACGTTGCGACGCACAGCGAGAGAATGTTATCTTTTAGTAAAGTACTTTATTATATTCAACCGAGAATGTTTCTTGATGGGCCTCAAAGAGTGAAAGGAACTAAAGGGAAATGAGAAGAGTGTCCTCAATCTGAACAACATTTCCTACAGTTACTGCACCAATTAATATCCGGCTTCTTAAAAAACTGTAATTCATAGTAGCGTAAGAAGGAAATAAGATTTTAATTAGCACATCCCCATGGTAATCTTCGTTCAGATGATTTAGTTAAAAAATATTTTAACCATGACTTTTTATAGGCCAAGTGTGAGTTGGCAGATTTCACAGATCTTGGTCCTGAGGAGCGGCCGTTTTTGAGAATGTAAAAGTACGACCTCATAGTTTATCTTGAATAAATTGACTTTGATGTATTCCTTCAAATTACTATAATTAAAAAATACAATAAAAACGCTTTTATCACACAGTACAAATTAAAAAATGATTAAATTAAAAAATAAATTTTATTTGTTACCATAAATGTATGTTACCATTGATATTAAAATATATTATAATATTATATTAAGCTAGGTAGTTTTTTATAAACTTATGTCTTAATTCAAAAGGAGTGGAGGGCTTTTTCTAAATAAATTAAAAGTACACAAATAACCATTGTTACAAAAAGTACATAAAACCAATTCAGTGCATGCTGATTTCGTATACTTATAATGATACGTATTCTTATAATTAAAATATTCGTAAGTATGTTGATTTGTGTGTAATATTTTCTTTTAGTTTAATTTTTGTTGTTAAAATATTTTCTTTTCTTTTCAATCGATTTGCTCCATCGATCCAATTTAATAATCTCAACTGTTTAATCATGGGCGGATTAATGGGAAGAAAAATATTTTTTAGAGGCTTACCATAGTGAAAACCTTCCTAATAGTTGTTGAAGTTCCCTTATAAATTCCACAAAATATGACCAATCAATCACTTTTACTACAGACAGGTACATTATCTCGACAGAGCAGTCAACAGTTTCTCGTACAACAAACAGAAAAAATAAATAGGTAAGTACGTCATTTTGAACTATTTACCTAATAACGCAGGTGACGTTAGCAATTTCATAGAAGCAGACGACACAGATGTTTGCGTTGATAATAAGCGTTGCCTTATTTTTATCGAAAGGTCAATGAAACGTTATTTTTAACAGAATAGATGGATCTATTCTGCTATCCATACAAAAATAAGCTAATCTTCAAGCATTTATTATCAAGCCATGAATTTCTTTAAATCGTGGTCTGAAAATCGACCTAATTTGGAATTCTCATCTTTCAGACCACCCCAAAACGCTGAAACTTTTTTAGAAATAAATTTATAGAAACTTTCTTCGAAATTAATAGATAACAGTTTTTAAATAAGTATACTTCCTTTGTGTTTTGTGTTACATGTAGTTTTCAAGAGAGACCATTACCTACACTATTGAAGAACAATGCCTCTTCAGCATTTTATTTGATTATCGTTTGAATCAGTCCCTGGTTTTTATATAGTGACTAGGTTCTAACTACATATGTAATTTTAGGTAGCCTTTTAATATTTTTTTATGATAAAAATAAATAAAACCATTTTTATTTTGGATTCACATCAATTTCTATTCAATTTTAATTTTTGATTCACACCAATTTCAATGTCTTCTCAGTAGGAGCTCGGAGTTTGAATTTTAGATATGTCCCCAAAAAGAAGAGTAGGTAAAGCATTAGTTAGCCTAATTTCCAAATTTAGCAACTGTGATGTTTGTCGATATTGCAGAAAACTATACAATTCAGATTAATAAATGAAAACATTTCCAATTGAAGAAATACAGCGTAAAATACTGTGGTAATTGGAATCAGAATTAATGATAACACATTGGATGCGTAAATGCATATGATATAATGACCATAACTCTATGATTGACTGTACTCGTGTGGTTACCAGCTTGATAACTGGAGCGAATAAATCATTTTCATTGGATTTACACTAACGCATTATTGGTCTCGCGCGAGCGCGATATCCAACTGAATATACTAATATTGTCCAGTAAATGTTGAATTCGTTCAAGCGATTAATGGCCTTGATGTGTACTCTCCCTAAGGTGAATTAAGTAGTGTTTAATGGGAATATACTTTACAAAGTCAAAATCAATTTGGGACTGGCTGAAAAACTGAGCCTCATCCTAAAGTTTACTATTTTATTGTGCTCAAATCATTAAATTCTAGCGTTAGTACCACTCTGTACACAAGGGACTCCACCCTATAATGGAAGATGCAGACTTAAATATAACTGTTAAGAAATTCCTAAATTAGTCACACGGCACGGCGCTTTTTAAAATTGTTTCAATATCATAGTGTTAGACAACAACGTTATAAAGCCATCATTATTTCAATGTCTATCGTTACTATTCTATGTCTGGACTTTAAAAGGGACTACGATTCTATGAGTTTGTTTCGGCGTTTCTTCTCAGAGGTCGTCAGCTAGGAAATGCCGAAGCCATATAGCTTGAAAAAAATTAAAAATATTGACTTGTAAAAGTGTCTTTAAAAGATCTATTTACAGAAATAAATATCATGTATCCTTTAATGAAAGGGTCTAATAAGCTCCGTTATTTCACGATAAATATAAATGCATCTTATCTATTCTTTATACTAAGTACAAATAAACTCCAAAATGCAATACAGATATAGACAATATACTTAGACAAAATGTAATATAGATAATTACCATAATACATAGACTGTTATTTCGCCGTTTTATTATGTCTAACATAGATATAGTAAATTGAGTATCTATAGGTATCTAGGTTTCGCTGAAGATAGGCCCCGGCGTTATCAAGGCCAGGAACAATGTGGAAGATATTACACTAAACTAGCCCTTTATCTAACACCACTTAAAGAGATTGGAAGAATATGTCATCCACTGACGATTATTACTAGCTTTTATTTTTAATTCGTCTGTCATGCGCTGAGTGTAAATTATCAAATTAGCTGTCAATGCGCTCGCGCATCGATATAATGATATAAATGATACACACTCATGTGCTTCTTATTGATATTAAGTATAATTTATGGTACGGTCACCAACGAAAGTACCTGAACACAACCAACACTTTGAAAACATCACTACACCAAAACTTTTAATTAAATTCTAGTTAAGGTAAAGCTTGTTACTATCTTATACATACACAAAGAAGTCGTGCTACGTTCTCGGGTCAGTAACTTCTAGACAATAATATTTTTTTTTTTTAAGTTTTAAAAATTGAATCGTGTTCAGCAACTTTCGTTGCTGACTGTACAGTCATCACACGGTAATATACAATAACACATGAATAATAAACAAGTTGAATTAGGTCACGATGACTCCAAGAAAGATAGAAGTAAACCGATTTCTGTGTCCATTCCACAACATAAATCATTTTCCTTAGTTCTTCTCGAGTTGGAATCTGTAATTTCTTTAAACATTACTTACATGTTTTATAAATATTTTTGTTGGTTATACAATTGTAACACTTCTTTAATGTAATTTCTTTCTTTATTGTATACTCCTTCGTCTCCTTGTCCTTCTACGAGGTCTAATCCATCTCTGTACATGTAGCAGTAGGACAATAAATAGATTGATGATGAATTACGTAGTCTGTATTTTTTTTAAACTTATACGATACTTTAAATATTCGTTACGCTATCAAACGGAAGGATTCTAGGAATGTTCGTTTACAGGAGGAAGACTTGCATTGTACCCGGCGCGTTTTTTTTTGTGAAGCTAGGTACAACCACGCGAGCCCCGAGGCAACAAACTGCAGGAGTGAACAAACTTAACCGCCTGACCCAAATAGTTTTATTTGTTTTGCATGCCTTTGTCGTTTAATAAGCATAAATAGAATTATATTACGGAATAGCGATACGATAGGTTCTAGGAATTGGAACACATTAATACATTATTTAATTAAACATCCTGTAACTACTTACATAATTATCGGCCTTGCCATTACGGTCTTTGAACTTGCTTACTAATATATTTTTTTTATTCACGATAGGCCTACGCTTGACCACTTATTTGAATATTATAAATATTCATTTGTGTAATCAATTTTAAAGAGAACCTTAGACAAATATGAAAAGATAGGATTATGTACTTGCATAACGGATTTTTTATACAGTGCTAAAGTTACGACAGACTAACCTTCACTTGCTGCCTGTGATCTTTAGATGTATGGGCGATATTTCGTTGCTTTATATTTACACCCTTTACAATGCGTTGTTTAACCGTACACATTTCATACATTGACAGAAAAATGAAGTAATGTGCACTGTGCTGTAACTATTCGGTCGGATTGACCGTCAAGTTGAGATCATCATAATTCTTGGAATTTTGCGAAATAACCCTATCTCATCGCGATCGTGCCGCGCTCCAAACAAACGCACGTGAATAAAATGCCGACCAATACGTACTTACTTTAAAAAAAATAAAATTGATGAATTAACAATGAACAGTTACAAATAGGATTTTGTTAAATGAGAATAATAAAATAATAACTTACCAAATAAATACGCCTCATAACATATTCAGAACAGTCGCTAATTAGTGATGTTAACTTCATTTTAAATATTTATATGAAACTGTTTTAAAAATCGAATAAATTACTTTTTGTAACTCGCAAGTGTCGAAATTTAAATACGGGTCGAATTCGAATTATAAAAACCATTTTGCGTTCTTTATCTTTCTTTTTTAATTCACTGTTGTGTTTGCTGTGACGAGCAAAGCCATGATACAAAGTTACCGCGATGCTGGAGTTGGAGCGTGTCGCATGTGACTGCCGCGATGGGGCGTGCGGCCAACCGACTGGTCGACGCGAGAACGTGTCGCCGAAACCCGCGCTGAGATTTCATAGGTCAACGCATTTTAATCCTCGTACACCATAGGTCGCTCTATGTAGGCGTAGGAGTGAATTCATATACATGGACCTAAGTTAAGACTTATGGGAAATGAAACAAGAACCTACTCAGGCACATACCAATTTTGTGGTTCTAACAAAAAAAGCAATGGATAAAATTAAATTTGATATGCCTTAACCTTTCAAGTAAGTAGTAGTGTAACAAATTACAGACAATGCAAAATCTATTAATCTCGAGAGCAAGAACTCTTACGCGACTTGCTAAACGCAGATGCGTAATGTTACAAACGACGGACGGGCACACTGCTATGGAATTAGAAAATGCTGACGGATCGTCGGCCACTTGGGCAAGGTATATCGAACTAGTAGGTACTGACTAAAAACCGCACTTACCTTTCCTTGTCTTTACCATCTACGTTATTTAAACCTATGTTATTTAAAGACTTGTCATCTGAAACAAGACTATTACAATACAAACATAAGCATTTAAAGATGTTGATTCGAACCCATGTGTGGTTACAGCGTGCAGTTGTGCGTGTTGTTACACATAGTGGTAACAACACGCACAACTGCAGGCTGTAACCACTACTTTCACATCTTTAAATTCATGTTATCATAACTGTTCCAAGATTCGAATAGTCTACTTCACTATCACTACATAGTATAAAACAAAGTCGCTTTCTCTGTCCCTATATCCCTATGTATGCTTAAATCTTTAAAACTACGCAACGGATTTTGATGCGGTTTTTTAATAGATAGAGTGATTCAAGAGGAAGGTTTATATGTATAATACATGTATGTTATTAGTACATTGCACCCGTGCGAAGCGGGGGCGGGTCGCTAGTATATAATAATTTCGAGATTGTGTTATTGTGCTTTTACAGATATAAAGTTAAATTTACCCCATATTTTGTTTAATTTCTGTTTAGTCAATCCTAAGGTTGCCTGGAAGAGAGCGCTGGTCGCGATAAGGTTGTTGTGCTGAGTGCTAAGTGCTGTCCATTGTATGTTTTAAAATACCATTCATTATTTCCTGTTTTTGGTGTACAATGAAGAGTATAATGACTTAACTCTACCGAAAAACTTTGTTACAAAACAGCCTATGCAGCTTGATGTAGCTCCCCTACTACCTACCTAGTTAGGAATACCTATATCGTAGATTAATTTGCGGCAAATCAGAAGCGGACACCAACTGAGTTAAATCACAGAGTGCAATGATTTTTTTTAAATCTTAAGTAAATTATGAGAGGGTACTTCTCGAACTTATGGCTCACAAGTGTGCAGTAATCTTCGAGTGAAATGTAAGCGCATAAAAGTTGTTTAATATACATAACTACGTATCATAGATATCAATATCAGCAAACTTATACAATTTTTTTCGTTATCGGTACGTGTAACAGAACATTTTTTGTCGATTCACTCACTAATATTGAATGAATGCACAAAATACAGCTTCACCTTCATTTTCGTTGCTGGCAACACAAACTAAACACACCCACACACGCGCAACGGACTTGATTTGATTGAATAATCGTGTACGCGTGATAAACCAGGTGTTTTCAACGACTATAAACAAAAATGATTCAGCAATGAAAATTTATTTACAAGCTTATAGAAAGTGAGAATTGGGCCACAACAGTAGTTTAAATAGTTCTCTAGAATCATGGAGCCGACCTCACCATGGAAGAGGCCGAACGAAGTAATGCAGCTGCACAAGCTAAAAAAACGAAAAAAAGCATTGCAGGTATACATAGAGTAAACATGCATTTAATTTAGATCACTATAAAACCGAGACTAACTAATGCTATACCATAGAAGCATGCCGTTAATAAAAACAAAACACAAACGTTTTCATTTGTCTTTTAAATTTTTTATCATGTTATTTATTTGCCTACATTGTTTTCCTGGGAAATACAACTAAAAAATATTAGTTCTCCTTTTGTTCATCCAATTTCTCACCCAAATACAACATCTAATTATGAAATTTGTATTTAATCAAACTACATTTTTGACCCTAGGAACGCATGAAGCAACCTTCCCAGCCTGCCAGTGAACAATCAAATAGTCATAAACATGTTGACTTAGATTTCTCTAGGATCTTGGAGGGAGAGAAAAGAAAAAATCCATTTGCAAAGTGAGTTTATTTGTTATTACTTACAGCAGTAATTTTAGTTATACAATGACTAAACTAAGATTTAAGACTACAATACCATGCCATGATGGGCAGCTGGAGTAGAGTGCAGCCTTGCACTCATACAGGGTACTATAGATCTGTCAACTTTAAGGCCTTAAACAACACTTTAAAAATGTGAAATCTCTATACATAATTGCTATACCCTGCATAGCCAGCCTCACATTTCAAGGTATAACTTAGCAGACACAATAAATCAATAATTTGTCGTCAACAGTGAACACTTTTGGGTTTGGTGAACACATAATACTAAAGAATTGACCTGTTGACTGATTTCTCTTACTACCACACTCAATGAACAGTCTCAAGCATACTAGCAGTGTAATAACTAAGTCAAATATCCAGTCCGACTTAAGTCCACAGTCCATCCATCTTTCCTTTGGTCTCCCTCTACCCTTATATCCAGCCACATTCATCAAAATCTTCCTGGTAACATGCTCTTCACTCCTATACATGTCCATACCACAACAAGTGATTACTTCACAGCTTTTCTGTAACTGGTGCCACTTTCAAAATGCTTCTTATTTACTCATTCCTTATCCTGTTCTTTCTTGCAACCACACTCATCTCAGTGGCATGAAATTGCCTGTCATGCATCCCTTTCATAGCTCAACATTTTGACCCACACATCTATTGCTTCTAGGAACAAATCTCAGCAAAATAAGAAACCAAAACTAGAATCTGAAGATCAGCTAGATGAGTCTAATGACAAGACTCTGTATGCCTTACTCAATCTGCCAGCAAAGGTGGTTGAGAAGCCGCCCAAGGATGTGGATACTGAGAAACTGTCCACATTCTCCAACCTCTTACAGAAGTTTACCGCTGAACATTCTGTGGAACCTGTGAGTACATCTGGAGTTACATTGATTACACTTACTTTATATCTTGATAATTATTATGTAGTTGTGGTAGGCATTGGGTATGGTAAATTTTCTATGAAGTTTTGAGGATGTGTTTATAAATAAAATAACATTAACACATTGTAATCTATAGTCCTATGTTCTAAATTTACTTTAAAACTTAATGAAAATACAATTTTCAAGTTCCTATAATTTTTAGATACCAGAGAAGAAATACAAGTATTTACCTATTGACTGGGCTTTAAAGACTAAGTTAAGATTGATGTCACCAAAACCATTTGCTTGGACTTCTAAATTGAAAGCCAGTGAGGAAGCATCTGGTATTACTGGGTAAGATCTCAATTTTGAACAAAAATAAATAATCCTTTGCCATATTTAACCCTTTGAGCCCATATTCAGCCCATATTAGTCCACTGCTGGACGTAGGCCTCCCCTTATGTGGGCCATTTCACCCTGTCCTCGGCTTTTCGCATCCAGCTTCTAATAGCAGCCTTTTGCAAATCGTCACTCCATCTTGCCGGAGGGTGTCCAGGCTCCTCTATACAAGTACAATGTTAAAACATCTGTCTCATATTATAATTACACTGTACCTAAAAAATTGTGCCTTAGATGTGGATGAATACCTAATCTTTTGTATTTGCAATATTTCATGTAAATACGAGGGTGCGTTTTTAAGTTCGCGGAATGAGAGGGTTGGAGGGGGGTAATTAGGCTCATTAGGATCGTACCGTGTTCAGTTACTCATAATTAGTATAAATACAAGGTTTCATTGTTATTAGACAATTAGTCTTTGAGCTATCGTCAACCAAGCAACCTAATCGGGAGTGAAAAGTAAAATATGGAAAAAATCGAATATCGTGCCGTTATAAAGTTCCTTACCAAGCAAGGAAAATCTGTTGCGACCATAATGAATGAGATGTCATTGGTTTACGGCGACTCTTGTCCAGGAAAAACCATGGTGTACAAGTGGCACAGTTTATTTAAACAAGGAAGGGAATCCCTTGAAGACGACCCGAGGCCGAGCAGGAACATCGAGGTGACCACGCCAGATCTTATCCAAAAAGTCGAAAAAATTGTACTCGACGATGCTCGACTAAAGGAGAAACAACTCGCAGAAATGGTTGGAGTATCCGATACAACCATTTTTAATATCCTGCACGATCATCTTGGCATGACTAAGGTCAGCGCAAGATGGGTGCCGAGAATGCTCGCGCCACCGCAAAAGCAACAGCGCGTAGAGTGTTCACGTGCATTTTTGGACCTCTGTAATGAAGACAAGGATGGTGTATTGAGTCGAATTGTTACTGGAGACGAAACTTGGGTTCATCATTATGAACCTGAGTCGAAACAAGACTCCATGCAGTGGCATAAAAAGGGCACAGCACCTCCCAAGAAGTTTAAAGTGTCACAGTCAGCTGGGAAACTCATGGCGACGGTCTTTTGGGACTCAGAAGGAATATTATTAATCGATTATAAAGATAAAGGTGTTTCTATAGCCGGAGAATACTACGCTTCAATATTAGAGCGACTAAAAGAAGCCATTAAAGTGAAAAGACGGGGAAAATTGACGAAAGGTGTGCTGCTTTTGCACGACAACGCGCCCGTCCACAAGAGCCGCGTTGCGTTGGCTGCCCTGCATAAGGTGGGCTTCGATATTTTAAATCACCCACCCTACAGCCCAGACCTGGCCCCCAGTGATTATTACCTCTTTCCAAAAATGAAAAAAGAGCTTCGTGGTAAAAAAATTACCACCGATGATGAAGTCAAAGAGGCAGTTTCGGCGTATTTTGAAGACAAACAGAAAACATTTTTTTATGAGGGTATAAATAAACTAATTGAAAGATCTGAAAAATGTATCCGTCTTGCAGGTGAATATATTGAAAAGGAAAAATAATTTGGTTTTTTAATTTCCACCCTTTATCCCCCATTCCGCGAATATAAAAACGCTCCCTCGTATAAGAGACCTTGTTGCACTTAGCAACTACCTGTAAAATATCGTGGTGAATGATTCACTTCTGACGTCATTAGCTTGGCCATATATTTATCGGAGCCTTGACGCTAAGTAGTTATAAGAATAGGAATAATGAGTAAAGATTTTTTTTTTTTATACTTATAATGTGCAGTAAAACCCTATCAAATCTATTTGAATTGAAAAACTGTGTCCCTCCAGAAACTTCTAACATCGTCTTTCTACTGTCTCCTAATTGTTTCTTGAAACTTCATGACGTTCAAAAACTGCATTGACATCGATGCTACTTTGGCCAAAACACCTATTTGAATCTAGATTCGTCCGCTGCCTCGACACAACAGCGTCACCAACTCTAGACACGTCTCCCCGCGCACGGTTCCACCAGGCGTGTCTATACTGGCAGCATCCGCACCTGCCGTGGCTGGAGCTGTATCCTCGGTCCTCAGGCAAGGTCGCCGCCACCAGCTTCATGGCGACCAATGAGGAAGTCAAGCAGGCCTTGCATCGAGAATGGACAGAGAGCTTCAGGTCTTTGTTTCAGGTAAGATATACGTAATTCAAAATCTTAAGCCAGTTAAGTTTTTCTTTATTCTGTATTACTTTCTTAGGACGTGAAAAGCAGATAGTTTAATATGTTTAATACAGTGAGTATTATAGTGAACCGAACCCCAAATATAAAAATATAATATTTTTTCAATAAAGGAATCCATTGTGTGAGGCTGGCTACGGTACATCTTTGGAGAACAAACTTTCAGGCGGTAGGTAGATGTTACGGAGGCCGACCGACCTGCTCTGTCAATGGGCCTCCTGGCCAAAACTGAGGGACAGTCTACCATCTATCCCTCGGGTATTCAGAGGTATAGCAAAAGCAGTGATTGGTTGATTTATAATTTCAGCTACTACGAGCGCTCCACTGTCCGTACTTCTACGTGTGTGCGAACACGTTCACGTGTTTGTTCCGTGCGGCCGGGCTGTGTGGCGTGTCGGAACCGTGCGCGTTGATCGCGCCCACCACTAGGGGGTTCAGGCAGACGTTGAGACAGGAAGGTAGATTGAATTGCTCTCTTCATAGCTCTTTCCATGCTATATTAGAAATTTGCTATCTCTTTATCCCTTTAATGACAGGACCTGACCTGACATGGAGTTCTTCAAACGACGTGTATACAGGTTCCTTAAGGGCCAGCAACTCCGGTGTTGCAGATGTCCATGGGCGATGATGACCACTTACCATCAGGTGGCTCGTCTGCTCGTTTGTCGACGTCAACAAATAAAAAAGACCCTAACACACCTCGCTATCAAGAAAAGCTGTGGTAAAAGGATTTAGATTCGCGTTGCTATCAATTTCATAGAAGATGAATAGACGCCGACAAAATATGCACTGCATGCTTAGGAGCTTAACCTTCATTATATACATTCCGCATTTATATTATAATCTCAATATTGTAATAAATTGCCGTTTTTTGCAACAGATGTAGAATACACAATGCCGCTTAGGCCTGACGGCAAGAAGAAGCTAAACACCTCCGAAGAGGAGAAGCCAAAGAACGCATCGTTCGACAGCTGTTACGACACCATGGACGACAAGAGCACGCAGGACGAGCAGGGACAGGACAAGAAGGAAGACGAGGATGAAGAGGATCCTGACCAATTCCTCTCACAGATGGGCTTCGAGACAGAAGTTATAAAGAAGATTAACATCACACAGGTTAATATATATTTTTTTATTCTAATCAACCAAGTTATCCGTGCAGCTTGGATTCTAAGCACGCGAATAATTAGGTGATATACGATATAGTTTCGATGTTTTTAACATAAAATAACCATGAATTTTGGTATCTACAGGCACGAATAACACACAGCGCAGAAAGCAGCGTGGATAGCGCGGCTGAGTCGCTAGTGTTTGTGCGGGGAGCGGATGCGCAGGCGCTGTTCAACTTCCTACTCAACTGCAAGTCAATCGTCAGCCCAACGGGGCCCTTCGCCGGAGTCCCTCCCACGTTGCTCTCGCCGACTGCCTTCCACGGAGGGACGCTGCAGTCGTTGAAAGTTAGTAGAAACTATCCATGGTGGAAACATTCTTTCGAATTACTGAAATTATTTGTGGTTTAGGGGCGTTTGAGACAAAAATAAAAATGTAATCACAGAATGAGTATTTTTATAATGTGATAGTTTTTAAGGAGTATTTTTATAACATTACTCAATCTGGGAATCGAATGGTCCTAAATAATTTGACGCCCTGACCGTACCTTGTAAATCTTATCGGTCTTTTTTAACATTTTGTTGTAGGTACGCGAAAACACAATACATTCCGATAGCAATAAGTACTACTCAATAGAGCTGCGAGGACCGATCCTGCCGAGCACACTACACACGCTATTCAACATGTTGAAGACGAGTTCATCAGCACAATTCAGCGCCACGTTTGCGCATCACCAGCCCACGTTGGCGTTCTCATGGGCTGCCAGTAATATTGCTGAAGGTACCTGTTTATTTAATTGTACAGAGGCCAGCACATCAAGTTACCCCAATCTGTCAAATTTCTTTGATAAATTTTCAACTTTCATACAATGTAATATGGTTCATGTTCAATTGGGAAATTTTGACAGTTTTGGATAGCTTGACCTGCCGGCTGTACTTTCCCTTCGTAACATAACATATTAGGTATCGAGTAATCAATGGTAACCGGAATTAGTAATTGTATTTCTTTTTTTAATGAATTGATGTCATTCCTTAGTATAAATAAAACTTCCGTTTCAGACGAATCATCAAAAGAAAACGATCCTAACCACTTTGCCAAAGCATTCAACAAAGAAAACTTGTCGGACTGTGGTATCAGTGAAGATATGCTTCAACATTTCTGTTCGTCAGACCCCAGTATAATTAAACCTTTAGACTGTGTCAAGTACAATACTGATGATGATACATACATGTGGTGATATTTTGCGAAGTTTTTACTGTTGTGACTGTTTTGAATTGTATTCATATTGTGATCATTAATTAAATTGTATTTTTGTACATTGTGTTGTATTTTTTATGTTAGCATTGTACTGCTCTATCATTGTTTCAGAATCACCATTTAACTATATAGGATACACAATAATATCTCTCAGAAATTGAAAGATTTCAAAAACAGTCGCCAGAATGGATAGATGTTTTACACTGAGGTTAATGAAATAATAACACAGAATCACTTAAAAGATACGATTTATTCAATTTTCATTTTTGGTAAATTAAAAATAAGTTTCTTAAAAGTCCACAATCACTTACACAATAAACAAGATTCATACAGATCAGGATGAAATAAATAATATTGTGAGTTCTGCATCAAAATGACGTAGTATTTGTATATGTTACCTAACATAACTGCACTAATATGCTATAATTATCACTTCAAACCCAAGGTGGAACAGGAATCTTGGAAAGCTTACATCTAAATAATTCATCTATGTGACCAATTAGCCGCTCACTAAAACAAAATAACTTTATTATAAAATCAGACATTCTACTTCATTCACCATTTACGTGTAAAACTTACTAATTGCAACTATAATAATACGGTATTTATAGCAAAATTTGAATACCTGCAAATTTGTCAAGTTGAATTATGTTGTATAAATAACGGAGTTTATGATTTCTGCAAAAGAGAAAAAACAATTTAAATATCGTGAAATATTCATCGAAATATTAAGACAGTTCCCTGTTGCTATTTTTAACTGCAGACGCAACACGCATTTATTTATAAAGATTTATTAACACCTTGTAAGGTAGCTTTGAATTTACCTCTGATTTAGCCAAAAAATAACCTCCCTTCATCACACTACACGATTTTACTATTACACCAAGAAAGACCTATGAACTGTCAAAATATATTCGAATAAGTGTTAGTCCCAATCGGCTTTTCCATTGCTAGAGCTACTCACATTAGAGGATCCACTGGAGGCGGGTTGTCCGGGCACGGAGTACTGCGGGCGGAAGTTGGAGAAGTTCGCGGCCGCCGCTGCCGCCGGGGAGAAGCCCGGCAGGGAACCGCCTGACTGGAAGCCTGCGGGGAACTGTGCCATTTGCGCTGCGCACAGAAAAACATCAACAAATGTATAAAAAATTAATTATCCGAAAGATCGTACACTAAGGGCTGAAATTCCTAAACTATTAAGGCTTTGGAATAATCTCAGAAGATACTGCAAATTAAAATAAGTAACAACACAGATTAAATAATGAAAAAGAAAGAAATTGGAACTAAGGAACCCTGATGACTTTCTTATGGAACCCACTCAAGTATCTCTACTCTAGGATATACATAACAAAATTAAATAGCGTATCAATGTATCTAACCTGCTGGCACTGGGTTGCCGGCCGTGGCAGCCAGGCGCGACAGGATAGAGCGCTCCGACATCTGCAGGCGCTGCGCCACCGGTGGGATGCGCGCCAGCGTCGCCGGCAGCCGCGACACGTCAGACTTCATGTCTGATAGCAGCTCCTCCAACTGATTTAGCACCTGAACGAAACATTTACTTTTTAGAAATGGAAACAGACTTAAAATAAAATCTGATTGACTATCTCCTCCTATTTCTATTAATGGTTGTCTGTAAGAGGTCGCTTTTAGCGATAAGACTATTGTACCATTCTATGGTTAATTAAACATGTACTTGGCATTTGTTTAAGATGTGCAATAAAGAACATTATATTCTATTTCTATATTGAATCCAGTTAAAAATATGAGTACTAGTTTAGTTTTGCATTTTCATGAATATCCTTCAAGTGTTTATATATTCTACAATTTCATTCATCAAGCTATCGAGCAGAATAATGATATCATAATACTTCTATTATAATGTAACGTCGTTGGGACATTGTTATAATATTACGACGCGACATACAGCGCGATTGGTAGTGGTTAAGTAATCAACTTTGGCACTAAAGATTCCAACATAAAACAATAAAATATTTGCATATCTATGTACATAATATTCTTTATTTTTATATATTATAATAATTATGTTTATTATATTATTCGCACTTCCACAATACATTAAGAAGCCTTAACTTTTTCATAAAAAAATTGCACAATTTTATGATAAATATAATAGAGTGAACAATCGCCATCGCACTTCACCGTAGTAAGTGCATACCTTATGTAAGACGGCGTTAGCGGGCTTGTTGCCGGCCAGCGACTCCTTGCTGAGGTGTTGGTGTGACTCAGCGAGGCACTCGACCTCGGCGAAGCGCGCGTTGAGCGACATGGCCGGGTGGTTGGGGTCCTGCGTTAAGTTCAGGTACGCCGCGCGACGAAGCTGCTCTTCGATTACAAGCGCCTGTTCTAGGAGCTGTGATGATAACAAAATATGGTGTTGATTCTTCATTCACAATGGTCTGACGGAATAAAATTGGCACGAAAACAGCAATAATTATATTGCCGTAGTTGAAAATGCGAGCAGTTGCACATTTGCGAAATCCACTCAATGTTTACGAGTAGAACGGAAACAAATAAATTCGTTGAATAACATCTTATAATATCTAAACCATAACCTAAAAATGGTTACTATTATCAAAAACTATCTGTCACTCACCTTAAAACGCCTCGCTAGGAACTTATTCTTAATTTCCAAGAAATTCCCCTTGCCCACATCCATCTTGAAGGGTTCATTGATGATGGCGAAGCGCAGGTCATTCTGTATGTCCTGCCAGCGGCCGTAGCCGTGTGTGACGATGCCGGCCAGCAGCCAGTAGTCGTGTCGCCGGTGCCAGATCTCGTACTCGCGGCCGGGCGCGGCGGCTCGCTCCTCGTTGAGCCAGAGCGTATGTAATTCAGTAAAGCCGCCGTCCGCGATGTTGAACATGAACTTCCGACGCTCCACCTTGAGATCTTCCTCCTCTTTCACTAACACCACGTCATCGTCGTCTTCATCCTGGGAATATTGTTAAATTTAAGTATTATTACCCTCAAAAGGAGACTTCATATGTGCTTCATTTGAGTTGAGTTTATAAACTTGCGCGATGCCGACAGTAATATATACTGTCAACTACCCCACATATTTGTTTTTTTTTTTAATAGGCAGATTTCATAAGTTCATTAAGAAGGACCCTGTTGACCAGTATTGATAAAAACAGGATTATTTAAGGATTATGTGTATCTATGTAGGAATTTATCTTGAATCAATGATTTTGATGGTTTTCAATAATGAATTTATGTATATAATATTGTAAGAAAAAATTACAATTACCTTCTTTTCTTCTTTTGGCTTCTCAGAAGCTTCTGACTCTTCCTTCTCACTCTTGATATCCTCTTTCTTATCCTCCTCCTTCTCCTCTTTAATCTTTTCGAATTCCTTTTCCTCCTTCTTATCATCAGACTTCTCATCATCCTTGGGCTCTTCGTCCACCGACATACGTCTCTCACCGTCCTTACTGTCCTCTGATTTTTCCTTAGGCGACTCTTTCTCGTCAATATTTTCTTCTTTAATGTCACTAGTGTCCATGGGCTCGTCCTTTTCTTTGATTTCTTTTTCTATTTTTTCTTCTTTGATTTCTTCTTTGTCGTCTTTGTCAGAGCCGGCGGGCGTGGCGGGCGTGGCGGGCGTGGCGGGCGTGGCGGCCTGGCCCGAGGTGAGCGTGAGGTGTGTGGGCGCGGGCGAGGGCGCCGCGGACGTGATGGGGGTGGCCGTGGACGGCGACGGCGACGGCGCCGCGCTTTCCCCCGCACCTGATTTCACTGGCTCCACAGGCTTGCGAATCATTTCCGGCATACTATAATACCCGTTAATATGCTCGAATTCTTGCACTTTCTTCCTAATCAGACTCATAACTCCGATTCGAGTTAATACATGCTGTCTGGATAGACCCTCCCTGGGTACGCCGTCCGCGAACGTTTCTGCGTTATCCGCGCCCGGCTCGCACAGATGTCGCATGAATAATGACACGTAGGCTTTAAAGTTACGTTCTGATTTTCCTCTTAGGTCACGAACTAGCCACTGTGAGTTGAACGCATCCTGCGGCGGCATGCCATACCGCATGATGGCGTTGAGGAATGACTTCCTTTGCCTCGCGTTAAAGCCGAGTACCTCCATATTGCCGCCCACCCTGGCAAGTAAGGGTGGTAATGGCCTATCGCGTTCTTCGCGTCTCTCCAGACGCCTCTTACTTCGGCGACTGAGGAGGTCCCCGTTGTCATTCTTTTCATCGAAGTCATCGTCCTCTTTGTCATCCTCGCTGCCTTGTGAGAAGTCTGAATTATAGTCGGAGCCATTCTCCTGCCAAGTCGAGTCTTCCCTGTTTTCAGTCTGTGCAACGATACCGTCGTTATAATTAACCTGTTTTCGCACACGCTTGCCTTTGCCCAGAGTCCTGGCTTGGTCCTCTTGGTGTTGCTCGTAATGATGCCTAAGTAGTTTGATCCAGTATGCGGGGTCAGTGTTCTCAGCTTCTTGTTTGATAATCTCCGTATCAACTTCTTCCTCGCCGTCGCCTTCCTTAGTCGAATAGCTAGCGACTTTGAATGAACTAAGGTATTCGTTGGCCCAGGATTCCTTTTGCTCTATACCTTCTTTAGAACGATCGAGTAGTTCTCCAACAGCCCTGTCGTCATAGTGAATAGCTTCTTCTTTTCCTTCCTCTTCTTTGAACAGTTCTTCTGTACCAAACCTTAGGATGTCATCCAACTCTTGCTTAGTGAAGTTAGCGCCCTTGCCGCCCATACCAGGTCGTACGACCAAGTGAGTCAACATCATTTTCCTCTTAGCTACTTGTGTAACTCTCTCTTCGACACTGTTGCGCGTCACGAAACGATAGATCATGACCTTGTTCGCCTGACCGATACGATGGGCTCGTGAGAACGCCTGAATGTCGTTGTGAGGATTCCAGTCAGAATCGTAGATGATTACAGTGTCAGCAGTGGCCAAGTTAATACCCAAACCACCAGCCCTGGTAGAAAGTAAGAAAACAAACTGTTGAGCCCCAGGAGCGTTGAATCTATCGATGGCTTCCTGACGAATTGTGCCAGTTATACCGCCGTCAATTCTCTCATATTTATAACCTTCTCCCTCCAAAAAATCTTCGAGGATGTCTAACATTTTCGTCATCTGAGAGAAAATTAATACTCTGTGTCCTTGCTCTTTGAGCTGTCTCAACATTTTGGACATTAGGACTAGTTTGCCTGACGCTTTCACCAAGGCCTGCGTATCATAGTTTCCATGAGGGCCAAGAGGAGCTTCCTCAGCCGCGACAGGGAAGAGATAGGGGTGGTTACAACATTTCTTCAGGTCCATCATAACATTGAGTAATGAGACAGTCTGACCACCACTCTTGGGGTTCAGAGCTTCGTAGTTCCTCGTCAGAATATACTTGTAGTACTTTTTCTGCATAGGAGACAACTCAACTCGAACGATGAACTCTGATTTTGTCGGCATGTTCTTGAGTACATCAGCCTTCAAACGACGCAGCATGTGCGGTCCCAACATTTCGTGAAGCCTCTTCACCTGTTCTTCCTTTGACACATCAGCAAATTCATTCTGGAAAGCTGCGAGATCATTGAATTTATCCTTATTTAAGAAATTCAAAAGATGGAACAATTCTTCTAGATTGTTCTGGAGTGGCGTACCAGTAAGTAAAAGTTTGTAGTTGATGTGATAACCGGCTAGAAGCCTGAAGAACTTGGACTGATTACTCTTAAGCCTGTGGGCCTCGTCTACCACTAACACAGACCACTCTATAGACCCCAGACAGGTGGCATCGATGGAAACCAACTCGTATGACGTGAGGAGTACATTGAATTTAACTTGCGACTTGATCTTCGAAGGTCGTCCGCCGCGGTTCGCGCCATCGTCGAACGTCAGTTCATTCTCTCTGATCACAGCTCTGGAGTCTTTGTCACCTACATAGGTGATACAATATAGATCGGGAGCCCATAATTCGAACTCTCTCTCCCAGTTGATGATAGTCGACAAGGGCACGGAGACTAGGAACGGTCCCTTGCAGTGTCCCTCCTTGAACAGTGAGTAAAGGAATGTGACTGTTTGAATAGTTTTGCCGAGACCCATCTCGTCAGCGAGAATTGTATCGATACCCTGTCCCCAGGAGTACCGCAGCCAGTTGAGACCTTCCAACTGGTAGGGATGCAGTTGCATTCCTGTTTCGTACACAAAAGGCGGTTGGTCTTCGTATTTCTTGTTGAGGTTGGTGGTTGGACGATCTGGCGGTGGGTTGTATTTCTTGGGTTTCATTTGCAAGCCAGCACTACTGTCATCCTCATCAATAACGTCTTTGTTCTTGCTCTTACGTCCCGCTTTCTTGCCTTTGCTGCCCTTGGTCTTGCCTTCGGATGTGATATAAGCGCGCATATCCTGTAAAAAGGTTTTTGAAATTTTTTACATGTTCAGATTTTACTAAGTAATCATTGACAATAGTAGTTACTACTTTTATAATTATTTAGTTATTATTTATTGACTGTACTGACCTGATAATATTCCATAGCATTCTTCAGTCCAGCTATATCTTCATTCTCCGACTCCCAAGTAGCCTGGTCGTAGGACAGATCCCGCCACTTCACCAGGTAGTAGGTCGTGCCGTCGCGTGAAGTGCGGTGGTTGATCACACGGTGTACTACCAACCATTCTGGTTTCACACCGTACCTGAGGTCATAGTTTGTTTATTAAAATGGGAAGATAGAATTTATTGAGATAACAATAGTGAATGTTTGATGTTGAATCTGTTTTTATATGGTGGGACAATAAATTTGTTGATGCTAATTGAGGTGTACTAGTGTGTTTTCCTCATCTGTCAAATAATCAAATCATTTTTCAGAGGACCCCTAATGTCTTTGAATTGAAATCTCCTTATAATCAAAACTATTGGTAATCGCAGGTGATGTTTAGGATCGAATTCCATGCATAGTGCTGGAATGTCTTTTTAGAAAATAGAAACTAGACCCTGTTATCCTGTCAAGGGAAAACACTGAAATATTCGCTCTTTTTTCTAGAAGATAAGCCGGTCTAGAAGCTATCATTGCTACATTGTCGCCTTTGTAAAAATCATCTTAGCATAAGTCATAAAATAACGCATTTAGCTCACCTATAATATTTTTCTTCAAGGATCTTTTCATCAGTATCATGGTCTTGCTTGTCCTTCAACCTCTTGACGCGTCCGTCGCGTTCGTCCAAAGGTTCCTCCAGTTTAGGTGGCTCTTCGGGGTCCGATTTGCGCATGTAGTAGCGGTACATTAGCGGATGGAATACGTCCAACTGAAATGTAGATAGTAATTTTGATGAGAAAACTTTTTTTACTTTTATAATTCTGAAAGTGAAAATGAAAATTGTTTCTTGTAAACTATTCTATTGCAGAGTACAATGGATTGAATTAATCAATTAAAGATTTCGCTACTTACATAAAAAAATGGATTGGTCAAACCCAGTAAGACATACTATACCATCGCGCCTTTATTCCCAGAAGGGTTAGGCAGAGGTGCACTGATGGTACGTTTAGGTCCCATTTAATAGTGGCCGAGCCGATCATAAGTCCAAACTACGAGCTTCTAATGGGAATTTAAAAAAAAACCATTAACACTGATCGACCCAGGAATCGAACCGAGAACCTACACCTACGCGCTTACGCCGACTTGTCTAACGAGGCTGGGAGGTAGACTATAAATATTGGTAGAAATTGGTAGAATAAGTGTGAGCGTTTGCGTTATAGCCGTATTAATTAAAGTAGCAAAATATAAAGATTGCTATTAATATATAAATAAATAAATAGAAGCGATAATCTAAAAACAAACAATCAGCTCAAGTGCTACAAAACTTATGATCGAATTTTCGTGTTATTTGCGCCCAACATTCACTATTAAATCTAAATCATTCAATTTCAGGTCTACTCTCTTCAGTTTTAGAAATGTAATAACAAGAGTGCACTACATAAAGCATTTACACTCACCTGTAATTCAGATATCCAGCTGCAATGCCAGTAAGATCGCTCGTGCCACTTTACAAAGAATTCTCGCGACCGCGGCGCCTTTGACTTAGCCGACTGTTCCTTCCACCTCCATGTTAGAATCTTTGCCACTTTTCCATCCAACGGTGGACACTAAAAGGAAATGAGAAATACATAACATTTTCTTGTGGAATGAACTTTTTATGTGAAGGTTACAAACCTTTTTATTAAATACTCTATGAATTTAATTATTAAAGTGCACAAAATGTCTATGGGTAGTATGGCTGTCTATCTCTTTTCGTATTACAAGCTTGATGGTACGTTCGACTAAAAACTAGTTACTTGAGTTTCAAATTACACCAGCAATAAGATAAAAAATAAACGAGTTGTACTTTTTACGAATCTAGCAAGTCATTGGCCTATACCTGAAAGAATAATAATTATATTTTTTATATTGGCTCAAATAGTTCTTTTTGTCTTGTTTCAACATGTCTTACTTAACTGTAATAATTCATTGCTTTTATAGCGCTAGTAGTTACGTCAGATTATAAACATTCCATTTTGAAAATGTGCTTGGAAAATTATGACGGGAATAAATTTGCCTAAAAGTTCATATTTTTGCGTTCTTCACACTCCAGAAAAGATTAATCTATTCATTAGCTGTAACTAGTTAAAATTAAAAGGTTATAATATTTCCAGTAATTGTGTTTACTTACACTACATCTAGGACACTTCCACTCCCCATCCGGCACCTCTTCCAGCGGCGGATTGAGACAGAACCTATGGTACGCCGACGGACAGGAATCGCAGCATAATAATTCGCCGCCATCCTTGCAAATTCTATGGTAGGAAGTAAAACGGAAGGTTTATTTATTTATTGAGATAAGTATATACAGCACAAAGGAACATTAAATATTTTGTTGAAAGAACTCGTATGCAGGTGGGTCATTGTCTAATCCCCATAATTATATGTAGTATCTTATATAGCCTCCTTGATAATGTTAAAAGGCTTACTACAGAGAAAGATTACAATAAAAGAATGTAAGGGAAACAGGGAAATACTTGAAGTTCTCGACAGTCACTAAGAGGAGTATGTCGAGTTGCAAAACATAGACGACAATCAATATTTTCAGTCATTAGTAGAATTAAAGCGAAAGTCGTAGCTAAGGGCTAATATTGAGATAGATCTAAGGATAAACTTACGCTTCCGTATTAATATACGGAAGCGGAAGGCATGATGGTATGATTACCATCATGCGTGTTTCCCTCGAAACGCTAGACAGAGGTTTAATCATATAAACGCAGTCGCCGGTATGTTTAGGTCCAATGTAATAAATAGGAGGAGAACATATTTGCGTTAACCCGAGGATAAATCCAAACTCTGAGCTGCTACTGAGAATTTCATAAAAAGACATAGTTCATTTCATAATTGAACTCAGGACTCAAGCAGTCGCGCTACCGACTACTAGGCTAATATTTTTACATGGAAGCATAAAATTATGCTTATTGCAAACATGAAGCAGTGATAGCCTAGTGGTATGACCATTGGACTGCCAAGTTGAAGGTCTCGAGTTCGAGCCCAAAGCACGCACCTCTGACTTTTCGAATTCATGTGCGTATTAATAATTAATTATCACTCGCTTAAACGGTGAAGGAAAACATCGTGAGGAAAACTGCATGCCTTAGAGATTTTTCTCGACGGTTTGTGAAGTCTGTCAACCCGCACTAGGCTAGCGTGGTGGACTGTAGCCTGGTCCCTCTCAATATGAGAGGAGACCCGTGCCCAGCAGTGGGACAGTATATGGGTTGATGATGATAAAATTATGCTTAGATTTCTCTGAATATTAGCCGAAGCACTCTTAGATAGTTGGTTAAAAGCCATAAGGTATACCTGCAGAACTCCTGGTGCTCATCGTCGTCGTCCTGGTCCTGGTTGCCCTCGGCCTCGCAGTGCGGACAGGACCAGCGTCCCTCGGGAGTCTCCTCGAGCTCGGGCTCCAGACACACGAGGTGGTATGCTCGCGGGCACGTATCGCACAGGATGATCTCGCCGCCTTGCTGACACACCTGACCAACAAACGACCACTTACTTTATTTGTACTCTAGTCTAGATTATTATTATTGTTAGCTTTGATGACGTTTGTAGGGTTTGATTCCCACAGGACACAAATATTTATGTGATAAACATGTTTGTGTTTGTTTAGGTGTTTCTTAGGTATATAAGTATGTATTTACAAAAAAAGGTATAAGTATTATATTTTCGTCTTGGAATGGATGGCTGTATTCCTAACCCAGGCGACGAGTTTTATACCCAGAATACTCCATTCAATTGCTCTCTGACAAACCGCGACCATGGACTTCAGCTGATCTTTTAAAGACCATATTTGAGTCTCCGCTTCAGTGATAGGGGAAGATCGAAGATCTAGCCCTCCCATGGTATGCTGTGATTTTACACGTACCTCGCAATAGTCCTGGTGTTCCTGTTCTCCCTCTGCACCGTCGGGGAATTTATTTGTAGTTTTCAGTTTTTTCTTCTTTCTGCTCTTGTTGCCAATCTTAGTCTTCGCCTTCTTCTTAGGTAACTAGAAACAAATATAATGAAAAGCTAGAACACGTATAATCATATTCCTTTGACGCGTTGTATAAGAATAGTTCATTGTTTGAATTAACATACTACATAAAACATACACATTTCAAATCTATTCATAAAATCTTAATATGTATCTAATTGTGATCTCAATCATACAAAATCTTTTTATGTCATTGTATTTTCCAGTAGCTATTAAATGTCAATGACAACATTGTGTATGAGTACAAAAAGCGTGGCTTCTATTTGCAAGAACAAACTGCTAGTATGGACAAAAAAAATTATAAATGGATGAAAAATAATCTATTTTCAAATGAGCCATAATTTTGTAATATTTAGTTTAGTTTCCATGGAAACCCAGCAGACTCCCAGCAACCTTTACTGGTTTGATGGGATTCATATGATACAGGCGGTATATAGCCGCTCCTTGTGGAAGTCTATGGAGGCGTTTCGTACATCACTGGACCTCATGGCTGATATGATGATGACGACAATGAACAGAATTACACAGTCTATCTTGAACTTACAGGCACCGCAGGGTCGTCTTCTTTCTGTAACGCGCCCTCTTCAGCAACCGCGGTTGCTGGCTTAGGTTCTTCGGCCTCTGCCAACATTTGCTCAAACTCTGCATCGGAATCTGAGTTAATAGCGCTGCCTTCTTGATCTTCCTCCTATTCCAAAATAAAACATACCTATAGAAATCTGTGATGGTTAAATGTTTATGAAAGTAAAATTAAGTTATGAACTTTTTGAAATACACAGATGTTATATTCAAAATAGAATCCTACACCTAGTCAAAACTTCAAAATCATCAGATTGCTATATTTTTAAGATGAATAATCCAAAGATAGGATACCTATTAATTAATTATTTCGTAGGATATATAAAAAAATCACATATTTTTACAGAAATCATCGCTTACGACTTGATAATGACTTACGCATAGATTCTCTAACAATATTACGTATCTAAACGACTCACACTACTAGTTCTCTTGCGCTTGCTGAACTTGATCTTGAGCGTGGGCACCTTGGGCTTCCTGCCGGGCTTGCCGCGCGGCGTGCTGGTGCCGCTGGCGTGCTTGGGCTTCCGTCCTCGCTTGCGCGGCGCAGTGGCACCTTCGTCACTTTGTTCCTCTTCTTCTTCCTCTTCAGGCTCTTCCAATACTTCTTCATTCTTTAGAGAAATAACATTACAAATAAGAACCACTTAGAATAATTAGGTGTGACTTGTAAAACACAAATTAATAATGTTAAAATATTATTACCAGATATTTTTAAGTTTCAGACCAGTATTTTAGATGCTTGTATTCCCGGGAGAGTAGGCAGAGGTACCCACAGTTCGCCAGTATGTTTAGTTCGCATGTAATAGGGGGTGATATTAGCCCTAGTCTTATAATGTCAGTGATTAAAATTTTTTTTCTAGAATGATGCCAGCTCAACTGCTTTAGATTGTATTTATTAAAACACGTCAAACCCTAGAACGTAGCAATTACCTTAACTTCTTTGGGAGTGCGTCCAGGTCGGCCAGGTTTGTTAGGCACATAGTCTGATGTAGTGGATGTGTTTGTGTTTTCTTCAGAGCCCATAGCTGTGGTCCCACTGCTAAGGTGGGGGTTAGTCTCACAGAAGAGACGCCATTTTGCAGCTACTAACATCATTAGTTTTGAAATTGGAACCTGTTGAAAGAAAATATTTAAGTGAAGGTCATGACTTCATCAAGGCATCAACATCCTTTATTTTTCCAAGCAATATTGTATATTATGTAAAGATTTAACAACAGGTGGCGATGTTCTTACGAGTAAAAAGTTTCAAGCGGCGTTACGCAGGGCTAAAGAAACGAACAAGTTCATGTTTCAGAAATATTCATTGTAATTATCTTTTTTTAAAATAAAGAACTAATGAACAACTATTATGAGGAAATAGCCTAGCTAGACAGTCTAATAAGGGCATATAATTATTTTATGAGGAAAAATGAAGGTGTTATAGTAACTGATCTAACAACTCTTCGAGTTTTAATTACTACATGAATATTTATGGAGGTTAGTCTGTCTGACAATCGCAAGGACAATAAGTAAAGAAAAAGTTTTCTTTCTTTCAACAATACCTATAGACATTCAGCCTTTTATTTAGTTAAGATCTAGAATCTATTACATATGAGTAGTATGAAGTACTGATTTATATTCGTAAAATGTTATACTATACGTTTCGTTTCCCGGTACTAATGCTTGCAAATCTTTTATATTATATTGGTTTATTAGTCAGTCAGTTGGGAAATGTTGGCGCCATCTACTATTAAAAGATTCAAAACATTAACTTGGTAAGTGTCTTTAAAATATCTATTTACAGAAATAAATAAAATTTTTCGTTATAACACTGATTTAGTAATGTTCTTACTGTTTATTGTGATAACGAAGTATGGAGAAGTGTTAACAACACTATATACTAACCTTAGGGTTCTCTTTGACGAGCATTGGTCGCACATGTTGCTGGAAAAGCTTATATGAGGTCAAATTCTCTAAGTCTGCGTCTGAATACTGTATGTCCACGTCGGTGAGGGCGAATGATAAGCACACTTCTTCCACTGTCGGCATACCTACTGTAATAAAATAACACATTAACACTGAAAAGGATCATCAACAGAAACCAGTAGACCCCATGTCCTAGTCCCTTCATCAATGGATTGATGGGGATAGGATATCATATAGATATAAAGGGGGGGCGGTCGATGTGCTAAGCTCCAAGGGGTGATAGTCGGCGCCCGCGAATAACCTGTCTTAGGAAATATCGCCTGCATTGCAATACTTTTAATGCATGGATCTGTAATTTTCTTACTTGACAGGTTAAATTAATAAACGGCATAAGAAAAACGAATATTGCTGAGATTATAAATTTCATTAGCCAAGAATTAATTTTGTCTGAATAATTCAATAAAGGCACATTTAAATTTTGACTGTTTTCTCTGCGCCTCAATAAAAAACCACCCCGGGTGGTAAACTGGAAACCTATGCTACGCCGCCATAATTATATTATTATAAAAATGGAAGTTTATTTGTTTGCTTGGTTGAACGCGCTAATCTCGGGAACTACTGGTCCGAATTGAAAAATTGATTTTGTGGTGGATAGTCCATTTATCGAGAAAGGCTATAGGCTATATAACATCACGCTACGGCCAATAGGAGACGAGCAAAAAGTAAAAAATGCGGGTGACAACGCGGGAGGGCAGCTAGTGACCAATATAAATTCGTAACATCTTGATGGTATACACCGTGTTTTTTTTGTCGTCTTACAGCCGAAAGGATATACTTCTACTCATCATGATCAACAATTTCTTGTATGCTACGAGATACGAGAGGATAGATACGAGAGGTTGTGTGTTTAAATGTGATCGCCACAAGATCAATCATGATGTGCAGAAAACAGCTACATCGTACATTTTGTCGAAACCTGAACTTTTTTCTAAGAAACAGCTCTTTTTTTTTTCAAGATTTCAGACTTAGAATAATTAAAACCAGCCGAAAGGAAACCATTATGTCAATATTATTTCTACTAGATAGAAATAATATTGACATAATGGTTTCTTTTCGGCTGTAAGACGACAAAAAAACACGGTGTATATCAGAAATATACTTATTCCACTATTTTGTTTAGCCTGCCGTCCTAGAGGACTCACAATAGGAATAAAACCCAATCAGGATACTGCCACAAGATGATAATAATAAGTTACGTGCACGAATCATTGACATAGACGCAATAACGATCTTGATGTGATAGAGAACTGAACAAGGTCAAATAAACTTGAAGAGGTCATTGCACTAGACAATGATTACATCGACATCTTTAAGATAATAAAATTATTCAGACTTTATTTATCTATTCATTCATTATAAGGTGTAAGAATGTCTTGAACTTAAGTACTTTTGAAATGATGTATTATTTATTAGGTACAATTGTACATACATGTATTTATGTAGGTATATTTGTTTAGTACGTGATTAATACGTGTGACGTGTTTCTGGTTTCGTAATGTTGTACTTGAAAAAATAATGCGTAAAAGGTTTTGACTGCTCATTATTCCAATGACCTTCAAAACTATTTAAAATAGAACAACTTATCTTTAAACAATTTTTTTTTGTCTATTTTTTTAGTTGTATGTTTTGGGTAATAACCATAAATAATATCTTTAAAGGGTAATTAATAGTAATAACTATTGATTAAAGATTAATAAGATTACTTACTGGAACCTGAATCAGATGCTGCTGGTGTGACAGGTGTGCTATGCTTACTGCCTCTACCTTTTCTAGACTTCTTTGTGGAAGACATGGCACTGAGGGCGTAGTCACTGTCACCTTCTGCCTCAATCTCAACACCAAAGTCTTCATCCTGTGTGAAAAAGTAATGCTTATACATTATACATAGTGTCGCGCCTATATTTCCCGAAGGATGATGTGTACTAATGTACAGTACACCCAGTTTGCCCGTATATTTAAGTCCCACTTAATAGGGTATGTGCCCATTGCTATTAACCAGGCAAAAACTCAAACTCTGAGCTGCTAGGCACTGAGAATTTTATACAAAAACCCAGTAATGCTGCTCAACTTGAGAATCAAACCCACCTCAAAAGCAATCGATCTTATAACCACTAGGCTATGAGGCAGACATAGATGCTTATACAACAGCCAGATACATATCATTTAATTTCATATTCATTAGATATTCATGACTTAAATAAAAAGCATACTCTCTCCAGTTAGTATTTTAAATAATGTTTCTAACCATTCACTATTTAAACCCAACACAAAATATTTTACAGGATCAGGATCAAAGTACATTTTATGGGGCTTCACAAACTTCTGCAGTAGTTCACTGTAGCTTGCAAAGAAAGGAAGCATAATTAATATTTTATAAGTAATAATCTAACACAATTAAAGAAAAATATACTTGAAGAAATGCAACCTGCACATTTTTTGTGTGTATGTGTAAATAGGCAGGTCAATGAACTTGTGAAACTCAATAAATTTTTAAACTATGCTGATGTTCAAACATGCTTATGCTAAAAGTTGATCTTAAGATTGAGGTCAACTTTTTCATTACATACTGTTTATAAAGATATTAATTATTACAAAGTATAATTAATTAATTTTATGCTTATTTTACTGTTATTTACACTATATGTTAGCACTGTTAATAATTTAAACCATTAATGGGAACTTGATGCTTATCACCAATTTATGGTAGTGGTACTGATTAAAAACGTAAATACAATAAAACACAATCTCCGATTCCTAATTGATTTGATAGTCCAATATTAGGTTATAAGTTGAGAAACTAAAACTTGTAAGTAAGTATTTGTTTTTAGGCTGACTGTAACAAAATGGTTAGTTTATGCCTCGTAAAGGGCCAGGTGAGACCTTAGTGTACATCCACATAATACCATGGTATGCTTAACAGTATGGGCCACCCTTATTCCATTTCAACAGTAGTGATTTTTGAGTGCTAAGTGTATGGACACTTGAAAACAATGGTGTGTGTGTGTGGTAGTCTTTAGATGAGTTAACTTGTTTATTAATATTTATGGGAGTGATGTAACACATAAAAGAATATGGATAATATATAACCATATTTATGAACCTCAAAATTACAGATTGTGGAGATTAATATGGAAAATAGACAGAGATAGAATGCATAAACCAAATGTTACCCTGACCCCAATGATGGGTAACAGCAGAAAGAAAAGTTGATAGTATCTACATAATAAAATTCTAACACTGATTGAAAGACATCATACAGCCTAAACCATTGGGTCTGCTTTAAACCAAAGCATGAAATTTTGCACGGCAGTTCTATAGATAACATAGATGATCACCAAGCCGGAGTTTGGGAAATTCATTTAATCAATTTAATTAACTTTGCAGCTGGTTGATAGACAATTACTTAAGTCTGTTTATGAAAGTTTAACTTCTAAAGTTACCTCCTAAAGAAATTGGATTCATTTACCTAATCCTAGTCCTGATAATTAAATTTTACTAATAAGGCAAGTAAATAAATAGCATATCACATAAACAAAACTAAACTTATTGTTACTTTTTACCTCTTCACTCTCATTCTTGCGCTTCTTCTTTTTCTTTCTGCCCTTCTTCTCTTCACCACGGGCTTTCCTTTTCTTTCCCTTCTTCTTTTTTCTACCATCTTCTGGGGAGTAGTCTTCATCCTCCTAATAATAACATTCATTGATTGCTAATGATACTATAACTTCAACAGCATAAGCATAACATGAAAACAAGTCAAATGTTTACAAATACTATTATTCACTGTGTGACAGTGGAATAATACATATTAAAAACATGAATGAATAATAGATTTTACAATTACCTTTGGTGGTACTTCATCACTCTCTCCAGAGTTTTCATTCTGACCCTCACCTTCCTCCACGTCCTCGTCGCCTGCAAGTTCACAATAAACTGGTCAAACCAGTCCACCACTCCACAAACTTACCAATGCTCTAGGAAAACCTTTACGTTAGTGCATTTCGGCACATGAGCACACTCCTCATGCTGAGGTCACTAATCCCTTTGTTTGGCGGCGTCCATTTTGTTAAGTAGTAATGAGGGGATATCGCATGTTCTTTTCTGTCACAAACTGCCACTTAAAAATATTTACAACCACAAAATAACAATTACAAGGTTATCTCACTGAGAAATCACTTCTTTGATAACACAACAGTCTGTTTGGACATAATGAGTGGTGCCAAATAAGATACGGGACCCAAAATTTTCAAAATTTTTAATTGCATACCGCAAGTAAACACATGATACCGCTATTCGCGGCTTACCTATGACATGCTAGCTAAATTCAACGTTTACCTGCGAAAGAACCGTCTACTTCATCATCCGATGCCATTTAGATCACTAATCAAAACAACCTGCAATAAGATTAAAGATTTTGGTCTAGAAAAGATAAAGGACGCGCAGTTTTTGCGACAAATGGTAATTAATTCAGAAATTGATGCCGCCGTCACTACACGGCAAACTAGCGAGATTTGTTTTCTCGCTCGCACGTATTCAAAAATTGGAAAAAAAGAAATTTTCGGGTGGTCAGCTCTTAATGTTAAAAATCTACTAGGTATAGAAAATTCATCAAAATACAAATGCAGATAAAATTAGCTTTCGTGCTACAATAGGGTATTTTCCAAATTATTGAAAACTGCTTATATTTAAATATTGGGACGAACGATTTAAATCATTCTATTATTATTTAAATCCTTCTAATATAATTTTTTAAATCGTTCGTCCCGATCTTTAATTATAAGCAGTTTCAAAATTTTGAAAAATACCATAATGGGTGTGACTTCCACATACAAATACTTGAAGTAAAGGAACATAATATAAAATATTAAGGATGAGCTCGCGAATGGCGCAGTGTCTGGGCAACTGTCGCGGGTTTGATTCCCACACAGAATAAATATTAGAATAGCATACCTATTATTATGATAATTGGTTCAAGAATTTGTGGTAGTTAACGCATTCGCAATACAGGGGAAAATCCTAGTACTGCAATATTTTTTTTAATCTCAAATTGAGTAAAATACTCAATATGACTATTGAGAGCATATTATTATAAAGACTGTTTTCCTGTAGCTATAATGGTTAAAGAAGTCTTTCCTATTTTTAGGTCCAAGGAAAAAGTTATTTTCCTTTTTCGATATTATTTCGATTATCAACATAAAACTTACTATCACGCCTGTAATAGGGAGCGAGCCTATTGCCAGTAACCCGGCACAAATCCAAACACCGAGTTGCTACTGAGATTTCATAGAATAACCAAACCAAGACGTCTAGCTTAGCAGTCGCGCTTAAGATCACTAGGCTGAGGCAGTTAATAAATGAAGTGAGGTTTTAAAATTGGACAGTGCTGATGTTTACGTACTCATCACATCATCAACCCATATACTGTCCCACTGCTGGGCACGGGTCTCCTCTCATATTGAGAGAGAGGGGGATTAGGCTATGGACTTGTAGCGACATCGACCGCGCTACATAGAACTATGAAGTCCTGAATCGCGCAAGCAACATTCGCAACGAAAGTTGCATATATACAACCACCCGACATCAACCATTGGGCCGTGGCCCGCCAGGCAATACAGGCAATACACCTCGCCTTTCCACACTGGTGATCCCGACGTGATTCAGTATTTCCACACTGGTGACCCCGAGCAGAACATCAGCGCAGCCTTCCGGAGACCAGCACCTTCGTCATCACCTTCCCCTCACAGCAGCCTTCAACAGCATCGAGCAGCGTGTCACACAGCCAGCCAGCACTTTTCCGGCTTCAACGGGTAGCCTGACCACATGCCTGCAGCAGACATGCAGCCTGGTCAGAACCCTCAGCCGACATCAGCGACTTGGCACAGCACACTGCACTTCGGCCGGTCAACAAGCAGAGGCCATCTCTTCTTGTCGACGCATCAGCCAGCTACTACGCTTCGCTACGCTTCACTGCACCACCTCGACTCACTGAGGACTACGCAGCAACAAGCATCGCCCCGACTCACTGGGGACTCATCGCACTCACCGCAACACAGTCCCGACTCACTGCGGACTACGCGGCATCGGTTCCGACGCAAGCTCTTCAGACGCAATGACCGCTGACTCATCAAGATCATCGACCTTCGGTCTTGGGGGGGAGTGATGTAGCGACATCTACCGCGCTACATAGAACTATGAAGTCATGAATCGCGCAAGCAACATTCGCAACGAAAGTTGCATATATACAACCGCCCGACATCAACCGTCGGGCCGTGGCCCGCCAGGCACAACACCCGCCTGGTTGGAGAATCCTCCCCTTTGGATGGAGGGGCAATACACCTCGCCTCTCCACACTGGTGGCGCCGACGTGATACCAGTGTCTCCACAGACTTATAGTGGACTGGTGGTCATTAATTATGCTGGGGTTTTAATTTACATATAATTATATATGTGAGAAGCTCTCTATAAGTCATAGTTGTGATCCTCGCATGGAAGTCGAAACAAATAATTGTATAACCGAGAGAGTTGTTCTGCGTCTGAGTATTTTTTAATGTGAAATTTGAGTTATTAAACCCAAAAATACCAAAGGAAAAAGTATATTTCTTAAAAAAATGATAAATTATGGACTGCTATACTATATCGGGTGGAAGGGACATCGACGCGCAACGGCTTACCATGACTTCAGTACATGATTCTGGACCGGGCTGCGTTGGAATTTTTCGTCAGCTTTTTCTTAAATTTTACGTTATTTTTTTGGAGTTTTTTTTACTTTAAACTGTATAAAATCATTATTTCTATCTAACTCAATAAGAATTTTAATTAAAAAGTCACTAATTCACTTTTTTCACTAAAACAGCATTGTAAATTAAACTCGAAAGATCTTCTATAGGCCGACGTGTGTGTGTTTGTGATTTGAGTTAGGTACTTAAAAATGCCTGCCAAACAAAACTTCAGTGCCTGTGATTACGGTAATGCACGGGCCACGGTAAGATAGGGTTTTTGTGACTCGGTGTCCTACCGCAGCAGACATGAGAGTTCGTATTGTAAACGTATTAATTTACGATGCTGCGTGAGGAGTGTGTTCAGGACCCCAACGTTTTACCCCATGTGCACGCTGAAACTGCGCCGCGCTCAGATTTGCGAGCGACTTGGCGATGGCCACTTTGAACTCTACCTCATCAGGTATGAGCGAGCTTCAAGTGAGTTACCTACATTACTGAATCGCTTTACTAGCAAACATGATTTTTATAATCAAGCAGCGGACTCGGAATTTTATAGGAATAAGCGTATTGTTAGTTTTTTTTTTTTTTCTTTATCATTGTTACCTAATAAGTCAGGTACTTATCATCAGTTATCAAGACAAATTAAGAGTGATTTTAGGTATTTATGTTTAAGCGATATGTCGTAGGGACGATCACGAAAACCCAACAGCCGCGGCCGGCGGCACTGCTTTGTGTGTGTGAGTAGGTAGTTAGGTAACACACGCGCACGCTAACGTTCACAGCGGAGCTTTGGTGGTGATCGCATTGTTTGAAATACATTGCAGGCTCTAAAATATCAATTTCTGTAACCAAGCACTACCGAGATTAATGATAATGACTTCCGTAATTTTATTTATGGTGTTATGTGTAACCTTTTCACGAAGTTTGCGCGTCGATGTCCCTTTCACCCTCTATATGTTTGGGGTAGCTATTGAGGTGTTCACCTCGCCACACGATTATTTATATTAGCATTCACAGATTTTTGGTTAAATGGTCTAAGTTTTAACGTTTGAAAGATAATATGTCGAGGCATACCATGCTTAAAATTCAGTGTCTATTCTAACGATAGAAAGTCTAATAAATTATCCTCTAATATGTAAAAAAACTACATTGTGTCATATCTTTAAACTTCTTTAAGTTAATAAACAAATGTTAACGATATGAAAAAGTACTGTAGGTACACAATTACACATGGTTACACATCAAGCGATAATTTCAAGTATACACTAATCTCGCATTGTAGAGGTTTTCTGTATAAAAAAGATCAAGTTGTGCTGTAGATTTATAGCATGTTTAGCCGTGCGTTTAACCCTACCATTAATTTCTACTATTTAAAATGTAAATTGAAGAGTGGTATCAATTTCTCATTACCAACATCACGAAGCTATCTAATAATGTTGCCGATGTTATACTGTGGGTTCTACCATAGGTATCCACCAGACTATGAATACTACATAGGTTAGCAATCAATCCGTAAATTCCCCACGTTACATTATTATTAAAAAAAATTGAAAAAATTGGTAATTTCTTCTATTGGTAAAAAATATAAGTAAAAAAACCAAATGCTGAGGAAACCAAAAGAAATCCCGAAAATACTATTGCTATTACTTTGTCATAATAATGATCGTATTGTACCCACACATTCGTACATCATGTAGATAATCAGCTTTATTATTCTACCATGCAAAAATCTACCATGGTATCGGTATCGTACGTAGCGTAGTTGTACTACAACAATATTGATTCATGCATCATGATTCGCGTACGAATGTTACTGAAATGAATGAAAATTGATTGACATTTGTGATTTGTCAAAAAGTATTGTTATGCTGTTATGTTTCATACTTTCATCATTGAGTTAAAAATATTTCAATGGGGTTATCTTCATCGATTTAGTGAAGCGTGGTCTTGAAATTGTAAATAGGCAAAGTTTTTTCTGCACGGTTTGAGTACTTCATTCATCACGCAAACATGAACGCTTTATTAGGTTACGGTTCATCCTCTAGTGATTCCGAGGAAGACTATATGGAAAACGAAAAGTGCGTGAAATTTGTGTTGTTACTATTTGTCGTAGTTTTCAATCAAAGCAAGTACAATTTTGCACAATTGTTATGTTTGATTTTCAGATCTCAGTCCGAGGGTTCAAAACCGAAACTGCCAAAGCCTACTATAGGAGAAAGTAGCCTACAAACCTCAGTTTTTTCTAATCCTTTCGTGGAGGCGGAACTAGCCAAGGCTGCAATACTTGAGAAGCATGTTAAAATGGTATATGTTGACTTTCTATTAGAAAATAACTAACATATACAGGTCCATGTAGTTTATGCATATAAGTATTTTATTTTCAACCGAAAAATAATTCATTTAAATTCAAATCTAATAAAAAATATTATAAACTTATATGTAACGAAAGCACTAAGGTTTAACCTTACAATACCAACACATCAATAAAGTGTGCCAACATTTGAGTCTTCTCTAAACAAACTGGCTGAGAAAGCACACAAAAATGATCCGAGGCGAGTGCAATAATCATCCAACATATTGTTCTCTATCACAAACCACACTTCAGTGTGTGTTCCAAGCTACAAATGTAGCTTGTGACAGATTGTTATTGCTAAAAAATTATACAAATAATGCTTTGTAGAAATACCATTAACTATGAATGAAAAGTTAATAGTTTTAACATACAACACAAACACTAATATTATTGACTTTAATTTTTATTTTGAATATTATATAACTAAGGTGATAATGATCAAATCATCTTAAAATACACAGAATTACATGAAATGGCTGAAGTTAAATTGTGATCTTTTGGTATTGCACATTTGCATGGGGATTCTACGCGGTTGACCCCTTAAGACAACTTACAAAAAAAAAAACAATAATTTTGTGACTATAAATACGAATATAATGTCATTTCATATTAAAAATATTATTAAAGTAATAATTTTGTATAAATACTCATGGAATTTCTAGAATAAAAATGTTTAGTATCGAGTTGTGCATACAATCGTCAAGTACATAGGCGATGACTGTAAGGTTCCAGGTAAAGACAACACACAGATGATCAATGGCAAAAGGATATGCTGGAACTATCGGAAAGGACGCTGTCGTTTTGGCCACAACTGCAAGTATGCACATGATACAGACATACAGAAGTCCATTGATGAAATTGAAGCAGATAAACAGGTAAATTATATTGTTGTTAAGTAGTTAAAATTTTATTTGAAAGTAGAATTAGACTTTAACCTGCATTTGTTTTCATACCATAGTTACTGATATAATCAATAGATTTTAAAGCTATTAAGCAAAGGAAAAATTCGACCGCGGGCAGGATTCGAACCTGCGTCTTCTGGTTAGGTACACCAGAGGCTATGACCACTAAGCCACCGCAATACCTACCCGCCATGTCGAATTTTGCCTTCGCTTTCTGAATTTACGTCTTTATGGTGACGTCAGTGACACCTATTGAAAAGCAAGTATTTTGCTCCTCAACCTTTTTTTCCTTTGCTTAATAACTTTAAAATCTTAGCATGGAAAATGCCAAAATATACAAAAAGATAATCTAGTTAATAGTTGCTGCTGCTCAAATTGCCATTTAGATTATTTCTTGGAAGGTTTAGATGTAAAATAATAATCCAATCGTTATTTTTATTTATTTTACAATAATCTACATACCTACCTATGTTTAAAGAGTCCAATATATAACAGTGATAGTAAAACTTTATTGGTATCTACAATACAAGACCTGACCACCGAAAACCATACACGTAATTGACTGTGTTAAATAAACTTTATACATGCATATTATTAGTACAGAAGCCAGCACATCAAGCTACTCCAATTTGTCAATTTTTTTTATAGATTTTCAACTTTAACACAAACCAATAAGGTTCATTTTCAATTGGGACAATTTGACAGTTTTGTATAGCTTGACCTGCTGGCGTCTGTACATTGCCCCCGTGCGAGGCCGGGGCGCGTCCTATACCTACTGACTGCACAATTATGATGTATTAAACATAATCATTTTATTTATCATACATTTATTATTGTATTTGTATAATTTTGAGTTTCAGAAATTAAAATCAGTGGTATGTGAGGGGGCAGGCACAATGACGGCTACTCCACCACCTCCAGCCGTTTTAGACGCAGTACTGCCGACAGACGATGCCGCGTGGGAAGGAGCCGCTGATAAGCGAAAACTAAAGCGACCAGGCCTAAGCCAAACCTTAGTGCCTGGCAAGAAAGTTATTAAAATGTACCAAGAACAAAAAATCAAAGATTCTAATAAAAAATAATTATAACAAAATCTCATAAGGTTGCTGTTTATCTGGATGGTAGAAACTGAAAAAAATGTTACATAGCACATTTATAAAAAGGACTTAATTGATTTTATCGCATGAAGCAAAAAGAAGGGAAGGATTTAATGTCTTACCTTTGTAAAATTTTAGGTTGTCTATATCCATGAGATCTCTGAGTTTTTTGGGACAGTGTAAATACAGCAACATAATCGTTGTCCATACGTAACAAATCTGATCTTGTTTTTTAGCGATTTTATTATTTCAGTATCAATCGAGAAGACAATATCGACAATAAACTAGTTTACAATTAATTGTCTGTCTCGTATTGGTAAGTACTAAGACAAGGTACCTATAATAACATACCTTTATAACAAGAATTGTCATGAACTCGTCCACCGTCCAGCGTGGCGGAGTCTCAAAAACCTTTGCCAATCACCATATTCAAAACCAATAAGAATTCGGTCAGCTCTGTAGAGCATCCTTAGAGCCTATTTGATCTTTTGAATTTTAAATTCCTGATTCTCTGTTATCGTGCTCGCCCTCTATTACATGGTACCTAAATCTATAATACCAGCGTGGATTTACACAAGTCGCCCCCTCTGCCTAGCTCTTCGGCGAATACAGCCGTGATAGAACGAAAGTTCTTCGTGGAGTATGGAGTTTATGTTGCGCCCTGCAGGCATAGTGTTGAGACAAAACTAAACGACCCGCTCCCATTTATAATCAAAGAAAACCACCATACTACCATACGAACTTTCACCATTGGTGTATAGGCAGCAAACTTTATTTTAATCTCACGTGACACTTCATTACTGACACATTCCACATTCATGTAAAGTACATTTACATTTTTTTCATAAAATAATAGAAAATGCTTGTTGAGAAATGAAATACTATGAACCTGATTAATAATAAAAAGTATGCAACAATATCATGTGTGTATAGTTGTAATGAGGATGAATAATCCTATTAAATCCCTTTTGCTACGCGACACCCCCTATATTTTTGAATCTCAAGGGTATAGCGATTGGATTTGAGTATGAAGAACTGAGAACCAATCGACGAATGCGCCGCGTAATGGATGATCCAATCACGTAGGTAATCGAAATGTGTCGCCCCAGCCTCGCACCTCAAGTCGTAACCGCCAAACAAACCCAATATTTAATTGGATTAATAAATTATTAATAATAATTCACTTGTGCGTAGATAATAGTCGGAACTCAAGATCCATGTCTGTTACTGTAACCGGCTTCCGTGGATTTCCAACATAGCAGGATTAATCTGTAATGTGGATCTCAGAAATTGCAATCTCGCCTAATTTCGAATTCATTCCCGCTCCTATCCGCGCTCCATTGAATTTCAAACTAGGGTTGTCTAGAAAAACAAACTTCGCACGACTGACCCAACCCCAAGTAAAGGATGATGGTTAAATAAAACAAAAAAGAATCTATATTCCAATAACGCATTTTTCTTTATTAAGAAACTATGCGAGAAATGTTATATAATGCAATTTCGAGATTTTTACGTCCAAAAGCTATTAGCACGATGCACCAAAACAAACTGCATTATAAAATTTAAGAATACAATATTCAAAGCCAAGTCTACAGGATAATGTCAAATTATTTTGGCATTTCATTGTAAGCTGCAATAAAGCTAGCTTTATTTAGGTATCCTTTTGGTGCAAACGGCTAGCAGAGAAATGTTAGTTGGCACATTCGCCACCAACATTTTCTCCGTTGAATTAGAGCCCTCAATTGCTCGATTATAATAGCACAGCCATTAACAATGCTACCGTGGATCTTTGCCAAACGATTGAATAGCTTTGTAGCTATTTAGCAACTCGCAATACAGTAGATACGTAATCTTCAACACATGGAAAATAATATTAAAAGATGGCTTTAAAATACTTTTGTAAAATTATTTTAATGATTTTACGATAAGTACTAGTCTCCTCCGACAACAACAAAAAATAGTGCAACGACATCAATTTCTACATCGAATTAAGACAAATCCAACGCTAAATCTTAAGGGGCATTTTGTACGAACGGTGCTTAAAACGTTTTACATTTTGGGCCCCGGTAAAGAAATGAAAGTCAACGATCTACGTGACCACACAACATCGAGACATCAAAATTTCACGATTTGATCTACAAAGTAAAAAGATTTACTGCAACATTCTAATTATGAAATTTATTAATGTCGTCATTACATAATTAAAATTAAGTCTATATAAATAAAATGCTATCGCTTTAGGTACCTAATAAAACACTAATCATAGTGTTCGACATACTGCAACAATACTTACATCGATATATTGCAACACTTTAAGTACAAACTATTCATGTGAATTACAATATTTGTTATTTCATTAATTTATGAAGAAGTATTTAAATATATCATACTGTTGTAAAGGCACAAACAATATAAAACATTTCATTTTATCTGAAATATTCAATTCAGAATGGTCAATAATATAATTTATGTTGTGGTATTTTTTTGAAGGCATTATGTAAAATATTGTTATATTCAAAGAATACTACAAAAATAGTTGTCATTTGGCAATTTATACAATTAGTATGAATAAATACAATATTTATACGAGCATACATGATCCATTTAACGATGGTTGGCAATAATTAAATAGTAGGTGTTACATTTAAATAGATCTTAATATTATTGGTATTTCATAATTTGGTGTATATTGAAGTGTTACAAAGTGGAATTTCATAAAAATTCAAAATCTAAGGTAGATAATTTAATGTTTTTTAAGTTTTTACCGCGACCTTTGTAATCTTTGGTGATCCGAGATCCAATCTGTGGCTTTTCTTGAAGTTGTCCAGCTCACTGTCATGAGCGACGCCGTTTATGGTGGTACCGTTGAGTTTTGGACCATGCCCGTTCACGTGGTGGCCGTTCATCTTGGCTCCGCGGGAGGCAGTCTTATCACTGTACCCGTTAACTTTGTCAGCAGCGTGCCCGTTCATTTTCACAGCGGCATGTCCATTCATTTTCGCGACTCCATTCAGGCCATTGTGTTTGTCCTCACTGTGGCCGTTGGTCAAGTTTTTAGAATGCCCTGATAAATCAAAAGAAAATATCCTTTTAACCACCAAACTACGTGGTTCATAATTACACTGGCGCAAATGTGTTAGTCACGTTTACAAAATAAATGAGATTCTAAACTCTTGAATTGCTATGTTCGCGCTCCGTATTAGTCACCAGGCGCTCATGGGAAGGAATTGTCTGTTCCGTATTATTACCAGGTCCCGTATCTGGAAAGTTACGTGTGACTTTAATATATTCGGGGATTTGAGTAGGGAAACTACTGACATATTCTCACAGGAATAATTACACGATCACGTATATACCTCCCGCACATTTAAAATGTAAAATTTTTGCTTTATGGGCTCACAACTTATTAGTTTCATTATATTTTAGCTTGATTTGGTTGAAATCAACTTAAAATAAGAGCCGTGAAATGATCCCGGGGTTTTTGTGAAGTAGGTATCAGATTTGAATAGAAAAGTATGTATTCGAGAGATATACTGGTATCTGAACATTAATGTACCAGGGTTGACAACATTAGCGTTTATGGGGGAGATATCGACGCATTAGTGCAAAACATTCAAAGTGTGATTGGCAAAAATAGACGATATACGTTTAAGTTTTTAAAAAAACCTAAGCTATACTAGTAAAAAGGAAGTCTACCGAACTAATAGGGGTTGCTAATCTATTCTATGACACAATTACGCCAGTGTTCACATCACAATATCGCATGCAATATCCAAGAAATAACCGACAAAAATAAATCCTGTCTGACCCAAAAGCTATTACAACTTTGCATCCTGTTCCATTTACCTTATCACTTATCAGTAACAGATAAGAATATTCGCCAAGTTTTAATAGCATTTGCAGACATTTTAAATTGGCAGACAGTAACAATGGATTTAAGGTGATGCGTTTCGTCTCAATTGCATATAAAATTAATTTTGGTCAAATCTCAATACATGCTCGATTTTAGTGCAGACTTGTGGAGCTTGGCAAAACTTACCGTGGCTGCATCAAACAAATTATGGTCAATATTGACATTTGATTAATTTTACTAAAAACTTTGTTTTTTACATACCTACGTAATTTCTTCAATTCTAATAGAATGAGATTTGACGAATATCAGTTTGTATGGAATTAGAGATACGAAGCAAGAGCATCCCTTTTATTGTTGCATATTACACCATCAAAGGAAATAGTGAAGCAAACGTATTTCCCGTCTTACCATTGCGATCATTACCGGTGTAGTAGTTTTTTGAGTTCTTCCAGTCTTCCTTCAGCGACAAGTTGTACATGGAATAGTCAGGGTCGCCGGTCACCTCCTTCTCAATAACGAGGAAACTGGGCAGAGCTGCTAACAGCGTATCTTGATCGTACGTAGCGCTATACGTCTCCAGCAGAACTAATCCTCGGCACCTGGAAATATTTATAAAATAAATATTATGAATTTTACGAGTTAAAAAATTATGCTGTTATTAAAATTTACCTTAAGAACTTGTACCTGTCGAGGATAATGTATAAGCAGATAAATAAATATATAAATAAGTAAGCAACATTTTTTTATTAATAAAAATTAAATAAAATATAATATATACAAATAAATAGAGATCTATTATAATGGTATATTTATTATCAAATCACCTGGGATGTGAGGGCTGTCTATAAATGTCCAGCTGATAGTACTGATTGTTGTAGATAAAGCAGCGACGCTTCTTGAAGATCGTGAAGTGAGCCTCGTCGCGCTGCGGGAGCAGGTTCAAGTAGTCCCTATGCGTTAACTGCGTCCTGACTTCGACAGCCTGCCCATTAACCGGGTGGATCTTCCGCAGCGTGTGTATATAAGACCAGTGGCCCTTCTGACCACGCTTGCGAAGTCTGACTTGCGCCTTACGGACATCGCTCTGCAAGTAATTGTGAACGACGTCGAAGTCCTGGAACTGTGGAAATTCGGAGTCGAGAGCGATTGGCGTCTTGATGAGGAACTTGCGTTTCTTGGAGTTGACGTTGAGACGGTCGCCAGTCTCGATGCCGATCCTCTGGCACACACACGCGATCAGCCGGTTCATCTTCTTGTCAAAGTCTGTCGAGTTGTCGATGACGTCAAAGTACGGGTGGCCGACCCAAGCGGCTGCCGCGTTGTAGTCAAGCTCCCTAGCCAACTCTACCCCTTCGGACCGGCATGCGTGATCCTGTGAACAATAAAATCATTCGATCATCTTTATTATTCAATCAATCGATAGATACCGTTTGATTCAAGGGTGGATAAAAATAGGCACGGAAACGATCTAGGCCATACGGGTAGTTGTCAGATTCCAAGCAAAATAACGTAAGACGATTAAGTCTACCGCATGACACACATACATCATGATATTTAATATTATATCTGTTTTATCGCAGTGTTCCTTAATCTATGATCTTGGAAATTAAAAACAATGGTAATCCTGTCTTTCAAGCGGTATTATCATTGACGTCTTTCAATTCATCATAGGTATTATTGATACAACCGGTTTTATCACTATAGTTTTAAAATGGCACATTGCCAATATTATTGCGAAACCACAACGGTTGTCATAGGTTGCGTGCGCTGCGGTCATTCATGAACTTAGACGTTTTAATAATATCGTTTTTATAGCCTTTTGTTTATTTTCGATGCTCAGTTGTTTATGGATTGAAGAAACAACCAAACGACATGACGACAAGCAGACCAACGTCTTTATTTGCTTTACATCCTATTATATCTGAGCATATCATTATGCATAATGATTAGCTAAGTACTATGGAATAATATTCCACTTAATATCTTAGGTACTTAATTCAAATAAAATTATGAATAGTAGTTATTTAATTAATTAATAATTAATTATCACTCGCTTAAAACGGTGAAGGAAACATCGTGAGGAAACCTGCATGTCTTAGAGATTTTCTCGATGGCATGTGAAGTCTGCCAACCCGCATTAGGCCATCGTGGTGGACTATAGCCTAATTCCTCTCATACTGAGAGGAGACCTGTGCCCAGCAGTGGGACGGTATATGGGTTGATGATTGTATACCAGTATAATACTGTTTAACATTATACAAGTTCAGAAAGCTGATTGTGTAAAAATACAACTTTTATCACTTGATTCGGTGGTCAACAATATTTAATCACTGGTTGTGCCCCGCGGTTTCACCCGCCCTTGACTTTTTACTCGGCTCCTAAATATCGTAGCATGATGTTATATAAATACTCTATAACCTTCTTCGAAAATTGGGTTGTCAAATCCAAAAACATTTTTTCAAATCCTTTTGATGTTTGCTCAAACAAGCAAAAAAACTCTAGCTTTATTATATTACAATAGATAGGTTCACTAGCCTCAGCTCGATGACTTCACCGGGTGTAGGTATTAGTTTTACATTTCTTTGTTTTTTTTTTCGATATTGATACCGTATAACCATCTAGGTATGCGAATAAAATAAATGTCTATGTCCAAATGTCCAGTCAAGTCAATGACCATTTTGCAACCAGCCATCATAAATTAAAAACATGTCGCGTAGCATTTCAACATGTTGTAGAGCACGTGAACGAGTGGCAGTACGCAAATTGACTGCCGGTGTTACATTGAAATTGCAGTCCGAAGCGTTTTATTATTTCAGTCACGTTTCAAACCACGTGTTAGTCGAGTAGTAGGCCGTCACGACATTTATGCATATTTACTTATAAAAACCACGAATTATAATGAATGAGAAGCGAACTAGTATGATAATTAGTGACGTAGTCGGTTTTTATAGTGGTAGTAAGTAGTACATTAAATTTGAGTGAGTGTTGGACGAAACAAATCAGACTAAATGAAAGTCATTGAATGGATGTCAAATTATTCAAGAAGGTAGGTTTAAGAGGGGATCCGCTTTAATCAGACTACGGAACCCTAGTATTGAAAATAAAAGGTGTGTTTAAAATGCTGAATTATTCAAACGGTTTCCCAATCACCCAATAGTAACAATAAAATCTATATTTATAATAAAGTTAATGACTTTTTTTGCTTGTTTGTTTGAACACGTTAATCCCTGAAACTACCAGTCGAATTAGAAAAAAACTTTTTTCATTTAATAGCCCAATTCTTGAGGAGTCACTACACTACGAGAATAAAACAAAGTCGCTTTCCGATGTCTGTCCCTATGTATGCTTAGATCTTTAAAACTACGCAACAGATTTTAGATTTTTTTCACAGGACAGAACACATATTTGTGTGGATAAAACATGAGTATTTGTGTTTCTTATGTATTATAAGTATGTATTTACAAAAAAAAGTATATAAGTATCACATCCATTGTCTAGTACGCATAGTACAAGCTCTGCTTAGTTTGGGACTTGGTGTTGTGTAAAATGTCCCAAAAATATTATTATATTATGTTATTATTATTTTGAAGCGGTTTTTTATAATAGATAGGAGGACTTAATAGGTGGGGCGATTAAACCGCGGGGTACAGCAATAATAATATTAGTTTTTGCTTTGTGTAAAATACTGACATTTAGTAGCATTTGGATAAACTGGAAGACGAGCAAAACATAGTTGAGAAAACGCTAGGATGATGATGTATAAATATTATATGAATTTGATAAGATAAGGTATGTGTCTACAAGCACACATATTGTTTTTATTAGGAATACAAGTTATCTCGTACTAGTAGTCATACCTATTGATAACACCAAAAAACTTATCACATTTGAAACAATGACAATCATGTATATTGACATTGATATGAGAGCTCATAACAACAACATCAGGCCAAAGAATTATACAGCAGGATGCTCACAGCCTTATAGCTCCCATTTACTAGCAACGGAGTGTTTAGTGTGTGAGTGGCGTAAGTTACTCCTTATAACATCAGCTATCTGCCAGTGAAAAGTTCTATTAAAATCGGTCCAAACGTTTCAGAGATTAGCCGGACCAAACAGACAGGCTGACAATTTTTTTTTAAATTGTTTTTTTTTATAAGTATCTATACTTTCATATAAATTTAGTGAAAAGCTGTTAATTTGAAATTACAAACACGACACTTGAAACTTACTTGTGTATAGATATAATTTCCCCAGCAGCACTAAATACCCCACTATACCCATTAGGCTGCTCAGATTTCTTCTCTATAGCTTAGTCGGTTAAAGTGTCCGATGTACTTAACCGGAGGGCGCAGGTTCGAATCCTGCCTGAGATGGAATTTTTCTCTCTCTAAAATATATAACTTCTATCTTAAAAATGTCGTATCAGTTTTTTGTATGAAAATATTCCTAACGTGTGTTCTACTATAAGCCCTCTATATTATTAAATGTCTTTGACTAGGTATAACAATCATCGCATCCTTTCTAAGACAGTATTGGTAAGTAGGATCGCTCAGTGTGGACATGCCTTAAATAATTAGATGGAACATTTCCTCAAACGCTTTCGTCGATTACCTACTTACGTTTATCTTTATTAGTGACGTTGGTAAGTATGCGTTATACGGCGATAATACCCACGCCCACAGACGGGGTTATGATCTCTATGAAGTTGATAGAAGATTTAAACGATGATTTATCAATACTACTTTGTTAAATAAATAAGATTAATATATTGATTTATAAACTACTAGCTGTTCCCCGCGGTTTTGTTTTGCTCGGATAGCTATGTCCTTCCAAAGGTCTAATCTATCTCTGTACCAATTTTCATCAAAATAGGTTCAGCGGTTTAGGCGTGAAAGCGAAACAGACAGAAATACGTTACTTTTGTATTTATAATATTAGTAGGGATGATTAAGGAAGATTTGAGTGGGTTCTAGCTATGTGGCGATTACCTAGCTTACTTCAAGTATTTTTAAAAATGGCGACAAAAAGATAGCAGAGATGCTGACTGCTGAACACCCACACTTTACGTTTTTAAGTGTCATGTAGGGATAAGGGGATGAATGTAACCCAATAAGCAGGCAGAAAATCTAATCTCCAAACTGCTTTCGAGAATTTACTTACAGTAAAACCAAAGCCAGCTAGACAGAAATACATTTCAGGGCGGTAGAGCTATGCACCAGAGTCCGTAAGTAACAGTAATCTCTGCTAATATTAAAAAGTAACTATGTTCGTCTGTTACGCTTTCACATCTAAATCGTTGAACCGATTTTGATGAAATTGGGTACAGAGCAAGAATAGACATTGGAGAAAGACATATATTTGGAAATTGAAGCCTGATTGCCCGAACTTTACGCTCAGTAGCCTATTCGTCACTTATTCACGTAAAAGTCAGAAATCTTTTTATGGGATAGGGAAACGAGCAGACGTATCCTCCGGATGGTAAGCGATTTCCGCCGCCCATGGACACCTGCAACACCAGAGGAGTCACCAGCGCGTTGCCGGCCTTTAAAAGGGAGTACGCTCTTTTCTTAAAGAGCGCGTACTCCTTACATACATCTTTAATTACGTCGTAAGATTTTAATAATAAAAGCAATTAGGTGAGAGACTTTGGACAGACTAAGTTTTATGTCTATTAAGATACGCTGTATCTGTTATTTATAACCTTTCTTATCGTATATTTAGTTTATACTAATATCATACTTTCGGTAAACACAAAAAACTAATTTGTCAACATAATTTGTGCACTCATAATAGGATTACTTTGTATTTGTTTCACAGGTAATATTACAATATTATCAGCAGTTTCATTGTGGAACTAAATTGCTATATATTTTGATAGCAAAACAAGATAAAAAATTTCCATTCTTAATTAGATGTATAAAAAATTGATGCTGATTTGCCACTGAAAATAAGCATATAAATTAATGATGCCATTTGTATGGCTATTTTCCTTGGAAAATATATAATACAATGCATGAGTACCCAGTAACAATCAACTTCAAATCCATTCATAATAAGATAAGATTTTGTAATCGCCGAACTGTCACTAATCCGCCAAGTGGAAAACCCAAAAATATTAATTGTTGTTGTTTATGTAATCATACTAAATCTAATCACTTCATGTCTCTTTCTTGCGGACATCTCTAGATTAAGATGGAGAAATTAGGCTACATCATTATCAGGAAAACTCCACATAGAAACGGGGATATCCTATATTTGTACGCAGAGTCCTCAAATTCTTTGGAAACACGGCAAGGAGAGGTCCAGAAAACTTTGAAATTTAATGCTGAATGGAATATCCATCTCGCTCAAGATGAAGGGGAGATGTGGTCACGTCCTCCAGCCATGAGGATACGACGAAGAATTAATTATATTATACAGGGGCATAGATGTGGCATACGGCGATAGTGACTGAATTGACGTTGAACACAAGCATACTAACTAATTTGACATGCCAAAATGTCTCCTATTCTTTTTTCATGTTTTTTTTCGAGACACAGTGAGACTGAATTAACATAGTATGTAGACCACAGAATCAGCAGCAGTGACTTTTATCTTATGTCTATTTTTAAAATTGCTCCAGTTTCGTTTGTCTGGCCTGCATTTCCTAGTTCACGGACTGGCGAGTATGTCGTAGTACGTCATAAGAGAAAGGGAATGCTCACCTCTGTGGAGTAAAAGTCTTCAGCGCCGTTAGCAGCAGAGAGCATGTGCACGATGTGGTTGTATCGGTTGTCTCGTAATTCCACACTGTTCCAATTGTTTGTTGACAACATCGCCTCCCACTTCTCTTTTGATATAACTGAAATGTGTAAAACAAATATTCCATTAGACATAATAAAAGACATTAAGAAATTTACAGTTTATAAATTAATATATATAGCATTCGGCTGCCCGCCAATTTTATGTAACGCCGTGGCCCGTGACATACTTTTATATTTTACGTTTGCGAATGACTAGGTATCGACATACGGAAGCGGCTATAACCTATACACTTTTTTTTTTAGCAGCGTATCGGAATACCAACACTCCTCTCCCCCTGCGGCCCCACCGTGTCCGCAGTCCAGCGGCTGCGACCCCGCTGAGGCCGCGGAAGGCAGGGAAGGTGGGGCACCGTGATATCCTCTCCCATCGCGGCGCCCTTAAAACTTCAGCTGCAGTGTCACCCACACACCACCGCGGCCCGCCTCATTTGCGGTGCCTCCCATACGACACCGCAACCAGCTTCGGTCCAAGCCAGCAAGAGCACCCCTCCCTGGGGCTGTACTTAGCTTCACCGTGAGGGTAGAGACCCTGATGAAGCTAAGTACAGACTTAGCTTCATCGTGGGTGTCCAATCCAATTTACTAAATCCCCCGCCACGACAAGGCAAGATCTCCTGGCCTATACCCGCGATTTCGTGACTATACCATAGACTATAATAATAATAATATATCTTTATTTCAGACACAAGATCCATCAATATTACAGTATAGGTATATAAAAAAATATATAGGTTTATACAGTGTATGTACATCTTATAATAGAATATAAATTAAATATAGATAAACTAGCTACTATAGACATTATGATCGTCATCATGCTCAGTGGAGAAAATGGGTAGTAAGTTTTACATCAATAAGTACATTTAATTATCACTATTGGTGTGATTGATTAATTGTCAGTCAAAAGTCGTAATATGTAATTATGACCTATTCAGATACAGCAGTGCGTAAACAAATGTATTTGATTTCATATCAAAGCTTATGACCTCCTTGGTGAGCGCGTGGCGGAAACTTGTTTATTATAGCAATTTAGCAAATCATGTTTTGATATTGAAAAAATGGGGTCTACTTTAATGAGATAAGTAATATGAAGTGTCTATTCATATCTTGATTTTTATAAATTTCTAGCAAAAGAACAACCTTCGTAGGGGCAGATACATTATACTTATAAACAAAGCGAAGTATTTGTACTTATTTGTATAGATTATGATCTATAAGGACTGCATACAATTTGTATACTTTATCTGAAGTTGTTATTATCTACGGCGCCTGTCACATAAAATTTCCCAAACCGTTTATCAATTAGGGAAATGCACTTCAAATTTCCGCGGAAATTGTTCGTTTGTTAACTTGTTTTCAGCAACCTTCGTGTCTCTTCTGATTACCTTCCTGCATGTTAAGGTAATTTTAAAACGCAAACATTACTTTATTAGGTGGCTTAAGTTTTTTTTAATTTTTAATAAAGCACAATTTTTTATTGTATCATAATAAAACCATTGTTTGAATCTTATATTGTTATTGTTATTGATAGTAAATTATAATATAGAATATTATAATTTACTATCAATAACAATAGAAGCGTTAACTACTCCCATTATGTATCTCTGTTGGATGCTAGTATGGACTACTTCGGACGTATAATAGACGATCAATATAGTTATACAATATAAATATGTGGTCTATTCATTTATGAATCAGACAAGACAAAGAGTTTGCGTAACAAGTAGACATACCTAGATGATATAGCAACATGTGGTTAATAACTACTAATACAATACTGCTATTTTACCAGCATTAACCGTGAAAAAATTAGCTAACGAGGCAGTTATTGACAATAATGCTATTGTAATAAGAAATATGTATATCTTGAAGTATATCTGTTTTAAACTGTGTTAGAGAGGTTTCCCGTTATCCATGACAGATTAATATAATATACTCTTTTATTAATTAATGCTTTAACAACTTTTGGTTTTACTGGGTTCTCACGTACCACGTCAATAGTCCTAATCGAAGATTATTGACGGCATTAGAACAGGGGCCCAAGTCTGCAATTTTATTGTGTCAAAATCGTTCAATGGACTTCTGAATTGTTGATTTTTGAAAGTTACGGCTACGAGATCTGTCAGTCCTTATGTCATTAAGTGCCATTGAACGACCATTGAGATACAAGTGACTTGGGCCCCAGATATCTTATTTAAATATTCATTCTATTGCTCACTTGGTTGGTCCAGTAGAATAGTATCAAATAATATCTGGTCTAATGCATCCAAGACTACTAGACTTGGACTACCTAATGCGCGGGATACACCGTTATACTAAGGATAGTACAATGGTGGTAGACCAACTGAGCAAACATGCACGTCGCCGATATAGGTAACTTTGTCTTTATTGAGGCAAAGAGAGCTAGACATTACGACGGCTAAGTCCGCACCTGTTCTGCCACTAAGAGCTTTGGGACTTTGTGGCGACTTTGATGACCACAATGTAATTTGTTTCAGTTGTCATAAGCAGAAGTTACTGCTTAACTTAAATAATAATTGTATAGCCTACACGTAGTTCTTGCGGGTATGGCTATTTGTGTTTGTAGATGCACCAACGATACAAGAGAAAATGGTGCTATTCTGAAGGCTCATTCAAGTCGAAATATGTATACGGCATCTATTACCGACCAAACTATAGTGTTTCTTCTTCAGCATTTCAAAAATATTTTCCGTCCGTGATAAATTTTGGCAAAAGTCGACGAGAGATTTGGTGCAAAACGAGAAGAAGTTGAGTACACGATTCTCGTCAAGTAAACCATAGTTATGTTATGCAAGTAGTAATAACATACTTGTGTATAATAAACATAACATTGCCGTGTGTCTGGTTTTATTTATAAGGCACGTGTTTTATTTTATCTTCTACATGTATTATAATCTCCTAGGCGAGTATATTGTTGATAGTTCTATCTTGAGTAGGTATAAACTGAGTACGTTACTCATTTATATTCACAGACAAATTGCCCTTCACGCGTCTGTTTGTCTGTCTTTCCGTAGTAAATCATAATCATAGCATGTTACGACTGATTTACAGACAGTATTAATAGAGCTGTTAATTAAAGTTTCCATTTTGCGTTCACAATGCTGTGTTATGTTAGTATTGTAGGTAAATCTGGACTTGTGGAAAACATCGATTTTTACAAACGAAGAGTCAGTATGACGTAAAGCAGGCAGCTGTTTCGATATCGGACGAAATAAATTTGTTCTTGTCTAATACCCGAGAGTAGAATTCGAAATTACAAACAGGAAAAAACAAAATGTTTGGTAAGTAATTAAAACTCACATGCACTGGCGTCCATCGCTCCCCTATCGCATATAATCAGGCAATCCCTCCGGCTAGTCTTGCCCAGCTCGAAGAAAGTGTTCTCAATCTGTATCATGGTCTTCAAAAGATTCTCCTGGAATTTCAGTGCTGTAACAACGAATAAGCAGTTATTATTTTATTGTTAACTAGCGACCATGGGTATATCGATACATTATAGTCTTATAAACCTTCATACTTATAAATCACTCGTACTCGAATTTTGGTGAAAAGCGCTCGATTTTTTGATGACTTGAATACAGATTACAAAATATTGATTTTCTCCACTATAGAAGTTTTCTTCCAGAAAGGTATCTTAATAATAGTAGAAAATGTTACGAGTATTTTGGCAGTATATCCTTTGTGGGAGACTGGTATCTGAACTAGTCACCTAGTTCAGATACCAGTCATACAGATTACCAGGCCCCTCCAGTTTAGTTTAGTAGCAGATAGATCAGTTGTAATGGTAATAATGTCTAATTATTACTATCATTACAACTGATCTATATATTTATCTATTATTCTTTATTGTACGACCATAAACAAATGCCAAGTACATGTTTAAAAATGATAGAATGGTACAATGGTCGGTCTTATCGCTAAAAGCGATCTCGTATAGACAACCTTTGGATAGATTTAAGAGAAACGGAGAGGCGACTATCCAAAACGAATGAGAATATTTTTTACATATAAACCCTCCGGTATAAATTATCGCATCAAAATCAGTTGCTTGGTTGAGTAAGAAGATAAGAAAACGGAGAAACGTCACGACAGAGGCTGTGTTTTATACTTTTTCGGTGATAGCTAAATAATAAACTACAAAATTTACGTTTGTAATGACGTGATTGTGGTCATTGTGGTTTCACACTGCGTAGTTTTTCAAAGTAAAATGAAAGTTCAGTAGGTACCTATTTTGACGTTTGGGAATTAGATACTTTCATAACTGTCGAAGAAGCAATTCTTGGCAAGATAAAGCACAAATACTCCAAGTTGTTGCACTGGTATTCTAAACATCTATTCTGAAGAAGTTTGATGACGACATGAGCTCAAATATACAGCAATGTAAAATTAATGACTGGCCAGACAGAAGATACGTTAAACACATCAAGAGAAATGTACGCAAATAATTACAAAATTGCTTTTATTTAATAGTTCCATCCTGTTATTTTAATCCCATTTTAAAATTCTCGCAGACTACGAAATCTTAGTTGCCAAACTATTTTTTTTTAAACTTGTTCTGATTATGTTCCTAAAGGTCAAAAGAGTATACAGGTCGTCATAAAATTAGAAAACTATTTTTTAGAACAATAACCTAAAAGATAAAGGTGTTGAATGGTAGCCAAATACACACGTGGTAAGTACTTAATTCATAGAGCTACGAAAACAGTGAGAAAAGTGTTGAAATACTTAGTAGTGAATCATATAAGGGCGACCAAAGCTTCTAACTACAGTGAAACAGGAATTCCCCATACACCTTAGCACTCTTATCAAATAAGTAGGCAATTCAATGTACGTAGTCGTACTGAACATACACACTTGATATCGTACGAGGCTCATAAAATTCTATTATATAGATACAAATACAAAAATACAAAATTATTTATTGGGAAAATATAAGGTTACATTTCATAAAACGTTTTTGGAGCCTCCTTTTAAGCAAACAATGCCTGTATTAGAAGGCCCCGCTCTTTCACATCACTGTCGTACACTTATACTGACAGAAGTCAATATAGTGTACTTTGACCTTAAGGGTTATGCAACGTAAGTACATTTTCCAGAATATAACTAAGTACTCGTACTAAGAAAAATGATGTAACTAGTAACTAGTGCATGCATTGTAGTGTATAGTGTGTTATGGTAAGTAATGCAATGTGGTGTGGTGTGGTGTGGTGAAATAAGATAAAGAATATAGGTACACTTTTAATTAATTATTCTATGTATTCGATCGTCTTCATTTAATATTTAGATTTCCACGGGGTCTACTTTTATGTTGGCTTTTTAGGAATTATGGCAAAGGTATCGTAATAATTTAACTACTTGTGACGTCACTGCGGTGGAAAGAGACGATGTGTAAAAAACTAGGTTTGACTAACTTGCCTAGTTGTAATCATAATGTGATACTTATGGCTTAGAAAAGGAAGTTACACACAGGCAATGACTTTTAATTAAGTAATACAAGCGACGCAGTTAAGATAACTAACCAAATTACATTATTCAGTAAAGAACATCTTCGAAAGTCATATTATCATAATTATCGTCTTCCTCCAAGTAATGAACTAGGTATGTTCTAATTATAATATTATTCTGTTTGACTCACTTTAAATTGTGAAGGTTAGCTTTCAAGTAAATCAACCGTTGCATAAATAAACGATTACAGTGGGGCTCATTTATCTGTATTTTGGAAAGACATCAACGGTTATCATGGCAATTTCCGGCACGATTGTAACAACGAATATCGTATTAAAAGAAGTTGTATAAATAGAAGTTACCTACTTTAACTTATAGGGAACTGATATCACGCACGCAAGCCATGTGCATTTTTTAAATTCTATTTTCCCCTTCTGAATAACGTGACTGAAAATCATAGTAAAAATACCCATGTGTGTGCTAAGCGATTAAAAGATGCAATTGAATACACGCAGTGTGACAATCCTTAAAGTTACAATAATCCATGCAATAAAAGGAGTTTTAATTATTTTATGGACTAACTGTACTGTCATTAAAACTGTCAGAAAACTATAATGTCACTTAGTGGACAAGATGACAGTTAGGCCAATAGGTAGCCATTAGCCAATGCTTTTTTGGTTGCCATGAAAAGAGTGTGAGATCCACGACGCACACTACGTATTTATGACGCAAGAGGACACTGTCGCGACAAGGCGCGCGGAACATATTTTATCACCTACAAATCACTGTTAACGACCCAGACAGATGCCATTGTAATGCCAAAAAAATATCACAATTATAGATTTTACAAATAAAACTTTATTTACCAAGCTATTAAGCCTAATTTTCTATACCCGGTTTGTGAATTAACGTCGTGAGTCGTGATGAATCACGTCAATCTAAATCAGTTGTCTGCTGTTGCAATTTCTGAGAAATTCCTCTATACCTAGTTCGCTCAAATATCTAGCTATAATCGATATCGGACGTCTCCATTACCAATGACAAGATGCTGAGAGTTCATTTCACGGTATCAACGCCAACGGGCAAAGATCAATTAAGGAGGTATTGAATCTAGAGGTATCCTGTTTATGTAAGACGATTCAAATTCCGACCATAACAGAGTTGTAATATAATCATGCTGAGTAGCACCGGTTTACACTGCATCGCAATCAAGTAAGCAAATATTTATTCACATACAATTGTCCGCGCAAAACAGCATGAAAGATGCGCTTTGATGTCTGAAGAAATATTTTCGATAGTAGCTGAAGTCTGAATGACAGACTGTACGTAGGATAAGGCCGGTACCTTGGTGGTCTATTTAAAAAAATAAAGTAAATTATTGTAGCTAGAGGCGTGCCGGGAGATCATCCCGGCCGTGATTGTCTGGCGTTTTATTTTGAGCGTCATACCAATGAACCCGCAGTGAATAATCCACGTTTCCTACGTTATTTTTTTTAGTTTAGAGAATAGTTAAAACTAATACCTGATAAACAGAATTTAACTTATGAATGACCTCGGTTGTCGCCGTCATCAGTGTAGAATTTTTCTACTGAAAGAAGGTAGAAGTAGTAAAAAAACCCACGACTGACAGCAGTCACGTTTTAGGGCTACTATAAAATTTAAGGCATCATAATTTCATAACACAGCGACACGGGTCTTGTTTATGTAAATGTGGATTAAGTAATTAACATTGGAGTACAGCCTCTCATAAATACTACTTGCTTTGCATGTCATCGGCCATTAATTACCTAGTTGATAGTGGGCTCAGATACGAGCAGGATAAATAGATAAGAAAACCTAATAGCCATGAACTTGCTAAAACATTTGTTTTTGTTAGATGTTCTAGGGTGGTCTATTAAGAAGACACAGTGCCCCCTCCATGTGCAGATGGTGGCCACCGGGGTGGTTTTAGTGAGTAAGAATTCCACACTCCCCGGTCTAACCCCGTACACCGGCAGCCTTTCGAGGGTTTCCCCCGTAAACAAAAAAAAAACTTCATTTATATGTATAACGAGGCAAAAAAATTTGCTCCTGCGGAAGTAAAATAGGTACCTACTTACGTCTTTCTTGTCAAGAGAAGGATAATAAAGTTTAATAAGGAAGTAAAGGGTTTAATTCGATTTCCTACTTCGGGCAAAAAGTCTTGCTTTTTCTTAACAGATCCATCTATATTTTAGCTTAAATTTTTTCCCTAATTAAAGAGTCAACGTGTCGAGGCCGAGGCCAAATACTTTCGTACCAAGAACGACATGGTAGAAATGAAATAGCTAAACAAAAGACAAAAAACGTAATAGTATTATTTATTTTGTAAACAAACTATATCGATTTTATCATCAGGGAAAACTAAAGTAAACACATAATAACTCGTTATATATTCGGTTCAAACTAGATCTAATATAAAAAAAAAATTAAAGCCAAAACAAGAGCTGATAACGTGATAACACTCGGGAAATAACTCAATTAAAATTAATGTACTAGATAGTTATTTTAATACGACAAACATAAACTCTGTATTGGCGAAGATAACGTGGAACTCAAATTTATTTTTGTATTGCGTGTTTCGATTTCATGACGAATTTCATGCACTATTCAAATTACATTACTCATCGTTATTTGAGAAAGCCCCCTCACTGTCCCTGTTCGTTTTGCATGGCATACCAACGACGGTATTTTATATAATTTTAACTCAGTAGCAATAACCGATGCCTATTCAAAGGATTTTGAGATTAAAATTTTCCTTATTTTCATTACGGGTCTTGAAAATTAATGAGCTCGAGAAATAATGGTAGGTACGTACTTAATTATTGTTTTCAGAATAATTTAAATGGTCAGAGTTTTAAAGTTCCTGTCTACTTCATAAAATTCTTGGCAACGCTAGTGTGGACGTTGACCAACACGCCTCCAATGACGTCAATGACCAAAAAAAATTAAAGACTGTCGACGTCACCAGAAGCCAAACAAAAGCTTATATTATATACCTGGCTGATGCTAACGTATACGGAGTGATGACCAGAACAATTATATCATTGTGATACGACAGGCTTTTGTGCTAGATGACTGAAAAAATAAGTATTGTGTGTTTTAATTTGAAATGCTCAAAATAGCGGCCGTATTGTGTGTTTAAATATGGTGACTGGCACGTTACCAAAGCCTAACATACAACTGAGATAATCTAGGTGAAAACTAAAAAAAAATACATAGTGCACTAATGATCCTATGAAAATAACATGTGTTTGAAACCTACTTTGTTAACAGGGGATATTATCACTACAACAACTGATGTTTTCCTGACCAATTAATCATACAGGAATTTGTCGGATAGCTTGTTTATCTTCCGATAAGTATCCCCTCTTATATTTAATATTACTCTATCAAGTCTATTAGACATAGCAAATATAGTACCTAACGGTCTGCTACTGGTTACCTAATTTGATAAGAGCTGTGCGACATGTGCCTCTGCGTAGATGGCTCGAGTAATTAGCGATAGATCGATGACCCTAGCTGTCGTTATGAGAGATGGTATTATTTAGCGTAACAGAGATACAGCTAGCTTCGTTTTAGTGTTGGTTACCGGTCGTTTCCGACTCACCATTGACACCGTCTCTTGCTTGAGCAACGGCCGCGGATGTGCACCATTTGCAATGCATGGAGCACATGTCCACTGAAACACTTATTGATGGATCTGCCACAACATCTTATTTTATTATATGTTATATATGTTACTTTTTTGACAGTTAAACCACGGTAATGAATAAGACTATGTTTATAATAAATTTTACAAGTCACCATCATCATCATCAACACATATACTATCCCACTGCTGGGCACGGGTCTCCTGTCACAGAATGAGAGGGATTAGGCTATAGTCCACCACGCTGGCTTATTGCGGGTTGGCAGACTTCACACGCAGTCGAGGCAATCTCTAAGGTATGCAGGTTTCCTTTAATTTTACAAATACCTAGTCGTAATTATTCTATCATAATGAAACCAGTCTTCAAGTGCTCGGAAAACTGATGATATTGTTTACTGTTCTATAACGTTCTAAACTACTCGAATTTTATGGTGCTCATGATTTTTTGCGAAGTTCAGGCAGTAATTATGAACTTGTATAAGCAAACCACCACCACCACCGGAAAGCGCAGCTTGAGACGGCCTCCAACGACATGGACGGACGACCTGGTAAAGGTCGCTGGAAGTCTATGGGGGAGGCCTTTGTTCAGCAGTGGACCTCCTGTGTCTGATATGATGATGATAAGCAAAGTCCGTAGACATCACGTTGATGATACTGGCCGATAGATTTTATACACATTACATTGTAATCGTATATGGACATTCGATTATTAGTCTTAATGACTTGTGGTTTGGAAGTAGATCAATGTTGCTGCGTCATAATAGAGGTCTCCAATGGTCTTAATGATACCCTTGTGTATATTGTCATGAAACTTCAAGGCAAAGGTGTAATTGATAGAGAAAAATTTGTAGGTCGACTCGATATTAAGTTCAGCATTGAAACTCAGCCCGCCCTACTTGAGAACAAAAGGTTTTATACGAACTATTATTTACTTAATAGAAGTATCTACAAATATCTAAGGACAGAAAGAGAAACCGTTTGTTTCTGTATTTCATAACTGTTATGTCATTAGACAAAAAAGGGCGCGAGGTCATACGGCCATTGCCTTAATCAATAAAAAAGTTATCTGTAAAGACAAAAACGTTTCTACCGTTACATGTTATTAACATTTATATTGATAGATTAAATAACCATCAATCAATTTCTGTTTTTGGAGGTCGCCCTGACCTTGGGCGATGGCCGTCAAAAGTCAAACTAAGTTAGTCAACAACCCCTATAAAGCAAGGTTTTATGTGTTTGTCAATAGTATCTCCGCTAGACACAAACACCTATGACGCCACTATAATTCTTATGTACACTAAGAAAAGTCTGGAAATGCTAGATCAAAAAGATTTTAATACTATTTCAAATTAAAATGGGCATTTTGTCAAAACTTGTCTGTCATTAGCATTTCCTTAATATTCGTGTAGGTACTGTTCTAGTATATCATTCAGAATTTTAAAAATATTTCTGAAATTATTATAAATCCAAAAGAGACCTGGGCAATTAACTATTGTAGGAGAAAAATAATGATAATCTGTTGCCTCTTAGATCTCAAAAAAAAAAAAACGTACGAATATTTTTAGTATACAAATTTAATAAGTATAAAAGATAAAAGTAACGCGGGCCAAAAGTAATTAAGTGTTTGTACGTCAAAGATGCATGTGACTAAATGTGTCGGGTAGGTATGTAAATATCATCAGTAGATATGAAGTGACAAACATTATGGTGACGAGAGGATGCTGAACTTAATCAGGCATGATTTGTGCTCAATGGTATACAGATGTATGCGTCACATGATGACATACAGTGTGCACAAGCAATTACAATGATTTCGAGTTATATTCAGTTTATTCGAGTGATCGCTAAGCGGTTGTGGACTGGCGGGTATTGGAACGGAAAACCGCGGTTGAATGGAACCGAGAGCGATTGTCTATTTCTGTATAATAGTCAACATGCGTAAATAATAAATGTTTTCAGGCAGATGCGCTAGACACTGTAGGACATAAAAGGACGCTTTTGATCACGGGCCGCATTAATTTTAAATTAAGCATGTAATAAGAGAACATTCGACTAATCGTTGACTGAGCTAATTTGAGGGACAAAGTCATTGACGTCGGAATACGGATCGAGATTCATGTGCACGTGGGGGAAATAGAGCATTGACGAATTGGATATCGAGAGAAGCCAATCGATCTGTTGGAAGATAGAGTTGTGAAATTGAAGCGATGACAGGTCAGGAAGGTCTGGATACGGCGCGGTATAAGAGAAACGCTAATATCTCGCCGCAGGTCGATAGAACTGATGAAGATTAAAGTAGCCAATACTCAAATATTCTCGTTTTTCCATCTAGTAATAGTCGGTATCAGTCACTTATTGCTCCGCGATAAATATCAATTGTTACCAAATTACTTACAAAACAGCATAGTCTGTCAGGCCAACAAAAATGTGCAATAAGGGGCTTATCATGATTTATCAATACCTCTGAAGATTACGGAATGCTAACGAAAACAGATTCAACAACTGTTTTTTTGAACTGTTATGCAATAAAAGCATTGTAAGTTTACAAATCAAAACAAGTTGTATTGACTACTTAGTAAAAGAAAAATCAATCAATATTACTGCAATCAGAAACAAACAAAATGTTTGATCGATAACAAGCCATAGTTATGATCATTGACATTATTCCACGTTCGGCCGCCAGATTCAGAGCATTAGCTATCGCCATCGATCCTAGAGCTCGCTAACTGGTAGATACGTACATACAGACGTACACATCATACACAACGTGTATCTATCGCCGTGAACGTGACCGTGAACTAGCTAATACCACATACGTCAGCGACACACACATTAACATTCACGTGTTGAGAGTATCAAGAAACCTCATAACATAAACCTCCACCCCCGAGCTTTTCTACTCATTTATAATTCAATTTTTATATAATTTAATAAGAAGATTAAAGCAATGGAAGAAATGTGTTATTCAATGGGTAATTCTAAGCAACCTTGCTGATAATGGATTAGACGGATTTACAAGCGCGTAGCGAGAGAGACTTAATGCAATTGTCAATAGAAAGTACTAAGCGTAGCTTTGCGATTACGCCTTGCTCATTTTAGTAATAAAGGGGATTGCTGGGGGATTGTAAGAAATGATTTAGAGACGAACTGAACTACGGAGGGTATTAGAATATTTATATCTCCGTTTTAGAAATATCCTTCAATCGTCAGATGGTGGGCTGCTAACCGCCATACAAATAATTTTAACCTCCAAATGCATAATGAAAAACACATTACTGCCAAGAAAAGAAACAATAACGAAACTAAGAATATTTTTCGAGAACCCCAAAATAAAATAACAAAATCGAAAGCATTTGGGAGCTTCGCATTCAGGGCGGTCTTCACCTAGAGCTTCAGGAGCAAAAATAAACGATCCACGTGACCGAAGCCGCTGTTAAACAACCGAAATACACTGCGTAACAGAAAACAAATCCGTTTGATGTTACGCAACATAATTATTGCTAGTTTTAAATTTTATAGGAGTTTTATACGGATCTACATCACTTCAAATTAGACTTCAGTCTGTCATTACGTCTCTTGGCAGTGTATGTACTATGATACATTTGTGTGGTGATGACAAAGCATTAGCGTACGAATTTCTGGGTCACGTGCGAATTCGGAAAATGTTAATAATGAACAAATATTGCCGGCATGGTTCGACTATTTTGGCGTGTGGTACGACCAAATGGCATGACGTAGCCATGGATGCACCATTAGTCATAAACTTCGACGAAGACTTCTACACGCTCATCATGAATGTTTTGAAAAGTACCGAATTACTCATTGCACGTTTTGTATTACCTGCTTAATTCATTTATAATTAGAGGTTCAATAGCAAAGTCATCGTATCTGACATATCCACTTGTCTCTTCATTTGTGTCTGTATTGTAGTCTTATGATAAGCAACACCATAATTTTCCCTCAATGATAATAGATTAGGTTCCTGAATAAAACTGTTACAACCAATTTTTACAAACTAAAGCAATCTCAGGTAGGACCGGAATTCAAATACATATACTTGCTCCAAATTTATTGAATCTACATATATATAAATTTTATAGATTAGTTAATAAAAATAAAATGAAAATATAGGGTTATCTTTTCCATCCACGTAAAGTATGTGCCATGCGACGTGACGTTTGTTTTGACTGGTCACGTAAATTAATATCACAATGTGATACTTGCGGTACAACAATGTGATGATAACACAGATTTGTTGGAGCGCGACCTTTTATGGTTTCTTTATGAGCAGATTGTATCACTGTTTTCTGTCATACGATCTGTGGAACCTGAACAAAAGTAGAAACTGATGGATTTCAATGAAATTAACGTTCCCTTGACACGAAGCAAACAGAATATTAAAAAAAAGATTAGCTCTATATTAAAAAAAAACTTGTTGATGTTACCAAACGTGATGAATGCGTTTTGTCTTTGTCAAACATTGCTATTTTTAGATAGAACCTTTCACGCGTTGAATTTCATTTTGAAGTGTTGCATTTGTTCATACTAGAGTTCATCTTACTATAATTACTAGCATTTAGCAATGAAATTTCAATTACCAACTTGGCAGAACACATTGTCGACCTACCTCACGTGGTTCTTACGTCAATGGCAGTCACGCCTCTTTATATCTAGACTACCAATCTAATACCTAATAGAGGAATTCTACAAGGAGAAAGTCAATTTGGCCTAGTAAGTAACGCCTGTCCAAGAACGTCTGAAAAACTTCTTGGAGGTAATGTAATAAAAACATCGACGAAAAACCCTAAACACTGTGTGTGAGCATGTTTATAGAGAGATATCGACTGGAATTAAATATGTATGTCTCGAAAAGCATAGATACAAGTGAAGTGTACATTGGAAATGTCATTGACACGGACAACAATTTGATTAGGTAACTTAGATACCTACCTAACCATCGAGAATAAAAGCGAGTATAGCGCATGCAGCAAAACAAGATTTTTTGTAAAAAACGTGTGTTATAAGATTTTTGGCAGCAGTCAAATGGTAAACAATAAATATATTTATGTACAGGCAGTTTAGGTTTCCGGTCATCAGACTTGCCAATTTCAACAAAAGCGGGCATTGTATCTTCCAAAAATATCCCTTTTTCGTTATTTAGTAGTATATCAATGGATTTGTTCGGCATATTTTAAGTTAATGTTTTTCGAGACATCAAGCTTGATGGCAAAGACGCATAAACCTACAATCTTTTATTGTACACAATGCTATAAAAGTTACGACATTATGACATGCCTGCCATCGAATCAATTGTTTACCGCCATTGTTGCTCCGTTCCGTTAAATTTGTTGCTCGTCAATTCAACATACTGTAGGACCATAAGTTCGGAGTTCTGTTTGTAAATTCTATAGAACGTTGGTTGTGTTAGCATCCACAACAATCAACTTGCAATTCGTGTAAGCACCATTATTTGCTAAGTACTTGGTAGTTACATTACGGAAAATATAAAATTAGTAACTTATTACTTTCTATTATCAGTAACGTCGACGACGGTAAATTACGGCTATTTACTATGTTGAATATTAATTATTTCATTGTATTTATCATTAAACACGTGCCGTTGTTAAAGAAGTAATAAACATTAAGCGAAAACACGAGGTCATCGTCGTAATCTATCTAATAAATAGATCAGCAACATGTACATAACAAGTTTAAGAACTACCTTCTTTAGTTGGGCAATTCTTATGATCGAGCCCGCCAAATTCAAATTTGGATCAACAGTTATTGTCGCTGTTACTATTAGTTTGTCTATGTTTAATAAACTATAATTTATGGCTATGAATTATCTAGGATATTGTATTATAATTATTAATATAATTGTTATGTTATTTTCTATACTATGTAATAAATCATTTAATTAGTCCTCTCATTATGTATAATAATTGTTAATAATGTTAAATATTGCTAAGAATCGTGTGCATACCTTGTGATGTGACAATATACTAAGATAAACATTTTATGAAGTCTTTTGTGACGTGAATTTTAAATAAATTTCTATTGCCATGCCATGAACCCAGTAGGTATGTGTTACAACCTATAAATTGCGAAAAACCGAACAATAATTTAATTTGGCGGGAATTGTGAATTTCGTCATCATTTATGCAGTAGAATGATCAATTTATTGACTTATCTAGATTATTATTTTAAAGCTTATGAATGTTAGCTTAATACACCTAGTTGTTCCAATTAACGAGGGCGCGCTGTGAGAATTATAAGAGCATCATTAAACGGTTTAAATGCAACTTATTTGAAAGATTTTCCTATAGTTCTCAAAATTGATTTAAATACAATGCAAAAATTATAAATAAATGTACTTTTTATGAGTGATCTGCTTTATTTACGAATGAAGTGTTGGGAATGTCAACAGCAAGTCTTACCTTGATCTGGAGTGAGATCTGCGAATTTGATACCACCACTGCAAAAGAAAAAAATATACATTGCAGTAAAATTTACAAAATAAGTTTGTATAAATTTCATTTATTACATTATTTTATGCATCAGTTTTTAATTCTGTATACAAAGATATAAAATTAACAACTAGTGCATATTTTGTGTTTTACAAGCTTTTAAATTCGTAAAACTAGGTCATGTTTACAGTGCATAAGTAAATTATGTTTTAAAAACTTTATTATTATCAGATTGACTGAGTCTGCAAAACTTATGTAGGCAATTGGTAGAATCAGTCTTAGGTAATCTAAACATCAACCTCAGCTAAAAAGTTTAGTTTAGACTGTAGGCAAAATAGATTCAAGACAGTTTTGCCACCTCACACTACCTAGTTATGATAAAATCTAGGTATTTTTTAAACTAATATCCTCATAATAAATGTATCTGCAATAAGCACAGTGAGAACATCTAATTTTCTGGCACCAAATGCCCATTTAAAAGCTTGAATTAATTTCATGAGATGCACTGTGTAGGTGTTGCATCGTACCTGAGGAGCACGTTAGCCGTTTCCGGCACCCGGAACACCTGGAAATAAACACATTGTGGAACCATGTCTTATTGGATCTCCAGACGGAGAAACCACAACTGAGAGGGAAGCTGCTAACAACATCACCATAAAAATAATTTTGGAATAATATTATGTAACAACAGTGCAAAGTTTTATCACAAAATACTGCAATTAATTAAATTATGAGAAAAACTTTTATAAGTATTACAAATATAAAAAAGTATTGATAATAATATAAATTTTTAGTTTGTCAACCAATAAAGCAGAAATGTTATTTTTTGTTGACATCAACATTATAATACAATTAAAGTAAAGCATACTAACTTAATCTATAAAAATTAAAGAATGATGCTCACCTTCCATCCCAAATTCTCAAAGAACGTACTGAGACGTGACTGCCCGGTGGTTTTGCCGGCACACGGTCCTGAATAAAATAAAATGTGGTTTCATGGTAAGATAAACGAACGCATAATGAAAAATCCACGTGTTGCATTTTTCATGACACCGAAAATAATAGATACAGTAATAAATAATATACCCAAAGGATACAATGTGTTAAGTTGCTAAAATATATAATAAAAGTAGAGATTAGCGGCACAGAAAATTAACAAAATCACTATGTATGTATAATTATTAAACAAAAAAAATTAGCAAAATCCTTACCTCCAGTGAGGACCAGTTTGTAAACGATTTTCTGGGATTCGTTCGCCATTTTAAAGTAAACGCAAATATATAAATTAAAATTAAATTACACTAGGAAGAATACTAAGCACACAAATATCATAAAAATGTTGTATTTACAAAAGTGTTAAAAAGAGCCATCACAGTTTAACACGCATCGCCCGTCAGGCGTGCGCTCAAATGAAAGAGTGAATGAGATAACGAAGGAAGGTGAAGGCAAGTGATTGACTGGGTAATTTGACGCGCAGCAGTATTGAATCGAATGATTCATAGACAAGTTCAAAGACTAGACAAGTTCATAGACACGGGTGTACATGTGTTCAAAAAATTTACTGCAGTGCCATCTAGTAATCACGACATAAACTAAAATTCGTGATGATGATTCCGTGGCCTCTGTGGAACACATACCACTGTGGATTCGATTCCCATATTATGTGATAAACATAAGTGTTTGTGTTTGTCTGGGTGTTTTATAAGTATTTATTTACAAAAATAAAAAAGTATATAACTATTATATCCATATTCTAGTAAACCATACAAGGTGTCCCAAGAAATTTTAACTTGCTCTCACCACTGACTCCATAATCCTTTTTTCAAACGCTTGAGCATGTTACCATTCCGTATGACTAGCTGATAAAAGTTATCTATATATATAATAAATATTTATACCATCTAGTCTCAAACTAAGCAGAGCTTGTACTATGGGTACTAGACAATGGATATAATACTTATAATTTATATAAGTATTTAAGACAAGATTGAGTGTAGACGAAGCAAAAGAAGTATGCAAAAATCGTAGCAAGTGAGGTTCTATAGTATCTGCCTTTTTTTTATAGTACCTACGGAAAATCCTCATAGATCCTCCGCCACCCGGGTAGGTGGCTTGGTATGTCGTACTCGTACCGACTAAAAACCGCATTACCTTATAGTCATGACCATGGGGTCCGTGAAATTCACCACGACCATGACAGGTTGTGGTCCAGCACTCTCTGGACCACAGCCGACCCCATCGTTAAGCGAGGCCTTGCCCTGCATCCTATCTGAAGGCACGCGTATGATGAGCACGCCTGCCACCAACTGGGGCCATTATCTGATTACCTATAGTATCTGCCTACCCCTATGGGAAAAAGGCGTGAATGTATGTATGTCATGTCAAGAGATACAAAAAATTAAACAACATTAAAACTTATTTAGAAAAGGAAAAATTCGACCGCGGGCAGGATTCGAACCTGCGTCTTCTGGTTAGGTTAGGTTAGGTTAGACGCTATGACCACTAAGCCACCGCGATTCTTACCCGTCATGTCGAATTTTTCCTCCACATACTGAATTTACGTCTTTATGCTTAGTGGTCATAGCATCTAGTGTACCTAACCATCCTGCCCGGGGTCGAATTTTTCCTTTTCTAAATAACTTTAAAATCTTAGCATGGAAAATGCCAATAATATACAAAAAGATAACATTAAAACTTATTATATTTTATTTGAGAATTAGGTAACACCCTGAGTATTCACACTAATAACACACTGCCCATTCTCACTATTAACATTATTAGAACTTGTCACTGAAACTTTAATCTGCATATCTTTAGTGCTGTCTTCAAGTTTTTCCAGTTGTAATACTAAAGATGGAATGTATTCCCAATATCTGCCTAAGCAGCGATTTCTTTTTTCAATGTAATTTGGCTCTTTGAAACCGGAAGCTATCTCACCATCATCTAAAAAATATATTCATATATTTATGTTACACATATACTGTACAGACTTGTTTTTGGTTTTAATATCATTACCTTCCATATTATCAGAAATGTCATTGTCTATCCATCTTGTTTGTATGTTTATAAATATTATTCCAGCATTAAATTCATTTGCTATAAATCTGCTGTAGTTTACCAAGGTATTCAAAAGAGACAACCCTGTAAAAAAAAAAACTATATAAGTTCCACAGTGCCTGATCAATATATGTGAGCAATGTACCTTTAGGTGGCAGCTTAACAAGCACTCACATAAATGGAAACAGGTGTTTTCTTTGAACTTTGTTTCTCAAAGCATACATAATGAATGTCCAACAAGATCGATGATCACCAGTTTACCATTTTCTAGTACCTCGTAACTTTAACTCACCCATTTTATTTTCTTCCCCAAGATATTGAAACATCAAACATGGTAAAGAGTCTACAATTATTAAAGCCAGGTTATCAATGCTGACTGTTTTGTTTTTAAGGCCTTTGAACAGTTCTACTAGGTGCTCCATAGTCCATATTTGAACTACTCTTATTTTATACATTATCACAGCCATATCCTGCAACATAAACATCAACGTTGCTAGGTAAATTAACAAAAGCAAAAATGGTATCATTAACCCAAAAGTAACTTTTATTACTGGGGTCAATTTCCAGTGAACTTTAAGAAATAATAATAGTCCATTTCAAATTGCTGGTCTAACTTGGATAGTGGTATCTAACTATCATGCTGTGTTCTAGTCACATCATACAGAGAAAAATAAGTAGCGAAATCATGTGGTGATGTATGGCAGTGGGGCAATCCAATAAATTAACCCTTTGACCGCCAAATTAAAACTTGCTCACAACGCCAAACGACGGCATGGCACGACAAAAATATCAATTTTTCATAGTGCTTGGCATAGAGAATACAGATATTCATTATTGACGAGGCGGTCAAAAGGTTAAACAACTTTACAACATAAGCAAAACATTGTGTTTACCTTGTGAGAATATCTTTGTGCCTCTAAAATTTTTTGAACTCTTACAGCTGAGAAGTCTCCTTTAGTATCAACATACAGCACAGTGTTGGCATCATCTTTGACACAGTTTATAACTAATTGCAGAGACAACTGAGTTTTCCCTGCACCTGCGAGACCACATATCTCTGTAATACATCTGACTGGAATACCGCCATTGATTATAGCATCCAACCTGAAATGTTTTTTTTTTTTATTATTGAGTTATTTTCCACAGACTTGGAGGTCTGCACTTTTTTTTACAATAATTGCTTCATTTGCATAATTAATTATATTTGGGCAGTTAGGTTCCTGAAATTTTATTAAATCATATAAGTTCCAAGCGTGCTGCTCAATCTGATCTGAAATATGAAGATACCATAGGTCCATATAGTATATTCATCTGTGTGAAGGTACTCTGAATTAAAGACTTATATAGCATATCCTAATATGTGGAAAATGTTGTGGTTATTACATTGATTTTGTTTAAAATATGTACCTTACTAATAGTGTTATATGTAATGTAATATCGTTTTTTTTCCCAAATAAAATAAAAAAAATCCTAATGATAACCTGATAGTACATTTTGTATTTTTTTAAAGAACATGCTAAGGGGCAATGACACTGACCTCTATCAATGATGTTATGATAAGATGATGATGCTAAAATATGATGTTTTTTTAATTAAAATTCGACTGCTACGCTAGAGGTCCTGGGTTCGATCCCCAGGTCGAGCAGTGTTATTGGGTTTTTCTATTAAATTTTCAGTAGCAGCTCGGAGTCTGGATTTGTGCCCGGTTAATGGCAATAGGCTCGCCCCCTATTACATGGGACCTAAACATACAGGCGAAATGTGGGTGTACATTAGTACACCTCTGCCTAACCCTTCGGGGAATACAGGCGTGATGGTATTTAATTAAAATTAGACTTAAAGTAAACCTACCTCTCTATACCAGTACATACGACACTTCTAGATTTGAAAACTTTTGTAATCAAAGTAGTCCCATTTATTAATGGTGCTGAATATTTTGTAAATATTTCATTTCTGATTGCTAATACTTCGGGTAAGTTCAATTTTGTTAGCGATGCTAACTTAGAAACATCCTCTTGAAGAAAATCTAATATTGTTGTTATACGATTTTGAGCCAGAATTTTTAATAAACTCTCAGGTAGGTGACTCAAATTCTGTGTCTTTAACTTCAGCATTTATAAATTAAATACGAAAACCTAAAGGATAAAACACAAACACTTTCTAAAAAAACTGTCAATATTGTATTGAATACAATATTGACATTGACATTGGCAGTAAGTAGTAAACAGAAGTTTAACCTAACTAAAGACACGGTTCCGAATTTCCGAGTTTCCGACTTCCTAGTCAACCAGTGAATGAGCTAACTAAAATCCGTTGACAACCGAACGGTAGACAGAAATTCTCTGTCTAAAAATCGGTCCTTCGGTAGTTCGTTCCTAACAGATAGGTACCTAGGTTTCTCTGTCTATGAGATAATGGGTCAGATCAGTCAGATGACCGCATAGAACTAATAAGGTGAACTAGTACACTGACCGAATTGTACTAGTACAGAACTACGCAGCCGTAGACAGAGAAATCTCAGTCTACGTACGCAGCGACCTCTTTACTGACCGAATCAGCACAAGAGTACAAGACTACTCTTTATTACAATTAGTACGCCAGTGGTTCGTTCACTTGAATTCAATTCAATTCACTTCCTTTTTTTTATATTTAGAACGGAAAATGCTCGTGGATCCTCCACCAACCGTAATTCAATTCACTTCCTACCACAACCACAGCATGTCCCACCAGTGCTGCCAACTAAGGTTGGCAACTTGGTAGGACACCATACTAAAAAGCAGCAAATCAACCAATAAAAATTAGCAGAAAACGGTAAATGTAAATAGCGTAGACAGAGGAAACTATAGACTGCTGGATACATCTATCTCTCTTCAGCAAAAAAAAGGATTAATATACACCAGATGCCCGAGAAGAAAAGAGATAACGATATGCTATTTTTTGTCCCTCATCGCGTGGCCATTTTTTTCAAGGTCAGCACTTCATTTGCTAAACAAACTTTGACGTTTTGATTGAGCATTCGTGACAGATTGTGATAAACATTGAATTTTTTATTGATTAGTTCATCAATTTTGTAATAATATGTGTTCGCTGTTGAGTAGGATCTTTATCTAATACTGCAAAATGGTACGGTGCAGTCAATGTTCTTGGTTGCAAAACTGATAGTGAGAAGAAAATTCCCGGTTTATCTTTTCATCTTTTTGGTTTATCACCAGAATCAGTCTATCAGTCTAATCTTTCTCTAATAATTACTACTTATTATACATATACCTATACTGATGTACTTACCTATGTAGTTAGCTATGTACGGCTTATGTACTTACCTATGTACTACTTATGTATTGCTTATGTAATTACCATGTACTACTGTACTTGTCTATGTACTGCGCTGGTCATCCAGGAACCAGTTGAAGGAAAACGAGCTCGTGGCCGATCTCCAACTCGCTGGATTGACCTTATTGTGAAGGCTACCCAGCCAGAACGGTACAGTGCTGCCGTAATGCCACTAATCGATACCACGGTTATAACCACGACCACTCTGACATGTTTGCCCGACGACTAAGAAGAGACCAGAATCAGTTACGGCAGACCTAGTACCTACTCAAATGAAAACCAAGAAACAAGCGTTTTCTGATATTTTGCCTCAAGCAATTAAAGAAACAGTAGGAATATGGACTGATACAGAAAACAGAAAGTCATAGAAAAAACAGTAAAACTACAAAGAAAACTACCTACTGTTAAAACAGTTGACAAAACGGTGTCCCACACTACCACTAGAGATGTAACGTTATATCGAATGATTTTATCTATTTTTTATGGCAGCAGCATTCGTTTTATGAATGATTTTTGTCTGTTCTTATTTACTTCCTAAACTTAGAACGGAGCAAGTGTGCCTATTCCATAGTTTAATACTTAAAGGTGCTAAGTGCATGTCTTCAAAAGTCATAATTTCAAAAATGAATGGAAACAAATTATTTTTTTCAATTTGTCTGAACTAAGGGTATTACAGAGGATTTCTGGCAGAAGCTGGATGCTTACAGCCGAGACAGAGGGGACAGAGTTAAATGGCGCACATTAGATGAGGCCTACGTCCAGCAGTGGACTAATATAGGCTGATGATGATGATGATGGATATTAAATCGATTTTAGGTTTCACTCGAATGAAGGAAAGCATAGACACCAGTGACCGTTGGAACTTGGACTTCCCTAGTCCCCGCTACCGACGCCCGCCATTTGTGTTTGCTGTCAAAAGCAATGTAATGTCGTGGAGTTGTGAATAAATTGCGATCATTGCGGCGTAATTACGTAGGATATTTTGTTTAGTTAAGTTTTGTTATTATTTCCCAAAATGTCTAATATATCGCTGGATAAGGAAACTTTTTATCGACGTATGAAGAAGCTGTACGCAGCATGGAAGGTCGGTAGTCTTCGTTTACTAATGTCACCTTTTTTGAGGGCCCGTTCTATAATAATTGCGTGTGTTACAGGCTGCTGCAGCAGATTCTAAGGGCGACGACGCCTTGGCGAAGGTTGATTGCCTGGTTTCTTGTGTTGGAGTCGATGAAGACACGCTTTACAGCAAGTCAACAGCGCTACAGGTTTACGCGAAATTTGCTTATTTCCATGTGCTTAGGACCACAATCATAACATTTCGAGTTCATTTAATGTATTGAATTAACAGTAACCTCAATTGAAATGGCGTCTTAAGTTATTGTAAGCTGGTCAACTTTTTGTAAACAATTGAATCAGGGGACAACTTACCTCCAACTTTTTAGATTGCGGTCTTGTAATAACAGAATGTGATGTATGTCATATACATCATAATCTGCTTATTATATCAAATGAGAACTTGATACATACAGAATTGTATATATTACAATATCAATGTTGATGTATTTTACATTTTTTTATAGACATCAGTCACATCAGTGTGCTTGTAACTTGGCATATGGGGTGGTGCTTTGTTCACAACTATGATAAGGAAAAGAAAGTGATGAAGAGAATAATTTAACAGAATCAAACTGTTATTTTTCTATCAAATTATTCTTGCACCTATTAAAACAACATATTTTTAAGATAATTTAAAAATTGAATGTCTTGATTTTAATGTAATTTACCTCTAAGATGGTTACTTCATTAATATAAATTTAAGATTTGAATTGTTTGTTGCACCATCTTATGTTTCATTGTGAAATTGTTTATTCAAGACTCATCAATTCACAAGTTATTTCTAGAATATTCCTAGAATATATTTGTAATTAGTTTTACCACAATTTTTGACTATTCAATTGTTCTCTGTTCATTATAAAAAATATAATACTTTTGTGTAGGTACAGTCCACAAAAGAGTTAGGTATACAGGCAGCATACAACATCATAATATATCACATATGTGTCAAAATACAGGTGCTATTAGCTGCCTACATATATTTATCAACCTTGATTGCCACGGACGTGTTTAGACGTCAAATGAAAACTTGCCAACGATGGCATGGCACGTCAAAAACACCACTTTTTTTTAGTTCAAAACACATATCTATACATTTTTTTTTTATTTTTTTTTACCTATTACTAAACACTAGAATTTGTCGCTTGGCGTAGAGAACACGGATTTTCGTTATTGACGTGGTAGTCAAAAGGTTAATAATAATTAATAATTTATGTCAAGATGCAGATGTCATGTGCTGCCCTATTTCCCTCTTTTGTTGGCTGTACACACTTGACAATAATAGTGTATACACACTAAGTATACTAATTTGACTAACCATTTTATTTTGATGAAGCAAATACATAGACAGAATAACAATCTGTCTTTATTGATTGATCCATCCAATTGCCTTTTTTTGCAATCATATTAGTTTCTTCAATCTTCTAAAGTTCTAACTAATTGAACAAATGAAAATTGGTTGTTACTGAACAGCTGGATACCCTGTATCACTTGATTAATTGGTTCAATTATTATGTCATATGTAAATAGTTATGGCATATTGACTTGTTTGTCATGATTCCGTGACAACATACTTATTTCACATGTGTGAAGGTAGATAAATATAGAAGGGAAAAACACTTATGGACACACATTAAACACGGACTTATAACAATCATTATAAACATTTCAGTCATTACACCTAGAAATCAATTTTAATTTAAAGTTGCCTCATGAATATTTTTATTATTTTTACCAGACTTGGCTGTTTGGTTATGAGCTGCCTGATACGATAACAGTTCTCACTGAAAACAGCATGTGTTTTCTTGCAAGTAAAAAGAAGATTGAATTTTTAAGACAAATTGAGAATGGAAAAGATGAAACCGAATTGCCTCCAGTGAAATTACTTATTAGAGATAGGGTAAGTGTGAAATAAATATTTCAATTTATCAAAACTTTCGACTTGTATGCATAAGACGAAGGCTTGCAGGGAAAAGTGTGTTGTACATACTATGTTTTTAGTTTCATATAGACTCAAACAAAGTAAATATAAGTTAACTGCTGGTGTATCTACATTAATATTGACTGCACTGTAATGTAAAAATTTTATACTGATCACAGTATAAAAGGGTGCATATGTAAAAGTGTACTACAACAAGTTATATATCTTTGAGATATCATATACCTAATGAAGTATGATTGAATTATTTTTGGAAAAAAGGAAGGCATTGTTCATCAGACCTCAAAATGATTGATCACTTGTTTCAAGGAAGTACAAACCAATGTCAAGAAAAGCTATTTTAGTCTGCTGGATTGATTATAATTTTGCACAAGAGGCTACATACTTCATATTTGATATATATTTCCAGAATGATAAAGATAAAGAAAATTTTAACAAATTAGTACAAGAGATTAAAAAATCTAAATCGGGTAAGACACTTGGAGTTTTCATCAAAGACAACTATCCTGGTGAATTCTGTGAAAGTTGGAAGGCCGTGATGAAAGGCGAAAAATTTGAAAATGTAGATATAAGTTCTGCCATAGCCCACCTTATGGCGCCAAAAGAAGACTCAGAAATAATAACAGTGAAGAAAGCTTGTATGGTCACAGTTGATGTTTTTACGAAATATTTAAAAGACCAGATTATGGAGATTATTGATTCAGATAAGGTGAGTTTACCATAGTTATAGGACTTATAATTGCTACTCTCTACTTAAACTAGAATTTACCACTAATGAATTTCGCTTTGCAGAAAGTAAAACATTCAAAACTCGCTGAGGGCGTCGAAGCGGCAATATCAGATAAGAAATACGTCACGGGAGTAGACACAAGCCAAGTGGATATGTGCTACCCTCCTATCATACAGTCTGGTGGCAACTACAGCCTCAAATTCAGCGCCGTTTCAGACAAGAACCACTTACATTTCGGCGCAATTGTCTGTTCTTTGGGCGCGCGTTACAAATCCTACTGCTCAAACATAGTTCGAACATTGCTCGTCAATCCTACAGATGAAATCCAGAGCAATTACAATTTCCTTTTGAATATAGAAGAGGAGGTTATGAAGAAACTTGTCGCTGGCGCTAAACTTTCGACAGTTTACGAAGCTGGTTTGGAGTTAGCGAAAAAAGAGAAGCCAGACTTAGTCGACAATCTTACAAAATCTTTTGGGTAAGTCAATCTTAGTGAGTATAGAATGAGGTGTTTTATGGCAAATATATTCTAGATGAACATTTCCCATGCAAATTTACAATTTGTTTGCATTATATTTGTTTGCATTATATTGCAATATAATATTAATCAATTATTATTTATATAATATTAAATAATTCATAAAAATAATTGCAGTTCTGACGACCTCTGTGGTCTAGCGGTTCGAGTGCCGGACTGCTGATCATGGGGTCGTGGGTTCGATTCCCACAGGACACAAATATTTGTGTGGATAAAACATGAGTATTTGTGTTTGTCTGGGTGTTTCTTATATATTATAAGTATGTATTTACAAAAAAAAAGTATATAAGTATTATATCCATTGTCTAGTACCCATAGTACAAGCTCTGCTTAGTTTGGGACTTGATGGTGTTGTGTAAAATGTCCCAAAAATATTATTATTATTAATTATTTTCACAGGTTCGCAATGGGCATAGAATTTCGCGAAAGCTCAATAATAATAGGGCCTAAAACATCAACTGTAGCCAAAAAGGGTATGGTGTTTAACATTAATATCGGTTTGGCCAACTTAACAAATAGTGCCGCCACAGAAAAGGAAGGCAAGGTATATTTCCGCAGTATTTGTAGATTATAGAGCTATAGTTTTTAAAACTTCAACATTTTGCTTTTAATATTTTCTGTTTTGATTCATTACCTACTTTAATTCTTGCTCTAATTCTTTACACGGTTTTTTCGCGGGCCTTTAATTTCACTTATATCCACCTTCTTTAACCTCTTCAGACCGTGGGTACACATATGTGCACCTTTTAAATTATTTAAGTTAAGACTAGTAGCGTCATCTTGTGACAACTGTTAGTAATTTAATGGTTGATTTAAAGGTTATAGTTTCGATTAATGTCTATAGATGGCCTCGCAGAAAAAGTTTGTCGAGTTACTTTTTCATTTGAAATTGTTCGTTTGAATTTTTTTCAAAAGACATCTACTTGCAATCTTTGAATTTCGATTAAAAATAGAATTGTTTAGTTTAGTTCGATATTTTTGTTAATTTATGTTGCTGAATTATTGGACTAACGTGTAAAAGGTTAGTTTTATGTTTGTTTTAATTTTTTATCGTGTATTTGTTGTCTGGTTTTATTGGTACACATATGTGTACCTCAGGACTAAAGATTTAGTTTTGTATGATATACAGCTTGAACATGGACGACCGGTCGATTGAGGATATCCTGAATGACAGCGACCTGGACTTTTCTGGAGACGATGATGATGAAGAGTATTTTCCTCCAGATATCTTAAGAGCACTTCAAGAGTCTGAAGAAGCGGAAAATAGTGGAGAAGGCATAGTTGAAGATACACGTGAAGAAGCGAGGCAAGATGATGGAAATACTGAAGAAGTAAGTCAAAGTACGTCTCGATTATTGTGGCGAAAGAACGTAATGCCTTGCCGTGGGTCAGAAATTGCAGATGACGTGCTAATTTCCCAAGGGAGTGCAGACATGAATGTCTTGTACTGTTTTTTTGAGTATTTAGGGCTAGACTTTTGGGAATTACTAGCTGAACAAAGCAACCTGTACTCAGCTCAAAAAAGGAATTTAAAATCAATAGATACAAATGCCATTGAAATGATCCACTTTGCTGGCGTGCAACTGATGATGGGCAATCTCAAATATCCTCAAGGAAAGCTCTACTGGAGTAGAGATCTTTGTGTACCCATAGTTAGGGATACAATCAGTCGTGATCGTTTTTTTGAGCTTAGGAACTATCTGCACTTAGTAGACGTAAACCAGCCAAATGCTAATGACAAGCTCTGGAAAATCAGGCCATTGATAGACCCCATTTTGAGAAGATGTCATAGTTTGCCACGCTCCAAACATATGTCAATTGACGAGCAAATGATACCGTTTTCCGGACGATGTGAATACCGCCAATACGTGCCAGCTAAGCCAAATCCACTTGGCCTGAAGAATTTTGTGCTGGCTGCCCGAGATGGGTTAGTATTGGACTTTGAAATCTATGTTGGTAGAGATACATTACCTACAGATGTAATGAAAAATCTAGGACTAGGAGCGGGTATCGTGGAAAAACTTTGTTGCACAATTACCAGTAGCTGCGTTTTGTACACTGATAGATTCTTTACGAGTCTGAAACTGGCAGAGCTTTTGCTAGAAAAAAATATTTTTCTAACTGGAACTGCAATGTCTAATAGGATTGGACCAGTAGCAAAAAAACTAAAGCCCGACAAGGCGTTAGAAAGAGGACAGTGGGATGAAAAAGTAAGGGACGATGAAAATGTGTGTGTTGTCAAATGGATGGATACGAAGGCCGTAACTATGTTGTCTTCATGTTCGGGAAGCGCTCCTGCAGATACCTGCAAACGGTGGTGTAAAAAAGAAAAGCGAAAAATAGACGTAGCCCGACCAGCAGCAGTTAGAAATTACAACACCTGCATGGGTGGAATAGATTTGTGCGACAGACTAATTGCTTACTACCGAAGTGCAATGCGAACAAGAAAGTGGACAGTAAGAACTTTTTGCCATTTTCTTGATTTGGTTACCGTCAATTGCTGGATAATGTACACCCGCTGTTGTAGCGAAGAAGATGTCCAACGTAAAGACAAGTTAGGCTTGCTCCAATACAGACTGAATCTGGCCAAAGCGATGATGAAGTATAGCGGTGGAAGGGTTGAACCCAACTTCTTGCTTCCTGGTACCAGTTCTCGCCCCAGTCCCAGCCCTTCGACAAGATCCATCTCCAATGAACCTCCGACAAAAAAACACCGGCCGGTGGTACCCCAACCACAACATGAGATAAGACTTGATAATGTGGGTCATCTGCCGCGATTTGTGGACGGCAAGTTCGCGTCAAAATGTCGTCATCCTTCGTGCTCCTCACGCTGCCGCACCATGTGTGTGAAATGCAATGTGTACCTATGTGTACTCAAAAATAATTGCTTTGAATATTATCACACCCATAAAAGCTTTGGCCCACGTTAAATCCTAAGGTGCACATATGTGCACCAAGTTTTTTTATTACTTATAATTAAAAAAAAAATAAGAAAAAAATCATATGTCTTATTTAGACCCCTACAACCATAATAAACCATAAAAATCATTTTTATCTTACTTGGTTTAAGTTCAGGTCTTAAGAGGTTAAATAAAAAATGTCGACCTTATATGCTTCTTATAAAACACCATTATTATGGTATATATCTCATTCACTCATTGACGCCATTTGTAGACATACGCCCTCTTCATTGGAGATACAGTATTAGTGAACGAAGAACAGCCAGCATCCCTCCTCACTCAGTCTAAGAAGAAAATTAAGAACGTCGGTATCTTCTTAAAAGACGATGACGAGGAGGAGGAAGAAGAAAAGGAGAATAAGACTGAAATACTCGGTGAGTATAAAGGAGTTTGAACTTTATGAAAGTGGGGAGAGAGTTGAAAGTTTGTTGTTAGCTTTAAAAATATATAAAAACAAAGTTACTATTTGGCAAAAGGTTCTACTCTTCAAAGGCTGGAAGATGAGTACTACTATAATTTTGCTTTAATTTGGTTGATGGTTTTGGTTTTTTTTTGGACAAAATAATTATTAACCTGTTTGATGTTTGATAAAATGTGTACAGTTTTGTAAAAGATAGGACAGGAGTTTTGTATAAAAGGTTAAAAGTACTGTTGTGAATATTTTGCTGCCCTACCATAATTTCTACAATGAATTCATTGTTGAAAGATTTTTACAAAATGAGATAGTATATTTGATTGATGAGTGACACTATTTAAAAAAGTCACTATTTTCTTGAGAATATCTCTTGTTGGTATTTGCACAATTTTAAAAAGAAATAATTTGCTGCAGTGCATAATATTATAATTTGTTTAAGGTCTGAGGATTTGATAGTATGTAGAGCTGAAGAAAGACAGATTAGTGTGTTGAATGAGTTTTCATTTGAATTTCTACCTGTATAACATTTGTAAAAGCTTTCAGTACTTATTGATGCTAAACTAACTACAATATGACAAACTGGAGTGTTTTATACTTACCTATTTTTGTTTCTTTACATGCTATCGGATATCTTTATAGAGAATGGAGGTGAGTTTCTACAGATTTTGAATATAAAACAAAGCACTTATGACCTTTATTCTCATGATAATACATTATTTAAAGACTAATCAGATATAAGCGGTATTTGTCACAATGCTTAAATATTAGCAATGAAGGAATCATTTTCTATAAGAATCCATGTATCATAATATTGTTCCATGAATACTCATGAATAAATATTGTCATAATTATCATCCATTGGAATAGAAGCTACTCCATCGTGGTTCATACCAAATATCGCCTATAGCTGATAAAGCCACTTGCTTCGTATTACGTTTCATATGACTAAACAAAAACTACTCAGCCAATTAAGTCTAAAAACACCAATATTATTTCAGGTAGGGGTAAAAGGACAGCCGTTATTGAATCAAAACTGCGCACGGAACATTCCTCAGAGGAGAAACGTAAAGAACATCAAAGGGAATTGGCTATAACTCTAAACGAGAAGGCTAAGGAGAGGTTAGCGAAACAGTCGAGTGGGAAAGAAGGGGAAAAGCTAAGAAAAAGCACGATTTCATACAAGAGTACCAGCCAGATGCCGCGGGAAAACGAAGTGAAGGAGCTCAAGTTATATGTTGGTGAGAATATAGACTATCATGTTCTTGGGTAATAATTTTTAGGTAGCATTGCCTTGAATATCTTTTCTATTTGAGTAACAACTCAGTAATATACATGAACACTACAGTTCCTTATTCAAGTGCCGAAGTTTATCAAAAATATTGGTGAAATATTTACTTTTACCAGACATGTTCTAGTATTATTTTAGATCGCAAATACGAAACAGTAATATTGCCGATATTCGGCGTGCCCGTACCATTCCATATATCAACGATCAAGAACATCTCCCAGTCGGTTGAGGGTGACTATACATACCTTAGAATAAACTTCTTCCATCCTGGCGCCACTATGGGCAGAAATGAAGGAGGGAACTACTCACAACCTGACGCCACGTTTGTGAAAGAAGTGTAAGTATCTGTGAATAAATATCGTAGATCTATACAAAATAAAGTAATTACCAGAATTTTTAATTTGGAAAAGAAAGTACCAAAAAGAAGTTGTGCAGACTATTTCTGAAATTCTTACATAACTATAAAGAATTATTTTATGAAACTACTGTCGCTCTCATATCATCTCTCTCTCTCTCTCTCTCTCTCTCTCGCACAGTCATGTAGTGAGTACTGTGCAAGGAAGATAGCGCAAGATTAGTAGTTGTTTTATAAAAGCATGCCTTTTGAAGTTCCAATAAAACTTCTGTTTCTACAACTTTGAATGACTTCTGTTATACAACATTATGAACATGACTGTTCCCATATATTAATTAAAAATCTTGCTGTTTTATAATTACAGAACATACAGAAGTACAAACACGAAAGAGCCAGGCGAGATATCCCCTCCCTCCTCAAATCTCAACACTGGCTTTAGACTTATCAAAGAAGTACAGAAAAAGTTCAAAACAAGAGAAGCTGAAGAGAGAGAAAAAGAAGATTTAGTTAAACAAGACACCTTAGTCCTCTCACAAAGCAAAGGCAACCCGAAACTGAAAGACTTGTATATTAGACCTAACATTGTTACTAAGAGAATGAGTGGGTCCTTAGAGTCACATACAAATGGATTTAGGTTCACTTCAGTAAGAGGCGATAAAGTGGACATTTTGTACAATAATATTAAGAATGCATTCTTCCAACCGTGTGATGGAGAGATGATTATACTGTTACATTTCCATTTGAAGCATGCCATTATGTTTGGTAAGTTAAAACGGTTCCTTAAACAAAATTTCAATGAACAACCTTGTCTTGGACGAAAAAGCTACCAATCTTATTTTTGTCCCGGCTAAACATAAACTACCATTCTACTAGACTTCATGTAACAGTTTTCTTCTCTGATCAGGAAAAAAGAAACATGTGGACGTTCAATTCTATACGGAAGTGGGTGAAATTACGACGGACTTGGGCAAGCACCAGCACATGCACGACAGGGATGACCTGGCGGCTGAGCAGAGCGAACGGGAACTCAGACACAAGCTGAAGGTCGCCTTCAAGAGCTTCTGCGAAAGGGTCGAAAACATGACCAAGCAGGAGGTCGAGTTTGATACGCCATTCAGGTTCGTATGAACATTAATGTTTTATTTGACCCTGGCACAGATTATCAAACTTTAATTCTCCCAGCGCCTTTGAAAATATTTTCAACTTCCGTATTAGTAATTAAAAATTTTCTCACCGCCCTGAAAGCCTGGGCCAGCGTCCAGACAGTGGCAATAACGCAACCTGTCTTATTTATTGCAAAAAAGAAAGCCCGTGACTTCGTCTACGTAAAAAAAGGTGGTGAAAACAAATTTTATTTTACAGAGAATTAGGATTCCCCGGTGCCCCATTCCGCAGCACAGTCCTCCTACAACCGACATCAGGTGCTCTCGTTAACCTGACAGAGTGGCCACCATTCGTCATAGCGTTAGAAGACGTGGAGTTAGTGCACTTTGAGAGAGTACAGTTCCATCTCAAGAACTTCGATATGGTGTTCGTGTTCAAGGATTACGCCAAGAAGGTGGCCATGGTGAATGCCGTGCCTATGAACATGCTGGATCATGTCAAGGAGTGGCTCAAGTGAGTATAATAAGAACTAGATTTCTGTTTGTGTTTATATGTATGTCACCGTGAAATTGTATGTACAGTTAGTATAATCTAACTGTACATACAATTTCACGGTCTATTGCGGGATTGTAAACTGTCGAAAGATTGTGAACTGTAACATACTTACAATTTAACGCATTATTTTTAGGTAGATTATAATCTAACGAAGTGAAACCGTCAAATTGTGAAATGGCATGCAATGGAATGTACCTCACCCGCTGATTGATTGAATGTTGTGTATAAAACAATATATTATAGGTGTGAGCATACGGGCCGCTTGCGCGTTGTCATTTTGAGACGAGTTGTTAAATGTCATATGCCCAGAAATTTCAATGGCTACATTGCCTTCAAACCAGAACACAATAATGTATGAGCAGAGTAACAATAATGTATCTGCAGTATGGGCAGACCCTACCACCTTTGTTATGTTAAATTGACTTGCTCGTGAATTATATTAATTCAAGTCAGAATTATTAATCTTTTGACGCCACGTCAATAACGAGAATCCGTGTTCTCTACGCCAAGCGACAAATTCTAGTATCTAATAATAGGTAAAAAAAAACAACAAATTTTTGTATAGGTATTTATTTTGCACTAAAAAAAAGTGGTATTTTTGACGTGCCATGCCGTCGTTGGCGTCGTGAGCAAGTTTTCATTTGACGTCTATGCACGTCCGTGGCGGTCAAAAGGTTAAACTATTACCAACTGGAATAAACATACAACTTCGTAATTTTTGATTCAAATTATTTTTTTCAGTTCTTGCGACATCCGTTATTCAGAAGGTATCCAATCATTGAACTGGACGAAAGTCATGAAGACGATCACAGACGATATCGAAGGATTTTTCGACAACGGCGGCTGGTCATTTTTGGACCCCGAGTCAGACGTGGAAAACGCTGAAAATGTTAGTAACTGAGATATGTTTTTATGTAATAGTGTTAATTCCGTGTATTATATACTTAATGCATGGATGCAATGGGTTATTGGCAAAGAGTCTCCAAACTTTGGTACCTAAAAGCCGGTCAAGCTTTTGGGCTTCTTATAGTAGTATCTATATATCTTATGTCATAGACTGCAGTGATTAATTTTAAAATGTAACTAAAAGCATAATGTCTGTAACAGGATGAATCGTCAGAAGAAGAAGACGACGCATATGAGCCGACGGACGCGGAGACCGAAGAGGACTCCGACGACGGCTCCGAGTATGACTCGGAGGCCTCTGACGAGTCCGACGTCTCCGGAGATAGCGACGGTAATAAACATAAAAGATCGATGTCTTCTTCTTAGCATTGCAGTCCCTTCTAAAACGTATTCAATTTATTTATTAGGAGAGGAAGATGAGGAATCCGGCAAGGATTGGTCAGATCTGGAACGCGAAGCCGCAGAAGAAGACAAAAAGGAGCGTATCTATGATCGAACGGAAGACTTCGATCGCAAGCGCAAAGGCGGCCGCGGTGGGGGACGCTTCGAGGATGAGGGACATAGCAAGAAGAGCAAACACGATAAGGGGTCTAGCAACCATAAGAGCTCTTCTAATCATAAGAGTTCAAGCTCAAATCACAAGAGTTCGAATCATAAGAGTCCGTCAAAACATAACAGTAGTGGCAGGTTAGTTATTGAAGTGTTTTTTAAAAAGTACAATATAGTTTAGACTTGTTATCTTTTGATTACTGCAAACAAAAAACTTCCAACTCCATGTCCCAAAAGGCTTACTAACTAGGCTCTATTGCAATTGCATACTTACTTGGTCCTGATAATCCTCTTTTGTGAAGAAAACCCATGAAACTGAATGTTTATAAGCTAATATATTATTTACCTACCTTTAGTCCGTCAAAGAACCGCGACAAGCATCACAAATCTTCACACCACGAGCGCGACCGCGGCCACAAGAGCGACAGCAAGTCTCACAACAAATCTAACGATAAGAAGCACTCCAATGACAAGTCGCACAAACGGTCGCGTGACGACAGCCGGGAACACGACCGTCATCCTAAGAAAGCTAAGTAAGTATACACGATCATTTACGCGTATGTTAGTGTTTCTACAATAGTAACTAGTAGTTTAGACTGTACTCAGTCTAGGTAGCCAATAGCGTATTTTAGATAACCCCCAGGTTTATGGCTGTAATGCCTACAAAAATTATGACCTTGTAAACAGTAACTTGGCCTTTCAGTGTCATAAACATGGCAGCATTAGATGATAACAAAATTCTGGTATAACCAATTTTATAGACCAAAACAATAATTATGGCAATTTATTGTGCAGTCGATCTTTAGGGCCTGTTTCACGATTCCTTGTACTAAAATAATTTGAATTTGCATGTTTTTATCTCTTGCAGATAATTTTAAAACCAATTTATCAGGATGTAGTGAAACGGGCCCCTAATCTTAATTTATAGTAACACATTAAACCCCTTTCTTTTATTTCAGGAAATAAGTCGCCGAAAACTTATGATTTCGTTAGGAGCAAACACGGGTTTCAGTTGCCGCTCACGGCTCGTTACATTAACTGTTAATTTAACTGTGTTCTCAAACCAATGTCCGTCTGTGCGTTGTTCAAAATCAGGTCTGAATGTTTGTATGTATGTAGTTTATTTCTGATTCCAATGAAAACTGTAATTTAAATTATACCAGGAGAAAAATAAATGTAAGGATTTATTATTTGATGATTTCATTTATTCCCGAGTCATGGTCTAATAATCAAATGATCTATCAAATTACAGTCAGCGTCAAATAGTTAGTGACACTCAGGGTATTCAAATAAATAGACGCAACCAAAAAGTCAATAATATCGGTACAAACAAAGTTTCCATATTGTTGTCAACATTATAGTCGTTCAAAAGGTCGAGACGTTTAAAACGTCTTAAAGATAGGTTCAGTCAAACCGTCATAAATATGGTTACAGTCATCCCGTCAATGGTATCCAAGCATTTTAAGTGTTCAAAAATATGGAACACATTAGAAAAATAAACTTTACTGTTATACATTTAAAGTACCTATTATTTCTCACATCAATTAATGTGAAAACAAATAAACACAAAAATGAAAGGAATGGAAACTACTGTTGTCCTTTTCATTTTAAGCATGACGTCATAGACATGTCTTTTGTTTTGTAAAGACTCGTGCATAGCCGTTTACGATACCTTGTAAGCAATAAACAGCTGACTGAAAATAGATGTACCTAAACCTCATTGATAGTGAGTATGACTATATATCTCATAGAGCAAGAGTGCATAATTGAAATATATGATTCAATATCATGATCATTTTATTTTAACAATGAACGTCGACAAAACTAGACTCGACAGTTCTTGCAAAAAAGAGGTGCAAGCGATTTTCAACCTTATTGACTATAAATAAAAAACCGCTATTTAAAACATAAACAAGGTAACAGAGTGGATGAATAACTAAAAATAAGTAATAAATAATGTCAATATGGTCGATAATCACTTGCATCTATTTTTTCAACTAAAATCGTTTAAAAGAAATCCAACTATTGTTTTTTCAATAATTAGTTTTCGACTGCTTACCATCAGGCGGGCTGTGTGCTTGTTTATACATACCTATTTATATAGTGCGATTATGCAGAATCTAGAGAGATGAGAATAATTCGATAGGTAACTCATCTAAATCTAAAACGATACTAAGGATATTCCCAGTTCATTTGAAATATCTGTTACCGAGACACCTTCCTCCCTCAAATATAATTTCGATGTTTTGTAGTGTCACTAATGCGATATATAGCCATATTTCTAGCTTGCTTTAGTATTGCACTTGACATTGATATATGTATAGATACTTACTGATAGATAAATAGAATGATATGCAAACAACACTAGATTGCCTAAAGAGGATTTCGTCTTTGGGAAACCGTTTATTTCTATAACATGCTGGTTTATTTTACTAATGTGTTCCATATTTTTGAACACTTAGAATGCTTGGATACCATTGACGGGATGACTGTAACCATATTTATGACGGTTTGACTGAACCTATCTATATGACGTTTTACACGTCTCGACCTTTTGAGCGACTATAATGTTGACAACAATATGGAAACATTGTTTGTACCGATATTATTGACTTTTTGGTTGCGTCTATTTATTTGAATACCCTGAGTGTCACTAAATATTTGACGCTGACTGTACAATGGTGGTCATAATCACAGAAAAAAGCACAATATACATAAATTACTATTGCAGTAATTTCGAGACTATTTTAGTCCTTAATGTAGTATAATTTAAATAATCATTAACACACTGCACACTGAATAAGGTGGTACCCACCAAGGTACTTAGTACTATGACAAATAACAAAATCTCGTGAGGTTAAATTGTTATTACTAACTTACAATCATTCTAAGTGAATCACATAATTACAATGTACATTATTTACATAAAGTACTACATCTACTTCCATGTAGATTATACGATTATCATGGAACACTGATCGGCAACAAAAGTATCCATCGCATCAATATAATTTTACATCTGTTCGTTATAAAGAACTTATTTTCTATAAGTTCTATATAACGCCACCTACCCTAACGTCGACGATTAAGATCGGTACGACGCAACTAACAAACAAACGTGCGAATCGTACGACTCTTGCCGACTGTTTATGGATTGCCACGGAATTGACATAAATAAATATTAACTATATGTAACAAATATGCGTTAGCGCATGCCCGGCGAATCCATGTGATTATACGATGCGTACATTCCAGTTGTCATCGACCAGCTGTTCCATTTCTATGCGTCTATATCCGACTCTTGCGCCGCAACGACCGGTCGACGAGGTAGAACAGATATCCTTGAGTCTGGAATCTTCACGTCTTGCACCTTCTGTGTTTCTTGCTCCTGAGTTTCACTCTTGTACCAATTCTTTTTATTCACTAACATCAACAACATGAGTGCTGGTAAATGTATTAGTGAAAACCTAAACAGTTTCCTTGAACTGTTACTGTCCGATTTTTGGTGAAATTGCCAAGCTGGAACAATAAAATATAAATGTATTTTTTTTTTTCAAATGATAAAGTGAATCATGATAAACTTATAAAAAAAATGTTTATATTCAAGAATATAAACAAATATGTTATGTTTATAAATAAATGACAATGAATTCATAATTAAAAGCGAATGTTACCAACTTATCAATTCCATTGACTTACCTAAGTACATAAAATAAATATTTAACGGTAACGATTCCAGGGCGAACCACATATTGGTTACTTCTAGATAAGATGAGGCAAGACAGGTCCCGATGATTACTCCCGTATGCCTGAGTGCTACTTTCCTGCATAGCGCTGAAAATTATAATCGAAGATCAGAAAATGAACAATATTTTTGCATGTATGTCATTATAAATGTATTACTTATCATATTTTTTGTTGTTAAGTTTTAAGAATAAGTACTAGCCGCGCCGCGTACTACTATCGCTATTACTAGAGCGCGAATTGTGAGACTTATATCAACTGAATAAGGTTCAAAATGATGTCACTCGCGCAGCCTTGCAGTTACATAAGTAAAATCTTGACTTATGGTGATTTTTGGGGATTGTGACTTACCGGGGTCAGTGACCGCCATCATTCTGTAGCCGGCTCGCGAGTAGTCGGGTCGTAGGTTCCAGGACAGCGCGTTGAAGTGGGGGAACTGCCATGAGTACAATATCACACTGAGCACGATCGCGCCCGGGTCCAGCGCGCCTGCGCACCCCGCCCAGCCCATTAGAGGTGGAATAGCACCGACTGTTAACAATAAGGTTATTTCACGGATTAGGTCAGGGCGCGGTAATAAGTAATCGCTACTGGGAAAAGAACTCTACATTACAGGCATCAGAGAATCAGAGGCCTTACTACAACAACATGTTATTGCTATCGGTTTGCGATTGAGAGGAAGACATGCCGCTATACATTCTGCGCTATCCTATACATTCTGCGCCATCCCTGTCTCACAAACTGAAAATGACCGTGTTAACACATTGTCATAGACAGGTACAGCCACAGACAAAAAAAAACTATATTTGCATTATATTGAAGAAAATATATTAATATTATTGATTCAAGTTGTTATCAGGGAACAGGAGTGTCCATTTTCACTCGAAATAATATAACTAAAGAGTCAATAATTCGCCACCACCAAAAGCCCTGATGCCCCATATTTCTTTAACCCTAAGCTGAAGAAATTAGTATTGAAGTTCCAAATTATAATACCATAATTATCACCAAAACTTAAGATATAATAGAGAGAAAAGACGTTCACTTGGCCAACACCAAATTAGGATTAGGAAAGAAAAGCTTACCTACAGACCCCAGCCAGGTGTTATATATAGACATCCTCTTCATGGGCGTATAGACTGACGTGTATAGCAGTAGGTTGGTGGCACCCAGAGCCGCTGTCAGCGGGTTGACCCCAAAGTACAGCAGTCCCAATCCCGTGGTGCCCGTTAAAGCTGCGAACCCAATTGCGTGGGCAGGCCTACGGAAGAACAATAAGGGATGTGAAGATATTATGTAGAATGAGTTACATTATTGGAATAGCACTGATCCACCACCAAATGCAAGTTAGTGTTCTTGTATTAGTATGTTTCGTGTCTAGTCAGCAAATTTACTGACTGGTTTCTCATTGACACCGGCCGTTAGACTACAAAAAAATTGATTCAACCCTAAACAGATCATTTGCAAAGCATCACCGTCAGTGCGCTCATAATTCTGCTGGAATTCGCCGCGCCATCTCTACAGTGGCAACATTGGCCGCACAAAATAGGAGGAAAAAGGCCTATCGTGACCGGAAGAATCCTCGTTTATCCATCGTCTTCAGACTCAGTGTCATCATTGAAAGACACCTAAAAGGCCAATGGTCCAACGACCTAATGCCATTAAACAAATCGCCATCGGCAAAAGTCGACCTTCGTGAGATGTACGTTTCTAACATTTATATACTTCGCAGGGCCAACGTCTTCATACTTTTTATTAGATTAAAATAATATAATATTTAATACTATATTATTTTGAAAAATAATAAGGAAAACTATTTTGATATGTTACGGGTCTTACGCGGCGATTAAAAGTTTAATGACTAGTGAGCTGTAGCCACGTAGCCTAACAAAATATCAAAATTAAGAACAGTATAGGTATATACAATGATAAGATTAGCAAGGGGTTATGGACAAAATACAATAAAAATTAGTGGTATTTTAAAATCTTGTTAGCCTAGTGGACCTAAACGCGACTGCTGCTACGAGGTCCTGGGTTCGTTTCAGTTCAAGCAGTGTTATTCGGTTTTTCTATGAAATCTCAGTCGAAGCTCAGAGTTTGGATTTGTGCTCGGTTAATTGCAATAGGTTTACCTCTCGAACTGTGGATGTACTATTAGTACAGCTCTGAGCAGAACCATTTGGGGAATACAGGCGTGATAGTATGTATGTTGGAAAATCAACCAAAATAATTACCTACCTGCTTGTTATTTTCATTATTTTATTCAAATACTATGTAAGGATGATTTAAATGTAATAAGTGAGAAAATGTTAACACTTGTCCGACGAATCTGATATGACCCCTTGTTGCCGAGTAATATTATAAAAACAGTGAATTAAGAAATACAAATATTCTTACTCTAGCAGTCCTTTGACCAGTACTCTGTTCTTAGTCCTGGACATCTGGGCGTCAAATGGTACTTCGTGGTATTGATTGATCGAATTGGCAGCCGCTGACGTCAGCCCTGTCCCGACAGCGCAGAGTGCGAACGTTGTCAAGTCGAAGGGCGCGGGCGCAAGCGCGTACCCCGCCATCGAAGACATTACTACTAAGGCTGAAAATTAACATAGTTTAATCAATAGAGATCATAGCAGTAGCTAAGCTGGTCATTTATTGTACACTAGCAGACCCGATAGACTTTGTACTGTTTAAGTTTTATACAAATATCATGCATACTAAAGTGCGCAAATACTAATTGTTGGGCAAAACATCGGCGGTTTCAATTCACACTGATTGTTCCTTTTCTATATATGTCTTGGATGTTATAATTTGTATTGTATTTACTTAAGTATGAGACAACGACGACAAACGACAACCTTATAATTTTGTAATTTGTTAAAAATGCTTGAATTTAAGATATCGGTATATTGAACAAAGTAGGTAAATTAAATAAGATTAATAATTAGCTTGATTAAAAGATGATGAAATTATACCTAATGAGGATCTGGTAAAGAAATGTTATTGTTATAATATGTTATCATAATGTGCAGACGATTTTCACTTATGCTAGTGATAAAATTCGAATACATACACATTACACACACATACCACCACGCGTGTATTCCGCGAATGGTTAGGCAGAGGTGTACCTACTAATATACACCCACCGTTCGCCGGTGTGCTTAGGTCCCATGTAATAGGGGGCAAGCCAATAACATTTTGCTCGACCTGAGAATCGAACCAAGGACCTCCAGTCTAGCATTTAGCAGTTATTTTGCACTAACGACCACTAGGCTAATGAGATAGAGTCTTTCCTCAGGAAACAATCTATCATCATATACTTGCCCAATACTTGGCACGGTTCTCCTCTCAGAATGAGAAGGATCTATAAACATATAAACAAACCATCTAAGTTTTTGGCAGATTTTATCGAAATCTGTTCGGTGGTTGCGTCGTGAAAATGTATCAGACATTGACAAACACAAAGATACTAATCTCTTGGGAATCCCTTCAGATGAGGATAAAGATGTCAGTATTTATTACCACATGTGGGGTTATCACAGTTCCTGTTTGCACTTTGCTTTCAGGCTTCATAGAAGCATAATCTACAAATAGATATTGCTATAATGATTATCCTCATTCGCCGATAAGCTGTATTAATATTAACAGTCACGATAATTGTTGATATCTAGGCACTTCAATAGAAGAATGTAGGTCGCGCGTTTGTATTTCGAATGAACAGTGTTGATATTGAAGAAGGCACGGCATCGAGACGTCTAACGTCTAGATATTGTTTTCTAATATACAGCTACCATATAGAATTTTATACTTTTGTTACTTTTTATACTTTGAGACAAACATTGCCGATGTGCCAGATAGATAAAACCCCCCATCTAATAGTTCTGTAATACGAATTTTGACATGATTTATGAATTTGGTTTTACAGCAGCTCTATATTATATACCGTGTCGAAGTGGTCAGTCGTGTTCAAAATAAGTAATATTTATCCTGCATGTGTGTTTACATGGAAGTAAATATATGTTTCATAGCATAAATGCTGATAAACATTGTATGACTAAATGAGGTGGCAACTAGGTTCAGTGGCATTCCAGTTGCCACCTCATTTAGTCAGACAGAGACATGTCCCAGAGAATGCTCTGGGACATGTCCTTACCGGATGAATCTAAAGGCTGATATAATATGATGATGATGATGATTAAGAGGACTGCGCTATAAGCAGTGACATCCCAGAGGAATATGGGTTAATTTTCATAATCATAGTTTACAATTTCTATTTACATTTCGTGTTGTTTTTTGTTATATTATATACAGGGTGGAAGTGACATCGACGCGCAACGGCTTACCATGACTTTTCAGTACATGATTCTGGACCCCCCTGCGTTGGAATTTTTCGTCGGCTTTTTCTTAAATTTTACGTTTTTTTTGCAGTTTTTTCAACTTTAAACTGTATAAAATCATTATTTCTATCTAACCCAATAAGAATTTTAATTAAAAAGTCATTAATTCACTTTTTTCACTAAAAACAGCATTGTAAATTAAACTTGAAAGATCTTCTGGTCAGTCTGTTTCCTTACGAGTTCACTTGCGAGTTGTAAAATTTAATAAAAAGCCGACGAAAAATTCCAACGCAGGGGGGTCCAGAATCATGTACTGAAGTCATGGTAAGCCGCTGCGCGTCGATGTCCCTTCCACCCTGTATATTATTCTCATCCTGTAGGGTTGCCTGTATACAGCCTTGGAAAAGTAAACCTTATAAAGTACTGCTAAAATGGATAAATTTATACTTACAACTTAACCGAAATTTGGACAGCATCATACAGTACTGTCCTAAATTATTTTTTCTCTCGAGGGAGGGAGTCTCCTTCCACATTCTGTTGTCTTGCGGTACATTTTTGCTCTTTACCGTTGCCGTGGTCTGTGTCGTCAAGGGCAGTTTACTGCTCCAACATTGTGATGTTGATATCCTTGCCAGTTGTTGTAGAAGTATGCCGTTCTGAAATAAAATGACTATTGTAAATAATTATATGGATCGTTTATTTAGGATTAGGCCGAGAACTGCTGGAGCTTTTTTCCATTGAAAGTTAAATGTGATCTTATACACTTTCGGCACTAATCACAATACATTTTTCTGTATACTATTCAAATTTCATAGGAATTCTTGCAATGAAGATTGGGTAATCAAAATTATTTTCAAAAAGTCATACAAGTTTATTGATAACAAAATTAGCTACAGCTGAACATTAATCTTTATTATTTTGACCTTTATTATCACAGATGCCTATTTTTTTGGATTTTTAATAACAATAGTGTGCATACTGGATGACTTTGAAATGATCTGAAAATCCTAGTATGATAATAATTCTATAACTTTCAAATTTAAGAATTTCCATAACTTTTCAGGGTTCTTCCAATGTTTTCCTTCATCATTTTATGTAGTGATAATTAATTAATATGTGTGCATGTCAGTTGTAAATTTAAATGCCTTGCCTACCTATGATCTGTACATATAAAAATTGTTATTGGATTTTTCGATGAGATTATTGATAGCAGCTCTGAGTCATAGAGATTTGTTGTGTTATGTTCATTAAAAAATGTTATTTAGATTTTTACATTACAATAACTTTAAGAAACCTATTCTTAGGGATTCCAGTAACTGCCACTAACACAAAAAAAAACTAGTAAATGAATGTCAATGAATTTGAAGTCACACAGTAAATTCAGAAAAAAAAAAAAAGAATTTTAAATTAAAATGGCTACCCTGAAAAATACAAAAAGTAACTAAATTTTTTTTTTTTACATGTTCGCAAATATTGCTACAGTTTACATGAACTTATCCTGTTAGCAATGTAACTTATTAACATGTGATTCTATGTATTTTAATTATTTATGAAAATTTTATTGCACTTATGTAATTGATTGAGAAAGAAAACACTGGCATGTAATCAGCTTGCAAATGTGGATCCCATAATGTTCATGAACATGTTTTAGGTCTGGCCTAATAAGCAGCATACCTTTACCCAGGTCCTATTGACCATGATATAAAGAATTATTACATTTTAATAAGGTTCAAAGATTCAAAGATTTATTGCAATTAAGGTAAACATTTTGATATGCCTATTACCACACATGCAATGCCAACTTGATTGTGCCTAATTTATTTTTATTCTAGTAAAAATATACAAAATCAGGTGCACATCATGTTTTTTTTTGTGGATTGAAAATTGGAAATCAAAGATGAATACGTATAAAGCTCTTCATTAATGATAAAAAAACTGAAATAAATAATTCTACTGCAATCACAATTGAGCTATAAATTTTAGGTATTTCACACAAATACAGATTCCCAAAGAGGTGCTTATAACTATAAGCACTAGATACAATACACACCAGGTACTTTGACAAAATTATGTTAAGACAGGTTTAATAACTATTAAACCCGTCATAACATAATTTGTTTATAATGTACCTATCATAAGATTAAAATAAAACGCAATAATCTATGATGAATAAAGATGCATAATGTTATCTCATCTCATTCATCTTACCTGTCACCTGAAAGAAAATAATAAGTAATAGAATCCAAATTTCTCACCCCTGAAATACCGACAGTGCCGTGTTTCAGGCAGATCGTGCAGTGAAATACTTTTTTATAGAACATTCTGTTGCTACACGCCATACATCAACATTCTGAAATTAACAAAAATATAAATATTTAAACACTCAAAATATTTGCTTTTCGTAGTAAGACTAGTGAATCACTCGAGACTGTAACCAATACTAACATAAAACAAGTATTTACTCCGGAGTTAATTAAGACACAGTTTAATCAAATCTTATTTTCAAATGAAAAAAATGATCAGAGATCAGACTTGGTAATGTTGATAAACTAAGCACTACAATGTCACGTTTAAATGTTACTTACGTATTTGTTAATTCTGATCTAGTAACTAAAAGTATTCTAAAATACCACCCCTGTTATCACCACGAGAAATAATTACGATAAAAATGATAAAACGAAAACATTTCAGAGGTTATCAAATTATGTTCAACTTATGACATAAGTGACGTAACTTTGACTGCATGGTCATTGCCAGAGTAATCAATTTTATTATTACGGTAACTTTTTTTTCAAGTTTGAATCCAGAGGATAGATTAAAACTGCTTTTTACAAACCTATGATGATTCATTTTATTACATAAAAATAAATATTTTTTATGTAATAAAATGAATTATCATAGGTTGATTATATTGACTATATTGATATTGACAAGGTCTTTATTTCAAGCCCCCTGCAGCTATTGGAAAACGCTCAAGAGCTCCCGCATTGCACATACGTCAAGCTGCCGCAGCGCTGATTGCCAGAGCAATCACACTATTCTATTGTATCCACTCCTTTACTGTTCATATCACAGTTGTCCAACCACAATGCCTAAAGGGTGGGCTCTGTGACTATTGCAGCTATTGGTACTTAAAAGCTGACATTGCACAAATATCTTGCGTTTACCCAGGCATATAAATAGCTCTCATAGTTCAGTGCAAAATTTGAACAAAGTTCTCCATAGGGCCTCTATGTATCATCATCATCATCATCAGCCTATACTAGTCCACTGCTGGACGTAGGCTTCCCCTAATGTGCGCCATTTCACCCTGTCTTCGGCTATTCGCATCCAGCTTCAACCAGCAGTGGACCAATGACCTTCTACCAATCTTCTTCCTCTATGTATACCGATGCGTTATTATAATCACAGAGTAGGTACACAGAAGTACTTCGCATACCTTCTTTATGATGTCTTCGTGGAATTTGGCGTTATAACTTAATATATGATTCTTCTATGATGTAGAATTAAGAAATTATATATATGGTCAGTAGGTAACTAATGATGATCAATAGATAAACTGCTACTAGTAAGAACTGGTCAAACATTAATTTTAATTGTATTGAAAATAATTATTTGAGTAAATATTCATAATGTTATTACTCGTAACTCGCGTCAACGTTCTTGTATGATACATACAACTCATATAACTATAATATGTTTTGGTAATTGAAATTATTACCTAAACAGCACTGAGATAAGAATTAATGTTGACTGCTTAGGTCAAATAAAAAAAACTTTTTATTTGATCTGAGGTTGACTTAATATAAAACGAAGTGGTTAAGTTATTTTTATCGTAGTTATTATAGTCAAAGGATTAGAAAAAGGAGTGTTAGTTCTCTCCTTCACCTTTTATTAGAGCTAGCTCCTAGCTAACTCTAATAAATGGTAACGCAGTCCATAAAACATCGTTATCATCAACCCATATACTGTCCCACTGCTGGGAACGGGTCTACTCTCAAATTGAGAGGGATTAGGCTATAGGTAGTCCACCAGTTCCACCACGCTGGCCTATTGTGGGTTGGCACTTGGCAGACTTCACACACCGTCGAGAAAAATTTCTAAACATGCAGGTTTCCTCACGATATTTTCCTTCACCGTTTAAGCAAGTGATAATTAATTATTAATACGCACATGATTTCAGTCACAGTCAAAGGTGCGTGCCTTGGCTTCAAACTCGTGTCCTTTGACTTGGCAGTCCAATGGTCACTAGGCTATTATCGTACAACATGTCAGGTATTATTTATTCCAAGGCATAAATTCAGGCACGAATCAATTCCATATTATATTTGACATAATAGTACAGACGCCAGCAGGTCAAGCTATCCTAACTGTCAAATTTCCCCAATTGAATATGAACCTTATTGTTTTGTGTTAAAATTGAAAATCAATCAAAGAAATTTGACAGATTGTGGTAGCTTGATGTGCTGGCTGATATACAGAGGCCAGCACATCAAGCATATAAATTTGACAGATTTTGGATAGCTTGACCTGCTGGCTGTACTGACCTTTTGAATAAAGAGCCATAGCAGCTCTGAGTTGAGCGTCAGTCAGACATCGTGTGAGCTACCGACTATAATTTAGAGAGCTCAATGACCTGAATACTCAAAAATGCCAAAATAAAGTAAAACATATAAACATAGTTGACAACAAAGTCGCTTCCTGCTGTCTATCTCTCTGTACGCTGAGATTTTCTGAACCACAAAATTTAATATTTTATTCCAGAATGTTTATGTAATAATTCAGTTTCCCTGTTTTATACTTACTGCTAATTATCTTGTAACACGCAAAATAACAAATCCATGCTGTTTAAAATTCAATGAACACATCCAATGTATTTATTTAGTTCACATAAATTGAACGCTATTTAAAAAACGAATCAATATAATTTGTTGTTCTTTTATTTGATGGCAACATTGCCCTTCCTCAGAGTGGCCAGTTAAGTTACCCTTTTTATGAGGAAAATTTTGTTTTCCAGCTATAGCAGCTACAGTTGACTTCTGAATCACGGCCAAGTTTTAGCGGCAGTTCATAATTTAATATTTTCAAAACACCTTGGCCACTTAAATAGCTACAATTTATAAACAAATGCTTCATTGTGTATGTAAACATAGCTATGATTATTCTGTCACAAATTATTTTCAGGGTAATTTTAAATGTAGTACAAAAGCACCATTTTTTTGTTTTTATTTTGATTCGATTGATATTCGAACGCGGAAGTGGTTTCGTGTATTGACGCTCGCATTGCGAAACATGTCCAATTGTTATTTTAGAAATATATAAACATGTCCAAATTATGGTGAATATCTTGTCGGTTCCGTAGTAAGAAAAGCAATACCAAAATATGGCCTCGCGAGGAGACAAAGGGAATGGAAATGGCGAGGAGCAGATCGTTGAGGTAAATCGATGTGGCCTACATATTTGACAGTTATGTTGAGTAGACGAGAGTCTTGAATGAGATGATGGTTGCAGACGCTGGCGGAGGTGTTCCGCTGCTTCATCTGTATGGAGAAGCTGGTGGACGCACACCTCTGCCCACACTGCTCGAAACTGTGTTGCTATGCGTGCGTGCGACGGTGGTTGACGGAGCAGAGGTCGCAGTGCCCGCACTGCCGCGCGGCGTTGCACCTCCACGAGCTCGTCAACTGCCGCTGGGTTGAGGAGGTCACCCAGCAAATCGAGACCATGCAGCAGAGTAACTCCGCTAGTCAAAGAGAGAGCTTTAGAGACAGGTGATTATTGCATACATTTCTGGCAAACATATCTCTGGTACAAGTTTCTTCATAAAGTAGGCAAAAGTTAATACATTGACGGTACATTTAATTATTGATTTCTGACACACTCTAATATTAGACTTTAAAATAAGACAACTCTTTCCAGATTTTATTGTGTATATTGATATTAATCCTGAAGTTTCGGACCCCTTACAGTGTCCATGGTCACAGGCAGACTCAGGATTAATAATCCCTACTAATATTATAAATGTAGAAGTAACTCTGTCTGTCTACACTTTCACTCCTAAACCGATGAACTGATTTTGATGAAATTGGGTACAGAGATAAACTAGACCTTGGAAATGGACATAGGCAACCTTTTGTCTCAAAAAGCCCTATGGGATACATGTGAAACCGCAGGCAACAGCTAGTATCATTATACACAATACAATCCATAAAGAGTTTTATTTCAATATATTATTAAGGTCAATTTCATAATGTTAAATGTAGAATTTGTAGAACATGATGTTATCAGTATTACTTTAAAACTATGTTTAATTGGAAGGAAAAGTATTCTGTGACCTTTAACAGAGTTATGAAGAAGGCAACACACAAGTAGGTTTGCCGACCGAGATATATTAGACCTTGGAGCTTTCTCCAAATAAATCTTACAAACTAAGTCGTATCAAGCAATTTAAGGATATAATAAATACACATAAAGCACCCTGACCAGGTGTCCGACGCACCAAGAGAAGCTGACGGTGTACTGTTGGACATGCCGGCGCTGCATCTGTCACCAGTGCGCACTGTGGGGCGGCACTCATTCTGGTCACACCTTCAAGCCTCTGGAGGAGGTGTATGAGCAACATGTCACGCAGATCCGTGATGAGGTGTCCCAGTTGAGACGCCGACTGATGGAGCTGATCAGTCTGGTGCAAGATGTGGTAAGAGTTATTAACATACAGTCTTTGCATTATATTTGCAAATTCTATATCTGGACAATAAAGTTGAAAGTGGTCAAAGATTTCAGTATTGTAAATACATCATTAAATCAATTAAATATTTAACCTTTTGACCGCCACGGACGTGTATAGACGTCAAACGGAAACTTGCTCACGACGCCAACGACGGCATGGCACGTCAAAAATAACACTTTTTTTTTGTTCGAAATAAATACCTATACAAAAATTTGTTGTTTTTTTTAAACTTATTATCAGATACTAGAATTTGTCGCTTGGCATAGAGAACACGGATTTTCGTTATTGATGTGGCGGTCAAAAGGTTAAAGCAGAAAAACAAACACATCCTTACAAAAATATGGTGATGTTAACTGCAGTTGATTACTTGCATTCTATTTTCAACCCTACTTTGAATAGAATAAGTATGATTTTTAACTGTAAATAGGAAAATGCATGCTCAGTTCTCCAGTTCTAAGGTCTGATGTCTTTTCTTCTGTTAGAAGTATAGTAATAGGTGCAAAGGTATGTGTATACATGTAGAAGTAGTAGTCTAGTAATAGTTGCTTCTTTTTAATATTGTTTAAGATGCCATAGTTGTTTTACATTGGAACTACAAATATTTCACAATTTTAATGCAACAATTGGAACTTATTTTTCATAGGAGCGCAATGTTGAATCCGTACGCGCCGCTAAGGACGAGCGTGTCCGTGAAATACGAAACGCCGTTGAGCTTATGATATCGCGCCTGGACTCCGCGCTGAAGGCGAAACTCCTCACGCTGATGGGCCAGAAGAACAGCCTCACGCAAGAGACAGAGCAGCTTGAACATCTGCTGCAAGAGATTGAACATCAACTGCATTCCAGTACTAGGTTGGTACTGGCGCCAAATTTTGTATATTCTTTAATTTTATAGTTAGTAGTAGTAATACTTTTTGAACGTCAGTTTTACATTTAGACAGAACCCTGCAAAACACCACCCTACAAATACATAACTATGTATATATTGCTTTCTATTGGCTTCCCATTTGAACAGTTGCTATTAGTGCCTACTATAATTGTTGCCAAATAGCAAATTAGAGTAATCATTTTTTACTCTGGCTTCCCAGTCATAATTATAGACCTCTTCCTCCATCTCAGAAGCGATGCTCCCACTAAAGCGAGCGAGCGTAACTGAGAAATCAGCCGCCGCTAGGCTGCGTCCGATTGGCCTATTGACAAATCCAAGACTGGCTTCTCTTTTTCCAAAATTGGCCCTTTTCTCTTCAAATAAACGCTTTACACTGTTGACTTAGCATGATACCTTATCATTACCAGAAAGTAAATGTTTATGGTTTCGGCCTCTTTTGTATGTGGAAGACATACAAAAGAGGCCACACACATCACATCTTGGTTGTCACAACATGGGGCTATTCTGTGTCATACAACAACATATAGCCTATACCTAGTTGGTTCAGGAGTCATAGAAACCTCAGTGATTGTTGTATTAAAAAGAATGGAGATAATTCCATTATGAAAGATATATTGTTAACTCAAAGCAATTGTTTCTTTGTTAAAACTTTTCGGTTTCTGGCTAAACTGTTAAGGAGCAAAGTTTTTAAATAAACTTAATAATTAATTAAACTTTAAACAATTAATAATATTATTGTGTTTCTTCTATCTTCATGCTATAATCTGTTTTGGGCTGACCAGAATGCGTACATCATCAAGTATGTTAGTATTGCTTTTAGTGTAACCATTCATTATTTCGATATTTTTGTTTGTGCAATATAATATGGTTGGCGCAATTTACGAGTGCGCGTTGTGTGATTTTGACTAATATAAGGTTCTCATAGGAATCGTGGGCACTTGTAAAATGCGACAACAAGGGTGATATCTCACTGGACGTTTCTAAATGGTGGATATTTAAATTTATGGCAAGAATATCTCACCTATTTTGCAGCGTTTCTGGGGTGATTCCGTGGTCGTTCCAAAAACGCTGCCGGAAACATCGCCATAGCGTCATAGCGAGATGGCCCCATCATCATCAACCCATATACTGTCCCACTGCTGGGCACGGGTCTCCTCTTATATTGAGAGAGATTAGGCTATAGTCCACCACGCTAACCTAGTACCGTCGAGAAAAATCTCTAAGGCATGCAGATTTCCTCACGATGTTTTCCTTCACCATTTTTGCGAGTGATAATTAATTAATAATACGCACATGACTTCGAAAAGTCAGAGGTGCGTGCCTTGGATTTGAAACCGAGACCTTTGACTTGGCAGTCCGTTCGTCATATTACTAGGCTATCACTGCAATATAGATATGATACTCCATTGTAATTTGAAATGTTTGCAGATCTGAATTGATAGCAAAGAGTGGTGATTTGTCGAAGATGATTCACCAAGTTCGTAAGAAGCCGATGGCGAGCTTCGTGACTGCACCCGTACCGGCCGATTTCCACAGGCAAGTGACGTTGTATTTCGCCGTTATAGGGATACGTGCTAGCTGCTATGAATGAACGATAGACAGGCTGATAGACTCAACCGTGCCTTATGATTTACGTTTCCAATGGACGTCAATGTTCTTATGTCATATTCATATGGATAGCTAACTTCTACGCAGTATTGTTTTCATTAGGCTCTAAAGCGTTTGCACTGTTGCGGACATTATATTCTATAACTCAGTTTGTAAATCTCTTCAATGACATCATATTGACCCTTTGCTAATGTGGGTGACGTGAATGGAAGGACGCAAGGAAGGGAGAGGCTCATACGAGACTATACTAGTATTCACAGTCTCTCCAATCGCTTCTCCCTTAGCGAAATCGTTCCGAGCTACGATAGCAGCACGTTCCCGCTGACGAACTTCACGCAGCTGCAGCACGCCGCTGCGCCGGTGTACTCCGCGCCGCTGCACGTCAACGGTCTCTGCTGGCGTCTGAAGGTGTACCCTGACGGTAACGGAGTGGTCCGCGGCAACTATCTCTCCGTATTCCTAGAACTTAGCGCCGGATTACCGGAGACATCAAAGTAAGTTCCTTTCTCTTAGAAGGTCTCTTAGGAAATAAATAAAATTTATTTATATAAATTTAATTGGGTTGCATTCATAATGTTTTTATTCTAATGTGATTTACCTTTGTTTATAGATCTGTTTCACCACGAATTTTGCTAAATTTATTCTGTCCAAAACGCATTCATAAATACTATGTTCACAATTATCTAGCTAGTTGCTTTATACATAATTAAATTATCTAATATTTGATATAACAACATATTGTTCACAAGAATCTTTTGGCCTAAGTAGGTAATTTGCTAAGCAACAATAAGTTTACACAATCTAGTTTACACTTGTGGTGAGACAGTAACATTTACCACTTGATTTGATTGCACAACCCAAACCTTTAATAACCCGATTTGTACCCTGTAAGTGATTACCGAATAATGTAGTGTTTCGTTATTACAAGCTCTGCTAAGTTAAGAGTAGGCAAGAGGTAAGTGTGGGCCTGCCATAGGCCTTCGCTCTTTAGCTGTAGTGCAGTCCATTTGCTAGCATGCTGTTGGTATTTAAGATGTAATTTATATAGAAAATACGGTGACAAGTAAAGTGGTATGGACACGGCAACTTGTTTTATTTTCTGCGTCATTGCAGAATGTAGGTCACCATGCTTAGAAAGTCCATATTTAATACAAATTGAACATAAAGACACATCTTCACAGTTAAAACATCACGCCTGTGCATAATAGAAAAGTATTTTTATGCAAACTTAACCACTAACTTTGTGAAATTTGTGAAGATGAAAGTTTCTTTGGTATTTTAAAAAGTAGTAGCACAAGGTTGGTTCTATTGCAATAACAAGAATATTTTTACCAAAGGTTACTTGGCACAGGCTCTGATAAATGCCTGTTATCTGCTTCTCTACCTTGTGGCTCCTGCATAGATGATGTATTTGTCACTTCTGTATAAATATCGTCTTACATCTCTTCTGTGTGCTCACTCAACATGCTCCGTTGCTATTATAATTTTAATGATAAGTGATAAATTGACATCATACTGACGATCGAAATTTTAGTTGACTATTATTATTATTTCAAACAAAAAAGACTCAATTTTAGTCAATATCAGCATGATAATCAGTAAAACTATGAGAATTAGTTCTTTCAAGCTGTTTAATTTATTTAACCTTCTCATTAGTATTAAAATTTAAAAATAAATATTTATTTCTCCTAAAAAATCATTATGTTACGTATAAGTTCACTGTCTAGATCGCATAATGTATATGCGAGCGTGCGGTTGAAATAGAAGTGGTGAATAAGAGTAAACTAGAGCAAATATTATAAATTGTAAAAGTTTTTACCAACATACAGACAACTTTACACCACTTTACAACATATATAACTATCCTAAGTATCCTTTCGTATTCATTTAATCGGGCATTACCACATTGATTTACCACTTAATACAATATATGTACATATTTATAAGTGCACACCGAAGTCACATTCAAACTGAATTATTTTTCAAATTGGTACAATTTACGGCGTAAATGATGTTAAATTATCAGTTATTTAATTGAAATAAACATGCAAATAAATCTATGTTAAGCTAGCTTATCATTGTTTCATACTGTCTTTGGCGACTTCTTAGACAACTTTTAGATACTATCTTGACTGATTGCTGTGCATAAGCATCATATTGTACAGTATCATAGACATTGTATGAATTCATAATAAATTATACTCCATCTCTATCAAAAAATCTGTATAGAATAGAGAAACTGAGTTGTCCATTGCTGATATTTGAACGTAGGAAGTAAATCATACCTAGAACTTCGTTAGAACTGGCTCGAGACTTTGTGGCCTTATTTGTTTGTTCGTCAATCTGTCCTATCTGTTACATATGTTAGAGTTGCTTAGATCTTAGAGGTTTACTGTTTAGAAGTAGAAACAGCCATGTAAGTAGACAGTTCAGTTCGAAACCGTAGGGCAATCTTAAGATAAACTAAGAGACTCTTTGGTATAGTACAAATGTGTCATGAAAAATATGTCAAGTCTTATGATTTCTACAACATACTTTTTGCGGTTTGCTGAAAATTATCAAGTGCTTGGGTAATTTTCAGCAAACCGCAAAAAGTATTGATTTTAAAATATAAAGATGCCGATATTGCTTTGTTTGGGATAGTTTGAATTCATTGCATTTACTTTTGCAGACAATTATTTTCTTCAAAGCCATATCTACCGATTATTCTGAATTGTCAATAACTTATCCATATTTACAATTTCTTTTTGTGTAGTAAAAATCATTTTACGTAGCACTGATTCTTCGAATTCTTTGATTCCCGAACATCAAAGAAGTCTTGTTACAATGAATAATATGTCCCAGATACGAGTACCGTGTGGAGATGCTGCATCAGGTCTCCCGGGACCCCTCCAAGAATATAGTGCGGGAGTTCGCTTCCGACTTTGAGGTCGGGGAGTGTTGGGGCTACAACCGTTTCTTCAGACTTGACCTGCTCGCCAGCGAGGGGTACTTGGACCCAGACACTGACACCCTTATACTTAGGTATGTGTTTTGTTGTATGTTTCACCCAAATACAAAAGAAATGGCGACAATCATCAGTTATAATCAGTATGTAATCAGATTGGATCAATAACTTTAAATTGAAATAAGACAAGTTCCGTGATGACAGTGTCTTAATCATTTAATCATAGAAGATGCTATCGCATTCTGATTGACTGCGGATTATACATCCTTTATCTCTCATATTTTCTTAATTTATTTGCGTAAAAGATTCCAAGTGCGCCCGCCGACGTTCTACCAGCGGTGCCGCGACCAGCAGTGGTACATCAACCAGCTAATCACAATGCAGAACCAACACATCCTGCAAATTAATGATCTCAAAGAGGTGACATATAATAATAAATATAATTATGTATCATTATTAGGTTAACCCTCTGTTATAGTCTGTACCTAAGCCTAAGCCTAATAAAGAATTTTATCCCTCCGGCGGCAAACAATCTCCTCGTTTTATGTAGTTATGCACTTAAAAGTAAAAAGGTCGTAGAAAACTAGAATACCAATTTTGTTTAGTCATTTACGTTCTTATAAAAGGCCAGGTTAAGAGCCTATGATTATGCATGAGAAGATTAATGAATGTAAATGAAGCGAAAGTGGTGTTCCAGAATTTTAGGAAGTGGAAATCTATATTCTCTGCCTACCCCAATAGGAAAGAGGCGTGAATATAACGTATGTGTTTCAATTTTATTGTTATTTTGGTAAATCAAAGGCCCGCAACGCAATTGCAACCCCTCTGGTGTTGTGGGTGTCTATGGGCGGCGGTGATCACCTACCATCGGGTGACCAGCTTGTTCGCTTGCCTCACCATTACATAATAAAAACTTAGCGTAAAATAATGTACTTAAAGTACCAGTCTCCTTCCCACAGCGTCTTTCCTTAGAGATGTCTCGCAACTCTATGGCGGCGACCCGCGCCGCTCAGAACGGCTCCAACACTTCGCAGTCCAACGCTGGGAGTAATGACACGGACAACCCGTCGCAGAACAACCCTGTCGATGGAAACAGCCTCAGTGATTCCATTGTGTTCGGCAACCAGTGGAAATTTAACACGCCGCATAGTATTATGAGCGGACAAAGGCTCACTAGTCCAGGTTGGTGAATTTTTTACTTAATTTAAACGGAGAGTGTGCATCAGAACTGCACAATCTATGTCTGCCGTCGCTCTTTTACCATCGAACAACCAGGTAAACTGAAAAGCGACACCGTTTCATGGTGGAAATTCCCGAAACCCGCACTAAGCGTTTTGCGTTGACATTCCTTATCCGTACAGCGAGGGAATGGAATCAGCTGCCTGAGTCTGTATTTCTTGACGTGTACAATTTGGGGGATTTCAAGTCCCGAGTGCATAGGTATCTACTAGGTAAGCGTGCTACATCTTAGACCACATCGTCACTTACCATCAGGTGAGATTGTGGTCAAAAGCTAACCTATCTCGTATATAATTAATAATGTTTGTTTTAAATAAATGTAATTTTCTTTCTTTCTTTCTATAAAAAAAAAGTTAGGAGTGGTGATCTATGCTGTTTAATGTAAATTGATTGTTTTATAATAATAAATAATATTATAGTTTAAAAATAAATTAAGAAATTCTTTTATATTTTACTATCTATATCCGGTGATAAGTTAAACATATAAAATAACAAGTCCACCATATTTAATTTAGAAGGATTTTATTTTTTGTACGTATTCTTTTCAGTAAAGCCTTTAATTTAATATCCATATCTTGTTGGTATATAATAAAATGTAGTCCGCCATCTTGGGGCGTCCACCATATTGGATTTAGTGTGACGTCATTTTATTTTCCTATTCTTCTCAGCAAACCCTTTTAATTGATACTCATATCATGAGTGCATATAAAATAACTATTTCAACATCATCACTAAACATGTATGCCAAATTTTAGGTAAAATTTAACTTCCAAAACGCGTTAGCAAAAATAATATCAAATAGGTGTATTTATTTTTGAATTTTGTTTTAGGTTCGTAATTGAAATAGTTAAATAAAAAAATCTAAACTTTTTCGAATTACCATTTTATACATACATACCATCACGCCTGTATTCCCCGAAGGGTTAGGCAGAGGTGTACTAATGTACACCCACATTTCACCGGTATGTTTAGGTCCCATGTAATAGGGGGCGAGTACCATTTTAATAGGGGGAGAGTACCATTTTATAATGGCAAAAAAATAAATAAAGAAATTAACAGTCACAGGAACTTTATCGCATCACCGCGCCGGTGCTCTAAAGTTTAGATGCTGATCATTTGAGTTACGGAAGCCTGGCTAAAATTCTATACGGTATGGTCAGATGTTATACAAAGCTGGCACTTGTTATTTCTAACAACTCGTGGTTAGCTCGTGGCGGCGTGTGCGCAGGTGTGCTGAACACGGGCATGTTCGCGGACGAGTCGCGCAACAACGACGTGTCGAGCGCGGCGGCGGGCGCGTTCGGCTACGGCGACTACCCGCCGCTGGAGCGCCGCCACCAGCCGCACCAGCCGCATCAGCCGCACCAGCCGCACGCCACGCATGCGCTCGACGCCGGGTACAACCTGCCCTCCACCTCGCGGTAATATAACTACATAATTCAATACGATTCACATTCTGAAACGCCTCGCTAAACGCAAGTTACGGTACAAATCATCATAAAAAACATATTGAACTTCTTTAATAGGTATTGAAAGAATCCAATATTTGCATAATGGAAATATATAAAACCAGTATCGTTTTCAATTAGTATGTAATGGAGAATGGCAGGTTTGTATGGGAATTTCGTACCGGTAATAAAATTTTGTGTTTTGGGATATTATTTGTTAAATTCCCTTTTTAAATTCTTAGATTTTTAGAACTTCATGGGACGTAAAAGTTATAACCAGTTTTATTTTTTAAGGTTATGTACTAGTGTCCCAATATAGATTGTTAATAGGTATATAAACATTGTTTTTGTGATACAAGTAAATGTTCTAAATTGCTTGTTGCTATCTTTGTAATGTTTTACTTACTATTAAGTAGGTAGATTGTGATACTTAGTGGGGTGCCTGGTTAGGAGAAACCCATTTCCAGCAGTTGACTTTGTAGTCCACTGCTGTAGTGGACTTTGTAGTGCACAGGTTGATAATGATGAAGTCTGGAATATCGCCCGCAAAGTGTTGTTAGCTTATCAGTTTTTATCGGATACATTTCGGAGAATGTGCATCAGATCTCCACGATCTTATTCCCGATTCACGATTATGTTTATGCTATTTCTATTTATAAATAATTAATTATCATTTCGATATTTGTGTTATTTTACTTCTAAAAACATAACTGCGTTTAGTTTACGATTTTATTACATTTATTTATTAAAATATTTCTATTGTTATTATTAATTAATCCGAAGTTCTAAAAATAATATATTTTCATGAAAATAAATGGTTTAGTTGCCTTAATAAGTGGTATAAATTCTATAACAGAACAACAAAAAAAGTATGCGGTACGAAATCTGCCGTTCGCCTTTGCCAAAACCTAATTTTCAATGTCCATTGACGTCTTTGACGTCGTGAGAACTTTTTCGCTCGACGGCTATGCACGTTGTTAGATTCCATATGCATTTTTAATTTATAAATATAGGATGCGGCGGTAACTATACCCTATTCCAATCAAACGTGAAAACTTAAACAAGCCATCACTCAACATAAAATCGTCGATTTCACACTTATTTCGTTTTCACTGCATTAAATTCTGATGTCGGAATCTTCAAAAATACTGTCGCTATCATAATCTATCTAGAGAGACAGACATACAGTTACTTCCGCTGAGGTTAAGACGAATTTTAATGAATTTTGGTATGATAAGACCTTGAATAAGGATAGGCTTTGTCTCAAAAAGTCTTTTGTGGTGCGAATAAAGTCCGAGATATAGTCCAGCCAGTTAATATATAGTGGCATACAGGTCCGCGAACTCGCTGCACGTGTCGGGGACGGACAACATGGCGCTGGTGAGCCTGCACACGCTGCTGAGCGCGGCCAACGCTCCCAGCCGAGTGCCCAGCAAGCTCACCAACAAGCGCTCCGGTGACCCGAGACCAGACAAGCACCACGTGCCTGCCAAGGACTCCGCTCTCACCGGTAGCTTGCCAACGCACTTCCCTACTCATATTATTATATTTCAGGACCACTATGTTAACAATAAAATAGAATGACTACTCTCGTTCATTTAGTGACTCGTAAGTAGGCTAACGACAACACATTTATTAGATCCGAATTTTAGATTGCGACGACAATGTTGCCCTGGTTTCGCCTGGTCAACGGTATCTACTTCTCCTAAGCTCACACTTATATCAAAAGATCCGTCATTTATGTAATGAAAATTACCGACCTTGCTATTGATTACACGACAATGATTACACATCGATATTTTTCGTATGAAGTATATATTATTTCCTATCTTGTTTGTAGGTTGACTTAATACTTTATTCGTAACTTACAGCAGTATCAAGCAGCCCTGTGACTGAAGTGAACCCGGCGGTGGCAAACGTAGTATTGTGTTCGTCTATCTCGTCGCCGGAACTGAACGCGAGTGGCAAGCTAGACGCCGCTGAGCCGGCGCCGCAACATCCGCTGCACGCTGCCTCGGAGAGCAGCAGTGATACCGGCGTAAGTTTAACTCGTTTAGAAACCGATGGATAGTAATCTATGTAAAATCGGGTCTGAGTATTTGTTAATATGAAACTTTGTTTGTAAATTCATCCAAAGCACATACAATGATAGCCTAGTGATATGACCATGGTCACAAGTCAGAATCCACAGCATCCGTGACTTCGAAATCAAATGTATAATATTTATCATTGTCCTAAATGGCAAAGGAAAACATCTAAGAAAACCTGCATGTGAGCTCTGACAATCCAGAATAGCCTGAAGTGGTGGACTATAATAGCCTTCTCATTCTGGCAGAATAGCAGTTTCATGTTATCAACTTACAAAATTACATGTTTAGGATTTGATGTTCAGCGAACTAGAAGTGTTCGCTGATGAGAACAACCCCAGCCACGTGGACGAGAATTCAAATGAAGAGAACGATGTCGACGATGAAACTATGTCAGGTAATACTGCCTCCCATTCCTCAATACATTTTAATATGAGTCAGGATTCCTGTTTAATATGTACATGTTTATATCTTCATTGGGTGTGAGAATGCTCATGGTAGTATATACAGGGTGTAACAGGGGGGGTAGGTAATCGTAAGTCAAACGACGGGGGACTTTAATACCTATCGATATGACCCCCATATATGTTCCAGATTTTTGTGAAATTTGAGTAAAAGACCGGATTTTAGTATAAAAGTCGTTACTGTAGCTTACCTAGTAGACCTGCTTGCATGTTTTTTTTTCTAAAATTCGTTCAATAGTGGGTCTTAATGATCACGATACCGATTTGAGTCATAATCCTATCATAATAAAGTAAAAAAATAATTCTGCATAAAAGTTTTGCAAGTCGAATTATTTCTAACAACTTTCAAGGCCTCTATATATGTATATCAAATGTACTCAATTCAAAATTATTGTCTTCATCAAACTACCTTAAGTCTACTTTATAACATGTCTGAATACTTTTTCAAATATATTGACTTAATTTACAATAACAACTGCATTTTTGCGATATTTAAACAAAATGTAAGGTTAGACCAGACCTGGATTTTCAGGGGAGCTTTTGGCTTTTGAAATAAATAGTATGTTAGTACTTAAACAAATAAAAATAAAATAGATAAATGTACTAAGGTATCCCATATCCAATAAATTGATAAATTGAATTCATTTTTACATTATGCACTACAAGTTATAGGTTCAAAATAATTCAGAATTTACATTGGAGGTATTGGACACTGACAGTTCATTAATGGTATGCAGTATAAAAAAAATGGGCATTACTAAAGTCGATAGGCGATTGTAAAAATGGCGCATACCTTTATCCGGAAACCAAAAAGTACAAATTATTCTTAATAAAAAACTATCCCAGTATAAATAATAATTAGGTAGGTCTAGTTAAAAAAAAATATTTTATCTTTTCCATACCATTTTTTGGCACTATATTTCTCAAGAGCCCATTCTTACATTTTTAATGTTGTTTATGACAAACATAGTTTAAAAGTATTAATCATCTGAGTGAGTTAGCATCCCGTTGCGACGCATTCTATCCTCTCCCCGCTTCCTAACCCGTGTGGTGGCAGAGGGCACGTCAGGCTCGTCGGGCTGCTCGTGGTGCGCGCCCCGCGTGGGGGCGGGGGGCGTGGGGGCCATGGGGGGCGCGGGGGGCGCGGCGCGGGCTCGTGCGCGTGGGCCTTGCGCACGCGCCACTCGCGCGCCCCGCCCCGCCCCCTACCGCCGCTCGCGCCACCAGCGCTAGCCGCCTGCCGCCTGCCGCCTGCCGCCTACCGCCTGCCGCCTACCGCCTGCCGCCTACCGCCTGCCGCCTGCCTCCTGCTGCTGGTCCACCCCTCACCGGTCCGCCTCCCACCGCCTCACCCTTCCTGAAAATTCCTCAAGTACACAACTTTCAAGACGTCGATATATTTATTCATTGTTATAATAGTAAAGCAAATAGAAGCCCGCGGTGGAGTCTAATTTAATAAATATTAATAAAGGATACCCGCCGCCGAACTTTTGATTTTAAATGCCCAGAATCCGTACCAAAGCCGCAGTAAGTAGCGTCAATATTAGGGTTGAACCCCACTTGATCACACGGCAGCACGCCGCGCCCCACCGCCGGCGGTGCGACAAGTGTTGGGAACCCTGAAACAACATGCCCTTCATCACTTTTGATTACAAAACGTTGTGGCGTGCTATGATAACATTGACGCTTTCTGCAAAGAACTGAAGAATATAGTGACTTGGCTTTGCGCGACTGACCTATTTAACAATATGAAGAGATTTTTAGTTATTGTTTAACATATTGTTACTTATCGAAGTGTGTTTACTAAATGAACGCTTACGCCTACACAGGTTATTATCAATACTCAGTTATCAATTTGTTAGCGTATACCAATATGTATGTACATTTGTGTTATAGGTACTATTATACCTAAATTTGTGGGCGCGGTGCGTGTGATCAAGTGGGGTTAACCCTTCATGGAGATTTTTCGTGGATATCAATATTGATAATGTGTTGTATATCAGGCGAGAACGACATAGAGTCTGCGAGTGGCGGCGGCGGTGGGTCGGGCGCGGACATCCTGCGGCGGCTGGTGTGTGCCGTGGCCGCGCGCGGCGTCACGCCGGCCGGCTCGGACGTGCCGCCGCGCGCCGACGGGCCGCCTGCGCATGCGCAACACACCGCGCATGCGCCGCACACCTCGCGCTACGACTACGACCCGCAGCTCTCCACCGCCGCGCACACCGACATGCTCCTGCTCAACCTCATGCGCATGAACGGCTTGACGCCCAAACATTCTAGACACGGTAACATTCTCTGTTTTATTATTTGTGTTTCATGTTTGTTTCTATAGGTATAGGCATAAGGAATGAAAGCATACTAGTGAGAATTCAAAGTGGTATCGAAAGGCAACATCGCAGGAAGTAATCTCCAAACTTAATGCAGAAGAATGCCAAGTAGAGCAATGCAATTGCAGAAAGCTCTCGGACGACTAGATTGCAAGAATTTCCTTGCTTTCGTTCGTATGTTTCTATTCGCTTAGGAATAACCCAACCAGTTATATAAAAGTACTACATCATGGTACAATAATAACATATATTCTCTTCCCGTGCCAGCTAAGTCACGTGAATATCCAGTGACGTCATCCACAGTTTGACGTTTGATATGTTGTCACTGTGTAATTAAAATAGACACGCATGTATACAGTTTCGTGTTCTTAATTTGTTTAGTTAATAAAGATAGAAATAAGTGGGCTCATAACAATTTATTTTACATAATATATCTCGAATTAAATCAGGTTAATGTTATTCAAGATATCAAGCAACGGCAACACTGATCGTGATATTCGCGACGTCACCGTTTACTAACTTAGGAAGAGAATACCTGGTGTGTACATATAATTGTAGACGCTAGCAGGTCAAGATATCCAAAACTGTCAAACTATCCCAATCGAATATGAACCTTATAGCTTTGTATTAAAGTTGAAAATCTATCAAAGAAATTTGAGTAGCTTAATGTGCTGGCCTCTGTACCATGACTTACATAATAAAACTTTGGCAGGTGGAAAGCGTCAGTGGTGCAGCGGCGGGCCGAGCGAGCAGACGTACGGCAGCCGGCGGAGCAGCAGCAGCGGGCTGGCGCCGCGCCGCAGCCCGGCCGGCGCCGCCGCCGCCCCGCGCCCGCGCCGCGCACTCCCGCTCTCGCCCGGACAGCTGCGCCGCAGGCCCGACAGACATCCTGCCACTTGTATGTACCCTCCTTCACATTGAACAACTTTACCAATCCATTCTCGATATAAACAGGAATAATAGAATAGGTCATACTACTAGTAGGTACTATTACATTTATCTTGTATTTTATACAAGAAAAAAGTACCTAAAAGGACTTAGGGGAGGCCTTTGCTCAGTTCTGCTGACGATTGCTACAGTGCTCCCGTAGTCCAGGCCCTATAGTGGTGACGCGAAACGCCGAGGTTGGTTTTAGTCGGTAGATCGCTCTTTTCAGAGGGGAGTCCGACACACCCCACCACTGTCTCCGGAGCGGTGGGTAGTGCATAAAGCATTTCCAATCTCGTCAACAAAAAAAAGGCCTTTGCTCAGCAGTAGGACCTAAATATGGATTAAAAAAATAACTTTTCTCTTCATTGATGGTTTAAGAATATTTTATGTTACTTAGTTGTATGAATTCAAGTACCAACGTTTCGAAATACCAGCAATGTATAAAATTAGTACAAAGCACAAATATTGCAAAGCTTAAGAATTCAGAAAAATATTTTTGCGGAATAAGGAGCAACAGCATCTACCCTATTTTAAAATATATAAAATGCGACATGGATCATAAGCAACGTTAGCGAGTGCGTTTGTATTTACGCAGTAAACATTTACAGCGAATGCGGTAAACTGTCAAAAGTTAGTTCGTATTTGGTGCACGTTCGTTATAATTCACGTGGCGTTGTGCTCATGCGCATGCATGTTGTTGCAGCGTGCGTGGGCGCGTTCGCGACGCCGCCGGGCACTCCGGGCACTCCGGAGCGCGGCGCGGCCTCGCCGGTGTCGTCGCTGGCGCTGCACGACTACTGGCCCTCCGTGTCCTCCGTCAGCGACAACGACGACGTTGAAGCCGTCCTCGATTACAACGTAAATAACGATGTTCAACTTAATGTAATGTATTTGTTTTTTTTTATTTCAATGACACTCGCACCTCAAAGCTTAGATTCGATCTAATTTATTTAATACTAACCCGGTTTTTTTAAGTTATGTTGAATGATTCTCTTCATAATTATTAATCATTACGATACTTGACGTCGACATGCACATTTTCAGTTTCACTTCGACCAACTATACTTAGATTTAAAGCATTTTGTCATCCATTATGTCCGTTTAGTTTCACCGTGTGTTGTCTTGTTTTGTTGTGTGCGCAAATTCTAAGTAGATAAAGATAGATAGATATATCGTATTTAGATTAGATGTTTACGAACAATTATTATAATGGAGTACAGTTCAAATAGTTTATAACACGTGATATAATATTCCAGGACACGCTGTTCGATATCTTACTGAACAGTCTTTCAATCGACGGCAACAACTCGTCGGGCGACGGTACCGGCGGGAGCTCGGAGGCGCGCGCCCCCACGCCCCCCGTGCAGCCGTGGAGCCCGGCCGGGCCCCCCGCGCCGCCCCCGGCCACGCCCCCCGCGCCCCATGCGCCCCACGCGCCCCCCGCCGACCGCGACTGACCGCGTCGCGCCCGCGCCCGCCACCAGCACCGCTACCGCCGCGAGTACCATCACTAGGCACGAACAGTACCGACCGATTGGAGTGAACATGTCTACATAACATTGCCCCGCTAACCGATCCTCGCCATTAAACAAACAGCTTGTAGGTACGACGTCAAGAAATATACTTTTATAACGGCGCCAAGACATCTAAGAACTGATGTTTATCCCGTGTATTATAAAACATGCGTTAAACATGAGCACTTCAGTTGGTTCGTACTGCGCGGAACCCAACCGACCCGACCTCGCCGTCGTGAGTCGCCGCTGACGTCACGTGACGAAGTGGGCCGGCGCGAGTTTATCCGACTGGCGGGCCGCCTCTCCCCGGCCCTTGTGTAGTTGCGATTCCCTCTCCTCCTCGGCCACCCAGGCCTGTGACCTGTGACCTGTCCCGTCTGTCCCTCGCTATGTTGTTAAGCTTTGTTATGAGCGGGGTGTGTGATCGACCCTTGCTCGCACCGCCGTTCTAGTAACGTTTTTAGATTTAATTTTGGCACAATTATACTCCTTATGATATTCGAGTGTGCTGCCTCAAGTTTTTTTTTTGAGGGATTCGTGTCTTTTCGACACAGTTAGGTAGATGTGAACTTGTATGAAGAGTACGGGCATTAGGTAGAAAGACTCAAAATTTAAACGATCTCTTATATTTATTTTTTTAGTCATTATTAACGTTTATCAGTACAATTATAAACTAGGATGAACCGGGTTTGATTCGCCTGCCAAAAATATTAGAGTGCTATTTTTTGTTCTATGATTTTAATATATTTTTATAATTAAATTAGATATCCCTGCATTATCAGACCTGCGATAATGTTTTCGCATTTGTAACACTTCGTAAATAATCCACATTTCAGTATTTACTAAGAAACGCTTGCCATCAGCCGTATACACATTAGATTTTCCCGTAGAACTTTGTAAACAGTTTTATCTAAATTAGAAAGAAATATTGAGATTGATTTTATTACAATGAATTCATGAATACTCAGCAGTCGTAAGTCAAGTCGCAAATCCGCTATAGCTATACGAAACTCTCGGGTACCGGTCGGGAGACATGAAGTCGGGACTAAAGTTCCCATGTAACATGCGCTTTACGTCCACTCGCTAGTGTCAGAGTGGTCTCCCGGTCGGTAGGCTGACAGTTCTCTCTCGTGTCGATAGTTCAAATTGATGTTTTATGTGATTGTATTGATGTCCGGTTGCACCCGGACGTAGTAGACAAGTGTTAAGTATTTAATGTATTAGTTATGTAGATTGACATGACTGAAAAGTTCAAAGTGTGTGATGATGTTATGAGGGTCAAGTATGGAGTACCGTTAAGACACGTTATATGTATTATAATACTCTTTCCAACAATTGATTGTATTTTTGACAGTTAGCTTCATCTAATCAAATAGTGATGTCCTAATGCGTTTCCGATTCGATTTCTAATAACAATAGACTTTATTGAAAAATAAGTTTTAATCGATCTAACACATTATTTTATATTTGCTTACTGGCATCACCAACGACGTCGCGATGCCAGCTTACTGCACTGTCGCATGCAACGAGACTCCCATGCTAATCACTGCGTTTCCTTCATTTTTCATACGTCGAGTTGGGTATTAATATACTTCCGTATTGATTTACGTTTAAATTCTAACGTATAAGGCTTTTGCTGATGTAACTAGTAAGTCTAATTGTCTAAACAATTACTTTCGATACATTAATTAGCAGCGAATTTTAATATTTATAACGCAAATCAATTATCATTATTTTTTATTCACCGGAGACATTGTCATTTTAATGTTTTTATAGGGAAATAAATAGAATACATAAATATCATTAGATACGTTTGTATATTTTTAACCTCGCATTTTTAAGTTTACTTCTACGCATCTTGGAATAGTTACGTTCACTAAGCGGCTGTCAAACGTATAATAAAATATTGGAAAGATTATAGATCAGTTACTGTTGATGTGTTAACAAAATTATAAAATTAATATATTGAATTACATTGCCGAATAGATATTATTTAGTTTACTTTAGTGAAATAAAGTAATTGAAAATAATAAAAAAAATACAATTCCATGGGTACAAGTTAACTTTCTGATTAAAAACCAGAATGTTTGAATTCTTAATTATATTTTTGATTCCATGTAACAAAAAGTTATGTATTGATGTAATGATTAAATGGATGTAATACATATTATTAAAATGTCATAAATTCGTTTTATTTACTTATCACATTTTCTTACCTAAATCTCACCTAAATGAACACTAGTATTACAAATATTTAAACGTAAATACTAAAAGAAACTTACAAATATGATGAAATGTTATTATTTGGGTGTTGGTATAACGTAATGTACTTCTACCCGCATATTCGATTTTATTAGCCATCCATACGAAGAAATACGGTTTCAGCAGTTGCGATGTCGACGTGTACGGAGGTGGTCATCGCTTTCCTCTAGGTTAGCCGGCAAGTAAGTACTTGTAGTTGTTTATAAAGTCGTCGCTGTTGTGCTGTTTTTAAGTATCACGCGAAGTTTCGTTTGCGCATAACTCGCAATGTTTGTGCGTCCCGCGATAGTAAGAAAACAATAGATTCGTGAAGTGTAATGTGATTTTCTGCTAAAGTGTGCAGTGAAAACTTAGGCAGTCGTTTTACTGTGGGAACCTGCGCTTGAACGTGGCATTTGGTAAGTAATTTATATAACTAGCTACATAGTAATAGTACATTTTCAAGTGTGAAAACGAATTGTGAATAATTTATCGCAATGGCGGGAAAAAATAATCAGCTGTTTTCCTAAACAATGGCGAATAATGGCGGGCGATCGGCCATAGCTAAAAGAATGAGGTTTGTTTTTTTTGGCTTTTCGCGGATAGCGTTTCAGCCACATACAAAATGGGGAATTCAAAGTTTTCTTTATTACAGAGAAAACAAAAGTTATATTTGAGTGAAAGTTTTATTTATTAAAAACGTACAAGTTGAAATTATGTATTTAAATACGAAGTTGCATGAAATGAGCAAGCAATAGGTACATTAATTTATTTGTACTATTTATTGAACACGATCTTTTTTGTATCGAAACTTTTTTAAGAACAAAGCAACTCAAATAATAAAATAAAAAAAAAACCCTATAACTCACTTGTGAATAATAGCAATGAAAAAGTCACAGTTTGATTATAGGTATGATTACGTGCCTAATTGCGGTGAAATAAGAGCCATTTTATGAGCAAGTGTGTTGAAAATATCTTTCGAATCCTCGATCCTCTCTTCGAATGAGTAATCGTAAAATTAAGTCATGATGCTGGTTAAAATTGTTCACGGACAAATGATTTCTATTTACCTTATAAAAATGGAGGGAACTTTGAATTTAGAATGTTCCTTTTTTATCTCATAATTTAAAACTGAATCGAAACTGACTGCGTGTCACCGAAAAAACTAGATAATATTTGCAATTGAACTGTGTTATGAATGTGAATTCATTATGACTGTGTAGTGACACTAGTTACCATTGCTGTATATACAAAAGTAAGTATCTACTCTGTGATGGGGCTATACAGTAAGTTGGTAATTAGTTAGTCAGGCTTTCACAAAACGAGTGCGCTAGGATAGAGTACCTACAGGTTGACTAAAAAGGCAGTGTGTTTGACTGGTACCGGACTGTCCAACCAAAATAATTTGAATGTGCTGCGATAATTTGTAGGGTTGTTGCAAAAATGTGTCCCTAAAGCTGTTTGTTTGATGGAAATGGATTCAATTTCATTCTATCGAGTTTATTTGATTTGGTGATAATTTATACCTATTCAACTATTAGATCCTATAAAGAATACGTAATTATAGTTCAGGTAGGTAAATCGTATCTAAGTGTATTACGATTTACTTAATACAATAAGAAAGAGTAGACGGATTTTTAAGACAAAGATATATGAGAATAATACAAGTTATACATATAATAGTATATGTATAGTATAGGGTAGTTGCTAAAACTCATTCCATAAACGGTTCCTTCATAGTTTTGTTTGTCTCTTTTCCCTTTAAATAATAAGAAAAAATATAATCACATTAACCATTTCAGTAATGTCTGCTAATATTACCTATCAAATTAATATACTTAAATCATTATATCAGATTTTCATGAGAACAATGTAGTTTAATGTGTATTATTATATTAATCATAACATACCATCACGTCTGTATTCCCCGAACGGTTAGCCAGAGGTGTACCAATGTACACCCACATTTCGCCGGTATGTTTAAGTCCCATGTAATAGGGGGCAAGCTTATTGCCATTAACCGGGCACAAATCCGGACTCCGGGCTGCTATTGAAAATGTCATAGAAAAACCCAATAACACTGCTCGACCTGGGGATCGAACCCAGGACCTCTAGAGTAGCAGTCGCGCTCAGGACCACTAGACCAATGAGGCAGTCTAATTATACCAAACTATTAAAGAAAAAAATGAGATTGCCATTGAATGTAAGAGCTGACCAGCCTCGACAGACGGCACCCGTTCACGAGTATGACGTGCGTATCGGCGTCGTTCCACTCAATCATGTTGCAGGAATAAAACGATCCGACACACAATGCCACCATCAGCAGGACATTTTATGTCAGGGCATGACAAGCTCAGACCGCTAGGCAACTGAAGGGCACATTGTAATTTTAAGTCATTATAATGCATAATATCAATAAATGCAACATCAATGGCTGCATGACTCTCATACTTTACATTTCATATTTTTACAATTTGAATCTAAACATTTCAATTTCAAAACCATAAATAATATGTTTAATTATAATAATAATACGTGTACTTACCTATGTACTTACCTATGTACTTACCTATGTACTTACCTTTGTACTTGCCTATGTACTTGCCTATGTACTTACATATGATGTACTTTCCTATGTACTACTTATATACTTGCCTATGTACTTACCTATGTAGTTACCCATGTACTTACCTATGATGTACTTTCCTATGTACTGCTTATATACTTACCTATGTACTGCTTATGTACTTACCTATGTACTACTTATTTACTTGCTTAACTTTGTACTACTTATGTAATTACCTATGTACTACTTAATATGTAAATGAAATAACATGCTTCTACATCTATTTAAATATAAGTTTCAATAAAATAATAGTAACATAACATACTATATTCTCAGTGACAGAAAATTCTCTTACGGAGAACATTCTCTCGACCCATCACTAGTTGGGGCATAATATGTCCAACAGTGTACAGTTTTGTGTAGGTACCTACTTATGTTTATGCTCCAACTGCGTCACATAAATTTCTTTAAATCGGCGGTTGGCAAAAATATCATTGTTATTCTGATGTATAAATAATAATACTGTAGTTTCATCAAAATTAGTTCAGTAGTTTTAGCTTGAAACAGTAACAAACATCCATCCATCCTAACAAACTTTCACATTTATATCTAATAAATATTAAAATAAAATAAATTTGTAGGAAATAGGATTTTATGATTTAACCATAGTCCCACCAGTACCCATAGTACAAGGTCGGCTTACTTTGGGAAATGTGCTGTGTGAAATGTTACAATTATTTGTATACTTATTTTTAAATGACTACCTGCGCGGCACAGAACGCACATTTATTTTGTCAAAATTTCCCTATCTTTTTGTATATTTTTGGCAGTTTTCATGCTAAGATTTTAAAGTTATTTAGAAAAGGAAAAATTCGACCACGGGCAGGATTCGAACCTGCGTCTTCTGGTTAGGTACACCAGACGCTATGACCACTAAGCCACCGCGACACCTACCCGTCATGTCGAATTTACGTCTTTATGGTGACGTCTGTCGCGGTGGCTTACCACCGCCGCCCAAGAACAACTGCAACGAGAGGAGTCACCAATGCGTTGCCGACCTTTTAGGTATGTGCCTTTTGTATTTAAAAACTTATCAACGAAGTGAACAAATTGAAAGTATAATTTTCAAACATAATTATTTGTGTGTCTTCAGTCGGGTCGAAACCTCATAATGTTGGTAGGTTATATATATTTTAGTAGTTTTGGAATAGGACAAAACAAAAACAGTTTTAAATTGATTCAATATTTTATTTTCATTGCTCCAAAATATACACAATGACAAATATTGAAAATCTGGATTCATCCATATTTGCAAATGTCTTTAAAGGTGTTTATTTGAATTTCATAGCTGATTACACGAAGAACATGAATAGATTATTTGAATACAAATCTTTTGCAAGCAGACACTGGCGAGCCGTCTCGGCTGAGACATGTCTTTTATTGTGAATCGAGCGGCTCACTACTGCCACCTACCGTCTACATACAATATGATTCAGTAAAATTAGTAAATTCACTGTTCCTACATTAAATGATATATTTACAAATAAAACTTTAAAAGGAACGCTTTGCAAACATTCAACAAACTTGAGATCGTCTTAACGTAAAAGATGGTATAAAATTTTTAAAAGTTAAAGAACGAAAGTCTTAAACATCATTTTGCCGACGAAAATATTTACAAGAATAATTACATTTTTTTTCTCCAAAATGAAAATGTGCCGAATCACGTTTTACATCTCTCACAAATAAATAACAATTGAATTTAGCCTAAAATACTTCTTTGATAAACAAAACAATAAAAAATAATTGCATTCAACAAAGCTACGATAACAAATTTAATATAAATTAATCATAAAAGAAATGTACAATTTTTACAAAGCTAAGAGGGATCACTTTTATTATTATCACTGTAATGTAGTGTTGACGTCTGTTAGTCGCGCAGTTAGCTCCGGCCGATGTGGCATACACGTACATACAACTATTGTTACCATTATAGTGAATATCTTTAACATTATTACATAATTAGGTATTGCATTCATTATTTACAATTTAAACACCTCATTCATATTTTGTAAATGAAATCAAAGCGTTTTATAATCTACAAAATTCTGACAATTATAATCTAATTAATCATCGTCGTACATATAGTTTTGTTGTCTAAAGATGACACAAGGTAACTTTAATTCGTAGAAGTTATTATAATAATATTATAATTGAGAATTGTGCATCAAATTCGAATCAGCTAAAACTATTGCAAAGGCAAGTTGGTGATGTATGCATTTTTTTAATAAATCCATTTTAATAATCACTATTACGAAAGTCCAGGAGAACCTATAACATTAAATTTCTTATTTAATATGACTTATAACTAAGTGGTGTTACAGTAGTGTGGTCAGAATATTGTTTACCCGTTTGGGTATCTAATCACTTATCATACGAGTTAAATATTAAGCCCGTAGGCATACCTAGTAAAGTTTCATTGTCTGCTCTATCTACATACTAGTAGCACTAATTTTATGTATTATGCATTAATTTTGCACTCTATAATGTCAAAGTTCCACAGTAACTCCGTAAAGAGTAGTTTTTTATCTACAAAGGGAGTTACACTACAAACAAATAATGTAGACATGTGGAAAGCTCGCGGCCGCGGTACTCGCAGTACCTACTAATTATTTTCATATTGGAAAGTGCAGTTCCGTTGACATGGTCAGTTGTTTCGTTGATAACAACATGTTAATCCTTGCATTCCGTTCACCGATTCGTTCCTTCACTCTGATACGCTCCGCGCATGCATTATTCTGTTACTACGTCAGTTTCATATCATTCTTTGGCATTATTTAGTGAGCTAAGTTCATTTAGACTTCCACTAGAAAGATTGAATTCATGTTATACCGATTGTTTCCATCTAGTCCACGCTTCTACAATGTATTGCACTACTGAATTCATAAATTTTATTTGAATTACTTTTTGTTTTATATTTATTTATACTTTATACATAATAGAATATAATTACTATGCCTACGTCAGTAAGAGATAATAATATTGTAATGTGCATGGAATTTTAAATTCTCAACATGCTAGTAAACGACTCTGAGTATTATGTCATTTATAATATTATACAATATAGATAGATATTTGTGACCTAATCTATTCAGTCAATTGAATCGAATCAAATAATAGCCTCTCTCGAAATGAAGTTTCGAACTGTTAGTGTCGACGTGGTAATGGATAAATGTAAATCAGACTTCTGTTAGACGTTTTAGAATAGAATACTATATTCGTTTTGCTAATAATTGAAACTAATTCATAAGAAGGTTCGTTCTGCGTCAACACAAAAGAAAACTTATCAAAACAGCACCACTCGAACAAATAGGCACCGGGAAGGGTTGTTAACTAAAGAGACGTGTACTTTTCAAAGTCGTTCATTAAGTTTCGGTCAAGACCACTGCTAAGCCGCGACACACTGCATCGGTAGCGTTACGTTCACTGCACTCGACACCGGCTCCTCGTCGGCAGCGACATGCGGATGTCTACTGACGTGTAATGCATCGCGGCCTGGGCGCATTCATCTGTCAGCTCGTCGACGGAGTACGTCTAGACTGAGCACGTGTGACGTCAGACGTGCGACTCCAGCGGCGGCCGCGGCGGCGGCACCAGCGGCGACGGCCACACGCTGGTCAGGTCCGCCGCCAGGTCCGACGTCAGGTCCGACGACAGGTCCGGCGATGACGTGCGCGTATGGCGGGCCGACCAGCCGTCCTTGTCAAAGTCCTTGGTGCCGCCCACTGTATGGCGGCGCTTGATGCCGCGCTCGGGCATGCCGTTTTTGCGCTTGAGCTTGGTGGAGCGCCAGGCGCCGGCGTCGCGGCGCCGCACGGCCGACCAGTCGGGGCGCTCGGGGCGGCGGTCGGCCTTGCCCAGCGAGTCGGAGCGGGCGGGCCGCTCGGCGCGGCAGTTGAGGCTCTCGGAGCGCAACACGCGAGCGGAGCGCTCGGGTTCGCGCGACAGACTCTCGGAGCGCTTGAGCTTGGCTTGATCGTCGTCATCTCGTGCAGGCGGTGCGGGCTCGAGCGCGGCGCTGTTGCGCTTGCAGTCACGTAGGGCGGGCGCTGGCGTGGCGGCATCGGGCACATCGTCAGCGTCGGTTGGGCGGCGGGGGCCGCCGCAGTTCTCCTTCTCAGAGTCATCGGCGTCGTCGCGGGTTGGTCGGCGCGGCCAGGCGCGCTCGGGCTCGTCGGCCGAGGACGAGGACGAGTGGCGCACGTCTCGCGCGAGCCAGGCCGCCTTGAGCTCGTGCGCGCGCGCCGCGGGCGAGACTCGCTCGTCGCGCTCGCTGGTGGCGCCCTCTGACGGCGAGCTGGAGCTGGACTTGCCCTCCTCGGTCTCGTCCTGGCACTCGTCCGCGTACGGGATGCTGCCGTCGTCCAGCGGCGACGAGTTGTTCAGCGTCCGCAACTTCTGGTCGAACGTGCTGGTCAGAGACGACACCAAGTCCCCGGTTCCTGCGACAACGTGACGTCAGATTAGTTCGCGTCGAGCTGGCGGCGGGTGTTAGGCACAGACGTAAGCGTGTTAGAGTTGCTGTGTCGTTAAGTGACCATTAACTGATGATGGATGAGTGATGTCTGTATGTACAGTAGGCGATGCGGTGATGGTCACGCCGGCCTACGACTATACTAATGCACGAGCATATTAAAGCCGTGCTGTAAACAGCCGCCGACTTAAAGCGTTAGTTTGATCGCTACATTTGTTCACATCTGTTCATCGTTACTGTGACAACTATGTGTAATGGATAAATGGTGACAATTATTGATATTGATGACAATTGATGGCACGATGGCACTTATTATTGTTACGAATAGATGTGAACAGGTAGTATCGGTGTTAACGTAGCCGGCGCGTACACGCACACATTGCAACACGCACGCTCACATTCCTCTACCTTGTAATGTGGACAAAAGAAAGGGATTGGTGTGTCTATTCTCTGACGTCAGTACTGGACACCTAGTGGGGCAAATAGCGGACACCTTTATTGTACACGAATATAATCAAACAATATCATAATAATATTTCCACTTGTTTAGCTGAGGATACATCTTTGAGTATGAATAAGACAGTCTTCTATAAATAATAGCATAAGCATAAAATTTTCATCTAGCAGTAAAAAAATCATCCAAAAAAGAATAAATGAGCACTAAACATTTTTGAAAATTAATTCTCTACAGCTCATGTTATTCATACTCTATTGAAACATCAGGAACATTAAAATGAGATGTGAACTTACCATCTATTGAGAAGTTGGTGAGCGTGTGTGTATGCCGCGAGAGTTCCTGACGACGTCCCAACGCCTGCATCGATTCGAGTTCGATTCTGCAATAACAATACATTATTTAATTTAATGTTACACGAGTTACAAGTAAATTATACATCGTGTCTAGACAACTATACATAAAAAATCGTTAAATATATTCAAGAATGAGTGTTTGTGAGTCAGACGGCAAATATAATCTATCATCGATATAAGTATTCTAGATTTGATTGAATTTTAAATACATATAATCGTTTTGTCTGGTCTTATTCAATTACCCTTAATTCAACGAAACGGGTTTTACAACAAATTAATTGATTCAAGATTCGAGAGAGGGTCGAAACAATTTCAACAAAATATATTTTTCTATTGTTTGTCAATTATTGATCTGTGACAGGTTAATGAAGGTATGTTGGTAAACACTGACTTGTCGACATGGTGGCGGGGCGCGTACTTGTGGTCGAGCCCGTCGTAATCGGCCAGCGACGTGGTGAGGTGCCGCGGTGGGTCGGCCAGCGGCGAGCTGGGCGGAGACCCGCCGGGAGACGCGGCGCCGGCGGGCCGCTGCTCCTCGCTCTTCTTATCCGCCTTGCGCGGCTTGCGCTGGATCTTGCGGTTGGCGGCCGATATTATGGACGATACGATGTCTCGCGTCGACACGTCCTTGCCTGGGGGAGACCACGCTGTTTTTAACGTGTTAGTAATGTACAAAGATAGGCAGGGAGCAAGGGTTGTTTAGTGGGACCACCCTATGCAGTACACTAACCTCTGTTATTGGCTTAAAGGTCTTGTAACCAAGCCAGTGGCTTAGCCACATCAATTAATTTAAAAAAAAAACTGTTATTTTCTTAATGTGCAAAGCTAAGTGGGGAAAACATTCTATATTGAAAAGCAATCTAAGACTACATTTCTGACCATTTAAGAGAAACATTCCAAATTACCTTACTTCTGAACGGCTAGAAGAGAATGGAAATATATATTTTAAATTTATTAATTTTAGATTTACCTTCAATTTTCTTAACATTGTGTATCAGCAGGTCTCGTGAGGGCGCGGGCGCGGGGGACATCTCCTCCGCGCTGGTCGGCGGCTCTACGGGAGGGTCTCCCTCCTCTTCTTCGAAATACCATTCGTACTGTAAATGTTAATATATTTCTTTAGCGGCTTCCGTGCAGCGCGCGTTGTGTGGTCTTTTCTTTGGAGTCGAATATAGGTATAAGTAATTTTAGTAATAGAATTTAAAAAAATATTATTAACTGTTTTGGCAATGATAGGTAATCGCCCTTTCCGAGGTCAATAAATATTTAGTATGAAGAAAAAATAATAAAAACTGTTACAGGTCGCAATTACTTCGGTGGGCTACATCTACATCCAATTTCCAATGAACTTAAGCTAAGTACTTACATGTGTAAGGAAAGATTCTATGATGCGGCACTGACTGGACATATCATTGACCATGGCCAGCATGTCATCACTGGCGGCTCGGACCAACGTTGGTCCAAATACAATGGCCAAGTTTCTGGCCTCCATCTTGTTGTAGGCGGAGTGCGCGACCACTCTGCGCAAATGTTGGATCAGGTACTTGAGAGTCTCGTAGTGCGCGTCCGGCAGCGCGCGCACGAGTCGACGCAGTTCTCGTGCTCTTTCTGGCGAACGATCGGCAGCTGTGGGTGAACGTTTATTAAGGTTACATTATTTTGTAAAAAAAAAAAAAACTGGTTTCGACTAAAACGGTTTTAATTTGTACAGAAAACTAAACAGTTTCTTGAAACAACTCTAGCAACATTATTCATTGTCAAGCAAGGTTGATTAGGCTGGATTGAGTCGAAGTTTCAATATAAAGCACGGATGTCACGATATTTAAATATTAATGATATCTAAGAACACTGATTGCCAATTTATTATGTGCAATAGCAACACTGGACGTGTTGTTCTGATCCTGCACTTTGCGTGGCCTTATTCTAATCACGCTCAACAAGTCAATACCGTCGAGGCGAGCCTGCTAAACTAAACTCTTTATTTAACAGTTAAGCTGCTTGCTGATGTATCTTTGCTTTGAATTTTTTTTAGTAAGCGTTTAAGGATTACAGCTCTGCTCAGAAAACCTCTTGGCAAGGAATTAGAGTTCATATAATATATGACCATAAACATAGTGATGTAAGCAAAAATATTTAAATACCTATTACGCGATAATACAATAAAAATTGCAGTTTACTATTTGTTATCCACAGGTGAAAAGTCTCCCTGGCTAATGTAATAAACGAGCCAGATAAAGAAATCAAATCGTACCAGACTCTATAAGATTTAAATCTATTTATATGCATGTACTGTACTGACCAATGAACGCGGGATACAGGTCTGCGGTGAGCAGCGGGTCGGGCAGTCTCCGGAGGTAGGCCTTCAGTAGGCTGGAGGCCACGTGCACGTCGGCCCAGCGCGCGTCGTTGGCGGGCGGCGGCTCCCCGCGGTCCAGGGCCGCTGCTAGGGCTGCCACGCCGGCTGCGTTGCCTGGCACTCGGTACACGCCCACTGTGCGGAGACCGTACGCCTGCAACAACGGTGATAGATAAGTCAATTGCATTTGGTATGGATTCTTTGGCAATAATACTAGCTGGCCCTAGGCCAGTAAACGAACTTGTTAGACAAAGCAAGCGACCTGTTTCTGCAAATCTCGACGGTATGCTGTTTTTTAAACATGCATAAATATGTATTATAAAAAAAAAATAGTTGTTTTTCAGTTACATGCAGATGTAGGAAGACTATATAGCAATAGTGTTATATTGCTGGCTAATATAGTCAGCTCTTGACAGTAGAGCAATCGCCACTGCACTCTGACTTGCGTTTTGGCCTCATTATACGACTCGGTTCCCACTTTTATCTTCATACTACGTATAGCATAAGCAACAAGCTTAAGCTATACGTAGGTCTTGGCTAAATATTGAAAAAGTACCTATACACTGTGCTTTTTTGTCATCTTTCAGTCGAAAAGATATACTTCTACTCATCATGATCAACAATTTCTTGTATGGGATTAACCATGAAGTGCAAAAAAAAGCTGCTACATCCTACATTTTGTAAATACCTGAACTTTTTTCTCTGAAACAGCTCTTTTTTTTTTTCAAGATTTCAGACTTAGTCCCATATCTAGTAGAAATAATATTGATATATAAGTAATGCTTTCCTTTCGGTGGTAAGACGACAAAAAACACACGGTGTATTTATAAGAAAGGTGTGGGGCGTACCTCTACAGCATGTGCGGGCAGAGTGACGGCCCTGGGCACGAGCGGGTGGTCGGGGTCGTGGGGACAGCGCTCGAGCGCGGCGCCCAGCCAGCCAGACGCGGGCGCCGCCGCCGCCGCCGCGCCGCCGTGCATGCGCCGCAGCTGCTTTGCCATGCGACCCTTCCACGTCTTGTTCTTGGGAGACGACGGGAGGGTCGGTGTTGGTGGGCCTGAGGGTATGAAGTTTTATGTTAATTTGTTTTTGAAAAAATGTACATGCATGACAAGGTTAAAAAGTTATAGAAGATATTGATTTCTGACATTTACGCGAATATTATACCTACATTGAAATAAAACTACTTTTTACGGATGCCAATGTTTTAACAGGGTTTAGTAAGACAGCATACTGGTCGAGTAGTTAGGTATATTCCACGTAACCTTAGCTCCTTTTGAAAGCGTTTAACCGTGGCAATTACCTACTACTACTGACAATGCTCACAAGTCACAATACATTACTACAATCATTAAATTTCACAAGTCCCGTTTCATAACAGAGGTCTTTCTACTTTCTTTTACTATCTTTAAATTATAAAACAAATGAATATACTAAATGTTATGTACTTACCAGTAGGAGACCTATTCCTGCCGATTTTCTTGCTGCGCTGCGGCGGGAGGGGGGAGGGACAGTCGGGTGCGGGGAGCGGCGCGGGCGCCGGCGCCGCTTGCGTCTGCGCGGGCTCGGCCGGTGGCGGCTCTGCCGAGTGGCGCCGGAGAGCTGCCAGCCATCGCTGAGCGTCTGCTGCACCTTCGGCCTATACAAAAACAATATATTAGTGGTATGTAACAAAGATTGGAAGTAAGGGATATATGAAGTTGAATTAATGTTAGATGGAATCATTTTTTTTTGGTGTGTGGAAAAACCACCTGCCCCTGGAGGGTTGGGGTGGGAGGGTATATCGGACTCGTATCGACTAAAAACCGCACATGCTTTATGCGTTACATTCACCGCGGCAACCAGATAAAATACCAGTATTTGTCTGCGAAGGAAAGTTAATTTTTACCCTGGATAAATTACTACTATTAGACCGCAACCACTCGGTAGATAAAGTACACCATAATAACTGGGCAAATACCATTATCCTAGGGTCGGAAATAATATCAGTATTTTTTTTTGAATGTAGCAAAGCAAGGATAACTTCGTTACTGCTGTATTTATTAAATAAACTTATGTAAGTAGTTTGTAACTATCAAGTGCCCAGACAAATACCTAATTAGGTTATTGACAGTAGTAGCGAGTCGCATAATCGAAATGAATAGAATTTGCATTTGAATTAGAAAACAATGAGCGTTTGTGTGAATTGAAATGGTACGTACTAGTTGCTAATTATAATTGAAACATTCTAGCATTCAAGAATTTGCCAAAAGAACGCGTTTTGGCAAACTGCCGTTGGTTTGTATTGGGTGGAAAAATGTTACAAAACTAGTATACATTGTTCTGTATTTTTATACTGAAGTTGTCTTGTGACACGCCTAATGGCAGATCATAAGGTTAACGAACGGCTGAAAAAGAATGTTATGTGGCTATGTTTGATGAAACAAATAAATAATTCAAATAAACTCCAAAATAACATCAATATTATTAGACACAGTTTGCTCACGATGTGTTCCTTAGCTGTTTTTGTCTAATATACGTTTTTTTTCTTTACCTGTAGTAATAACTCGGCTCCTGCGGCTGTGGTGACCCGTACCACGTGTTTCCTCTTGGTGTAGTCGTCAGCGAGTGCGGCCAGGGAGTAGCGGACGTCGAGAGCGTCCCTGGAGCCTGGCTGCGCCTCCGTGCCGCCGCCGCTCACCGCGCCGGGGCTCTGCGGACAAAGGGTAGGGGACGGTTAGATAAAATCACAGTAGATAACTCAAGTACTCTTGTTCTCTCTTTTCACCGATGTCACATGTCTTTGTCATTATAATTTCAATAAAGTGAGACGGCACTAGAGACGTTACTTTAGCTTGTTTTTGAGTAAAGAGGTGAGTCAGACTGTTATCGTCTAGACAACATTTTATTTGCGATAACATTTTTGATGCTTAAAAGCCGACTAACTTCAAATCCGGCAGATTAATTCCTTATTAGCTGAATGTTTAGATTAAAAAAATATATATCCGGACGGAAAAAAAAATAAGCGGCAAAAGGCCGTTAAGACATTTGTTCAGCAGTGGACTTCAGTAGGCCGATTAATCGAAACAACTATTCTTAGATAAGGTAATGACGGTCATTCAGCAATTTAACAAAATATAGAAAAATCGTAACAGACATTATGTTTTGAAAACACTGTATTAGCAGTGCAGATTTTCTTTCATACACAGTTAACATGATCAACGGTGTTCCGTAACAATAACGTGCCCTGATGACGAACGACCGTACAGCGATAAAGAGTAACAATAGATTAGTAACCAGCTTGACAGCATTTGGCTGCAGGCCATATGTACACGTTTCTGTACTAACCACGAGTAAAAACACGACCAGATATATTTCACATAGTTACCTATGTAAAACGAAACGCAATTGTACGAGTAGTACGACAAATGAAAGCACAAAATTGATAGTCGACGTTTCATGGTCTTCCGAGCGTGTAATCGAATGGTTTCTAGCAGTTAACAAAATTATTGTAATTACTGCGCATTCCGAATAACTAGTTGCGGATAAATCGTGAGGCGACACAGCTCACGGATGTGTAATAAAAAGTGCCTTGTCTAGCTTTCACCCCTCCCCTAATTATAGGTATTTCAGAAAGAATAGACGTGAATCAGACAAGTGCGGGCACTGTGACTCGAGTTAGCTCGATTGTGAATTTACGAGTGAAGGCCAACGTGCAACTTTATAAAAATATTGTTGACGTGACGATTGCAGTGTAAAGATAGTTTCGTAAACATACCGAAGTTGGTTATTTGTTTGGGAGAAACTTATTGCGAGGAATATTCTAAATTATTTAAGGATTGCGAAAATATATAAGCCGCTTTACAAATACAGCTATGGTGTTTTTCATTAGTTCATTTTAAAAGTGCCCACCCACTTGGCTTGTTTTGCTAAATCAGGAATAGAACTTATACTTTTGTAGCTTGTTGTTGAAACCGGGAAAAACGTGTTATCACTAAAACTTTTGCACATAAGAGATTATATGCAACAACGTGGTAACATCTTCATTTCTACATGCATACTTATGTTACACACACACACACCTGTAATATTGGAGAAAAGAAGAAAGAGTAATATTTGGTAGCACGATAGTCATGAAACCCAGGAATTTATAACTATTTCAAATAATATTGAGACAAGTATATTTGTTAGCAAATATTTTCTAAGATAGATTAGCAATTAATACGAAGGCCAAAAGCTCATTACGACGATTGATCCGTCACGGAAAAACTTTAAGAAAGTTCAAAATAACGGTTAAAGAGATTGACGAAACTAAAGTAGGTCGCGAACAAACAGACGGAACATTTCTACTGTTATCTATATTGTAGTCATGAATAGGTTTTGTTAAGTGGCTGTCGTGTTTGTTTACTCGCTCGCGGCAAAGCCTCGTTACTCCGAGGAAATTGAAAGTGCAACGCAGTGTTTCGCGCCTCTGCGCGTGCGTGCCACACCGTCACGACATGATTCAAGGCCCTTGTACGCACTACATTACCATTTATTTAACGGTATTTAGATTAAAGTCTAAGATGAGTTATGTTATGCTTCGGGCGTACTCTTGAGCCAAAACGTCAATTTGCTAAACGTCTCTAAAAAGTGATATTTCATTGCGCATGTTGATATATGAGTTGTATGATTAATTACGCCATTCCCGTACGTTCCAAATAAACTTTAAACGGGAGACAGATGGTTTTAACCAATGTTAGTAATCGCACTTCGCTGAAAAACATGTACACATAATTTATTTCTGACATTCAACCTCTTAACCTTTAACCAAAACAAAAAAGACATTAATTTGAAGAGCGTCTCGAGAAATGAGCACGATTTTCCATTTTAAAAAGACAATACATGTATTTTATAGTGTGCCGTTGGCTTATCGTGATCGAATGCTATTACAGTTTTGGTTAATATGAGAAAACGATCGTGCTTCCAATAGTCTTGGAAACCGAGATAAGAATCGATGAATTAAGGAGACTGACCCACATTAACAGATTTCCGCATATGTAATAGTGAAGTAAAAAATCATGTTCGTCTGTCGGACGACAACGTTTCTCGATTGTAACCTATTCACATCAAACGCAATTAGTGGGTCAACGGCTTGTCAGAAGTGGTACAGTGACGTAACGTGCATGCATTATGTTACGAGAGATGCTAATAAACAATTAACAGGGAAGCTAATGAGGAAGCTCGTTAAATAGTCCCGTTTGCGAGGGCGGTGATTATATGTATAGAAAGTAAACGAAATAATTTCTAAACTATCGAGTAATTGACCCGACAGATGCAGGCATCGGCGGTACTTCTATCGGTAATAGCATATCACTTTACTTGTAGGTCAATTGCCTATACCTTCCAATAATCGTAATTGCGAGGCGTGTTGTCTGCGACGCCCTCGCTTAGATGCGAATTAATATGTAGGTAAACGACGCTTCGGCGATTAGAGACCGAAGAGATCGGTGATAGTGCCTTTATATGGTATCATATTTATGGGAATTTGAAATTTAATTAACCTTGATTCGCTTTTTATGAACTTTATAAAAGTTAATAAACAATTTGATTTTCCTTAAAAAATAGGTAGGTACTTCTTGAAATACAAAACACAGTGAATGCATGCATGCTCACCAATATATCGGTATACCAGAGTGTCATGACTTGGCCGACTTCCATGAACGTCACAGGTGAGGGCGATGCGTGTTGGTCATTGTCACAGCTTGGCACTGACACCGCCACCACACACAGTATGCACTTTAAGATACACACAAACAATATCCTTCCAGAAAACTTTACACGTGAATTCAGAACGGGAGCATTGGCCCTAACGTCATTCGCGAACTTCCGAAATAACACTTCGATGAAAGAGCCAAATCGATTATTCGTCGATATCAAACTTTCGATTAAATATTGTAAATACATCAATATTAAATCAGAATGCTTGACTGAAACAAGACCGGAGATGAAACAACAATGTGAAAATTGAATAAATTTCCGGTAATGTGCAGCAGTTGCGGGCGGGCGGTGCGGCCGCGCGACTGAAGGACTATGACGGCACTCTGCCGAGCTGCGTCTGCGCAGAGAAAGTGCTCCCGCGCAGACTCCGCTCCGTCTGCCAAAATGTCTTTTTTTTCACGGTACGGAAACAGACGATTTTTTCCGGATGACCCATTCTGTACAATAGTACTGCGGTTTCTTCGAAATGGTCTCTAAGTGTTAATCTGGGTAACCATTTTGGACTTATTTCAAAAGTACCTACCATTTAAATTAGTTTGTTCGTTATACTCGTTTTGTTTAAATTTTTCATGCAAATAAAACTGCGTTCTTTTTTACGGGAATGAATAACTATGGTGTAGTAAATACCTGTTAAATAATTAGCTACCTTCTACAAAATGTTAGCTGTGTCAAGCTAGGTCTAAGATCCGGGTACATCTATTTACAAAGTGATTTATAATCGAGTGCTCGTGAATGATCGTGTCACTCGTAATTTCATCGGAACCGTGAACGCGCAATAATCGTGATTGGCCATACTTTTCCTTCTCGCTTAGAAATACAGGGCTGTCGAATGAACTTTAATTTTTTTAGACATCTCGAACTTGACAGTTCATTAATTCGACCACCAGATGAATAATTTTCCAAATTCTGAGTAACCATTAAAATTTCTGGGACTTCGGGACACTTTTTAACAGGATGTATATCAATTCGCAAAGTTATTTATTTACGTACTTTTATTTAGGTGACAACCCTTCAGCTAATTTCCTCGCTTTGTCATTGAACTCTTTATGAAGAGTTTTCTCGCTTTCTTTTAACACTGTGTCCAAGTGAAATATTAATTTCAACAATTTTTTATTGAATTTGTTGACAGCCAATGTTCATAGTTTTCTAAAAGCAGCTTTACAACTGTAAATATTTCAGGGTCACGTCACGAATGTAAATTCGATATTAAATTTTTAATTTTGGCCGGAATAGAGACAGAGGAACTCCACAGTTACTGAAGACTTGTTACCTCTCCGATTTCAGAGCGAATGATGGCGAATCGAATGCCCCTATTCATGAGGTACATAACTACGCTTTCTGTAAATAACTTTGACAGTTTCCGTAATATTTGCGTTTCTTTTTTACGTAACTTGGTTATGGCGATTTGTGTAATGGTTTGGTCTAACGGTGTGTTGATTTAATCTAATAATCGTGACTAAGTGGCGAAAAAAACAATAGGCTTGGATGATTCAACGGTGGCGCGTCTTGAGAGATTTATGTGCGTGCTATACAGATCGATATTCGGTAATAATGAGTCATTGTTGCATAATACCAGCCAGCCGTTGACTGTACTCTTAAAAGGGCTGTTTCATACGAGAGATTACAGGTGATATGACACTTGGCAATTAATTTAGTATTACATAAAAGTTAAAATTTTAAAAGAGCTGTAGGTTCTACTTTGTTAACCTAAATGGTCATTAAGTGATTTCAATTGTAAGTTGTTTTGTTTGTACATGAAAAATCATAGTTATTAAAAGATGCATTACAAATGATTTTTCTGAAATTCAATCGCATGCCATTAAACAATTTAATTTCAAATTACTTTCAAAATTCGAGATTCAGTATTCACCCAGTAAACGCGTTTTGTAACTTTCTACTTAATGGCATCCTGTGTATTATGATGTACGGTTTAATGTGCGGATTTACGTATTTATCGGCTAGAAAGTATAATAGAAACCAGATCCCGCGCAGTCAATGGGTTGATCCCGATCCATCTTACGTTACGTTACGTCAGACTGACGTCATTCGCGTATTTGGGTCAGGTCGTTTAATACATTCGAGTTTTATAACCTATTTTACTCTATTTATATCATTGTTGTTTGAAATTGGAACGGATATACGGCCTACGTGGTTACCAGATGCGTTTTATAAAATTAGGTACCTGCCGTGAATTATCTTGGCTACTGTAAGTGCATCAGGGTTTGTAACTAATAATAGAAATAGTAAATTAAAATTCATTCATAAATGATTGATGATGAACTGGTAAAAGCAAAATCCTCAAACTGTAAAACCCATAAACGTTTCGCGAGTTTCAAAGCATCATACCTACAAAGAAAATTGTGGGCAGCTAATGTTTTGGGAAATCGCGTGTTAACTGTTTTATAAATATTCTAATTTAGGTATTACGTATAAAACGTAAAAAATATTCTAGCTAATATTAATAATCCCAAAATGATTAGGTAGCCAAATATTATCCGAGTTGAAAGTTCACTGGGCTGTGTGATAGCGGTATCTTCAAAGCGTTCCATCTCGTTGCGAGATTGTTTACTAAATAAAATTCTCACGTCTTGCGTACGTCTGTTTATATGAATTTCTCGCAATTTTCCAGATTACTTGTGATATTTATTTCCGATACGAAAGAATGTGTATATTAAGAGCTATTTTAGAAGCGAAGCGATCTGTTTTGTGTCACGTAGGCTAGAAACACCTGTAGCGTGGAGTTGGGTAGGGACAAATTTACAGTTAACTTTCTTCAACATAATTTTTTAAATCATCAATGCTGCCAGCATTGTTCACGTCAAAGTACAAGAAGGGAAAGGTTAGAGAGAGAGACAGAGCTTCTAGTATGGAGACTTTGTATGAAAGCAAATAATAATATCTAGTTATTACTGATAAAAAGACAAGCCGGTCAGTAGGTTGATAGCGTGTTTGACAGCCCAGGGTGTAACTGACGATCGTTTCTATATCGTCACTCGAGGGTACTTATTTGGAACACTAAACATTTTGGTTAAGTACCTTGGTAATTGGGCTATAGGCCCGTAATACATAAACAAAAATAGTTTGCTCAACAAACCATGACTTTAAATCAAGAAAGTTGATGAAATTAAGTCCGTAGGTGAAGCCACGGGCCACAATTATTCGTCTTTATCTAGGTAATAATAGCCGATAGCACACTTGTATAGTAAATAACGGTTAAAATAACAATTGATAACGTTGCGTAACTTGTTTTATGTTTTTTGTACGCAATAGAGGCTTTAACACTGACTGATGACGTAACATGACACAAATTATTACATTAAGATCTCATTTGTGTTTGAATATTCATAGTTGTATTCTGACCATTTAACATGGCGCATTTGTACATGTATTTTTGCTATTGGGCTTAATAAAGTTACACGTAGTTTTCTTGCTTTCGCTATAATTACACAAATGAGTACAGACGACGCCGACGCCTTGTGAAGTTTAGATCAAATAAAAATCTAAATCATTAACAGCTGGTAAACGATATCAAAAGTTGAAGATAATTTTATGTGATCGTATTTGTTTTTTACACGGAAGTAAATAGAATGTGTGGAAAAATATGTCATGAATTGCAGTCCCATAAACTTCACTTTTTATTGGAATTATCGTCTCGTAAACTTTGCTCTACATTCGCACTGTTGCTTTTCATCCCGGCAGTCATGCTTATTGCAAAGAAAACATAAATATTCTTATAAAGAGGTCTTGAAATTAACCGCGAAACTCACAGAAGCTTTTACCCTCATTCCAAGTGCAGCCCCATTCCTTTTGCTAACGTATTCGGAACCAAAAAAATAATTGCACGGAAGTTGATTTTGATAGACACATCTGGTGAATTTTTGGACTTCTCAAGATGTTTTTTTAAGTGTTGCTGCGTGATGTGTAAAAGACCTATCATACCCGTCAGCACCATTTCGCTTAATGTATGTTCAATTCGAAACTTTCTTCGCTATTGACTTTAATAAAGACATCGCACATTATGAAATTACTCGTATGTTTACAACTGTAATTATGACAACGCGAGTGTTGTCAAGTTGCATTAGTATGGATTGTCGCGTAGACTTTAAACACAACTTGTTTAGTAACAAGCTGTGTTTAAAGTCTACGCGACAATCCATGTCGCGCAGACAGAACTTTTGTTCGGACTCGCCCCTTTTTTATCTCATTCTCTGTCATAGTCTTGTTTTATCGGTGTTTAATAATGTTCTCCAGTCGCGCACCATTAGCGATCGCTATCCCCACAGATGTTAACAAGTGTGATAAGTCTGTTACAATGACGTTTCGTTTTGTTTACGGTGTGTTTTGACCCCGAAAGGCAGTCGGGCGACGCGCCGCGCCGCGCTGTTCCATCAACCAGTCGATCGTCCGGAACCGATCTGCTACTTTAATAACTTCATTAATTTCGTCAGAAACGTATCAACGTGGTATTGTCGCGTAATGAGAACAAATTAGTTTTATTCAGTACTAATGGCCGGTGGCGAAATTTAACCGCTTACACTTGAAAATAAGTAGATACGACTTTAAATTTTGTTTAATTATTCTCTTAAATATAACGTAGAATGTTGTGGACGTTTGTAATACTGTAATTGGAGGGGAATAGTTGTTTCCTTACCAGAATAATAGTTGTGTTTACTATGTACACTGTTTATCGGAACTATCATGTTGTCTGTCTGTCTGTTGATGTAAGAAATTGGACATTTATGTATGTGAGAGAAAACATTATTAGAATTAAATTCTACAGCAATTTACTTGTGTGTGTTTTATTTGTATTCCGGTTTCTTTTTATTGTCTAGATAACTGTACAGTACTTAGAATGCATTAATATAGCGAATACCTAATCATAAAATTTCATACGTTTGAATTAGGTACCCAAAGATATATCTATCTACTCAATATTATTAATTTTAGGAATTAAATTATTTACTTTCTCTTTGCTAGCACAGATTTCTTAGTATAGTAATGAAATGATAAAATCGTTTCGGTACAGGCAGATAAAGTAAATATTATGATGTTTCCACGTTTTTCATGATGTTCTAATTTTCTCAGTTTTGGAGTAAAACACATTTGCTGTGTATTAGATGATATCCATTTGTATACTTTCTCTATATGAAGACCACACTCCATTTGTTAAATAGCTTTCATTCTGTCCAATTTATTCCTTGATTAGCTCATATAAACTTACTGGAGGAAAGTTTAAACAGTTTATTGCGAAAATAATGAAGCGTAGGAAGTTTATAAAATTAATTAAAACCAGTTCATGTATGTTACGGTTCGTTGACCGACACAATGGTAAAACAAATGTCTAACATGAAAGGAAAAGTTGCTATTTGAACGTTTGAGTCAAATATTTGACATTGACTGACATTGTGCTATTAATCAAAGTTATCACTTTCTATCGATCGTCCTGATGCCTCATTTAGAAGAGAAACACGTCAATATTTGAATTTGTTACTCGTTACAAATTGTTGTTCTTATGACAGTAAGTGACTTTTGGCAAAGATTGGCTATCGGATAAGCTACACCTATTGAAGCATTAATTAGTTATGTTAAAATTAAATATGTTTCATTTGGAAACCTTTGAAGTTGTTGTATCAAGGGCACTCCCCCCATAAATCTTGAATCACCGTTATTCTCATCGACATTTGAGGTAACTTGACACTATGAATCACACATCATTTTTGAAGAGTAAAATATGCAATTAAGGATAGAAAGTAAACAATAATAATTGGCAAGCGTTCGTCAGCCCACGTTCATTGAATGGGCGCGGATGCGGAACACTGGATGTGCCACGTGGGTGACATTGTCTAACTGAGAAAGTTCCTGAACGCGACTGGATGAGTAAGTCATTGAGCAAGAACTTAAAGTTGCTTAGCGAAATAGAGAGTGAAGACCATTAAGTAATAGCGATAAGAAGCAGCTAGGGTTGTGTTACGAATTTGTTAAGGTAATATTAATACATCACATATAAAATGCGCTTTTAGCGCCCCTATTTGCGTTGTTCAGCTCTGCGTGCCAACACCAATGCATTGAGTTGAGTACTACCTACTTGTAGGCTGATACTGATATCATAGACGTGACCAAATATTAGCCATAGCAAACATGACGATAAAATAGCGCCATCAAAAAATGAAGAAAATCCCTATGAAAACGTTGGTTTTCACCTAAAAAGGCATTGGGCTCAGCGTTGCGTAAGCTGTCTCGAGATCCACGGTGAGTTAAAAAATAATTGAAAAAAGATACCTATTATAAGAAATAATAAGTGCCAACACGAAAAACGAGTGCCAGAAAAAGCACAGTACTTTTAAAACTCAAATGGGGTTTAATTAGATAACAAAAGACAATCACTATAAATTTTCACAATCATTTCCAGTATTTCTATGTATTTCCACGGTGGGTGTGCGCGCGGGCGTCGACCCCGGCAGCGTGTAGCGTCGCGGACGCAGCGTGCGTGTGCGCAGCCAACCGATGGTAGGATAAGCGATTGACAGTAAAGAGCCCACTGAGATGCACTATTGCGATTCTATTTAGTTATTGAGAATGCACAACGTGAGGGCGTTTGATTAAACATCAATTGAAATGCCACGTCTTTCGGATTCCTAATTCGTCTATTCTGCCTTCAATCAATTAGATCTTTGTCTGCTCGTTTGTAAGGTTAACTTAACCGTATATTTTGAGTATAAATTCGATTTATACTTTAAAGATTTCCTCCCACGATATTTATTAGGTTTAAATACAAGAAGAATTCCTGAAACAACTTCCGACGCGATAAATAGATGTTTTAGAAACTTCCTGCTAGGTTATTTGTAACAATAGAAGACCAATTTCTCGTACAAAAATGCTAAGAAGTAAATTTGTAAAGGAAAAGATAAATCTTATTGTTGGATTGGACAGTGAGTCAATTGATTGGTGTTTGTTTTCAATCGTTACTTTTAACAATAAATTCAATATTGAAAAACGTGGGTTGGAAACAGTCCAACATCCTGTAAAAAGAGTCCATTGGTAGTAGATAAGAAAGCGTGGATAATGATGCAAGTTTATGGTTAACTAGACTTGGCCTGCGGTTTCTGTCGGCTGTCGCCTCACGTAACGTCCCATATGGAATATTTTTTAGACAAATGGTAGCCTTTTCCAAGTTCCCATCTGGCTCTATACCAAAATTGATCTTAATAGTTCAGTAGTTTAGGCGTAAAACTAAGAAACGGAGTTAATTCCACATTTAAAATATGAATGTGGATAGCATGTTTGGAAAAAGTGGTTTGGAAACATTCCAAAACCCTGTTAAAGAGTTCATTTGTAGTAAAAACGCGTTGAAAATGGAGGTAGTTTGTGGTTAATGAATAGTAAGCAGTTGCTTCTCATGTATCATACGAGCTGTATGTTCAGTGCGTGTTTCGCGGAATACAGACACTCGGTCTGCGCCGGCCGGCCATGTGGCGCGAACTGCGTGCACTCATTTGCCTACCTCGCCAATTAAAATGCATGCGTTGTTTTCATAACAAACGCACTGTTTGTAGACTTTTTAGGCTTAGTATCAAGTGAACTGCATCATTATAGTATAAGTAGTATACTAAGCACGGCTGCTAAACGTGTGGGATTCGATTTCCAGGTCGAGCCAAAGTTTATTCAATAGTTCGCTGTTAGAGCTGCACCTTTATACCTACTGCCTATTTACCGGCAGTAGGCTTGCCCCTAAATCAAACATTCGGATAGATACAAACACCGGCAAACTGGTATACATTAGTGCGCCTCGATAAATATCTATAGACATAATGCTTTATCAAGTAAATAAGAACAAATAGTCGAAAATAGACTTATGAAAAGTTGTTTGAGAGAAACTTGTGTCAACATACCACAAAAAGAAACCAAGAAATATTTCTACTGAGAAGTCGCATTTTCCTGTTGGACATTACGCGTGACGACGTCAGAAATAAGGATAAGGTTTTAATAGATATCTCGGAACACGGGTTTGTTGAACATATACAAATGTGACGCCATTTAAAGTGATTAATATAAAGAAGTGTGTACATATAAGCCACTTACATAGTTCTACAGATATGGAACATATCAATTACTGGTACGTGTCTACATGATGAAAAGCTTTCCCCGGCGTAACGGTTCACGCTATGCACTTGAGCATAGACATTACTGTTGACGATTTAATGGTCTACTGGCGCGAGTAGTAAACGGAGCATAATTTAAAGAGTTTTATTATAAGTGTGTTTATGTGATGATTAATGTATGGGGTATTGGGGCTGAATATCGATATCAATAATGGCCGGATGTTAAATAATAAAAACTGACGTGGTCGAGAGTTTATACATATCATTGGCATATTGTTGTAAAAGAAAACATTTATAAATTTTATTTTTATTGAAATTCCCTGGAGGAAAACGCGGAACGCAAGGATCAAAGCGCACCTGGAAATTACTATAAATACTGTTACCCGTAAACTATTGCAATTAAACCTACACTTAAGGCACAATCCCAGGCACGCAGTGATCCACAACTAATAGTACGTAATAAGTGGACGTCCTGCAGCGCCGGAGCAAGGCATCCGTTCTTGGAAGCGCAGGCGCACGATCATGACTGACAGACAGACGGACGCTTGTACAATGTTAAGCACAAGCCCGATGGTCAGATATGTCGGAAATGGTAGTTACACCGGGCGACGACAGACACGGCTAGTACGAAATAAATCATAAACAGTTTGGTGTAACACTCTGTCGACTGACAGACGGTCGGCGACCCGTCGTGGACACAGAAATAGACGTTTATTTGTAACATTATAGGCCCGAATTGTACAATATTCTCCTTCATACACTTATGTGTCTACGTCATAGGCATATTTATTGCGGTTATACCATTCAGCTAAACTTTATGGTAACGTCCCGATGTTTTATGGTGCATATTAAAAATATTTCTTTTCCATAATTAAAAATTAAAATAATATTTTAGCAAACTACGCCCTTGCTCTACAAAAGTAGCTTTAATCCTGTCCCCTAGTTTTTTTAAAATAAAAATATATGTATAAAAGCTATTGGGTCAATGGCAAACTCAACAGTTCATAAAGCACGTTTTCGAAATCATTGGAATAGTTCACGAATTAAGAAATACTGCGAGCTGCCAAAGATCGCTAATAAAAAACCGTGTAAATTTGATGTGACTGACATATAGTTTACAAGGGCTGGTTGCGAAACGGTTTTAAAATTCGAATAGGTAGTCGTGTCGTAATGCGCGTACGCCGATGTTATGAGCATTGAATATAATATGAATCATCAACCACAAGTAACTGACAGGATTGCTTTCTCGACCGCCTAATGATACAATAAGCATTTGCGAACTGTACATCGTTATTTATGCTATAAAAAATTATAATACTATTCGATCTTTACCATAAATTTTTAATCCATTTGTATTAAATGTTATGTGCCCTTGGATGAACAATTGTTATAAGATAAAACCATCGATATATTTAACACAGACAGAGCATATTGCTCATGAAATAAAATGTAAAATATAATAAACAAAATTATAAAAATAACCTTAGTCTTTTGAATGCACGTGAAAGGTGATAAAATCACTAATTGTCGCATTCACTTGTCAGTTCGGCTGGCTTTAATGTCTGCGACCGATGAACTTTAAGTAATTATACTTAACTAATAGCTCGCTTAAACAACTCGTGCGCAATGTAAGTACAAAAAATATCAGCCTCCGCCGTTCCAGTCTCTCCAAGAAAAAAATATTTAAAAAGGTATTAAAGAATACTCGTAGATTATATTCCTGCACTTGTGATTTCTGATCAACAATACGAACTCTTCAATCGACGTACCTAGTCATTTTTAATTGCAGAGGAAATATCATTTTGGTAAAGTCAGAGTCAACAAAGCTCTTGTCTATGGCTGTCATGGTACACCTGCACCAGTTGACCTCTGTAGAGTTTGAAACGTGGAAAAAGTTCAACAACCGCGATAAATACCATAAAAGTAGTTTTATTTAAACATAAAACACTATCGAATGTTTAAAAGTTGCGATTACTCCAAGCATTGTATTTTTGCATATCTTTCAACTGAAACATTTTATTTAGTGTTAGTAATTCACGAAATTCCATCGTTAGTCACCTTGAAACTGTATCGGTTGAAAAAACCTATCAATCGTAGTTATGACAGCATCCAATCATTAAAAAGAGGTTTTATTGTTTTGGGTGCTACTTCCTCATTATTACAATAGAGCGGTCATTAAAAGTTAAACGAATTTATAAAAAAATATAAGTAATCGTGATTAATTGATATTTATTAGTCCAAATCGAGTAGCTCCTGCTATAATAGATTTTATTTAGCTTTATTAGGAACTATAATTAATACATTGGTAATAACACTAATAACTTTATTATTAGCAAGAAGAGGAAATTTATAAAATTGATAGTTTTCTTAGCAATTACACGTATGTAATAATGTTGTCTGTATAATATAATTTGAGCAGTGTTATTACGATACAGTCATGAGAATGTACCCCGGATAAAATAACACGTTCCTTCTCACCGATTTATGAAACTCCATCCGGCCATATATGAATTCCAACGTATACAAAATATATATTTGGATAATCGATACTCGTTTTAACGGTTGATTAATAAATCGAGAAGTAAAAATATCCAATAACATTGAACATGCCATGCGCAGGTAACGACAGCAAACAAACAGTACGAAATCGATTTGCGATTCGACACCGGTATCGTTGTTGGCAAAACGGTCGCGAATACAAGGTATGGTTAAACGGAGTTATGAAATCAATCGCGCCGCTTGCGCCGCCAGTTTCAAATGTCACGCATGATATAACGCAGGTCGTTGGTACCATAAACAGAAGAAGAAATCAATATATTAGCATATCACCACTATTTGTTTGATATTCACGTGTCGTAAAAATTGAACATTCTATTTTATATTAAAATAAAATTAATTGGTGATGAATGCATAACTTAATAATGACACCTATTGCATTATGTTATGTGGTATCTAAACTAGGATTTGAGCGGGTAATGCCATTGGCAAATTGTTATGGTGTCCAAGACTGCACTGTTACAATCGCGAAACTCTATGTGTTATTGATGTACGTGCCACGAAGCGATCCCAATGCATGCATTGATTGTTAATATGTAACTCTGTGGAAAGATTATTCAATTTTGCCCCTGTGGACACCAGGCAAAGAAATAGAGATAATAATATTAAAATCTATATTGTGTACCCCCGATCCACTTTCATTTTGGGCTATGGGCATTAAGAAAGTTTAAAATAGCTTATCCGAAACAAAATGAACAAAAACATCCCAAGTCTTTTTATTTAAACGATCAGTTCCCTGTTTAAAATGCACATATTTAATCCGGAATTATAGAGGCCCATGATATTTGGATGGCACGCGCCAACAAATAACAATACAGTTTCTACCACAAACGATTCAAGGATGAATACCGTGCGGGTTGCGTGTGCGCAGGTCGATTTGCAGGTGGGTCACGCTCGGACACCGCCGTCATGGCGTCATATCCTCACTGAATTGGACACTATAATTAATAAAAGAATTGCGCGCGCGCAAGGCGATACTATGTTCGGTAATGGGCGGTGATCTTGGCGCATTGTTGACGTTTTTGAAGACGAATTGCTGGCGGACAAAAAAACGTTGCATTGACGCTGAAGGGAGCTTGAACCAACGCTGATTCATAGGTCCATTGCCTACAATGTAATCGGAAGGGCGTTTACGTTTTTATTGTATTGGTAAACTCGACAAGGAAGTCCCGGGAACAATACATCAATATCGATAAGTATTATTATTCGATGAAAATTAATCAATAACGTCGATTAAGAATCGACGTCTTCAGTCTCTGTTTCCAAGGTATTCGAATGATATTGAATATAAGCAATATAGAGCAAAGGGCATGCATTAAAGAAAATAATGACCTTACACAGCAGAGCACAGCATTGAACTATTGATCTGTAGGTAACAAGTAACTTGTATTATTACGTCACATCACTTGTTAAGGTTTACTACGCGAAATCTTGAGCTCAAGGTATGGACCGGTTGCGTTACAATACGGGTGCATACCCATTGTTCATGACGCGTGTCATGCCAGACGTCCTGTCAGGAGTTATCGGCTGTCATCTGCTGCCCATTATGAGCGCAGAATAGACATGTGACCTCACCTTTATAGCCACAAGGCCACAAAGCCTTCCCAACCTTTCCTTTGTAAGATGAATATAATAAATCATTGGTTATCGATAGTTTCAAGGCGTGCTGTGAGAATTTAGTCGGTAGATTGTTCTTTTTTGTTATAATAGGAAGTTAATAGCATTGTTTTAGCAAAGGTTGTAGATATATATCTACATGTTTTGGCAGCAGGATCGTGATTATATCTCACGATTGGTTTTAAAGTCAAACGAATTTTGCATAGTTGAACCTCTTAAATAATTTGAAGCTAAAAACTTGCGAGGCCTAGGTATAATTTATTGTCTTCATTGAAAATGAAAAATTATTTCTTTTCCGATGAAATCGTAGATTGCAGACACGTTATTTGTGATTCGTTACGTTGATTATCATATACCTATCTATAGCTTTTTATTATTCTATCATGTATAAGGCGGGACAGGAAATAATATCGGATATATTCTATACTAGACTCGTGTCATAGAGGAAGGATATATTGGTATTTCTAGAAACTGTGCGGCTTGTTGGCAATATTATTCCAAGGATCGATAGTAGAATTGATAGCGTCTTACTGGTTCTTAATTTTTAAATTCAAATGTCTTTACACAGGTACATGACATAAATATTATGATCAGCTATCATTAACTTAATTACCGAAGTTTTGGTAAGTAATTGGTCAACATAATTAAATGATTTCTGATTCTGAATACTTCCCGGAAATGGTCAATTTTATTGCGGGTGTATTGCTAAAATACATTTTATTATAACAAAACAAGTCGCCTGTAACCTCTCGTCTATAAAACATGAATAAAGCAAGATGCCAATTTTCTCATACTTCAATATTATACGTACAACGACCTTTCAAGTTTAATGGAGACTTTACATAATGTTTGGGCGCTAAACGTGCTTCTTTGAGCACGAAAATTGGGTATTATCGCGAGAATTCATTATAAGGTTCTATTCACGGCATATTATTAAATTATAATACGGTTAAGATTAAAAAGGTACAAAATGCCAACGTTTTATAATAAAAGACATTGACCTCTTTCTATACTAGCATGTATTGGCAACATTCTTTATTTAAAGGGAATAAGTGTATTCCCATTAGTTACATAAAATAATGGTTATTTCTTTGAACGGAAATTGATACGTTACAGTTTTTGTTTTCCCTTATCTCTGCTACTAAGTATGCGAAAACAAAGCTGTCAGTATGATAAGGTTTTATAGCTACCTATAAAATTACTTTTGATAATCGTCATTGTAGCTTTATCTGATATTATCTTGTGGTAACTTTTTCCTGAAAATCGATTATCAGTTGAAACTAAATCCTATACTATGTTTCCTCGCGAAAATAAAGCCTCGCTTATATCTTTATTTGTATGTTACATCAAAAGAAATTGTGGATAGGTCGCTGACCTCTGATAAGAAAAAATATTCTATCAATATTTTTTCTGTTGTCAAAATAGCGAATTAGTATTCAGATAGGTTTCTCACAATGGATAATGGAGGATTTCTTCTTTGAAATGTATAGGATCAATGAGGTTAAGTGGTATTGATTAAACAATTATTGTGATTCCCGTCCCAATTGAATGGTGAATGTGATCATCTATACAAAGTAGGTATTAAAGGCACCAGAATTAATTTGCAGTGCATAGATATGAGTATTACGCCATTGGTATAAACGGAGGCCAATAATGAGTGGGTAGTTTTGGGCTATGTGGAATGACGATAAAGGAGCTTGGTTCAAGCCTGCTGTTTTGACATTTGACAAGAATTGACAGAAAGCTGTCAAAAACCATCAATTCTGAACTAATTCAATGACGAGTTTGACATTATACGATACATTTTGGCCCAAATTTTTAATTTACGTGTAAATTGGTAAAATTATGAATAGTAACCATACTTCTTACTAGGTTCTAAGTCATTGCGTCCTGCTTTCATACATCCATTACATGAAGTTTCCAAAGAAAATTCCTTTGCATAATTGTATGCCTCTAATAAGTATTAGGGTCGGCACATAGGCTTGCAACACACGAGCGACAACTGGGCCGTGATAATAGGGGAGTGCACTGTATGAAGACGTTGTGTAATTGGCTTACGCTTTTTCATATGCCCACCTTTCTTGGTAAGGCCTCTATGGTCAGTGATTATTGTAATAACTTAGAGCCAACTACACCACTGCTGACATCTTTAAATTGTCACCAAATCAACGTTCCATCAATCGTAAAACATTAACGTCAAAACGTCAAACATTACTATTCTGTCTTAGACTTTATCTTTTATGCATTCAGTAATCAATACCAAAACTAGCATTTAAGGTTAATATTCAAATAGTATTTATACATAACGATCAATCCAATCCAACCGCAGCTAAGCTTATAAATCAAGTCAAGGACCGTATCAAATCAATGCGAACTCTACCACTTTAACAAATAAGACCAGAGAAGTATCCTAGTATTTCAGTAGCTACTAGCTATGTTTAAAGCCGACTCCGTGTGAAAAGCCTCTATCGTTACTAAGTACGTGTATGTAGGCGAAACCGCAAACGTTAGAAATCGCGGACATGCGTATTGAATGGACGCGGCCAATGTGTCGCGTGAGCTAAGTAGTAAGTACGGGATAAATAAACAGATTAATTATGTCAAACTAGCTGTTGCCCGTGGTTTCGCTCGAGTCCCAAATAGTTTTTTTTTGTGTCCAAAGGTAGCTTCCTCGAGATTTGATTTAGAAAGAAAGAAAATGTATTCTGTTCATAACTAAGATTCAAGTCCATAACTAAGATTACTCAGTTCTACCGTCAAATAATAACCTTATCAATGATTTCCATTAAGTACTAAATAATTTTGTTTATTAGTTGCTAACGTCTTTTGCTTAAGCAAGTAGACCATAACATTGTTTATAAGCAATTTTGGTTTGGTGTTTTTGATCCATCTCTAAGGGTAATTGAGTAAGGGTAAATCTATATTGGAATATAAAAACCATGATCAACCAAGTCGCATAAGCTAGATATGGATGTGTTACATATGATGCGTTTCCCTGTGGCGCGATGTAAATAATAGTTGTTAGAAATCGTGGTCTTGACCTTCCATCTGCGATCACCGATTCTGTATTGATTAAGTACCAGTAATATTTCATCGACGATTTGAAAAGGTTCTTTCAAGTCCTGCTACTTATTTATCAATTAATAAGTCTCTGTTCACGGCGCCTGCAGGCAGATTGGGCAGATTAAGTTCGAAAAGGAAAGTAAGTACAATTAATACTGGATAATTAGGATTGCGTTTTCACCTTGATCCATTGTCAAGTTAACGAATTGCTTAGATTTCTCCTATAATGCGAAAAAGGAGGTCAGAGCCTCGGGCTGTAGGGCAACTGGTCAGTCGGTAGATCAAATAGTGCGTATGCGATGATTTGTTAAGTAAATCGATCAACATCGCGTAAAAGATTACGTAAGACTTCTATGGCTTTAAGGGGAATTTCGGAATTTACTCTCTACGGTTGTTGTAGTTCGTGAGGTAATTATGTATGTATTTAGTAACTAAAGTGCTAATGAGGAACTTGCTAAGGTGTTTACTTTTCTATCCAAGGAATCTACCCCAAAACGTTAAACCTTGAAGGGTGGGTAAATTTTTGTCTAACTGTGATCGCACATTTTTGGTTGCTCGTAAAAGTAATTTGAACTACACGATATTGGTCTTGAATATTTGGATCTATACGTCATACTTCATAACAGCTTAGCAGGGCAGCCTAGTCTAGAACGTCACTATAATATAGTTTCGACAATGCAGAATGATCTCAGATCATAGATAGGCGAAGAATGAAGAAACGGACGTTACATCGCGGACGCGACTCCTGCGCACTGTAGCGGACTGGCATTTATTACTACACTTTATTGCAGGAAATTGGGCACGTTACGTTTTCCTGCGGTACGAAAATATTTGAACTTGGTTACTACATTTATTAATATCTAGATAATTATTTTTGCGATTTCTCTATATTATTTTATGTATTGGCTTAGGTAGTTTCTTTTCAAACGTATTACGTCAGTAATATCTTTATTTAAATTTAGTTATTACCTATTCGTGTGGCTAATGCAGTTTTAATAGCTTGTCAAATTATCGTTAAGGTAACAGTCTAAAATTAACAGGCGTGGGATATTACATAAAAGGATTCTGACATCGTCGCAAGCTGATTTACTAAGAAATTAATACATAAGAATAAATAAACGAATAAATTCACACCTTCAATACTATGCATACCTATTACCTAACACCACGTAATCGAAATTCACCATTTTATAAAGCCATTTACATAATGTTACGCGTCGTCGAAGGCCAAGATTACGCCTGATAAGGGTCGCTGGGAACACCTGGGCTTGTCCCCAACCATTGTAACTGACTGCGAACATAATATATTATAAATAGAATTTATCAAAATATGTTTGCAAACGTTGGCATGATCCTGGGTGGGCAGATCTCCAACCTTAGCACAGGTGCTGCGTCGACACAAAAATGTCTTGAAATATGACAATGGATCACATGCTTCGGTACTATGACGTAACATTGGAGTACCAATCTCTCTCATTTGTCTAAACTTGCGCGGGTTGTCAAGAATTTCTTCATTGAACTTGAACAATAGGGTTTTTGAGGTCACAATTTCGATTGATGGGTGTATGCCGTGAGATATGGGCGATGTTTATCAAAAATATATTCAAAGTCAAGACTAATGAGTAGAAAACTTTCAATGTCATACCAGTCAGTTTCAATTATTTAAAGATTTAAACTTAATTGGAGACAGAGTGGGCCTTTTGATGTGGTTTCTTTAATCATAGTATTTCTAATAGTGAATCGTTTTATAGTAATGTTTTATTGTCTTGTTGACATCTGTAATTACTTATCACGTATTCCCAAGAATATGCGTGTTCTATATACAGGGCCGAATTGCAAGGTGTGGAGGCCCTAGGGCCCTTAAAATTATTGGGACGTAAAATAAAATCCTACTGTGGAGGTTCCTTGTGGAAGCCCCTGGGCCAGAGCTCCGGCTGCCCTGCCCTAAATCCGGGCCTGTCTATATATTTAGTTTATTTCTAAAATAGACCTTTACTATCACAAGATTTTTAACTATCTGGGTGTCACAAGAAATACGGCATACAAGCAAACATAAGATAGATAAGTCCTTTTTTGTCGTAAATCAAACTGCTCTATCGTAGAAAGTAAACTTGATATTTGCATATTATCGACGTCTGCGCATTCAGCTGTTTACACTGATTTATGTAAACTAGAGATTGTTCGTCTTTATCTCTTGTGGTCATCATTGGCTTTCGTGTTTTCTTTACCATTTAAAAGTAATTTATATTTAATTCGAGCCTATTCAACTTTCCCATCCATTTAACATTACTAGTATCAACTATTATGTTCTTTAAAACAATATTTGTAATTATTAATTCTATTCTGTTAGAAATTTTACTTTCTTTTTTGAGGATGTATCTTTAGAATAAGTATGTTTACATAAAGCGCAATTTAATATTAAATTCCAAATCAAATGAAGAAATTGAAAGTTAGTTAAAATATGATATTTGACGTAAAAACAAAGAAATAGTCGTACATCAGTTAACTCTAACATTACTTCAGTACAATGCAAACAATCATGAACATTATTGTACCGAGAAAACTTGCAAGTGAAATTTACTATGAGGACTATTGTTTAATATTATTGTGAGCTTTCACTTTCTGCATAATACAAAGGCAAGTGGTGCTCAACGGGGGAATTGAAAAACATAACATAAGGTACCATCACGCCTGTATTCCCGAAAGGGTTAGGCAGAGGTGTACCGTACAGAGGCCAGCGCATCAAGCTGCCACAATCTGTCAGATTTCTTTAATTGATTTTTAACTTTAATTCAAAACTAATAAGGTTCATATTCAATTGGGAAAATTTGACAGTTTTGGATAGCTTAACCTGCTGACGTCTGTACACCCAGACGGTATATTTAGGTCCTATGTAACAGGGGGAGAGTGTGTACATAAATAAATAGCCTTTTATTGTGTAAGTGATATGTCCGACAGTCTAATATGTGTTGTTGTTAGTTTATTAAATAAGATTTCCTATATTTGTGTGTAAGTTATTGTTGATTGGCATAATGTTATTAATTACTTAGATGATGGGACAAAGCTAAGGAAAGAAGATAATTATAACAAAATAATCAATAACAAATAACTGCCTCGTTAGATTAGTGGTCCTAAGCGCGACTGCTACACGGTCCTGGGTTTGATTCCCAGCTCGAGTAGTGCAATTGAGTTTTTATATGAAATTCTCAGTAGCAGCTTGGAGTTTGGATTAATGGCAATAGACTCGCTACTACTACATGGGACCTATGAAATATAACTGATGGCGAACGGGTGTAAAGGTTTGAAAGCTACAATCAAAACAGTACTTTCGACACGCATTTCGCGCATGAAAACACATGAAAAATTGTAAATCAAACGTCTGTCAAGTTGATGCGTTTAGAGCGGAATTAGTTAATTACACGGTCGTATGGGAACATAAATATGTAGTGTAAACCTTGACATGATACTGCATGTTGCGTGGGAGAAGCATTTTATTTATAACAACGTTCGGCTCATTATTTACTGGTTCGATGTGTGTAAAAATAAACATCTTGCTAGCGTCCTACGTAGCCATTAAAAGCGACACAATGCGATAGGAAGCGAAGTGGCGTAAGAGGAACAAATGAATGTCACTCTGATTTTTTAAATGAAAATGGCTGAATATTCTTCATTTAAATGTAAGTACTTTTTATTCTCGCTTTGCATCGCATCACATCGCGTTCACATTGGGCGATGGGCTAGTCGTTATAATAATAATATTAGAATATTTTTGGGACATTTTACACAACACCAGCTAGTCCGAAACTAAGCAGAGCTTGTACTATGGGTACTAGACAATGGATATAATACTTATGTATTTTTTTTTGTAAATACATACTTATAATACATAAGAAACACCCAGACAAACACAAATACTCATGTTATAACCACACAAATATTTGTGTCCTGTGGGAATCAAACCCACGACCCCATGATCAACAGTCCGGCACTCAAACCACTAGACCACAGAGGTCGTCAAATTGTCGTTGATACCTAGCTTTGTGCCGCTTTAATAAACATAAGCAACAGACACAAAGTACACCCTCTGTGAATTTGTCTCGGTTGGGAATCGAACCCATTTCACCCGGCGTTACCACCATAACCGCTACGCCAAACGTGCAGTCTATATGTAGACATTACATAATTTACGCTAAACACATCTGTATACGCATTGTTATGGGTTCTAACGGTCGTCTGTGATTTAAATGAAAATCTGTTTGTATGTTATTAGTTTGACGTATTTACGGTTATAGCAAGGATACTGCTGCCTTCATGGAAATGTCGTTATTTTAGATACATTAGCTTATCGCAGTCTGAAGTCTAAAATGTGAATGAATTCTTTCATTACTAGTTAATTAATTATCTTTCTGTATTTTTTTTTTTTGGCATTTTCCATGCTAAGATTTTAAAGTTATTTAGCGAAGGAAAGAAGCAAGCTTTTCAATAGGTGTTACTGACGCCACCATAAAGACGTAAATTCTGAATGTGAAGGCAAAATTCGTCAGGGCGGGTGGGACTCGCGGTGGCTTAGCGGTCATAGCGTCTGGTGTACCTAACCAGAAGACGCAGGTTCGAATCCTGCCCGCGGTCGAATTTTACCTTCGCTAAATAACTAGTTAATTAATGTCACTATGTAAGATATTTTTAGATTAAGATTTCTTTGATATCATTCTGTAATCTAAGATGTTATGCAAATTAATGCAGATTCTAAAATTCTAATAAATTGATTTGATATTTACTTTCTAACATGAAATATAGGGAGAGAGTAAACATTAGTGATAATGACATTACGTTCGCTAAATTACGTAAAGTATTCGTGGCCACCTGACGACGCACGAAACCAGTCCGGCGCTTGCGCATCCGGACCAGTTTACCGCGAAGCAAGGTCCCGCCATAGACCCGGTCACTTCCACGGCGATGGCGACGCGCGGGCGCAAGGAGCGTTAGCCTCTATCAACCCGTTTATTATTTTTATATATTTCGCAATCAAACACGCAAAATGGCTGACTCGTGATTATTTCTTGGGAGTCTATAGATCAAACGGATATTGATTTTCACATACTCCGACCGAATCGTGATGAAAATTAGCCCCTAACGTTTCTGAACGAATGTGAAGCCTGCCAACACTCGTCAGGCTAGCATGGCGGTCTTCTGCTTTATACATCATTGTCTATTAACAGGCACGGGTACGTGATGAAATATGATGACCCTTTGAGCACCTAGAGTTCTAAGACAACCTTTACAATTAATTTTCGGACAAACGGTATAGTTGGCGGCTGATGACCTTTGACTAAGGGACCCGAGTGACTATTCAAAACAACGGCACCCTGAAATTTGTTGCTAAAAACTTCCTCAAGTTGTGTTGTGTATAACGTTATTCGTGTTTGATTGTTGTGTACGACCAGGAATACGATTTGGCAACTATTAGTGGTCGTACGATGAAGTGAATTTACGATCACAATAATTTCGTACGGTACGTTCCGCGTAATCGGAAGCTGCGATATAAATTGGCATAATAAACGAAGTATATCGAATCTGTTATTTGAATTTTGATTACATGTTTTATATAACACAGGACGATAATCCATACTTATTAATATTATAAATGTGAAAGTTGCTTTTTTCTGTCTGTTTTTTATGTTGTTATGTCTAAACCGTTGAATTAATTTTGATGAATTTTGGTATACAGATAGATTGGACCTTGGAGCAGGACATAAGCAACGTTTTGTTCTCAAAAATTCCTTTCAGACGCGAGTGAAATCGCGTGCAACCGCTAGTGGTATCATAATGCATAGTGCGTTTGTTTGTTTGCATATTCTTTGCAAATAAGCTACAAAAGAAATTTGATGAAACTAAACGAAGTTATAGCTTACATCCCAATATTAGACGTAGACGTAGTGGAAAACTTTTATCTTGTGTTTAACAAAGAATAGCCAAATACTCAGATCACCATGATACGCAAAAATAAGATCGCGACATAAAGCTAGCGTACGTAGATTATTATTTTCAAATAAATAAAATTCACTTACCCAGTACATCACTAGCTGTTTAACTTTCTCATAAATTTTACGAAAGAGCAATTTCATTTCTCAAAATCTGTTAACTTCACCACAGCACTAGCAATTATGACAGATGACCAAAATAAAATAAAAAAGTTTTTACGAGACGACTCATTAGCATCGTTACGGTCCTTCTGTCACTAATAGTTATGCGGAATACGGTAATTGAAAAGTAAATATTGAAAAACCAGACAGCATAAGTTTGACTGGCACGCGAGGGGTTCCGTATAAGCGCGAGTGATCGGGACTTTTGTTTGTTATACATTAGGTATGTAAAAATCAATTGACTTGCTACAACTCAAAAGTAGCCGAATGGTTTTCGGTGAAATTTTTTGCATGTGTGTGAGTGAGGCCCTTGAAGGTTTAGATTCACAATTGGACCCGGTAGGTGTCACTGCAATCGGGTTGTAGGACAACGTCTGCCAGGCCAGCTAGTGTAATATAATTTAAAAGCTATTAATTTATATTTTTTTACAAATTATAGCTTCAAACTTTCCTTATAGGAGAAAGTTAATAATGTGTTATTATAACGTTAAGATTTATATTGGGTTTTTATTATAAAAGCGGATATGACCGAGAGATGAATAAATGACGATAATAAGAGTTCTATTTATCATTTTGGGAGAGGGAACCCTAAGAATTAGTAATTTTGCTATTCGTTGTTTATTTTATACGGCGCCGGCGCCTACTAATCTATTATTAGAATCACATTTATCCGCAACGTTATGTGTTAAGGTAATGATATACATAACATACAATCACGCTTGTACTCCCCGAAGGGTTAAGCAGAGGTGTACTAATGTACACCCATGGTTCGCCGGTATTTTAGGGCCTATGTAATAAAATAATGGATTTGTGCCCGGATAATGGCAATAGACTCTGGGTGAGGCCAAACTCCGAGCTGCTACTGAGAATTTTAAAGAAAAACCCATTAACAATTTGTTCGACCTGGGAATTGAACTCAGGACATCTAGCGTAGCAGTCGCCCTTAAAACCAATAGGCTAGAAGCAGTTTATATACAAATAGATAAAGAACTAATTCGGCTCGGTAATTAAGGTAAGATTAATTAATTAATTATAGGACGTGTGTTTATGACAGTGTTATGTATGGAGGAAGGTATATATTTTTAAATGAGTGGTAATACATTTTAAGAGAGGTAGTGGGATCAATTCCACTCAAATTGAAGCTGTCCGACTGGGGAAGTCGAAGAAAAGCCTTGCCGAAAATCGAAGTGAAATAATACTGCTTTGAGCTGTGTTGTGTTTCTTACGGTGAGCAAGGTTGCTAGTGCTCCACGAGGAACCGTTGTGTTGGCAGCGGGGGGACTTTGACCCTTATACTGCCCACCCAACTATTCCTCTTTCGTTTTACTAATGATACTCCTGATGTCGCAAACTTGTATACCCTACGGTAACCGCTTACCCTCAGGTGGACCGTATGCTTGTTTGCCACTTTAGTAGTATAAAAATTAGCAATTCAGATGTCAGATGAGGTCTAAGCTATGTTAAATTATATAAAACAACATTTTAATGTTGCTTAGATTTACTTTTCCATTGCTATAATATGTCAGCCAGCACACTTGTTGATAATAGAACATACTTAGCTTTTAGCTTCCTCGTTTACAACTACATTGTATAGGTATATACGAACATATGCCATACACACATAAAAAAAGTTTGCGATCACTGAAAAATCGAAATCTTTTTTGTTACGGTGGATTATAATATGATTTCTTCTTCATTTTAGAATCAACAAACAGGGTATTTCTATTGAAATAAAACTACTTTTTACGGATTTTATCGCGTATATTGATATTATTAATCCCGACGTTTACAGCGTCCATGGTCACGGGTAGACTGAGGTGAATCCGTAAAAAGTAGTTTTATTTCAATGTATAATATTCGCGTAAATGTCAGAAATTAATAGGGTAATTCTATTTAAAGAAAACACAACAAATATTTTTTCTTGATGAAGTTCAATTAAAAAAATTATAATTATCAGCTTATGCTGGTGATCGCAAACTTTTTTTGATGTGTGTACGTGATACGCTCGTACCGATTCATCCGGCGTCCTCGTGGTGCCATTTGCCGGAGGCTCTGTCGGAAATGGCGCGGTCGTCTCGTGCCCGCCACGTGACGGTCACGCCACCCCTCAATTTGGGTTGGAGCCTACAAGGCTTCACCGGCCGTCACACAATTACGTTTACCGACATTGTTTACGCTATATAGAGCATTCGGTATACGCATGATCGTGTTGGACCAAGGACACAATGTTTTAAGGGTAGATAGATAGATAGAGTATTCTTTATGGTACACCATAGGTCATATCAGAAAAAAAATATGCAAACGTTACAAGACTACAATTATTATGTATTATGGTTGATTTTTTTTCCATGTCCAGATCAAAATAAAATAAAAGTACCTCCAAAAGAAATGAAATAAACAAACGGAGATACACAATCATATTCAAAAGGTTCTTATCTTTCAAAATATTACGGAACTCTAAAACTGAAGTACCCACATCTACACTCAAATTAATAATGGTAGACATAACCACTACCAATATAACTGAGTAGGTAGTTTATATAATTTGAATTTATATGTTTCGTAATCCGTCAAATTAGCAGGCGATAAACCGTAAGCCAAATTATGTAAGTTTGTCGTCCATTATGCATATTTTTTTATTATTTAATTAAAGTCTATTCATAGAGTAGATTATAGCCGACAGATTGTGTACATAAATAAATAGCCTTTTATTGTGTAAGTGATAAGTCCGACAGTAAAAAGTGTTGTTGTTAGTTTAATAAATAAGATTTTCTTACATGTTTGTGTGTTTATTTATTGTTGGTGGCATAATGATATTACTTAGATGATGGGACAAGGCTAAGGTAATAAGATAATAACTGACTCGTTAGTCTAGTTGTCCTAAGCGCGACTGCTACGCTAGAGGTTTTGGGTTCGATTCCCAGGTCCAGCAATCTAATCTAGCATGGTACATCCATACAGGTCGAGCAAAGTGTTAATGGGGTTGTTCGGAGTTTGGATTTGTGTCCGGTTAGTGGCAATAGGCTCGCCCTCTATTACTGTACACCTCTGCCTAACCCTTTAGGGAATACAGGCGCGATGGTATGTTATGTATAATTTAATCAATTTGTTTTTAATAAGATGAAGTTTTCGCTGTAATTCTATTAAGTATCTTTTTTGATAATTATTATTTTTTCATCATTACTTAGCTATAGTAACATAAGCTATAGGTATTTATTACTAGAAAATAATAGGGAATCCAAAAAAAAAAACCTGTGCGAAGTCGGGACAGGTCGCTAGTTAGTGATAAAATTAGTTTAACCGTCTCTATTCCTACTCCAGTTACTGGGAAGTAGATATTGCTCTGTTCGGCTAAAAACTTACTACATACATAAGTTGTTTTGATGACTTAATTAAATTGAGTCGCAATATGGTCCTAAACAAATGTATGATAACATCAAGCTACGCCAAGTCGTGCAATAAACACTAGTCACATGCCTTAATGACGTTCGAAATAAGTATTGATTGAAAATCATTGAACTGGTTATAAAACATTGTGAGGGTAACAGAGTTTTCAAAATAAACTATTAGATGTACCTAGTATTATGGTATTACAGACATGCCACGCAGTTTAACTCGCCTTGGCTTTTCCCATTTTGCTCGGCTCGTAAGGGACCTACGACCCTTATGATATCCTATAACCTTATCAAATGCAAAAAGATTTTTTCAAATCCAACTGGTAGTTTCAGAGATTAGCGCGTCGAAACAACCAAAAAATCTTCAGCTTTTTTATATTAGTATAGTAGTAGATAGGCCACAGTAACGAATATTCCAAAAACCAATGGATACCATAATAACATGTATTGTTTATAAAAATAGAATTACCCTGTAGTTCATATAAAAAATAAGAAGTATCTAATGATTATTTGTTAATTATTTAATAGACGGTTGGTCTGTGTTAATTAGATTAAAGTCATATTTATTTAACAGCCCTTAATAACCACCCTAAGTGTTTAAGAATAATTTTAAATCTACCTACAAAACCACACCGGCACCTGGCACCGGATAGTACAATAAACAAGTTTGTTACCAGAACAAATTAATATAATTATCTGACAGTTTTACACATAAACTGTCCAGTGATTTCGAAATAAAAATGTCAGGTTCTGCTTACCCACGATCCAGTGGAGCCCCAGCGCTTCAGCCTCTTCCCGAAAATGTTTTGACACTGCGAGAGGCACGACACTGAGGCAGCTGGCTGTATCTTGTTAACGAAAGTATCACCCGTGTCTAATGTCATTTTACACTGCCACTAAGCACCGAGTATATAAAAAAGTTTCCAATAAAATTGTCATTAACACTAGAAAAGTTTATTTATTTATCGTTCACAAGTTATACACAAATGCACATGTGAAATAAAAGCGTAACGATATGCTTCGATCCGCTACGTGTGAACGCGTGCGGCTGCTTCGCCGGCAGCCGTGCGAATGCCAAGCGCTCCGTTTTCTCTACCTCCGGAAAGCCGCCCCGCCCGCCCTGGCCGCCCAAATTTCCAATTAGAACATTTTTTTACTGGAATCGTAATGTCGGACAGTTTGAATGTCGCCGTGTATGATGAATTCTCGTGAAAGAAACCGTTAGGAAATCATAAATGAAACTAATTTCTCCAATTTTACAAAAAGTTGTGACGTTTTCTTGGAAGAGCTTTTTGTATCTACACATTCTTCAGTTTTGCAGGAAGTTATTATACTACTCTACTAGTGGATGAAGTAAATCTAAAGTAGCGTAATTATATTACTCTTAAGTACTATTATTTTAAGAGTTCGTTGACGCGTATTTAAAATAATTTATTTGAAGTTGGAATAGCTCAAGGCCAGGGCGTCGGATGGCCGGGTTGCGCGTTTGAACCTCACACGTTGCACTATCGAAATTAACTAAGACTCGACACTAGTGTCTTAACTTACTGAGAGGGGGTAATATTATTACATCCAAGAGGGTAGGTGCGAAGTAAAACGGTAGTTAAAAAAATACTACTACCCGCTATAAAAATCTTTGTTAGTGCATATCAATCTCCTTCATTATAGCGTAAATTTGTAATTACAATGACGACCCGTATGTTTTATAAAAATATATTCAATTACCCTGAATTGGGGGAAAAAATCATTAAAATTTTAATTATAAACACAAATATTGTTTGAGTGCCTCATTAGCCTAGTGTGGTAAGCGCGACTGCTAATTGAGGACCCGGGTTCGATTTCCAAGTCAATCAGTGTTATTGGGTATTTCTATGAAGTTATCAGTAGAAACTCGGAGTTTCGATTTGTGTTCGCAATGGTAATAAGCTCGGCTTCTATTTCGTGGGATTTAAACATTACCGGCGAACTGTGGGTGTATTTTAGTACACCTCTGGCTTACCCTTTGGGGAGTACAGGCGTGATGGTATGTTATGTTTGTTTAGGATTGCTTTTATGAATATTATTTCTCTTCATATATGTAGAATACTAGCATCTGCCCGCGACTTCGTCCGCGTGGAAAAGCTACTTTGAACATTATCGTTGTACATACCATCACGCCTGTATTCCCCGAAGGGTTAGGCAGAGGTGTACTAATGTACACCCACATTTCGCCGGTATGTTTTAGGTCCCATGTAATAGGGGGCGAGCCTATTGCCATTAACCGGGCACAAATCCAGACTCCGAGCTGCTAATGAGAATTTCATAGAAAAACCCAAAAACACTGCTCGACCTGGGGATCGAACCCAGGACCTCTAGCGTAGCAGTCGCGCTTAGGATCACTAGACTAATGAGGCATTATCGTTGTAATTTGGCTAATTAACTCAAAATCGTTATGAATTATAGCCTATGTGTTATTCTGATGTATAAATAATAATACTGTAAAGTTTCATCAAAATCCGTTCAGTAGTTTTAGCGTGAAAGAGTTACAAACATTCATCGCCCCATCCTTACCCAAACTTCCACATTTATAATAATTATGAATACTCAATACTCAATACTCAATAACTTTATTGCATCCCATAATGTATACAAAAGCTGGTGGGTAAAATTAAAGAGAAACAATTATGGACCCTGTCGGGCACAGCAAGTTAGTTTTTTTAGAGGAGAGGATGAAGAGCGCTTTTTAAAACATAATATATTGAAATAAAGGAAGATCTGGTATGTAGATATTTTAGTAGGTAAATAAATGTAGATTTATATTCATTTTATTTATTAATATTCATATATTTATTTATTATTAATAGTTATATTCTAGATTATCTATTAATTGTTATTATTTATTTTATATATATATATTTATATATTTGCTGTAATTTTAATCAGATAGATTGTAAGTAATTAAAGATATTGCACGGTGAGTAAGGTACATAAATATATAGTAGGAAGGATACAATATGAATACGTATCGATAAAAGCTTCGATTGACACTTGTTTTGATAAATCGTTTGAACGCTGTTCTAAGCTGCTTTACGATTACGTTTACGTTACGTTTCATAGTTTATAGTATTCCACTCCCATTGTTGACGGACGGCGATGGAACTCATGTGTAAGTACATTGGCCGTGAACTGAAGCATGCCATGGGTGCATGGTAGAACATTACTCATTACTTTATCCCATCGCCTAATACAGGCAGAGTATGCTTTTGTATGGTTGCAAATGCATGGAATATTTTAGTTGCTTGCGAAGTATATAGAATCTTGGAAAGTTTCACCAGCAAATCTATTCTACCGCCATATATAGGTATACATACCTATGTAACGAAAGTTGGTTAAAAGATTTTCGTATTGGATGAAGTTTGCGCATGTAAAAATTTATGATTTTGTGCGTGCGTGAACTTCCCCAACTACAAAATCTTAACTTATGTGCCGGTAACTATATCAATAATGTACAGGCAGGATTAGAGGAGCATGAGACTAGGTAACAATAGAATCTCTAAATAGTATAAAACAAAGTCGTTGTCTGCGTCTGTCTTTCTGTTTCACCGTTTACTTCTAAACTACGCAACGGATTTTGATATGGTTTTCATTACCTTTTAGAGCATTTCATAAGGAAGGTTTGTACGTATAAAATAAGTATATTATCAGTACATTGCATATGTGCGAAGCCGGGCGGGTCGCTAGTAATAAACATAACGCGTACTTCAATTATTATGGCCCTTTTACCGAATAATGTCTTTTCAGTTTTGAAATCATACGTATGTACAAAATTATATTAAAAAATTTTTTATATTTTTATTATTGACAGAGAAGATCCGCACTAACTAGTCCTGTGGCGTGTTAGGGACGTCACAATCACAAACATGATAGGTACAATTAACGTCACAAAGTATACTCGAAATAAATATAAATATTCCTCTCTGGTAGGAATCGAACCCACGACACGCGGTACGGTAGTGTCGATTTGACTATCTTAACCGCTACACCAAACGTGCAGTCATTGTTCCAGATACATCTATACTAATATAATAAATTTGAAGAGTTATTTGTTTGTTTGAAACTACCAGTCCGATTTGTAATATCTTTTTGCATTTGATAGCCCAATTCTTGAAGAAGATTATAGGTTATTAAATAAGGTATTTATTATTTTTTATTTATTAAAGGAATTATTAAGGTTAGTTAGCATCACGCTCCGAACCTTACGAGCCGAGTAAAAAGGAAAATGCCAGGGCAGGTGAAACCACAGGGCACTAGCTAGTCTTTTAATAAGGCCGTTCTTCATGTTACATTAAAGTAGGTACAGGAGTAGCTATGCTATTTATAACATAAATCCGTGGAGGTTCTAGTGCAAGTTACAAACACGTGTAACATCCAAAGTTATAATCTACCCTAGAGGTGCGGGTATATAGGAAATTGCGTCTTATTGCGCTACCCCTTCGGTCGCAACTTGATGCTGTGCTATGGACATTATGAACAGAGTTTTAGCAGCGAAGTCCCTACCTCCCACTTTTGATATCTTTAAACAAACTCGACAAGGTAAGCGTTTATTGTGTATTGGTAAAGTTACCGGATTCGTACCCGCATGCTACCGTGGTACACACACATAGACATTGATGACGTCACCTCAAAACGGACAATGTGGATGAGAAATTCGACATCACGGGCAGTAGAGCCATCAAAGGGTTACATCACTAGTCAAATGTCCTTTGTCCAATATCGTGGGCCAACATTTGATCAAATGTTTTTTGACATTATGCCTCCACATCATCCAATTTTCATGATATTTAGAATTTGATCAAATCTACCACAGGTACTAGGTAGCTAGTATAAGATTCAGCTGTTAAAAATCTTTGATGTCAAGATAGAATAATGCTTAAATCATCAAATGTCATCCAATTTCTTTGATCAAAGTGATACTGGAAAAATAAATTTGACGAGAGGCATACCATCCTTAGAACAATGACAGCCATGAATTGAGATTTTATAATAAACTCTATAATTATTAACAAAGAAAAGTGAAAATTTCTCACTTTAGTGATGTGCGCATGAATTTTATTATCCGGGCGACATTCAAGTTTTTACTGCAGCGAATAAAATTACGCAAGTGATGTGTTTTAAATGAGCTTGCAGCTACATAATGACCCATTAAATTGGATTAAGTCTGCACGTACGTGAAAATTCTTAAGTGCTGTCAGAATTATAGTATTTAGTGCTATTTTGTTTTAAATTCGAAGTGTGAGAATGTAACCGAGATAATATTATGACGATGCATTGTTTTAGAAATGTGTATATGTAGTTAGCATAAAATAATTTCCCTCTGCTTACTCGCAAAAATTTTTTGTAGGATTCGTATAATAAACAAATTATTAAACCGTCGATCGGTTTAATAAATTATGCTTTAATAAAGGTCACCTTTAGAAAAGGTCTTAAGTATTGTGTAGAGAATGGATGCACAACCAAAAACTGATCGTGGCAAACACAGCTTAACCTTACAGATTTTGAACTGAATTTAGTGACCAGGTTATATATGTATAAGTATGTTTACTAAATCTGAACTTGACTGATCTGGTTTAAAAAAAACTTGTTTATATTTTATTACATAAATCAAAATGTAACTGACTTCTGGGACTAGATCCAATTTGTATGAGTTATGTATTACGTTACCGGCTGAAGCGAACTACGCTCTCTGGGGTGCACGTCTATCGTAAAATAGACTTTATTCCACTTATCCTGAAGTCTGTAAAATATCTATAAGCATTATAAAAACTACTGAAACTAAAAAACCGAATGAATGTATGAATGAAGTAAAATAAATGGAATGTTCTTGGATGGAAAATAATTGCAATAATATGATCTGCATATAATGTAAATATCTCTTGTACCTTGTATGCATGTATTTTTATTATCGACCTAAGGCAGAATGAATTTAAAGAGTGCTCCGTATACTGTATAAAGTGGACGACCCGTTGAAGAACACTCCAATCTGCACGTGGAAACATGGTAGAGTGGTCCAATTAATTACAGCGGGACGGAGCACCTCTAATTAATTCGATTAGATAACAACAGGCTTTCGAAATTCGCCACGCTCTGTGTGAAAACCTTCGGGTCGTGTGCTTACAAAATATTAGCTTATGAAACTCAATAATTACTCCAACGTTTGTACGGATTATCGTTAAGATCTTGTCTTATCACGATACGGTATGAGCTGCAGGAAAAACGTAATACGCGTCCCTGATGCAGACCGATCTTAAAAATAACAAGAATCTGTACGAAGGTTATCCAGCTTGATAGTTCAGCGATAAAAGTATTTTAAATAATTAAAAACCTTGCAAGACCAGGAAGGCCAGAGTCTTGGTACCCACATCAGTCGCCGCCCACATAAATTTCAACATGACATAACCGATCATAATCATGAAATATTTACACAAAAGCTTTTGTTGTTCACGAATTCGTAGATGTTCAGTACTGTGAAGGGTAAAAAAACATACCGAGATTCCTATAAAACAATTACAAGGCGAATCAAAATTAATGACAACTCGGCCTTGTCCCATATTGCGGTTTCCACAATATACACCGATAGATTTATGATGAACTTTTTTAATTAACGCTTTGTTTTAAATAGCAAATTCGCAACTGATTACTGTCAGTTTCCGAGTAACGGAATCACGATCTTGAAAAAAATTTTTTTTCAATTTCACTGTTGGCCTTGGAGATGCTGATTATAAGTTATTCTGGAACTAGCGACTCGGCTCGTTTGCAATATACCTACTAATAATTGCAATTACAATATATTAACAGTTGTCATAATCCTGAAGAAATTCTCTAAATAATATTGTAACAGTATCAAAATGACGAGGAATCAAAATATCGAGAAACGACTAATTCTTTTGTGGCACACATTTTTTCTTCATGAGCCGTACTGGAGAGTCTTGTCCATCATTAGACAAAGCTTGACTCCTAAATCATGTCAACAAAAACCATTTTACTACTTTGTATTTTAAGAGTCTACAAGACTATGATCTGGTTTCTTTTCAACTCAATATTTATTTCAATCTCAATCTGCAGTACGTTCTCAATCACTGACAAGGTAATCTCCCTTGCACACGTACTTCCTAATGTTTTTTTTTAATAGAAGCCAAACATAAAAACTGTGCTGCCGAAGGACATGCCTACTTTAATCCCAACCTTAAGATGTCACGAAGACACCTGATGATGGATTCATTACACGAATGCATGCATGCGTGGGCCTAATCCTGTCTAGATCTGCGTGGGATAATACTAGCATTAATCTTAAATTGCAATACGTTTATCTGTTCATTGTAAAAAACTAGGCTATTTGCAGCCTTCGCTTGAAGAGGTCATGAAGTATTTAGGTCAGTATTTCCCTTATGGGGTGTCAAGGACTGAGCTGAGCTTAAGATGCGCAAGAATAGAACAGTTTATAATAGATGTGATTATTACTAGTTCGACGATGTAGGATTCTAAGAAAATTCTGTCCATTTATTCAGTTGTTTTTTTTTTGCACTAGCTAACCCAATGTACTGGTTTCCGATCCATGAAAAACCTATTTAGATATTTGTCTAGAAATTTACTCAAAAATTCTCAGCAGGATTTTACGAACTCTTCATCTACTATTCGCAAATGTGATTCCAAACTTGTAACTCAATCTTATAAGATAAAATGGAGTCCCACAGCACAGGCCTAGTAACCTTTTTAATGTCCGCCAGATGAAAGCAAGTGAAATAATATAGTTCAAGAGGGAACACGTCGTGGGAGTTGAATTACTGTCGCCATAAACTTAGGTAGCTCAAATAAGAAAGAGACTTGGTAATGTATCGGAGGCCGGAGCTGGATGACGTCAAGCGGCAATCACTTTGTGTTGCTTTGAGCTCAGTAGGACTATTTGTATTACCTACAAAAATGTCAGTGCGCTTTAGTTGATATTTCGATCATATATTGATTTCTGACATTTACGCGAATATTATACGAAATAAAACCCTTTACAGGGTCCGAAACGTCGGGATTAATAATATCCTAACGCGATAAAATCCGTAAAAAGTAGTTTTACTTCAATTTCGGTCATATTTTAGGCATAATTATATGTAACAATGTCATTGGGTGAAATTCTCAGTAGCAGCTCGAAGCTTGGATACGTGCCCGTTTAATCGCAATAGGCTCGTCTCCTATTACATGAGACCTAAACATTCTGGAGAAATATGGGTATACAATTTGAAAACCTCTGTCTAACCCTTTGGGGAATTCAGGCGTGATGGTATGTTATGTTATTTTTAGGTATAACTTGGTGTTACTATATGTACCTACTGACAATGACTGAGGATTGTTCCAGGTTGCCCATTTCAAGTTCTAAGTTCATTTTAAGTTCTAAGATCGAGGACTTCCGTGAGTATGATTGCAGTGATATATGATGCAAGTGTTCTGAAATGTATACAGTAGGTACTTTTATAATTATGTATAATAAGGCTGTAGAGATTTTTTGTTTCTTTGTTTGAACGCGCTAATTTCTGGAACAATTATTTTTCCATTTGATAGCCCAATTTTTGAGAATGATTATAAGCTACTAAACACCATGCTACGACCCTTAGGAACCGAGAATAAATTAATAAATAAAATATTTATGTTTTAATTACTTTTTTAAATTGATGTCATACCAGGACTTTTTCTCTCTATTTTTTCCACCTTACGAATATTCCAACGGAGCCATCAGAGATTTTCCCAAGAGTTTGGAGGAAAAATAGGAAGTGATTGAGCACTTATAAAACTTCACACGCTGCCAATAAGATTGGTTGGTGTTTTAATAGTTTTCTGCACGTGTGGCTGGCGTGGTATACTCGTATTTGTAGGGCTTTTTATGGCGCTTACAATGTGGAATATATAAATAACTTTATTCCGAGATTGTATAACAGTTAAATCTATTTATATTATAATAATGGTCTTTTGTTACTATTTTGTATGCTATAACAGACCCAAAAAAATGGGATGCGAAGGTCTGATGGCAGTCGCTTCGTGTAAAATACTGATATTCAGCTGTATCTGGTTAGACTGGAAGCCGACCCCAACATAAAAATTAAAGTAAAATAACACTGCTTTGAGCTGTGTTGTGTTTCTTACGGTAAGGTTGTCAGTGCTCCACGAGGAAAAGTTGTGTTGGCAGTGGGGGGACTTTGACCCTTATACTGCCAACCCAACCCAACCCTATCCCTCTTTCAATACAGGGTCGGCAACGCGCAAGTGATACTCCTGGTGTTGCAAGCGTCTATAGGCTACGGTAACCGCTTACCATCAGGTGGGCCGTATGCTTGTTTGCCACCTTAGTAGAATAACATAAAAAAATAAATTGGAAGAAGGCTCTGAGATAGAAAGAAGAATCGTCTTTTGTTGTTATTTTAGAGTTAAATTCTGGCTCGTATAAGTCTAGGGAAGTACTAATAGTTGGAAAGTGTATCACATAGCCTCTATCGATTTTTCTCCATATACTTATAGTTTTCAACGAAGTCTAATCTTCCATTCTGTTTAGAGTGAGTGTGTTGCGTTACCGGATTCTGATAAACACTAGCTTCCTAATCGTCTCCTAGGCAATAGATAATGCAGCACCAGGCGGAAATTGCGGGGCAAACGGGATTCTTGCTTGGACTGCAAGAGAGATTCGAAGAACTTGAACAGTTTTTTGGGTAAGAATTCTGAGAAGGTCATTATAATCATACCGTAATAGCTACTATCTGAATTATAAATGTTGTTTTTACGGAAACAAAGACCGTAAATCCGAATTGCAGTTATGTATAACTTCACCTTGATCTGGTTAACGCTTGGTGTACTGTTTGTTCGCAGAATACTCGTACATTATGTGCTAGTAGTATATAATAATTATGATTTATGTACAGATAGTAAAAACGAGGTAGCTAGGTTTCTGGATCCCTCGCCCAACCAACTCTACAGTTGCAGATTCAACATTTTGCAAGTATTTCCCAAAATGATACTTTTAGTTGATTTATGGTAAAGAATAACATTGCGAGGAATCTGAGAAAGGATAACATGATACTGAGTACGATCTAAGGCTTCTTTTCTACCGACCTTTTAGATACTGTATGAAGATCGTCACGTCAGCAAGAGATCGCGGCTTGCCAACGTCTCTACTCACTCAAAAAAAATCAATCAACACAATCACACACATTTTTAAAAAACAATCGTATCCTAAGAAAATGGGGTTTATTATAGCATACAAAATAGTAACAACCCGACCTCGGACTAGTTTGACATAATCTAAAATAGCAAAGTGCGGCGTCCTCTGCAAGGCCCCTTGCATTTCTTTGTGGACCGCAATTTATTGTAGTCTGTGCTCGTAATTCTAAAAGGGCGTTGCTGTGACCACACGGCGGTGAACGGTAAATCAGATGAACGACACTGTGTAGGGTCACCATGTGTTTTGTTTTGTGTGGGGTAATAGAGATATCTTACACGTTGCGTATGGACTGCACGGTGCAACATAAAAAATGTCTCCTAAAGCGGACAGGATATAGTTTCAAAAGAGTTTCTAGAACACTGATTTGCTTGGTTTGTATGAGAAATTACATACAATACATTGCTACTTATCTTGTATGCTCAACTTCATTTTGATGTATATAAAGATAAGCAAATTAACTATATCTGTTACCATGCGAATATTAAAAAAACAAAACCTGACATACAGATATACTCGCAGCCAGTAGACTAAACATTTGATCTGCGAAACACGGCATTAGTAGTTAAAAACGCAAACGTAAAGTAACGTAAACAAAGCGTAAACCAAAAACGTGGAACTGACAGATCTATACAACAATTTTATTCCGATACTAAACTAAATAACTGCCTCGTTAGTCTAGAGTTCCTAAGCGCGTCTGCTACGCTCGAGGTGTTGGGTTCGAGTCGAGTTTTTGAGAGATTGGATTTTTCTATGGAATTCTCTGTAGCAGCTCGGATTTTTAAATGGCAATATGCTCCCTTCCTATTACATGAGACCTATACATGACGGCGAATTGTGGCTGTACATTAGTACCTAATGCTCTGCCTAACCCTTCGGGAAATATAGGCGTGAGGGTATTTTATGTCACTAAACTACATTCACTTAACGAAAAAGGAGAGATTAATTATTGAAAAAAATATATTGTAATGGTATCTAATAATATTCTTAGAGATGGTAACCCTATTTCAGACTCCGTATAAATAACACAGCATAAATATCACCAGCGCGTCTTTTGTTTTATTTTAAGAAGTTGATTAATTATAAAACAGATATATCAAACCACTAATGGATTTTAGTCCTATTAGATGGAAAGAGATATTTCTTCTTTAAAAAGCGAAAAGCGGAGATAAAGCGACTCAATTATATCTACATACATATTTTGGTACGTACCACACGAAAAAGAATTGTATTATAATGGCGGTTAAAAATTAATAACTTCCGGAGATAATTATGATTTATGAAGGACAGTACGACAAAACCTGCCAACAGTTTCGTAATATCGGCAAGTAAACATTGAATGCTGAGTGGGTCTCTCAATAATTGCTTAGTAATTAATGGACACACACTGCACGCCTGGAAGACGGTCATTACCTGCCAAAAGGACGCAAGCCCGTTTTCTCGATAAGAACGTCATAAGTCATTTCATCATCAATCCATATACTGTCCCACTGCTGGGCACGGGTCTCCTCTCATATTGAGAGGGATTAGGCTATAGTCTACCACGCTGGCCTAGTGCGGGTTGGTAGACTTCACAAACCGTCGAGAAAAATCTCTAAGGTATGCAGGTTTCCTCACGATGTTTTCCTTCACCGTTTAAGCGAGTGATCATTAATTATTAATACGCATATGAATTCGAAAAGTCAGAGGTGCGTGCCTTGGGTTCGAACTCGAGACCTTCAACTTGGCAGTCCAATGGTCATACCACTAGGCTATCACTGCTTACTAGGCTATCACTGCGATAAGTCATTTAATACACTGATTTTAGGGTCTTAATACTACTTTTGAGCTCGCCTGGGTGAGTACCAAATATTCTGCGGCAATAGTCCCCTAACGATATTTCTGTTCGAAGGGTAATGTAACCAAAGAAATTATTGGGCATACGAGACTTAACGAACCTCTCAAGATGTCAACGCCCATGCGTTGCTCGCGTCTATAGGTTACGGTTACTGACTTACTGGTGACTATTACTCAGGTCGTATGCTTGTCGTCAGTCGCCCACTGCTATAACCCGGGCACCCCGGCTCACCCTCCGGGAGGGTCCATCAACGGACGTCCGCGGTGGGATCGCGGATCATGCGAGAGTGATCCCCGTGATCCCACCACTATGCGGAATGTGGAAGTGGTGGTGGTTTTAGTCGGTATGCTGGCCACTTGGCCGGAGAACCCGACATAACCGTCCCGCATGCATCCTCGAGCGGGGCGGCAAGCTTAAGGAGCATTTCCCCACCCGACAAAAAGAGTTCGTATGCTTGTCATCTCAGTAATATGAAAAACACGATGTTGTAAATTCTTTCTACTAGCCACACAGTGGACCATAACTTTAGTACTTACCACGCAAAACCATTTAATAACAAAATTCCCAACCAGAAATATCTGGGCAAAATGTTATTAACACCATATTTGAAGATGATTGTAAGCTCATAAAAGTATTAGGAGTTTACAGCTCTGATTCAGTAAAAATATTCATGCGATGATAATATTAGGATTCCAGGAAAACTTCAAACGCTACTTTAACATGAAAAATATTACTGATTTACCTACATTTGAGATTTTTCGTTAAATTAAACAAACAATTATAAGGAAAAGTGATTAAGAAACCATTATCGGCGTTAGAAAAATATGTTGAGTACAGAATTTGGAAGCTGACTCAATAACATTAAGATAACAAATTAGTTTCATTTTATGGCGTGCGTAATGGTCAATTTAATACCGCTCTAAACGACATTTATCACATAATTGCATAAGATATTTATTCTAAACATCGATTTTTTGTATTAAGAGTAATAAAATTAAAGGAATTAAGAGATTTGAGAAATGATGAAGGAGACAAAGTGCGACGTTAGTTCAAATGTCATTTGTGTACGATAATCTCTTAGGAAGAACGTGGGATGAACGAATTTTATGGCACAACTGTTGTAAGCTGTTTTCTAACACAACATTAAATAACATTTGTCAATTCTTCTGCTATATCGAGATTAAAACAAAGTTTGTAAGTAACAAAGATACAAAATAAATTCAAATGAGTGTTTATAAGCTTTTCAATTAGATATTAAGTTTTTTAAAGTACATACTAGTTAAATCTGGCCTCGTTTTGAAGTATAGTTTTTTTTTCTTTAAAAAGCGCGTATTCAAACAGTTCTGTCAAAATTTCAAGTCAATTAATCTTTTTTGACTTTTTTGCGAATTTAGCGGGCACAAACATACGGAAGCTGACCTTTTATAATATATAAACATATAATATCTTGTTACGCAAGAGGTCCTCGATTCGATTCCCAGGTCGAGGTTAAGCTCTAGTTTAAATGAGTTTTACTATAAAATTCTCAGTAGCAGCTTGGAGTTGGATTTGTACCCGGGCTATAGCAATAGGCTCCATATACCAGCATCCACATACCAGCGATCTGTAGGTGTACATTAGTACACCTATGCCTAACCTTCGGGGAATACATGCGTGGTGGTAAGATTAAAAGCGTTTTGATTACTACACCGCATATTTACATTGCATATTTAATACACGGCAGACTCAAGAGCTTGCATTAAAAACGCATAAGAGCACTTACCTAGTTAAAAAAAAAACATTTAGCTAAGGCCCGTTAAAACAGTTCCGCTTTTCACGGCTAAAAATAAAATGTCCGTAAACTTTTACCAGCCAGTAATTACCGCAAGGCCGCGATCAAAGCTTTAAATCACGGGGTGACGTACTAGACCCGGTTTAAAAATAGAAGCACTATTTGTAGGGCGAGTGACGACAGGTAACCAGAGTAGTCGACGTGAAATGTGGCCAGTGCTAGTGTCACGTAGATTAAACGTAGCGGGGAATCGCGTAATTACGTCGACTGAAGGTTTGGCGTTTTACGTCAGCCTTGTATCGGTTGAATAGCGGTTGTGCCTTAGGTTATAATCTGTCAAATTTAGGATGATAATTTTGACAGGTCACACTAGGGTAGTGTATAATCGATAATGAACCTATTCGATTAACTTGGATCCGATAGTTGCATGGTTATGCAGTATGGTCAGATTATAATTCAAATCTCACACATACACATGGCGACGATAAAACTGTTTGGATGTAATTAAGTTTAAAATTAAGTTGTTTACATACATAATGAATGGATGCAGTTGATTTGTAGTAACTGTTGTAACATACCTGTAACAAAATAGAAACAAAGATTAGTTTGTTGATACACAAGAACAGGTTACTATTACTACTACAGTACTTAATTGGTAGATACATCATAACTAATAACCTATCAAAGGTCAATTAGCAGACATTGGAAAAAAATTGTTTCGACCCTCTGGAGGGTCACAGTAAAGACTCCAGATTATTATTCCATCCATTACTCCAAAAGTACAAAACCCAATAAAATTAGAATTTGATTTGGTATCCATGCGTACCTATTTACCTTAAAACATAATGAGGATCTAGACTAGAGACAAGAACATACTATAACATATTTAATTCGTTTAGGTAAATAATGCCTTGTCTATGCGGTTTAGCCTAGAAGTGACGCCAAACCGTCTCGTCACGCTAAAGCATTCGCTTTTTGCTACCTCAGTTTCTTATAAGTTATAACAACCATCATAATTATTAATACTACCTACTTACATCAAAATCGTTACACTACAAACATAAAGGAAACAGGCGTGACTGTGTGTAAGTCTGCAATTTATTAAATTTGTGGGTTTTTCATCGGTAGTTCGATACAGCATTAGATACATACCTGTTATTACAATTAATTAAGGATCAGATTGATTAGTTTAGATCCGTACTATTATTTCATCAGAAAATGTAGTTCAAAATATTGATCAGTTTTAAGTATTACCGAGCGTAGTACTGATTTAATTTAAGATAAATAAAACAAGTTAATTATGAATGAGTTTTGAAAGTGACTATAAAGTAAATTGTGCACCAACCCAATAGTTGCAGAACCTTGCGAGTTGTACCGTATAAAATCTGTGTAGATTTTAGATCTGTGTGTCTATATGTGTACTGTTGTAATTTATGCATCACATAACAAGACAACTATGTAGGTAAAAAGAGGAGACCTGGCGCTCGACAGTGGAACAGTAAGAGCTGAAAAGCCCCGCTCCTTGGACTGTTATCTGAAGGCCTTACTTCAGAAGTATTAGCTTTCAGTCCTATTGCAAAACATTCCTAACTACTCAAATACTATTTCACGAATATAAGTTACATTTATAATAAGACACTCAAAATTCAAAATCGACATTTCACGTCGCTCCCTTGTACACACACATATTCAGTTCTTCCCAAAGGAATAACCCTTTGCGAACTCAAAGGATACTCGCAAACCTATTTTCGGATCGCATTAGAGGTTCGTTAGGTATAAAATGTCACGTTTTCGATTTCAGGAGAGCGCTCTAAATATTTATTGAGGTAGGTTAACTTGATATTAGATGGAATTGCGAGCAGAGCTAAGAGATATAATGTTAAAATTAAAATCATTATGTGAAATTAAAAAGAAACTATTTTCTTGTGACGCAAGCGATATAAAATAACGACACAAGTATGAATTGTTGAATTTTTATGCGTACATAAAAACTATCTTCATTAGTCAATCATTGAGTTAATTATTATCTTAAACTGAATCCTGGGCAACACTCCTCAGAATAAGATATTAGTCGACGTTGGGCTATTGACAGATGGCCCGTTTGACACACATTTTAAACAAATGACAATCAATCTCTAAGCAGTGATAGATACTATTCTTAAAAACCGAATTTCTAGAAAATTCTAATACCCTAAGCTGAGCAGAGGTGGTCACGTGTCTTTCACAATGTTGTGCAAATGAACACACTTGCCAATTAGGCCGGAGTAACATCTGATCTGAACTGACCGACTCCGGGTGCATTATGCTTGTCGCATTTTTTCTTCGAAATATGATTATTAATTTCTCATGCTTTTTAAGTTGAAGAAAATCGCAGCTGCACAGCAATGGCGGATATAATTTCAAGTCGTAGGAGTCGAACTGTAAACGGGTTCCTATAAGTGTGGGCGATGGCTGGTAATTAGTACAGTGTTACTGTGTTTTGACTAATGACTATTTAGTTCTAGGGTCAATAATATTTACATTTAGTCCATAAAGTAGGTAGGTAGTCTTCAGGTAGTATACATACCTGTTTCAGCAAAGAAAAACTACAATAGCCGTTATCGTTGGTTATTATTAAAATGAAACTGTTTTTATTTGGAATGCCAAAAATCACACAAGTAAAATATTTTGTCGTATTTCAGTAAGTTATAGAAAAAAGGTTGGTAACTGAGACGATGATAAATAGCCAAGAACTTTCAAGTATACTCTATAAATCAGGAATTTATTTATTTATTATTTATATGTATGCTGTGGTATACATTTATTTCCAAAAAGTATATAAAGCCTACTACTTGCAAGCTTTTTGTTACAATGACACATATCTATATTGCTTAAAACGTTTTAATTTCTTTGTTCTTAAATTCAAATTCGAGGAATGTACTAATTCGTAATGGTGCAGAATAAAGACTTGTGATGCCAGGCCCCCGGCCCAGCCAGGGTTCACGCGACGCGACCGTCTCGGCCCACTTCACGTCCACATTTCTCGGTACCTAACACGTCTGATCTGATCTAACAACTCGTAACACATGTAACACAAGCCCACTGGAGCGCGGCGCGGGCGCAATTATTTTTCTCGCACAATGTAGGTTACGCGGTAAACAATAAAGTGTTTGTGATAGCTATAATAAAAGAATTGGCTGCGGAAGTGTGATGCGACTGTTTATTTTGTGAAGTAAAGAGTTTCGTCTGGATTTTTGGGATCATACTGAAACTCATCACCATATGACAAGCGATACAGACAGTTGGTGCTCTTTTTTCAGGAGTCATCAGGTTGTCCTTGGTAGGTACATCCATTTTTGATGGCTACTAGGATATTCAACGTGTTACCACCCACAATTGTGGTTTCTGGAAAGCAAGAATTAGCAGCTAAATATCACGAACAATTAAATATAGTGTATAGCAACGAGTTCCAAGATTTGTTATAAGCTCTGACGCTAAACTACTCCATGGTTTTATTTTATCTCTGAATAGATATGAAGGTAATATGTATTTATTGTAATCGAAGGAGGATAATCATAATATAAAATAAAGAGGCTGATACCCTGTGTAAGATAGGTACATACGACATTGAATTAATGACGTAGAACAGTGACGTTTTTGCAATTACTTCACTTTTACAGCCATACAAGTTTTTGTTTACGTTCGGTTCATATTTTTGTGGTACTCTATCAGTTATGTAGTTACGGGCAAAGTTATTGTGTTGAGCCAGATTTTAATAAAATACCTAATTACTTCTAAAAAATAGATAATATAAAATAATTGTTCTATCGAATACATACTGAATTACCGATCTAAGAAATAGGTATTAAATTAGACCAAATCGAACTTCAGCTCATATTATTTCATGCGTAGAAATGTAAACAGATTATGTAGGTACTAAATCATGTAATAAACAGCTTCCGAAAATTGTGCGTGTGTATGGTTGAGTTATGTAATCGTCGGTGAAGATCTGTGGCTCCAATAGCAATGCAGGAAGTCGAGGCTAAAAGTGGGCTATGTCTAAATGTTCTGCTAGCTAACTCGGGTGCGCCTTGTATTGTATCATATCTAATCTGTGTAGTGACTGTGTTCTGTTAATATTTGCGATACTGTCATAACTTCTCATCAAATCACTACTATATTTTTATATCATAATGCAAGCTTTCTTTACAAATTAATGGTATCCTTCCACAAGAAGGTATATATTAATTAGTAGATAATCATGTCAAGTGATTGTTATTTAGTTCATTTCTCTTGTGTCACAAAGCGTTCAAGTTGTCAGTGCATATTTTGCTTTATTATGGCAGGGCTGCTAACTAAAAAAGTCTTTATTCAACCGTAGATGGTTTAATGGGTTGTTAAATCCCATTTTATTTTCAGTGTATATTGTGTATAGGCATATGAATTTTAGCTTCTGCCTGGAAAATAGCAATAAGCTCAACCCCTTCTACAAGCGACCTTTACACATTTATAGTACCAGCAAATTGTGAGAGTACATCATTAGCTTTCAAAGAAAATTGACGAGATGGCTTCTGACAAAACAGTAAAACAAACAAATATTCTCTTTCCAAGGAGCTTACAGTTTGTTTCAGTGACTTGTCATGTTTGTAACAAAGCAGCTAGTTGCTCGATTGCGTTTTATGTGCACACTGTTCCGATTCTTTTCTCCCAATGTCTGTACCGTGGACGCTGTGACTAAGACAAAAGGCAGACGCACCTCGCTACATGGACACGGCAATAAACTCGAAAAGGGCAACTTTATTATGTCCATTGAACAGGTTTAACAGAAATTCAGCAAAGTAGTCCCTGCAGTTCTATATTAGAGACATTCTATTCAGGGCTAGCTAAGTTTCATTAGATTCTGTCATATCGCTGAAAATTGTTATCCCTGTAATTTTCGATCGAAATTCGATTGGTAAATTCTATATTATACCTACCGTTGGTTTATAGTCCACAGAATAGACGAATACTAAAATTTTCCTTTAATATACATGTAATTTTCATATCACTCATTATTGTTGAAATAAAACTACTTTTGACGGATTTTATCGTGGACGCTGTAAAGGGTCCGAAACGTTAGGATTAATAATATCAGTATAACGCGATAAAATCCGTAAAAAGCAGTTTTATTTCAATGTATAATATTCGCGTAAATGTCAGAAATCATACCCATTATTATATTTCTTGATGATTATAATATTTAACTACCATAGTGGTATATATTATTTTCTTTTGTGCCAGTAATTAATTGCTTGGCCAAAAATTCAAGAAGGGCACTTTTGGACTTGTGCTTCTGTTGCTCATTTTCTTAACATGTGCACGACACATTCAGCTTGTAAGCGGCAGCCATAAAGGCCGAATCGGCAGAAGCTCTTTGCCTAAAGTGAATAAAACAGGACATAAATAGCCTTCCTGGTCTGTTTGCGTTAAAAGGAGTGGACGCTGTTTTTAATTTATCACTTAATTGTGTAGAATCAAAGGGAATCATTTTTCCGTTAGTATTTAAAAGGATAGTTAAAATGTTTTAGGCTGGACTATTGTTAGTTCGTGTATATATTTAGGTGCTATGCGATGATAAATATATTGTTGTGCTGATGGTGGATAGGTATAAATATATAAACGTAAGCTATCTACCTTAAAATGAATTATGAAAAGCTTACGGTTTTTGGGATGTCTTGTCTATTATTTTTTAACTATGCTTGCTATGATTTAGTAATTAATATTTAATATGTAGACGGAAGATTATCAAGTATTAAAACTTGAGTTAAATTAATGTTATTTAGAAAAGGAAAAATCCTGCCCGCGGTCGAATTTTTCCTTTTCTTAATAACTTTAAAATCTTAGCATGGAAAATGCCAAAAATATACAAAAAGATAGTTAAATTAATGTTATCAAGAGAGATAATTTTACATACTATGTATAGCGAGATAGAATTAATCAAATATAAAATGTTGTTTACTACTAACGATAGTAAGTGGTTTTGTAGAGTGATTCACAATAAATGAATTTTTCATCAAGCCTTTAAGTACATAAGGCAAATATTTATAATTTCAAAGACTAAATAACCTTTATGATATATTTATTGTATTTAAAGGTTAATAACACTCATGTAAATTAAAACTTGCATCTGAAACGCTGTGACGTCATCTGACACAAGAAAGATTTATTTCTGGTATAAAAAATATTTGTTTGCGATGTCAGTACAATGAGTTGCGTATTGCGGAAGGCGAGCAGAAAAACTGTTGGGAACGTAAAAAAAACACTTTACATTTTTCTTATTCTAGATCTGAGAATAAGAAAATTGTTTGAAATACGTTTGTTAATATTATTTCGGTCGACAAAATTACACTGCGTGGGCGCAGTTATTTATTTCTAATAGAATAATTAACTTATCCCATTCATTTAGCTATTAAAAGACCTACGTAATAAAATAGTATTTTTATTCAAATATTACAGTATTTTTTTTTTCAAAAACAACTCATTATTTTAATACCTTTTTGACACGATTTATTTTCATACATATCTCACTGAAAAAATTATATCTTTCGACGATACGTGTCCATTTACTATCAGTGAAAGTGATATGTTATTGTTTTCACAAAATAAAATGTTTAATTTGGCTCCCGTGGTCAACATTGATATTGGCTCCAAATTAGCAATTTCTCCATGTTTTCCGAAATTCGATATTTTATAAACATTTAAAATGTGGTTTTTGGCTTTCGTTTCTTTACGTATGAGAAATACTATTAATTGAAGTGTTTTTTTTTTATTATGATTACAACCCAGGCTTATGCGTCTAGGCAGTGTTGCGCAAAGCCTGGTTTGTGATCATACTCTTTCGATCAGACAAGATTCTGACTCGCATTGACTGACTCGATTTGATCTGAGTCAGTCATAACATTAACAGGCTGACAAAACAAATACCCTTTGCCTATTATTCGCATAAAAGTTTAAAATGTCATTATATATGTTTAGTAAGCAATAACACCTTTTTTTAGTCGACCTTATATGAAATTCTAAAGAACAATCCTCACCTATATTATTCTCAAATTTAATCGTGAATGATTGACGATATAGGGCAAATAGGTGACCCTTGCAACTAGAGCCTAAGTAAAAATAATCGACAATGAATAAAAAAAAGATTGCGTAGGTTTTAACCCTTGCTAATGTTGAATTAATGAACCCTGTTACCTAATGCGTCTGTCTATCGATGAGTATTCCATACTTAGGACGAGGACGATGTGTAATATAGTATACACTATCATACCAAGATGAATCGTCGCCTAATTATTGTGGTCACCATTTTATAATCATGTTTTATTATCACAAAAATATTTCTGGTCCTTCGAGTCTGATCTTTTTAAAAAAAAAATATCATGATAAGCAACTTGTAAATAAAAAGCAATTACTACGTAAGCTGATGTTTAAAACTTAAAAAATATAATTGTTACCACGACACCACAATGGCGGCTACTGGGTGCTAGGTTCCATTCCCAGGATTCGACTCCTAGGTCGAGAAGTTTTATTGGGATTTTTCTATAAAATTGGTATGCCTTTCGTAGTTTGGATTTGTGCCTGTTTAATGTCAAATGGCCCACCCCTTTTATACCTATATGGGGTCTAAAACACCTCTACCTTTCTAGGAATACAGGCGGGATGGTATGTTATATAAGGTCTTACAGACTGCAGCTATAAAAATACTTGAACAGTTATGAAGCAATCTTGTGATTTCATGTGTTAATGAAAGAATAGTTTAATAGATTCCCTTACATCGTGGAAGGTACCCGATGTAGGTTTATAGTTTATCAGAAGCTACTGGACGACCGTTATAAACTTTGCTACGTTCGGAGAACCATAAAGTCAGTTTCCGCGATGCTGAAATTAATGCATTTGAAGGCATTCATGTTTTGAATTAAAGTTGTTATAGAGGGTATTTTATGCTATGAGATAGACTACATTTTCTGCACTTCTAAAGCCTATCTAGCGGTTGTTTTAATATTGTACTAAACTAAAGTTCTGTTGTCAGATAATATATCGAGAGAATTTATTTGATCATCAATTAAAAGTCATAATTCTGAAAGGGTGAATTATTACAAAAAAGTTGATTGTGTCACCGGAACTGAAACGATGAAAAATATAAACGCTTTCATCTCCTTTCGAACAGGAAATGTCTCATTTACGAATGATGTTGCTTTAGTATTGTTACCACTAAAAAAATTAAGGTAGACGCGAACTGTCACAAAAATAAACAAAAGCATGTCTCATTTTAAAATAAGAACACGATTTTGTGTCGATATTGCGCAGCCCGCAAAATCTTGGACAAGCAAACAGGCATCTTTCAGCCAATACCCACTCGCACATCTAAGCACTTTTTCGTTCCAATATTGTCCAATATCCAGTGTATATCCAATATTCGTAATATCTTTGTTTTCTCCATATTTGAAATTTATGTTAGTAGGCCGCCGTTTCCTTACCTTTTTACGTCACTTGTTACTTGTTTTTAAAAGCAGCTATTTCTTTCGCATGAAAAATGTTCACGACGTCCTTGATTTATTACGAAGCTTTATTTAAAATCGTGCGGTGTGCGATATGGGGCAGCAGAGACAAAATATTCTAAATTCTTAGAAAATGTTCGTAATACGTGTAAGACAGTAAGCTCTCATTAGCGGTTAAAGACACCGCACTATAATTATAACCACGCAACATAAAATAAACACTGTTTATTTTGGATGGTCGAATAGCGAGATTATTTATAGACCATGTGTTGCAAAATACATGGCCGAGTTATGTCAGAATGTCCGAACGCATGCGCAGACGTGTTGATGTTAACACTGCGTTGCTTTCACGAAATTGGTACTGTCATCGGAATATGAAATGCACTGAAACGTGCTTTTACTAATACACGTGAACAGTTATGAAGCTCTTCGAAAGTTTCAATAAAACATTTATAGCCAGTTTATTATTGCTATCATTGCTTTTATCTTATTTGATCTTCTAATGTTTACCTTTAATCTTCCCTTTTATGTACGTAATTTGTGTTCGCGAGCAGAAAATAAGTATATTTTTGTTGGGATAAAGCCTTGAAATTGCCGATGAGTTCGGGGTACTTTCCGACCTTGGGATGCCAACAACAGTACACGATTCTCTTTGGTGATCGATCAGATTTCAAATTATTTGGAATTGGAACACATGCCTTTAATCTTCCATGTGGCGGCGGTTTAGTTTACCAGTTTGAATGAAATGTACATTGATAATATATTGACATGCGATTGAATGATAGACCTACCACAAGGAATGACTTCCAGGATTTCCAGAGAATTAGCCAATGCAGTGAAGTAAACAATAACAGTTTCCTATGACATAAGCTTCCTCTATGAATGATGGAAATAAATAAATTCATAGATACTGCAGAACTAACGTAACGTATTAGTCATACACTAAAAATTATATTGATATATCTGTACGATTAATTCAATCAGATATTGATTATCACTTTTAATAGTGAACATAGTAATCTTGCACATTTAAGAGAATTTACGAATTCAAGTGAACCTAGGGATTGAATTCAGGACCTCACGTTCAGCAGTCGTTAGGTGACCATTAGACTAATAAAAGTCAGAGGGAAATACTACTTTAATACCTAAATATGAGATAGATATCGACAAGAATCAGAGCGTGGTTCTATGATTTCTGAGGTCCGTAATAATGAATCTTGATATGATAACATTAAAAAAATAAGAGGGCCATCAGTACTTTATACCTTTCTATTTCAAAAGCTAACTGAAGTTTCATACCTAAGTGATAAATAGGTACATAGATCCGTAACAATGAATCTTGACATGATGACATTAAAAAAATTAAGCGGGCCATCTGTACTTTATACCTTTCTATTTCAAAAGCTTCAGTTAACTTAATTCGCAGTCGCTTTTCCGAAAACGAAGCAGCCGGTAGGTATTTCATTCTAAAACCGTCATAAGGTCACATACAGAACGGGGTAGTAATCATCGGTTGCACCACCGCACCCACACCCACGCAGTTTTAAAATTTACGGAGATTGAATTTCCAGTTTAATAGTCTTATCTAGACACAATAAAGTAATGGCAAATACGTTTTTGGAACAAAGTATTTTAGAATTAAGTACCTATTTACTAACATTTATTATCAGTATCAGTGGTTCAAAGACCTGGTTAACTTTTTAGGTCGCCAGAAAATTGTGAAAATAAAAAGGCTATGAAAAATAGGAGTATACTGCAAGACTTATGTTATGTGTCTGTTTCAAAACTAAAAATTATTGTAGGACTCGTTAACCGTCGATTTATGAGTCGGCTTAGAGTGATTTTCACCATGCGATACTGAGTGATCCAATATAGGTTATATGTTGACGACAAACATCAAACGAATTTAATCCAATAAAACTATTAGGAATAATATAATAGACAGTAGAAATACCTAAACATTTTAGCATTAAACTTCAAAGTTCACTGAGTACATTTTTCGCAAAGCGTTGATTTATAAATTCATAATCTTATGTAGACAACATCATTTTTCCCGCGCATTCTGAGAATAACAACATTTCTTAAGTTAAAACATTCTAAAAGTAAAATAGGCCTAATCAAAATTAGAACGTTATATTATGCAATTCGAGGTTATACGACGTTATATTAGAGTAGTTGGCACAATATTACTGTTATTAAGTTTTTGACAGATCGTAAAGAGGAGAGTGTACGCGTGATAATTTACGCGGTTTTACAAAGAAGTTACGCGTAGATACGTGGGAGTCATTGAGCGCAGTTTTGTACGCTATAAAAAACTGTGGGAGTGTTATTGCAGTTTTATCTTAAAAACAATGGCCGAATTGTTTTATGACATATGATGTGTTTGTGAAAAATAATTCGACGATTTCCTTTAGGTACGGAGGAAGAAAAGTTTTTGTTTACTGAAGACGTTTCGTCTTTACGCGCGTGAAGGTCGCTTGTCAAATCTTGATTTATAAGAATTCTTGTAAATATTAATACCGTTTCATGGATAGGGAGGTAAACAAAAGGTGTACTTCGTCGCTTGAGTTTATTTTAAAGACAGGTAAATACAATCGTGAATCAACTGAGTCTTTTGATCTAAATATTAAAGGCGAACTTACTCTTTTTCAGGTCTTTGCAAAACATGACGTAAGTTCATGTCCAATTCGGTATCGGAAGGTTCAATTTGCCCGTATATTTTTAAAGGTTTATATAATAATGGGAGGGCCTGTATACATAATCCAATCTCGTAAAAGTAAACCATTACCACCAAAAATTAAACTTATCGACCTGGGAATCGAATCATTATCCTCACGCTGATCTACTGGGCTTGCGACCACTAGCCGAATGAGGCAGATCTTTGTCTAGCAGGTATAGTTATTATCAAAGGGTATAAAATAATCACAAAATTGAAAACAATAAAAAGCATAGAAATTAGGTGTGGTCATCCCACGCAAGTAGAAGTAAACAAATAGGTGTGGGCCGCATTAAATAGGTTAATTTCCGGTGATTACTAATAAAAAAAACAATGCTATGTAAAGAAAGGCGCTTAATTCACTGACTTAATTCCTCAATTACAATGTGGTCTACGAAAGTTACCTACTTACAATTTATTGTCTCTTTGGAGATCGTTGGGAATATCAAATCACTTATTTTTTTAAATGAACATTGACTTAATGCTTTAGTTGGAAAGCAGAACTAGGGTCTAATATGGAACAAGGCATTCAAGAAATACTCTTTCGGGCTTTTGTTTCCACATACAAAAGACGTAACATAGTTAAACTTTTTTCATGAACCCTGTACATACATGATTCTCTATTTGACCTAAAGGTTGACTTTACTGCTAGAGAGTGCTATACGGCATTCCGCCTTGTATACCATTTCTGTACATGGTATGAATGTTCAAAAATGGTATCACGATATACCAATGTACACCCACAGTTCGCCGGAATCTTTAAGTCCCATGTAATAGGAGGCAAGTCTAGCCATTAACCGGGCACAATATATCCAAATTCCAAAAGGCGGGTCACTAGACCCTACCACCAAGCGTTCTAGAATTGTCTTTTACAAACGCGTTGTCTTCCCAGCGTGCGAATAGGAAGTTTTGTATTATCACATCCCACGGATTAAACATTTTTATTAAGTAATACGAGAATATAAAGCGAAAAAAAGGTAAACGAGACATGGAAACGGGTCAACAGTTCGGTTTAACGATGTTTTAACGGTTAACAGTATTTTTTGGCGGCGCACGGCTGTTACGCGGGTTTACGGGCGTGCTCCGTATACTGAGTTGCGCGGATATACGTCAGGTCAGAGTAATAATCTCACTATTTGAGTTAAGGAACTGCATGTATGTTTGTGTATTAGTCTCTACATGGTACTTAGTGTTTTAAGATTACAAGCATGCAGAATATGAAGTTTTAGTTCTATAGAAAAGACAAACTCATATTTCTGAACATCTTAAGTTGAGTAGGTACCTAAGTACGTTTTATCTATATTTCCTTAATAGGTAAATTTCTGATAATTGCTAATTGAGCTTTTCTTATACATATTTGGCATTATCGTCCTTTGAATGGGTCCAGCGAGAGTTGGACCACAAGGTCAAGGTCTTGGCGATTTGGCGAATGTCAGAAATCCCATGGCCGTGACATATAGGAAAAGGGAAGGCAAGTGCGGTTTTAGCGGATTCCGACATACCCATACCATAGATGATCTATGAAATTTTCTGGAAATGACGGATTATGTTGCCTTATGATTTATTTACTAATCATCAATAAAAGTAGATAATAGTATATTCCTATATGCCTTGGGTTAAAAAATATGAAAATTCTTCTCAATATATTTATTTTGCTAATCAATGTTCCATCGCTCAGCTGGCCTTGTTAACACTTGTTTGTCATTCTATTTCGAGAGTGTTTTTCGATTAATCTTGATGAAATGTTATACGTTGTAACAGTATGTCGAGTTAAAACCTGAATTGACTTTTAATTGAATGAGGTTTTAATTAAATGAACCCTCTAGGTACAGAAGGCAACAACTAGACTTAGACATTGGATTTTGTCGTCGCCATATAGTTCCAAAAACTTATGACGCTTCGAGATTCATATATGTAGTTAATAAAAACTTACTAAATGACCCTCGAAATCTACTTAAATAAATATCATTTAATTACTTCTAATGTATGTCCAGTGAAGGACTGATATCACCAATATAATTATATATCCTCCCGTTCCGTATAGGATATAGAATAGAAAATGCTACGTAGATTGTACAATTTGTAACGGATCAAACTGATTCGTTGCGCAGAGAGCTAATCAATTAATCAGCTATTGCGCCAAACGTGGTAAATTTTTCATTATTTAAACTTATTTATTATGCAGGCGAATCTACCGTCAAAACTAGTAAACAAATAATCTTTTGGCCCCGTATATCTGACATAACTAGCCAATTTGAGGCCTCAAACAATAAGTATTACGCTATTTTATGTGTCCAATAAAAATAAAACACTGGCAACTAACTAAATAGGTCCATTTCCTCGTAAATTATTTTTAAACGTTCAATGAGACGTGAGAACTGTTGTAATCATGTCTTGATGTGATGATTTAAATATTTGACATACTTCTGGCCTCTAATACCCTGGTAATATATTATGACGGTTAGTGTTGTTTTGAAATTGAAGATAGGTGTATTTTTTAAATATTTGTTTTTAAGACATTGCCTTTTTATGATGACTAGTGGTCGAAATGCGAACTTTTTTAATTTTGAATGTTATAGAGTTTCTATTGTTAAATTTAATTTTAAAACCAATTGACATATTCATATTTCCGTGTTTCTGATTGACATTGACAGCGTCATAAATTTTAGCTTTCTGCACTCCTTCTCTTTATTGTACAGACGCCACTAGGTCAAGCTATCCAAAACTATCAAATTTTCTAATTGAAAATTAACCTTATTATTTTGTATTAAAGTTGAAAATCTTCAATTAAATTTGACAGATTGGGATACCTTGATGTGATAGGCATCTGTACTTAGTGCGTTTGTCTTCTAGACCATCGATGTTATTAATTAATTTTATGGCATCTAATTCACACTTATATTACAAGTAACCAAGGTAGGTGTTATGATATTAAAATTACCACCATTTCAAAACGTGGAAGTTACGCAAATATTTTAGGAAACAGCTCAAATAACCTTGACTGTTTTACTTTCCCACACGAGGCTTGTGCGCGGTTTATTTTAAACTCATCTAAGTGGTTTCTACTAGAATGTTCAATGGAAAAAGAAAAATAATTGTATTTGTAAGTGACCGTGTTTTTTTAAATTCATCCTTGAAGCACTTCCGGTATGTATTTTTAGATAATTAACATGTTTAGGGGTTTAATTAATTGAATACAACTGATTATGTAGTAGATATGGTTATATATGATAAAATTAAAACTGTGTTAAAACACACCATTTCCGACAGACATGAGATTTGGTGAAGGTGTACACTGTAGGTACGGTCACCAACGAAAGTCACTGAACACAACTAAATTTTGAAAACATCGCTACACCAAAACTCTAAATTCAATTCTAGTTAAGGTAAATCTTGTAATTATCTTATATACAAAGTCGCTATCTTCTCAGGTCAGTAACTGCTAGATAATAAAAAATGTTAAAGCGTTTTAAAAATTGAATCTTGTTCAGTGACTTTCGTTGCTGACTGTACAGTTATGAGCCAACCGGCAGTGGTGGACCAACCTAATCTAATCCCTCTCATTCTGAGAGGAGAACTGTGTCCAGCACTGCGACAGAAAATAGGTTGATGATGATGCATTTACAAAATTGAATGTCTAACAATCATTTATTTTGTTATTGGTAGTTTCTATGAAATTCTCAGTAGTAGTGCGTTGTTTGGATTTGTGTGCTTTTTGTTTCGGGGCAAAATATACCGCCATGTTTTGTCCCGGAGCGTAATGTAGTTAGTAGGTACACCCACAGTTCGGCGGAACCGTGGGGGTAGATTAGTACACCCCTGTTTAGTGGTTGATTGTAAAATTTAAGAATTACTAATAATGTTAATAAGTTAATCATGCACGAGTCACCGCTAACGCGTGCACTCCGCACTCTCAACCTCCTGGCTAATGATGTAAACAAATTCTGTTCTGCTCTGAGTGAATTCACTAGGATAGTTAGTTATGTTTAAAATTTGTTAAATATGGTGCTGACTAATTGTAAATAAGTTTTTATGTATGCTACAATATCGCATTGAGTCTAGCCTGTAAAAATATTTGTATATAAGGAAATAAATAAAATAAATCATTATGGACAAGAATGTAGTGAGCGCACTAATACGCGTTGTTTTATGTAGCCTCTTTTGTGTCCCACTGCAAGGCAAAGGCCTCCCCTATCTTAGTCCAGGACTCTCTATCCTGAGTTGCTTCATACCACGTGGCAAAAAGTTAATATGCGTATTATAAACAAATAAAAGCGTAAAAATATTTGTGTTTAATTTTTTAATTATTCTTGTGCACATTAGCCACATATCAATATCAGGAAAACGGTAAACAAGTCTTATACAAACAATAATCTCCAGACACACAAAAGAGACGGCTTTATAAGATCGTAATTAATACAAACAGTTCAATTTACAGTTATTTACAAAACATAACATAACATACCATCACGCCTGTACCTATTCTTCGAAAGTTCAGGCAGTGGTGTACCAATGCACAGCCACAGTTCGCCGGTATGTTTAGGTCCCATGTAATAGGGGGCGAACCTCAAATTCAATCAAACCTCAGAGAATTTCATAGAAAAACTGCTCGACCTAGGAATTGAACCTAAGACAAGGCGTAGTAGTCGTTCTTAGGACCCATAGACTATCGAATTAGTTCAGAAAAGGTGTAAAAAAGAAAACATTAAGCCGTAAGGGGCTAATGAACTCTACTGATCTGTAATTACATTACACAAATATCCATAAAAACCTTATTAGGAATAGCAGTACATTTTCTTTATATAATCTAGGACACTTGTGCGCAAAAAAGGAGACTATTCTTTGCAAAAAAAAAAACAGTTGTGTAAAAACCTTCTTCGTGAAAATAAATTCTTTTTTTTTCATAGTTTGTGTAACACTGGACGATTGCCGATTCTAGGGAAATGGAAAATTCTTTTATGATGTAAGCAGGACGGATCCGCACTGTCCATGGGAGGACGACTAAGGATCCGTCATGGTTGTGGCAAATTTCACGGAACCCATGCGGCAGTAAGTGCGGTTTTTAGTCAGTACAAGTCCGACATACCTTACCGCCTCCCCGGGTGGCGGAGGATCCATGAGGATTTTCCGTACTATAAAAAAAGTAAGAATACAAAGCTTGCTGTCCACAAGCTGGTTATTCAGGTATTCAGATGATCGCGGGAAAAGTATTGATTTTCACAATACTTTTCCTGTTGAGTCACTGGAATGTTATTTATACTAAATACTGAGAATAATTCTATTCTCGAGTAAATTACGTAAACCAAGTAGCAAATATTCTATACTGACATTACTTTTATTACGTTTTTGTGATTCCAGCGAACGGAGCTGGGAAATCTTGTTTTTGTGTATACTACGAAATACTGATAGAAAATAAATTATGACATCGTATGTGAGCATTGTGTTTTTGTATTGCATCTATAGGACTATCATCATCAACCCTTATACAGTCCCACACTGCTGGGCACGAGCCTCCTCTCACAGAATGAGAGACACTAGGCTGGCCTAGTGCGATTTGGCAGACTTCACACGCCGTCGAGAAAATCTCTAAGGCATGCAGGTTTGATAGGCGAGTGATAATTAATTATTAATACGTTTCGAAAAGTCAGAGGTGCGTATCTATAAGACTATGAAGAGTCACAAACAAGATTCTATGGAAGTTTATAGAAAGATGTCTTCAATTCGTACGCGCATCTCTGTCTAGAGATGCGCATACAAATTGAAATAAGCACTTCTTCATCTGTCTCCCTCACATTCTCTCATTACATTCATAAAAAAGCGATTTCTTTATTATTTATAGTTAATGTTGTATGACTTGGCCGTTGACTTGTACCCACTAACGTATAAAGAATGTTCAAATTGTATTCTCAACGAACATAAAGGTGAGTGCTTTATATTATTATTAATAAACAACATTCAACTTTATATTATTTGAATTTACAACAAGGGTACAAGTCAACGGCCAAGTCACACAACATTAACTATAAATAATAAAAAAACGCAGTAAGGAACCTTAGACTTGGCACGACTTTGTCTAGCTAGATTTAATTACTTTTTAGAGATAAACAAGCAGCTTCATCGAGACTTGGCTAGTTTTTTACAGAATGTTTTTGATGGGATATCTGATTCAGATATTATATAAACTAGTTGAAAACAATATAATTTTTCTCGTCCTTTAAAATCACGATTTACGTTCGAAAACCGACGATATATAATTTTAGCTCCGTAGTCTTATTGTTTTCAATGTGGGCTTGTTATAGAATATATTCCATAACTCCTCATAACACGATTAAGAGGCTTATGGTACCTGTGCGCCAAAATATCAACGTCATCAATCCTGCTAAGCATTTTTATTAGAGTAAAACCATAAACTTTTGTTATAATGGCTTATTTTTTTAGCCTTTAAAATTAAGTCTTTAGAATTAAGGATTTTTATTTTATACGATTTTATAGACAATACTCATAACAGCGTAGCATGCAACAAAAAACTATCAGGCACGGGTACAATAAATTGCACCGAACAGTAGAAAGTCATGCGCTTCACATATTTTGTCCCTCAGAGATAAGTGGCAACTCCTGGATGCTAGGTTTTACAATTCTCGCATACTTACCCCTTGTGCTTTGTCTATGTTTTTCATAGACTAGCGCTTCACACCTATGCTTTATGGTCCTCTTTGTCATGGTACGATACAGTTGATGAACTACATTAAAACGTTAGAACACAATAGTATTGTCGATCGAATAGTGTGGGGTCGTTGTGCTAAAACGTTAAGCAACGATAAATGGTGAAGATCCGATAGACCTAAACAAGCTAAGGAACTCATTAAGCCTACTGAAACAAACCTAAAATAACATGAATTTGATAAACAACTAGCAACTATTAGGGTGGTTAGAACACAAAAATATAATACTATGCTAAAGATCGCCGTGTGAAACTTCTAGGGTTGCGCTTATATAGCAAGTTGACATTTTACCTTAGATTGTGCGGTCTAAAAAAATATACTGAGAAGTGCATAACAATGACCGTTCGTTTTGGGCAGTCAGGTCGGCTTATGATTTTTTTCCTAAGGTTAACGTAGCAGTGTAAACATATTCATTTAGCGGGCTATTTGGAGCATAGATTTATTTTAAACATAGACTTATACTGGAAGCCGACCCTATCATAGTTGGGAAAAGGCTTGGAGGATGATCTCTTATCAAATTATACTTATATTTGTAATTTTTTTTTCAGTAACATTAAATGGGTAACAACCCTACAACACACTTGTTACTAAGCGACAGGTCATCGAACTCGGCGCTTGAGACGATAAAATATCAAATTTACGTTTTATTGTATTTCGATGACAATGAATCAAATTAATGTAATGTATTGGAAACAAAGTACTTCAGCTTCACAATACTTCCAAATTCACGAGCACATTACATGAAAATATAGTCTGATAAAATATTTAAGTATCTACGGTTCTGTTGGACCCGATTGGCGTAGTAGTTGAGTAATCAGCTGCTGCGCAACGGGTCGCGGCTTCGATTCCCGCACGGAGCAAATATTTGTATTATCTACAGATACTTGTTCTGGGTTTGTATGTACGTGCATGTGAAATTTGTTTTTGTTTGTAAAGGCGCGTTCGGTAGGTACCTACTTAAATTCTTAGTATGTAACATAACCCATATACTGTCCCACTGCTGGGCAAGGGTCTCCTCTCAGATTGACAGGGATTAGGCTACAGTCCACCACGCTGGCCTAGTGCGGGTTGGCAGACTTCACAGACTGTACCGTCGCGAAAAATCTCTAAAGCATGCAGATTTCCTCACTATGTTTTCTTTCACCGTTTGGAACGTTTAAACAAAATTGATAATGAGTAGTAGACAGTTTGGTCTGCGAATCTACTAGGACAAACTTTTTACTGTAGATAAAACAATCGCGTCATTAATTGCAATGACGTCGACATGAAACAAATAAAAGACCAATTAATTCAAAGGTATAATTGTTACGAGTTCTTAAAGTTGTCGCTTGACGTATCAGTACGTCACATCGCGTCAATGACGTTGCTAGGTTATGACGTAATCATATTTTGGCGATAAAAGCTCTGCAAGCGGGTTGTAATCGTGTTAACTGTGACGTGACATTTAGGTGTAATGTCTTGACGTCAGCTTGTAATTGAACCTCTATATTATTTTAATTGGTTATATTTGCTGAAACAGTCTTACTGTGTTACGTATAATCTTAATTTGCTTGTTCCAGACCCTGAATCTGGCTTTGAAAAATGGAATATAATAACAAATATGTTTTCGAGGTTTTTCGGTACTTGGCTTCGTTGAACCTATCTAAATTTGCTCCCGTTGCAAAAGCTATAACCTTAAAACTTAAACCTTAAAATATCAACCTTACGCTCAACAGAGTTGGGCGTAAGGTTGATATTTTTAATTGCTCATTGGCGGAATTCGTAAAGGTTACAGTACAAATTCTCACTGTAAAGGCTGACAAATTTTTGTGAAAGTTATGAAATTTTATAATTACTTTTTGTGTCTTTTAAAGTGGGTTTAAAGCCTGTTAGTTTATGGAGATTTTTTGGTAAATAGATAAACTATATTTCTATCAGAGAAGGGCTTATGGGGTAAGTAATAATTACTCTGATCAACTGATCTGTAAGGTTAATTTGTGCTAGACCAACGTGCGTCAGAGGGCACGTAAACCCGTCGGTCCTGGTTGCCATAAGGCATACAATTGACAGTCCAGTGTCATTTCAGTAGGATATTACTGCTTTTTATACTATACGTAGAACAAATATAATAATAACGTAAAATGAATTTATGTAAAATAAATAATGTGATAGCCTAGACAGGTATGACCATTGGACTGCCAAGTCTAAGGTCTCGAGTTCGACTTTTCGAAATCATGTGCGTATTAATAATTAATTATCACTCGCTTAAACGGTGAAGGAAAACATCGTAAGGAAACCTGCATGCCTTAGAATATATTTTCTCGCCTTACACTAGGCCAGCGTGGTGGACTATAGCCTAAGCACTCTCAATCTGTGAGAGGAGACCCATGCCCAGCAGTGGGACAGTATCTGGGTTGATGATGATGAAAAAAAAAGACATGCCTAGAAAACAAAATGTAGGTACATCACTCGATCCTAATTAGGCGCTACCAACTTTCCAAACATTGCCTTCTATTATTAAATGAGCCGCGATATTTCTACGCGGCTATGTTTAGACGTAATACGCTGAAACTTATAGCTTTGTATGAAGAGTATTATTTAATAATTTCTGTCGAAAGAGGTTACAATACAGAATTAATTTTTGGGACGGCAATGTATGGCCAAATTGAGAAATATGAGAGATAGTGGTCTGAGGACGCCAGAGGTAGACCTCTGTGAAAAAGTGTTTTTATTTTTACTTTTTCTAAGTTATGTCGTCTTTATTAGTGAAAGAAATACACCTATATTATTTTTCGTATAAATTATTTAAATGTATGTGAAAGTAAACATAGTAAATATTAGATATTGTATCTTTTACATGTTAAGTATATAATTTTAAAGTTTGTTTCATATGTATGGTACTTTAGACGGATTTTATCGCGTTATATTGATATTGTTAATCCCGACATTTTGGACCCTTTACAGCGTCCATGGTCACGGGTAGACTACAAGAAAGTCTACCTTTTTTTTATTATTTTTTTTATTTAAAAAAAAGAGAAAGTCTACCTGTATCAACATAACGTTATAAAATCCGTAAAAAGATAGTCCGAAAAGAGATTCAAATGTAAATGCGCGGCAAATGATTATAAGTGTATGGTTTTACAATTATATAATTATTTTAAATATATGACATTAGAATACAATTCTAACGATCTACTTAAGTTGACTTTCCATTCATTATGTCGGACTTTGATAGAAAATCAATAAAGAGGTTTTTATTCGATACTGTAAAAGACGAGACAAAATAAGTACATCGAATGAATTTCGATTCCGTTTCACAAAATTGAAAACAGCAAATCGATTTGTCTTCGTATTTAAGTCGCTAGCGCAAAAAGAAACTAAAATATCTAGAAAAAGTACCGTTACTACCTGCTAGGTTTTTAGTAACGCCTTATTTTTAGTTTAAACATTTAATTTTTTAATCGATTTTCATACCTTTTAATAGCATCGAAACTAATCGAAAAATACGACATTCCGTTTGTGAAATCGATGATTTTAAGTACTAGCCGCGGTTAGTACCTCCATACTTGCGCACTGTGGGTGTACATTAGTGCACCTCTGTCTAAACCTTCGGGGAATACAGGCGTGGTGGTATATTCTGTTATGTCTAAAGCGTTTTAGATAATAAGGCCTTACACAAAGCTCATGTGCTAATATTTTATTCCTTTATCAAGTGTAAAGCTCATAACGTTATGTATTTATACAATTATACATAGTACAATCATGTATCTATGTATAAAATCATATACATAGCTAACGCCCCTTGTCACCACCCGCGACGCTCTGACGTCATAACACACCCCTGTTGTTCGCGACTATTATCTAAAGTTGTCTTTTGTTTCAGATGTAGCACAGACTTAGTTGTTGGCAAGAGTAGGAGATACAGTAGACGATAGCAAGGTAGTGTTGCAAAGAAATTTTTGTTTACTGAAGTAAGTACCTAATGATAATAATTTCAACCCATATAGTCCCACTGCCAGGCACGGGTCTCCTCTCATAGAATGAGAGGGATTAGCCTATAGTCCACTACGCTGGCCTAGTGCAACCCGCACTGGCAGATAGGTTCATACGCCGTCGAGGAAATCTCTAAGGCATGCAGGTTTCCTCACGATGTTTTCCTTCACAGTTTAAGTGAGTGATAATTTATAATTATTAATACGCAAACGATGTCGAAAAATCAGAGGTGCTTTGGATTCGAATTCGAGACCTTCGACTTGGCAGTCCAATGGTCATACCACAAGGCTATCATCGCTTCCATAAGATAATAATTTACACTGATGCTAATGGACACGAACTTTTACTAAGAATGAGAGGGATAAGGTTATAATTCTTGTTTCAATGTAGAGAGTATTGACCCATCCTAGGCACAGGCTTAGTTTAGGCACCAGTCTCCCACAAATAACATTTATCATGTAGTATTTTGTAAAGAAAAATATAGCTACACAACTTCAAAACGTTAAATCCACCGGGATTTAATATAGCTCAAGTATTACATCCACAGTGGGCTAGGGACGAATAACGTGTACTAAGGTCAAATATCACAACCTTATACAATGGAAATGAGAAAAGAAAAAATATCAAGGCACTTTTACAAGAATATCCAACGTTAAATTTAACTTTGATCGCTAAGTGGCTAACAAAAACTTGGCAGCCAGGTAAGCTTTATTAAATTTTCCAACCAAAAAGGTTGCAGCGTTTCGTAGAGCAGACAGGTAAATAGGTAACAAGGTTATACTGGGAAGCGACTAGGTCTCTGGCTATTTATAGAACGTCGCTATTTCTGTGCTTCATATTTTAGACCTTTTTTCGGTAATCCAAAACTGGCTACAACCGTGACATTTTTAATTTTTTTCGTGTGGTAACCCTCACCTGTTTGTCATCTAAGGAAGGTGACGATTGACGTCACAATAGCGAGAGACTAAAACTACACGTTGACTAGTCCCGGCACATTTTAGGATGCAGCATTTTGGATTTTTAAGGGAATGCGCCGTAGGGCTATGCCTTAGTACCTCCACAAAGACCTTTACCGTCTTCGACAGCAGGCACACTAAGCATTAATTCCTCTCCCTATAGATGTTCCACAATTTCCTTATTATTTTAACTCGGCTCCTTCTATATTATTCCAAATAAGGACACGTCATAGGCTATCATATCATAAGCTCAATCATATAATTTAGCAGTTTTTTTTCTGTGAACAACCTTTACAAGTTTCGTGATTCAGGTTTTCTAAGAAAAGTTTTTTGACTCTTCAATGTGGAATGAAGTGGCTATTGTTGTGGACAAGGGTAGGGCCACTCGGTCACGATCTAGGTTATTTGTGGATCATATTTAGGTTAAAATAGTGATTCATTGTTACCTTACTAAGACAGTATAGATACGACTATATAAAACATTTTTACATTATGAATAGGCATTTCGATTCAATTTAATTGATAATTTATATCGTATTTAATTATTTTTTATCTTTGGCCCACGTTAGAACTAATCCCTATAGCATGGGGCATTAACAAACGAACATTTTCACACACAAATTTACAATCTGTTGAACATATTTTATTTTCTGTGTGAGTTCCAATGTATATCGTGGCGCAGGAGCCAATTGCTCCGCTGCTACGCCAAACGAGTAGTCTAATAAATCTTTTATTAATAATATTTACACGCTGCGGTCAAAACATGTCATAGGAAAAATTTGTCAAGGCAACAAATTCATCGACGTGATATGATTAGAATTCGTTATTGTAACATCATGGCGGTATAAAACTTATAGGCTACTGTGTAAATCAAAAAGTCATACATATTATATTTACACGGTAATGACACAGGCCTGTGCGAGATCATTGCATATTAATCATTTGAGAAAATTAAGCTCAGGTTTTCTCACTTTCTACTATCATTAATTCTATAATACACATAAGATTCCAGGTTGCCAGGTAGTCTTCATTTTTCTAAGGTCAAATACAAGAGTCATTTATTAGGATTATAATATAATTAGATCTCTCTCATTCAGACCAGACCAGTACATAGTAGTGGGGAATGGGATTATGTTTTTTTTTTGTATATATAGATCAGCAAATGGAATATTTTCATTAATTTCGTGATCGAAATAATGTAAGAGAGCCCAACAACATAAAGCCCAATAACAACCTTTAACAACAATAAGTTCGTGCAAAAGAAAATCAATTCGTATTTGCGTGACCCAGTGATATCAGACGCCGCTTCACGCTTTGTTGTCGGGCGACATTCTCGAGTGCCCTTGACATTTTCGGAGGGATATTAGTTTCTATGTTATTAGCAACTGTACAGGGTTCCAAATCAGTGTACCGTTATATAACGTCTATTATGATGAACAAAGATGTTTTTGACGAAGGTTTGACGGACAAATGTAATTATTTAGGTCATGATATATTCTACGGGCTGTATCGACCCACTTTTGAGAATAAGCTTTTATATTAAAGCAAGGGAGGGTTTCCTTGTGTTAATATTTTACAAGGACTTTACTTCAATCATATTAATTACCATCACCAGGATGTTGCCTTTGTCCCAAATTATTTGGGGTCGGCATAGCGTGTCTTTTCCTTCTGTTTGATCCTGTCAGCTGTTACATACTTACATAATTTATTCAATCTCATATTTCAATTCAATCAGCTCATCTTTTTCTTTTGGTTTCCCTCTACCTCTCCATCCATCCACATATTTATCCATCACTCTTCTAGTCACATGCCTTTCATCCCTTCATCACGTGCCTATACCAATACAAATGTCTTAATATCGACTCCTTTTGACACAAAAAAATCCTAACTATATTCTTATACTGTACAGATAAACTCATCTTCACCTTTAAATGACAATCAAGATAACACTTTTTTAAATGTAAATCTATTTTAGCGAAGGAAAAATTCGACCGCGGGCAGGATTCGAACCAGAATCTTCTGGTTAGGGACACCAGACGCTATGTCAGCTAAGCTACCGCGACTCCCACCCGCCATGTAAAATTTTTCCTTCGCTAAAATAGTTTTAAATATTAGCTTGGAAGATGCCCAAAAATAAAAAAAGATGTAAATCTGTTTGAAATAAGACCTCCACGGTATTACGGCATCGCATTGACGCTTCCAGCTTGCCCATTCCCCGCCCAGGTTATGCAAAGCTACAGGAACGATGTCAGTTTCAATGCCATGGCTTAATTAGCCCGAGTGCCGGTCGATATGCGGCCGCGTCAAATATAGCAACACTTTTCATTTGTGGATACGATGGGAGTTTCCTTATGACAGACTAGCGTCGATTGATGGTTGTTAGCAACGAATATAGACGTATAGCGGCAAATATAAGCTTGTCTATTATGGCAAGTAATATTTATAAGGTTTTTAAAAAATAATGAAGAAATTAGTTCTTTTGAATTATATTTAGAAAATAATTACAAAAGAAAAATCAAATAAACACATTCCCACTCCTTTGCGTCGCGCAGTTGGGTAAAAACTATCCTCTCCAAAGATATTATAGAAATAGTTTCTTTACAAACGAAATTCGCACCACCTACTTAATTATCTACAATCAACTACTTATTGATAGACGTGGAACTATTCCACGTCTATCAATAAGTAGTTGGGTTTGATTTCTACAGATTGCAGATCGAAAGAGAGAAGCACTTTTGACAAGGAGACAAGTAAATATATATTGGCTAAAATCACGATTGTATTACAGTCAAGACGCAGCAGTGTATTGTGATAGAACGTAAAACCTATAAAAGAATCGACCTTCTCAAATATAATTAATATCTAAATGCCACTCAAATACTACGCAGCGGTGGCCAGAATTAAATTAATTCTACAAGCACAGTTAGACCACTGTGACGTCCGACATAGACAAATATTTTCACTTAAAATTTTCCGATCAGTACTTATTAGCGTTCTAGGAACGATATTGTGTTATTAATTTGTTCCGGAACCGATCTAAGTATAGAAATAGAACCCTTATTAGTTCTATTACTGGAGATAGGAGAGAGCGGAAATAAACTCGATAATGAAATCGGACTTATGAGGAAAAGGCTATTCTGATGTCATTAATATCTATACATCTTTCATACATTATATAGGAATCACTGCCTTTATCCTACAGGTAGTTCTTCGCACGCTTTTAGATTAAGTCGATTAAATCGATTTACAATCTAATCGATACTAAAAAGTTTTGTACGGGACTATTTATTCATTCATCTTTTCATGACTAATTTAAATACACGATAAAGAAGCGAGAAACCCAGATTAATGTTAAATACTGAAAGCAGTTTAAAGAAAAAAATCAAACCATTATTAAGGTTTTGGCAACAATAAAAATAATGTAACGTAACAAAAATGTGTTTATGGTTACCACAAACTACATAAAACAATGACTTACCGACTGACACAATATTGTAACGGGAATCCTAGATACCGAGTCGTAAATTATTATTATTATATCACACACTTCGGAAACTTACGCAAAAACTCGGATTTTACAGTTTTGCGGTAACCCACTGCTAACAAATGATATAGGCCAACGATATCGGTATCGCAAAAAATATAGCGTTGCGGTTCAAGATATATTTCATAGTAAAATATTAACAGTGGTTGATTTAAGTTTAGTCCTACACAGTGAATAGGTCAAGTGATTTTTGATGAGTAGACGATATTTAACCCTTCAAGGAGCAATTAACAGACGCATTACAAAAACCATTGTAGAGGGGCTCGTGGTTAAGGAATAACTAAGCTGATTAACCGATCTGCAAGGTTAAACTGCGCTTAGCCGCGGTCGGTCTGTGGATGGGTGATCTTTCTTAACACATCGAGACTCCTCCGTGCGTTGGAGCACGTAAATCCGTCGGTCCTGGTTGTCATACGAACACCTATGTTATCGTTAGTGGTAGTCAGAAGCCCAAAAAGCCTGACAACCAGTCTATCCCCAGGATATCGGTATTACCCAGAAATTGGGTGGAAGCGCATCTGGGTAGGCTGATAGCCGACCCCAACATAGTTGGAATAAGGCTCGGAGGAAGACTACAATAACCATTGTCCCAACCCTCTGGAGGGTTACAGTTCTATTAGAATTAAACCCCAAAATTATAAGCTAGCTGTGCCCACGGTATTAGTTTGGATCTTGTTTTTACTATCCTGTAACTTTCTTAAATGTTTTGTTAACAGATGCCTATTTGCCTTATCGTTTTTGGTAATTCAGTGGCATTCGGGTTTTATAATAAGAGGTTGAACATCTAAAAATAAAGTACTGTAACGGTACCGCGTTTAATTTTTTTAACTTGTAATTTTAAGCTTCATTAGGCTGCAGATAAACAGCGCGAAAATATTCCTCCGAGCGCGTTGATTTAGCGCGAAGAAGTTCGAACAAATACGAGTAAGCTCGCTTTTTATCGAACACAAACAAAAAGAAAAACAAAAGAGGTGAATTATTCCGTTGAGACTACTTTACTTGGCGTCGACAAATATGTAAACTATTTTTACCGGAAAACTAGCCAAACAATACGTGTCAGTCACATCTAATGAGCTCCATTAACAACACATATTTGAATGCGTATAAAAACAAACACCCCTAAATTTTAAGGTTACTGTCCTCCTATCTCTATATATACACACACACATACATACATACACTCACACCTTTTTCCCATGGGGGTAGGCAGAAACTAAAGAACGCCACTTACGATCTCTGCTATCTCTTGGTATAAAACAAGGTCGTTGTTCGCGTGTTTTTCTGTTTCCTATTTCTCCGCTTACTTATTCTAAACTACGCTACAGATTTTGATACGGTACTCACTATCGTTTAGAGAAATTCTTCAGAAAAACATAGTTAATCATCATCATCAACCCATATTATACTCCCCACTGCTGGGCCCTCTCAAAGCGTGAGAGGGATTAGGGTATAGTCCTCCACGCTGCCCTAGTGCGAGTGGCGTGCAGGCGTGCAGGTTTCCTCATGATGTTTTCCTTCACCGTTTATGCGAGTGATCATTAATTATTATTAGAATGCAAATGATTTTGAAAAGTCAGGTGTTTGGCAGTCCAATGGACATACCACTAGGCTATCACTGCTTTTTATGTATAATACATGCATATTATTAGTATATTGCACCTATGTGATGCCGGAGCGGGTTACTCATTTTAATAAGGGTGGTATTTAATACTTTTACTGTAAATCCCCTTTTTTCAATCAAAATATTCGAAATTAGCACCAAAAATACTGAATTGCACACTAAATTTGCTCATCAAATAAATCAATTGTTATTACTTATATACAGTTTCTTGGTCTTCAGATTCGGTATTATTCAGATTTGGTTCTGGCGTTGTGTGGTCACAGTTCTAACCTAACCTAACCGATATCTGTATTTTGCTGCTCAATCAGTAATTTTGTCGCTCAATCAGTATTTTTGATGCGCGGTTTATTATATTCCTTTTAATAATACCGGACCAGCAGCTTTTTTAGGTAATGAAACGACATAGATTTGTATAGACCTTTTTGAGGTTGACCTTTATTGTAAACATCGCCCTATTTGGACGGTCGACCTAGAAAGTTCCAGAGCGGCAAATGACGGAAAATTTGCACCCCACACTCCGGTAACTGATCGAGTATCGGTCCGACAGTAATACGGTGACACCAATACTTGACAAGATCGGGACACGTGGGACATTTTTCAGGAATTGTTATGACGATGGATGGTCTACGTAAGTGTGAATTGAGTCATGCGCTAGGAAATGAAAAACGTATTTTGAACGCAACCTCATTGCGAATTTGAGATGTCCAATACTTATAATTTCTGAACGGCTCGTTTATAAAAGTGTTAAATAAGCATTTGTTACGTTCACTGGTAAGCAGAATCTGCTTATTTAAATTTCTTTACAGTTTCTGATTCCTTAGATTTTCCTGCTTAATGATTGATCACACGTCTCGTGGTATACTGCGCCCACTATGACAAGATACGGCAGGATCTGACCTCGGCAACCCAATCTCTGAGCAAGCCGGATATCCTAAGGTTAAACTTGTTAACAGGCTTTTCGACTCTAATTAGCACTAACGAATTACTATAGGTGTTTGTAAGACAATTGTGATCGATGACTTAACGTAGTTTCCGGGTCACGGGATGTCTAAATTTGTTAAGAATGAATGGTGACCCATCCATAGAATCACCGCGGTAAGCGCAGAAAGTGGTCAGCGTGGTCATTACTTAGCTACGAGCCTCTCTCATAATGATTCACCACAACAATGTAACTAATACTTAACTACCCGTGAATCACCTAAGCTTCACAACATTAAAAAATACTGAGTCACTCGACAGTAATATCCCATTGTTTACTACTCCACTAAACCAGGATTAACTATAACGTTTTGTAAACAAACCGTTGGTTAGATAACAGATAATCTTTTGTGAAATTTAATAACCATTGGAACGATTTTCAGAGAAAGTAAGAAATATATGTTTCGTTGACAGAAATATGTCGTGTTCTGTAAAGAGACGGGCCGGAGAGGAAGTTAATGAGTGTCAACGAAGTGTGGTATGCGGCCTAAATGTGGTTCATCGGAGGGCGACGTATGTAAAAACAATCATTACGTGATTTACCGATTTTCTTATTGGGTAATCGTTAGTCATCGCTTTGGAATGTAAAGCAAAAAAAAATGAACGAGAAATCTGAGGAGATATTTTGAATCAAATTGCTATTTAATTAGTGCAATAGACTGCATTATTTAGGCTTATTCTAAACTGTTAACTTAAGAGCTTTTGCTAACTAACGCCTTTAGTTTAGGCTAGGCACAAGTCTCCCACAAGTGTTGATTTATCATGTTGAATTTTGTGAAAACTTTATTAACAACAAAATGAAATATAGTTTTTTTATCATTTGATAATTGAAATGAGATCCTAAGTCTTTTAAATATTTACTTTTTTGCAAGGAGGATTTGCATTTCATTAAAACAAAATAATTATTTTAATTATAATAATGAAATGTAAAAATAAATAGACGCAATCGCTTAATAGCTTTCAAGCGTGGGAAGACATTCTTAAAAATATATTTTAAAAAAAAAATTACGGAATACGGTTTCTTAAAATATCAGGCATGTGTGTCCCAACAAAATTATGTTGAAAAACTTTTCGATTGTATTGCGAAAGAGTTTGTATGTAATAGTACAAACATTTATTTGCAATGTTCCCGTCAAGACTACGGCTGTCCCTGTCTTTCACAGTAAACTATTTTCCGGTAAATAAACGATTTACGATATAAATAAAGTACCCCATCCCACTACGAGCAATATATTTTAATTTAACACGACTATTACATGTTCCATGAAAAAAACATTTTTGAATGGTTTTCATGTCATACTGGAACTTATTTGAGAATCCCGATTATGTGTGACATATTACGTACGGGGATATTCTCAAAAGCACTTATACAATAAGTAACCTATTTATACTATTGTTTATACAATGATAATGTTGTAAACACATGCACGTGAAGATTAATGAGCGTAGATGACGCGAAAATGGTGTGCCAGGATGGTAGAAGATGGAAATTTATGGCCTAAGCCGATGAGAAATAGAGATAATCCCTACTAATGTTATAAATACGAAAGTAACTGTCGTCTGTAACTCTGTCAGTCTGTTACGCATTCACGCCTAAACCATTGAATCGATTTTGATGAAATTTAGTGCAGGGATAGATTAGAACTCCTAGTGATATTGGACTGCCAAGTCAAAGGTCTCGAGTTCCAATCCAATCACACCTCTGACTTTTCGAATTCATATGCGTATTAATAATCAATAATCACTTGCTTAAACGGTGAAGGAAAACATCGTGAGGAAACTGGTATGTCAGAGATTTTTCTCTACGGTGTGAAGTCTGTCAACCCACACTAGGCCAGCGTGGTGGATTATAGGCTAATAAATCCCTCTCACTCAATCTGAGAGGAGACCGGTGCCCAGCAGTGGGACAGTATACGAGTTGATGTCGATAGATTAGACCTGGGAAAAGGCTACCTTTTGTCTAAAAACAACAGCAACAACTAGTTATAAATAAATCTCCAATATTGTCCAATATTAATTTTCCCGTTTGCAATTCCATGGAAACTGCTATTCTCCCCGAGGAATGCTTTTACCACAACCACTGCCAAATATTTCGAATGAATTCGCTATTATTGTTCGAAACTGATTCCTTCAACCGCGATGAGATATCGAACGCTCGCTAATTGACCGATTAAATCGTTAAACGTATGTAGGCCAGTAAACATTTACGTAAGTATTATGTTTCTCACAATAACGTGCTTGATTTTGATAAAAAGAGCTTTATCACGCAAACAATAAAGTCGACAGTATTTTTAATGGGATAACTGAAGATTTATTTATGGCATGTTTAACTTCAATCCAATATATTTACTTGGGTATGGGGTGAATTACGACTGCGCCATTTTGATGCGTTGCGTTCGCCAAATGTCTGTCGGCGCTAAGTATTTGTTTGGGCTTCAGAAGCTTAGGATTTAGAAGGAAATACGAGTGTTAAGGATTATTTAGGTTTTATGTCGAAATCGTTGAAAACTGCCTGTTACTCTAGTGATTCTAAGCGCGACTGCTACATTAAAGGTCTTGGATTCGATTCCCAGTTCGAGTAAAGTGTTATTGAGATTTTATATGATATTCTCAGTAGCAGCTCGGAGTTTGGATTTGTGCCCGGTTAATGGCAATAGGCTCGCCCTCTATTACATGGGCGTGATGTAATGGTATATCTATGTCGAGATTGTCTGGATCACACCTGTGTTCTCTGAAGGGTTAGGCAGTGGTGTACTAATGTCCACGCAAATTTCAGGGGTATGTTTATCGATCCCATGCAATAGACACAAATTCAAACTCCGAGCTGCTAGTGAGGATTTTATAGGAAAACCCAAACAACATATTACGACCTGAAAATCGAACCCAGGACCTAGAAGCCGCGCTCGCAAGCACTAAACTAAAGCAGTTATATGAATAAAACCGCGTACAATCAATTACGTTGCAAAAATCCATAGAGCTTTCAAGTTGTCGCCGCTTTGTGTAACAGCACTGCAGCATATAGTGGTAAAACATCTATGTATGGAGAAAAAAAGGCATCGAATTGATTTTGAAAACCTGCAGAAAGTTGAATTTGGCAAAATTGTATGTAAATATATTTTAGTTTAATTTTTTAGACATATCTTTTAGCCTGATGGCGATTATTCATAATCATCGAGTGGCTGTAGAGGGCCAAAGATAGGATCCATTTTTTTAATGACTACAATAAATAAATAAAAATAAAATAAAATAATCATAAAAACAAATAAATACTTTACAATAGAATATCAGGCACAATTAGCAACATGCCTGCTACAACAATGCCTGATGTAAGGGCAATCAAGTCGCCCGGCAATCATCTTAAGGACAGTATTGGAGCTGGCCCGCACCCTGCGCACCAAGGACGCGCACCGCTTGCGCAATGCAACGTTTAGTGCTCTATTTAATCACACTAATATTATAAAGGCGAAAGTTTGTGAGTGTGTATGTCTGTTACTTCATCACGTCTAGACGGCTGGAGCGATTTTAATACAATTTGGTATGGAGTTAGCTGACACCCTGGATTAACAAATAGACTACGTTTTACTGCGGGAAAATACACAATTTATTTTCCCTAATAGACCGCGGGTAACGCCGCGGGCACAGCCAGTTCTGTATAAATGTATTGATAAGTTAATTTTAGTATTTATATTTTAATTTCCGATTTTACACCTTAATTGTATGATTGGCCTCCTTTAATTGAGGGAGTACATTTCTCTGTACATATGACGATGATGAATGTAATACGAATTCTGTACATCTCTCGTTTGGAAGTCCTTAAAATATAAATACATAAATAATAAAAAAATGACGCTCCACCCCATTAGTGTTATTAAAGTTGCAAACGCTCATGTCGTATACGACAAATTGTCGCAGTACATAGAACTGTTACACTTCGCGTGGGAAAAAGAGGCTGAATATTTTTAATGTTTCTTTTTAATTTCTAGACCAGCGCTGAAGCTGATTAAGAATGTATTTTTATGCACACGAAATTGACGAGTATTTAGTTCACCGGTATATTTTTTGTTTGACATCGTACGAGACAAGATTTATCATACCATCACGCGTATATTTCCAGAGGGGTTAAATACACTCACAGTTCGACGGTATGTTTAGGTCCCATGTTATAGAGGGCGACCCTATTGTCATTAACCGGGTGCAAATCTAAACTCCGAGCTGCTACTGAAAATTCCATAGAATAACCATAGAACACTACTCGACCTAGAATCGAACCCAAGATCTCAAACGTAGCGGTCGCGACTAATTAGTTAAGACAAGATTTAAATTAAGTTTGAAGTAACTATTATAATCTCTGTTAAAAACCTCGTATGTTTTTTTTTCACTTTTTTAACCGAGTTCAAAAAGGAGGATCTTCTCAATTCGATTGGTATTTTTTTTATGTACCTATGTTCACTTTCTTTAGTTTGATGCGGAATAGTTGCCATTTGGTCCCATAAAAATTTAACATAGGCCCAGTAGTTTTTATTTTATGTTTATAACAACACTCCAGCCTGGTAAGAAGAGTATTTGCAAACAAAATAAATAATATTATTCCACGTGAAAATATATTTCAGAGCTCATACACGAGCATTTCCAATTTCTATAAAAGAGAGTTCTAAAAATAGGCGCCACGAGAGAGGAATTACGAACAAACACATCACGTTATATAATAGATTAGAAAGATATGTAGGGCGATAGAAACCGTGGCTCCCAAGATGATTTCGCGAACCCAATTTGGGGAGATTAAGTGATCACTCAGATACGTTTCTAGGGCAAGCCCATGAGATTAGTGCACCCCAAATAGCTTATTTCATAATTATTTTTGCTTCTATTCGTGTTATTTATCGCTGGGCGTCGGTTGGCGCCGCATTGTTTGGGCGCTGACGACCCAACGTTGGCATTCAGTCGCGTGTTTCATTGTTTTGAGGTGAACTCTTGTGTAATATGTATGGGTCAAGTTCACATGTGATGCAATACACGTGTCAACTGTACTTTCCAGTCAACGAATGAGAGCAAAATTAGATCTCAACCTTCAAGGAATTCTTGTAGAGAAAAAGCCCTGTGGAATTTAGCCGTACTTCTTAAATACTACGTTTTATATTAATAATTTCGCTCTTGTCAATTTAAGATTTAGGTCAGTCCTATGCCAATATTATTTTTATTTCTATTACGCTTAAATAAACTTAATTCCAAATTGGAAATGTCAACTCAAACTGATGAGTCTGAAGACGAAGCCTTAATAAGTTTAGAACTAGGTCATACTGTTCATGACCTTTCAAAATCGCTGGAATATTTAAATAGTCCTCGGATAAGGGAAACTGAATTTATTATAGTTTGTCAGATCTTTGACAGGCCACTTCCTGCCCTTTCGGCGTAGAGGAACGAGTGATTTAAGCGAATGGTTAGCGTTTACAAATTGACAACCTTCACGCTCATGGAAAAATAAGGTCGATTTTTCAATATGACCCAAAATGGCGAAGACACTCCCTATCACCCACTTTATAAGGACCATTTTATTGGTGCATCAATAAGGTAAAGAGCATAATAATATGTAGTGACAATAGCCATCGTAAAATATATTGAGCCAGATGGATTGAACATCTCCAGTGTTTATCTACTTAATTAATTGCACATTTTACTGAATGTGGATTCCATCGAGGCGGTATTACGCTTGCCCAACTTATTACACAAAGTTATTACACGACGGCCTTATCACTATAAACGGTCCTTATGCAGCAACTGCGGCATTTAAAGTATTTTAAAAGCGCAATCATGTTTCGTCCGCGCCGGGACGCCGCCGCCGCCGCCGTCGCGCGACGACGCTTCGCAACGCGTGAGCCTATATTGTATTAACAGCCCACTATTAAACCGCTTCGATAAGCTCATCGCAATAACGATAATCGAGAGCGACACAATAAAATTCCGATTATTACTATACACGGAGCTTGTTAATTTAAAAATTATGTGTGGTTTTTGATAGATAAAGTGTCGATTACGCGATGACGGTCGCGCGGTTCTTTTTGGCCGGTGTGCGGGCTGATAGTGCTGTCCTCACCCTATAAGGAGCTGTGTTCGCCACACACGTCGTTCGATTACGCAAATTCGAGACTACGTCGCCCTCAAATTAAGCACCAAGTCGCCGACAGCGGGGCTTAACGACCTGTCTGAACGTCGTAGGAAGTGATTATTGTTTATTTTTATAATTGGCTGTAGGAAGTCGGAACCAGCAGCTTGATACGACGCGGCTCGTTTTATCAGGAGGCACCTCACACGCTCATGTAAATAAAGCAATTTGACCGACGACGGTAGGTAATTGAAGTGTTACTCAATTACCTACCGTGGTCGGTCCGGGGTTGAAATATGGGCAATTCACGTCGGCCGTCGATGTACGTGACACAGCTGATTACACTTAATTCGGCAATTATCGATACGTAATCAACGACACGGCGAAATGAATATTTGAATCCAGTGTTCGATGAAACGTGTGGTTAGAAAGTGAAACCTCAAGAGATACGTTTTGCATAAAGTTCCGCGAACCCTGAGGTTAAAGTCCTGCTGTGACGTAGATTGGGAATAAAGATACAATCGTACACGATTTTGAGAGCTTTGGATACTTGAAAGGTCCTTTTCAAACAGCCGATTAGTTTTCCCTTGTGCCGTCTCAACAAAACAAACTGTTAATTCGTTGTTCTGGAAAGGTCAACGTACTTCTAAGGGATTGTCATAAAAAGTCTGTTGACAGGGAAATGAATGACGCCTACGATGTTCTTAAGAGTATTATTCATGCGTTTCAACAGATAATGAAGCGGCGACTGAAGAAAATGTGTTGTGGCGCATCTCGAAGGTCGTCGAGGATTATAAATAGCTTGCCGCCGATAGAAGCACTTGACTGGACCGGGGCGCGACAAGCACTCAGAACTCACTTATTTCACCGACTTCCTTAGACCAACATGACTAATTAACAGATAAAATGTAGCAAATTATTGCCTGGGAAAGACACGTCAAAGGAACGAGAAAATCTTGCCATTAAATTGTATACGTCATAATTTTAACTTCAAATTCTCAATAGCAGCTCAGTTTGGATTTGTGCCCGATTAATGGCAATAATAGCAAGTACCCTGTAATAGGGGGCGAGCCTATTGCCATTAGCCGGACCGAAATCCAGACGCCCAGCTGCTACTGAAAATTTCATAGAAAAAATCCAATAACCATCCTGGAAATCAGACCTCTACCATAGCAGTAGCGACGACCATAACACTAATGAAGCAAATACATTAATCATTCAACCTATATTATAAGACTTACAAATTATTGCTGTTAAAAATATAGTGAACCCTAGAATCTACAACATAATGTTTATTACATGCTTATTGTTTTAAATATTAAATACTGTTAAGGAAGCACTTCTAGTATAGAGCGCTTCCAGCTGCTTTATATTCTTTATATTCTATATCGGTGTTACGTTGCTATGGGTTGTTATTCTTCTTAATATACTTTTATTGAAACAACATTTTCTTATTCTTTAATAAATACTAGCTATTTCGGTTATGTTCTTCTCCAACGACTATCTCTGTTCCAAACTTCATTAAAATCGGTTCAGCGGTTTAAGCATGAAAGCGTAACAGACAGACACAAATAAAATCTAATCATTTTATTTGCCTGAAGCGTGGTACATACATATACAGACAGACTTACTTTCGCATTCATAATATTAGTAGGAATTCAGAGCCGTTGTTTACTTGCACATCATAATTATCTTAACACAAATATATTCTGTGAACACTTACTTCTATTTTAAATGCAGCCATTTGTAAATCTCAAGTACCTAAATTTAATTACGGTTTATTTTGAACGTGTTTATTTGCATCGCGTTGGGACAAAGGCGAACAATTATAACAAAAGGCGTTTATTTCTGTTGAGGTCGGATACCTACGCCAAAATTCCTTGCACCTGATGGTCTGACATTGGTTAACGTAGGTAGGCAGGGCTGCCATCTAACAATATAATGTCTATTCAACTTCATCAACATCTTTTGTGAAAATCGACTAGATTCGAGTCCACATCATGTGTGTACACCGGACGCTTTGACTATGGAGATTTCTGCCCATGATGTCGACATTTCTTTTCCACATTTCTCTAATAAAAGTGTACCTACCTAAACTTTCAGTGTCGAATGTATCGAAATAATCAAAACTCTGGCCTGTTATGTCAAAGGTCTTGAGCTTTAGGAGATTTTCTCGTCTCGTCTGAAGTGTGCCAACCCGAAGGCCAGTGTGATAGACAGAAACCCTCTGAATCTGTGAGGACACCCGTGCTCCATTGTGGGATATGGGTATATGATTGTGGGTGTATGTATATGGGTTGATGATGACTATGAATGAATTTCCAGAGACCGCTTTTTGCAAAATAACACTTGGATTGGACTTGCATAGGAAATACATACTTATTCATACTTTTGTAAGTTTGTTGATGCACTATTGTATCAGGTAATCCATAATGATAGTTGTATGCGGTAAATATAAATAAAAAATATTTCTAAAATTGACTTTTCATTTTCTACATCACAAAATAAATAAAATAATAAATCAAATACATCGTAAATAATTTATTATTTAAGCTCATATTACCTTTTGTTTAAAGCCTCTACGAACTCTTCACCCATCACGATTACTGTATTTAACATATTACCTTTAATACATGTGAATGTGTTAGGAAACAATGAGAAGTAACCCTGGGTTAGAACAATACGACACCTGCCCAGCATTGACCCACGACGCCGACCCATTCAGTCGACGCCTGCGCACCTATCGCCTTTTCGAGAGAATCCAAGAAGATCATGATAAATTTCAATGCATTTGTGCCTAATGTACACCCACTGCTCATCCTCTTTCGAAGTGTGGAACAAAACAATTAAAATATACTTTGTTTGAAATAAAACCACGGATTTTATCGCGTCATACTTATTCATATTTTTTTAGATCCCTAAAAATCAGATACCAACCGATTTCGTTAAAAATTAAATGCCTAAACAATAAATAAAATCATTTATTTAAAAATATAAATATAGGTACGAGTTATACATACCTACATAATATAATCCGTAAAAAGTAGTTTTATTTAAATGTGTAATACCTATTTACTGAACTGTCAGGAACCAAAAAGGTAGTACATAAATAGAAAATATATTTTGGGTCACTTTTCAATCTCAAGTCAATCTAATTTGTTTGAGTATAACGTTTATTAGAATATCATTTGGTACCTATTTGCGAAATTAAGACTAGATCGGAATTATATTTTTATAATTATACTTAAGGAGCAGTATACTTTGTTTTCTTAAAGCTGTGGGATGTTTAACAGTTAACACATTAAGGTTTAAGATTACGAGTAAAGTGACTTGGAATTTGAGAAATGAGACTTCAAAGACAATGGACAATGATATACAATTATATTTAAACTGCAATTTTAAAGTCATTCCTTAATTATACGGTAGACATCTTCCGTATGGGATGTGTCATACAAACGAAATTCGCTGATATAAAGCCCTTTGTATTACCCTGCCTTTTAGGTTTGCATGAAAATATAGTGTGTTTTCATGCAAACCTAATAGGCAGGGTACATAAAGGTGACGTTATATTGTTGTTACGCGTCGGAGTGTCATCAATCAGGTATATGTGAAAATTGAAATGTGCTAGATTTTTCTAAAAGAAATTTCCCAACAGAAAAGATCCCAATAAGATCTGCACACGCTAATATTTCCACGAATTTTTTACTGTTTATTTTTAAATTGTTATTTTATTTTTAATGGACTGTAACGACGATGCACGATGTCTGTATTGTTAATGTAATAACTGATTAATTAATTCAGAATATTAGGAAGAGAGGAGAACTTTAACTCTGTCAACATCTATTTATATACCTACCCATGTTTGCAAAGAAATAAATGATTTGATTTGATTTGATTTGATCCAATATGAATATTGGGACTGAACCATAATGGCCAGCATGTGATTGTAATCACAAGATCAATATATACTTATACTGCAACAAACCATCTACATTTTCTCACTAAACTGTCACAAGAAAAAAATGTTTAATTAATCAAAAAACAAAAGAGCTATCCATCAAACCTCAAAGGTGTTCAATTACGCTGTCACTTGTAATTCACCGGACCGTGGGTAGTTTATCGTGTAATCGGATGCGCAAGCGCAGGCTCGCGAAATGCGTTTCGATCGATCAATGATTGCGTGTGCAAGGTCCATTACAGTATGTGACCACGATTAAGCATAGGTTTCCATAATTTAAGCGCGTTTTTTTCGTCTTTTGTCAGCAATTTCTATGAAGATATTGTTTGAAGGATACATATTTAGAGTGCTTTTTATAGTAGACGATGCAAACAAACTCTTAGATCACCTACTATATAAGTTTTACCACTGCATATGAATGTTAGCACTTAGCATCACAGAGTTGCCGACTTCTCCGATTAAATTAATATATTTTATAAGAACATTTAGTTAATATTAAGTCTGCTTGTGTCCTGAATTTTGTAGGCGTGTATATATATAGGCTGATAGAGCCTAATTCACTATGGAAACTTAACTTACTGAGAGACAGCTCTGAAAATAGATAATATTATATCTACTCATAGTTAAGTATGCCATGCTTAAGAAAATATAGGTCCACGCAATGCTTACTCGTGCGAGGTGAAAATTAATTTATGCTTTATTACACGTTATCCAATAAACTATTTTTAATCCATAAAAAAAATCTATCTAGTCTGTCAGTTGTCTATAGTCGAAGAGCACATTACCATAATGAAATACTTGAGTGTCAGCCAAAACATTTGCAATAAATATAATGGATATCGATAGCAATTTTCATATATTAATTCTGACGTGTTAAGAGTAGGCCTCGGAGTGTGTGTGTGTGCGTCTGTGACCTTGAAGGTAGTGCTTGGTGTTATAAATCGAATGTTCTGGAATATTTTTTAGTCTGTACTGTACCTAATCCCGATGGAAAAAAACTGTTTTCTGTTGACTCTGAAAGATTGTCTTTTACGAATTTATGAATTCAAACAACTTTTGTTTCATCAAGTTCCGATTATCTACATGATGATACTTCGGAACTTGTCAACTCCTTAATATCACGCTGGATACTAGCCTGTTCTTAGAATATCAGTCTACTATGCTTTAACATACTGCGATATAATCTTAATATACACTATACAATCCGTAAAAAGTCCTTTCATAATTTTTGCGTGTCAGACTTCAGTATAATATGTATATCTAATTTAATCATAGATCAAGTAGCCCATAATCCATGAATATCACATGAATCCATAACAATTTCCTGTCTGGACGGAAACGACTTATTTCTCGGAGTATTTTGTGTAAATAACATAAGATGTGCATGGTATCTTCTTGTCCCACATTAGCATTCCTGCTCGGGGCGATCGCGTTTATCCAGGGCGGCTAGGACAAGGTGTGGGTGGCAACAATGAGATAACAAGCCCTCTCGATTTATGGAACTATTCGTTATTATTAACTGGAGGACTTATTCTGGAGATGAGGTAATCAGAACAGATGTCGTTGATGATTTTATACATTACTAGCTACCCCGCAAACGTTGTTTTGCCATAAAAAAAAAATTTAGGGGTATGAAAAATTGATGTTGGCCTATTCTCAGACCTCCCCGATAAGCACAATAAATTTCATCAAAATCGGTCAAGCCGTTTCGGAGGAGTATGGCAACGAAAACTGTGACACGAGAATTTTATATATTAGATTGTCTACTAGGCACTAAGGAGTATCATTTTGTTTGAATATATACGCAGCTCTTTATTCGCCCAAAATGAGAGAGGAATACAGAATGAGAGGACCATATTAACCTACATTTTTCTACTCTTTCTATGTTTTCTCGACTCATTTATTTCGTTACCAGACCCAAGACAACTGCTAAGTATTGTTTCAAGTTTTTTAAAAAGTGTGGCACAATATTTATAAACAAATACGAATTAAAAACTTCTTTTTTTTTATCATAGTTGTTGCTGTTTTTAGGGCGCTAAAATGGAGTATGGGATTTAAAATTTTATCAATATTATTAGGAATTAAAATAATTCTTCCAACAATATTATAATATTTATACCTCTTGTTTCAGAATAGTGGCATCGGCCGACATTGATCTGATTACATTAACATGCAACTTCTTGCATTTTCGTTGGGTGTTAACTTCATAAATATGTATTTGGTACATTTTAGAGCACGGTATTATGGTAATAACTGTTTTGTTCCATTAATTTACTATCGGCAAGTTAAGTGCGCTTAATAAATAGTTTGACGCAGTTAAATGCATGTCCATAAATTGTTATAAAACTTGGCTTAAATAAAGATTATTTCCATCACAAGTTATTTCACATGTTGCGTGATTATATATGCATAATAATGATATGTATACATATATAATTATTATGAACAGAATATTGTATTAATCGGATACTTTTTTCTACGGAACATCTTCATGGATCGTCTGCATGGGGAGCTGGCAGAGTATGTCAGGCTAACAAGTAAGTAGTCAGTCTATTGTTTATTCATCATCATCATCAACACATATCTTGGCACGGGTCTCCTCTCAGAATGAGAGGCATTAGGCTATAGTCTACCACGGTAGCACAATGCGAGTTGCCGGACTTCACACGCCACTGTCGAGTTAACCTCTCAGGCATAGAGGTTTCCTCACTATGTCTTTCTTCACCGTTTAAGCGAGTGATAATTTATTATTAATACGCATATGATTTCGATAAGTCTTTCCGAAATCTTTATTATTGGGGAAAATCTTAATACTCAAATGATGCACATTTTTATTTGAATAAGTTTGGATACGCGAAACGGAAATTGGGGGATTGTCGTGGCGACAGTCACGTACGATCAACAATCACTTCACTACTTTCACTCTTATTATTAAGATCATAAGATCGTGAGGGAACCGTCAATATTGATGAATATATATTCTCCAAAGGACAGTAAATGCGTTAAATGTGTCGTGACGAGCTTGAATACGCGAGACATTCAACGTATGGCAGTCGAAGGGCGCAAAGCGACGTGCTCGTGAAACCACGCTTTCAGACCTTATAGGAATAGAACAGTGGTACCCGGTTAATGGCATTAGACTTGCTCCCTATTGCTTGGCACTCAAAACATACCAGCGAACTGTGGAAACGACAGTACACCTCTCAATCCTTCGGGGAATATGTTGTAGTGTTAATCATAGTCTCCGTATTTATTCTTAACGATAAAAAGAACTGTTATATCATGTAGCTCTTATTTAAGGGAAGTTTTTTTTAAATATATGTTACGCTCAAATATCAAAAACGCTCATTGAGCGAAAAACAGCATGACACAACGCATTCTGGTCAATTATATTAGAAAGTAGCAGTAGCAGCTTAATAATCTGTTGTTAATAAGCTTTATTAGTGTTTGTGAGTTTTTGCATTTATTTAAAAAAAACCTAACAAACTAACCTAGCCTAAGTGCGTAAAGATTTTTTTAATTTTTATAATTCCTTGCATTTTGAAGCTCATCTAATATCTAATTAACCACAACACGTTAAGAGCTTTTTCGCTCAATGAGCGTTTTCGATCGTTGAGCTTAACATATATAAAAATATAGGTCAAGGAGAGATCTCACATATAGTGCGGTAAACATCTGACATTTCCTCGTCTTCAACAAATAGAGTAATAAATCATGATTTTCCTAATACGCGTAGGAATTGTCGAGACCTTTGAGTGAATGTGGGCTAAAGAAAGATTGCCTTATATCACATACCTACCTACCTACGTCAACTTGTCAAAAATACCTACCTACCTACGTCAACTTGTCAAAAATAAAGTACCTATCTATGTTTTGTAATACGAGAATGTTCTTTTTTTAAAAGTTGTCCTACATTATATTTTTAAACAAAAAAGGATTTTCTCCTGTATCGTGGGTGTGTACAAACAAATCCTCACATTCACAAACACCCAAACACAGCAACAAATATAGGTCATACAAAACAAACATACGGGAAACCGCGACATGTAGCTTCGACTTTCCTGTCGAATAAGCACTTTCTAACTTCAAAAATGTTAGTAATAAATTCAAAAAGTGCAGTAATGTTAAACTTTTTTAAAATACTAGCTGTTGCCCGCGGTTTCACTCGCATCCCTAAGGATTCTTTATTTCTATTCTTTATTCTTATCTTTATATTAAAGACAAACAAACCTCTGTCTTCCGTTCTGTTACTTTTGCATTTATAAGTTTAATAGGGAAGTAGGAATTGAAGGGCTAAGTAGATATTAGATTAGAGTTTCTTTTAAAACTGACGTTACTTTACCTAAGCAAAACTTTTCTTCAACCTCTGGAAAACATACAAAATCAACAAAAGGATTGTTATATTAGTTAGGCATTACTTATTACATACATAAACTGATTATGCCTTCATTATACAGCATTTAAGTCTGATACCATCTGATATGGAACTAGTTTCACGTATTCACACAACGCACTGACTTTTCCAGTTTTTCTATTACGGGAACAGACATGCCTTGCTGTCATATCAAGATTAGTATAGAAATAAACATCTTTGCGACCATGCGACATGCTTTTTGTGGTCTCTCTGACACCATGGATAATTCAGGAATTAGTCTTCTAAATATATAAGAACATGGGATTTCCGCGGTAGTCATAATATATTAATAATAAACTTTAGAAATTTAGAGGCGACACTTCTCAGAATATCTAATTCCATTTCATTCGCGGTATGTCCTCCTTGGTAGATCGTGGGAGATATTGGAAAATGTCCTCTATTATATAAGCTATAAGGATCAACGAGCAAATAGTTAAATAAGGAATATAAAATCTATGTTCAGTTTATTGTACTGAGAAATGTGTAGGTATGTCAATAATAAATTGTAGGATACGCTTCAAGGAAATTCTGGTTGGCAACGGAATCCTTTTGATCACCACCAAATTAAATAAGAGTAAAGTTCCTTTAACAGTAAATAAAGGTCGCTTGAGAAAGTAGAACTTTCTCAAGCGACCGTATGATGATCAATGTGAAATGAAATCAAAAATGATTTATTGCTTCTAGTATTGTAGACAGTTCCCAGGGATGTGCCTTAATAGTCGGTGCACAGGGGGGTTCTGGGGTGGCCTATTAAGAGGACCCAGTGCCCCCCTCCATGTGCTGATGGTGGCCACCGGGGTGAATTTAGTGGGTAAGATCCCACCCTCCCCGGTCTAACCCCCGTAGACCAGTAGCGTTTTGAAGGTTTCCCCCGTAAACAAAAAAAAAGTAATACCTATAGACAGTTATAGATAGATAGATAGATAGAATATTCTTTATTGTATAACACAATACAGAGAAAATGATAAAAAGAAAACAAACGTCACATAATGTATATACAATTGGCGTCTTATCGCTTAAAGCAATTTCTTACAGACAACCATGGGATGGACAAGTCATGTAAGAAACGGGTAACGGGCGGTTGTGTGCTTAGTAGTCATAGATAGATAGATAATATATATATAAACAAGAATAAAATAAAATAAATATCTAATAAAATAAATATTAATAATGTATATAAATACTATACATACAATATATATTATTTTTGCATAAAGAGAATACTATAACAATTCACGTACAAGTAGCCAAGTAATGTTCCTTTACCATTTTTTTAAAAGATGCCTGTGTTTGGGCACGTCTCAAGGAAACCGGCAGAGCATTCCATAGACGAGTGGCCTGAACAGTAAAAGAATGATCAACAAAATTTGAAGCGTGCATCTTTAGTTTTAAGATTGATTTGATGATCGTAAGGATCGCAAATGTGTATCACAGACGAACTCAAATCGTGTTTTAAGGTAAGCGGGTGTTGCAGGATTGAAAATCGTTATATCGTGTCTTTAGTCGACATAACCGTTGTTATGGATAGGAAATATATTTTTTGACAACTTTTCGTCGATATAGCTGTTCTACAGTAACCATGCTATGCGCGTGGTGTTCTAATTTCGTTGTTTAAGTGTCGGCATTTTTTTAAGAAACAATTCAATAAAAGCGCTGCAACGACACGTAACTTGTTGTGACTGATGTTGACTTGCAGGTATGCCGCATGTATACTCGCAGTATCATCTTTTAGCTCCATATATATTTTTCAAAGGGTTAGGCAGAAATGCACTAAAGCATACCCACAATACGTTGGTATGATTAGGTCTCATATGATAGGGGGCGAGTATTTTAGCTTTATACTATTATTGAGTTCATGAAATTCCATAGTAAACGAACTTTTGGATATACGAGTAATTGGGCACGATTTGACAATAAGCTCTCATTTCAAAGACGTTTATCTAAATGATCCATCTCCTTAAATCTCGAAATGTTTTCCCTGCCCTTGGGAGCCAATATGCTCTTTGTTTCAACGTTAAGTGTTAAAGTAAATATCAAGGAAGCAATAAACAATATTTATCAAGCCCTGCTAAGAAAGCGCAAAACAAGGAGTCCAACTTCATTCGCATTCCAGGGACGATTTATTTTAGAGTTCAAACGAAATAATTATGTACACAAGCTGGCATATAAGGAGGCTGACGAATAAATACGTAGCTTTGACTATATCTAACAAGCCCTTGTTATCATCAGAATTAATGGTCGAACCACAACATAAATTTTACACGTCTTTCCAACGTGACATGTACACTTAAGGTCATGACGTCTCACCACCAAAATATATATCATTTTATAAATTTATTGCGTTTATTGTGAATGAGTGACGCTTATAAGAGCCTTCGGTGTTTGTGTGACTTGATAGTGTCAGAATTTTGACGTTCAGTGCGTGGCTGGAGTGGGCGGCACTGACACCTTTTATTATACGAAAACAGTGGTAAGTTGAAGTGAAGTGAGTTGTGGTTTCCGCGTTACGCGTTGAATGTGTGAAGACGTGTCGTTGTGTTTTTCATAAGTATGTTGTAGAATGTGTAACAATGCTTATTCTTTGAAGAAGTAAACTGCTGTAATCTATCTTATAGTGATGAGATCAACTATCCTAGTCTAGGAGTCAGAGGATAGAAGCGGAGAAGATGTCTAATGTGAATAAATGATAAAATACGCTGTTATTGGAATTTCATCAATCAGCCTAACATCGTCTAATTTTGGACTTATGGCCTCTTCTGTGCTGCAACACCCGGTTATCAGCCGCCATCTTTTTTATATCATTCGTTCCAGTCACACTGAAACTCCTTTCTTACAATGTTCAGAGAATACTGTCCTGTACTGTTACCATCTTTGATTTATAATTAATTAAAACACAACAGCTGTGTCGTACTTGGAATTACGTTTATAATTAAGAAAGTAACACGTTAGTTTCGTGACAGCTGTGGTTCCGCCGCTGATCACGCGGGTCACCGGGTTTCCGTTACTTGCACGCTTGGCTACTCGGGAAGGTGCGGGCAGTACCACGCGGTGGTTGAGGGTTGAATGATTTAATTGTAGAAAAACCATGTGTTAATGAGAACTTTAGCTTTTTAGAACTCGAGCTGCAACGGTCAAACCACTATTTTAAATATATGTCTTTTTCCCTTCAGCGATCGGAGAGATAGAATAGTGGTATCACTCGCACGATTCCATCGCGAGCCCTCACTTAATTTGACCAGTAATCTCAATGGCTATATTATCTTTTAAATCGCAACACGTTATTGCTTAGCAGCAGAATATTAAACTCAACAGTAGTGTTCCACCACCTCAAAGATGCATTTGATAAGTGCATCCAAGTTCGAACTGATACGGATTCGCACATAAATTTACCTATATCTAACAGTTAAATTCAACTAATCTACTTATATTCTATAATTAAAACAGTTGACAGCCCTAAGTTGTCGTTTGAAGTTCGAACAATGAAGCCAGGTGCGCACGCGCTTATGGCGCGCGACAGGAAGTCGATAGTATATCAGCAAGATAAGCGACACATCTCTAGAATTCATAATGTGTTACTTATACGGGTATCTCAATTATTAATTAAGATTAGCCTTTAACTAAACTGAACTTCTGGATCTGTTGGTTTATGAAGTTGGTAATTTGCAATTTCCCGGCGGGAGAGGATAAGATTGTATCTTGGTATAATGGTATTATTTATAAAGCATATCTTGTAAACATAAGAAGTCTAGAAGACTAAATTGACTACCTTGGTTTCATTTTGTGGGCTTCTCATGTGATTGACACTAACTTTCGTAGAATTACTTATATCATTTAAAATAATTACATTCACCGAATACATTTACAAAGTTATTTTCACACAATTATATAAGTATGGTCTAATCTCATCATACATTAGTTGTTATTATAAACACCGGTATTTTAACGCCAAAACGATATTTGTAGACCGCACCACGCAAGCAAGCATCGGCGGCAGACAAAAACATAGTGCCATTCCACGTAAAACAATATTCCATTACCTCACTGTGCAAAATATTTGCACTACACTGTAGGTACACATTAATAGGGTTGTCGTTCCACTGACATTTGTAATTATAAACATTCAAATGAATGCTAGATTTAATATTGTACCTAGATACTCCCACGTTGTTTTCTTGGGCGGTTAAGACATCTAAATATATTTCGCTAAATTAAATCATAAACATAGCAAAATTATGCTGGGAAAAGTACATAAATACGTTACGATACTTTTGATCTTTTATGTTCTACAAAGTGGTTTCGCCACTTCAGAATTAACACTTGTTTCTGATTAAAATATATGTAAGTATACATATTAAAAGTCGCTAAACATAAAATTATACGCCTCAATTTTTTAGAGCAAGTTCTGCATAAATTACCTTGTACATATTATTAGTTCGACAGCCCTAGTACTTCGTACACACCATTACTCTCCGAGGGATATACTTCGGAAAACCATACGTCATTGACGGGAGCGAGCGCCAAGGCCGCATACAAATAAGTAGAACCTTCTATACTTCCATCCCATATATTTAACCCTACCGTAAAAGGATTCTTTCAAGCTTTTAAGACAAACATAGGAAGTTTACTTTGGTGTGTTCTTAAGACGATACAAAAAAATATTGTTGCAAAATCGTACTTTTTTGTTCATTAATTTATCTGACACTGATTAGGGTTAAGACTCCTCAATCAATGAAAAGTTTAAAGTCCCATTTTTGTGGGTTTTATAGAGAAGAACCGACGAGAAACTCCAAATGCCGAAAATATATTTTTTGCAAACAAAAATGATGTTTTTCATGTAGGTAACGACTTCAACATAGTTACTATTTGTTGCCGAAGTTTGGACGGAAAAATTTCGGATGACAATGGGTTGCCTAAAAAATTTTTGAATTGTAATGATCTACAGCTAACACGTACCTGACTGGGATGATGTCGATACAGGTACAGCTTAGTTCCGTGCAGCACGCCCCACACTTGCTTCCAGGATCTGTCACTCGCTCGCTGTATGAACAAAAAGATTGCACATTATTATCAGAGATGATCATTAATGAATGCTGCATTAGTCTAGTGCCGTGGCCGTAAGCACGACTGCTACGCTAGAGGTCCTCAGTTCGACAATTATATTATAATTATAAATATATTTCATAGAATAATCGGCTGGGACTGGTCTACTCAAAGCCGCTACGGTGTTTCTTCAAAAGGCCATTTCAGAGATTGCCTTGCATTGTAACACCATATATTTGCTAATATCCTTTGTCTGGACTTTAAAAGAGACTATGATTCTCTGAATTTGTTTCGGTATTTCTCCTCAGAGGTCGTCAGTTAGGAAATAAATAATTCATCTAGCTTAATTAAAAAATGTAAAACATTGACTTTTAAAAGTGTCTATAAAAGATCTATTTGCAAAAACAAATTAATATAATTTATCAATCCAATAACACTTTGTTAGACCTGGAAATCAAATCCCGGATCTCTAATGTAGCAGTACCGCTTACGACCACTAGACTAAAATGGTATATAGAGTAACGTACTTCTTTAGTTTAAGACTTGAATTTATTGTTTTGTATTTTCTCTTGTGTTGTGACTGTTAGAATAAATTTTCATTTTTTATTTCTAATGAGACAGACTGCGCCAGACACAATAGAAAAGGAAATAATTTGTTTAGGTGTCAGGGTACGCTGCACATGATAGCATAATCTTTTTTTTTTGCGGTTCGCCTGATGGTAAGTGATCACCGCCTCCCATTAACACCCACAACACCAGAAGGGTTGCGAGTGCTTTGCGGGCCTTTAAGAACAGGCTCGCTTCTTTAATGTTGCCATGCCATATTTTTGACCGATTAAATACTTAGTATTATTCCGATCACTCACCTTGCCATTACTGACCACCATTTTGATCTGCACGTTCCCTTGTACGTCCCCCTCTGCGGGTTCCACTGCATTTTCTGCTATCTCTTCTTCTCCCTTCTTTGTTGGGCTGTATGATATTGACGATAATTAATTTATTGAAAATATTTTGTCAAAGCGGTGTTATACCCGATTTTGTAGATTTAGTTTAGGGCGCCAGTGGTACAGTGGCGTCCTCTGTGGCGCCACTGGTACAATACTAGTGGTGCCCTCTGTGTTTAAGTTGTTGCTGTGCCTGTGACGTTGCGATTTTTCGGTCAAAAGAACGTTACATGATTTTCTTAGTATTTCAGTATTGTAATTGTAGTACTGTTTTAATTGCTTATTGCCCCAGTATTTAATTACTTGTAGAATTAAATGTAATTAATAAAATTAATAAAATAAAATATATTAGGTATGATTTCATTTTTTTAAATTTACACGGTTTCCGCCGTGTAGTGCTACAGCTATTCGCAATTACAAGTCAGCCAGTACATTTGCTAACTAGTGATATCTAGTAAGCAAATCTACAAAATCTATCTCTATTATCTAAATCTATTGATTTTTTAGCATTGGTAGGAAAAAAATCTTACCTTCACCTCATTATTATTTACATCTAAATAATTAAACAATACCTAGACAACGAATAACACCAACATGCCGTATATACATTCAGACATGGAATTTTACGTACATACGAGGGCAACAAATTTATCAATCAGCAAATTTATACATTAAACATGCACACATAAAAATATCGACAACTATCTACATGCAAGACTAACAGTGTCAACGACTGTATCACCCAATTAGATAGATATTTACAAAGCTCGCCCCAAACAAGTTAATTTTTAATAGAATTATGAATGTATTTGTTTTAAAATGTACTTTTACGTTCATATTATGTTTTTATTTATTTGTGATTTATTCTGTACTTACCAATGTATTAAATATTTTATTTTTAATCATGAATAAAGCAGTGCAATGCCATATAAATCCCATTCAATTTACGCAAAAACATCGAAGTCAAGTTCTATAATTAATTCGGGCACTAGCTGCGCCATCTATGAGCGCATTCAAGTAACTATCGCACACATTTTAAAAAGCGCCATCTATTGTTTTTGTGCGACGTACCGCGCGGGGAGGACAGCTTGCGGGTCGAATATTCTCAGCAGTGGAGTTATGTCATCCGTGAACCGTGGGGGGCGCCACTTTCGCGGTCTGCGTTTTGAACCCAATCACAAATACCCAGTTAGTACAATTTACATTACCAATTGAACCCACTCTATGTTAGGTACATGATAAATATGGTTACTTACTTACTATTATCTACAGACAATATGCAATAACAATCGTCTATCTACAACATTTCTATGTGACACAGAGACAAATAAAAATTGGTGCTATTCACAAATACAATGTTATCTGAACAGGTATAAATGGACGTTAACTATTTAAGGTGTCTACAGAACAAATCTAATACAAATAAATGATAGTTTTCACTTGTATTTGTCACCTAAGCACGTAAGGACCGAAGGACCAAATAATTAAAGCGCTAAAATAACAGTGAATCCAAAGTTGCGTTAGGTGACAAAACAAATTTAAAGGTATAATTTTTATAAACCAGTATGGCTAATTAAAAAAATATATCAAAGATAAATACCCTCTCAAGCCTTGCGGGTCGCCGTCTGGTTCCACGTCACTGTCAAGATGCAGCCGATCACCCCATGTGGCTTTCAAGTATGAAACCCTTCGCATGGCACGTTCTTCTTCTGCTAAAGGGAAATGGACCTTATCAGTCTAGTCATTATTTAAATAAACTTCTTATAATTACACAGCAAAATCAAAATTTCAGCTTAATTATCATGAGTGTAAGGTTTAATATTGAATAATGTTTAACTTAAAAATAATGCTATACTGACCACCGAGTTGAGCGTCTTTCTTTTGTCTTCTAGTCACCAAATCATCGGCAAAACCTGTCCAAAGGAGAAACTTTATAAAATAGACGAATCTAAATGTGTTCGTACCACAACATTAGTTATTAGACATCGAATGATCACGACGGTTAGTTCTGCATTAGTAGCACACCTAAAAGCACACAGCATTCCTTGAAACGTTAAGTAGAAAAGACAGGTTAAGTCCGAATCGCCTCCTCCCTTTTTCAAAGCAATGTACGCAGACATTGTTTCGAAGCCTGATCTGTTAATGTATGAATATGAGTTGAGGATGTTATATTCGGAAATATTAGTAAACGAGCAGAAAACGATTAATCATTATTGCAATACGCATCGCGTCGCGTCCTAGCTTTACAGTAACAGGCAATTACGGCATCGACGTCTCAAGTCCGTTAGTAAATTGCGAAATTAAGACGTCAACTTAGCCACAGATTAGTACAAGTCCTTTAAAGACGTTTTGATATCCACGAATCGGTTCAACTGCGCACACTTATTTATGTACGCAAGATATGTTTATGCATAACACTTAATTTTCTTAATATGAAAGAAGTAAGAGGATTCGCGATTTGTACCGGAACTGCGTGTAAACAAGCGTTGTGTGCGTGAGCCAAACGACGAAAGCAAAACGTCAGTATCAGTATAATCCGTGACGTATCTAAACTTGCACATGCATCGCGCGGAAACTCGGCAGGCAGGTTAGGGAGGGGACGAGAGCATTCCGAAAAGACGAGGCGTCTCGCGGGACCTGAGTCGGCGGGCGTGCTAGGCGTCGGCGACGGCGAGGTGGCGGCCGAGGCCGAGGCCGAGGACTCGCGCGGCGCGGGCGGCGCCAGGCTCAGCTGCGTGGGTCGCGCGCGGCCCGGCCCGGCCCCGGCGGCCCCGGCGGCCACGGCGGCCTCCCCGTTGACGGCGGCCAGCGACACGCGGTTCATCGCTTCCATCTGTTCCTTGTTCAGGCCCATTCGTCGCTTCGCGTGACTGCCATCTTGGGGCGGAACGGTGCCATTAGACGCGTGCGAAGCTGTGTACGTGTGTGTGTGCGTCCCCTAGCGTTCTCATTGGTCAGCATTGGTTTGAAGCGACTGGCGCTGTTTTATTCGAATGCTTGTTGCTCAACTGTTTGGGTGTTGCTTTACTATTGTTAGAATAGGGTTTAAAATTTTAGTTCAGCAATAGCTATAAACTAATTGAATTTTTGATGAATAATTAAATGTCGCGTATTAAAGATATAAAGATTTCTACTGCTTCTAAATACGAATTGATTTAGACAAATTGCCAAAGGTAGTCGGGGTGCTATATTGAGTTAATCATATAAATCAATTCTTAATTAGAACCCGTAGAATTTCTTACAAAAAAAAAAATGAGACATATTTTGATTCATCATCAAAAGGGACTATTTTGGCCACGCAGATCTTAGTCTGGACTCAATAATAAAACATTATAAGTATGATTGAATGAAGAGTGTAAAAAGATTATAATGATCAGAGAGAACAGCTCGAATTAATAAATAAAACTGAACTTGATTGATTGGGATAGTTTAGCATTCAAATAAAAGGTGTCATAAATAAGCAGATCGCCAACCGATAAGCCCAAAGCTAAAGACTCAAGAATCGCATTGTTGACAGTGTAGTACTTGTGTGATGAGTGAAATGTGCGTGTAGTGGTGAGAATACTGCGTAGTACGAGTGGAAATTAACACAACTCCGTTACGGTTGCTTTTCGTAATTGTAAGATGAGTAAGTCATTAAACAAGAAACAAAAGTAAGGTTTCGATAGGTATACAGTCCCGAAATACCTACTCCCGACGATGTAAAAACAGATTTATAAAATGAACTACAAAAGTGGATAAAGACTGGTACACTATGGAGCCACCGAGGGGGACTCCTCGGACTCCCTAGGACAGAGATGCAAATAAAAATAGTCCAAAAACTATGTAAAATAAATCAGTTAGCGATTTATCGACGCTTAGTTACGTGAACTATATTATTAATGAAAAAGAAATAAAGCGAAACATAACTACATATAATAAATTAAAACAAATCCTTTTTTTTTCGGGTTTGTGGGCCATTGTCTACGCCTACGGGCCCCAGTCTCATAACTCCATTTAATTGCATGAAGCTTGACAAAAACTTTAAGCCCGAACACTAATCAGTATTGAAGAATCTATTTTATGTTACCAGTTTTCTACATATTTTACCGTGTGTGGATAGCCTATTCATGAAAGACAATACAAATGATTGCGAAATTATAAATAACAATATTATATTTTCGAACTACCGACAACATACGCGTTTAAACAGTGTGATGATTATGTCAACTAGTAATGTGATGTGTTACGTTAATATATCAATGAGTGACGTTTTACCTGTGGCATGATGTCTTCTAATGGGTAATCCATCGCTTCCGGTACTATTCGATCTTGTACGCATCTGAACCTTGTCTGCATCTGCAAATACAATTATTAATGTTCTTCTTACAATTTAGGTTTCATCCATTATTGGAAATATAGCGGCCATGCTGTATTAATGTCAACGTATCCATACTATTAGCAATGCCATCGCAAAGACTAGTTCGTTGCATATTAATTAAAAAAGACTATGTAGTTTTTTTTTTTTATACCTACATATATACAGGATGTAACAAAAACCCTGTCCGATCCGAAAGAGGCGTATTCCTTTTCTTATATACTTACTAATAAACATAAATAAAAATACGATATTAAAGAAACCAGAAAATATCGATTTTTCTTCTGCTAATAAACTTACACAATTCTCCACTAAATATGGGAAAATTTCATAAGTTGACAATACTCCACCCAGCGGCGAAATCTTTTAATATTTACCAATTTATTTTTCATTTTTACCTCAAAGGATGCCGCCAAGCGGGGCCGCTCCGTGCGCGCTTTGTCGTCGCCGACAGACTGTACCTAACTACCTACAGAGCGGCACGTGTAAGCCAATTGTTGTCCTTGACATGTCAGTCTCGCGTAGAGTTCGCTTCCGATCGGACGTCCGTGAATCTCTTATCACCTCGATTACCCATCGTATCGTGAGTAATGTCGTATTCCAATCTGTTGTCAATGTCGTGTTCCAATGTGCTTATGCTGCAATTATGCAGATGTTCGAAAAGACTACGAGTGAGTGAGAGTATGGGGTGCGTTTTGCTAGGCTAGGTATGCCAGTGCCGTCGGAGCGTGTATCCAACGTCTCCATGAACTTGAAGTTCACGTGTACACGTGTACGAACATGTGTCAAGTAGTGTCCATGAATGAGTACAAGACTCATTACCCTAATGCCGAAAGACCACGAAAACACGACGTGGAATATCAGTAAGTACCTATTGGAAGTTCACTTAAGGAACACGATCGCAGAATTTTGTAGATATCAAGTTCATGTTTTACAAAATAATTTTAACAAAGCAATACATTTAGTTCATTGTTTCTTGAAAAACAACGTCAATAATTATTTAGGTACCTATTAGGTAAGCAACACATTCCTGATACCCACGCGTAAGCGGAAGTATTGGGTATCACGATGCTTGTACGACACCAGCTGATACCTACGCGTAGGCCCGGTAGGAGGTAATCATCCCTATGACTAATACGTAACAGCTGATACTTATGAAAAACACAAAAGAACGTCAATTATTAGGTAAACATAACTATGCCTAATCGATATCAGCTAATATCTACGTGTAGGCCCAGTAGGTAAGATTCATTCGCATTAAATTTGTTTGACGGCACGCGACAGAGCGGGCTGGCGGCACATGACAAAGGATCAAAAAGCGGCAAATTGCTCGGGCGGTTTCTTTGACACTAGTGTAGATCGAATTGAATAAACTTTATTTCGTGGATTGAGTGTTGACATGTAAAAGGTTTAGTTTTTTTTTAAATTATATTTAAATTAATCGGGGAAAAAAAAATATCTCGTATCTAATTATCGTTTACGTGTTTGTGTACGTAATACGACACCTTATACGACCCTTAAGGATCGGACAGGGTTTTTGATACATCCTGTATAGAAAACGTTGAATAGGATTATCCACAACAGTCTATCGCGCAACTGCCAGCTGCTCGAGCACTGTGCTAGTTGAGCCAAGACTTGAGTCAAAATTGGTGCATCGTTTAATCTTTAAATTCTGAATTTGCTCCTTTAGTACCCATTATCAACAACCATTTATTGCTTACTACGCATATTTATTAATATAATATCATATTTATTAATATAATATCACATTTATGAATAGTGGCGAACGGGACAACCGCCCAGGGCCGGCCAGCTGTTGCAGGGGCCTCACGCAACAACCCAAGTAGAAAAAATGATTTGTTATATCCGGAATTAGTGAAAGTTAAACTTATTGTTAGTTTTATAAAAAGTTGTTTAACTACAAAACATGCAGTGTTTTTTTTTCTAAATTTATTCAGTAATCATCAGAAATACCCCCTTTCAATTCAGTTTAAAGTCATACTTTAAACATTGGAAAAGGGCCTCGCAAATATCTATCGCCTGGGGCCTCGCAGTGGCTAAGGCCGCCAGTCAAGGTTTCTAAACATTTTTCCAACATTTTTTAAAACGTACCGGGCGCATATCCGTCTGGAGGAGGACAATGTAAGTGTTTGCTGCCGGTGATCATCAGCTGATTGCCTGACAAACTGCCGCCTAGTGGTGACTCGTGCTCTAACTCTGAAACAAAACGTTATTAAAGATTGTTATACTGTATCAATTTGAATATGATCCTTATGCTAATGTCTTTATGAGCCCCATGACTTGGACTTGCAACAAAGTTCTTTCATACAACAATTTTGTGATTTTTTGTTGATAATCGATTAATCGATTATTGATAATGGATCGAAACAAGTAAAATTATCTTAATTATCTCAAAGGTGTACATCATCATCAACCCATATACTGTCCCACTGCTCGGCACGGGTCTCCTCTCATGTTGAGAGGGATTAGGCTATAGTCCAATAATAATCATGAATGAATGAAGCTAAAGATTTATTTACCTTAGCTTCCTGTCATCTCAACGCTGTGATAGTGATGTTGATAATCGATTAATCGATTTTGGTAATCGATTATTAACATCATTATACAAAATATTGATTTAAATTCTTAAATTATTAATAGTGTACGACCTAACCATAGCATCAAAAACATTAACAATATGGTTTATATCAGTTTAAATCTAGTGTTAGCTAAGTATTTCGTCACATTTATCATATAAATCTATGCCTAAATTCCAGTCACTTTGATTAATCTTACTTGACGAACGAAACTAAGGAACTATCTAATGAGACAATTAGTCAAATTATTAGTATGTATATAAAATGACTTATTAGTCTAGTGGTCCTAAGCGCGACTGCTACGCTAGAGGTCCTGAGTTCGATCGCTAGGTCGAGGAAAGTGTTATTGGGGTTTTGTATGAAATTCTCAGTAGCAGCTCGGAGTCTGGATTTGTGCCCGGTTAATGGCAATAGGCTCGCCTTCTACAATTAGTACTCCTCTGCCTAACCCTTAGGGTTATATATGTATAAAATGATAAACCTTGAGGTTGCACATCGAGCGAGCGCGCCTCTCGTCGGGCGGCGCGACACTCGAACTCCTTGCGGCGCAGCGCCACGCTGGGCTCCAGCCGCGTCGTGCTGAGCCGCGCCAGCTCGGAGCCGGCGCCGGCGCCGAGCCCGAGCCCGGCCCCGCCGCGCCGCGCCTCCTCCAGCTGCCGCGTGCGGGCCGTCACTAGCTGCAGCTCCGCTCCGGGGTATCTGGTGAGATACAATTAATATTAATATACCACATAAATATGTAATTAGCCTTAATTTTTATTCTAAGACAAATGGTAAATGTACTGCACTTTTTCTAAATTAATAGAATTAGATGCCATTGGATGATAAACGGCAACCGATGCCAACGGCACCACAGTTTCGCCTTCTATCGATTGTAGTTTAGTGCATCGAAGATTATTAGCGGTATGGACTATTAAATTACTAGTAGGTACTTCGATTCTAATTAAGATAAATATGTTTCTGCTCAGAGTGAGTTTACGTCATAACGTCTATGCGCAACCAGTTATCTGGACCAAATACATTTACCTATCTGATGTTCTTGGCTTGACAGTTGTAATGTAACCAAAAAGTTTACTCACTTATTATCTTGATTAGCTTCATCCTTAACGTCCGTCGTTCCATTGCTGACCGTCCCAACATTCGTGCTCTGAATGCTGGGCGCCGTCTCCTGTATCTTCGAGAGCGTCGACACAAACTGGCTCTTGTCCTGTTTCTGCCTGCTTTTATCATTTTGGGCTCCGTTCACTTCACCATAACCACTGTACGTTCCGCTGTCGACACTAGCGGAACACTCTTCTTTTCTATCTTGGTTCTGTGGCGGGGGCTGAGGAGGAGGTGAGGCGGCAAGGGGTGGGGATGTTGCAGGAGGAGGCCACGCAGGTTTCTGAAGCTTCTGAGGCCTGGCGTAGAACTCTTTTTGCTTAATAGGGGGTGGGACGTCGGGCGTGACCCAGCCGGTGGGCTGGCTCGGCCGTCGAAGGAAGGCCTCTTTCTGCTCGAGGCTTTTTCGTATTCGTGATAGGATTATCGAGTCGTCCAGCTCTCGCCCGGTCAGGGTGGAGTTCGAGTCGAAGGATCCAAGGCTATCTTTGCTTTCTGTCGCTGATGATGGTAGTGACGTGTCTGATTCTCGCCTGCTGTAAATAGAGAAATAATTATTTTAGAATTATATTTTGATGAGGTAAACCCCATAATATTTTTTTAGAATGACACTGCTTTATTTGATGCTACTATATGAGATGACAATATTTCGTGTCTAATCACTTGTATATCACCTTTCTTTTAACCTATACTGTCTCATTTTTTGGCAAGTCTCTTTGCCTTTATGTTAATAAATTTTAATAGCTTACTACACTCTTTGCGCTGTAGAATGGTGCGGGTGACAGTTCAGTAACATTTCGTTTCACTCTTGAAAGTTGCCATTTACAAATTATGACTTAGTATTTCAGCTGTACCATATTCGTAATATATTAAATCATTATTAACTGTAGTAAATTAAACATAATACATACAATACGTCATACAGGCAACTGTCACCCGCACAATGCTACAGCGCCAAGTGTACATAGTTTCAAAATCTCCATACATTTGTCATAGTTCTTTGAACAGAAACTGGAGCTTACCCATCGTGCATAAGATAATGCGGTGGGCCAGGCAGCCTCGTGACGTCATATCTGGAGGGCGCCAGCGACGCCACGCTGGCATACTCCGGGTCTTCTCTGTGGCGAGCGGGGGCCTGCGGTGCCGGCAGCGCCGCCCTAGGCCTCCGGTACGCGTCGAACAGCCGCGACTCGTGTTCCGTAACTGGCGCCGGCATGTCTAGTGGACGCTGATTCGTTTCAGGGTTGTAAGCTGCCTCGCTGAAATACTGATGAAAAAGGAATCTAGGTGAGTTTAAGCAAAAATAGAATGCTCATCTTTGAAAATTACTTCATAGCTACAACTTGTTTACTACTTAATAATTGGTGCAACCTTGACATATGGATGATCTGCTGACTCGGTTGAATTTGTAATTTGCTGATGTTTATTTACTTTCTACTATTTTAGAGATGTAGGTATAGAATATAATTTATTGCATACCCACAACGCCAAGTAGAACTATATAATCATAATTTTTATTTTGTTTGATAATAATGATGTTTGTGCTATATATATAATTAATTAATATAGTAAGTTTTTAGAGTGTAGTTTATAGTATATAGTTACTGCTAGGATGACTTTTGCCAGTATTTGGAAACTCTATGGGAAGCTATGTTGGTCGTAGCGAAGACCTCAAATCCCATGGCCGTGACTATAAGGTAAGTGAAGGTACCTTTAAGTGCAGTTTTTAGTTGGTACTAGTAAAAAACAATCCCCCTTAAACGATAGCGGTCACTGGACCACCGCAAATATAAACAAACATTCTGCAATTCACTCACCCTTTGCAGCAAATCGTGGTCTCTCGGCACGACGGTGAGCCTCAGTATCCTCGGCTCCCGTTGCGCCAGCTGTACGACTCTGGCGTAGGGCGCCCGGGACCGGCCGCAAGCAACCGGCTCGCCGTTGACGGCTAACACCCGGTCGCCGGCGCGCAGTCCGGCCGCGGCCGCCGGCCCGCCCGGCCTCACCGACCTTACGAAGATCGTGTCCATTGGCGCACCCACCGCGCCCACCGCGAGGTGGCGCGCATCTTCGTATAAATCCTGGAAGATATACGTCACCAAGATAGTTAGACTGTATATATAAAAAAAGGTTAGGTTGATTTTGACTGCAGAGTTCGCAAGTTCACGGAAAAGCAACTGACGGAGACGAGCGTAGGAAAGTCGGAAAATGAGCTTTCAATCCATTAAAGATATAGAAAAGATAGCTTGATGGTAAAAATGGAACATATGGGTACATCACCAAGTCGGACTGTATATTAAAAAAACTCTCAAGTCTGTCAGGATTTGAGCAAGTCTGCAGAAAAGAGAGCTACGGAGTCGAGCGTGGGAAAACGAAGTTTCAATCAGAGATATCGTGAAGAAACTGGTTTATGTAAAGACGCTAGCGTTGATAAAGATCACAGCTTGATGGTATCGAGTGATACTCAGCAGTCACATGCAAACTGGCGCCGATTGATGCATTATCACTGCAGTATCAGATAGGTACTTCACAGTATCTTAAGGATGTCCGAATGATCACTTGATTCGTAAATAAAGCGAGTGTTTTAACTTTATTTTATACTAGCGACCCGCCTCGGAATCGCACATGTTCAATGTAGGTAGGTACTAATAACATGCATGCATTATTAGTAGGACTGAACATACATATAAACACATAAAAATCCATTGTGTGGTTTAGAAGAAGTAAGCGGAGAAACATCATGACAGACACGAGCAGTGACTTTGTTTTATAGTATTTAATGACTTGCGGAAGAATTCGAAACACGTGTATTATAAAAGATTGAAGCCTTTATATACGCATTAGATGACATGCGATATAGATTGAAATAAGCGTCCATGGTCACGGGTAGACTCGGACCATGGACGCTGTACAGGGTCCGAAACGTCGAGATTAATAATATCAATACAATAACGCGATAAAATCCGTAATAAGTAGTTTTATTTCAATGTATAATATTCGCGTAAATGTCAGAAATCAATATGCGATATAGACTTTGTAAGGTTGCCTTCCTCTTCGGGGCTTAATAGTTAAATAAAATACGTTCTTAAGGTACTGTACCACATGAGGAAAGTTAACGTTGAAAAGTATTTTCAAAAGCAAACGGTGTTTGAGCTTGCATGAAGGTTTTTGGAAAGTGCAAAGAAACGTAAAACTTGTTTGTACTCACACCCACCTGTAACGAATCCGGCGGGTACACTACCAGATGTCTGAGCGTAAACCCAAAGCCGTGCCTCGCGTCGGGGCGCTGGATGATGATGGTGCGCGGCGCAGACGCGTGCGTGGCGGGCGGCGCAGGCGCAGCAGTCGGAGGTGGCAGCGCCAGCGGCGCTTGGACTAACGGTTGGGGCTGCAGAAAGGAATAAATAATTGTTAGTAATCTTTTAAATACTATTTTGTTTATCAAATACACAACAAAATTTTGATTATAACCATAGATCATAATTAACGATAAGATGGTAATTCACAGGTGTAGTGCGATCAGTATTCTCCACACATAACTCAGGAGACGTCTCCACAAATATTTTTTTCGTTTTAAATAAAAATTTTGGGGTTCTAGCAGATAGAGATTTCTTAAATTTTATTGCATATACAAGGCCTTCATTGGACCTTTACCGCACCTGACGTTGAGCGATGATACGGTCTAGTCTAGAAAAAAGCGATTCACCGATAAATCCCAGGTATGTATCAATCTTACACTCCGAAACGTGCTTACACTTAATAGATTCAATACACTGTGCATTTCAAACAGTTCGTTAGACGCTGTTGATAACTACCCACACCTCGTTACGCATTGCTGCCTCGCTTGTAGGATAATCACGGTGAAATTGATGCAAATCCTCAGAGAGACCCACCTTTGATTATAATTTATACTACGTAATTCATGCCTTAATACACTATTTCCCTTATACGTTTTTAAGTAGGTATCATGTTCGTCGGCATACTAAGATAAGTGCAAAAAGAAATTTGTCGATTGATATGTAAAATACGGCTATATCCTCCGCAGCGCCGTCTTAATATCTTGGAGTTCCCCTCGCGCTCTCCATTCCGACAAAGTTTGGTAAAACGAAAATTACGAAAGTCAACTAAATTTTGTAGGCATGATCAATTAATACTCTGTTGTTTGGGACTGTTGTTTGTCTGATTTCCGTTGAAATATCATATGGATTAATAATTATTTAGAATTATCGGTAAAAATTACCCATAGTTAACCAAGTTTTTCAAGATAATAAAATAATAGGAAAAAGTACAGTCAAAGAAGTTTATATATCCTTGAACAATAATGAAACTCCTTGCTCAAAAAGTTTAAGTGTTTAAATCAAATTTCGGATTGGGTTTCAGTATTAATTTGCTCGGGGCCAATGATGATATCGTATCATGATCAATGATATTTATTGATGATGGCGCCGGCATTTCCTAGCTGACGACCTCTGAGAAGAAACGCCGAAACAAACTCAGAGAATGGTATCTTTTAAAGTCAAGACAGTAACAGTATTCAATGCTTATTACATGTGTTTTACAATGTAATGGAAATATGACCATTAAAACTGCAAATTATCTTAAAGATAATAGTGTTCTTGACAGGTGTAACGTTCCATAAACAGATAGTCCAACAATGTTATCCAGTTTAGTGCTTTTTATGCTAAGTACTAGTGACGTGAACGTACGTACTCGTGTCGCTGTGAGTCAGTGTAAGAAGCCCCGCAGTGCATCGCCGTATCACGTTACTCCGTCTATAGAGGATGGTATTGGTATACCATCTTCTGGTGAAGATCGGACCAAATTTTCACGTCCCTACTGGTTTTATCAAGGTAGTTAATTGACGTCATCTCGCAGGTATGACTGTTTCTATATAAATAAAAATGAAATGGTGTTCGTTTGTAAGTATACCTATCAATTGAAAACGGTTGGACCGACTTGGCTTGTTAAAATACATATATGTTTGTAATAGTTTGAATAAGGCTTTTAGGGAAATTGGGGAAGTTGCCCGGAAACCTTAAAATTGTTTTTTTTTTCTGTGGGTTTTCTTATGTACGATTAATTGTAAAGGACAACGTCTGTTGGGTGAGATAGTTAAAAAATAAGTGTAATAAAACAGTAGGTAACTACATAATTTTTTATCATTATTTAGCTATTAAAACAGGACTATTGGTTTGATGAAATGGTAAAATCTTCGAGAAACTGTATACCATAATCACAACTCATAAATGAAGATATACTTAAATATGACATTTTGAAACTAGGTACTTGCAGCAAATAGTTACAATCAAAAATCTGTTAAAATTTTTCTTACTAGCATTTAAACACAAACATATGCGAGTATGTACCTGTATACTTAGCCATTTAAAAAAGTTATTAAAAGACAAGGAACTCTTTAGTGTCATATTACCAAGAAGGGGAGAGCTGCTGTCGCTTGACCAGATTGGGGTCACTCTTCCGGATTTATATGGCTTGATCCACGCGACATTTTTTCATAACTAATCTTTTGTTTTACACAAATGGATTTTGATTGGTATATTTATTAAACCTTCAATATTTCTTACTTTTATTTTTTACTTAATAAATTCTCAATTGTTTCTTGTTCAAGTATCGCCCCACACTAAGATATTCTTCTGTGTTGTACGTGGTTTTCATCATCAACACTGTTGAACACGGGTCTCCTTCGGAATGAGATGCGTAAGGCTCTACGCTAACCTACTGTGGATTGGTTGGCTTCACAGGCCGTTGAGAAAATCTCTCAGGCATGCAGATTTCCTTACAATGTTCTCCCTGCATATCAATATTTGCCAAAAGCTTCATACAAATGATCTCCATTTTCTATCTCTCATAGTGAAAATCACCGACAATTCTAGGTGTTATCGAGAAATAGAAGCTAATATTAGCCTATCTCAATAGATATCTTTGACCATCAACCCACCTGATGGTAATTGTGAATTTCACTTGCAAAACTTTCGAGAAAGCAGTAATCAAATCGACTCCTAATTTCATTACTGCGGCGACGCGCTAACAACAAGGCCTCTGACCTCTGACGAAACCCATGATATCGGTAGACGTACGAGCAATATCCATAACGCTAGTCATTAATCACGGTGAGACGGGAGCCAATACATGGTATACACCATTAAACTATTGCGGAGCACTTAGGGTTCCCACTTGCCAATATCAAGAAAGAAATTATATATTTACTTTTTTTTTAATTAGCCTCATGCACAGTGATTGTGGGCCAGTCTCCACGCAATGAGTGCCTGAAGATGATAGGCGTTGTGGCTGGCTCAGAATGAAGTGGTGGGATGTTGAATCAACGAAATTTGACAGATTGGGGTAGCTTAATGTGCATGGCTCCTGTACTTTAAGAAACAATAGCTGTAAACTTTATTTTTAAATCTTAAGCAACAATGTAATAAACTAATAAACAATTTTGAAATAAATATTACAATTTCAATTTTAATTAAATTATGATACTGTTGTATAGGTCAGTTTAATAGCTATTAATAGATTACATTTTATCAAATGAGTACGTTTGTAACATTGACTATCAGACAGACAGCAATTAATTTTATATTACACGTAGTCTACGATAAAGGTTCATAAACGCCGCGGGAAGGAAACCTTTTGAAGTCACTCGTATCAGTAAGAAGGATATAATGAATGTTTAACTTTTTATTTACAACGTAAACTGGTGCGCTCCTAGATGGCTTGTAAATGAAATGCCGGTTTCTTGAAGATATTGTTTACTTCTTGATAATAAAATATAAAAGAACAAAAAACATGTAGTTCGCCGGCCAAAGTAAAAACGCGCGAACGCTTCTCATCTGTCAATTGACATACGTCAGTGCTGACATTAGTGATGTTCTTAGTAGAACTAAACGGCTTCAACACTATAATTTATTCATGTTTTATCTTAATCTGTTAATTTAACTAAAGGGATAATAAAATGGCGGTATAAACGTGAAAGTAAATGCAAAACTATAAAATAATTTAGATTTGATCACAAGAGAGCCCTTTCTACATGAATTTGCAATAATTATGTAAAATACTGGATAATTATGTTAAGTAATGTAGCTGTGGAGACCGTTATGTTTTACAGATAGACTTTTAATGCTAAATAGGCATTGAGCAACTATTAACAAAATCTCGTAAATGTACCTACTATTCTTAGGATATACTGGAAACGTGCTGGAAACATTTTAATTCATAGTTCCCGATCCGTTGGACGACTTCCGTGGTCTAGTGGTTCGAGGTTCGAACTTCTGATCACGATAGTGATTTCGATTCCCACAGGAAATAAATATTTATTTGATGGACATAAGTGTTTGTGTTTGTCTGAGTGTTTACTATGTAGGTATTTTATGTATTTACAAAAAATCTCTGCTTAGTTTGCGTTTAGATCGTGCTGTATAAAGTGTCCTAAATTTATTTATTTATTTATTTTGGAAAACCAACAGCTATACAAAAAAATAATAATAATTAGGTTAGGAAACATTAAGCCAATTATAGGTTTTCACGGATAGTTATAGAAAAACACTTACAGCTATTCGGGCGATCTTATAAAATTAAACTTACCTAATACATATAAAGTATAATAATATATGTAGACATATTATAATTAGGACAGTTAGCTATATTTAAATCAAGGTTCAGCTGTCTGCGAGCTACGCCACTACTGGTATTAAATGGATCAAAAGAGTACTCTTTGCATAATTTATTAAAGTATGCAAAATTTATTAAATATTCATTATATCAAATAGTTTATTTAGATTAGACCAATATTATATGTAAAACCCACGACCTCGTGATCAGCAGTCCGACACTCGAACCACTAGACCAGAGACGATGGATGAAAAACTTTTTTAAGCCGGTACCGGTACTAGATAATTATATCTTAAAACAGCATTGGAAAACAGCTACGCGACAGCCCTAATTGAACTCGTAAAATCTTATCGCATAATATTGAGCGGTGTAAATATTTACGATTAGTGAATGTCCGGTATTAATAAAGGCCAGTAGTGGGCTTTGAGTGTGGACTGCGGTCCGACCACCGGAACTACTTTCCTCAGTTCATAAACTTTTCAATGCTTTGATGGTTCAACTCTACGTGAAGATTAAAGCGTAGTGAGAGTGTCAGCGTGTTGAAGTGGCAATGGGCGGGTCTTTTGGATAGAAGAACGGATGGACGCTGGGGTAATGGGGTGGGGAGTGGGGACCACGCATAGGAAAGCGCAGCGTAGGACGGCCCCCAACGATGGACGGACTGTAGCGACATCTACCGCGCTACACGGACGACCTCGCGGGGAGTCGGTGGATGCGGTCTGCGCAAGATCGATTTTTGTGGCGATCATTAGGGGAGGCCTATGTTCAGCAGTGGACATCCGTGGCTGATAGATAGAGAGTGTAAGATAAGCCTGCATAAACGCGATTTCTTCTAAATTTTCCTTTCCCAATTATGTTGGGGTTGGCTTCCAGTCTAACCAGATGCGGATGAATGTCACCTCCGCATCATGTGCGTAATAATAATTAATTATCACTCGCTTAAACGGCGAAGCAAAACATCGTGAGGAAACCTGCATGCCTTGATTTTCTCGACGGCGCGCGGCGTGTGAACCCGCACTATTCCAGCATGGTGGACTATAGCCTAATCCCTCTCATTCTGTGAGAGGAGACCCGTGCCCAGCAGTGGGACTGTATATGGGTTGATGATGATGAATCAGTCAGGACCAGTCATTATAAATAAAACAAAATTATTCAGTCCTTCATTACATTGTCACTCAAATTAAATTAGGTTTAAATAGATAAGTATTTTGTAACAAACAAAAATTTACTTTGTGTAAATAGACGGTGACTATACGCAGTCAGCTGTATCTTGAATATTATTAGTGTATCTTGATGATATTATATATGTATTGATTTTGTAATCTGTACCAACAAATACAATATTCTTAAGTAGCCGTAACAAGTCTACTGAAAGATTTTATAGCAGCCCTCTTTCATTTCAAATGTAAACAATGTGCCAAATTCTGTGAAAATGAACTCAGGAATAAATATTCCGGGAACATTTATTTTTAGACGAAGAAACAAGCTGATTACACCCATGTATGTGTTTACTGTTGACAACAAATTGTAAGAAATAAATTGGCTATGAAGCGTATGACAAATGTTTTCTAATTCTATTTCAGTAACAGACGGTATGTTCGCGAAAATTGGCAACTTTCTGATAAGATGGTTGCTTAAAATGTATTTGTTACACTAGCGTGAAAGATATTTCCGCGAAAAGATAATTGTGCGAAAGACGTTTGCGCGAATGATCCTTACGCGACAGACATTTCCACGAAAGAAACTTGCGCAGAAGTCCATTTCCGCGGCTATTATTTCCGCTCAAACTTATTTATTTCATTCGTTAATTCAACTATGTATAACATAACTTCAAAAGAAAATTTCGTAGTTTCAGCCTGGAACTCTAGAAGTCTGAAGGTTGCTAAATTTCTCTAATTTTTTCCCATATATCTATAATTATACAGATTAAGACATAGGAAACTATAATAGAAATAGTACTGACATATAATATTAAATAGTAGTTACTCGTAAGTTGAACAGTCTAAACACAGATGAGGGAGTTACTCGTACGTACGTACAGTCAACAAAAGAGTTAAGTATACAGATAGCAAACGAAATATGCATTTTTATACAGATTTCGACATAAATAATTACGCGCCAAAGGGTTAGGTATGTAGCTGCTTACAATACCTACGTTTTGACACAAATATCTTTATCAAAACACAGATTATTAATTAGCTGCCTGTATACCTAACTCTTTTGTTGACCGTACATACATACAATGTATTCCCCGGCGGGTTAGGCAGAGCTACTAACAGCGTACTGTCCTAAACTAGAGCTAGCAGACTTGCGGAACACTACGCTAATGGAGTTGGTAGGTAATTTGACATCTGTGGTCTAGTGGTTCGAATATCGGACTGCTGATCATGAGGTCGTGGGTTCGATTCCCACAAGACACAAATATTGATGTGATGAAATTACGTGTTTGTGTTTGTCTGGGTGTTTCTTATAATTATGTATTATAAGTATGTATTTACAAAAAAAGTATATAAGTATTGTATCCATTGTTTAGTACCCATAGTACTAAAAGCGCTGTTTAGTTTGGGACTAGATCGTGCAGTGTGTAATGTCCCAAAAATTTATTTAAAAAAAGAGACTTTTCTTTTTAAAAATAAGTAAGATGGATTAATAAAATATGATTTTACTATTTAAATCTATGCATCTACGTTAACGTCAAAGGAAAGCCGTCGGTTAAGATAGGCGGAGACTGATAGACGTCAAACTAGTAGAGTACTCTATTACAGGGAACGCAAGAGAAAAGTTTCTTAGAAACACCGGATCACATAAATCTTGGCCCAGTTAATAGTAAACAAAATTGTTTACAACCTTAACTCTTTATACGCAATTATTAATTATCTACCGTTTATTATGTGTTTCAGTTATATCATCAGTTCGTCACAATCTTGATGATATTTCATCTATTCGAAACTAGCGACCGCCCTGCGCCTGTAGACAAGTTACAATCTGACACAAAATGTATGGGAATGACATCTATGATCGCCCGATTTGTCGAAAGCTTATGTCATTTCCATACTTTTTGTTTCTATTCGTTCGTCGATTCGATTGTCAGATTGCAACTTGGCTAAGCTGGTTTCGCACTGGGGCGAAGCTCCAGACGCACCGCAGGATATCATCACTAACTGGTTAGTTGTTGGGTATGTTAAATACTTATACTTATACTAATTTATAGACCGTTAAATGACTATAATAAATGCAGAGGTATTTATTAGAATGCCGTTGAAGTAATTAGTAATGAATGAATTATGTTCAGGAACGTCATGAATGATGATAGCTTCATTTAGTCATAGAGTTAGCTGTCGGGCATTGTGGTAGACAAAAACTTTTGAAATGTTTGATCTAGAATTAAATTACGCAGTTAGGGAAACGTTCTAGGAAATAGTCTTACTTAAGAGCACAAACAGTTAAAACTGAGAAATGGTTACTTAAAAGAGGGCAGTACTCGTAATAACTTAATTAGCAAATTATTACAAAAACGCGAACTCTTGTTGGTAAAACACAGTATCATGTATGTTCTAAATCCAAAAACTGGTATAGAACAATAATTATAGTAGTGTTGCTACATAAATGAATAATTAAAAAGCGACGCGCTGTTGCGGAAAACACAATTAAGTTTCGTGCAAACACTGACTCATATTAATCTGTAACCAAATATGGTGTCGTGCTAGTTTGAAAGTAGTCGTTGTCAATAATATGCAAATAATACTTCTATAATAATGACGTTAAAAGCTATTTTGACGTTTTTAATTAAAGTAAATTATGTTAAAAATGAGGTAGCTGTCAAGTTTCTCACAACACTTCCTCTCATTGACATCTATATTAAAAATAATATATAAAACAAAAACATGGTTAATTATTTATTCGCAATAAAGGGTTTAAAAGCAAAAAGTGAATGGAGACCGCTATGTAGAACGGGTGGCTGATTCATAATACATATTTGCATAAGTATATGCGAATGTGCTGAGCCAGGATTAATAAGAAATATCAATGAAATCTGCTTAAAGTCTTTGTCGTTTCATAAATCATCGGGCATTACAGAGAAACACAGTTTCTGTAAGATGTTTCTCGAAGGAATGCTTTATGATCACTTGGGGCTTTGGCGAAAGATTTAAGGGCTATGAGCAATGAGGAGACCGACAAAGAGGCTATAGAAAAAAGGTTTACATCAGACTTGTACTGCAAGAGAATTTGTATTAATACAATACAATATTAATACAAATTCTCGCCAACGCCGAGCCACGGTCTCAATTAACTAAGCTAGAATATTCTATTTATAACCATAATTAAAGAAACAATATAATAGTTAGTAACAAAAACATTGTTTTCTTTCATGTGGCAACACTCACAATTAAGAGACACTTCAGTTATATCAACACCACAGGTTAGGCAACAAGTAAATCTGGCATCTGACTGATGTAATGAGGTTAAAGTTTTAAAACAGATTTCCAAAAAGACAATCAAAAGTAGCCTTGAAGATGCTATTATAAGAAATGAAGTAAATCCATTCACACTTAATTGAATAGGGCAAGAAATAGCACCCGATTCTTTTACTACATCTAAACATTATCTCAATAATGGAACAAAACTTACAAACAAACGAGTTGTTTTTCGCACAGAATTTTATAGTTTTCATTCATCATTCAACAGTTTATTTTAACGCTTACGTAACATGTAAAATTCTCAATGAAATTTTAATATAAAACCGATACGAGCCAATTAACGATCAAAGTAAATCAGGGCAAAACCGTGAGGTCACTCGGGCCCTATTAGCGGAGACGGGTTGAGTGGTTCCATTCGAAAGTATTGGTAATTAAGGAAGGCCGCGGTGAACAATGTAGCGATGGATATTACAAGGCTACGCGCCGACTAACCCGGGCCTTATAAGGTAGTGCACACAGATGAGTGGGCGTTGGCGACACGCTGGCTGTTGTAGCGCGATGCCGGCCAAATTGTACAGCTGTCATGTTGCTAATGGTCTCACGTTATGTGATATACATAATTGTAATAAGTTCATTAAAATAGCTATTGGTTTTTACAATTTTATTTTCAGACCATGCAACAAAGGAAGAAACAAAATCGTACTTTTAAAACCGCTCGCCAATTGTTTTGCATTCCCAGATGAGGCCGGCATTCCCATATATTATGATGGTGAAAATTCGATTAATACCGAGAAATAAAAATTTAAGAATCTGTAGTCTTCTTACGGCTTCTAGAGGATAGAAATATTCTACAGCCTTAATTTCATTCAAGTCATTTAGGGTTCACACTGAAAACCTGCACTGTATTGTGTGTGGGTTGTGCCATAATACGGCTTCATGCTGTGTGAACATCTCTTGTCACAAAACTTATGTCTTAGGTTTAATTCATATGTAATTAGGATTCGTATTTACGATTTGATTTTGTGACACAAATCTGCTTTCTTTCTTTCTTAAAATACTGAAAACTATTAACATGTCTCGTTTTACGAGCACGATATTTTTTTTTTGTTAAAAACGTTGCCACACACTAGGATTTTCTCCTGTATCGTTTACAAATTCAAACTTTCACATATACAAACACCCAGACCCAAAATTATTTGTACCTAAACTGTACAATATTTGTTTATGAATTTCCCATTCCATCTTTTTCACCATCCATACATTCCACCTCACTTTCAACAATACCGTGGTAGGTATAAAGAGTAAAAATTATAAAGTTTGACAACAATGTCATCTCTAGTTGACGCTACGATTGACGTTAACTCGTATACTTCAAACACCTTCTCGTAATGTCCTACTTAACTTTATATTTACAGCGTCACACATAATTACTTACGTAGTTTTGCTTCAATGGCACGTTTTGCACCATTTTGTTAATAATTAGACGTGATATTTTCGCGCAATTCACAAGCAGGTAGAAGTACTAAACAAAGTAAGTGTTTACAAGATAATAACGATTTGTATATCTTTATTGTTTGTTGTTGGTAAACAAACAATAAAGATATACAAAACGTTATTATTGACTATCCCGGTAAATGATTTTCTGCCCGCGACTTCGTCCGCGTGGAAAAGTTACTTTTAAATTATCGTTGTGATTTGGTTAATTAACTCAAAATCGTTAGAAATTATAGCCTATATGTTATTCTGATGTATAAATAATAATACTGTAAAGTTTCCTCAAAATCCGTTCAGTAGTTTTTGCGTGAAAGAGTAACCAACATCCATCCATCCATAAGCACAAACTTTCACATTTATAATATTAGTAGGATTTTCTTTCTTAGTAGGATTCTCCTAACCATCAAGCCTGTATCACCGAACCGTTAGGTAGTGGTGTACTAATGTATAAACAGTTTTCCCTTGTATGTTTTATGTCATTAATACGGGGAGAGCCTATTGCCATTAACCGGTCACAAATCTTAACTCAGGCCTGCTAGTCAAAATATTATTCAAGATAGACTACTAGGTAGTAATTTTTGAACATTATTTTTGCATTTTAGACAGACCCAAAAGGTGGTCCCCCGCCCTGCACCGCCTTCTAGTGCTGGTAAGAAACGGCACAACAAACTCCCGAGCAACTTTTTATCATAGTTATTGTTTGGAACTGTGTACATATAGGTATATAGGTATGTATAGGTCTTTGGTAGGTAACAAAATCAAAACCATGTAATTTTTTTCTGTTAAGTAATAGCTCTCCTTACACCAACCAAGGTTACCTTCTTACATTTCGTTAGTACAACGTGTCCAATCAAAGGAACTAAATGTTTCCTAGACATTGAAATGTTGTTCGTTTCCCGGTGTTAAATCAATCGAACTAATGTTCCAGTGATTATGCCATTGCACGTTATTGATCAGCGGGTACAACGATAAAGAGTGGGCAAGCCTACCAGTGCCAGCTTACGTCCAGATCGTAAATTTAATGTTCGTACCTTTGAGTGATTATGTATTGAATAAATATGCAATCGCAAAGTGTGTTTGGCTCTATTAGTTGTTGGATATGCGCCACAACACAGTCGGCTGATCAATGAACAAACGCTAGTTTAGTTACGATTACTTAAATAATCTAATAAAAAATAAATACAATAATGACTTTTTGACATATAAAATTGTTAAATCAGATTAATTTGAATTTGATCAGAGAATTTTTGACATTTCAGAGCTTAGTTAAATGTTTTCTGTTGTAGTGGACTTTTGTTTGACGTGGGGTTTAACCTCAATGGTCAGTCCTCGATACATTAATTTGCAACTTAATCTCAGTAGGATTTATAAGACAGGATGTTCTACGTTTTATGGGTAGTGAAAACAGTTAAGATGATATGCAATGCAAAAGCTAATTATACAAATGACAACTGTCATGGTATATTTTAATATCATTAATGTTTGTATTTTTTTTTTTAATAACAGAAGTAAAATATTAAAACCAGTACATTAATTGTCCCACTGCTGGGCTAGGGACAATAACAGAAGAATTAACCAAGAGGATTGTGTAAGAAGGCTCTGGACCAGGTAGTAGGTGATTTTTGCCAAGCTGTGAGATACAATATAGGTATGGTTTGAATGATCGATTTAATCTATCATTATTTTAGAAATTCTCTCAACAACCTTTAGAAATCAGAACTTTCATGTTTTAAGTTCAAAAAACCAACAAAACATAATAACGCCCCTTAATCGACGCGGCAACATCTCATTACGTTTCCAGAGAACACCACGTAATTACAGGCGTATTACTCGCTTGAAAAACCAATAATCTGCCGCAATCAACGGCCAACTTTCGATTTCATCCAATCACGTGCTGCGATCGCATTCTACTCTTACCTGATTGGTCGATTAAATGCTGTTGTTATTGGTATAAGGTAAATTTTGATTAGACGATGATAAGCTCAGGGAAGATAATATTTATATTACATAGGTCTAAAATACATAAGTATTTAATTCCAATTTTTTTTAAATAAACTTGCTGTGCTCTCTATTCTATTCTTCTCTATTCTCTCTCTATTCTACCGGCGAACTGTTCAGTTGGTGTACATTGGTACAGCCTAAACCTTCGAGGAATACAGGTATGATGGTATGTTTAATATGTGTTTTGTTACTTGGTTTACGTTTCGTCTATTGCGAGTACTCACTATATTTACGAGTGTTCGCAATATTTCGTACTAAGTGTAATAGATTCACAAAGAGGACGTGCAGATTACTTGAGCAACGAGCTAGCCTTCATCAGCCCTACAATTACGTACGATACACATTTTACCACATCACACAGAGCCACTTACTGCATTAGGCTGTTGGTATCACGTGACGCAAGCGAATCACCGACACCGCAATTTCACGGCGTGAGTAAATTATCGGTAATGCCCGGCCAGTCTGAGTAATGACCGTACACACGCATGCCACGGGATGTTTGCTCAGACCACCTCGTTTGGACGCGAAACTAAATTGTGGAGCGCAGGGCCGGATTTAAGTTGTAGAGGCCTTTTTTTTTTTCACTATCCACCGCTCCGGGGAGTGCGGTGGCGTGTGTCGGACTCCGCTCTGAAAAGAGCGAGCTAAAGACTAAACAGCATTCGTCTGCAGACCCGGCAGTGGCAGGTGACCTAAGGTTTGGAGGCAATTAAGAACTGGATGCTCGATACGATTAGGATCATCGACGCAGGACATGAAATAATAAGGTTAAAATAGTAGAATAAAAAGGTTTCTTGTGAATGTGAACTTTATTCTGTTTGATGGAAACAAAGTATGTATTTTTTTTTAATCTTTAAAAAAATCGTATTGTAGAGGCCCCTTCCATGTGGAGGCCTCTGGGCTAGAGCCCCTATAGCTCTGCCCTTAATCCGGCTCTGGTGGTGCGTGAGATAGTGTTACACTTTCAAGGATGACTGTTCTGCTCGTATGTACTTATAAATGATAAGTTAAGTGAAGGTTTCTAGTTTGTTTTAGAGAGTTTTTCAATAGTAATAGATTTTCTACTATACGCTTTTTGTTTTTTTTTAAAGACTGCTCCCGTACTAGCGACCATACCTGTGTCGCGGGAGACCTTACAAATAACGTCCACAAAGTACACCCAGACTCGAATTATCCGAGTATAATAAAAATATTTATCTTGGGTATAGGAATCGAACCCACGACAGCGCGATGGTAGTGGCGAGCTGACCACCTTAAACGCTACCTACGCCAAACATGCAGTCTAACTATAAAGTCTAGACTAAAAAACACAATAATAGTACCGGCTGCTGTGTTTCCCGATACATATAATTTAAGGACCGTGAATAGGCATTTGAGTTCGCGTGCTACATCCTCGGCAGCATTGTCCCATACCATCAGGTGAGGTGCCGCCAAACGCACTCAAAGGAATAATAATTTGAAAGAGATGACTTTACCACAAACAATTTCCTACAATCTACCGTGAAAGACAATAAATACCTATCTAACATCATCAAACCATAACCTGTCCCACTGCTGGGCACGGGTCTCCTCTCACAGAATGAGAGGGCTTAGGCCATAGTCCACCACGCTGGCCTAATGCGGGTTGGCAGACTTCACATGCCGTCGAGAAAACTCGAGACCTTCGACTTGGCAGTCCAATGGCCATACCACTAGGATATCACTACTTAAATATCTAACAATATAACTAAGATTAAAATCTCAGACGGCTCGATTAAACTCACATCAAATGCCGCACAATTACACGGCAATAACAAACAAAGTTTAAGTCCACAAACGGGCGGTTAAATGGTAACTTTCGTTTTCGTTCATTACCGCGATAGTGGCCGGTAAAAGCCGGTAATGTCTGGATGGTGTGACTGCTACTCATTACGGGACAATACTGCTGTCACCCGCTAATGAACGCGATGGAGTTGTTACAAAAAATCTAAATCCAATGGAAATACGCAGACGGTAATTCAGAGCTGGCGATCGCTCGGTAAGCTGTACGGAACCATTAGTGTAATCAATCAATCCGTTCGTGATTTCTACGTTTTAGTTACCTATGTAAACTCAGGAGTCGAGTAAATAACTCAAAGTCGTACTCGCACACGTATTTTGTTTTATACCAGCTGTTCCAGTAGACGTTGTCCTCCTCAAATCTCATAGGAAAAAGCACTTTTTCTTTTTCTCGAATTTTAAAATTTTTCGTGTTAAATTTCCAATTTACTTTCCCTAAAATTCATATTTCGGACAAAAAAAATGCCGGTCTCATTTGCAGAGGTGCATTTAATATTATCATAAAAATACCGGATTATTGTCTACATAAACAAATACATAATCGGTGAAGATTACAAATAAATTATTGAAAAGAAAATACAACATTGAAAGTAAATCTAATATTGAAAGAAGGTATACCAAGACTTTCTTGTTGCGTCACGTCTTAAGCAAGGATTAAGTATGTGGTTTCTATAAGCTTTATTATTTCTTCCATATCTAGATCGAGGGATTAAGATATATCGTATCGTATGTTGTCCTCAACAAATTACGTACTTCGAAGTTCGAGCAACACTAGAGTTTCGTCATTGGTGTCAATCACGGTGATTTATTATTATCTTTTGACAGCCGATACACTTTCTAGAGCTTAGTATTAACGATGAAGGATACTGGATAGTTGTTATTATAGAATCAGTTGGATATCTTTTGTTACTTTTAAGTATCATTTTGATGAATAACTTTCTCTGGAATTAACTTTGGTAACAAAAAGGCTGTTTATTACAAAAGCGAGGGTGGAAGCAATTGTTTTGTCTATTGTGTCTGCTAATTGATCTCTGAAGAGTTAATTAGATGCGTTGCTTTCTGATTTTATATACCTAAATAATGTAGTATTCAAAAGTGTAACTTCTGAGCTTGGGGTCCTCTGAGGATTCGATCCGAGTCGAGGACAGTGTTATTGGGTTTTGCTATTAATTTATCGGTTGCAATACGGATTTGCACACCATGAAGGCAATTACCTAGACTCACCTACTACTAAGTATCTCTCTACTCTACAAATACTCTATTTACTATGTTACTACTCTATCTATTCTACTACTATCTTTATCTAAAACAAAACAACAAATTATGGGTATGCATAACTGTGTGATGCTATGATTTATGTTTGATCGTTGTCGAAATGAAGTAAATGTTACTACTGAAATAAAATTAGCAAAAATATATTCGTAGTATGTACTTAGTGTTCTAAAATTATGTCTGAAATCAATAAGAATATTAACCATCTAAACAGCCGATAACAAGTCCACCGATAAGTACAGGCATCTTCTTTATCAGGCCACTGTTCAAATCAACACGCATTTTACATAAGGATATAAAATCTCAAAGACAGATATTTATCATTATTAAATCAAGCTCCATATCCAAACTCGTTGGCTTTTCTAAAAAGTCCTTTTAGATCCCGCCGCCCTTGTCCCTCGTATCTCAATAATAAATATTCGTGGCCGACTTATAAATGGTGTTGCATCAATTAGGCGGCTCGCCAGCCAGTCCTGAGTGTGATGGAGTCGCAGATAGCTCGCATGTGTGATAAACTGCCGCCATGACTCCATTTCTTGCTTCGTTAAGATTTAGGTATCTGCCTATTGATTAGGGTTGCCATTGTCTGCCGAATAGAACATTTATTTTACTTGTTCACTTAACGTTTACAAATTAAACGCTTTGATGTTTTGGCAAAACACAAGAATTTGGTAGAATAACCATTCTCTCTCTACTGTCATTGATCCTGTTATAAAGTTGATATTTACTTTGTTGAGAGTTACTAGAGGTTAGCAACCTTTAAGATATCATTTCTAATTGAGAATGAAATATACCTGAAAGCACGATGAAAAAGACAGCTTTCAAAAACCAGGATTTTAAAATAGAATAAAAATAAAAACTGCATGGATTATTTGAATGTCAACATTTCAGCAAATTTCTCGTATAGATCTTTGCAAAAGGAACCCTGTGACTTCCCGGCAATGAATCAGATGCCGCGTCAGGGGAGTCGCGGCTGCTGGAAGCGACTGCGTTACTGCGCGGGCGCAACGCTGCGCCGATTACGAAAATAGAACGAGTTGACACATATAAATAATATTAGCGTGATCGTAAATAACCGGAGCGTCGGTAAACGTCTGTATCTCTGAGTGACGTAAAACCATGAACATTGCGAGAAGTAGAGGTAAGTCTAGTGTTGCCAAGTATTATCCGTGTAAATCTGTAAATATTTTAACACTTTTTTATGATGTTATTTTTTTTGGCGCACTGATGAGTGATGGATAATTTTACGACGGTTTTATTGCTGTCTTTATTAAAATTTATTTTGACATTAAATGCAGCGTGTTATTATTTAAAGTAAGAGAAATTGTGCAAATTAGCATAATAACGCGACTGACACAAACATAAATAGAGGTACATTAAAATTTACTATATAAGGAAAGCTGGGTATTTTCCGCATAGCTAATTTCCGCAATAATCTTTCAAATAAAGGCTTGCGTATGCGCATTGGCGACTGAAGTGTAACGGAACTCATTCGGTGTAAGCACTTGGAATCAATACTGTGGTCGTAAAAGTTCTCGAAATATCGCCGGTCGGGGTAGGTACAAAACTATTTGGATCATTTTGTTGCCAATTGTTACTACATATCTATATACCTGTGTTATGTGAGTATTTGTGACGTTTTGACGCGAAGCACAGTCGTGGGCACAGCTAATATGTATCTGACAGTTGTTGATGGGACCTATCAACTTGGCATTACTACCCACCGGTTTATTTAGGTACTGGTTTCCTTACGTGAACGAGGAACAGAAACACTGTTTTTGCTGACTGATACTGACCTGAAACAAGGAAAATATAATATTTAATGGATTTAGTCCACTTTGGTGTTAATAAGACACATGAAATTTCATGAGTTTAATCATCAAAACCCTACCTAACCTAGTGATATGACTATTGGACTGCCAAGTCTAAGGTCTCAAGTTCGAGTTCAAGACACAGCTCTGACTTTTCGAAATCATATGCGTATTAATAATAAATTATCACTCGCTAAAACGGTGAACTGGACTATAGCCTAATCCCTCTTATTATGAGTAGACCCGTGCCCAGCAGTGGGACAGTATATGGATTGATGAATGTAGCGAATGTAATGTTAAATCTTACTAGATGAAGTAACTAATGATGATGTGTAAGACAACCATGCCAGTAAAATAATGCAATAATGTAATTAAATATTTAGGTACAGACGTCAGCAGGTCAAGCTATCCCAAACTGTCAAACTTTTCCAATTGAAAATGAACCTTATCGTGTTGTATTAAAGTTGAACATCTATCAAAGAAATTTCACAGACTGTGGTAGCTTGATGTGCTGGTGCTTAATTAATACGACATTCTTTTGTCATAGAAATATATTTTTTTAACATTCACGTTCCATTTTCGATTTCACTATACCAAAATACATGACTAAAATGGTGTGTTCATACAACTACACCGAACAGAGTACTAAACATTGTGATTCCAGGAAAAATCACGTCATATTCGACACATCTAAACCGCCAGTTTAGCATTACCACGAAATTGACAAACTCGGCCACCGAGTTCTTCTTATAAGTAAACTAGCAATGTTGTCCTATGTAGAAAATACATGCAAATGTAATTCACTCACATAACATGGGAACCCACTTAAGGTTTGCAATGGTTTTAAAGTGAACTTCAATGTTACCTTTCAACTTTGGTGCATGTCGGGTTAAGCGTTTTAGTAGCTTTTAACGCGGCTTCTGAATGCCTCATTGGCCTAGTGGACGTAACTGCGACTGCTAGACTTGAGGTATTGGGTTAAATTATCAGGTCGAATAAAGGGTTACTTGGTTTTTCTATGAAATCAACAGCAGCAGTTCGGAGTTCGGATTTATGCCTGGTTACATGGTGCCTGGCAATAGGCTCGCCCCCTATTACCCGGGACCTAAACTAACCGGCGCACTGTGGGTGCACATCAGTACACCTGTGCCTAACCCTTCGAGGAATACAAGTGTGACGATATGTATGCGAATACCTTTTACAAATTCATTAAAGAGTTCCTAATAGTTATTATTAGCAGATACATTTCTTGTTAAAAATGGGCTCTATAATTATTATGTCTTTCTCAGTCATGCAAATATTTTTACGCATTGCCGCTTCCTTGAGATGTGATTGACTAACAAACACACAGACTTTCAGATTTTTATAATATTTACTATGTAGGCCACCATAGTGACGTCTAGGCATGTTAATGTCAGTTAACATTATCTGTCAGCCTGTCATAAAAAATGACATAAATAAAAACTAATTTCTTTGAGTAACAGACACTACAGTTTTTATTTATATTCCTTGCAAGGTCAACAGTGAGTCAGATTTAGCTTTTTAGCACAGGTAATGTTACCTGTGTAGAAAATACTTTCGCTCATTCTGTCTGACTAATTCATAAAGCAAAAAGTTTAGATGTCGGCAACTTAATGCTGGCTGAATACATTTAGATCTTTAAGAAGATAATAATAAATTATGAATCTGTTGAAAGGAATGTGCATCCGTTCGAAATTTAAAACTTGTGATTGAAAGTATTACCATTGAGATAATCTACCTCAGACACACTATTTATCATACTTTTTAAAACCTGCCAACAATTTACAGGAATCAGGGTCAGGGACTGAAAGGTCAGCTAGACAGTGACCATGATTTTATAACTGGGTAACTATTTCAATGTCATATATTCGCGTAACCAGAAAAAAATTGTATTGCGATGTAAATACGAAAATAACTTTATCTGTTTACCTTTTCTGGCCCCGATTTACATTATTAAAGGTGCAGAGTACAAATTTGCCGTCCATCTAGAAATCAGATGTAGCATAAGTACGTATAACAAGACCGTTTAACCCCTCCATCTTTGCGACGAGTGCCCAGTCCTACCCCCTCTAGATCTGATGATCCTAGCCAGATTTATTCACGCCTAAACGGCTGAACATATTTAGAAATTTTACAAGGAAATCGATAGCACTCTCCCTATCCTATTATAACCTACCTTATGTATAAATAAAAAATATGTTGGGCCAACAACTAGTAGATATACGATACTGAAGATAAGATACTGAAATTACCCATTTGGACACGTGTAAGGGTTACCTTCGAAACAGTCTCGACCTCTGGCCGGTAAAACCCGGTACGCGTAAATTGTAACATTACTTAAATCATAGTTTACGACCACGCAGGTGGTATTAATCATAGGTACTCCACAAGATAGGAACGTAAGAAATTACTATCTACCGTATTAAATTAAACATACATATAAACCTCACGGCTGTATTCCACGGAAGGTACTATGGCAGAGACGTACAGAGGCCAGCACATCAAGCTACTCCAATCTATCAAATTTCTTTGATCGATTTTCAATTTAAATTCAAAAGAATAAGGTTCGTCTTCAATCGGGAACCTTTCAACCGTTGCCTTTAACCGGGCACAAATCCGAGCCGTTACAGCGAAATTCATGGAAAAAACCAATAACAAAGCTCTGCTCGGGTCTGGTCTGGTGTAGTGCAGGATTCCGGTGTGCTTATAAATACTAAAATACTAGACTACTGAAGCAGTTTTCTGCTTCTACATAAAAAAAAAATACTAGCTTCCGATTACTTCAACACGCAAGTATGTAAATTTAAAAACATTAAATTTCCTACTTTCGCAGGATGCTTCGTCCCACGCCGACAATCATATAATCATTCATTTCATCAAGCGGCTCGTTCGCCATCATTTCTCGCTATAAGTGTTGGACTTAATGAATTAATGTCTCTGTATTAATGTCAAATGGCCCATTCTTTGGAATGCGGAATGGCTCCACGCAATTGATATTATCCACTTAGCAGCTACTGTTGATCCGAATGTGTATGGTACAAGTGTGAAGAATAAGGAATGTGAAGGTAGAGGTCACAGGTTACGTAAGATAAGGATATTCTATAGTGAATAACCCACAATTCATACTAATATTACTTATACCTAAATGCGAAACTCTGCCTGTGTGTCCATCTGTTACATTTTCAGGCTTTAACCATTGAACCAGGTGCGAGGTCAACAGCTAGTAATATTATAACTAACTTTATAATTTTGTCTGTTTGTTTGTAGCCGGTAATCTCAGGACCTACTGATCCAATTCTGAGACTTCTATCAGTTATACAAAGCTACACTATTCCAGAGTAATATAGGATATTTGATTGTGATATATCCACCCAAAAGTTTCGGTTCGGCTTAATGACTGAGAATTTGCAAAAGGTAGATTGCGGTAGAGTCAAACTTGAAAGAAGATGTAGGTACCTACATCTTCTTTCAAGTTTGACTCTATCAAACATTTAGAGAATAATGTGTTGTGTAATTCAAAAGAAGAATATGTGCCAACTTAATGTCGTTACCATCTTCTATTTTCAAAATTCCTAATCATCTTTTAACTTGCACCATAGAGTTGCGCATGCGGCGAGTGTGAGCATCGTACACATACATGTCGCAATATGATGTAGGGCCGCTGGATGGGATAACTGACGTCTGATGTATGAAAGTCGAGTGTTCTATACCGAATCGTGCGAAACTAATCGACATTATAGCTGTTTAGCGTTGCGTATGCGTCAAAGTCACATGCACTTCATTTAAGTAGGGCCATACTTATATTATAGTGTGTAGTAGGTACTTTGCTTCGTGAAAAATAAAGATTGAATTAACAGTTGCCGCAAAACTGCATAAACCTGTAATACAAGTTTACAAGTGAATCACTCATAATTAGTACTAAGGAAACATAAATTGTTGTAGCAAGAATACTTAAGAATTGCCCGTGAGTCTTTTACTTTGTTTATGCGTTTATGTTTACTGCGAAACACCATACAACTTATTGTTCATTTATATCTGTCGTAATAAAAAAGACACATTGCAAGTTAAACGACTGCAATTATCTTGAACGATGAAAAATTCGACACCAATAAGACATTACGCGACCGATGAATCTAGGGCGGCTATAAATCGAGGCGACACTCCATCCGTTGCACAAATGTCGCACGTCGGGAGAAAGTATCGTGCGCTCTCCTGTAAAGGACCGTGACACCTGTGACCTTATTACGAATGGATTTGAGAATAGAACCCTTTGTGTCGAACCGGAGTAGCCATTTTTCAAAGGATGAAAAACGATCGTCGTTTATTTACTTAAGAAGACAAACCTTTTCTAAATTCAAATACGGTAGTATTTCTTTTTGTCAACGTAGCGTAAATGTGTCTTTGTTACTAAGATTAGCTGCCAGAGCTATTTTTTAGAATAAAATACAATAAAACCTTATTTATGAAAACCAATTCGTGTACAGAAACGAACCAAAGCACACGGGGGAATGAACTAGTTTGCTCGTAATTTAGAGCTTAGAAAGCAAAACTTGCGCTGCCCTTCGTACTGAAGCTAGTAAATAACTTGGAGCGGTCATTATCCGTCTTTACTCCAGATAGTGACGTGACACTAATTCCTATTGTTGGTTTAACTGAGATATTATACCGGTTCGCAAGGATGAAAGTTTTGAAGCAGATTAGATGTGTATTTTATGCGATTGACTGGGACAATAGCTTCTTATGGAAAGTATAGTACAATGAAAAACGTCCTGTGGAGGATTTATTGATTATATTGAGCTTTTCTTAAAAAAAAAAACAGTGGACAACATTGTTGCCATGGATGGTCCGACCTGGATGAGTCTGATGAGTGGTATGGCCGTAAAGCCTGTTTGTGGATCATGATGAATACATAATACTCAATAAATAGATTGACGTCACATGTGAGTACCTATTACACTTCAATTATACAGTGAATCATATTCACACACAAATAAAACACTTCAAATCCCGACTCAGACTTATTATGCACCTAACTCGTATCTTATCATAGGAATTACTGTGGTAAAACATTAAAACAGGGCTTGTGATTTTGACGTAACATTATTAACATGGTTTTATGTAGCACGGTTTACGTTAGTAACCTTTTTGCACCTATATTATAGCCAGACTCAACATTTAACTTTTATTTTATAATTTATTAAGGTAGTTCCAAGGCCCATCTTACTTTTGAAGTACTTCCACAAATAAATGGCTTTAAGCGATAAGAACGCCAATTGTACTCACGTGACGTTTATTGTTTTTTTTTTTACACTTTGGTGTACAATAAAGAATAATACCTACTTGTTCTCGAAGCTCAGGGATTTTTTATCTGTTATCAATCGAAGAAGCTCTTTTAATACACCACAAATAGGTACTGATATTTTTAAACCAATATCTTGGTATTAACCGATGCCAGTATCGATATAACACACAGTCAGTCACGATACAGGAGAAATTAGTATTATTTTTTTAAGTAAAATCTTCTTGCAAATTATTGAGGAAAACCGAAATAATATTACGTATTATTGGAAACATTAAATCCGATAGGTTATTGCTATCGTTAATGCAAATTATTTGGCAAGCAATAATAGTTATGACGTATCGGTAACAGTCTGGCTACATCTCTTCAATCGCTTTCATAAAATTGTCTATAAAAAGCGTAAAAGCCGCTTAATTTTATTGTTATAACCGCCTTAACAAATAACCAAATGTTAAACATTAATTTAAAGCTTACTCCAGTACTAATCGTACAAAATACTGTTATCCGAAAATCGTGTCGGTATAATGGGATGATTTTTCGGTATAACACATCACAGTGGTCGTAAAAATAGTAATATGTTGCCGTAAGCGGTTGCGCAAGCGCCGGTAATGTGAACTTTCATTACGGTCAATGTCGCTGCGTGTTGAGTTATGTTTATTTTAGATGGGCGGGTTGTGTCTCCTTTATAGTAGGGATCGAGGTTCAAGGAAAGAGGTGACAAGTGTTACTTAAGGAGGGCGTTTTATGAGACTGTCATGATCTCACCTGTCGTCTCTGTCTGTGTCTGTCGGAGATTCTGAACTTCAGTCACCACTCTGCTAACCTTTTCTCAACTATTTTGAAGCTTTCAGTCTCAAGAAGATTGGGTGATAGAAAATTATATTCTTGATTTTGTACGCTTTTTATACAGGAGATGGTTTAACCTTACATTGCAAAGTATATAGTATGAATTTATGAATTTTATGACAAATATCGTTAGATTTCTAAAAAAGTGAATTTATGGTTTCTTGTTTGTTGGTTGTCTATGGCCACTTCCTTTTGGAAACCTTCGTTCTCAATGATGACAATTTGTTACGGATGCGTTCGTAACATTGGGCGAAATATCAGTATTTCACACGAAACAACTGCAATCCAATTTCTGGGCAATACCGATATGAAGGATAGATTGGTTGGAAATAAATCAACTTATCCTAATATGCGACCTAATCGACTGATGGTTTCAAATCCCGGAACATCTGTTCAATCAACTGCTGAACATGGTAGTTAGTACCTTCTATAGCTAATGTTGCTGGTCAACTCCACGTGAGCGTGAACGAAGAGTAAGGACACCACATAATGTCGTAAAGCCGCGGGTGGTCACCGTGGTCGGGCCTTTAATATCGATGGTACTTATATTAAACACCCGACCACCTCTGGCCATTCCGACACTTGGGGTCAAGGTCAGTTTTGCACGAAGCGAACTTGGCCCTAAACAGTGATAGGATAGACTGTCTTAGCATCACGACCTTCGCTTCTTTGCCATTTGTCTCAGTCAACATTCATCTGTAAACACAGAAATATGTTCAGATTAACACTGAAAGTCTCTCAGTATAAATGTTGCGGTAAATAAACACTGATTTCGGCACTAAAGATTTCTTGAAATCCCGCCAGCAAGATTCTGGACATTTTCAATCACTAATGGACGGACTTTGTACATGTAATCTTGAAATAATATAGCTCAGAGGGAAGAGGGGGACCAAAGAAAAGATGGTTAGACTGTGTGAGAGATGATTTAGCAACAAAGGAAGTGAATGATCAGGTGGCGGCTGATAGAGATGTATGGAAGAATACATACTGCGCCAACCCCAAGTAATTTGGGATAAGGGTAGGATGATGATGTAATTGAAGGGAGAGCCTCAGTAGACGAGAGACTGATGTCCTTTTCTAGTCTCTCGTCCGCTGAGGCCCTTAATCTGTCAAATCCCTCGACCTTGCAACCCCTCTGGTATTGAGGGTGTCAATGGGCGGCGGTAATTACTTACCATCAGGTGACCAGCTTGCTCGCTTGTTTCCATAAAAAAATGCGTCTTGAGTTCGGTCTTATTTATTTTATTAATCCATTCCTTTGCCTATGACGTAATTTAGCACGTGTTCTAGCGGAAAAAAATGGCGTACTAATAATTTATTGTACTAGGGACACATGAAGTGTAGGTGTTTGCTCCTAAGTAAAAAACTTCGTCGACGTCGTGTTCAGTCCTCTCATTAATCAAGCCGAAGGTTTAATAAAATGGATCGCAAGGCGTAATGAAATGGTGACGGATAGTCTGTCACGCGCATTTGTTTCATGTATGTGCCTTGCTCAATGAGATCGTTGAACTTTGGCTTTTGTTGCCATCAGCCAGCAGAGACGGCAGCTTTAAATATACGTAGCTGGTTGAAACATCGAATTACGAAACATCTGTAAATTCTATTTCAGCTAAATTGTTAGGTTCACCAACATTTGTATACACTTGAACCGTGATGGTCTTATACTTAAATAGTTTAAAATTAAATTAAAAGTGTAAAGAGGCAAACAGCAGCATATGTAAAACTACAATTGAGAGGATTACTTACACTTAACAATAACTTAATTTTAAGATCTATTATCTGAAAGCACACCGGTAAAGCTTTTTTTTTAATTTGAATAGTATTTAAATGGTATCGTTTATTACAAAAATAAACAACAATTATGTTACAAATAGTAAATATAAACATTGCAGACGGTTTATACTTAACATGGATACAAAAGATATTCGCTGTGCTAATTACGAGTAATATTAATTAAAATATTATAGTCTACAGAGACTGCTACAACTGGAAACGGATGGGACGACTTTCAGCGTGACAATCTTTCACCACGCTTTTATTTCTGATGAAAGACTACTTCACTCTGATGATGAAAAGTTTTTTTTTTCTTTGTAAAGAATTTCTGTCTAGACGGCAGGTACTATGGACTATGGTTTATTTACCAACTATGTAAGATAGGTACGTCATATTTATTGGATTCTGTCAAATCGCGCTTTTTACATACATACATGTACGGTCGACAAAAGAGTTAAGTATACAAGCAGCTAATTAAACATCTGTGTTTTGTTAAAAATTGTGTAATAAGTATCACGCAATATGTGTTAAAACGCAGGTATTGAAACCTGCTACACATCAAACCCATTGACGGGTAATTGTTTAAATCACAATCTGTGTAAAGATGCAGATTTCGTTCGCTACCTGTATACCAAACTCTTTTGTTGACTGTACTTATTATAAAACTGAAAACTCTGTTTGGTTGAACGCGCTAATCTCAGGAACGAATTGAAAAAATGTTTTTGTGCTGTCTATAGTATAGTATAGTCCATTTATCGAGGAAGGTTAAGCTATATAACATCACGCTACGCCCAATAGGAGCCGAGCAAAAAGGAAAAAAGGTGGGCGACACCGCGGGGGGCAGCTAGTATATACTTAAATATTGTATATTAGTGCGAGTATAAGCAGTGATAGCCTAGTGGTATGACCATTGGACTGCCAAGTCGAAGGTCTCGAGTTCGAACCCAAGGCACGCACCTCTGACTTTTCGGATTCATGTGTGTATTAATAATTAATAATCACTCGTTTAAACGGTAAAGGAAAACATCGTGAGGAAACCTGCATACTTTAGAGATTTTTCTCGACGGTGTGTGAAGTCTGCCAACCCGCACTAGGCCAGCGTGGTGGACTATAGCCTAATCCCTCTCAATATGAGAGGAGATCCGTGCCCAGCAGTGGGACAGTATATGGGTTGATGATGTGATAGATACGGGTAGCCTGAGTTAAAAACTACGCACAATTTCTTAGGAGAGCGTCTATAATATCATTGTAAATCACGACTGCTACGTTGGAAGTCCTGGGTTTGATACACAGGTTGAGCAGTTTTATTGGTTTATCTAAAAAAATCTCAGTAGCAGCTCGGAGTTTTTGTGTCCGGTATAAAGCAGGTAATAAGCCCATATAAATGAGGCCTACTTAACATATCGGTGAACTATGAGTGTACTTAATTTACTTCTGCCTAACTCTTCGGGGAATACAGGCGTGATGGTATTTAGATGCACTTTTTTAAGTTTTTTTTTTTTAAATTCTACTAAGGTGGCAGCCTATAGACACTTGCAACACCAGGAGTATCACTTGCCCGTTGCCGACCCTGTATTGAATCAGGAATAGTTGGGTTGGCAGTATAAGGGTCAAAGTCCCCCCACTGCCAACACAACGTTTCCTCGTGGAGCATTGGCAACCTTGCTTACCGTAAGAAACACAACATAGCTCAAAGCAGTGTTATTTTACTTCGATTTTCTGCAAAGTGACTTTACCTGCGCAGCCGCAATGGCCAACTTCACACACGCACAGATTTTTCGTCGGAACTATACCCTGACAGAAATCTAGCAAATAGAGGGGCAGGATTCATCACACAAAAATACAAGCAAACTAAAATCTTCTCGCATAATTATAGAATAAATTTAATAAATGTCATTAATAAAATCCGTGTTTAATTAGCTTAACTATGTGGGGGGGCGTCGGTCGGGAATTAATACCAAGGTTAGCGTTTTTTTTAGTTTTATCTTGGCCGACGGCCAGGTAGTGACGGACGTTGATTCATACGAGTCTAGAACTTGTAATTAATATTAGAACACTAATACTACTAACGTTTCTGTAGATAAATAAAATAAATAAATAAATATTTTTTTTGGGACATTTTACACAGCACCATCTAGTCCCAAACTAAGCAGACCTTGTACTATGGGTGCTAGACAATGGATATAATTTTTTTTTGTAAATACATACTTATAATACATTAGAAACACCCAGACAAACACAAATACTCATGTTTTATCCACTCAAATATTTGTGTCTTGTGGGAATCGAACCCGTGATCAGCAGTCCGGCACACGAACCACTAGATCACAGACGTCGTCATGATGTTTATATAGCGAGATTACGGCACTGTCGATCCACCTGTCCCTAGTTGTCCCCCCAGCAACGGCCTAAGCCGAGGTCCTAGTCCCGTTAGGGGACGTCTTTAGCTGCTGTTGCTGAGTTTATAAGTGCTCCTGGCTGGAGACATACGGTGCCTCGCCATCAAGTCCGGATAAGTTATCAAAATTCCCTAAACTATGCCCAAACTAAAAAAAAACTTTAGGCGCAGTAGTTGAACGTTTGGCTTGTGTTCCACTTGCGTTCGAATATCGTACGGGCAAAGTATTTGTCTATCCTAAGGTTCTTTGGGTTTGGGCGTTTGAGTATGTGAGAATTTATGTTTGTAAGTTAAGAAAAGTAGGTATGATCGCGCGTTGAAATGCTAATTCATCATAACTATAGTGACAAAAGAGGTATTAAAATGTCAAAACATGAAATATAACAACTGCGACATAAAAATAATTAAGTTACGTATCTAATACTAATACGAATTGCAAACAGACTTGTTTTAAAGCGAACTTTATGCAAATACAAAGTGTTATGATCGAAAGACATTGATGGCAATCAATAGTCGTTATTTTGTTTATATAATACAATCTGTTGACCGCGGTTTAAAGGGATTTTTGAGACAAAAGGTAGCTTATGTCCTTCTTCCAATTCTAATCTATCTCTCTGTACCAAATTCCATCAAAATCGATTCGCGGTTGGCGTGAAAGCGTAACAGAGAGAGTTACTTTCGCATTTATAATATAAGAAAAGATATAGCAATTTGACGAAACGCCGACCATATAATATGTGTTTAATTACGATTTAAAGATTATAAAATGGCAAAATTTGTTTTGAAATAATATTAATTGTAATTTGCAAAAATATAATTAGTAGATATATTAACTAAATAAACGCAGAAATATTTATAAAAATAACATTATTATTAAGTAATTGATAATTTAAAATCAGCAAGAGATTTAATATTTTGCTAATAAAATCTTCTGTATAAGAAAACGCATTTCAGAAAATTATTAAATTAAGTTTCATGTGGTTTGTTAGTCTAGTACGAAGAAATTTTACCTCGACGGGACGAGACGTAGGAGATGGCGCCAAAAAACTTATATAACAACATTTTTAAATTAAGATCGTTGGCAATTTTAAATTTATTCAGAACGATTTGACATGATAGTAGCTTCCCTGATGTATGACTTAATACGCATAATTTTAAACGAGTTCAAAGAAGTTCGTACTACCTATGATGTGTTATGATTAGTGTGGCTAATCAAAAGATAGAATTGATGAGATTTTTTAAAAGAAATTCATCAAAAAAGAATTAAAATGAGGTGTAGACGATAATTATTTTTCTTTGGAAACTATGAATAATGTTTACACCTACACATACTTTAAAATAATATTGCACATAGTTATTTTTTTCTCTGATTGAGCCTGAGAATGTAGGGTAGCTGTTAGTAATTATAACATCAGTGGGTTGATGTTATAATTACTAACAGCTACCCTACATACTCACCTCAAACTACCCGTGACTGATAGACGCTGTAAAGGGTCCGAAACGTCAGGATTAATAATTACAATATAATCATCATCATCAACCCATATACTGTCCCACTGCTGAGTACGGGTCTGTTCTAATATTAAGAGGGATTAGACTATAATCCACCACGCTAGCCTACTGCGGGTTGGCAGACTTCACAAACCGTCGAGAAAAATCTCTAAGGTATGCAAGTTTCCTCACGATGTTTTTACATCACCGTTTTTAAGCGAGTGATAATTAATTATTAAGACATTAATTCGAAAAGTCAGAGGTGCGTGCCTTGGGTTCGAACTAGAAACCTTCGACTTGGCAGTCCAATGGTCATACCACTAGGCTATCACTGCTTAATTACATTATAACGCGATAAAATCCGTAAAAAGTAGTTTTATTTCAATTACCTTTCTGTTGTTTACAATGTCTGTGTAAACAAAGAGTAATGTAATTAACGTAACGTAACCGCCATAAAAACGTTATTGTAATAAAAATAACATAACTTGGTTGGATTCGTGTGAACGGTAAGGTTAAGCTGAGAGACCATATGGCGTCGTGAAAGCCCACGGACATCCCCAGTACAAATAACGTACAGAATACTAGGTTGATTCAGCTTGGACGACCTACTTGATTCCCTTCGATTTGTAATAAAAAAGTGATTGATCGCTTGTCATCTGTACAGGAAAATGTTAACTTCCTATTAATGCTATCCTACTAATATTACAAATGTGAAATTTGTGATTCCCGAGTACATGGTAATATGTGGGTGTTTGTTACTCTTTCACGCTAAAACTACTGAACGGATTTGGATGAAACTTAACAGTATTATTATTTATAAATCAGCATAACATATATGTTATGCTGATTTATAAATAATATATCAAAATCAAAATCGTTATAAATTATAGCCTATAGGCTATAATTTATAACGATTTTGAGTTAATTAGCCAAATTACAGCGATAATTAAAAGTAACTTTTCCACGCGGACGATGTCGCGGGTAGAAGCTAGTCTTTAATGAAGGTTTTCCTTTTCGCCAATTCCTTGCCTTCTCCAACATACCACTACAACATACACATACTGTTACCTTCCCGGGTGACATAGGACAAGGATCCATGAGAATTTTCAGTAGGTACTGAAAAAAAGACGTAGAATTCACACATTTTAAAAGTTTAGTAAAGTTAATGCCAGCAGAATGTACTGAAACTTCTGAGATTCATTATTGGACAAAACCTTCCCACACATCGTACTTCAATTGAATATTTATGATGATCAGCAAACCAAGTACAGACTAGCACCCAAAATGGTCAAGAATCTTAATGTCTTCATTACGCTAGCTTTGCGTTGAGGATAGACATGACGGATTCAATGACGAGGCCTGTAGGTCTTTCATTTAGACGGGCGATTTAAAACTAGGTTAGACCTATAATTAAATCTTGTATCAGAGTTTTTCTTAGTAGTCATTTCTTTATAAAAATTATGTGAAAGGAGCTATCATCAATACCCATATACCTACTGTCCCACTGGTCATGACTGCTGGCAAGGGTTTCCTATCAAGTTGAGAGGGATTAGGCTAGTCTACGAGGCTGGCCTAATGCGGGCAGTCTTCACACACCGTTGAGAAAAATCTCTAAGTAAGGCATTTATGTTTCTTCACGATGGTTTCCCCAATTTTTGCTCGGTGGATGTTGATGTGTTTAACTGAGCCCAATACAAGATCTATACGAAAAAGCTCCTCAATAATTTATGGTTTTAACTTCCGTAAACATTGTATTACTTCTCTCCGAGTCCAACTATCAGTTTTGGTCCGTACTCTGATACCAAGAAACGAAACCCCGGCTAAACAGCAAATCCCATTGATAAACTGCAACATTACCAATAAGCGCTTCAAGTAAGGTAAGAGTACCAACTATCCTCACGTGCTAATAGTGATTTGTTCCTTCGTCAAGAATAGCGATATCATGTGTCAACTTAAACTAGATTGTATTACAAACTCCTTAAAGTTTAAATTGAGAATGACACTTAGTGGACACACGCTCGACAGTTACAGTTGATCTAGTAGTCGGCAGTAGGTAGCAAGTTTACTCCAAGCCTGATTGATGGATCGATTGACAGCCGTAACCAGGTGTGTGGAGACGGTTTCTAGAGAAACTGTGTGAGATAATAATTGTTTCTGCAATGTTGCAACATGTCTGATTGTAAAATATCAGTGTGCAGTGACGTTAACGAGGACTTTCACCACAGAATTATGTGCAGTTAGGGCGCATAGACGTGACATACATGTTAATATAGGATTAGAGGCCAATTGTCGTATATCAGTTTTATTTTGTAGTTTCCATCAAGTTTCTGGTTATGCTGACAATTCGTATGTAGTATGTTTTATGGTTTAGGTAATGATAGCCTAGTGATATGACCACTGGCTGCCAAGTCAAACATTTAAGAAAAAAATACATTTATTTGTCAACAGACATGCAACGAAAATTAATAGGTACCTACTTAAATACTTAACATGTTTTTAATTGTTGCACGTCGTGTCCGCGACGAAAAGGGTAACCACGCAGCATAATGCTTTGTTATGGTACAAGACCATACATTACCGACCGATCGTACAAGACATTTCGCGATCGAATCCAAGGCACGCACCTCTGTCTTTTCGAAATCATGTACGTATTAATAATTAATTATCATAGCTTAAACGGTGAAGGAAAACATCGTGAAGAAACCTGCATGCCTTAGATTTTTTTCGACGGTGTGTGAAGTCTGCTCACCCGCACTTGGCGGACTATAGCCTAATTCCTGTCGATCTGAGAGGAGACCCGTGCCCAGCAGTGGGACAGTATATGGGTTGATGGATATGATGTTTTAATTTGAATATTGGAAATGAAAACGCGGTGTTACGGCAGCGATTCCTCATTCCCTATAGAAATTAATCATGTGGATCGATTTCTCAGCGTAGTTACTACGTAGCCACGAACCCCTCAACAAAAGGCATATTTTTTAAATATGCTGATGACCACAGGAAACCGTTTGACCAATGATCATAGATTATCGGCAGGTGCGGAGTAAGTGGATATAATAGAAAGCTAATCTGCGCTATCAATCGGCGCAGCGGCGGGGACGGCCGCGCGACGCGTGCGACGGGCGGCGGCGCAGTGCACGAGAGCCGGCGACTGACCGGAACATTACAAGCTTGGGTCATAGCAAGCTAATGAAGATACTAAGTAACAGAGTAGCTGTGACTTTGACCGGTGACTAAATACTACCTAGTATTTTAGCCTCAACCTTACAAGTGAAGTGTGACAATTCTGTCTGTTCATTGATCTATACTTAATGCCATCAAAAAAAATATAGTAAAAAGTCGTGAGATCCATGAATACCAAGTCGGTTAATTTAATCAGTCCCTACTTAAGGGTCCTTCTGTCTTAAGTTATTACGTAATTATTAGATTACGTAAATATAAGAAATATTCTATGAGAGATATGTGAAGAAGCTAATTTTTTCTTATAAAGTTACGATGCGGCAAAATTAAGATTTTTTTAAGCTACAGGGTCGGGGTCGCAACCCCACCCTGTCGCTGACAGTCACTTTGTGACTGATGAGGTCTGATGACAGTCACTTTGTGTGAAATACTGATATTCAGCCGCATCTGGTTAGACTGGAAGCCGACCCCAAATTAGTTGGGAGAAAGGCTCGGAGAAAAAAAAGTTTGTTGTTGCATGTACTTGGTTTTTTTTTCTGTAATAGAACAACACTAGAACACAATTCTTTCAATTCACTATATTTTGAAAAAAATAAATGTATTGACTATATTGAGTGGCGCGGACTGGGGCAAAAGGCTCTCCCATTTATTGGGACCTAAACCATAGATACCTTAGTAGGTATCACCCAATCCGCCTGTATGATAGTAGTCTATCGTACCGGCGAATTGTGCGAGTAGGTAGCTCAGTGCACCTCATCCTTAGCCTTGGGGAAATACAGACTTAAAATATATGAAATACTTAGAAGATATGTATGTATGTGAGTATGGGACTTGTTATAGTATACTTGACGTGACCTAGATATTTCAGGAAACACCTTCACGTTTAAACCTACCTCGTTTAGAGAGAGGTATTTTTCACAGAGGAACGGGGTTAAAAGCTCAAAAGGGCTGGCTCGCTTTCCGTAAGATGTTTATGACTTAAGGCGGCTTCTCGGTGGAAAGTAGGTCGGATGAGTGCGTCAGTTGCCATTTACCCTATACGGTGCGCCAGTTTCCGATGCTCGGCCTCAAATGAGATACGGCTTTAATCAAAAACTATCTATATACACTTTAACGAGATTATATTTCACTGCGAACAAATAAACCTTAGTCAAAGTATAAATTAGAGACGTGCAATCAGCGTGGGTCGATAAACGATATCGACTAAATATTCATTAAGTAAAATAATAATTTATATCTGATTATAGTAACGTAAATATTTATTTTAGTCGATCATTACTTATCGTCATTTGAATTTGTTTACTTATCCTAATTAAATGTTTAATGGTAATTGCTATTTCGCACTCGTAATTGTACCAGCCAAATGTTACGTGCGCATGAGTTATGAACAGCACATAAATAATACGTCAGGCATTACAAGATTACTATCTTCATAAATGTTATCACAAATATTTATCGTTGCAAGGAAATTGACTGTTTGATTTCGTTTATAGCAATAAATTCTTAGCCGGAATACTGTGTTATCTGCGATCGTTAATTGAACAAGAGTTTAACCTTTAAGAATTACGTTGGAAATTCAATTTGTTTTATACTTCCAGCAGTCTTTTGTCGGTAGTTTTTAATATTCTGAATTTTTATCACCAGCCGTTTATTACCTAAAAATAAAAGTCGGCAGTAAGCCGGTTTTAAGGGAGGAGCTGGTATGAGTAACGGCACACGTCGCCTTGACAGAAACAACTTAATTCAGAGCAATTACGATCACACCGTGTATAAAGCTCACCAATAATTGCTTCTAGACGCCGTAAATTAACTAGTATCGATTAATTACTGATCGTTTTTATCGATACCGTACGCAGTGGACAACACTAATCGGTGGTTCATTCCGAATGTAATGGGCGACTATAAAAATTGTAACACGTGTTTTATGTTCAACAAAAGGTTTGAAAGAATGTTGTTGCGCAAGAGTGGGCAAGACAGCGGAGAACGAGTGACAGTAAATATTATAGTATTCTATTCACATCAGTTTGGAGTGTTCGTGTCAGTGATGGCAAAAAATACTCGTCTTGCTTGTAACTCGGTCGGTTCCATTAAAAGAGGTTGCAAAAAATGTGCCACAACATTAAGCATGGAAAATGTCACACTATCTTGTTAAGTCTGTGGGTTTCTTTATGACTATAAATTTAAGACAAAATTGCCATACTGTCAGCGTCGGCCGCTTTCGGTGTTTCGACAAAAAATACTTATAAAATTCTAGTCAAAAAGTAAAACAGGTCGTCTAGTCCCATTTGTAATCTAAATTAGTTTTTTTTTATGTTGAAACAGTATAATATACAAATGATAGATGGTTACTAAAATGAAACCATTTAGTTTTACAAAGTAACAAAACAGTAATAAAGTTATCATACGAAACTTAACAATAAAATCACGTACAGACGTACACATCAATTTTATTCCTTACAGAGAATCTGCAAGCTAACATTATTATTTTCCCTGAAGCGCAGTGTATTGCCGAGTGACTTAATTCACCGTATTCTTGGTAGCAGCCTCCGGTAGCAGAAAAACAACAGTGTTTATACCAACTTCCGATATTTTAACGGCATTCAAACTGTCGCTTAACTGTTTCCCCGGATTATAGTGTATCGTAATTGCGTCTGCGCCTCTTACGTCATCGGCGCAGGAGCACCGCCCGCGAATTACACGCTATTGTTGAAGTTATGAAACGGAAAATCGAAATTGTTTTACAAATTACTGACATTTTGATGAATTGGTATTGGGTTAAGAATGTTTGAGAAACTGTTTATGGGTGCATAGTTGGAGTTCAAAGGAGTTTGTGGTTAAATGGATATAGTGTCGATAGATAGGAACATCGCCGACATAAGTACAAGATTGTTTACAAATCAGGATCTGGACCGGCTTCGGATATGGGTGACACAGACCAACACAGTTGCCATCTGCCTATTGCCCTAAAATTAGAAGCCAAAAAGTTTAAAAAGAAACGGCCTAACAAAGTAGGTGATTCCAATAATTGCTGTGCGCTGGTCAGCTTAGATTACAGTTAACATGTCAAGAAAGAATTAGCAGTCACAATAGAAAAATAATTGTTCCGACCTTCTGGAGGGTCACAATTCTCTACCGAATACACTGAACCACCATCGTAGTTGAAAAAACAGCAGTGTTTTTTAAGATAAGTTTTTTTTGTATTTTTTGAAAAACAAAGTTTTTTCGTTTGACTGTACCTTGTTAGTTATTTAATATCTCACAGTCAATGCAATCTATCCAACCAATCATAGCATTTGAGTTCCCATCATACAAAGCACATCATATGCACAGATAAAATAAAAAATCTCCTTATGCCGTAACACACGAGCTATTGAAGTACTTTGATCGTTAACCATTGTACTAAGGTCATTGACACCATGATTCATGACTATCTATCACTATCATTTATCTAAGCACTACAGAGAAACGTCGACGTAAAAAAGCTAATCAATTGTAGTGATGTTTTTCGGTAAGTGCCCTTAGCTTTTTGCGAGGTTTTTTATATAGCACGATCTTTCAAGGTTCGTTCGGACACACTGATCTAAAGAGTTTCTAATTGATTATTTTTAACATAAGTTTGGCTTTGTAATTTATTACCAATTTAGTCTCGTTCCATTTTTTTCATATGATGTTACTACATTTATTAAATTTATTATGTAATGTAACCGAAGAGAAAATGCATACAATAAAATCAGAGATTTCTTTTTTTTTACATTATTATGTTGACAAACAAGCCTAAGGGCGGACTATAAACGCCAGCAACACCACTGGTATCACTCGTGCCTTGTCATCTTGAGACCTTGGCTGTTAAGTCTCATATTTATTCATTCATAAAATTTCACTAGCTACATAGCCCTTCAAACCGTAACACATTATTACTTAGTAGAGGCAGAATATTTGGCAATCCGGTGGTATGTACAGACGCCAGCAGTTTTGGATAGCTTGAGCTATCCAAAACTGTCAAATTTTCCCAATTGAAAATGAACCTTATTTTGTTGCATTAAAGTCTATCTGTAATTTTTACACAGTTGGTACAGAGGCCAACGCCTCTGTACCATACGACCCCCAGACGAACTCTACACCGTAAAATCTTCTTAGTATGTAGTCTGTAGTTTACAATGTTCTGTAGTACAAACGAGATGTAAAACGGCCCTTAATCTAGGATTAGCTGGCTAAACGTAACATCAATGTGTACCGTTCAACAATAGGAAGACACGGTCACGAACTGCTCCGAGCACTCCGCAACACATTACCTTATCTCCTCTCAAAAACCTACAATCGACTATCTAACCTAATCCGAAGACATAAGATGTAATATCGTCTGTAAATTTTTCTGGTACAGTTCAGTGAGGTTGATTGTACGCGACTGATTAGCTCCAAGAGTACAAAGAAGCAGAGGTGTGAAAAATCGCAGTTCAATCGCTAAATGTGTTGTGAAATATCGGATAAATGCAACATTCCTTTGTATATTAGCTTTTGTAGAGGAAAACGTAAAACTAAACGTTGTAAAGTTACCGTTCCGAGAATTTCATATTCCATACTGGGCTATTGAGATACCATCGGTATGAGTTTAGAATATGAAAAATAGTCACATCAACGTATATTAAGACGATTATTGGATTGAGTTAAAGTTAAAGCAAATAGTATAAAGAGAGATAGGGCATAGTGGGAGCAATTCCATTCAAATTTGAGCTGCTCGACTGGGGAAGTACCTACCTCCGCTTTGTGGAAAATCGAAGTGACATAACACTGCTTTGAGCTGTGTTCCGCTTCGAAACGTGTTGGCAGTGGGGGGACTTCGATCCTTATACTGCCAACCCATCTACTTATTTATCTTTTGTTTTACAGGATGGGCAACGCGCAAGTGATACCCGGTGTTGCAAGCGTCTGTAGGCTACGGTAACCGTTTACCGTATGCTCGTTTGCCACCTTAGTGATATAAAAAAAAGAGAAAAACTAAATACAAATATTTAACTAATTAATAGCCAGCTCATCCAAGATGAGCCGTGTGTTTGAATAAATTCTAAAATTGATTTTAGAATGAAAATAAATTCTAAAAACAACCATTTATTATTAGGGATCGGATAAATAGGAGCTTTCACTCACATTTAGTAATTTATTTTGAAATAAATAACATGAAGACTGTCAGAGATAGGCACTTCATCTTTTTTATTGGTATATTATATAGCCTGTTATATAATAAGCTTATGACAGTGTCCTTTTTGGCCAAGTGGCCACACACTTTCTAACACATTAAGCCCTCACGTAAACATGTAATAAGTTAATAACTTTAATTTATGTACAAACTTTTATGACGTAAACCTCAAGTTTATACTCTGGTACTATAAGTTGTTAGTCAGTTTGACTCATAATTTCACATTACAGTTAACGTATCAATACTAACTTTCTACTCAACAAATAGAATACATTGAAATAAAACTACTTTTTACGGATTTTATCGCGTCCATGGTCACGGGTAGAGTGAGGTGGTGCCCACCACCTCAGTCTACCCATGACCATGGACGCTGTAAAGGGTCCAAAACGTCGGGATTAATGATATCAATATAACGCGATAAAATTCGTAAAAAGTAGTTTTATTTCAAATATATATTATATATGTTTTATAATATTCGCGTAATTGTCAGAAATCAATAAATAGAATAGATACCTATTGAATGAATAAAGTTGAAGTTATTTTTTTAATTATTTTAAATTTTTTAATTAATTATTAACATAGGTATAACACGCCTATATTCCTCGAAGGGTTAAGCAGAGGTGTAGGTACTACTGTAGGTATATGTATAACCTAATTTCATCGGTACGTTTAGGGCCAATGTAAAAGCCTATTGTCATTGTACGGGCACAAATCCAAAGTCTGAGCTGCTAAAGAGAATTAAAAAAAACAATAACACTGCTCGAACTGAGAATCGAACCCAGAACTAGAAAAAATTGGCAGTTTCCTTATTACATACTAACTTCTGTATCAATAAAAGGATTTTGCTTGGGCAACTTTTTGTCGTCAATAAGCGTCGGAAATAGGTATATTTTAATTAACAACAGATTTGTCGTATCGAACAAACAAAATTAATTAATTGTGACTGGAGTAACAAATTAGGAACACGAGTGAGCTGTCACAAGCCACACCCTAAAATTGCAACATGTCACAAATAACTTCAGAACAAATTGATATACCTACGGTAGCGCGAAACCGATCATGCAGAGCTAACATGTAAGACGCGACATAATTTTGTCGTCACAATATCTCGTCTCCAACCATAGTTTTGGTACAATATAAGCAACGACAAAATTATTTCATGGTTCAGCAGTACTAGTAATTCACGAACAGTTTTGCTTTCTAATTTTAAAAAGTATTGTTGAATACATACATTATAGATAATTAATTGAATAACAGTAGGTACCTAACTAAGTGCAGTAGAGAAACGGCCTCATTAGTGTAGTGATTGCTAGCACGACTGCTGAGCTTAAGTGCTGAGTTCGATTCCCGGGTTGAGCAGTGTTATTTTGTTTGTCTTGTATTGCACCTAGCAATGGCAATAGGCTCGCCCTAGTAAATAGGACTTAAACAAACCGAGTTGCGGATGTATGTAAACGTCTGCCTTTTTTTTTATTGGAACGGGAAATCCTCATGGATCCTCCGCCACCCGGGGAGGTGGCAGGGTATGTCAGACTCATACCGACTAAAAACCGCACTTGCCTTCACCTGCCCTATTGTCATGGCCATGGGATCCGCGAAATTCGCCACGACCATGACAGGCTGTGGTCCAGCAGTTGCTGGACCCCGTCGATATGCGAGGCCTTTCCTCGCATACTGTTTTTAAAAGCACGCTTCGTTACAAGCGTGCCGCCTACTGGGGCCATTGTCTGGTATGTAAACGTCTGCCTAACCCCTTAAGGAATACAGGCGTGATGGTATGTTATGTATGTAACTAAGCCCTACGTACAGTAATTAGAGCAGCTACTGTGCATAACAGCAGCTAAGACAACCCTGTCATAATACATTGTGTTATGCGCGTGCGCAACGGATTTAGTGCACCACGTCCGCTTTATGTGATCGACTGTACAGTGTCTGACATTGATCGCGTGATTGACAGCTAAGGTCCCAGATATTATTACATATGCAACTATGTACGCTGGTATTAATAGGATTTAGAATATTATAAAAGGATTAATTTGCATAAATAGGTTGTATTTTTTTATATCTGTTAAGTATTTAGTTTGTTGAATGTAAAATTTGCTAAGTCGCTCCATACTTATTTAAAGAGAGATTTGCGCAGAAAATCTTTCAATAAAATTTGGAATAAATACTATTAATACATAGTTTTTTACATGACCTCTATGAGATTAGGTGACATACAAAATTAAATATACAATGATGTTCAAGCAACTACTGACAGTAATAAATACACTGCTATACTTGTTTAGCAAAAAGTTGTTCATCCATACAAAAAGTTTGACCATTGTATTCGACTGTACTACGTACACAGCAGCAATGAATGAACATCATTTTCCATTATACCATTATAAGCACGTTACATATTTCATGAATCAAAAGTGAAATTCCCAAACCCATTCAAACTACACGGTCAACAAAAGAACAATCAAAAATATTACGAAACACTTCACTGTGTGACTGTATCCATTACAAAATGTAAGATTTCATCATTCATAATGATTCCTCGTAAATTACATCGAGTTTAGCGACTCATTGTCTTATTTTAACTTGTAATTGAAATGTACTTTATTTTTACACTAGCCGTTGCTCACGATGTCATTTGCATCTCAAAAGGATTTAATACTTTTTATTAAATTATGAAATTAAGATAATTATTACACAACGTTATTCTATCTAACCTATAAATATACTCAATATATTTACATAATGTACAAAAAAAAAAAAGGAAAATGAAAAGAACTAATAAATAATTATCACGTCCAAGCGTCAAAGTATTCCTCCACATCGCTGTCATCTGGTAACGTTCCCAGAAGACTGGCCGCATTGCCACGTTGAATGGCAATGCTAATTCGTTGACCCAAGAATAAACCAGCCCTCTGGTCGCGCGAAGCGTCGATAAGTTTTTTGGTGATTTCTTTAAAAAGGAGTCGCGCACTCGGGCCCCACGACCCAAGCGTTTCGACCCCAAACGGCTCAAAATTATAGCTCCCGTTGAGGTTACTATATTTGCGCCGCTTTAGGGTCTCCGCGGCCGCAGCAGCAGCCCCGGCACAGCCAGCTGAGCTTGGAAGATGAGATGGAGCAAGGGTATCGACGCAAGTTGCATCCTACACCAAAGGCCTACCCAACTTCCAAGGCACTAATGACATACCGTCTGGTCTCTTCCCATCGTCACGTGCCAAACCATTTGGCTCTAATACGGCTGGCACACCGGCGGTGGCAAGAGCACGACGAATAATATCATTTATATTGGCATGCCGTGCTATGCGCCCTGCACTCCTGCAGCAAGACAGGCCATGATGCCCGAGGCTATCGACAGCTTCACCGCAGTGACACCGGTGCGGAGTAACACAAGGAGCGCCTAGACGTAAGCAAGTAGCACACCGAAAAGTAGTGTCATCCAACAAGCTACCAATATTAGGGGATGGAAGTGCCTGAAGCCAAAGACCCGACTCCCATTCACCCGCAGCCAGCAGACGGGCACGCTCAGCAGTATCGACTGACGTATTTATCAGATATTTCCGTGTCAAACTGCTGAGCGGCCAGTCCCACTGTTTCTGGGAAGATGGGATGACGGGCAAGGCCGTATTGGGACAAGCCATTTTCCAAGCGTCCACAGCATCAGCCAAACATGGTACCTCAAAACTAAAAAGTGATGTTGCTAAAATTTTCCTGGTTAATATTTCGGTACCATAGACCGAGGCCAGAAACGCCGGTAAACTAAGACTGGAAATTTTGCGGACGCCGAGACCACCCAGCCGGATAGGGAGAGCGGCTTGAAGCCACGCTCGGTCGTCCAATGCCACGTTCAAGAGGGTTGTTAAAAAGTTCCTAATAATTTTGTCGACTTTGTCTAGAAGTTGTGGGTGCTTCCATAAATGGGACGAGCGTAAGTTGTAAATTAATTTTGGACCAAAACAACAATAACGAATAATACATACTTTTTTGAGACAAAATGTCCTACCTTCTTTCGCAGGATGCAATCTACCACCTTGCCAAATTTTATTGTAATCTGTTGTGTATGTTGTGTAATATATTGTGCGGTTAAGGTGTGAAAGGGTAATAAACAAATCTTTCACTGTAGATAAAGCATGATTTTGATTGAACATTATTATAAACTATCTTTTTGTATTTTTTTTGTCATTTTCCATGACGTCTGACGTCATCATAAAGTCGTAAATTCAGAATGTGGAGGCAAAATTCGACATGGCGGGTAGGTATCGCGGTGGCTCAGTGATCATAGCATCTGGTATACCTAACCAGAAGACGCAGGTTCGAATCCTGCCCGCGGTCGAATTTTTCCTTTTGCTTAATAACATTATTATAAAGTTATTTGTTGAGTAACAAGTATGCAAACAAATTTGTATTTTTGTGTTTGTTAACCAGGGAATACCATCAGATCTCTGCAACTGATATTCTAAGGATAACCTTAGAATATCAGTTTTGCCAAGAAATTGAATTTAGTTTATACTTGTTGAAGTTGAACAAGTTTATACTTGTTCTTGTTGCACTAAAGATTGTCACAGGTAGGTATGACAATTGAATCGACGATTTAAGAAGACGCAGAAGCTTTACGAGGCTCGGATGGGATCTCGAAGTCTTGAGAATAGTCACTCGTAATCAAAGTTTACAGCTCAGTTATTACTTAAGACAGCTTGAATGAAAAATCTCACTTTTCATCATCATCAACCCATCAACTACTGTCCCACTGCTGGGCACGGGTCTCCTCTCAGGATGAGAGGGATTAGGCTGTAGTCCACCACGGTAGCCTAATGCGGGTTGGGAGACTTCACACACCTTTGAGAAAATTCTCAGGCATGCAGTTTTCCTTCACCGTTTAAGCAAGACTTTTCTCACCTTTATAAGGCAAAATTCTAAAATTGTGAAGCAACTCAAGCAAGCAAATAATTGTGTATTTATTAAATTAATTAACGTTTTGATTGGTTTCGCAGAATATACAATATAAAGTGTCTGCGATTGAGGTCGGGCTGACAAGGATAGCAAGTTTGACGGGTTAGACATATCCATTAAATAGAAAGTAGCGCGTGGAGACCAGAGCCATCGGTCCCTTGACAGGGCTTTCAATTATACAATGATTAGTTTCGCTGCGCGCTTCACATAGCGCTCTCAAAAAGAAAAGTTAACAAAAAAATTTAAATATATTTATTTAAGGTGGTAGAACTGTGCTGCTGTTTTTTATACTACTAAGGTGGTAGACAAGCATACGATTCACCTGATGGCAATCGGTTACACAAGGTGCGGTACACAATTAAAGGCAACGGTTGCCGCTTACCACCAGGTATGCTTGCTTGTCTTTGGGGAAAAACGCATTATAGTTTGTGACCTTCTATCTGTCTTTGGTAAATAACTTCATTCTAATGTTACAAACTATAATCCCTTAAAATATATGCAAATATTTAAGAATCATCCACAACAACAACCCACAAAAAAAACGCACTAATGGTATCTTTCAACGCAATGGTGTGCTGTTATAAAGTGCATCAAGAAAAACAAGGTCGAAATAAAATAAAATAAACATGAGAAATATAAAATAGAAAACGAGCCAGTCGTTAATGACCGTGGCGTTATCATTTATCATAAAAGCAGCGTTATTTTAATAATAATTTACAACCGTTTAGAAAATCAAAAACACGTTCAAAGAATTTCACAAAAGTAAAAACAAAAATATCATGAGAAAGTTCATTGGCCCCGCCACGTGGTGTGCGCGTAAACAAACGGTTAACATATATATAAATTAATAAACATTTCGAGCAGGAAACCCTTGAGAGGATAAATATAGGGTGTTGCGCAGACGCAACGGCGGCGCGGCGGCGCGGCACGGGCGCAATCGAGCACGCATGCGCGAATGTTTATATCACTGGACACGAAATTCACTTAAATAATATTCCTGGAACTGTAATGCTTAATGTTTCGCACAACATCTCGAGATTTTTCCGATGCATTAAATTGTTCGTTCGTTGCCAAGGTTAGTACAGATAAACATACGAAAATTATTGTGACTTTTGTATTCACGAATTACGTGAGACATGAAACTAAAATATTTGAAAATTGACTATACATTCTGGGACTAACAGCTGCTAAATGAATGAAATATTCATGAACGTTGCTATGTTAATAAAGCGGAAAGAGAAGTAGGAGGCAAGATAAAATATGAGTTGGGCGTTTGATGTCTCAGGAGACCAAGGTGGTCTGGAATATAAATGGCACTAGAGACAGCTTGTTTAATTGCTTCTCAGGGAGCACACAGTAATTGATGCTCGCCAACAAGATCAATTATTTCTAGTGAAATCTGATACGCCCAACCTAGATAAGTCGCTTCCTCTATTTAAATTGATATTCGCGTACTTACCTAGTTAAACGGCAAAAAATACGCACCGACATGTTTGCTGATAGTTTCGTAATTCACATTGACTCCAACATACCTGAAAACAAAAAAGAAACGTTAATTAGTTTCTAATCTGAAATACAAATAACAATAAAGAGGCAAACGGGAATTATGTAAAGATACTATTCCACTCTTCACAAAATGATTTGAAGTGTCGTCGTAGTGGAGAATATATTTTTAAAACAAACGAAAACTCAGGATGTAGTAGAAAATTCTAGTGTGAGACAGCCACACTATAATTTTCTCCTACATCCTAGGTGCCTTTATACGTTCTCAAACACGTGCAGATGCAGAATTCCTACCCGTAGGTCAATAGTTCTGTGGGGGAATTGAACCTGCAGCTCCTGGCGCTCAACGCCACTATGAGATTTTTCTATATCGCTCTGCCCATATCTTATCGTGTAATCATATATGAGAATCACATACATTTGATACTATCCTATATCATGAACATCCATAGCCCTCAATATCCCAGTACTGGATATAGCACCAACTTTGTATAGTAGCGAACATAGTATTTGATTTGAGCTGTGTTGTGTTTCTTACGGTGAGCAAGGTTGCCAGTGCTCCACGAGGAAACGTTGTGTTGGCAGTGGGGGGACTTTGACCCTTATACTGCCAACCCAACTATTCCTCTTTTAATACAGGGTCGGAACGCGCAAGTGATACTCCTGGTGTTGCAAGCGTCTATAGGCTACGCTAACCGCCATCAGGTGCGCCGTATGCTTGTTTGCCAACTTAGTAGAATAAAAAAATAAAAAAAAAACGTTACTAGATCGTACATACTAATGTCCAACAAGGAAATGCAGAATTAAAACAAATCTTATTTAATATCATAAGTAGAAACATGGTGACGTTTGAAACTGCGCACGCGTGGCGCACACGTGAAGCCGGAAGACGTATAAGAGACAGGGTTTAATGAGATCACGGCACGGAATGTAGGCGGTGACCAGTATCAGGATCATGCATAACATGGATGTGGTAATCTTTTGTGGTGATGCTAGATTTTGAAGATCCAAGACAAGTTAGAATGGATCGAGATCGAAAATTGACATAAAGATGACATTTGGGACGTCTATAACGCCATTTTTATATGAATCTTAGTTACCTGGCAAAAAGTATAAAATAAATAATACCAGAATTGCCCTTCAGATCTTTTCTCTAGGTTCAGTGGGATTGACATTTTAGAGGAGTTTCCTCTATATTTAGTCACGTGATAAGTGTCAAACGCATTTCAAAATTTCCACAGCATTGGCTACGTAGAATTTAATTGTCTAGAAGATTTGGTCCACTCTTACCTAATCGATCTAGATTTGATACAATCAATCTCTTCTCTAAAATTCACGCTTAAAAAAATTCTACTTCTAGTGAAATCGTAATAAATATTAAAAAAATATTCTCTTGATCGTAATTCAATTACTTTGCGGAATAATAATGGACATAAAACCTTTCACTAAATGGAACTCAATAATATTGTGACATTTCATGCAAATATTTGCAGGCACCAGAATAATAATCAAGACCTGACTACTCACTACCAAATGTCAATTTCTCATGCGCAGTACCATCATCATCCCGTTATTTAGCACAATTATTGTAGGCGTAAATAACAGGCTTCCTCACTGTCCTGATTACTTACTACATTATTAATTGACCACCTTTGCAACCCACCCCACTCTCGCACACTAATGCACGGCTCCCAACAGAGAATTTAGGGTTTAATTGCAATGTCCACTTAAGTCTATGTCAACAAGGATTATTTTGGTGTGAGTGCATTGGATGGGGAACAGAGGAAGTCAGATATCTATATAGTATGCTAAGTTATCGGGCTTCGTGGGAACGGGTCAGTGTCAGCGCCGGCGGCGCCTGCGCAGCGGATGCCGACAGGACGTGCTGCACATTACTCTACATTTAAAATCTTTGACCATTTATTTTTAACGTCTTTTTTATTGTTGACTTCAACGTGTTTAACACTGGTTCTGCCTGATGGAAAGCAAAAAGGTTTGGGATTGAATACGTCATCCAAATAAATAAGTAGTAGCTAGTCAGGCGGATCAATAGATCCTGCTAACGCGTGCTGACCTTTCCATTGTGCGGAGAGTGTAAGTCTTGTATTCTCTGCTCCGTCCTCTCACGGTAAATGTTTTTTTAAAATAAGGATATGAAGTAAAGACACGATAAGTAGGCAGTCAAAAATATATTTCAGGTTCTTCAGAATAAATACTAGATTCGGGGTAAACATTCCTATTTCCCGTTTCTATTTACGGTTTACCACTGATACAATATTTATAGCAATGAAAGGAGTTTATTATCAATCGTCTGCGTAGTAATAACGCTTCGGTTCCCAACACTACTGTTTTAGTCTTCTACCACCATACATTCTTCTGCAGTCGTATTCATTTCTATGTCTAGGGATTAAAGATCATATTCGTTTATTCTACCTTCTATGTTACACTTAGGTATCGCTTGATTAATATCTGCGACTATCCCGAATCCTATTCGGAGTACATTTAAGGGTGCTTTTACTTTGGTTTATGTAAATGTTACATTTGCAGCTTGGGGCACGGACGTGAATATCTTTTGATCTGCGACTGTAGTGAATTCATTAGTCGGTCGGTACACACAATGTGTGTAAATAGAACGGAAGCCATGTACATAAGTGTTACCTTTGCGATGTTAATATTGAGCCACTTATATTCTTTCGTCGTGCTTTAGTTGACACATTTCCGTTTAACTTCAATAAAGTATGACTTAAAACTTACATTCAATCCTAACTTAACTGCAGCTAATATCTGTTACATGATTGAGTTAACTGTAGTGTTCATAAATGGCAATAAAAACGGACGAAACGGAAGTAAATAATTAAAAAAATATGAATTTATTACTTTTGTGGCCGTATATAGTATATCTACTGATTTTAACGAGGGAACTGAATGAAGAAGCTTATTAAGTGCACCGACGGGACCATCTCTACCATTGAGTGTGGTGGAGGTCAATAAATTGCCGTTTATATCTCAGGTTAGAACGAACTGGACACTTTACTTCAGAGATTGGGCTGAAAAAGTCTCAAACAGTAAGGTGTTTCTTTGTCCTACAGTGAGTCAAAATGGGCTGATAATAATGAAGATATTAGGCCAAACATCAGCTGTATGTCTCAAGCAGAATAAACAAGACAGCGACTTCTTCATGTCGATGATACGAATTTTAAATGCAGTTCGCGACTGAAAAGCAACAATAAAATGACCCTTAATAATTCTCTGCAGCCTGAAGCACCAGTCCCCTCCTAACACGTGAAAAGTGCATTGCAGCGAAAAATGCATCTTTTCAAAAATAAATTCGCGCACGGCGAGTGCTCTTGAGAAGGCTTTGTGCTGCAGCTTTATCTGGGAGACGAACACTTGAATGCAGTCTCGTCGCTCGTCAGCAGGGGGTGGTACTGGGAGACTGTCAAGTGGGATGCCACCGGGTCAACGAACTGGGCGTTGTCATAGGTCGGGAAATTGCTGCAATCTGATAGGTCAGCAGAAATTATTTTCGGTTCGGGAAATTATGTAACCCACCAATAATTTTATTTATTTCTCTGGATTTAACAAGATACCTATACCTACCTACTGCAATTTTAAGATGAGAAAGATAATTTATTCTCAGTTCGTCAGCATTTTTTAACTCCCAATACGACTAATTATCGAATATTCTATTGTTTTAAGAATTATTTGGAATATGGCAACGTAAATAATACTACGAACAACAAAACGCAAAACGAACGATATTTTTATTACGGTAGCACGAAAGATTTTTCTATATATCATGTGTTGGCTGACTTTACCAGTGCCAGCACTGTTCAAATTTACACTTCAGAATTTTCAGAACAATAGGTTTTGGAAGGTGTTTCAATCCATAGATAACTACTTGTTTGTTTATAAATTTAATACAAATGATAGTAAATAAACAACTGCTAGCAATGTCAGGATTGTTAGTAAGTAATCAGAACTACATTTTATATGTAATTACAGGCTACATGACGTAAGCACCGCATAGTGACGTCAGCACTGTATTATCTATTAGTAGCAGTATTGTTACTTCAATTGAATGATGTAGTTACCTACTTACACACGATGATATCTCCCTATATTCTAATCGTTCTTTAGCTCAGAGACAGCTAAAGCGTTACCTCTGGAGCTGTCTCGCTTTATTGGCATGAGAATGATAAAGACAGCTATATATTTTAAAGTGTTATTAGTTAGTAAAGGTTTACTAAGCTTTTCAGAATTATGTAAATATCTAGTATTTGGAAGGATAAAAGCTTCTGCCCGGGCATACGCTTTTATCCTTCCAAATGAGATTAAAAGCCGAGTCCTATTGACGTCATAGTGTGGAGGGCAAGGGGAGGGGGAGTTCGTTGACTACGGCTGGCTGTTGCTTTGAAATGTGTTGCCATATACTTAAAATGTTAAGCCAATTTACTCATATAGTGTGTCTTCGTGCGTGGTTACAGATTGTGGGGGTCAAAGGAAATAATTTTTCATATAAACATTATTATATACGGTTCACTGAACAGTGAGAGATATTTAAGCAGTTTTTTTAATGTATTACCAAGTTTTTTTATTACATACTAGCTGTTACTGTTTCATTCGCATCCCAAAGGATTGTTGAGATAAAGCAGCTATGTTCGTCTTCAGAATGCGGATTTAATTCTTCCTTACCAAATTTCATCGAAATAACAAAAACGGTTTAGAAAAGGTAAGTCTGCTCTAAAAGCATCACACGTTTTGAAGATAAAGTTATATTAATAATAGGGGCATTGAAAGGGTTAATAAAGAAGATAGTAAGAGTTATTATAATTTTCACACTTCATAAAACTTATCAATCTGTCGAGAATGATTGACGGAGAGACAGCATTCTGTATTATATTATCGATACAATGTTGTAAACAGACCGCACAATGAGATTAAGTTGGTTTTGAAAAGACAATTCTAGCAATGTTGGGCCAATTTCTAACTTTACTACATACATTTTAGCTCGTTTATCCCAGGTTTAAGTGTAGACTGCTGATTTGTTGCTTCAGTCATTAATTTTATTACAATGAACAACTATAAATATAATGTTAAAAAATATATGCTCAAAAATAGACCTTGTTCTAGGTCTATTTTTGAGCACACAGACATATTATACATATTTCATTTAATGCTAGGTTCTCACTAATATAACCATAATAACTGCGTAACATAAGGCTCGTTACTCACGGGCGCAGCAGGTGAAGTGACGCAAAAAAGAAATAAAGCCGGTATTACACAGCGGGATGCTTGTTAGAGGACGCATTGGATATGTCGCATTGTGTAGGGGAGTGCGGCGTTGTGGAAAGCGCTCCAAATTTAAAAGCAACGACATTTTTTGAATATGGAATTGAAAGAATCGTACGATATTTTACTTATGTAATAACTGCTCTGCATTATGTAGTTGTTATTGCTAAAATAGTTACCTACTGATTCTTACATCGAATCATTAATTTTGGTTTGTTAACATTTATAATACCAGTTATTTAGAAAAGGAAAAATACGACCGCGGGCAGGATTCGAACCTGCGTCTTCTGGTTCGGTACACCAGACGCTATGACCACTAAGCCACCGCGATACCTACCCGTCATGTCGAATTTTTCCTTCACATATTGAATTTACGTCTTTATGGTGACGTCAGTAACACCTATTGAAATGCAAGTTTTTGCTTTTCAACCGACACAACTTACTTTACAGTTAGTTAAATGCCGAACGATGCCACCTTACCTTCTAACTATCTTTTTGTATATTTTTGGCATTTTCCATGCTAAGATTTTAAAGTTATTTAGAAAAAAAAAAATTTCTAAATAACTTTAAAATCTTAGCATGGAAAATGCCAAAAATATACAAAAAGATATTTATAATACCATTTCAGCTTATTCAGATTATCCTACCACATAATTTTTTGTCAACGGCTAATACACTAGTTTTTCCATATAAGATAATACTAACTGTAACTATTGATTTCTAACATTTACTCAAATATTACACAATGAAATAAAACTAGTTTTAACGGATTTTATCGCGTTATATTGTGATTATAAATCCCGACGTTTCGAACCCTTTACAGCGTCCATGGTCTGCCCGTGACCAGGGACGCTTTTATTTCAATAACTGTAAGTATGAACTCTGTTCACGTATTATATAAACACATTTTACAAGTTAAAATAAAAATATTCATTGGAGAATCCCCTGGAAGATCCCTGTTCCTGAACACTTAGAAAAAAAGAGAAATCCGTCCGCAACGATGACAATATGGAACTTCGAAAACAGAATTTAATAGTAACATTGGGTATTAAACGATACGAGCCAATTACTTCGAATATGGTTAACCAAAAGTTAGTACTAAGTTTTGAAAGAAAAAATCCCAAAACCTAAGCAAATGATTGCACAATCTCAACAAAAGTCGTTGCTCAGCAGGGGATGTGTTCTTTGTAGTGAACAGCACTACATTCGCAACAATGATCAATGGCACTTCAATTTCACAATAGGGAGCAGCCCTATCGCAATAGGGCTCATGAGTTATAAGAACTCTTGTGTTAATAGCAGTGTCGAAAAAAGAGCTAAATTATGGCGATGGACACTTCAATTTCATTTAGGGTTATAAAAGTAAAAAATAATAATATAATGATTATTGTGTGAAGTACGGAACGCTCATACCCATTAGATGTAGAACTATGAATACGTACAATTGCTATTTCAAAGGATGCATACATTTCCTTGAAACGACTTTAGTAGAAAATTCTCAATAAAATCATTATACCAGGAAGTGATTTTTATTAGTAACTCTGTTTTTAGACGAAATGTTGTAATTCTATAAATAATTGCTAGAGCCAATGGTGCACGCACGAACAGACTCGAAGACGGACATGTACCAGAAGATAGTAAGGGCCAACGTGATATACACCATGGTTCAGGGTTGCTCAAGGATAAATAAAAGACAATTTCTTGATTTAAGACAAACAAATATGTCTTAAACCAAGAAATTGTCAGAAGACAGACAAAATAGATTCACTTAAAAGTAAAGTTAAAAATAGAACCAAGTAAGTACCTGGGTTGAAGGTTAGATGTTATCTTCAGAATCTAAGTTTCGACCCAGGTACACAAACAATATTACCTACAGTTGTAGGTAATATTGTTTCTGTCACGAAAATATTATATACTGTAGCAAAATTGTTTGAACATTTTAGCCTGCCAATGAACCTTTAAATGTTCAAAAGGCTGTAATTAAAGCCTTCAGTTAGTAAACTTTAGTAAAAGCGTTTAAACATACTATAGAAATTGTAGTTTTAAGGGCAGCCCTGAGTAAAAAAACTCGATAAATATAAACAAATCGCTGGCACCTGCTATAAAATTTACCTAAAACGGTCACGCACCGCCACACGAACCGTTTGTTTGAAGTCGAAATATTTGACATGGAAGCAACGTAAGTATCGAAAAGTTAAACAGGTATGACGGAAAATTACATAAACTATACACACACACACAATGTAATCAGTGATATAAGAATAAAGTAAGATTATAATCTCGGTAGAGAAGATGCAGAGGCAATAAAACGAAATACAAACACACCTAATGATAAAATGTCATTCAAGACAAAGAAATTTTCTGTTTAACAATCGTAGTTGTTTGCACATAAAGCTCTGGGTTACATTCGCACTATTTTTAGTAACACATTAATTGGCTTTTGTGACTCACACATGTAGTAAAGGGTCCAAATGAGATTTCAATTCCAGCTGGAAAAGTAAAAAGGAACTTTATTTGTGTGTGTTATGGCTCGAAATACAATATTTGTAAAAGGAATCATTTCATAAGGTAATAAATAATAATGGATCGTCTTTGGCCTTGGTGAAATTAGTCACCAGCGCGTCTCGGCGCAGTAAATTGTGAATTAATGCCTTGGTGTGACAGTAGACGCATATTACACATGACATGCGGTCTCTTAATAAAGTAGAAAAAGGATACGACCTCAAAACGAGATATGGAGCTAACAAATTGGCTAAGTTTTAAGGTCAACTGGATAGTTATGGATAATTAATTGTGAAAAACAAGGAGGAAAAACTGGAGAAAACCAGAAATTGCTGCAAAATTTTCATCATATGCATTATATGCTAAACGCATATAATGCATATGATGAAAATTTTGCATATGTCAACTATCATATTTATAGTATAGTGTAAATTACCTAACAACGTGGTACAATTTAATATTCATCAACATTAACATATCCGGATGAATTCTGTTCAAAACAATGATTAATAATAAATTGGGGAAACTACATGATCAGGAACACGAAGAGACAACTATGAAAAAATATCTAAAGGATTACGCTGATGAACATTTCATTAATAACCATAATAATCTAAAAAGCTGACATTTATCTTGTTAAGGTAAGTAGCGAATCGAATTAATCAATAATGAATCCTGTACCGCCCAATCATGATAGATTTTGGATCATTAAAGCTATTGTAACCAATCCAAGCACGTATAACCAGTATTTAAAGTTTATTTAATGCGGTATGCACTTTTACCTCTATTATTAGGTTACCTTTTAAGTTTCCAAAGGATGCCAATTTTATACCGCTGATGTTGTCTCGTAAATACAGGTAGGGGCTATATAAGACGTTTATTTCTTTTGCTCCTACTTCAGATTAATTTATTGAAGTACCAAGAGCAGGACGGCCCCAGGAATATAACTTTGTCCAAGATTTTATGGCCCACGTTAATGTAATTGACATTATGCATTTTATGTTTGAAGCTCTCTAGATAGAAAATTTGCTTGCAAATAGAGAATGGAAGATTATAAAGTATTACACGTTTTCAAATCTAGCTCTTTCTAGAAACTTATGGGAAATTGGAAAATCGCCATAGAATTAAATAATGTTTGCCACTAGGTTATGTTAGGACACATCCTTTTTAAACTAGGTTTACTCGGCTGTCGACATTTACAGCCGAGGAAACCTAGTTTAAACGACGGTTGTGCCAAATTGTTATCCTTTGGTAACATGCTCTGAAAGCTGGCAGCGTGAACAAGTTAAATGGCAATTGTAATCCTCCATCCAAACGTGTGCCAGACATGGTCGAATTAATCAATGTCATCGATAAATGACGTCCGCAATATATATTAATGTTTATATGTATGTATATGTAACGCTTTCCTTTTACATATTATTTTTATTTTATTTTTTGGTAGCTAAGTATTGTCCAATGAAAACTTGGATAAGGAAAGACTAAAAAGACTGTAATGTCTTTGGTGCTTCTATTTTTCCTTATCCAGGATTCCGAAATAATAATGTTTCATCAAACTCATCATCATACTTCTGGACCCAGCCTTTATCCCAATTAATTTAAAGTAGGCGTGGCATATACTTTTCATTGAATACTGTGCTGTGTCTAACCAATCTTTTAGTGACTGTATTAACTGGAATTTACTACTTATATGAATAAGAAAATATATATTTCCTTAATGAAGTGTTGTCTTCAATAAAAAGGATATCCAAATCAATAGAGGAAGGACGATGATGATGATTTTGATGAAACAATAACGTCTTTAGTGCTTCTACCAAAGATGAAATCTTGACGCTCCCGAAGCTTTTGATAGGTGGAGTATTTGAAAGCTTTTGAACGATCATGGTATCCGCTAAATTTAATTGACATCCATTTCATTAACGTGTCTCATTCTTGGCAATCGTTGATTGTGATCTCGTCTCAAGTCAGTAAATCTTAATAGCTCAGATCGAAAATAAAGATAATTATGCTTCTGTTATAATTATTAGTTGCGTTATCTTAAATTAATCAGTGCTCAACATTACGCCAAATTACTGTTATTAGCTTCAATTGAGCCATCAGTGCACAATTAAGTGAATCGTTCGCAATTACCAACACCTGCAATCATTGTTTCACTTGTCATGTGAGAACTTTTTGCAGTTTTTAATAAAGAAACACAGTACACGAATTTATTAATACTTTTTTTGCAAGTAAGTATGTTATTATCCTGGTACTCATTGTACTCAGGTTTTCAATATTATGTTTGATGTTCCTAGAAATAAATCCCAGGTTGTTGCGATTTGTACTTGGGTTTCTTCTTTTTTAAAGACAGCTCCAGCATGGATGAAGCCTTGCGTCGCAAGAGACTTTACAAAAAAATAATTAAAGGACACAAAGTACGGTCTGTTCTTTTATATTATCATAAAAGTAATTATTGCCTCTATATTTCTAAAAGGTTTTCTTTATCGGTATGAAATTTCTCCCTCAATAGCGTATTTAAACAAATGTTTGATAAGCCACATTGAAGATTATTTTTCTCTCTAAGACGAACAATAAGTTATTTTAAATCGGTGCGTATTATTCGCATGTTACTCCTCTAGTTATCTCATACGTACTACTCTAAAATTATGAACACCTAGACGACCGTGCAAGGCATAGAAGAGGAATTAAGAAAATATATTTTTTTATCATTTTTGTAAGGCCCGAATGGCAATATATCTGGAATGATGAAGTGAGCAATAATGAAGCTAATCATGAAGTTTGATCTTCTCAGTATTCCTATGGACGAATTTACGTTTTAAAGGCAGCATTTTTAACACATTTCCTTTTCACATTTTAGGTATCATTAGTCTGTATAATCTTTTAATAAAGGAACTTGTTTTTAGTACACATCAATAGCTCAGTTACGTATGAATAAGACTTGTTATTATTTACGCTATGTTATATACTTCAACTAGGAACTTTCATAACACTGCAGTGTAATTTCACAGTGCACTGCACTTGAATAATTAATATAATAATTATAGTGAAAGCAATGTTTTATACAAAGCGGTCAATTGTTGGACTGTTATTTGAACCATAACGAGGTTATGACAAATGCGATACTGACAGGAAGCAGGGGTATTATAGAACAAAGATAAAATATTTTGTTGGTATTTTTTTGCACTACAGTCTATTCATAAATAATGTCGCGATAGATTAAAGAACCTTGATCCGCCAGAGAGTCACAAATACATATATGCTTACACAAAATACCTAAGTAGAAACTAAATACGCTCTGGTCCCTTTCATAAACTAGAGTATTTCATTAAGGAGCCAGCAACTTCGAACGAAAAGTTAAAAAAAAAACAGTTTATGTGAAGAAAATTAATTAAAATTAGTATGTTTAGGCTTCCCGATATCTATGTTATTCAGCTGTTGCCTCACAGACAAGCTCAGGAAATTCTACTCCTAAATATTGTAGAGAAATATGCAAGAATATGATAGTAGTAAAATATTGCATAGGTCTAACTAAATGAGTGTACAGAACCTGTCCTATCGAAGTACTGGCTATGTAAGGAAGCGAGGATATTGTCGGACATCAAAGTGCCATCCATGATCTCCTTAAATACGGCGTAGAACGTTGGAAATCAAATGTGGCAATCGCTATGTATTCGTATTAAGCTAGGTGTTAGGGCTAGCTAACATGACAATTCTTGTTTTTGGAAATTATCTTTTTATATATTGATTTCTGACACAATATTATACATTAAAATAAAGTACTTTTTACGGAGAAAAGTAAGTAAAAAGTAGTTTTATTTCCATATCATTACATCTTTTATTTGTTTTTTTTTTGCATTGTCCATGCTAAGCCTTTAAAGTACAATTTAAAGCTATTTGGGAATATATTTGTAAGTACATAGACTACATCATCATTATTGATAACCTTAGTCCACCCTCTGATTACATGGCTTATCCTATTTGAGCAAACTTTTTTTAAATTCTTCTTCAAAATAAAATTTTTAAATGAGCCATTTAAAAATTTTCTTTCTCAAAAGCCTGTACCAACAAGAGTTTGAACAAACTTTTTTAATTATACTGAGAAAGAGTCCATATTGTTAAACGACGCGAACACAATTATCTTCAAGCTAAGCTTGCAGAAGCAGCTGTAAATATACGTAATGCCATTAGGGCAAAGTATACCAATCCAAAAGGGATAAAAATACCAAAGGTTATAATTTTCATAACTACCTTTGTTTTAAAACTGGCAATACATTCTTTTTTACGGAATAATGAAATTAGATATTATTTTTAGAGTATATAAAATCCTGTATCAACAACTTATTCGGTGTCTAAGTAATTGGCTTGGGGGTTAATATCTGGGGGACCTGTGCCGCCTGAAATACGACATTTGAGTCGTTATTAAGCTCCTAAATACACTTATGGAAATGAGTGTTTTGACATAATCGCATTGTTTTTATAGACAAACAATAAACTAACATTACTTCTAGCCTGACTGGCATTAAATACAAGAATAGCGCAGCCCTACAATAAACATATGAAAGGAATGTCCCTGATTGTATCAAGTTCACGTTGTATGTACTCTACTCAATAAATTCCTAAGTCCATAGCATAATCAGCAGTAATATAAATTCACATGGAAAACAGACGTAAAGATTATAGTTTATACAGCAGTCTAGCAGGTAGGTACTACCTAGTTTGTTTATGTTATTATTATATGTTATTCAATAATATATAATCAGCTTATGATGAACTGAGCAAATGTAGTAAATATTACAGTATATTTATATTTTAGGGTAATAATTTTTTTAGAGATAAAACAGTAAGTGCCTACTTACAACTTTTTCAATTTACAATTTTTTGTTGTGGCTACTTAAATAAATAAATAAAGTAACAATATAGAATTATGTTATATTCCTATATTTATTTATTGCCTAAGCATATACGTATGTTTAGAATAAACGGACCTACCTCTCTGACCTCAATGAATATCTATGAAATAATCGCAGACGAACATCCCATAAATACTATAGAATTTTATAGTTCCATGTATATTTTTAAATCAAGTTGCAGCCCAAAAAAACGAAATTACATACGGATGGAAGAATAATGGAATATAAAAGCGCATGCGGTTTTTTCCAAGCATTGTCGTCGTCCGCTTCGAGACAAAATTGTGCTGAATACAAATTCCTTATCTATTTTTAGTCAGCATTCAGAGTCCTTTCATACCAATTATAGTATGCGATGCGTATGTAAAAATAGGCCTACGCTGACCATTCTTGGACTTAAAAAAAGTAAGGTTCTACTATTCAAATGTCTCAGTTGTCTTGCAAACAATCGTTTAATTGAAGCTGCAGCTCTTGTTTCTCATACTAACACAGATACATTCAGTTATTTTTAGAGTTGACAATGAAAATGAGATCTTAACGTGTAATTAATATGATTGGAGTTGATCTAGCTGCATTAATTAAAACTAATGTGCAGTTGTAGGCGAATCTAGAATGTACTCTGGAAGTTGAAGAATAGGCCTTGTTGCTATCTCGATAAGGATTAAAAGGACTGCAGTTTAATGTATGATGTTCAATAAGATGAGACCTCGTCTTGCCACTTGACGATTCATATGCGCGGCGTCGCGTCGCGCAGACAGTTTATTTACAATGGCAATAACATGGAGCCATGAGATATATGGCGACACCTTATGCAGTCATAACATACTGTTCTTACTTGAAACATGATCTGGCCTAGTTTTAAGATTGTAATTAAAAGGATCAATTGCTATCTTGTTACAAATTAATCGACATTTGACTATTTTTGAATCTTGTAGATTTTAAGTAGCCGATACTGCTAGGCTAGAAGTCCTGGTTGAGCAGTGTTATTAGACTGCTTAATCAAAAAACCACTAGGATTTTTCTATAAAATTTTCAGTAGCATCTCGGAGTTTGGATGTATGTCTTGTGCTCACTTAATGGCAATAGAATCGCCCCCTATTACATGAGACTTAAACATACCGGCGAACTGTGGGTGTAGGTAAGTATAGAGGCCAACACATCAAGCTACCCCAATCGTCTTTCTTTGATAGATTTTCAACGTTAATAATAAACAGTAAGGTTCATTTTCAATTGGGAAAATTTGACAGCTTTGAATAGCTTGCCTTACCTGCTGGCGTCTGTACATTAGTACACCTCTGACTAACTCTTCGGCGAATACAGGCGTGAAGGTATGAAATTCGTTAAAGAATGTGTTTTATCCTTTGATTATATACTTGTCTAGATGCCACATTGACACGTACAGAACGGCCCAAATAAAGTCTACTAAAATTGGTAGACTCTCTTCTCGCTTACGTCAGTGTCATTTGGATCACTTCAGGGTGTGGAGTTCTCGAAAAATAATTAATTATGTCGGTATGTGCTGTCAAATTGTGTCGCAATTATGTGGGAAAACCGTATAATTACACTAAGATCACATTACATCGGTAAGTTTTGTTATTTAACCTCTATTATTTTATGAAAACATGATTTTTCAATTCGTTAATTTGTAGTTTCGACAGATTAGCCGGTGTTGTCAATTTATTACAAGGGAGTTTTGGCGAAACTATGGGAGATAAAATGCAAATATCAGTCATCATCTTTCGATGAGAAAATTTTATTATTTTAATAATTACCTACATAATTTATTTGATCAGTAAATGATAACTTGCCTGGACACAAAATGAAATATAAAAAAAAAACTATTTCGAAAACAAATACAAAGAGATGGATTTTGATCTATAAATTGCTGTATATATTTTTTCATTGTATTTTTTGTTTTTATTAAAATAAATAAAACACTAATCTACAAAATAATTACTTTATTCAGCCTATTTCGTTTAACTGTCATCCCATTAAATAATGTAGAAAAGGTAAGTTAATAATTTGGAGCAGGCATCCCTAAACACGCACACCTTGACAGTTTGACTACAATAAGTACACTAGCGGTACTCACACATATCACGCAATTTGGCCCCAGTTTTCGCGTGTCGTTTGTTTGCATTGCTCCATCTAGACAAGTATATAATCAAAGGTTTTATCGTATATTTTTAGTTCGATTATTACCTTTAATTCTATAGGTCCCTAAACTTTGTAAATTTTAATATGTTTATTACACAATTATACAATATATCCAAAATGCTTTTTAGATCAATAAAATCATTAAATTAATTATGAGAAGCAAATCAGGGCAATAAAACGCTAATTAACGGAATAAATCTGACTTTATTTGGTGGCAACTGAGTAACAACTAAGTAACAAGAATGACTCTTTCAATTAACGATCAACATTTTATATTAAATTAGTCATAGGGTTGTCAGCAGTGATGATTTTCACACGCTTTCATTATCTACACCAGTAACTAACTAGCTATGTAAGAAAGTCTCAGAAGTTAAATTTGACCCTCTATCCGGTTTCCGATTGGGCTGGAATTTTGCAGACACGTTTAGTTTGGATGACAATGTATGGTTAGCTAAGTGACGTCATACTATATCTATAATGGCGAACTCACAGAGATGTCGGACTAGTTATTTTTATACACTCCCATGACACCACAAATAAAGGATTTTGCTGAGAAGAATACGAATAATAAAATGTCATAATTCTAAATTCAAAGCATGTTCTTAGTCCTACTGCTAAGCAAAGATCTTTCCAAACTATTCATGTGAATGTACCCCTATAATTATCATAATTTTCGTGGTATACTCTGTATTTATAGTAGGGACTTTACTCTTTTAACGCAATCGTGTTGCAACCCTATTAACAAAATTTTCTACGTTTTGAAACACAGATCACGATAGACAACCCTAAAAGTTCAATAACACATGCACCTTCCATCATCAGATATTTTTATATCATCAATAAATATGACGTCATAAATTAGAGCTGAGTCTGGGTGATTCCCTGTTTTCGTAGTCATACAACAGTTTTTATTTTAGTAGCAATCTTTTATACTAATAAATTTGAAACTTTTAAATGTAAAAAGGGGCTTATAATATAGGTATAGACATCGCTTTCTTGGTACTAATTAACTTAATTTGTGCCCTTGATTACATGCCCCAATTAGTGCAGTGGTTAAGTTGAGCTGTTACACTAGACGTGGGTTCGATCCCTGCACGGGACAAATATTTGTGTGGCCAACAAATTCTTGTGTTTGCGTGTTACTGCATGTGAGATATTTTATGTTTATAAACGCGCCTACGATACATGGGAAACTTCTAGAAGGTTTTTCATATAAAAAAAATTACTGGCGCCATGTTCTGTCTCGACGGCTAATTTAAAACTGTGTTCTATTACGCGGTTACATCGACGTGCTGAGATAATCGTCTCTTAACTTACGCGAACATCGTCGGCGGTAAAAGTTAGTACCTAACAGTACAAGCAAGACGAATCATATATTACTCGTTGTTACTTGTCGGAAATAAATTGTAAAAAATAATGATTGAACATGCGTCCGGTCCATTCTCAATATCCTCCCGAGAGTGTCACTCGAATATTTATATTTTAATTTATCTGTTTTGTCTATCCTGTTAGGCTGTTAGTAATAGTTCCGACCTAGTGTGGAAGCCACAGGAAGTAGCAAATCTCAAAATAATCGTTATTCAATAAAAAAGTGCAATATATAATCGGCTGATTTTAAATCGTTCGAGTGTGCCACTTCCATATTATATATTCAGTAAAGTTACGCATACACGCAACGTAGAAGTCGTAGAACACACGTAGAAGTCTCGGAACGCACGGAAAGTCGTAGAACGCACATAGAAGTCGTAGAATGCACATAAAAGTCGAACACTTAAATTTTCAAAATTACGCAGTGAGTTTATGCGCGAACACGACACAATAAAATATTTTAAACTTATCTTCAGGCCAGAAAATTGGCTCTAGACAAGATTCAGTACCGTCAGCAGGTAAATCAAATAGTTATTTGAATAAGACTTTTGTATACCAATATCTATAATTATGTTTATACCTACTAGTTCAACACTATAACTTTACGGAAAATAATAGGATGTGGGTAGAATTGCACACACGTCCCGTTGACCTTGCTATGATATAAAAATTGCGCTACATATATTATCATTCGTACTATTTACTATACAATCACCGGTCGCTAGTGTTAAGTGATATTTTTGAAGGTACTGTGTCGCAATGCGTACCACTTTTCCGCATAAACTGTGTATCATCATCCACCAGTTTACTATCCCACTGCTGGGCACGGGACTCCTCTCAGAGTGAGAAGGCTTTTAGAGTATAGTTCACTATGCAAGCCTGAGATATTTTCTCGAAGGCTATTGAAGTCTGTCAACCCGCAGTAGCTGTGCACATGGTAGAGTTTAATAAGCTGTTTGGTGTGCATTAAGAGCAGATCTCACGGGCAATTATATCGATTAATCAGCCGATCTCATACGTCAAAACACTACAAACTAAGAATGATTGATGGATTTCATTGATTCAAAACACATTCAAGAGCATTGACCACGGTGAATGATTCACGAGATTTCGTAAACACCTGTTAATAAACGACATCGGTAAATGATATTATCACCTCAAACGTTGACGTTTTAAGGATTAGAATTGAGTGGAGGATCTGAATAAGCATGAGGCAGGCTATCGTAAATACCTCATTTACATACATTAGTAGTGCTAAATGTTCCAAATACGAGGATAAGAAGTGCTAGTTTTTTGCCACCCGTAGTTAAAATATTACTGTAATGAAATTCCATTGTCATCGGTCCGCTTCCCTCCCTAATTACTAACGTCAGAAGAATCGTGTTCCATATTTTTTTTTAGATTCTGGTTTAAATATGGAACAATACGAAAAAATATTGACAAAAGGAGTTTTCATATAATTATCTCATATAATATTTCATATAATATTAAAATAGTTATACTATATTTAACACCACACTTTTAAGGCGCCTGCAGCGACAGACGACCTAACCTCACTTGAATTCTAGAACGGCGATAAATACGTGTTTTTGAAACTAGTTTCCGCATTCCATTTCCTAACATAGGAATAAAATTAATTTTAACTTAATGCACAGGACGCGCTACATTCGTGAATCAGTTGATGACGTCAGCGTGTAGCACGTGGTGGCCATACGTGATGCGGCAGCGTGTAAACATGTTAACTAGTAATATTGTTAGTGCAAATATATGCTAATGTTATGTACAATGTCTCACAGTATTGTTTGTTTTGTTACTCGAGATACTGTAAGGAGACTACGCTTTACTACAAACTTCTTACTGTGATGGGCGACGGCTTTGAAGGAAACTAACATCGAGATTTGAGTACGATTATATTTTATTAAATACATAGTCTCATCATCATCAACTCATATACTGTCTCAATGCTGGACACGGGTTCTCGAACGGTTAATAGTCTAGTAAAAATACCAGTAAGGAGACGCTAACTACTAAATACTAATATTTTCCTAAGAACTATGTTAATTACTAATTCGAAATGCTTTATAAGTCGATTGCTAAAGTTTGACCTGCATTTTTGGATTAACACGGTCTCTTCGCCCGGTTTTGTGGCCCCAATATACATATACAAAACATAATTACAACGCAACAAACATAAATACAGACGTACAAAAGTGTGGTGTCAAACAGAGCCGAACGAAACCGCGGAAGTTGAAAATTCACCGACAACCGTTACCGATGCTAATTTAGTTAGGTTAATCACCTCTAACTTCAGCGAAACTATTGCAGAATATAGCTTCCCATTGTAAAAATACCACTATGTTCAAATGTACACTGTCAAATTGTGTTCACAAGACTCGGATTCTAATTTTAAATTCTGAAATTCTTATGATAGTAAAACAAAACTATCTCGACTTATAAATATAGCTTACGATATGAAAAAGTGTTATGATAAAATGCATTTCATCTCCCACAATATTCTAAGTGAATCGCTCTGTATAGAATATATCCGTCAGTATCGGAAGAATAAATATAAAATGTACTTTTGCAAAAAGGATTGCGTACCTATCATTTTGCCTCCATGTCACAATATTGGTTTCTTCAATAATACTTTTATAGCTCCTCTGACGTAGTGGATTGAACACTTTAGTTAGATCAATGAACTAAAGTATAGACTAATATTGTAGATACTAAAAACGTTACTATATTGGAATGAACTGCTACATACATTTATGAGTCTCAGCCATTTTATCTGTGCTAAAAATGGATTACGGAAATAGGATACCATTCAATATATTTTCAGCAAGACAGCGTAGATCAGTAATATTTTGAGAGCCTTACATATAATATAACTAAACAAAGCCATTTGATTTATTTCACCGCATCTAAATCCGAACTATCCTTTTAACTTATTCAATGTTATAATAAATCGATAAGATGTATGAATACCCACGTCAAAGTAGACTGAAAACTGGACTAGAACAAATTAGTGTGTACATAGCTTTGTGTGGAGAATCTCATTAATTTTATTGGATAAACACAGACAGGAAATGTAAAAAAATGTTTGTATTACGTAAGACTTCTTTATGTTGAACACTTGGACAGAATACTTACGCTTATAGAACACATCTTATTCTAGATTTACTGACTTTACTACCTATATGAAATAACAGGTCTGTTGTAAAGAGATACATTGATAAGTACAATTTATCATTTAAAATCACGATCGAATAGCGACTTTTTACCTCACCACGGTTTGTTGCTTATTCCTCATTGTTAGAATAAGTGAAATACGAAATGTACCATTGTTACGTAGCTACCAATTACGGAAGCATTACGGAAAATTTCCTAAGCCTATCGCGCATTTGTTTGCGCAACGATCGAAAACAATGCGTGTGCGCAGATCGATACCATTTTTTAAGAACGATTTTACGAACATTTCATAAGAAAAATTAACCAAATCTGTCCAGCCCTTCTCAAGTGATGCGCTTTTAACGAACAACATTTCATTATTATTTTTAAAGACGTTATTCACGTCAAAGGAATATCCATAGAGGTTAATTAACGACCAATGACCGATTTCACCGAAGACTTATTACAAATAAACGTGTTCTGGGTCAATCCAACGTAAGTATATCTACGGTTAACGCACGAGACTATTACAAAAGCAAACAGGAAGAGATAATTAGATGCTAATACAGCAATTAACAAAAAAGTAAACTCAGCCAGCGGCAGCCATTCTTTTCTTTTTTAATTTATATGTTAATTCCATTCGCCGGACGCTTGTGTTTGATAAAAATTATTAGCTGGTGCAGTGAGGAAACAGTAGTATGGTACGGAACAAATCGTTTTGGCCATTGAAAAACATGTTTTTGGTTTGTTTTAATTGTGAATATAACATCAATCATCCTGTGTTTTCGTAACGGTTCGGTGTATAATTTGTTTACTATAATATAACGGAGACTGGAAAAGTTATGAGAATCTATTACGTAAAACGTGTGTTAGTTGCAATACTAAAGATCAAAATTAACGTTTGATATGCCATTTTGAAGATTATTGCTACCTCTAATGACGAAAACTAAAGTTTAAATAAGATTTATTTGTAGTTATAGGATACATTTTAAATCGGTTCGAAGTAATCGCACGGGTCTTATCTAGTATACTTATATTTTTCTAAAAACTCCCGCACTACTAAACATTTCCGGCACTACGAAGCAACTTCCGCCCCGCACTGCCAAACAACCCGCGTACTACGAAACAACCCCCGTACTACGAAACAACTCCCGCACTACGAAACTACTCCCGTACTACGTAACAACTCCCGTACTACGAGACAACTCACGCACTACTAAACCACCCCCATATTACGAAACAACTCCCGTACTATGAAACAACTCCCGTACTATGAGACAACTCACGCACTACTAAACCACCCCCATACTACGAAACAACTCCCGTACTATGAAACAACCCCCGTACTACGAAACAACTCCAGCATTACGAAACAACCCCCGTGCTACTAAACAACTCCTGCACTACGAAACAACCCCCGTACTACGAAACAACTCCCGTACTACGAAACAACTCACACACTACGAAACAACCCCCGTACTACGAAACAACCCTCGTACTACGAAACAACTCCCGCACTACGAAACAATTCCGGCACTACGAAACAACTCCCGTATTACAAAACAACTCCCGTACTACAAAACACCTCCCGCACTACGAAACCACTCCTGTGTCGCGAGAAAAATAAACATACAATAGCAAAGTAGGTACAAAGTCGAAACAAATAACTAGGGCGGGAACAAATAACTACCCTGACATATGACGTTCCATGAGGATTTTCCGTAGTATAAAAAAAGAATTGAACGAATGTGGACGAATGTGGACGAAGCAAAAGAAGTATGCAAGAATCATAGCAAGTGGCGTTCTTTAGTTTCTGTCTACATAATATGTATGTATGTACAGTCACATAATATATTAAAATAAAAGTACAATAGAATTCATTATGGTTGTATAACAGCAAATTTTTCAGTTATTAAACGTGGTTCATTAAATGTGGTAGGTTTGTTTACTATCCAGCCACACTAACAACATAAACTAATCGAAAGTATGTAGTACTAGTATTTTTTCTGCATCCGTCGAGAACCGCTCTGTCACGGCGCGGCGCGGGCACAACAACACTCCAAGTGCAATGACTCGACGTAACACAGGTTGCACAACTCGCACTGTTTACCGAACTTAATTGCTTGTTAATTTTTTATTTAAACACACACTCGCAGTGACAGTGCAGTTCACTGTAAGGCAATAGGAAACGGCAGTTGTCGTGATTGTAATTAGGTATGTGAGTGAACTTAGCAGATCATTGTCCAGCAGATCAAAAATAAATGTGAGTTCTTTGTGAGTGCACCATAGTTCTACAGTTCCTGATTCGTTTCAAGAATAGTTCTGGCGTTTTTCTATGAAAAAAATAATTGATAAAATGATCTGCTAACTTCCCGTAGCAGATCATAAACAAATGTGATTTTCTTGTGAATGCAGCTGAGTTTTACAGTTCCTGATACTTTTCAAGAATTTTTCTGGCGTTTTTAAAGAAAAACTCGTGACAGAACGATTTTCGTGTTAGGAGGAACTATGATCAAGAATCATAAAGACAAGTACCGATAAAATAATATTATATGTTAAAACGAATTAAACTCCGCAATTCTTGATGGACACTTCAAGGCGGGCAATATAATGTTTGTCTAAATTAATATCGTAAAGAGAAAAGATTTGTTTTTTTTTTGTGTTTTTGTATGTAAAGCAACTTTCTCAGTGAGTACCATGGGATGTATTTTCCATCTATCTACCCGTGCGAAACCGAGGCGGGTCGTTAGTGTTTTATATTGTCGGTCGGAAGGGCTTATAAGAAATGCGTAAATGACGCTTGTTTAGTAAGGATATTCTAAAAGGATAAATAAATAAATCAAAACATCATAATGCTCTAAAAACACTAAAACGAAATATAAATACACAAAAATACACAAAATACACAAAAAGTACATAATACACAAATAGTTCAGCAATAGGAACTTATCGTTTAGGGTGATGTCTTCCAGGCATTATAACATGTTCACAAGCGAAAGCATAACATGGAATAAGCAATCTAACCCAGGAGACAATTCTTGAGTAATGACTCAAGAATTGTCTCCTTATTAAAATATTGTTTATGTAAGTTATAGTATTGCCCGGTTAAATGACAAAGGGCTCACCCCCTATTCCATGGTACCTAAATACACCTTAAAACTATGAGTGTACATTAGTATCTCTGTCTAACCCTTCATTAGTACCGCTGCCTCGCCCTTGGGGGAATATAGACGTGATGGTATTTTATGCTATATTTTAGTAAATATAAAGTGAAATAACGGTGCGATATTTTTTATTCCAACATGTGAAATATCATTCAACAGTTCAATCTAATCAAGCTGACACTAACAGGATGCTGAAGGCACAAAGATACTGCAATCATAGCCCTGCCAAAACACCACAGATACGTCTAAACTCCATCTAGTTCGTCTAAACATAACCACTATACACCGACATAATTCTGGTTATGACGGTAACAAGAACAATGACTTCACATTGCGAACATTTGTTTGGCTCGGCTCCAAAAGAATCCACTACGGTTTTATGAATTATGTATCCAGGGGCTTTGTTACGGTATGAAACGAAGACAGGTTTTATGAAAAAGACTTTTACCCGTGGGAGGATGGTCGGAAATACAGAATTTCCTCTCCGCACGTTAGGAGGAAACGCGTATCTATTGTAAAAGTCAACAAAACTCAACACCCTTGGTGATAGAATCTAGTAATCCGGCTGACTCTCGACTGCTACCAAACAACTAACGTTTTGTCGTCTATATGTCTGTATGTTGAGCTAGACCCCGAAAGGATATACTTGAATTGCGTGTTTTGTATTAGACCGTATGTGCTGTCCATCAGGCAAAACTAGGGTCAAACGCAAGTAAACAATAAAAAAATATGGTGAGATGAGATCAATCATAATTCTAGGCGCCTGTGAAGATTGGAATGCACAATATCTAACTTATTGCTAATCTTCAATAGACGGTAACGTTTTTCAACATAAAATCTTCACTTTGAATTTTATGTAATATTAATTCCTTTCATCAGCTAGAACGTTCTAGAGGTGACTTTGAACGAAGCACTTTGAAATTTAATCTTATATTACAGCTCAAAATTGTGTGTGCATATTAATACCATGTAAAGCGAGATTTATTTATTTAATCGTTCATCGGTTGAAATATTAACAAGAGTAGATGAAAATAAATTCGCTTCCTATTAAATTCCGAAGGCTACATTCTTTCACCATTCGCAATCACGATAGACCCAAAAGCCGGAATATAAAAAAACCGTATGTAACATAATTTTTATTTAGACGGTGATGTACCATTTCCACGTAAGTGTCAAAAACTTACACATAAATACAAGATTCCAGATACAAAAATCGTAGGCGATGTAGTAGTAAAAAATGACGCTACCTCATTCCCCGTAACTGACGCAAGATTGCACAATTATTACATCTTCACATTCAGGAACTCACTACCGAAGCCTGTAGTGTCGTCCGATTTTGTGATATTTTCTCACATTTTAATCAATTAGTCATGGCAGTTACAAGGTTCTTTCGAAATTGTATGTTGCATCCTGAACGGACGTACAACTTCTTTCTTCAATCAATCAGCGTCTTTCATTCTTTGATAAAAGAAAAGTCATTAATCATACAGAACAGTTACGTGAGTTTTCAATTTTAGTAGAATTATAAGATTATCCATCATAACCAAGCAATACTAAAAAAAAATGAGATCTATTTCCATCGAGGTGTCAGCAACATATTCGAACAATGTTATGCTTTTATTTAGGCGCCGGCGATCCTGTGTTGCTAGCATTAAAATTTGTTTATGCATACAATTTCCCAGCTGACGACTATGAAGGTATTAGAACAAGATAAACACGTGTGGCTACATCAATTCGTTTTAGTCACAATGACCTCTTAAATACGGTCATAAATCTTACATTAGCCCGTTATTAAAGACACTATTCGCATCAAGAAATTCATTAATTTGAATTTTGATCTTCTAAAATTAAAATAAATTGATTTTGAAACAGTAGTTCAGCTAGTATAATAAGCATGTAGGGTAATGGACAATATTTTATTTCTACTAAATACGTCCATAATTAATCTATCTTCTATCGTAAATTGTGATAAATTATATCTATTAACGTCGCTTGCGTCAGATTTTCACACTTTCCATAACAACAAAATTAATATTAATGGAATCATTTCCGTGAATAAAAAAAATAGCGAAGTCGTTGACCGTCACGTCATTTGTAATAATCGCATATACCCTCATGCTACACAATTGGGTTCTACGACCTCAAGTAAAAGGTACAAAAAGGTAAAAAAGTTTAACACCTGAATAGGCCCTCATCAATCATGAAGTTACGTTGAAAGGAGTTTTTATTCGGATTGTTGCATCAGAACACTTTCACTGTCGCTGTTAGTCATAAATCATAAATTTCAAGTTAAACCGTGACTAAAACTGTTTCGCAGTGAAATCCAAGGACATTATTGCTGGCAGACGATTAGATATCAAACGAGTGTTTCTTGCCCGCCAGGTTTCATTTCGAAACATAAAATCGTGTTTATTTGATGACGTGTCGAACTTTTTGAAAATCATTATTTTTTGCGGTTAGGCGGAGGTGCCTGTACACTTCGGAACACACAGTTCGCCGGTATGTTTAGGTCCTATGTAATATGGGGCTATGAAATTCTATAGAAAAACTCAATGACACTAGATTAATTAAGCGGTGTTACTAAACAAAACGAACTTTATTTCCAAAAACAAAATGATAAGGTTTTTTCTAAATAATTGTACATATATTTATTTAGAAAAACGTTATCATGTTGCAGAATTCGTTTTTTAAATTGATTACCCTAACATAAACATAATAATATGTGATGTCCTGTTTACTTACAAAGTGACGTTAACGTTGTCATTTTGACATTTCTGTGCGATGTCACAATGACATCTGTAACTTGACCGCAATAGAAAATGCAACCAGGAAATTAGTTTTTATTTCTATTTCTCCCACGTTTGATGTGCGAAGCTTTTTATCCGAAATGATTTCACAGATTCAACAAAAATAGACAAAAGAGCTTCTTTCTGTCTGTCATTTGCAATTCCGATGTGCTGAATCATCGAGCTTACTGTTTCGGTGTTGAATACAAATGGTTTAAAATAAAATTGTGACATTAGTGAGTCATTGTTGGAAAAGTATGACAGCATGGGTAGGTACACCGATACTAAAAGTAAAATTTTGAGTAACCGTATAAGAAACAGACAGTAATTTTATTATTTAATATCTAAATAATAAAAATAAAATGGAGGTTGCCTCAGTGTCAAAATAACTCACTTTCATTTTGTGTAAAAACTCGATGAAATTTTGTCGTATGAATGTTGATAAGTACCTGAAACAAAAAAGCAAATCTTATAAGAGAATGCAACAAACTACCCTGGGTATACAATTTTAAATAAAAAAAAAAACTAAATTAAAATAAATGCTCTCTATAAAAGATAATCTAATATTTCTATAGTATAGGCAATTCGCTGTAAACCCTTTTCCAAGTGGGCACAATTAGGGTCTACTAATACAAAAATAATTCAAATAGCCAGGTTTAGAGAAGCATTATAATCGAAGGCTAAGCAAATCACGGCGTTATTACAAAATTTATCAATCTGCAATCTCAATAATGCAAAAAATCTAACCAGAAATCTGATATGCAACGCAATTACTGTAATAACAGATCAGCAGAATTGCAATTTGTCAAAATGTTGAAAACAACATTGAAACTGCGTACAACTGTGTTCGTTTATCTGATGCAGACTGTTCTTAATTTGAAATTGTTTCTTCTCTTCATGAATGACGTTCGACAGAAGCCATTGCTTACGGTTGTAAAACAGTAGGGTTGTTCAGGTGTAAAATATTGAATAAACACAGAAAATATACGGTTGAAGTACGTACGTCAATGGCAGACCACGTATTGGATGAAAATGTATGCACGTGCGCACATGTTTACATCACATTTTCTAAATTGACCTACTAATATATGATCAGCTCTTTTTTGACTAGGTACATCTTTAAGGTACTCAGTTTATTTATTAACTCTGTAATATAAATCAATCGTTTAAATAAGAAGATAGGCTACCAGATGCAAATTGATTCAATCTAAAATAATTACATCCTTGTCTGGTCTAATGACGCCTAAAGCTGGCAAGTCCTTGGGTGACCAAAATAAAAAAATAGCATAAGAATCTCAATTATTATTATTCATAGTACAAGCTCTGCTTAGTTTGGGACTAGATGATGTTGTGTAAAATGTCCCAAAAATATTATTATTATTATTATTAATTTAATTTACAAAATATAAAAAAATATTATCATTGATTAAAATGTTCACTATTCCAAATATACAATATTAAAAATTTTGGTTTCCCTACAACTCTGTTTAAATTTAAAGTTGGCAATTCAGTAACAAACAACATTGTAGTGCCGGCTTTATACGTTCCTGCAATACCTACAGATTTTACAAACATATGCAATGCATTGAACACAATACCCGCGCAAATTCGACGTAGAATATCGTCGGTGGGCGTCTCCCCAGTGATGCAACCCAACTGCGATGTTCAACATCAAAAGAATATGTATTATTTTCTTGATTAATGCTGTTTCCTGTGACGTGATTGTGACGTATCTAGAGCTACATAAGTACTTACACGGCCTCATCGTTCGTAATTAAAATGTAATCTTGTGATCTTAACGGAACTTAGAACATGGCTATTAAAATTAATATGATGTATAGTCATGCTTCTAAAGCTTAGTTCATATCGTCGTGAGCTGCGTGTGCGTTAATAGACAGTAGTGTGTTTATTACCAAAACTATTCAATATAAGTAGTAGTTTTTTATATATCACGAACTTTTTTAGATTGTTTTGTATTTTTTAAAAGCACCTACTATATGGGAGAACAATGTATCCCAGATAGAAGACAAATGTAATGATATTTACATCACTAAATTTGTATGATACTTAATTCTGTATATATGTAGACTAACTGTTTCCTCCCTACGCAGTTTTACCCACCCTTCAATTAAATTTTTTTGCTCGTCTCGTAACGGACGTAGGTGATGTTAAATAGCACACAACCTTCCTCAAGAATTGGGTTATCAAAATATGCAAAAATATTTTTTAATCCCGAATTCCAGAGATTAGCCATTCAAACAAAACAGCTATAATATTTATCTACATTAAAATAACACATCGTAAAAGCCCAACGTGGCCTTTTTAACCAATATATACGTAAGGAAATAATTAATCAAACAAAGTTATAGAAAACTTTTAATGCCGTAATACCTGAAACACGTATTTGAACTTAGCCAATTACAGAGCAAGTGGTAAATGGTTGTTTAACGATATAGGAAGCTAGGGTATCCGCTCCTAATAACAGCAAACGAGATGATATTTAGCTATTAAGTTAACTTGCAAATGATATAATTACAGAACTTATAACAGTTAGCGACGATTTGTGGATTCGCGATACCATTTGAAGCCATACTGGCTTTTGGCCAACTTTGTAATTGGAAGAGCAGTAGCAGTAGTTAACGGTTGTTTTAACAGTGAAGAAAAACATGGACAAGAAACTTGCACGCCTTAACTACAAAGTGATAAGATCACTAACCATCATTGGACAGTTGATCTATTTCTTCCTCTTACCAAAACTTACGACAGAAACGAAGAACCCAGTGAAAATAATAACAACTAAAATTTCAAAGATAAAAAAAAAATATTCAAAGATAAAATCATAAAAATGATAATATTCGTTGATACAAGAGAAAAAGCAACAGTAGATGGTGGATACCATCAACAAAATCATTCACAAGGAGGATTTATGTCAGGCAGGCGGCCCGCCATAAGAAATCTAAGTCGATACTTGTCATCTTTCTAAGCTGAGTATTCACACAAAACTACTACTACTACTTTTATCTCTCTCGTGTATCCTTTCCTACACCTCTTTATACGTTCTTTCTTTCCCCTTCAGTTTCTTCAAATATTTGTTCTGTTTAATTTTTGTAACGTATTTGTCGTTTCCAATTAAGCTGTTTTCTATCATGCTACCCACACAAAAAAGAAATTAGCAGACAGCTCAACAGTCTCTTTGATACGCGCTCCGTATCACGTGATCCGTCAGTCATTCTTCATTCGGATATCTGCCAACTGTCAGAGTATAACGTTAGCTACCAGTTAATTAAGATATCGCAAAGGATAGATTATGATACTAAGAATTTAGAATGGATCAAAATTAAACTGTTCGGTGTAATCATCGCAGTTCCTTCAATTGGTGACGCAAGCAAGGCAAGAAATCTGCTAGTCTATATTATATGATGGATACATACTTTTATTTCGATGTCTAAAACTGAAATGAGGTGTCTTGGATTCAGTTCGAGATCAGCAAAAATCTTAGACAATAGAATTTACAAGAGTAGCTTGGTTGCCTTAGCTAAACCTGATTCCAAGTCAGCCCTGTGGCTAATTTTCATAAACAAATGTAAACCAAAACTCAAGCTTCTATAGATCAAATTTGTCTCTGAATTTCGTGCTTAGAGTGGTCTCTAAGCCACGTCTGTATAAGAACTTAAGATGTGATGAAGTCGTATAAAAAGCGACGCCTTTCTTCCATATAAAAAAAAATACATCTATAAATGAAGCCTATATTGTAGACATAATTAAGTAGAATCTTCAGCCCACTGAAAAGAGATCTTCTGTCTGGCATTATTAATCCCGGCTTTAAATTTTGCCGTTTATCGTAAGATGAGATCGTAAAGTGAAATGGGATGGAGCATAAAATATTTCTTTAAACAGAAATACACAATCTCTCTTAGCAATATCAGTTTTTCACTGATGAAGATTTTTATTTTACGGTGAAAGAATTTAATACTGACAAGCCTTTTTTGAATTTTCTGTACGTTCTTACTCAGCCCTCAAAATAGTTATTTACTATATCATCCACCCATATACTGTCCCACTGCTGGCAGGTCTCTTCTCAAATTGAGAAGGATTACGCTATAGTCCACCACGCTGGCCTAGCGCGGGTTGGCAGACTTTACACAACGTCGATAAAAATCTCTAAGGTCTGCAGGTTTCCTCACGATATTTTCCTTCACCGTTTAAGCGAGTGATAATTAATTATTAATACACACATGAATTCGAAAAGTCAGAGGTGCGTGCCTTGAATTTGAAGTCGAGAGCTTTGACTTGGCAGTCCAATTGCCATAAGGCTATCACTATTTACTATATAACTATTATAATATTTTTCTGACATTTGATTCTAAAACGGCTGATCTAAAGTCGTCCGTTAATCAGTTACATGTTAAAATAACTACAGGATGTTCTGCGTTCTGCTATTGATACAACTTGCAAATGCAAGTGCAATCACGCCGCTGATAAGAAGTTTACAGCAAACAACACGTGGGCGGGTCTATATCGCATCTGTTTGTGATAACATTTTCTGAATATATGTATGTCTGAGTTAACGGTCGATTAGATTAGATCTTTTAAATTTGAAGTTTGTCACAGTCTATGGCTCACGTAGACTTTATCTAAATGATCCTTTTTAGTGCTTTAAGACAAAAGTAAAATACTGACATTAACACTAAATCGTAAGAACTTATCTAACTGTACGACAATAGAGTTATTGCATTGAACTATCGTACACAAAGACAAAGTATCTCACTTCCTTAAACTTTCGCCTCTTGTTTTGGTTTTCCTACGAATCACAGAAAAAACACTTCACAAGTTCCCACGCTTCTAAACCGCGGTTGTTTTTATAATCTGTAGCGACTTGCGTCCCTTTGTTTCTATTTTAAAACTATGTTTTTGTTAGATGAAAGCGGCACCGTCATCTTGGCTTCTGTTTAAATGAGTAGTCTGTTGGTCAGTTGTTCTGAAATGTTAAATTCACAGCAGAAGATACCTTGTAATAACGTTTCGCTATCCTGAGAAATACGAATCATCCGTCAGCTAAAACGGTAACAATATTGGTAAGCAATATCCCATGGCGATGAAGGCACGTGAAGGCAAGTGCAGTTTTTAGTCGGTCGAGTCCGAAATACCTCTCCGGGTGGCGGAGGACCCATTAGGATTTGCCGTACTATAAAAAAAGGCAATAATTACCAATAACTGCGTTTTTGATCTAGTGATAATAATCGTGGATGCGCAGTCCAGGTCTTCAGCACAAGATATCCAAGTCAATACTGTTAAGTTTTACATTACATCTGGACTATAATGGGTGCTTAATTAATGGCAAAAAGCTCACGCTTATTATAACGGACATATTATAATGCCTTACTCTCCGGGGTTAGAGACCTGACAATATGTTGAAGCATTGATGAAGACTGTAACCCAATTCCGATAGCCACCTTTTTGGAGGCAAGCAACCATTTTAAAGGATCACAAATTCGATTTCTTTGTTTCTCGCACCGCACGCTCGTCGCAGCGGCGCAGGAACATTTCTTCCGCAACTACCCTCTAACACTGTTAATAATTTAATATTCTGTACGCTAATGTTATTTTTAGTACTAAGTTATATTTTTTCTGTAAGTGATTTGTTAATCTTTTGAGAAAAGAAACATCTTGAACCATAAAAGCTGTCATTGTAGATATCTACAAAATTATATTGATCGTGCATAGTTCTACACCCAATGCCACAAGCTTTCTCAAGGCGATGCAAAGTGCTAACTATTTCCTCAGGTTATCGATCCACTTCGCTGGGAACACGCCATCTGGCACTTTTTTTTTTTTTTTTTTTTTTTTATGTGATAGGGTGGGCAAACGAGCAGACGGATCACCTGATGGTAAGCGATTACCGCCGCCCATGGACACCCGCAACACCAGAGGAGTTTCAGGTGCGTTGTCGCCCTTTTAAGGGGTTTGGGCGTCCGGTATCCTCACTCACTCGACGAAACACAACGAAAACGTTATTTCACGCCGGTTTTCTGTGAGGCCGTGGTATCAAGTCCGGTCGAGCCGGCCCATTCGTGCCGAAGCATGGCTCTCCCACGGCACTTACTTGGCCATCACGTGAATATTTCGTGTATTTACTAGAAGTGGATTTTGATTTCAACATCCGCTCAACATATTTTAGTATTACGTACTTATACTGATAAGAACCAGTATTTTCTTCTTGCAAAGATTTGTAAGTTTACAAGACAAAGCTTTTTTTTTTCTTTATATGTATTTAGGTAATCAATCTAAGGCATCATCATCATCGAGAATTTTAGCTTTCTTCTTCAATTCTTCTTTCAATTCGATCTTATTCAATTTCTCTGACCGTATCTTTACCATTATCATTAAATTTGCAGCTTTTATTGTCTAGAGAACGTGTGGTGGAATCCTACCAATAACACGCATGTATTATACCTATAAATCTTTAACAGATTAAGAACGAGGAAGCACAAGCCAAAATATATGCAAACCGTGACATACGAGTACTATCGAGACACAAAAATATGAAGCGATACAACAAAGGGTATTGTGCACACGATATCTCGATCATGATACAATCGTGAATCATAAATTTCATCATTGACATTGTGTTCAACAGTTTAATCATTGTCACTAAAAATAATACAATGTCACTACATCGTATTTTTCGCAATTTTTACTATTATCCGGGGATTCTTGATAGGTAAAAAGTGAAAATCAGACTGGTTTAAAATAATATCAGATAGAAGAAGATTATGGTGACTGGTAATATATGACATACATCTACGGCCACAAATTAACTTAGAAACAAAAGATTTTTTCATCCTGTTCGTGCTGCGATAATAATGTAATTACATTATAAAACGGCAATTACATAAGTTAAAGTTACTATAAATAAATCTAGTTTAAGACAGATAGTATCATCCATTGCGTGAACCATTGTAAATGCCTAAGACCCAACCGAATGGAAATGATAGATAACGACATTCCGGTAAAACTACAGCCAATGCTTGATGTAATCTCAGTTATTATGGAACACGGTTTCAACTAAATTAGCCTGTCTGATTTTAAAATGATTGTGTACTCTATTTGTAGACTACACTATGTCGTAAACAAAATTATGCGTTGTGCCAAAATGATAAACAAAGAATATTTGCGACACCATTCACTGGGAATGTTTGTTGTCGTAAAAATTCGGTCAGGTGGCAACAAAAAATGTATGAAATGCACCGTCAACTGTCTGTCCGTATGAATCAACTCTTTATGATTGGTTTGATACGAAACTAGTTACTCGGAATATTTAGAACTGGTTTTTGCTATATTACTTACAATTTCAATAACGTTATCTATTTTCCTCATTTTGTCATCATTTTTACTAATTGAAATCGAACGAAAGTTAAAAATCTATAATTAAAGTGACAGAATTTTAAAGAATACAAGAGATTGAAGCAGAGATAAAGATAATTGAATTAGGTAATGCATGAGATAGAAAGCAAAATAAATAATGGAACAAAAGTGTAGCAGCGTAAGGAGAGCGCAAGTCACCGTAGACAAAAGAATTGTTTAATGGGCACGATCAAAGAGATAGTGCAGATTTTAATATGGGCCTAATTTAAACAGCAAGAGAATAGCGTTATCAAACACTTGTACCAGACACATCATTAAATCGTTTAGATTGCATTTATTACGTATAGTTTCAATAATTTTAGCAAATTAAAAAAGCAAACATTTGACGATATCGTCATGCTATATTGAACTAATTTCAAAATCAAGGGTAAGCATAGACTTGCACGATAATCAGAGCAACTTGTGATTAACTAGATTTTCATACAACAGACTTATAAGTATTGATACTTATAAGTCAATAATAACAGACTTATAAGTATTGATACTTATAAGTCTGTTGTACTAGAAAATCCAACAGATAACGTCGGTCGTAGTCGAAGATATAATTCACGAATTCCATAGGCGATGAAAATAATAATCTTATTTATTCAAAAATAGAATTAAAAACTTCAGAGATTAGAGATTAATGAATGGTTCTTTAATGACCTTCCTTAAATCGCTGCCTCTTATAGCTCAGTCCATGACGATTTAGTTTGGTCCGATACAACGATAGAGCACAATCGGTTACGAAACTAAACCGATATCATCGCACTTTCAAGATGTTTTGATGACGTAGCACCTCAGTCGGCTAACAAAAACTTTGGTTACGTAAACCTACAGCTTTATCGATCAGCTTTCGTTTCAACTGTATATCCTTTGACAGTCATTAGTGGAAAATAGAATTTGGAACGGGGAACGACATAAATCATGGTGCTATATTTGTGGGCAACACTGGCGTTAATGGCTTGAAAGTACTAGGGATAGTCAACAAAAGCCACGTAGATTAATAATAAATCAAAATCACTAACCTTCTTTGTGAATTTTCATGGTATGGTAGTGGTACCAGTCAGTAATAGCTTGTCCAATTTTCTTAAAAGCACAGAACTACAGACTATTTATATTTGAATGGGCCATTATTGTAAATACTATCAAATCATTCATCATCATAGCAACGAAGTAATACCATAAATATAAATCAGATCAGATTCATTCAGATTAGCTACTGATAAAGGTCTAAATAATAAAGATTCATAAATATATTATACACATTCAATACAAACGGACGCGGGTTGCATATAATCGGACCTTGTGGATGTCTATTGAGGAGGCCTTTATTCAGTACTTAGTGGAACTCTTTTGGCTGAGATTATTAATTAAAACATTCAAGTGTGTGGTACTTTAAGAAATCCTAATGACCGCGCGAAGCAGCGGCTGTACTATTAGGTACTCTTGGATTGCTCAATATATGGAGCTGAGGTATTTTTGTGATTGTCTATACCAAAATGAGTATATCAAGTTTGCAAGCAAAATTCTTTCACGGGAATCCTTTTATCGCAATTTACAAAATAATCTCAGTGCGAACAAAGCGAAACTGATTTGAATTACCACTTTTAATTGACAAAGCCTTCACACTTTTCTGGAGAAGGCGCATGCCGGAACTCAACTGATTTCTTTCCTGCAAAGATAACGCTCTAAAGAACTTGTTTAAAAAAGCGACAGTTCCGTCGGGTCCACTGGGGTGTAACATAATCGTATTACGTCACACCAACTATAAAAACCAGTTGAGGAACTTGAAGATCATGATACATGCCCAGAAGCTGGGTTGGGTATAAATTTGGTGGAAATAGTGTGCAAAAGATTGAATAAAAGAAGACCTACCTGATAAAAATAACCTTTTGAAAGAGTTTAGATGATAATCAATGAAAAGAATGAAGGATATATATAAATACAGAAAATTCTACGCCGTTTGACGTAATATATTGCTTTCATCCCACAGACATTTTCTACTTCGGCGAACAACGTATAGGTACCTAACTCAAAGCAACCATAATCTAGAAATAAAGTTAAAATATCACTTGTAAAATATAGCACGTTCCGTTTTTAGTTTATCAACCCACGTGACAAGTAACACGTGACTGTGGACATGCTCACACGTAATAATGTCTCATTCACACTTCAACAGTAATTTTTAAGGTCAAGTCCACAACAATCTCACAGTTACTCCAAGTCGTTGACGTTAGTTGCACGAAGATTAACTCGCCCACTCATTCAAAGTTTATACACAAATCTATTGACAAAACACAAAACCAAATATTGACATAGCGTTCAAGATTAATTTCTCGTTGAAAACTGGAATTTAATACACACACACGCACGAAGTGAGAAAATACAGAAGGTTGACTTTAAGATAGCAAAATTACGTGCACAGAGGCTGTCATTTAATTTTATCGTAGTGGTAGCGACTACTAATGTGTTCGTTAGATTGGTATGTGGGGAACAAGCCTTCTGTACTTTGATGTTGTGTGGTTTATGTGAAGGCGGCGCGCGCGCACGGTAGCCAGTCGTGACTCACGCTAAGCGGCCACATGGTAATGTGAACATGTTAATTGCTAAAGATTCGAGCCTATCTCATAAATCCCTTTGCGTGGGTAGACATTTTTGGAATACCGGCACTATAGCATCTAATAAGAACGATTTGATGATTTTTTCGAAACACATTCATTTTTATGTATGTATGTAGTCGTTACACAGGAAACAACTTTTGGTCAGACTTCAAAAGTCTAAACCTTAAAATACAAAGCCCAAAGCAATAAAACCGGTCTTATCATAACGAACTTTGTTTTTGTCAGTTTGCTTACATCGATTTAGTTAATCAATGTAAACAAACTGACAAAAACAAAAACAGATAAGAGCCGTTAAAATATAAGACGATAAGTAGCAAGGGAAAACAAAACAGACGACAAGATATGCAATTTAAAAACCAGAAGTGAAGCAGCTGACAGGAATATTACATGTTACAAAATTATCTTAGTGACATAACAATAAGATAATGAACATTATGGAATTCCATTAATCTGCGAGACTTGTTGAAAAACGTTCTGATAACTACACATTAGTAGAAGTTAAAGGTTATGCAAATATTGGGATAGCATTAAAAGATAGAGGTACGAGTGTGCGTTTTTAAGTTCGCGGAATGAGAGGGTTGGAGGGGGGTAATTAGGCTCATTAGGATCGTAACGTGTTCAGTTACTCATAATTAGTATAAATACAAGGTTTCATTGTTATTAGACAATTAGTCTTTGAGCTATCGTCAACCAAGCAACCTAATCGGGAGTGAAAAGTAAAATATGGAAAAAATCGAATATCGTGCCGTTATAAAGTTCCTTACCAAGCAAGGAAAATCTGTTGCGACCATAATGAATGAGATGTCATTGGTTTACGGCGACTCTTGTCCAGGAAAAACCATGGTGTACAAGTGGCACAGTTTATTTAAACAAGGAAGGGAATCCCTTGAAGACGACCCGAGGCCGAGCAGGAACATCGAGGTGACCACGCCAGATCTTATCCAAAAAGTCGAAAAAATTGTACTCGACGATGCTCGACTAAAGAAGAAACAACTCGCAGAAATGGTTGGAGTATCCGATACAACCATTTTTAATATCCTGCACGATCATCTTGGCATGACTAAGGTCAGCGCAAGATGGGTGCCGAGAATGCTCGCGCCACCGCAAAAGCAACAGCGCGTAGAGTGTTCACGTGCATTTTTGGACCTCTGTAATGAAGACAAGGATGGTGTATTGAGTCGAATTGTTACTGGAGACGAAACTTGGGTTCATCATTATGAACCTGAGTCGAAACAAGACTCCATGCAGTGGCATACAAAAGGGCACAGCACCTCCCAAGAAGTTTAAAGTGTCACAGTCAGCTGGGAAACTCATGGTGACGGTCTTTTGGGACTCAGAAGGAATATTATTAATCGATTATAAAGATAAAGGTGTTTCTATAGCCGGAGAATACTACGCTTCAATATTAGAGCGACTAAAAGAAGCCATTAAAGTGAAAAGACGGGGAAAATTGACGAAAGGTGTGCTGCTTTTGCACGACAACGCGCCCGTCCACAAGAGCCGCGTTGCGTTGGCTGCCCTGCATAAGGTGGGCTTCGATATTTTAAATCACCCACCCTACAGCCCAGACCTGGCCCCCAGTGATTATTACCTCTTTCCAAAAATGAAAAAAGAGCTTCGTGGTAAAAAATTTACCACCGATGATGAAGTCAAAGAGGCAGTTTCGGCGTATTTTGAAGACAAACAGAAAACATTTTTTTATGAGGGTATAAATAAACTAATTGAAAGATCTGAAAAATGTATCCGTCTTGCAGGTGAATATATTGAAAAGGAAAAATAATTTGGTTTTTTAATTTCCACCCTTTATCCCCCATTCCGCGAATATAAAAACGCTCCCTCGTACGGGTCAGTATTCAGAATCAACTATACAATATTTTATACATATGTTGCATTTTTATCAGAAAAATACCTGAGATAGATCTATCTAGAACACAAGATAGCAAGCAATATTTACCCGTCACGTCTACATAAACATATTAGATCTCAAAATTTCACCTTATTATTTTAAGGACTTTTAATTCCAACGTGGCCAACTTCTTCCATTCATTAACAATTGCAGATTTCATTTACAATTTCTTCCATTCATTAACAATTGCAGATTGTTATTGCCAAGGTAGACTGAACTTTATCATCTTGCACATTCATCTAATCGGATATTTTCTATCAAGCACCAAGTATGTCTGTCTGAATGTCAATGTTTTATAACTCATATGTTCTTCTAAATCTCACCATTGTTATCGGTAAGAGATCATAAACATTAGGTACGACATTGTCACGACCGAAAGTGGATGCCAGCGTTTAGTCGCAGAGGTGGATCATTTCAAACCAGAAATGGACGAGCTATTGTGATGTCAGGCGCACGCCGCGATCCAAGCGTGGTTCCTGGCGATAAATCTACAACACCGTTAAGCTAAAAACACAATTGATGGTTAAAAAAAGTGATTTCGATTTGAAATGCAACTCATTTGAGACACCTGAAATGTTTGGGGCAGACTTTCAAAAATACTTTAATTGTTCTCCTAACTTTCCTCAAGCCTAAGAAAGCGGTTCGGACAGAATTTAAAGATAATAACCTTAGGTCTTAATGTTATTTGATATCTTCGGGTATTTCTACAATTTTAATGGCAGTTATTTTTATAGTCACAAGAGCATCAACCAAAGACTGAGCTGTCCAATCAAACAAAAAGCTTACTTATCAAGCTAAACTTTTACCTATCATGAGATACACGTCATACAAAATGCACACTCGGTGGACCTCTGACACTGCGCGCACGCGTGTGCCTCGGGCAGCGTTTGCGCACGATTTTAGGTCAAGGCAGCACTCGCCAGGGATCGCAAGAAGATTATTACAAATTGCACTCCGCTGCAGTCACTACGGCCCCTTTTAGTCGTTCCAACAATGTTCAATATCATTTAAATTGGTGTTGTATAAACTTGTCTAGCTTGACGTAAAAGATAACCTGATGAAAAACAGAAATCATGTTGCAGGTGAATTTATTACAACGATGTATATTATTTTAGGTGCTTATGGCTTTGTGTTAAATTATTAAGAGAACAATTGGCTTCGTCGGAAGGTCAAGCAAATGTAAACTATTGCTAAAAGGGAACCTATTCACATGGAATTAACTGATATTTATGGTACTACGCAGATTATTAATGACGAAAGGAAAATTTGTTAACTGTTTAATCTTTACATGAAATACACAAATGATGCTGAAGCATAATCATTTTAAAAACGTTTTTAATCTCAAAGAAGTATACATTTACACAAATTAGAACCATTACGACTTGAACAAGGGCATCTGTAACGACCACATGAACTCATGAAAGATTTCATAAGAGAAGTAAATATTGTTAACGTGAAATTGATTGATGTTATCGTAATGTGAAAAACACGAATTTATTTACAGTTGTTGCTGGCAGCTTTTCAATACCAGTGATTAAGCTATAAATTCAATCATGCAAACCTTAAAAGAACATTATTGCTGAGATAAATCAGGCTGTAGCATTTACAAGATCTGAGATAATAGTTGAATCAGAGGTTGATTCAGTAGTTGTAATGATAACAATTGGCGTCATGGGAATGGTGAATGGTCGTGATCTTCTCGATGGATTTGTTGTTAACGTGGCAACGTGGCTTCGAATGATGAGTCCTTGGCAATTATTGAACTGCAGTTGGGACTGTTACTTTTTTAGAATTGCAATGTAGTCTATTGGATGCATGTTTGGTGCTTTATATAATTATATGGAGTGACTGCCTCATTAGACTAGTGGTCTTAAGCGCGACTGCTACGCTGGAGGTCCTGGGTTCGATCCCCAGGTCGAGCAAAGTGTTATTGGGTTTTTCTATGGAATTCTCAGTAGCAGCTCGGAGTCTGGATTTGTGCTCGGTTAATGTAAATAGGCTCGCCCCTATTACATGGGACCTAAACATACCGGCGAAATGTGGGTGTACATTAGTACACCTCTGCTTAACCCTTCGGGGAATAAAGGCGTGATGGTATGTTATGACTTTATCTTTGCGATAAAAATTTAGAGTGGGATGGAGAACTTTGAACTGCATACAAAGATTGTTATTTGCTATAAACCAATCAAGTCTTGAGCATGTTTTATTAGAGATGTTTGTATATAATGTACAGTTCTTAGTCTTAATCATAATCAGATAAGAAAACTAAAACACACTTTTATATTCTACATGATGCGATAATATATTATTGTCTCCTTTTTTAATAAAACAATGGTTATTTTTATTTTACACTTTGCATTGTACAGACAGCTATCCAAAACTGTCAAATTTGCCCAATTGAATATGAACCTTATTGCTTGATGTGCTGGCATCAAGCTACCCAAATCTGACAAATTTATTTGATAGATTTTCAACTATAATGCATAGCAATAAGGTTCATATTCAATTGGGCAAATTTGACAATTTTGGATAGCTTGACCTGCTGGCGTCTATACTTTCACTGAGATCAATTTCTATACCTACTGTTTAAACCTTGATAATATTATATTTTATAATTATTTAAAAAAAAAACTTAATTATTTATCATTATTACTTATAAATAAAAAATTAAAATCTCTGATAGTTTGACACCGTAAAGAAACATGCCAAAACTGACTAAAATTATATTATTCTAAGAGAACCCTAAATACGTCAAGTGCTAACTTAAAACATAACATTACCTTTAAAATATATGACAGTTGTGTGACAGTACATTAAATTATGGGGGATGCACAGTACAATTTAAATGGTGGGTTCCGTGGGAACAAAGACAACAGGTGATATACGAACATGTGTCGTCATGGATCGTGAACTCACACATACAGAGAATTGGATAGAAGGCTTACACACAATCAAAATAAAGCTATAGACGGAATGCGTGCGTGAATCGAAAAGGTCTTGTGGTTCTACCAATGCACAGTTGAAAAACATTGCCAGGTACCAGAGGTCTCTGGCATTTAGCTGTGCTTTTTGGGCTTTTCACTACCAACAACGATTGTTATAGGTGCTCTTATGAAAACCGGGACCGACGGCTTTACGTGCACTCCTAGGCAAGGATGTGTCCTTGACCTTGCAGATCCATTGAATAGCTTAGTTATTACTTAGGAACGAGCCGTTCGTAGTGGCAATAAATAAATGCTTCATGTACAGTGGCCAGCACATCAAGCTACCACAAACTGTCAGATTTCTTTGATTGATTTTCCACTTTAACACAATACAATAAGGTTCATATTTAATTGGGAAAATTTGACGGTTTTGGATAGCTTGTCCTACTGGCGTCTGTACTACAATGATGGAAGAGGATACCTTAATGCTATATGCATCGTTTAGACCATGATCATGAGAACAATGAACCTTCTTACTTTAATAGTGTAACATTGACGTGACCATGCTTTTCAAGGGGACATTCCAACAGTCGGAAACTTTTGCGGGAGGGTGAGCGCTGGAGTGTGTCCCCTGTGCCAAAGGGGGCTCGAGCTATGCAGCTTTTGGAGTTCTGTCCTAATAACCTTATGAAACATTCATAAAATGTCGTCTGCGGAATTAATAACTTTATTTTGCACACACAAGTTGTTGAATAGACAAAATATGTAACAAAAAAAGGGACACACTACACTTAAATGTGTAAGCAGCAAAAAAACGAAAAAGGTTAGAGGTCTCGCCAAGTTTAAAAAGTCTCGAGGGGACAGCAAAAATAATCCCGATCATGTGTCACAGTCAAAGCGATTAGCCGACGACGGTAGCTATTTTTTTTGCGATAAATAAGATTGATGAGTAAAGAGACAAAATGTAGATAGTTTTTCGGATAAACTATAGCTGCCCATAAACGTTTATTACTATTTTGTTTGTTTCTTTCGTTCAACTGTCATTTGGTGTTTGACAGATCAGACACAAATTGTTACGTTGTGTGACACGCGTTTACAAAGTAAGCAAAGGTAAAATAAAATGTCGGATGTCAGTTGTTTAATTTGTTAAAAAAAAAAGTGCTCTTATGTATTTTCTGAAGTTCAAAAACAAAAGATATATACCTACGCTGATAGGTCAAAATAAAATAAAAATACTATTATTGTATTCAAGATTTTGAAACTGTTCTATGAAGATTTTTCCAAACAAGCATGGAGGTTGTCTATTGGAGAATAAAACCGTTCACTTTTTCTGTTCATTTAATATCACATTAGAAACAGCGCTTATTCACCCCAAACGTCGCAGAATCTAACAACCAAAACTAATGTCCAGAATCTGAAATCGTCCATAAGCGAATCCCGTGAGAATGATCCGAGATAATAACTTATCGCCATTCTCCAAAGGGTGTAAGAGGGAGCAATCTCCGCCCTATACGTCCAACAATACGAACAATGGGCATGCGCGCTGTATTGTGCGAATTTGGCAGATATTTTTTTTATTTTTTCGAACAAAGCACGGTTAAAGAGCGTGTCACGCTTTACGAGCAATAACAATGTGGTGATGAAATTAATCATCATTTTGATGGCACGGACGTTTTGCATCATCCACTTTTGAATTTCACTAAGTTTCTTAACCGTTTAAATGTTATACAACTGGCTTTATTAGGATAACCTGTCTCGCAGAATCATTAATGTGGAGATTTTGCAATTTGTAATAGAGACTATAACAATGGGTAATTATGTTTCTGTTTTCCACTAAATTGGTATAATTGCAGCGACTATGACTTTCAGTGAAATTAAAAGTGTTAGATTAAATATTATTCCGGAAATGAAATCAAACTTTGTTCTGGGCTTTTCATAACACTAAAATTATGTTTTCATAAAAAAGTTATTATACTATTTTATGCACTTCAATATATATTGCGCAATTAGGTAGGTACATAGTGTGTTTCCTTATTTATGACTATAACTACATTGCGCATACAGTGAGCATGACTCGATGATTCAAATAATGAAGCTGAAAATTGCATTTTCTCTCAGTCTTTAATAAACACATCATGCTGCGGCCGCTTTGTGCCATCGGATGCACGCTCCACATATCTGCACGTGACCGGCACGCGCCCTCCGGCCCTCCCACCCTCCGGGAGGGAGAAGAGGGACAAGCCCTTGGCAACTCATGTGTTGCCCCAGCAACTATGTTTTCCCGGTTACTTAGGAATGCAGGATGTGCACCCCAATTATTTGCAAGCTTTGTAAATATGTACATGGAATTATGTCGCTTTGAAAATAACGGGTCCGCATTTTCTTACATTCGTTAAAGACAATACAAAAAGTATATACATTAAAGAGGTTTTTTTAAACTTTATTTAAGAATGATAGCTTAAAGAAACTGTACTCTTTTTTGGTAAATACAAATTCTTCTTCATCTTATAAAAATGTACAAGTATGCGCAGAAAGGAACGTAGTTTTATTTCCTTGTCTTTTATTCGCACAAGTGTCAGAAAACAGTTTCTTTGTATCTATTTGTGTTACACAATTTACATGAAATTGTTGACTAGTGATATTTTCCAAAAAATAGCGTGACTGATAACGGCATTGAATGAACGAATGTTTCGGATACGACTTATCATCAACTAATACAATTTATCAAATTCTTGAAGACTGTATTTCCGCTTTAATTTCTTGAAATTATTTTCTTTGTGTACATCTTCCTTATTGGATGTGAAAGTGCTAGAAAAACTTAATTATATACAGTTGTCAATATTTAAAAAAATACATGACAATATTTACAGTAGATTATAGTTCGAACTAGGTATATTAGTGCGAGTATAGATACGGGTTATCACTGCTTATTAAAGCCTAGTGGTATGACCATTGGACTGCCAAGTCGAAGGTCTCGAGTTCGAACCCAAGGCCTCTCCAAGACCTCTGACTTTTCGAATTCATGTGCGTATTAATAATTAATTATCACTCGCTTAAACGGTGAAGGAAAACATCGTGAGGAAACCTGCATATCTTAGAGATTTTCTCGACGGTGTGTGAAGTCTGCCAACCCGCACTAGGCCAGCGTGGTGGACTATAGCCTAATCCCTCTCAATATGAGAGGAGACCCGTGCCCAGCAGTGGGACAGTATATGGGTTGATGATGATAGTTCGAAATTTGTTTAATATGTTGACCCTTAGTATTTTTCATTTAAATGTAAACCTATTTGTCTAACTTCATGGACTGTTAAACGCATAATATAATAGTCACAACTATAGAAAAGCTTCACTAAAGCTATAAATAATAGTTCGCACATCGATTTAACTAATCCTGCATAGACAATATTTAAACCCATGTGGATTTATAGAGAATCTCCTAGCTTTATAAACGCGATGAAATACGTAAGTTATCACCTTATAAATTTTGTCTACTATTGTAATAAAATAGCCAATAAATTGTCGCACTATGGTCGTATAATATATAGCTTTAATACAAGAGGGGATCTCAACCCTTCAATTTTCAAAAAGTTGTTTCTGTGATCTTTAGAAAGTTTGTTGACTATATTCAAATAATGTATAATGTTTAAAAAAAAATGGTCGTTTTAGATCAAATTTTAATACAGGTAAACCATGGTTTGTATCGTAAACGTCTGTTTATGATACGATGGTATACATGGCCTTTAATATTGCTGTTTTGATATTTTTTTTATGTAATTTATTTTATTTATTCGGTAGGCAGGCATTCGGTATTGAGTTCAATATATTTTGTCTCGATTTTTTACTGTATTAGTTAATACATAGTTCCTAACCTATATAGGTTAGGAACTATGTAGTAACGTATTTATGTAGGCACAAAGTGTTAAATGTATATACATATATATGTATATACATTTAACACTTTGTGCCTACATATTTCACAACAAGTCTTTGTAAAATGTCATCAAATTTCCATCGATGTGGGTAGAGGTGCACGAGGGTGACTTTAGCGATGTCGAATCGATGCAACACATGCAATATTTAATTATAAAAGGGGTGAACATAGGGGAGGGGTCCAGTGATTGTATTTGCATAATAAAACCGAAATAACAGACTTTAAAGGGAGGATGCACTATTCATTTGGGTATGTACCTTTATAATACAAAATCAATAGGAGAAAACTATCAAAATGAATGAATTTGAGAATATATAATTTATTGAAGTTGAAAAAACCCCGTAATAAATTATATTTATACGGCACAGACTAGACCCAATTAAAATCGCTTGAGAGTGAGAGATGTTATATACAGTATTGATTTGTTTTACTTTAGTTAAAATTGGTTTGTTCCGTTTAATTAAAGGAAATATTACAATTTATTGAATTTAATCACTATCATACATCATCAAACACTCCAACAATAAGATAATGAGGTAATTTTACCACATACTCAAAGAAGTAACGGAGAGATTGAGATCGCAATTTATTATATGAAATAAACTACCTATATGTATTTGCTATTAAAATTCAATACATCAGCAAGTAATATTGTATGTACAATTTGTTTTTATTGCATGTCAATAGGACATAATGTTCCACATTCAAACGTAAAGCTTAATAGTATAGCCGCTACACACTCGCCGAGTGCAACGGAAGCGTCGCGTGCGCACCGACTGCAATTAACTTCAACCGCATTGTATCCTGTCGCGCAGGCGCGGGACTAACTGTACCACGCCTATAGTTACGTGTTGGTACATTAACACATCGATAATTAATTGCTAAGCGACTATAGATAATCTAACATAAAATACAAATACCGAATATTACGGAAAAAAAACTGTAAAACCTCTAGTGTAATCATTTGGAGACTTTCCTAAAAGAATATTTTTGGCCAAAGGATGTCGTGTGTCGGCGTTTTCTCGAGTGGCTACATGACACTACGCGTAGTAAGCATACCATAGTAATGTTACCTCGATAATATTACGTATATCTATTTATATACATAATTACAAACTATTTGACAAATACGCTAGCGTCCACTGCTCACAAACTGCTGTATATCAGCAGTTTGTGAGCAGTGGACGCTAAAACAATTTAATATAAATATTTGCTGTTTTCTTCAATCCAAAGAAAGTTATGTTAAGTTTAAAGGGTATTTTTGTCATAGATATATACAGACGCCTTTCTAAGACAAGCATTGTTGGTATCTCATAGATGTGTAATAAAAACAATGATTAAGTAATGTCTGCACTGCACAAACCGCTCCCAAGAGATTTCCGAGATGGATATTATGAAATCAAAATGATTAAGCTAACTCACGAAACACAATAATAAGTAACATTGATAATAATCATAATAAGAGAGGAACAAAGACTCAACAACGAATGTTTTTAAATAATAATTGTCAATGCTTAGGTGCAGGTGTTAGAGAATGCTCCAAGATTCGCATGACAACGTGCGGTGCCGATGAGAAGGAAAACGAACCCGAGTCATATACAGGGTGGAAGGGACATCGACGCGCAACGGCTTACCATGACTTCAGTACATGATTCTGGACCCCCCCTGGAATGCTTGCTTGGAATTTTTCGTCACCTTCTAGATGGACTCCCCAAGTCAACTGCAGGCTACACAACAAGATACAAAAAGAAGGCCGAGAGAGAGGTGAATACTTCTCTCTCCTGTTCCACTGCCTCCAGCGCAAGAATTACTATTACTTATATACAACAAATACCATCACGGAGACGTAGAGAAACCATTTTACTTTTTCATAAAACTTATTCAACCTTGGTGAGGAGTCGTTAGCTAAAAGGTGTACTCACATTACAAAACCAAAGCACTCACGAGGGACATGTGAAGGACCTTTAATATTATATTTTAACCTTGACTGACTTCCACGTGTGAGTCCAGTCTATAATTTTGTTGGGCTATAAAACATGGCCAGTGCTAAGTATAACGGTTTTACACCTAAGTAAACAGCCATCCCACTTAATGAGCAAAACGGGTCACCAGCTCCCAAAGGAAGCACCGGAGTGGAAAGTTGTGAGGACATTCCGTTATAACAAAGGGTTAAAGGTCATTTTCCCTTGAAGGTGAATCCTTAATAAAGCTAAATTGGGAAAGTTGTGATATGTCTATATAGTTAGTAGGTATTTTATAATCGTGACGTATGTGAAATTTATAATTTTAGCATGATATTAATGTTTGAAGATAGTACTCGTATATTAGATCTCGATTAAGAATCTAACCAATCTAATCTTCTCTGAAATGATGTGTAAAATAATTATTAATAATTTATTATCCTTTTAACGGTGAAGGAAAACATCGTGAGGAAACCTGCATGCCTGAGAGACTTTCTCGGCGGCTTATGAAGTCTGCCAAACCGCATTAGGCCAGCGTGGTAGACTATATCCTAACCCTTCTTATTCTGAGTGAGTGAGACCCTTGGCCACAGTGTGACATAAAAAGGGTTGATGAAGATTTAATGAAAGATATAATTACTGAAAAAAGGGCCTCTTGTAACGTAATAACTTTTGATCTAAAAATATGTATTAATTTATATTTAAAACTTTATTTATTTATATACATACTACAAAAAGCTGTTAGTTAAATGAAATTATCGATAAATCAAAGGTTTCACCTTGAAAATGAGAGGGCCTGCAATAATAACAGTCCGTTCAATAAATCTACGATTCATTTGAATAGTTGTTAACTAATTTGTATATTCTGTGGCCAGTCCTGTCCCGCATAATTTGTAGCCCGCATGTCAACGACTCGACTGTGATTCAATGGAAATTGAATAAGTGGAGAGCGATTGTGGACCTCGATAGAGTACTCGATAACAAGATAATGTGAACGTAGTGGACAGCATTCCGATTCTATCGACAAGGTTGCAATAGAAAAATAGCGGGCATACCGAATGGCGCATAGTTGTGATGAAAGATCAGTGATAAGAAATATCTAGGCGGTTTCCTTCTTAGTGTACTGGCCGTAAGCTCGACGCTTGAAGTCATGGACTCACTTCCCTGGCACTGCTTTGTTTGCGAACAAAACATTAAGCTATATGCATAGCAATTATAGCGAAAAAGAAGCACAACAGACGGGATGAACTAACAATCGTCGTTAAGGAAGATTAATTAACATTAATATTTTATTTGAACCACATAGCCTAATAAAAAGCAATAAAAAGTCATTAGCAACCATAATCTTGGGCAATCAAGAGCAAATATATTCGTCCGCATTTCGCCCGTTCTCCTTGACATTCGATCGATCGTGCAATATCAAACGCACTCTTTCTCATCTATTTTCGCAGGTGGGAGAGAGATGAAAATATTGAACTGCTTAACGGTGCAACGAGTGACGATTTCAATTGGCAAAGTGGATCCGTTCTAGAGTTCATTAGGTCAATGGCAGGTTATATTTGAAATACTTGGAGACTTCCATAGGATTTGAGTTGATCATGAGAAAGGAAAGAGAATCTATATTTATCCTCTGTCATTATCTGTAGCTTTGAATATGGAAACCCGAATTTATTTTGGAATCTTACGTCAGATTCAAGTACCAAATTAAAAATTTACCAACCTGTAATAATTTCTTTAGCAAAACGCTGAGCATAACAAATTAAATAAACAAAACTTCTGTCGTGACCTCGTAACAGGACTTAAAATGTCCTCCATTCTTAGCAGAGAAAGTGAGCAGTAAAAAACATAGACCTGAATACATGTTCTGCATATCAATCGATGTGTAAAGATTGATAGAATGATTGATAAGCTCCCGAACACTATGGCTGGCAGGCTCATAATGACATGTCGGGTCAAACCGCGATACAATCTGACATTGCGTGATACTTGGCCGAGAACTTGACTTTGAGATAGGGTTGCAACACGGTAATTTGTAGCCGAAATTACCCAGATTTAAAACAAGATACTGGATAGAGAATCTTGTGTATAATTCGGATTTAATCTTCCATCCATGACCACTGTTACTGATGAACAATTCTAGACAAATTGACAAAAATTAATTGATAAACACTAAATGTTCATGTTAACGCTGATGTACATTTAAATTCAGGACAGTTATATGCTGATGACTTTAGATACGATTACTGAATTTTAAAATCATTTTGACTGCACGTTAAATTGTGAGTTAGATTCTCACCCGAGAGGCCGAAACAAATCTTTGTGTGTTCGACAGATATTTGTTTTGATTCTGATTGTAGTTTGTGTCCGTTAACTATACGTTTTTGAAGTCCCGCGCGACAGGGTTTGTTCCTTATTGCGGGAACTGCCAAAAGAAATAAGCATAAACTAGCAGCCTAACTTTGATTGACAACCCTAAAGAATTATGAAAACCCAATTCATAGAAACGAATTTACACGATACAGTATCGTTCGTTTTTTTATTGAAACTATAACTTCTGTTACTTGGCTTCGCGTCAAATCTTTCTTGTTTAAGCGTTACACGTTATTCTAGAAATGTCGGAAGTTCTGTATGGTTTAGTGGTTATAAAATCTGTCTACATTTATCCTAATAATTTCTAAATGTTGTAAGAGTGAAATATGGAAACAAGTTTATCTTATGAGGGGTTTAATTGTAATATGATATGCATGCAGTATGCACCTTATTTAAGTATTATATCCATTGTCTAGTACCCATAGTACAAGCTCTGCTTAGTTCGGGACTAGATGGTGTGGTGTAAAGATGTCCCAAAATAAAATATTATTATTATTTAAATATAGATGTGAAGCTAAAATTCATTGACGCAGGTAGTTTTTTGGCGTAGCAGTTCAATAAAATTTCCGTAAAATGTTACTTAAAAGTAATCGTAACTTTTACATAAAGAAACAATCAACATTTCATTCATTATCAATCCATATACTGTCCCACTGCTGGGCACGGGTCACCTCTCCCATAATGAGAGGAATTTGGCTATAGTCCACCACACTGGCCTAGTGCGGGTTGGCAGACTCGATAGATAATCTCTAAGGCATGCAAGTTTCCTCACGATGTTTTCCTTCACCGTTTTCATAATTAATTATTAATACGCACATTATTTCGAAAAGTCAGAGGTGGGTCTTGGATTCGAACTCGAGGCCTTTGACTTAGCAGTCCAATGGTCATATGCTATCATATGACCATTGGACTATCTATGCTATCACTGTTACTCCGGTTAATTGACCCCCCTTGAACCTATGTACACCCACACTCTTACAGCCATGTTTTTATTATAGCAAACTACGGCCTTATTTGCCCAATCTTAAAGAAGACCCGTGCCCAGTGATAGACATAAGCCTAGAAATTACAAACCTCCGAGAGGAAACGTTGTGTTGGCAATGGGGGGACTTTGACCCATATACCTACCAACTCAACTATTCCTCTTTCGTTTTACAGAGTCGGCAACACAAGTGATACCCCTGGTGTTGCAAGCGTCTGTAGGTTATGGTAACCGCTTACCATTAGGTGGGCCACACGGCCCACACACGGCCCACACGGAGCACACGCTTGTTTACCACCTTAGTGGTATATAAAAAATAATCTATTTTTACAACTCCACGTTTGACTCACAACCATGTAGCCGATCCTAGTATTAATTATTATTTGATAAAAGAGTGAAAATATCGGGCTCAAGAGTAGTAACGGTGTCCGCGTCGCGTCCCGCTGCGACCGTGACACGACTAATTGACGCGACGTTTCAGTCGTGTCGTGTCGCGCGTGACCGGAGCGCTTCGTGCGGAACATCTATGTAAATGCGACTGAAACTTGACTTGTTGCGTTGTACAACTGATAATATTAGACTCGACCAACATAAATTCCAAAATATAAGAATTTTACTGAAATAACTTAAAAATGACAGCCACCTTGAGCCAGCCTGTCTTTGAGAAAAGCTCTTATTTTTGTTTAAAAAACGAGGCTCCCACTTACTGATAAATTTATAAATAGTTAAAAAAGAACATAAACATGGAATCGATGGAATCTATCTTAAACGAGAACAAAAGACTAGCTCCATCTAAAAATAGAACAAACATTCTTGTTAAATAAACTATAACATCAACCGAAGTTTTATAATCTGTGGCTTTACGAGTATCTATGTTTATACCAAGAAAAAGAAACGCAATTTTCCTCAAAGCTTTCGAGATAACTTCGCAAAGAACAAAAACAAACTGAGCTCATCTGATAAGAATACTGTTATGGTAATTTGACATCTATTTTCTGGTGTGTAAAATTCTAAATGCAAAACAATAGAGACAAGGTAAAGTAGTCGCTGTAAATAACTTGGTAAGGCGGAAATGCTATGATTTGCATTCGTAGGGCAGTAAATAGCGCACAATAATTCAAATTTATGCGGAAGAGGCGTCTAGTGATGTGTCGGACTGTAAACATTACTTTCCATTTTGAAGTTCCTACTTTTTTATTGATTTCTGACATTTACGCGAATATTAGGTTTTTTTAGATCTATTTGCAGAAATTAATCATTGATCATGTAACAATAAAAATGTAGGGTAGCTGTCAGTAATTATATCATCAAGACGCCCACCACCTCAGTCTACCCGTGCCTATGGACGCCGTAAAAGATCCGAAACGTCGGTATTAATAATATCAATATAACGCGATAAAATCCGTAAAAAGTAGTTTTATTTCAATTCCTACTTTTTTTCTACGACAAAATTAATGTATTAGGAATGTAAGACGAAGGCGCCTAATATCTAGCCAAACTTAATTACGCTTTTCGAATCTATATTAATAGGTGCAACTACACTTTTGACAGATATGTCTACGAAAACTGTCAGTCCTTATGACATTTAGTACCATTGAATGAACATTCTTATGCAATGAAAATAGCCGACTTGGGCCCTTAATCGCCTGAAAGAAAAAAAATCAAATCTACACTTACTACATGTAGACGTTGTAAAAATAGGTACTTACTTGAGTCAACGCGTAACTATGGCTAGTGCACGTTAGCTTTAAATATTTTCTCGAGTCTTCACAAAGAATCTTACTCCAATAAGTTCTGACTTAATAGTGGTTTCTCCCATTGACAGTGCCTTCTTAATCAATTCTCTCTACAAGTGAAATCTGTTCAGCCAATAGTTGGTTCATAGCTCCAATGGTACCTCGCTCCAAAGGTACACAGTCCGTTACAAGCAACAGTTTTGCGTATCGTGACTACTCTACGTTAGATACATAAATTACTTTAAGATGTGATGGTGCCACGGAGTAGTAAGCCAATGGAGGAATTATTTGCAGTAAAATAGGCGAAAGAAATAACTTTGTGTATTGTGTTTTCTTTTCCGACGATCGCCAATCAGAAACCCAAAGCAAGGAGCTATCGTCCAGTCGCTGATACTTGTCCGCTCCAGCTAAGTCGGCGGTGAACAGTCCAATTTCGGTCCATCAAACGTAATCCCAAAAGAGACGTATTATAATTAAATTGATTATACTGTGCAATCTGTGACAACAGCATCGATATCATTCGCATTGATTGTTTTTTTTTTCAACGACAGGAACAATTATCAGTAGTTTGTTCATGATAATACTATAAAAGAACCATCTAATACAAACTTTTCTTCTCGCACATGTCTCCCAATTTCGATCTATATGTATAGATCTACGTTATGTCTTGTTGTTCCATTTATTAATTACTCTATGGTAAGAAGGTACATACTGGCCACAGCTCTTCGCTTCCTCGGATGGCCCGTTATGGCCTCGATTGTGGCTTAATTAATGAATAATGGATGCAGTGTAATAATTTACTGATTTCACTGTTGCTTCTGCTGTTGTGATCAATACGGGAAGCAAAATGTTGTTTTGTTGTTGAACTGGGTTCATAGTACTTAGTTATTTCTTGATTATTATGTCAAACACAAATTGCAACGAGAATACCAGTAGAGATAGTAGAACAGATTATTTTGTAAAATTAAGCTTAGTATAACAGCTACGAGAACTGTTACTTTATTTTATAAGATGACAGAAGTATACGGGCGTCCTGATGGTAAGCGGCAACCGCAGCCTATAGATGTCCACCATCACCAATGATATTACTCGCGCTTTGTGATCTTGACTCCTCAGTTTAGCCTGCTGATGCTGATTTGTGACTGTTAGACATTGCCAATCAACTCGGAGGCCGTACCACAACCTATTATTGCTATCGTTTTCCGATTGAGAGAGAGGGATGTCGCTCTATAAATTAAATAGTGCCATCTCTTTCTCACAACCTAAAGATGATCGCATTAACACGTTGTGGTATGGCCCTGGAACACAATAATAGCGCATTATTGCTTAGCGGCAAAATATTTGGCTAAAGCAGAGTCCTTATGTCGTGGTCATAAGGTTTAAATGAGTACAGTAATTAAAGCATATTATTCATTGTATTTCGATATATTTGCACAACTGTGCTTCTCTGACGTTATTCTTTTCGTTACTGGGTTATGGGTTCGTACCCAAGAAAAATCTTTGTGTAATCCACAGATATTTGTTTCGAATCTGGGTGTACAGACCAGGCAGGTCTAATTATTCCAAAACTATCAAATTTTCCCAATTGAAAATGGAACTCATTTTATTGTGTAAAGTTTAAAATCTATCACAGAAATTTTACAGATTGTGGTAGCTTGATGTGCTGGCCTTTGTATGTTCAAGTGTGTGTGTGTCTTCAACGGACGTAATAATGCGAACCGTCTGGTAAAATAAAATTCACGTTTGAAACGTAAGGTAATTAACAGCATCTAATAACTACAATTTCTCTAATAACACAATTCATTCCTCACAATCCACTTGATACATCAACAATTAACGTCAGCTTTGACATTCCCGCATTTACAGTGATCTAGATCGGAATATCACTTACGAAGACTAGAATTAAGGAATTTTCTCTTTCCACGTTGTTAAAGTGTTGTAGGAAAAACGACCAATGAATTTAATTAATTGCTCACTTCTTAAAGCTGCACGAAATTTTAAACTATATCACGTTAAAATAAGAGTTACATTTGTAGAATTCATTCTCACTACACAACGGCTTGCCATATTTCAAATAGTGTTGCCAATCTTGTGAGGAATATTCGATGTGATTGAATTAAAACTTGTGATGTGAATTTGCTGTTATTAATATGACAAAATACCAAGGACATTTGATGGTGTTGACAAATTGGTAAAGCATTTTGATTTATGATCGTAAATCTAAAATATATTTCGTCGCTTCGACTCATCAGCTAGTGAAGTGACACGCTAAAAACAGATATATTAAAGACAAATTAATATTCAAAATTAATGAGTTAGCAATAAATAATAAGTGCTTCAATGATAACGCAAAAGTTTTTGGGTTTTCTATTAAATACACAAATGCAGGTTTTGAAACAGGTTTTATATAGAAGCTGTGCAATTTGTTTCTGAACGCGACAGGAGTTCCATTTTTTAATTACATTTTTTTTATTTAAAGCTGCCAATGAAATTTTAATGCTTTCATTGAAAACGAACCTAACCAGGAGAACGGACCTAACCAGGCAAAAGGACCTAACCCAATGTCAAGCGAAGTTTGCATACAAAAGAAAGAAAAGGAATGAATAAAGAGTATTTGATAATATAAAATGCATGAAATTAACCAATTACCGTAAGAATATTGCTACACAATACACTATGACTAATATGCTTGACAATACTGAGGAAACAACACAATCACCACATACATAAATAAAATAATTTTACACAATAATAATTAATACGTGTAGGGCAAAAAGTTTGTATTGAAGTCAAACTTTTTACTGATTTTTTTCAAACTTTATATTAAAAATTTGATTATAGAATAGGTAGCATGTTTTTTTTTGCGTTCCGAAATCGGTCTAAACCCGTTTTGCATGCTAAACGAGACATCTTATAATTTTAGCAATATTGACATTATATTAACTATACATATATAGGTACATATATAAATTCACTTACACCTAACCCACTTTTTAGTAACCTCATTAATAACGAGTCATTAAAATTATCAACAAAACCACGAAAAGCCATAAACATAATAATAAAACTAAATGTGAGTTGGCAGCACTGTAAAGTATTAGGTCATTACACAAGCAACACCTTTCGCTACGAGCAGATATGGGATGTCCACCTGCTTTTTTTCTCAGTTCCATAAAAGATCGGTCAACTGGTTAGGACGAGTTTTTATCCCTGATTTAGCGAGGTTCGCTAACTAGTCAAAATGCATAAAAAAAGTTACATGAAGCAAACATAACGTAAACTCACACTTTCACATGAGACGTATTGACTAGTTTTTTTTTCTTAAAATACATAATAAGGTGATGTTGATGTGAGGTGATGTTACTTGTTAGTTTAATAGACGGATGTTCTGTGTCTGCGCAATTTTCCTTGAGAAAAAAAGAGAGAGAGAGAGACCTCTCTGAGGCTGTAGACTTTATTATTGCCACATAATAACATTTCACAATTTTAGTCACAAATGTAATAAATCACAGGGCAGCAAACCTTACATAAGTGCAAGCGTGTCACTTTTATCAGCGCATGTGTTGCCATCACTTAAATAAACAAGACAAAGATTATTTACTTAGCAGATTAGATACGAACTACTTATTGCGCTGTTGTTCTTAATAGTGTTTTTGTACTTCTTACTTATTCAAATAAATTTATAGAAAACTACAGGGCGTTTATATGTACAGTCGCCAGCACATCAAGCTACCACAATCTGTCAAATTTCTTTGATTGATTTTGAACTTTAATACAAAACATTAAGGTTCATATTCAATCGGGAAATTTTGACAGTTTTGGATAGGTTGGCGACTGTACATTGTACTGTTAGCATTACGAAATATTTTATATTTTGCAATTTACTGAAACAGATTTATTGAGTTGGAATTATTTTTACCGTCTCTTAATTTTTACCGATATACCATTATATACACATATTTTTATACAGTTCATATCATTTCATCATAATTTCTTGACATATATACAATAGCTACTTAATATGATATAACCTGCCATATTATGCCAATATGTAATATAGCTTTCCCTAAGTTTTTTAGAACACTATTTAAAGTCGGCCAATGGAGGAACATTAAAGATATGAGAATAATCAGCTTCAATATTTTTTCAACACTAGTATTTAAAGTATTGTGAAGAGAACTTTAATAATATTTAAATATACCTAATTATTAATGTGTTAGTACAGTATTTTACTATAATTTGTGGTAAAAAAGTGCAGACACATTAAGTCTCTCGTATCTCAAAGTGGGTAAGTAGAGCTGGAAGCGGCGCCATCCAGCGCAATGTTTAGTGCGCCGTTTAAAGCCTTGTTTGGTGATACCGCATTATATCCAAACACTATATCTAATCGCCTATAAATAGTAGCAGACAGATCGTCTACGAGCGTCATTACGTTTAAGTAAATAAGGTTATAGATAGTTGTAACAATTTGCAAAAATATATTACTTAAGTATACATATTAAATACAAGTGTCCCCAGTTTCACCCGCGTACCAACGGGTTTTTTGAGACAAAAGATAGCCTATATATAAATATATCCTTCTCCAAGGTTAATCTATCTTTTTACCAAAATTTCATCAAAATCGGTTCAGCGGTTTAGGTGTGAAAGCGTTACAGACAGACAGACATAGAGTTGCTTCCGCATTAAAGTTAGTACTAACGAAATTAACGTGACCATCAACTACTAGGTTCGAGTAATATAAATAATTATTTACCATCGACACGAAAAGAAAAAGAAGAAGAGTTGGAGTATTTTTTTTTTGTAATGGCTTAATTTGATTACAAATAAATATTTTAGTGGTTTTTTAAAGAAAACTTCACATCTTCAATCTAAAATCGTTCCTTCTTTCAGTATTTCAAATTTTTATAAAAACTTCACAAAACGAAAACAGACAATAACAATTTACATAATTATAATATGTATAAATTACTACGTTTTTATAAAAAAAAAATCTAAAAACTTATTTGACGTAATAATGACACTGTGTAATAATTAATAAGTACGTCCACTACGAGTTACCTACTCAAATGTTTTTTTTTATTGTTATTTAACGTAATTTAATTTACCTAAACAATATTTGCAAGTTATTACAAAAATACGAAAACATAATTACAACTTTACAAGTGTGCCCAAAAGTGTACGGTGCGTGGGGCATGACGTGTTCCATACAGTCAGCAGCGACAACAAAACTAATGTTACGTGCGCATGAGTCGCTAATCAACCGACTCACGCGCAGTTCGACGATCCATTCTAGTTTGTTGCACTTTTGCGCTTTCTGAGCAGATGTCTCTTGAAAGATGTGAGACGCATTATAATTATTTATAAGCATGAAATATGGCATTCATTAATTAAATATAAATATTACAAAATTCAAGAGATCTCTGTGCTAACGCTATTATTGCGTCTACAATTTTGTAACGCACTAAGTACTTCTAAAACAATGTAATTAAAACTGAATTTATTATTAATTAGGTTATGATTGGATTATGTCCTAACCTAATTTCTGGAATACAATGACGAAGAAAATCCTACGCATTCCTCTATAATCTTCCAAGAATAATATTCAATCAAAACAAAAGTATTGATGTTAGAGGAAACCACAGCATTTGTTTATTCTAAACCATTGTGCAGTAACCATGAACCAAAAGTTTTTCTAAAGAAACGCATCAAATTAATCTAAAAGTATCAATCACTTCAGAGAAATGTTGGTTTATATCGTGAAATGAGGGTGAACTGTGAACATAATGCGATATTCGTGGAAGTGACATACGTTTGACATACATTCCATTGGATAAAAGACCACATTAGGGTCTTAAACACCAAGGTTTTTAAAGTTATTACGATGTCAAATGAGCTGCGTAACATAGTTGAAGCTTGTAAGTGGCTCTTACGACTATGTTCAAGTGAACATAGTCGTAAGAACCACTTACAAGCTGTGCAAGTGCACTGTATGCTTACATGATATTTACAATAAATAATTGAATTAGGACGATTACGCGCAGCGACTTTTTACAGCGACAGAAACGCAACAGGCTTTTAGGCTTTTCTTGTTTCCATAATGTAGTGTCGATGGGTCAAAAAATAATACCGAAGTTTAAGGCAATATTGTCAGAAAACGGCAACATTTGAAACCGGAATTTTATACAACAAGCTTTGAATTTTGATGTATAAATTTGTATTCCTACAAAGTATTTATATTTTAGTTAGTAGAGTGGAAACGTTTACCTAGTAACATACGTTTAACACACATTCCACGATCAACGCGGCGCAACTCGGTATAAAGTGCAGGGATAATGCTATGATTAGTTTACCGTTAAACCACTCTGCGTCGAGTGTTAGCCTTAAAAGAGTTTAGACCCCGACACTAATTACAATGATTTAGATAAGTTTACACGCCATTTAAGTGCAGCTCAGAGCCCAGCCTTTATACTGTCTGGATAGACCTGATAATTGAATAATTCTATTAATACCACGCGACTATTTGATATATTGGCATATTAATAAAATTGCGACATTTGCATTTGAAACAGATTTCCTATTACGGAAACCGATTAAGTTCGTTTGGCTGATTGCAATAAATTTGAAGATAAAAACTGTCCATGTAAAGCAGGGTATCTTAAAGTTGGGTCCGTAAGATAAATGCCAGTAACGCGTAGATTTTTTGAAATTCTGAATGTGATACGTCTACAAAAAGTTTAAGAACCACTGATGTAGAGGATATTTTCACAAAGAAAATATTTTTCCTTATTCTTTTAAATTGATGTTAATTGTAATTCTATTTTAATATGGTATCCGATGCGCCTTTTACGGTTTCTTATCTTTCCTTTTGGGACACATCTTCGTCAGGCCACATTCCGATGAGACCTGCCAATTACGCGGGAATCGCTGAAACTTTTTTTGCCAACAACTGACCGTTATTCGATGACTTCGACAATCGTTAAGAACCTGTCCCTTTGCCCATATACGACGGATCATGTTCCGATTTTCTAGCCTCATCGCATTACCACTTTTTTCCTACTTGCTTGCTTTACGTACGAATGACATATTGGTGTCAATACAATAATAAAATTTGACATGCATTTATTCATAAGGCTTCGCTCGAATGGAGCTCGTTCCCGTGTTTATTTTGAGTTATTGTATGATTTCAGCCAAAGAAAACATATTTGCGAATATATTTTTATAACTGTCAGGGAATTGTCAACGACGAGGCCCTACTCACTTAATTAAACAACCTGTAGATAAAGGGTGTTTGTCACTGTCAGGTGGATCTGAAGATTTTTTGCCGGCCATGTGAACTGTCCTCGGTGACTCGAGTTTACCGATAACCGACCTCTTAACCAATATTCGGACACGTTAAATCTTTTGCCGAAACAAATGGAACCGTTGGATGCGAATCGATGTTTACGTGCGCAAAATTGAAAAAAATAATTAATTTGGCGCACAACTCCGCCAAACAGAATTCTTGATGACAAAACAAAATCGGAGCCAAGGCCGTTCACGGATTAACTTAACACTAATAGATCGCAGGATCGGAAAGTGAAACTAAATTAATTGGTGACTAATTAGCTCAATTACTTCGACAAACAAGAATAAGTCATATAGACCGCTCGGCTCGACTTGAAATGATTAATCAAACATTATTTCGACTTGGACATTGTTCGTGTAGTCGTTGTGCTAATGACATCAATAATTATTTGAGTATAACCATCCTTTTCGCATTGTTACACCTTTTCTATTCAGTCAACATTGGTATACGCAGAGCAAAGACTGCGCAAGATTAATGATCATTAGTAACAAACAAAAATGAATTTATCTCAGTGAGTAATTACGCTTACGAAACAAGCCAAGGTTACGAAAACTGAGGACCTACATACACAACTGTAACGTAAACTGTTCATGGGAACTAATAATAAATACGTAACAATGAGTTGCTCCGCTTTTGATGTGCGCGAGCGCGTCAGAACCGCGGCTAGTAGGTACTCGTAAAACTAATTCAGTACTAGTCACTAGCAACAACGAAATTGCTGCTGCATAACGACTGTTCAAAATAAAAGACAAGTGATGTGCCACGCTCTCAAAATATTTGCTGGTCTATAATCTTCTTAAATTATGCTTTCACCGACGTAAAAACTGTCAACTGGCGCCCGCTAAACCTAGCGCCAGGTCGCCACCGAAGACGTGAATACCATTTTGCAAATACGACATCCACGTAAAAGTGGAGCGAACCTCGGCGTCCGTGTCCTGGCGGAAGGCCAACTGAGCAATTGAATGAGTGACGATTAGCAAGCAAAAAATAACAGGGGTAGACGAACACGGATCGATCTATTTCGGGGAGGTCGAATTTTCTGAAGTACCTGAGTCAGAAGCGGTTCTGGCACTTGAGGATTGCGCTCATTGAGCTAGAGGAAACGCGTGTCTGTTTACGATAGTGGCGGTACTTGGGTGAATATTTTAGGCTGGCGTTTGTAGGCGTGGTGTGTGGGGCGACTTTTGGAGTGAAGGAGGTCCTTTGAGTGTGTCAGACGTGACCGGGCTGGCAAGGCTCCGTTGTTCCGGCACGTCCGCGGCGCGCTGTCTGACTGGACGTTCTTATCGTCTAACGTTATCTATGGACTCCTATAGTAAGCAATCGCTACTTGACTCTGAATGACTCCAAATATTAACTTTGATATTTTTAGTTCTTTTAGAACCTTTGGATACCGGGTTCCCTTTATTACCAAAAACATAGTTAACTACTATCTCGATACAGACCAGTTAAATTCGCCTTGATCAATGTAATTGAAGTGGCAAAAACAATATTCAGATTTTCAGCATGATCATTTGTGGTTACGATGCTGTCATAAATATTTTGGAAATATTTTGGCGTGTTACCAAAATTTACGTCAGAAATCATAAATTACCGTCATTCGTATGTTCCAGCAAATATCACGTCAGTAGATAAGGATATACTCCATAATTATGTCCTTGGCGGAGCACCAGATAACGACAATGATAATGAAATAAAACTTGACAGATAAAAGTATATAATATTTGCTGTGGAAAATTTTGACGTCATCATTTTGCAAAATGCGAATATAATTTAAATGAGGAAAACGATTGAAAACTATTGGTTGCAAATTGTTTTAAATTTGTAGGTCAGGCATGGCAGGTATTCAACCATTGTCATAATAAGTTATTCAGCTGTTATTCGGTTGGTTCGACAGAGTTCCAGTCCATGAGACAGAGTAATATTGATGACAATGATGACAAATAAAACAATTAATTGCGGAGCGCACATCTCGTAATTGCTTCAAATTTTAAAACACATAGACATAGCATTACAACCGACATTATTATGTATGAGAATACAAATTTAGCTTACATTGGATTCCGTACGTTTGAAACTGATGCAAGTTTTGTAATTCCATTATTCAAGCTGGGAATGTATAAGCTATTATTAAAACGAAAACATGTCACGAAAATTTCTGATAAAGCAGTCGAATTGTAAACATTATTGGACGGTATTATTGAGTTACGACAGGCGGAACGATTCAGATAAGACGCATTGTGTACGATAACGTTAATTATGTGGCTATGTTCGTAAAAATACCTACTACTATTCGCAAATTGAAATTATACCTCACCTTAGCACCGGAGATGCTGGCGTTCATCCAACTTGCGGTGCTGACGCCTTGGCTGTCGCCGAAATTCGTATTCGAACACTTCAAAACATGCAGTGAGTTTGTAAAACTCTGAAAAACGTCGATATCACCAAACGCACAGTACAGAACTTGGCACAAACTAAGCACGTCTGAACGAACACAAATTGAACGTTGAGTTTAAAAACACCAGTAGGTAGAACCAAAAATGGTCTTTCACATCACGTCAAATATTTGCGTGGTCACAGGTGCACACTGTGTAAATAATAATGCAGGGCTCGGTGCCGGCGACACGTGCGCTGTCGATGGCGAACCGCGAATAACAGCGTATAGCGCGAGCGGCACGTCATGCCCCTCTACCACGACCGCTGTACGCACGGGGCACAGCGACACTGACGCAGCCGGACAGCTCGGCTCGATTCCACGCCGCATCTCAACCCCTCGGGCCTTCAGCTACACCCCGCTCTTTCAATATTTTTTACCCCGGGCAAAAACCCCACATTGCATCGCGCACCAGACCACTGTGCGAGCTATGGCATCCGACCGCTTTTTCTGCCAACGTTGTAATTATTCAGACCTTTTACGGAACCCAGAATTATCGTACACGAGTAAATAGTAAGTTGACGATTCTCGTGAGAATGTGAACCGTAGATTATCTTGGAAACATACATATTTTATGGAGAACCGAGTGATCCATAAACAGCCTGAATATTCAACATTTGCTGCAGGTTTACATTGTATGACTTGCACGCCGCGATTCTTCGAGGTTGTTTGGTTTTCTCGCGAACTCGTTGTCAAGTTGACACAATAAACATCGAAATATTATTGTGTACTGAAGTGCGAAAGTGTGCCACATCCTGGAGTAGAGCTAATGCGAAGATAATGACGGGCATCGATAGTGCCGCTAGGTGCTAGGATCACGTAGAGGCAACGGTACCACGTCTGTGCGACTGTATGCACCGCGGCTTATTTAAATAATCGTCGCATTGACGACCCAGGGCTCCGGGGACGATTTGTGGTGAGATAACGACGTCCACAGTGGTTATTATGTGTCGTTGTGGTGCTAGAAGATAATACGTCTCCGCACATAAATACGGTTTGTTCACAGATCTCATGTCCTAATTACTAAATGAAAGCCAATCATTCTACGAACGCTTATTAGGTCAGACAAAAGAGGTTTATAAAGAAACTGGCACTTTTTGCCTAGTCCTAACTTACTTAGTTCCTAAAATATAGAGCATTGCTAATCAAATCATATAATATGCTATATATAATCATATATAGCAGTGATAGCCTAGCGGTATGACCATTGGACTGCCAAGTCTAAGGTCTCGAGTTCGAACCCAAGGCACGCACCTCTGACTTTTCGAATTCATGTGCGTATTAATAATTAATTATCACTCGCTTAAACGGTGAAGGAAAACATCGTGAGGAAACCTGCATACCTTAGAGATTTTTCTCGATGGTTTGTAAAGTCTGCCAACCCGCACTAGGCCAGCGTGGTGGACTATAGCCTAATCCCTCTCAAAATGGGAGGAGACCCGTGCCCAGCAGTGGGACAGTATATGGGTTGATGATAATAATCAAATCATAATATCAGTGCAGCTAGAGCTATAATATAATATAATATAAGTCATATTTCATCAATATGACTTCCTCTTCCACTTGTATGTTTGTTATAATTAACACCATAATATAAAATAAGAATGTTCAATTGACTGAAACGATTGAAATTAGCGATAGCAGCCCATACAGATGGAAGAAAGCTGATATAATTATATAGGAATCTAGAAGACCCGGTCAGTAGATTGTCGTTATTAATCAAGTGTAAGACGATAAAGTAATGATGGTGTGTTGCTAATCGATGGTGTTCTGGTTTGTGAGCTACATCACATGGCCGGTTGTCACGCCATGACCAATGGAGGGAATCCGAGCGGCTTGGAGAATTCCGTCTCGTCACAGTTTCCTGACTTTCTGTGTGATCTTGTTTAGTTTCTGTAGGCGATTGAAAATCAGTAGTCATGATGATTCGTCACGGTAACAAGCATAGACACAAGTAAAACAAGCCACAAAATTCGCATACTCTTATCAAATCAATCAGTTGTTTTAAAAAAATCTGAGCAATTAAAAACTACAATGCAAAATCCACAAATGGATAACTTCCTTTTACTTCGTAAGTTGCAAAATTCGTAACAAAAACCACATAAAATAGCACAAAAATATAAAACAATAAAAATGACACTTACGTCCATTCGTTTCGAAAGTAAAGAGTGTGAACGATACAATGTAATATGTTATAAAAGACACAACCTGCCTACCCATTAACACTATTTATGTTTTCCTTGATTATCCAACATGCAGTTTATATTTGTCAGAGTAGATTACAACGACAATACGTATTCATTTAGAAAACAATACAACGACGGTAATGAGGCGCTCGGTAAAGTTTCAAGATTTACGCGGATTTTTGTCCCGTCTCATACTCGTGATATTTCCTGAACTTTCTCTTTAGCCATTGTAGTATCGGAGGTGTCGACCGCGATTTATCGCAGGCATCGTCCGACAACGACACGACACGGGAATCGAACCCCGCGACTAACAAAGGCATAAACAAGTTTCACTCCGCCCAAGCTTACAAACTGTTACTGTAATTTAATACGTATTCGACTGTTTAAGCGTTAAAAATGTCGTGGATTTTATCACTTACGTAGTAAAAGGAAGTTATCCATTTGTGGATTTTAAATTGTATTCTAAGAGATGACTCACTTGAAAGTTTTTATAAAGAATTAAAGTAATTGTTTTAGTAAGAGAATGTATTATACATTTCTGTAGAACTGCTGCAGAATTGCTAATAATATGATAGACATATTATAAGCCAGTAAGGGTGTGCGTCTTTTTTATTATTATCATTCCGGTTGCATTTTTTTTTATTAGACTGATTAACCATTAGTCTAGTGGTCGAAAGCGCGACAGCTATGCTTGCGGTCCTAGGTTCGATTCCCAGGTCGATCAGTGTTATTGGGATTTTCTATGAAATTCGCAGTTTGCAGCTCGATTATGGCAATAGGCTCGCCCTTATTAACTGGGGAACTGTCCTCGCTTCGGGGAATACAGAATAATTAATATTATCTCAACCCTCCTTCCAATTCTCACGGTTTATTTTTGTTTGCAATCTCTGCAGTAAAACTCCAATTTATCTCACCATTCTTAAAATGTTTGTTTTTGAAGAATATCACCCTCATTAGAAAATTGATAAGGGTGTTTGGGTTTTTATTACGAATTAATTCAAGTCCTCCCGGTCTTTACAAAATTAAAGACTAGTTATAATATCTATAAAAAGATTTGTTGAAGGGTTGGCAGACTTCACACGCCGTCGAGAAAAGGCATGCAAGTTTCCTCACGATGTTTTCCTTCGTCGTTTAAGCGAGTGATAATATTAATTGATATACGCACATGAAAGTTAGAGGTGCGTGCCCTGGATTCGAACTTGAGACCTTTGACTTGGCAATACAATGGTCATATCACTGCTTTAAGATAATATATAAAATTTATGAACTACCACGTAATAATTAAATACTCTTTATGTAATTGGTCGTAACAGTTTAAGTTCTACGTTACGCCCGCGCTACTTCTACGGATTATCTTAGGTCTATTATTCTAGGTCCGCCATTTGGCGGACCGCGGTCGGCATCCGGACCCGCGCCTACCCATTTTGTGCGGACCGCGAGAACACAGCAACTTGCACTACAGACTTAACTTAAACTTCAGACAGATAGTCCGCAACAAAAAATATTTTTTCTCATTGATATGTAAAAAATACCTTTGTTATTTCAGTAATTACATTTGTTTCATATATTTTTTTTCTATAAAATGTTGAGAGGACCGCGATGGTCATTTCATTTCTTAAAACGGACCCGAGCGAAACTAATTGGTGACCCCTGATGTAGACTATCGATTTGAAGTAATCGATTTCGTGTGGGTTTTTTACAATGAGAAAGCGAATTTTCTGTGTAATTTCAAGATATATTCCACAATAAACATAGCAGAGGTGGTTTACAGTGACGTTAATAGTGTTCCAAGTGTGAAAGCAATATCGTCGGAAGCCCACGACTGACGGCCGACATATTATTTGTTCGCTTTCATGTTCAGGGCTTGCGTGTTTTCTCGATGGATGTTTTAATAGTTCGTTGGATTTTATATGAGTTTAGTTGTAGCCCACAGTTTCACCTGCATCCCAGAGAGCTTTTTGAGACAAAAGGTCTATGTCCTTCTCCAAGGTCTAATCTATCTCTGTACCAAATTTCATCAAAATCGGTTCGGCGGTTTAGACGTGAAAGTGTAAGAGTTATTTTCGCATTTATAATATTAGTAGGGATAATAATAATAATAAAATAATACTTAGAATAGGGGTAACACCACGAAGTAAAGCGAAAGGTATTGAAGAAATAATCTTACAGTGTAGTCAAAATAAAATAAATAAATATTTCGGACATTTCACACGACAGCACGATCTAGTCCAAACTAAAGTACAGAGGCCAGCACATCAAGCTACCACAATCGGTCAATTTGTTTGATTGATTTTCAACTTTAATACAAAACAGTAAGGTTAATATTCAATTGGGAAAATTTGACAGTTTTGGATAGCTTGATCTGCTGCCGTCTGTACTATGGGTAAGACAATGGATACAATACTTATACATATACTTTTTTTTTTGTAAATTCATTTATAATTACCATAAATATTTTTAAATATTTTTTATATTTAATACTTTGTAGAAGGTTATTACGGAAAGAAAAATTAAGAAAATTGAAAATATAATATGGTAAAAAAGCAAGTTTATTTTCAATTTTTTTTATACTACGGTATGACCTGACGAGTGTGTTCTCATACATACGAGACTCTCACGAATTATTTATCAGTAAAAAGGTCCTATTCTTGAAACCACACGTATCACCATATGCACCCACGGACGGAAACTGGATATCACGTGCATTGATATAATCAATTAATGGTCTCGTGAGCCGGCTATCGGTACAGGTAGCAACGCCGGAACATAGTTGGCCGTTAATTGATATTTACATAGCTTGTTACGTGGTGGGAACCACGGAAGCTGGTTACATCAGTGACCTTATACAAGATTCGTGGTCGGGATACAACTGTCTTATGATTTGAGGCTGGACCGGTTTATATTACAACGTAATGGCTTATAGTAGTAAGTACCATTTTAAGCCCGGTTCATAGCAATTGGCTCAATTGCATAGGACAAAGTTGAAGTCATTTTAGCCAAGGAAAAATTCGACCGCGGGCAGGATTCGAACCTGGGTCTTCTGGGTAGGTACACCAGACACTGTTACCACTAAGCCAGCGCGAGTCCCACCCGCCATGTCGAAATTTGCCTTCACATTCTGAATTTAGGTACGTCTTTTATGGTGACGTCAGTAACACCTATTGAAAAGCAACTTTTTGCTTCTCAACCGACATTACTTACTTTACAGTTAGTTCGATGTCGAACGATGCCAACTAACAAATATTTTATTTCCATTAAAATAGTACTTTTGAAAACTCAAATCGTGCTCACGACGAAAAATAAACAAAATAACCATTCAATTTCCATAGCATACAATGATATAATTGCTCGGTATTAAGACAAAAGCAAATTAAATACAACATTGGAAGTAGTTGCAAGTATAAAGTGTTCATTGCAGCGTGATCTCCAATTAAACGGTGCCTATCTATATATCGGACGGTGTTAAATCTTTGCCGTGGCTCACGACTGAATAGACTCACGATCTACTAACTACGAAGGTGATATTTTATTTTTTGTATATTAAGGAAATATCACACAAGTATTTTTTTTATAGTATTGTTTTAGTTTCAATCCGTCAATGCGTCAATCATGAGTCTTTAATTGCGTAAGCCAGTGGTTCTTAAACTTTTTTGATAAATATTGTAATTTCCCCAATTGAATATTTTAAGACCGCACTTTGAGAATCTCTAGCATAATGAAGTAAATGTTTTTTGTGATTCACGTCATGAAATTAAGTTTTTTTAAGTACAGAGGCCAGCACATCAAGTTACCACAATCTGTCAAATTTATTTAATTGATTTTAAACTTTAATCCAATTTAATAAGGTTCATATTCAATTGGGAAATTTTGACAGTTTTGGATAGCTTGACCTGCTGACGTCTGTACATTGGAAATTAGCGGCCAACTACCACTAATATTAAATATGCGAACGTAACTCTATCTCCCTGTCTGTTACGAATTCAAGCCTAAACCGCAGAACCGATTTTGATGGAATTTGGTTCAAAAATAGATTAAACGTTGGAAAATAATATAGGCTACCTTTTATATCAAAAAGCGCTTCGAGACGCGTATTAAAAACAAAATTACCGGGCACAAGTCAAACTCCGAGCTGATAAAACTGCTCGACCGGGGAATGGAACCCAGGACCTTTAGCTTAGCAGACGCGCTTGAGATCACTAAACTTAGGAGTAGTTCAAAATTAAATACTTTTTATGGTTCACTGGGCACTAAACAAATATTATTTTCGATGTTTTTATTAACACAAATAAACAAATAGGTACTTCCTAGTTGCTATAGCAACTACAAACTTGATTCGGCTATTCAAGTTTTGTGCTTCATTGAGCAATTTTTTCCATTCGCTTTACTGTCAAAAAACGTAACGCTTCTTAATTCATTTGAACGTAAATATTTTCCACTTGGCGAGTATTTGGGTATTTATATTTAAATATATACATATATTTAAATAAAGACGAAGTCTGTGGTCTAGTGGTTTGAGTGTCGGACTGTTCATCACGAAGACGTGGGTTCGATTTCCACAGGACAAAAATATTTATGTGATGAACATAAGCGTTTTTGTTTGACTTTTTACTATGTATGCATTAACATAAAAAACATATTTTTTTTATTGTATATTATATGTAAGTATGCAATAACATAAAAAAGTATACTGTAAGTATATATGCTGCTCTAGTACCTATAGTACAAGGTCTGCTTAGTTTGGGACTAAGATCTTGCTGTGTAAAATGTCCCGAATATTCATAATATTTCAAATGTTTTTTATCTTAAGACACCTGCCGCTCTTGGTATTCACGCCTGTGTCGCTGGGGACTTCACAAACATATAATTAAAGGCCACAAAATACACCTAGACCCGAAACAAAAATCTGTGGATCACACAAAGGTTTGTCTTGGTTGAGAATCGAACCCACCACACCCGGCGCAAAGGCAAGTGATGAGGTAACCACCTTAACCGCTAAGCAAAAAGTGAAGTAAATTATTTAATTTAACTACCACTGCCCACTATACCATACTTAGATCTGTTTCTTTGTTCCACATTGAGCACCAAGCTAATAAACCTATTGATGCTGTAAGTGGAATAGCTTAGGTGCCGAAACCGTAGGTGCTCAAAAAATGTGTGCCGAAAGAGGAATACTCCGTTTCTTCCTAGATGGATAATTCTTTTCTTTTTGGCTTGGTTTAGGAGACAACTTTGTTTTGGCCTATCATAGTCACCGATCAGACAAAGTATTATTGGAAAAGCAATATTTTCATAAGAAAAAAAATAAACATTAGCAACCGGTGCATTTTATACCCTGTATTTGTTATTCGCGCATTACAATTTGACATATTTGAATAAAAAAAAAAATGTAAACGCTTATCATTGCTGACAAGTGCCGTGAGAACTTGATATAAGTATATCTGCAACAGCGGCCTTGTAACGTGTGCTTCTGATTAAAGCAGACTGTCCACTCCACTGTACCTTACCATAAGCGTAACAGACGAGAAAGAATTGCTCCAAATACTATGCTACAAATTATCGTACTTCATTTCTTACCAACTATTGGTTGAATGTCTGATTTTTGGTCGTTGGACCCACGACGTGGTATGTTATAACTCTTGTCGGTAGATCTATTGCCATTGTTCTCTCTCCTCTACCTTCTGAATCATCTCTTGATACGAACAGATCTTATAAAAATCTTAAAATATATTTGACGAATAGAAATAGAATCTTGTAAAAATATAACAAATTATTTTTAATTTTTCGATATCTGAAGTCTCAAAAATTATATCATTTAATATTTTTGAAGAGTCAAAAATAAATCATATAATATTTTTGACACTTTACTGTCATGGTTTTTTACGGTGTGGTGGTTGAAGTCCTTTATTTTAATATTCATTTAACGTTTTATTCATTCATAACGTCAACTGGAATCGTTATTAAAAGGATGTTTTGTACGAATTCACGAAAACGTCTCGTGTTGTGTAAGACATAAAATGACGTATTTACGTTATTAGGTTTATGTATGAGTATGTAAAACGGGATGTCCTTACGACTCTGAGACTAATGTGACATTTTGTTGTGTCACTGAGGAAATATTTTTTTTTATATTTAAAAAAACAAACATCTATCCACATTATTATTGTCCACACTATTTTTTGTTCCGTTTCTAGTTAAAACCTTCTCGAGAAAAACGTGCAGACTTAAAACAACAGGTAATAATACATTGCCCATATAAACCCGCCTACAAAATATAAAAATAAAAACATCGAATTCAATCGATATTTCGAACGTGTAGGTACGTATTATCTAATTATTTACCAACATCAACCGATGCAAAAGCTCCAACCCATACCTGTAACAAAAATACCAATAAATTAATATTAAACCAACAATTAGATTGCACAACAAATAAAAAGCATGGCAACAAATACGACCGAATCACCGTATGGGTTGCCAGAGAGAAAACTTGTTACGTCACGCCTGTGGCATTTTCGATCAGATACGTAATGACTTTTAATGGCCGAATTATATTGACGGACCAAACCAATGAACAACATCTTGCTTTTAGAGTTTGACATTATGACCGCAAAATAAGAAAGTAAAGAAAATCCACAACATACGCGCAATAAGTACAGAGGCCAGTACATCAAGCTACCACAATCGGTCAAATTTCTTTAATTGATTTTCAACTTTAATACAAAACAACAAGGTTCATATTCAATTGGGAAAATTTGACAGTTTCGGATAGGTTGACCTGCTGGCGTTTGTACATCGATGAATAATATCTCAGAACTAGGCTATATAGCCTTATATATTTAGAAATGAGTATTTAAAAGGCAAGGTAAGAGAGGCTGACCTATCGATTTACAAGGTTAATTATTTTTTATAACACTGAAGTGGCAAACAAGCATACGGCCCACCTGATGGTAAGCGGTCACCGTAGTCTATAGACGCTTACAACACCACTTGCGCGTTGCCGATCCTTTGAAACGAAAGAGGAATAGTTGGGTTGGCAGTATAAGGGTCAAAGTCCACTGCCAACACAACGTTTCCTCGCGGAGCACTGGCAACCTTCCTCACCGTATGGAACACAACAGAGCTCAAAGCAGTGTTATTTTACTTTGATTTACTGCAAGGCCGAGGTTCTTCCAAAGTCTGGCATCTCCAGTTTGAGTGGAATTACTCCCTAGTTATGCTTGCCGCGGTCAGCCTATGTGCGGTTGACCATTCACAACGCATCGAAATCTTTTCCTTGGAGATCACGAAAACAGTCGTTCCAGTTGTCATACGAACAGCTGTTACACCCGGTAGTGTAGTCAGAAGCCAAAAAAAGCCTGGTAACCAGTTTATCGTTATAGCAAATAGGTATATAGTAAACTAGCTGCCCCCGCAAACGTTGTTTTGCCATAAAAAAAAAAAAAAAATAGATGTTGGCCTATTCTCAGACCTCCCCGATAAGCACAAAAAATTTCATCAAAATCGGTCAAGCCGTTTCGGAGGAGTATGGCAACGAAAACTGTGACACGAGAATTTTATATATTAGATAGGTATAGCCCAGAAATTAGGTAGGTATCGGAGATCTGATCGCAGTTGTTTCTTGTAAAATACTAGTATTCTTCAGCCGCTTATGGTTAGCCTGGAAGGAAAAGGCTAAGAGAATTTATGAGGCAGTTTTATTGAAGTTATCATTAGAAACCGCGAATTTAGAGATTCAAGGTTCGATTCACATGTCGATTAGTGTATTAGGTTTTATTTCTGAAATTCTCAGTACCAGCTCGAAGTTTGGATTTTTCCCTGGTTTAATGGCAATAGGCTCGCCCCGTATTTAATGGGACCTTAACATACCGGCGAACTGTGGGTGTATGTTAGTACCTACACCTCTACCTAAGCTTTCGAGGAATACATTCTTGATGGTATGTTATGTTATGTTCAGAAACCGCAAACATTTTAGTAATCAGTAATTACTTTTAGTTGTACGATAGTGACGTGACAGTAGTACTAGTGAAGTGACGTTATCTTATAAGATGTTACAATTGTCGCTTCGATCAATATAGCAGTAAATGACTGATGCACATTCAATTATTTTTATAACGGTCCAATAAATAAGTTAGGTAAGTGTGTTATATATACATATTAAGTCTTTATTGTAATAAGATGACAAACGAGGAGTCTATAGACGCCAGTAGTACCTAGTGTCACTCGCGCGTTGTCAGCTTGAGACTCAGTTGTTAAGTCTCATATGGCCAGTAAATTAAATGGCTACATTGCCCTTCAAACCGGAATGTTAGCACATTATTGCCTAACGGCAGAATTTGATAAGGCTACCTCAAAAAAGATTAGATTTTTAAGTAATATAATTCTATATTTTGTGATTAAAAAACTCCATGCAACCTGCTTGCCTTAGAGATTATCTCGACGGCTTGTGAAGTCTGCTAACCCGCACTAGGCTAGCGTGGTGGACTAGAACCTAATCCCTCTCATTCTGTGAGAGGAGACCCGTGCCGGGACAGAATATGGGTTGATGATGACTCTCTTGCCGAATTCGTTTAGAGTGGCACCACAGCATTGCCAAACATTCCGCCGCTCAGTAATAATATGCTAACATTATTGTTTCGGTTTGAAGGGTAATAATAGCCAGTAAAAATATATAATTATTTATAGTTATTTTAAAATAAGTTCCGTATTGAAATCTAGGTCTCTCAGTCATCTGATATTTTTTGTTCGATTTTATTCAAATGTGAATTCGAAGTGTAGTGAAAAGCGGTACTGAAGCGCAGTATTTTTTTAAAATGTTGCATAATAAAATAATAAATACGTATGCATTATTGTTGTGCAAATTATTACACTTCCTAAAATGTATTCTATAATTATTACATACAAACGGATCTTATCTCTTACACAATTATTGTATAATTGTCGATAGGTAAATTCAAATCGACATTTTGTCAATCGCTGATAATTATAACGTTGTTCGCGACCAATTGTAATTAATTACTTTATCGAGTCAATCGAACGATGATTAATATTTCCCGAACGGTGATCAATCCAGTTACATCACTAATTACGCAAATAGGTGATTTCTAATTCAACAGTGTGAGTTGATTTTAATTTAATTTGTAGCGGAACAATTAATATTCATTAATGAATAATCATTTGTTTTTGTGGATTCACTGTGGCGAATTATAAAGACGGAAGACAGTGGTCTATAAGCTGAAAGTTAGCTTTAGTTTCTGGATCTAACCGATCATATCTACTTGCAGATAAATTAGATCCTGAAAATAGACAACCACAGACGTGTATCGAATGGTTTTAGCCGGTAGGAGATTTTTATAGTTTTCTGCCTTTCCCGGTTGGGAGTCACCAATGAAAATATCAACACCATAAAGTACGAGGCAGTAGCACTTCAACTAACAATTCCAATCTAGGATCATCTGCATCTTATTGCAGAAAATTCCAACGACAAGCAATTGATGATCAATGCACTATATCAACTGACTGTTGCCATCGCATCAAAGAATAACACCATATAAAGATGACACTTAATGAAGTTAGGTACTGTTAATAAATTGTATCGGAAGATGAACTCTATTCCAGATAACTTTAAAGTGTATATTAAGTTGGGGAGAGTATTGTTGTGTACAGAGTAAACTTATGAAAACAAGTATGAAAAGACCAACAATGAAATGAAAAACCTGTACATCGATTTCAATGTCCCTGCTTTTGTACAAAACGAATCGCTCTTACAGACGTTTGTGCGTTGGTAAAATGTGAATGGGCATTAAGGAAAATATCGAGAACAGACCCTTTTGGTTCTAATAGTCCCTTTTGGAAATTTTGGAACGTGTTTAAAATTGAAATAAAACTACTTTTTACGGGTTTTATCGCGTTATATTAATATAATTAATCCCGACGTTTCGGACCCTTTACTGCGATAAAATCCGTAAAAAGTAGTTTTATTTCAATGTATAATATTCGCGTAAATGTCAGAAATCAATGTGTTTACACATTAATCTATAATAACATGACACTACAGAAAATCCTAGTGTGCAGCATCGTTTAAAAAAGTTTTGTCAGCTGTCGAGTTTTAAGCATTATTTTCGCATCATCCTGTTCTCAATCATAGGTAATCCATTTTGACGTGGGTGGGTGGACTAGTGATGTATAATATGTGCTGACAGAATTTCGAGGCCAGCTTTCGCGGCACTAGCTTCTTAGAATTTATTCCAGCGTCTACGCTTGCATCTAAATGTCACGCGCAAAAATCCAATCGCAAAAGGACCAAGACGTGCAGTCTTGGCTCAAACGAAAATTAACGTTATCGTACTCTGGTAAAGTTGGTTTTTGAATTATGGTATCAATAGTAAGGGATATTGTTGTATGCGTGATAAAACAATGGGCATATCTGGAATTCAAGTGGAGTTAAATTTTCGCAATGCTACCAAATTAAGCGACATTGAATCAACAAATTGTGAGCCCCGATATTACGTACGTCGCAGTTAAATTGAATTAAGTAAGTATATTTTTTTATTAATACATACCATTTTAAGTGATCGAGCCTTAAACAATAACAATATAATAACTTAACTACTCGGCTCATTTTGCGTTTCGTTAATGGGCAAAGAATGTATACACAATTATTGTGCAGTTCCGAGAAATTTGTATGCGATAATTAATGGAAACATACGGTTGTATCTGTGTCAATGGTTTAGTGGACAAGAGCACGTCTGCTGAGCGTCAGACCCTGGGTTAGATTTCCAGGCTGAGAAAAACAAATTACATTAGGTTATTCTATTATATACCGTAAGGGAGTGGAATGCTATACCTGCGTCTGTATTCTTGGACTCCATACAACCTTACAAACAGGAATACATACGTGTGTGTGAAAGGCATTTTCTGGATAAGCGTGTTCCACCTTCGATCTCGTCGTCGCTTACCATCAAGTGAGACTGAGGTAAAACGCGAGCCCATCTTCTATAAAAAAAAAATACTAGCTGTTGTCCGCGATAACGGACTATTTACATATCCATCACTAGGATGCAAATGCAATCTATCGCCTTGCAAATTTTTATCGAAATCTGTTCAGAAGTTTAGGTTTGAATTCTAAACGGACAAACAGACAATAACTTACGCATTTATTATATGAACCAGCATGGATATGTCAGTGAAAGCACAATACAGCTTATTTCATAATAAACTGTGTTGTTTATTTAAGTAATATCTGTACGAGTTCAAATAAAAAGTTTTCTTTCTTTCTTTCATTCTTATTAATTGTCATACAAAAAAGTAGACATAATCTTTTGACTATTGAGCTGTACAAAAGACAAAAAAATTTGAACGTAAACAATGACTAACACACATACAGATTTGCACGCAAATAGTTTAATTGCCGGTTCGGGCCAATTGGCTCTTATATTTAGTAGGCGATCGGATCGGCGCAGGCGCACCGGTTGCGTGATATGTCAGCCCTACTGGGGTCGTATCATTGGCGAGATCTCACAACGATTATGGTCGTCACCATAGGGTCTTAGGGTACGGTGGGGTCTCGATATGTATAGTTGAGCTGCACGATGACGTCAGTTAAAACTGGTCAACTTAAAGCTGCTATGGCTCTTTCTTCAAATTTTGACCTACAATGTAAATCCTACATTGTAATATCCTGCTTACTGCCTGGACTTTATAAAGAGACCATGATTTTTTGAGTTTGTTTCGGTGTTTGTTCTCAAAGGCCGTGAGCTAGGAAATACCGGCCGCCATCTAGTATAAAAAAAAACTACAATACTGACTTGTAACAGTATCTTTAAAATTTCTATTTACAGAAATAAAAAATATTTATCTAAACCTAATTTATAAAAAGAAAACATTTGATCTTCTGTGTGTTTCTTTGTAATGATTAAACACAAAAAATACTTAGGCGATTTAAAAAATCTTTCACCTACAGAACATTATCAGCGAGTAATATAGGTTATCATAAGTATCTATCTTATGTATTATAAGTTTGTATTTACAAAAAATAATAATAATTCTAGTTTAATAATAATAAAAAAAAAGTACATAAGTATTATGTATATCCATTGTCTAGTACCCATAGTACAAGCTCTGCTTAGTTTGGGACTAGATGGTGATGTGTAAAATGTCCCAAAAATATTATATTATATATTATTATATCATGTTTGAAGAACGGCCACCCATCCAAGAACAGCCGCGGCAAGCGAATCTAAACCTCGCAAATCGATCTCAGTGCGCGTGCGCATTGGCAGTCGCGTGATATGCCATCCGTGCAGTCGTATCGCGGCGCGATCTCGACGCGGTTCTTATTGTTTTTAATTAATAATTGAACAAAAAGGTCAGTAGGTACACGCATGAAGCAGTCACGGTCTTAAGCAGATTCCCAGTATCTAAAGATACTGATAACATCTTGTCTATTTGCATTTTTTCGATAACAATAAGGAACGGTATTTAAAGTTATTTAGAGACCTGCGTCTTCTGGTTAGGTACACCAGGCGCTATGATCACTAAGCGAGTCAAGGGACTCGCGATAGCTTAGTGGTTGAAAAAAAAAATACAAAAAAGAAACGGTATTTAAAACAATTTTGTTCCATACTGTCGAGTATGTATTCCCGGACTCATACAACCTTGGTGTCTTTGAGTTGAGAGAGTGAACAGGAATTTTTTGGGTAAGCGTGTTCCACCTTCAACGGTTTAACCTTATTTTCGTTTACCAGCCCATCTTCTTTAAAAAAATACTTGAGGGGCAATTTTGACAACGACACTACCGCACTTATATCGCCAAAAGGCTTAGACAACATAGGGCGAGCCTATTGCCTTTGATCGGACACACATCCAAACTCCGAGCTACTATTGACAATATAACAGAAAAATCCAATAACACTGCTGAACCTAGGAATCGAACCCAGAATCTTTCTCTTAGCATTCGCGCTTGTGCCTGCTGGAACATTGGCAGTATAAGAGCAAGTTTGACATAATTTATTTAAGAATGAGCCAAGTGATTCTTAGTGGGACGTTTTGATAAACGCGTGGGATGTAAATTATGCGTTCCTGATATCCTGTCAGACCCTACACAATGTTAAGGACATTGTAAATGAAGTCAATGACATCCTTTCGCTAACTGTATCCACATTGCGACGACGTCTGGTCTAGTGGTTCGAGTACCGGACTGCTGATCATGGAGTCGTGGGTTCGATTCCCACAGGACACAAATATTTGTGTGGTTAAAACATAAGTGTTTGTGTTTGTCTGGGTGTTTCTATGTATTATAAGTATGTATTTACAAAAAAAAAGTATATAAGTATTATATCCATTATCTAGTGCCCATAGTACAAGCTTTGCTTAGTTTGGGACTAGATGGTGCTGTGTAAAATTGTCCAAGAATATTTATTTATTTATTTATTTATTTATTGCTAATATAACTCTGTCCATCTGTTAGTTACGCTGGTACGCCTAAACCGCTGAACCAATTTTGATATAGAAACAGATTTTTTTTATAGTTCGGAAACTCCTCATGGATCATATAAGTACCACCTGGAGAGGCAGCTAGGTATGTCAGACTCGTACCGACCGAATACCGCACTTGCCTTCACTTGTCGTGGGTTCGATTCCCACAGGACAAAAATGTGTGTTGAACATAAGTGTTTGTTTATCTGAGTTTTCTTATTATAAGTATGTATTTCAAAAAAACAGTATAATTGTAAGTATTATATCCATTGCCTAGTACCCATCGTAGGTACTATGTCGTAAGCTCTGCTTAGTTTGTGACTAGATCGTTCCATATGAAATGTCCATAATATTTATTTATTTATTATTAAACTAAGAATACGTTACGATAAACATCACAACAAACCACAAACTGCAAATAAAAAAAAACGCCAATCATTTATTGGCACGCAACAGCACTACTTTAAAAAATAAAAACACGGGCCGACGCGCGAAAATCACGCCACGAACCTTACTAATTGCCACAGTGTAGCGAGTATCGTCGCGCAATATAAATCATTAAGCGAGTTTTCGACAATTTCCCTTAATTGGTCTCGTTTCCCAATCGGTCGATAGTGATCTCGCGATGTGTGGCCAGCCCTCGGCGAATCAACGGGTGATCGTGGACTCACGGTGACACTGACCACGAGACCACGAGAAGTAATTAGCGCGATTGGGACCACACACCGGTGCCATTAAGCCAAATCTGAGGCGCCTGTTCAACTTTCATCTTCGTATCGAAGTCTGGGTCGTATGAATCACGATCGATATTGTCTTGTTCACACGCCGCGACTGATACCGAGATTTTTGCGTTTCTGAGTACGTGTCGTTTATATAGCTGTTTTTTTTTCGAAGTGAATTCGACACGCAATGTCGTGTGTAGACGATGCAAATCAACGTCGTCTAGTACCTACATAACAGTTACACGTGTAAAGTTATAAAACTGAATTAAACACACAATAACAAATGTGATCAATTTTAAAACAATGTCTCACTCGTTTTCCAAATGTTACTGTTACGCCGAAACGGCATACACTTATAATTTCTCTTTCTAACACTCAAAACCTTGTGCGATTTAATCGAAACGTAGGCAAGCTACTCGAGATAAATCTAGAAGACAAATACAGCATAATAGATAGATTAAAAAAATATCAGTAGACATACGTAACTCAAGTGACGAAGTAGGTTTTAAGACATGTACATAGCTCTATGGGTCAGCTTTGCCTGAACCCATCATAAACCATGACTGAAGTTGACATCAATATAAAATAGCTGTTCAAATGGTAACTAAGACGGGAACATGACAGGAACAGCGCTGCAAAGGAATTTTACCCCGTTATATTGCATGTAATGCCGCCAACTATGGGAGCCGTTATCAATACAATAAATAATATCAAATCGCCTATGCACGAATAACTTAAGACTAAGCTTATAAGGGCAGTGTAAAATACGGCGTGTGAATTATTAAGACAACAAGAAATTGGTGCAAACAACGCAGTGTTAAAACTACACAAGAAGTTGCAAGCAGGAATAACAATGAAAAAGAAGTTTCACCAAATCAGACTATAAATACAAACATATCAACAAATCTCATTCGCACACAAAAACAATCATAAAATGATAGTATACAAGGAAAATCGCACACCTGAACACGGCTTTAAAGGAAGAATTTTACGCAACATTGACTGGTCACTAAAAACTGGACTAAAAATAAACGCATAACCATGACCATAAATGAATATTGTCACAAAAAAGCGGAACATTTTGCGAGCGCGAATGTTCTACAATACATTGACAGTCGATTAATCAATCATTTACATACATGATCCTGTCGCAAGCCGATGTGTGTATTCCCAAATTGCATAATTGGCACCGAAATTATCAGTGAAAGTGAAGAATCGTCTCACGAATGCTAATGCACGGATTAATGATAGATGGCAGCGACCGTAGAAAGCTCGACGATTATTTATTATTTATGATCAGCCGAATCTATTGTTGAGGCGCTGAGTGATTTACAATGAGCCGCTGCACGCGTGATTTGATGACTTTAAAATGTCCCCGTCTATTGTACGCTTTATGTTACAAATTACTGCTTTTGTGGAACATCGAGCTGAACGTTTGCGGTTTCGTACCAAAATATAATTCCTGGACGCTTTTACTCGAAAGTTGTATTCAAATAATCTTTTCATTTTCATGATTTCTTCGATAATCTATTTGAAAATATCAAAGAATACATTAAATCGTTTGTGCCTTTGATTCAGATCTATCTATTTTCTTGCTCGACACCTTATCACACTGGCTTCGTTATAATTAAGAAAAAACCAAGAAGGATACAGGAAAGCTAACTGATAATAATCTTCTAATATATAAAATTCTCGTGTCACAGTTTTCGTTGCCATACTCCTCCGATTTTGATGAAATTTTTTGTGCTTATCGGGGAGGTCTGAGAATAGGCCAACATCTATTTTTCATACCCCTAAATTTTTTTTTTATGGCAAAACAACGTTTACGGGGTCAGCTAGTCTTCTAATATATAATATTCTCGTGTCACAGTTTTCGTTGCCATACTCCTCCGAAACGGCTTGACCGATTTTGATGAAATTTTTTGTGTTTATCGGGGAGGTCTGAGAATAGGCCAACATCTATTTTTCATACCACTAATTTTTTTTTTTTATGGCAAAACAACGTTTGCGGGGTCAGCTAGTATTATATAATATGTTAGTAAGCAAATAAAGACACTACTATAAAGACAAACGAATATAAGATACGCATGCAAATCTTGATTATAAATCATGCGATTACACACCACACTGAATAAAACAGTGATAAATTACAATTTTAAACTATATGAACTGGTTTTTCCGGAGTTATATGGTGTTGCAATTCAAAATAGGACTCGATTCTACATTTGGCTTTGAGATCAGATCACATCTTCGAGATTGCATGATGATGATAATAAGAGAGAAAAAATAAACTGCAATTTTAGAACAGCCGGCTAATTTATATAATTAGTTTAATTTCCACCAAAAGCAATTTATTTTGTAACCTATTAGTAGGGTTTCTTTCCAATAAGATAATTACAAACTGCCTACATTTCGAAATGCTTCTAATAATTTAATTACAATAATAACCGTTGCGTGACTAAAGGGCGATTTTGCGAAACCGACCAACAAAACATGAGCTGCAAACCACTGATAAGTTGATGAATTAAAAGATCCTTTAAGGTTGGATGTTCTCTTTGACTTCTTAAAAGAGTTCACATTGAATGAATTAGATTATAAGGTATTATTATTTGGAAAAAACTGACCTCTATACGAAACGAGTTAATTAGTGGGTGTAAGTATCATGAGTGACAAGTTTGAAGTTGATACAATGAAAGCTGAAGATGTTAATAACAGTAATCATAACACGACAAATGTGTTACGACAAGCGACAATTTTAACTTGACATGACTTTGACGAAGATGATGCTAGACAAGAAAATTTTGGTGTGTTTTTTTGTGTGTTTGCAATTTAAATAGCGTTCATACATTAACTTCACAAGCAAAACCTGTAAAATCTGCATCCTTTAACCTTTCTTTGGTATTGATCTGAAGGTAAAGTTTTTGGTAAAGTCAGTTGAAAACTATAAGAGAAGTTTATTAATGAGCACTTTTTTATTTAGTTTTTAAAAAAAATGTGTCAGCTTCATTGTACCCTAAAGTAATTAATTATTATAATATATCTACAAAATTATATTTATTATACTTTTCATAATATGACACATCGTCCAAGGAGGGAGATAGTGAAGCAGCTTTATAATAAACTACAATAACCATGTACAGACGCCAGCACATCAAGCTACCACAATTTGTCAAATTTCTTTGATAGATTTTCAACTTTAATACAAAGTAATAAGGTTTATGTTCAATTGGGAAAAAAATACAGTTTTGGATAATTTGACCTGTTGGCGTCTGTACAAAAGAATTAAAAAAATAATAGTTTGAAGTACTGAAAATTTGTAACGTAACAACAATGACTAAAAATGACGTTAGAATCAAATTCAGATAATATCACTTTAACTACGTTGCATAATTATCTTTTTGTATATTTTTGGCATTTTCCATGCTAAGATTTTAAAGTTATTTAGAAAAGGAAAAAATTCGACCGCGGGCAGGATTCGAACCTGCGTCTTCTGGTTAGGTACACCAGACGCTATGACCACTAAGCCAGAAGTTAGTTAGAAGGTAAGATGGCATCGTTCGACATTGAACTAACTGTAAAGTAAGTTGTGTCGGTTGAAAAGCAAAAACTTGCATTTCAATAGGTGTTACTGACGTCACCATAAAGACGTAAATTCAGTATGTGAAGGAAAAATTCGACAGGACGGGTAGGTATTACGTTGCATAATTTTAGAAAAGGGGCTTAATGACAAAACTAAATTGATCAACTCAAGTATAATGCTCCACACTTCATTTCCAACCGCAAATAAACCAAACAGTGCGCCAAAAACAACAAAACTTTCTATACGTGAGTAACAATAAATCGTAGTTGCATCATTGTTATTAATGTTATCACAATAATGGCAATTAAAATCTCTGAGGTGCAAACAAAATTAATGTTGACTACTTTCATTGACCGTTTTCCAACAACCCAACACCGAAATTGAAGCTTTATATTCTGAACAGCAAAATCGCACACAGTTCGACACAATGTTACTTCGTGTAGCTTTCAGTGAATTCATTGTGTGTGGTTTGGAGTAGGAATTTAGCAGTAAATCATAAGATTTGAAAGGTGATTGCGCTCGATCCAGTTTTTGCTGATTTTATTGTTTCCATTATAGATTTTAATTAAATTTTAATTAGCTGGTCCGTTATAATGGTGTTTCAGAATACAAGCCTTCTTTAGTTACGAGCTACGCAATAAGGGTTGTACACAGAAAGCTTGTGTAACTGTTCAATTTAGTTTTATTTGTGGTAGATACAGTGTAATTTACAATTGGCACGTTTGTTGTAATAAATAATACGTTGAGGAAATGAGGAAGTTGATTCTACGATCTTTTATTTCCGTGGAGTTGTAGGAAATAATGAAATTTTCAGCGAACTGACCATTAACCGTACTACATGGAGAGGTATAAACGACGACATCAAGATATACAGTTTTCCTTTTCGACCCGTATTCCGTAGCAGTAGCGGTGATTCTTCAAGTACAACTACTTGACATGTTACGACATGGATTCGATCTGACTACGACTAGTACTAAAAAACAAACGTTGGTGAAAAGGTAATTCTTTGTAACAACATTATATTCTATGTCATCATCACCATTCGCAGCTTGTATAATCACAATGTCAGATGGCCAGATTGCTTACAGATTGAAAAATAATTTCTATTCTGTTATGCCAACCTTCTTTGTCCATTTATTAATCCAGTACCTTACTACCCTCTTTTATACAAAACTACAAATACAAAATAATTTATTATTTTTTCAGTAGGTGATTGGAGCCTCCTTTTGAGCAAGTAATGCCTGTATTAGGATAACACAGCGTATAGATAATATGGATACGGCGTATGTATATTTAATATCATTATAATTCGCACTTCAGATAATAAAAATAGATGACGTTTTCAATTCCCTGGATTCGTGGGTTTCAGTTACTGGAATTAGAAGTCAAAACGTGGACAGTCAAAATATGAAAGGAATATTTTATTACCTTCTACTAATAAATTCGAATTGTGCGAGGTCTGTCCAGAAAAATAAATCCTACTATCCTGCTACTGCCTGTGTTCTCAGAAGGGTTAGGCAGAGGTTTACCAATGTACATCCACAGTTTGCCAGTATATTTAGTTCCTATGTAAAAGGGGGCGAACGTATTGCCATTAACCTGGCCTGGGTCCAAACTCCGAGCTGCTACTGAGAATATCATAGAAAACCCTAATAATACTTTAGCCAACCTGGGAATTTAACCCTCTAATAGTCGCACTTAGGACCACTAAACTAACGGGACAGTTAATTATAATAAAATTATTTACAAAATACAAGCAATGAACCATTAAATTACTGAAACTTCTCGTCATGTTTAAGCTTTAGCAATTTGTATCGAAATTAAGCATGACACGGCCCACACACCCCGGCCGCGCTTGCGCCACAATTCGTGGCCCAAGCCCGCTGCTACCGGGTTCCGTGGCTAAACAAAGCCTTCAGTTTGTCATTGTTGCTTTTAATTGTTCTGCATTGCTTGACATCTTTCGTCCTTTCACTGGGTTGGTCAATTACTGTGATATACTGATAATGCTATTTAGATTGTTTTATAGTGAGCCTTTGAGATAGTTTAAATTGTTGAAAATACTAACTTGATTAAAATTCTTAGGATTTCCGTGGATTTTGGTTAGCTAAAACTGGTTACAGGTTTTTCTTCTTAGAGCTACACATAAACAGAGGCAGTTATCTGTCTCATTACTTGAATTATATAATATCAATGTAAATTTGATTCTAAACGCTGTACCAGTTTTAAAAAATATATGTTAGTCATATTGTTCATTCAACCTCTTCAGGTCTAGTCACCTTAATTCTTTGAACATTTCCTCCTTTCCTATTTATCATAACAAGTCCAAAAGATAAATTCGGCTCACTCATGCAATGTTCACACATATTTAAAACTTAGGCGGAACACAATAGTGTTGTGGTGTAACTGTCCGAAATGACTCAACCAAAAGGTATTAGTTTAACATTTGTAAACCTAATGCGATTATCTAATATCGATTACCGACCTCCCACGCGGTCTGTCACACATCAAACTCGAATCAAGCTGGATCGAGTCGGTGTACACTCGCAGTCACATTAACACATACCTACGTGTTACTTACTTATACAAGCCCAGTGTTGTAGGTGTCCCTATCGATAATATCATCGATAGTTTGGAAACCGATGCCGTTCACTTACCAACCTGTATTGTTTGGCGAAACAATTGGATATATTATAGTGCATTTATTTAACATGTTTATATTTGTTGAATAAATGGAAAATTCCCAAAATCACATTTTAAAAAGGGCTTAGATTTTTTTAATGAAAATATATTGCTGGTATGTCTGCAACCATTTTCAAAGTTTAGAAAACAATGGATAGAAACATGTCACAGATAAAAATCAGTACTAGGCCAGCGTGAAAGACTTTTACTGCTTCGATCCAATAATTCTGAAATAAGATTTGAGAGTGGCCCAAGGACCAAATACAATAAAAAATACATTCATAATTTGATCTGTAGTATTTGAGCCGGGAATGTACATACAATAATACAAGTACAATTTGATCGATAAAAAAACAAACAACAAAAATTCGATCAGTAATAACATTGACCACTATACCGAGCGCCCTTCCGGCGGAAACGCATCGCGGACCGGTCGCGGCCCACGAGAGTGAAAGCACACGCGCAAGCGCATACTTAGGACCAAATTTGTTAGCACGTTTACCTAACATTAATATTTAGTGCGTGTATTGTGAGCTGTATGACTTGGTTAATAGTGTTGCAAGTAGGTGACGAGATACGGCTAAGGATGTGTTGGTGGATCAGCAACCAAATGTCCTGGGACACAAGTATGCCATTTCAATTTTGTGACACAAATGTCCATTTTACCTTGCCAGGTCTTTTTTTTATACTACTAAGGTCTCATACGGCCCACCCGAGGAAGCGGTTACCGTATTCTATAGATGCTTTCAACACCAGGGGTGTCACTTGCGCGTTGCCGTTGCTGTAAAGCGAAAGAGGAATAGTTGGGTTGGCAGTATAAGGGTCAAAGTCCCCCCTCCGCCAAAACAACGTTTCCTCGTAGAGCACTTCGCAATGTAGCCCAACCTAATGTGATTGCAACTGAAGCAAGTAGCTAGTCACCATCTCTTTGCCCATCCACACCTCATAACGTAATATAACATACCATCACGCCTGTATTTCCTAAAGGGTTAGCAGAGGTGTACCAACTTACACCCACAGACAATATACCTAAACTCCGAGCTGCTGCTACTGAGAATTTCATACACTCAGTACCACTGTTCGAATCAAACCCAGGACATTTGGTAGTTACGCTCAGCTTGTCAGTCCCATATCAAAAAAATAATTATGAGGTATTCATTTACACGCTGACAACACCGAAGAAAAATTTGTTAAAGAACAAGCCTGGACTATTATAATTTTAAAAAGTCTTGTCAACAAAAAATTTAAAAACGCAATTATGCAAATTTATTATTGTAGAACGTCCGTAGCAATTAAGTCTAGACTTTTGTTTAATTTATCTGATGTTAATTATTAATATTCATAGCCGACTACCTTATCACGGCCGTAAATATTAATATATATCCTGCTTTCTACAGATTTCTATCAGCAAAAAGATAAATGTAAATAAAACCAGATACGTATAACTTAATTGCAATGCTGCACTCGAAATGGAATAAAGAAATCTTATAATTCTTTTGTCAACCGATTATTTACAATGGTACAATGCCAGGACCACCAACCAGTGAGACCGCATAATTACGAGTGACATCTACATACCAAATCACTGTTATCCTTCACTCGCGTCCAGCCGTAGATCACAGATAAAATATGACGCACCCGAAATGGCAGACCGATTAAGACGTCTCGTATCGCGGAACTCGAAAACAATAAGAATCGAGATAAATGTCTCGATTAAAATAATCGAATTGACCTTTGCATCAGCCGATCCGTCATCCCAATATCTCTATATTCATGGCTGTAAAAATGACGTACGTCAAAAACCGTAAAAGGTGCGTATGCGGCGGGCGCTGACAGAAAAATTGGTAGTGAAGAGGCAGCCTATTGTTTGCACAGAAAGAGATGTATCGACGATGATTTCACCCGATACCGATGTTGCTAGTGAACGTCTACCGTGTGATTTATAGGATGTGTTATGAGAAAATTATTGTTTCGGATACAGCAGAATAAATGCGAGTTTCACTTTATCCCTTGTTGGATATTGGGAGCTCTACATTTGGAAGGTGACCTTACTGATGTGATCAAACCTACTTCGTTCCGAAATAACATGGCCCCTGGCTCCAAGAACCAAAATTTATACCCACATGATCATTAGGAGATGTGAAGACAACTTATATTTTATTTATTACGCATTAGTGTTTCAGTTTCATGATAATTATTCTATATACTAGCTTCTGCCTGCGACTTTGTCTGCGTGGACTTTACCCGGATAAAAAGTATCTAATCGTTAGTTTTCTGAAATTTTCCAATTTTCTGAGCTATTTTTTAATTTTTCTTTCTGTAAGAACCTACAAAGTGTTAGAACATTAAAAAAAAAGGAATAAAATCGATATAGTCGTTCTCAAGTTATGGCGTGACCAAGGGAATCATGGATTAATTTTTATAAATATCGATATATTTATGTATAGCACAATATATATAGTGACGTATAGATGACTAGACCGCAATAGCACAAATAGCTCAATTTACTCCAATTTACACAAAAATGGAGCCAGTAAACTAATTCGAATCGCGTTTACACTCGATCAGAAACTCGATACTTAATAAACATAATCGACTTAACAAAACGAGTAGCAATGAAAAGGTTTGTCGTTCAAACTCAGTAATACTTTGTCCGGTATTTTGTTGTGCTGTTTCCTTATCTCTGTCTGATGCAAATATGGTGTTCCTTATCGGTCAATGACTTAAATTGACACTTACACTTTCTATAAAGTTAGTGAACTGTCGACGTATTTTATTTATATTGGCGATACTTTCTTGGATCAAGGAACTTTCAAAGGTACTGTGTGAGAGACTGTGAGCTTACCAAGGAAGTGAATAATGAGATGACGACTAAAAGAGATATATGGAAGAAAATGACATACTGCGCCACCCCAAGTAATTTGGAATAAGGTTAGAAGAATGATAAGGAAGAAAAAGAATAGTTACTTTCCGGTCCACGGACTTCGTAGTAATTTTCGTTGTCATTAAAACAGGTATCATCGGACGAATGAACGCGAAGCGGGTTTCTACCACTAATGATTGTCATAGGTGTTCGTATGACAACCGGAATCGGTGGCTTTATATGCTCTCCGGAGCGCGAAAAGGTCTCAAAGCTTTATAAATGGTAACCCATCAACAAGTTCAACCTAAATACCAATATTAGGCGAAGAGTGGTTGTCATAGTAAGTTTACAAAACACGGCTGTTTCTGTTTTCTTTAATATTTCGTATATTTAAATTGAACTACTATATGACAATCGAATAACAATTGTAGATTTTCCTAATGTGATTCGTCCCAACCGATCGTCCCCGGTTCGTCCCAGAATGCTGTATATTGCACACTGCAGTGGAACGAACCGGGCTACAAAAATGCGCAAAAACAAAGAGTTTAGTTTAGTATCAGTTGATTAAATACATCATTCCGCTCATAAAAATCAGTCTTCATTAGATATTTTCACTGCCTCAGTTGTCAAATGAACTCCAATTACGGTTGAAATCGCACGGTTCGTCTGCGGTTTGTTTAAATGACGTGATTTCTCCTTCACCGAATTGTCAGAAGAGATGAGATTTATACGTGCTGTAATTGGCTTGTAATATAACGTCTGTCAATGAGATTTGCACTTATGAAGCTAAATTTAGAAGGCATTGCTAACATTTAAAACTGTAAAAAAAACTGTAAATAAGTTGGCCAAACAGCATTTCTTGTAGTTATTGATAGAAATGAAAATGGAAGAGTCAATAGAAGCCTATATCATATTATATCTATAGTATATCAGAACTGAGGCAGTGATAGTCTAGTGGTAAGACTGTAAGGATGGGAGGTGGTTGAGTATCAAATAAGACGTCTAATCAGTTTAGAATATCCTTTAATACTGCCTAATCTCACATACATAGGTGTCATAGGTACATCATACATCACACGCCCTCCGTAAAAGAAAAAAAAAATATAAGCTATGATTACATTTTTTTTTTTTTTTTTAATATAAAATGTATATTTATGCATTATAAAACTTAGTCCTATTTTTATGTACTATAGATTCTTTTCCATTAATAGATATAGATACATTTGGTCCTAAATCTTTAATGACCGCGTAGGGTCCTAGATACTGGATCTAATTTAGTACAAAAAAATAATTATACAATGATTATACAATGGATCTATATTATTTATCAAATTACTGGGAATATTACAATTCTTCCCAAATACTAATTCATAAGGACAGTAACCAGTCTCAGTGTGTACAGTAGTGTTGAAGGCGAAACACCAATATGGTACCCAAGAACTCCATTGTTGTGTTTGATTTTCTGTTTGTATACGTAAATACGCGCCTAAATGTTTATGTGTGTTTTCTATGGAACCTAAAGTTTGATGATGATACGCCGTAGAATTTAGTTGAGTTATATTTAAAATGCTACATACCTCTTTCATTGTAGAATTGATAAACTCCGTACCTTTATCTGTTATTATTTGTCTCGGGATACCATACCTGAGAATGAAGTTCGTAACAAACGCCTCCGCTACTGACCTCGCGTCCTTTGGTGAAAGGGGATACGCTTCTACATATTTGGTAAGATCGCATTGCAGCGTTAAAATATAGTTATAATTAAAATTATCCTTAACTAATGGGCCCACTAAATCTAAGTATATCCTATCAAATGCTGAGTTACCACAGTCAGTGATAACCATCGGTTCTTTAATTGGTTTATAGTGTTTTTGGCGTTGACATTTGTCGCAACGCTTTACAAAATTAGTGATATCACGTTCAAGTCCCGTCCAAAAATATTTCCTACGTATATTATTTAACATACGCCGAATACCAGCGTGACCGCTAGTCGGCAAGATGTGATAATCATTTAATATTACTCGTTTTGTGTCATCGTCAGTTATCTTTTTTACTCCTTTAATAACACATAAGCGTGGTCCGGACCAATTATCTTTATTATTTATATATTCTGACAACTCTTTTAACACTAGTGCATTTATTTCATTTTTAATTATATATAGAGTGTCTATTTTCTCTTGTTTACAAATAGAAACCATTTCTCTCACGAAGACATCTCGTGTGCATCGCGATCGAGCTAACGGTTTCACAAATAAGGTCTTTTCAGTGGGATAATATGCAATAACTTTCGTTTGCCGTAATCCGTTTTTTTCCAATTTTTTCCATAGTGCATCATTCAAAAATACCAACTCATAATATTCCCTCGATAACTTAAGCATCTCTACAACTCTCGGGTGATCAGTCCAATCGTTGGTAGGGACCTTAACTACCGTGGAATTATCATCCACACTTTTATTATCCATTCGTCTCTTTTGCCCTCTAGTTAACACAGATATTACGTGCTCATTCAACAACTTCAACTCATTCAAACTAATTCGCGATAATGCGTCTGCAGCCGCATTATTTTGACCTTGTACATACAATATCTCAAAATCATACTCTTCTAACAAAAGTCTAAATTTCATTAATCGGCTAGATGGATTTGCCATACCAAATAGATAAACAAGTGGCCTGTGGTCGGTCTCAATTTTAAATTTTCTACCGTAGAGGTAAGGCCTAAAATATTTTATAGACCACACAATAGCTAACAATTCCTTTTCAATCGTTGGATATCGTTTTTCACTCGTGTTAAGACTACGACTTGCATACGCTACTGGTCTGTGATCTTTGTTACACAACACCGAGCCAATAGCATAGCCTGATGCATCGGTTTTCAATACAAAAATATTATTTTTATCAAAATCCGGGTATTGTAAAACGGGTGGGCTTGTTAATGATTTTTTGAGTGTTCTAAATGCATCGTCACAATCTTTAGACCAATTGAATTCGACATTCTTTCGAGTTAAATTATTTAATGGGTGACAAATTTTCGCAAAATTGGGAATAAACTTTCGGTAATAATTTGAAAATGCAACAAATCGCTTGACCTCGTCTGAATTTTTGGGGATAGGATAATTTTCTAAAACTTTAATTTTTTCCGGGTCTGGTTTTATTCCCTCGGCAGAAACTACATGTCCGAGATATAGAATTTCTTTACGTAAAAAATCACATTTATTTGGATTTAGCTTTAGATTGACTTTACGTAGCCTTAACATTATGTCAATAAGATTTTTATTATGAGAATCCAAACTCCTACCGAAACAAATTAAATTATCTAAATAAACAAATGTTTTTTCATAGTTGAGACCAGACATCGCCACTGTCATGACTCGTGAGAACGCGCTGGGACTTATTTTCAGTCCCATGGGCAACCGTTTCATCTGGTATTGTCCTGAGGGTGTTGTAAAGGCTGTACAAGTTCTACTTTCAGGGGTCAGCTTTACTTGGTAGTAGGCTTGGGATAAATCAAGTTGGGTAAAGTAAATAGATCCGGATAAAGAGTCTAGGATGTCACAAATATTAGGTAAAGGAAATTTGTCATCTAAAATTCTTTCATTTAATTTTCTAAAATCTATAACTAGTCTCCATTTTTTATTGTTTCCTTCTGATTTTTTAGGTACTAATAAAATCGGACTAGACCATGCGCTGCGCGTTGGCTCAATGATATCTTCAGACAATAACTTTTTAACCTGATTCTCAATTTCATCTCTTTGTGAAAATGGTAACCTGTACTGTTTTAAATAGACTGGGTTGGAATTGGGTTTTAGCTGAATAGTTTGCTCATACAAAGTGGTAGTACTTAATTTGTCTCCGGGGAGATAAAAAATATCGGAAAATTTTGCGCATATATTTTGTATAGACGTTTTTTCTTCAGTATTTAAATGTTCTAAATTTAATTCGGATAGCAAACATCGAACTCTTTCACCATTATTGTCACCTGTATCGAAATTGCACATTAAATATTGAGACAATGGTTCTACCTCCGGTTTAAAGTAGCTGAGACTAACTTCATTTTCACGAGTATTTAAAATTTGAACAAATATGGCACCATTTTTCGGCTGACAAATACTACCCGTTATAAAAATACCTTCACACAGCTCTTTCGGAATTACAACACACGGCTCTTTCATACACGTAGTTATTTTAAATACTTTCTCACATCTAGGAGGCACCTTAAAATAATTATTATGACCTAATGAACCGGGTTCCAAAGGTAATGTAAATTGATTGGTATCGGTTGATAAAGTTAAGTTATTAAGCTCAAAGTTTATAATACATTTATATTTAGATAAAAAATCTTGACCAATTATTCCGACATTAGGACAGGGCAGATGCTTCAAAACATAAAACTTGTGTACTAATTTCTGACCATTTATGTCGAGTGTAATGTAAACATATCCCTCCGTGTACAACTTACCTCCAATACCATTTATATTTATTCGTTGAGAATGGATTGGAATGTTCCATCTACAAACCGCCTCATATTTCGCAACCGAAAGTGACGCACCCGTATCTACTAACCATCTATAATTGGTGTTGTTGTCAACCGCAATGATTACTGAGTTATTATAATTAAACATCAATATATAATTAGGATCGAAAAAAATTTTCTGGCTCTTTCTGGGACTCCGACTTTTCTCCATGATCATCACGGGTATCGTCATTGGAACTTAACATGTGAACCCTGTTAAAATTTGAGTTCCTTCTATAGTACGTATTGTACGTACCTCTGGGATTAGGAAATCGACCTCGAGTAGGTGGTCCACCCCTATATGAAACTGGACCCCACTGTCTAAATCCTCCTTGAATCGCGCCGTTCTGTCCTCTGCCATACTTTCTGTAGTTATTGTTGTGGTGTTGGTTTCTTACATTGTACTGGAATTGGAAAGGCTTACCTCTTCCTCTTTGCCCCATAAATACCGAAGGGTTTGTATCTGAGGCAGCACACATTTCCTCCTTATCCTTCGCGGCTCGAATCGCATCCTTTAACGCTTCGTAGTTCCGGGCCGCTAAAATGATGCTAAGCTGACGATTACGCAAGCCGCTTGTAAAACGCTGTATTGCTAGTTTTTCGTTAATTGGTTTTAACAACTCATATTTTGCATCGTTTCCTTCGGCTTGGGAAATTGTCAGCTTAACGAATATCTCTTCTAACTTTTTACCATACTCATCAATTGTACCCGAATTCTGCTTAACCTTCATTAGTTCCGCATGCAAAGCAGTACTCGACTGTTTCGTTAGTAAATGTTTTTTTATATCTGTAACAAGATCAGTGATGGAGACGTAACTAGAAGACAGGCGCATTTTAGCGCTCTCCGTCAAGCGGGTCTTTAATACAAAACTAATTAGTAATTTCTGGCCATCACTGTTTAACATGGAACTGTAAAACTCTATCGAATCTATTAATTTTCTTGTAATTTCCTCTTCCCCTGTCAAAACGGGAAGAAGAGATACGGCAGTTTTCAAATTAAATGTCTCCATATTGGTGTTTTCCTTATTTTTCTTAATTTCTAAATATATCTCTTTAATGTATGTAAAATATATGTCAATATTATCACAATATTTACGTATGATAGTTATATTTTCCTCCTTAATACATTTACTTTTAATCGAAAACTCGAATTGACTTTTACAATCTAAATAATTATTGTAAATTTCATAAGATTTGTTATACTTTTCTATAACAACTTTTTCTGTTCGTTTTTTCCCTAATTTAACCAAATAATTTCTTATATTTTCAATTTCATTATGTAATCTAATAATTTCTACTTCTGCCATTAATAATAAAATATTTTTGTAATTCTTGTAACTAAACACATTTTGTATATATTTAACCACTTACTTTTATTTATGTTTTCACTTTATACCACTTTATGCACTGCAGTTTAGAATGATTACACTTGACGAATTTCCGCCGTAACTCGACGACTCAATCCCTCGTCGCTGGTTTCGGAGCCTCAAAACGCACGCTGGCCTCTGGTTCCCTGCGGCGGCCCGTCCATGACCTCCTGGACACCGCAGCTCGCTCCATCTCCTGTCTCATCCATTGCCTGTGGCATCCTCTATACAGTTTGTACACCCCGTACAAAACAGCAACGCCCAGCAGGGTGCAAATTATTATAAGTACAATACTTATATTCGACACTTGGTTCTTCAGTTCCTCCACATTAGCTGAGTTTGAACCCAAGGCATTCTGGTTTATGAAGACGTCCTCCTTTTCCACATTAGCACGGCACATTATAACGTACTATTATTCCAACTATTATTCCACAGTAGAAAAATGAATAAAATCGTCCAATTAATTCATCTTAATAAAAGTCCCGCGTAACGCGACCGCACCCAGGCAGACCGCCGTGTATGGCAGGGTCGCCATGTAAGGATGGGAGGTGGTTGAGTATCAAATAAGACGTCTAATCAGTTTAGAATATCCTTTAATACTGCCTAATCTCACATACATAGGTGTCATAGGTACATCATACATCACAAGACCATTGATTGGACTGCAAAGTCGAAGATCTCGAGTTCAAACTCAAGGCACGCACCTCTGACTTTTCGTAATCTTGTGCGAATTAACAATTAATTATCACTCGCTTAAACGGTGAAGGAAAACATCGTGAGGAAACCTGCATGCCTTAAAGATTTTCTCGACGGCGTGTGAAGTCTGCTAATCCGCACTAGGCCAGCGTGGTCGACTAAAGCCTAATCCCTCTCATTCTATGAGAGAAGACCCGTGCCCAGCAGTGGGACTGTATATGGGTTGATGATGATATCAGAACTACAACTTTTGGGTGAATTTCAATTAAAAATATCAGTGTGTTCATTTATTTAGATATAGTAGTAAGTTCACTTTATAGAAAACCAGGACAACTTTATCTAATAAACTTTTGGGGCTCGTGGCTAAGTAATAACTATGGTTATCAACCACTCTGCAAGGTTATGCTGCGAGACTTAACACATCAAGACCCCTCCCTGCCTCGGAGAGCATGTAAAGCTATCATCGGTCCCGGTTGTCATACGGACAACTACGACAATTGTGAGTGTCAGTTAGAAGCCCAAAAACTCGGACAACCAGTCTATCCTCAGAATTTCAGTATTGGGTCGCGGAGGTCTGATGGAAGTCGCTTCGTGTTAAATATTCAGCCACGTCTGATTTTACTGGACCCCGACTCCAAAATAGTTGGGAAAAGGCTCGGAGAATTATGTTTATATCTAATAAACATGAGTTCGACATACATGATAATAGATTTTGGGCTAATGTAGCCAAAACTGCTAAAACATAAGAGAAAGCAATACTCTTCGAAATTGTTAAGCAGATAAAAAAATGACACTCACAACATACGATATGTAAACGAAGTACATATAGATAGACACACTACTTATTTTCCGGTCGGTTTGAGAGACACACGCAATTACTAATGCTAATTACATTCATTAATATCGATTGCAGCTATTACAGGAAGATGGCTAATTAGCTTCTATCTCGATAGTTATGTTTTATGGAGAAAATCTTAGTTAAATATACCGTGTTAAATCGTCCGTCCATAGGCACCTTCGAAGATAATGACGTTCTGCAAAATGGCTGCTATTTTATTCAATTGCAATTATAATTACGGTGGTAATGAATAATTCAAAGTTAATATATACATACTCATACAGATACAAATGGACTGCTATGGTACTTGTTATTTCAATGTCTGTGGAATGGATCACATCGTTGCCTGTAGACCGTGAATCGGTAAACCTTGCATAGGACGTCATCATCATCATCTTCCTGCCCTTGTCCCAATTTATTTGGAGTCAGCGCAGTATGTCCTTTTCTTCCATTCATCTCTGTCAGCCGTCACAATCCATCTATCTTTTCTTTGGCCTTTCTTTATCCCTCCATCCCTTCACATTCATCACTCTTATAGTTCCTTGTGTTTGATCTCTCCTCATCACATACCCATACCATGCCAAACGGTACCCTTTCAACTTTTTTGTCACTGGTCCGACTTTCAAACTATTATACAAAGGTCTTGCTATCATCAGCTTCGATAGGTCCATGCTGAACAACTTTGCCCCACCCATAGACTAAACCCCCACAAGGACCGGTTACATACCGGCTGCATCCAACGACTCCCACGAACCTTTACCAGATCGTCCGTCCATCTCGTTCGAGGTCTAGATATTATATTAAAAAAATAGTGCCTTCGTCTAGAAATAAAAATTGTTGCCCCATACTAGGATATTCCCCTAAATCGAGGTTGTTTTTAATTTTCCTATATACAAACCAAAATTAGAACAATTATTATATCATAGGTCATACAAATATTTGTTCCGGGCTTGTATTTAAACACCGCCCAAAAAAGTACCTATTTTACTATCAAAAAAATTCTAAACGGTTACCAAAATGGATAAATGGTCACCAAATTTTTGGTGTTTTGGTGACCGTCTAAATTATACCCCTCAAAATATTTTTATATACACTCAAAACATTCAGATTTGGTTCTGGCACTCGCCGGCCGCTGCCGCGGCACTGCTCGCTTCGCTCGCTCGGCTCGTGCGTTGTGTGGTCACAGTTCTAACGTAACCTAACCGATATCTGTATTTTGGTGCTCAATCAGTAATTTTGTCGCTCAATCAGTATTTTTGATACGCGGTTTATTATATTCCTTTGTTCCGTGCGGGGATCGAACCAACAACAAACGCCGAACATCAAATACCACGTTCTATATTTGGTAAAGACTTTTTATTAGCATCTATTGTATCAGTTATATTTCCTTAAGGAGGAAACTACCTTCATTAGATAAACTAGAATGCGCGAAGTCGTATAGACGTTTATAGTAAAAGAGATAAAGAAAATAATATAAATAAATACAATCGAAAGCTCTCTCAGTACTTTCTAATCAATACTAATGATTTCCTAAGTACAGACTAGTATTTATAGCGGTAATAATAACGCATGCCACTTAATTAATTTTGTGAATTACGTTAAATGCCTTCAATAAGGAAGGAAAAGTTTGCAGAACTATTATTGCATTTTGATGCACCTAATAGCGATATAGACGTCCTAATGGATTGTTTGCAACAGAGAATTATGTTTTCGCAAATTGTTGAAGATGTAGTTAAATATCGTGTTTATGTTTTATATTTTTGGTATGTTTAAGTTGGAAAAGTTGCAATTAAACCTGACTTTTAGGAGTCAATTACATGATTCACCTATGGCAATTGTTATTTATGTTCCAAAACCCAAAAAGCCTGCCGACGAGTTTATACTTCGGATTATTGGTATTGCCCTGAAATCGGGTTTGAAGATCTGATGGCAGTCTGTTCAAAAGGCTAGGATTATCTAAATAATATTCCCGCACGGGACGAAGTATACTGGTTTTTACTTATCCCCCAAAAGGAGTATTTTCTTTTTGAAATGTGTCCAAAATTTTATCTTATCTACAACAACACTCGCCGTTATTCCATCATACGTATTACGTACCTCTTAGTCTCATCATCAAAGACAATTTTCATCAAGAGCTTACACCTGCTAATGCTAAAAGTGGGAAAAATCCCGCTTTCAAAATTAAAATAAGAATCACATGAGTTTCCAGAAGCATTTCTCAAAGGCCAACTTTGTGCTGTTGAAAATGTAGGACACGTGTTTTAACGTATCAGAAAACGTCAAACAAAACGTTAAATATAAAATGTAGTCATAAGGAAACAGTGTAAACTTGAACTAGCTCGGCACAATAGACCATAAAACAGCCATTGATCTCGTTATCACAAGGGCATTATTGTTGGAGCACTCGAAACACCGTTATGGTGTAAAAACATCGATTCTTGATAGACCCGTCGGTTTTATTGACGATCATTGTTGAGACGTATATGGAGTTTACTTTATTTCAACTTGTAAAGAGGTTGATTGGTTTGCTTATACTTACGTGTTTCAAGTCATAAACAAGCTTAAGATGCAGTTCCGATTGTTTTGGACACCATTTTTACTTAAGCAAAATGTAGGGTGTTATACACTACATACACATATCACGGAAACGAGGGGCATGTGGCTAAGTAATAACTATACAAGGTCAAGCTACACTTGCCACGCTCAATCTATGGATGGGTGATTCTTAAAAGATTATAGATCGAGAACAGACAGACCCTTTCGTGAATCCCATTCACGAAAGAAAAAGAAAACGGCGAACATTTAAAGCCGATTGTGATACGAACACTATCATAGGTTGCCCAAAACCCTGACAGTCAGGTTATCCTTGGAGTTAACAGCAACGAAATCACTACAATGAAAGTAACCCTTAACTGTGATGGATGTAAATGCAATTCTGACACCAATTAAACAATAGTAGCAATATGTAATTTCCATGTTCAATTTGCAACAGTAAGTAATGAGTGTCTGCAAATGAGTCTGAATTAATAGCGGCAAATTGCTAGATTACCCTAGTTTCGGTCATGAGCATTTTAGGATGACCTCTACGTGTTATGACGTGACCTGTTAGTGAGATATAAGTCTCTGCTAGAACGCATGTACATGGTAAGGTATAGATTTTGTAATTTACGAGCTTCGTGCAACTAGAAACATTGGCATAAGATTTAAATTCAAATTATTCACATGTACATTTCTAGTGCAACACCTACTCGTATATTTTAGTACAGCAATTCGCAGAAAGACGCTATTCGGAGTACATAAGAATCCATCACAAATTAACAATAACATCATCAGCACATTCCTAAATACAGATTCTATCATTCATTATCAGCTAGAAGACAAATTAACCAGTGGTTGAACTTGAACCAAGAAACAGTTCCCCCAAATCTTTATCATAAAATTCCATTAGATAAATAACGTTTATTTTTAACCCAGCCGCAGACAAGGAAGTGGGCACTCGGTCAAAACCCAGAACGTAATAACGCGACAAGTTTTTATCGTAAATCGGACGACTTCAAAGCGATGCGTGCGCGCAGGGCCGCTGACAGTGACGACTGACAAAACTAGCGTTACGCCGAGTGACGTAAGTCGTGACGCCGCGTTTGTTTGTAAACAAGACTGTGTTTTAAAGCTTATGAAGATTCATAAGCGCGGGTTATTAGACATAGAACAAGTTAAAGATTTCTAGTAAAATTAATAATATAGTTTTTGGACATTAGCTATGAAAAAAGAGAGAAAGAAAATACTCCGATAAATTTTCCAGTGGCAGAACACTGGAAAATTATCGGAGTATTTTGTTTGTATTGAAATAAAAGTAGCATATAACCTAAAATAATTATGTGTCAGAACTGGTCACTGGCACTGCTGCCTGGGAGCAGAGCAACCTGATCAACACAAGCTTATAGACAAACATCACAAAGCCACAGACACGGCAGTGGATAGAAAAGAAAATCAACGTAGAAATCATACATATGTAGCCACGAAAATGGAGTAAGTTTACAGTCCTTAGTTATTGAATGTAAAGCTGTCATCGTTGATGGATTATTACACATAATACGACAATATGGCACAACCCCTTGTAAGTTCAACACTATTCATATCTAATTGATTGATTGATATTAATCTGTAATTACAACAGTAATTAAGGAGTACAACAATACAGCTTTGTTGAATACAATCATTATGTGTTTTGAAATGCTAGAAGAATATGGTGCTCTGTGTGATGCCAATGGTTGGCACCATTAATAAGATAAAGAAAACGTAATTATTATAATGTGTAAATCGATAGTGTTGATTACAAATATTTAGATATGACTAAGATCTGTGATTCAAAAAATGTTCTTAATTGAATCTTAAACATTGAATTTTACACAAAATTGTGACAGCCCTGTTAAATAATATAGATACTTGTTTTAGGGTTGGCTAGCTCGATTAACATAAGTGGAAACAACAGGATAGTGTAATGTAACAATGAGTAAAACATTTTGTCATCTCATAAGACATTAGCCAATGAGATGACAATGAAAAGTTCATTGTTGGAAATGCTTCGTTTTATCTACGTCACCTGATATTAGGTGACGATGAGGTCGATGATGGGACACGGTTGCCTAACAATACTCGTAGACTTTAAAGTTGTGATTAACAGGGACTACAGAGGGGGACCACCCCCTAATACTTTGAGTAACACATAAAAAGTGGAAGACAACAGCAATTTCGCCGAACTTGCTACCGGAAAGAAACACAAATGTGTCCAAATATTTTACGGTAGCAAATAACTATATATCCAGTGTGATTGATATTGTGTTTGTTCAAAGATTAAAGACTAACGCGGCTTTTCGACTGACTCATAGAACATAAAATCATATTGCAAAGTACATATCATATCCATTAGATTGCAAAATCTGCAACTTCAACTAGATTTCCTTATGAATCGAGAAGTCTTAAAACTTTCATGCTATTAACGCTAAAACGCCCAACGATCATGTCTACTTATACAACACCATTAAGAATCCGCTGTAGGACATTAAATAAACAGATAAAAGCAGGTCCAGTAGTGTTCAGATGGCAGAACGCGATAATCTGGACTCATCTAGATACAACCTAAATGTCACTGCGCGGCCCGTGAAAGCTACACAAAATGGCGATGGTAATTTCACTTGTCATACCGCAAATGAGTTTTGTTCATCATTTAGAAAGTCAATCCTTTGGATTGAATTAATGTTAGTTTGAGTGGGTTTAACGAGTTCAGGGCGCTTTCGATTTGTGTCATTGTTACCCCATTCACGGGCTTACTTGGTTCTACTATTTTACATTTATTGCTAAAGAAAGAGACATAATAAAAGCCTTAATTTTGAGGATGCCTTTATTAGGAGCTGTTAATTACACATTGTTGCAAAAACTAGGTCGGTCGTTGTTTTGTTTGCGTATTGTTTTTTATTTAAACATATCTGGTATCAATAAGGCAGTTCTAATGTCAATCGTGGCAGTTAGAAGTAGCAAGTTAAAATTCAAGAAATCGTAATTACCGGAAAGTCCGTATCGATATCAATCTGCTGATTTTTTTAAACACGGTTTGGATTTTCTATAAAATACTCAGTAGCAGCTCGGAGTTTGATTTTGTACCCGGTTAATGGCAGTAGGCTCACCCCCTATTACATGGGAACCCTATTAAGTACAGCTCTGCCTAACCCTTCGGGGAATACAGACGCGATGGTACGTTATGCTATAAAATATTAAATTGAATTAAACCACGGTATAGACATTGATACATTTCCAATTCCCGTTTCAAACAAACAACCCCATCAAGTTCCAAAGGCGATTGAATCATAAAAACTGGTCGATTCAATATATTGGAAATCTGTATCAACGGAAACTAAGAAATACACTTTTATTATGACCATTCTTCCAAGACCCGTATTAAATGATTTTTTCATTTAAAATATGCAGTGAAATGTTATTGCAAGGGTTCACGATGTGTTGGTTGATCATTATCGATGCGCTTAAATTGCCACCGTCCGGATATCGATTCCAATGGAGGTGTACATCGATTTCAAGAAGCTTAATCTTCGATATCAATCGGTAGCGACGATATATTCTAGTGTTCTTTGCTCAGTGCGCACTCAAATGCTTTAGCAATCTATTTCTGACTGACTTGAAATAAACATAACTTGTGTAATAGGCCTCTGCCTATTACATTCTCACTCCTAATTAGATCTCTATCTTAATAGGAGTGAGAATATTTAATTTTACTTATACAAAGAAGTAACATTATGGCTTAAAGATATGTAAGACTAACAGTGTCATTATACTCATGATTTAGGTTATCCAATTGTTGATTTCTGACATTTACATGAATATTATACATTGAAATAAAACTACTTTTTACGTATTTGGGAAAATATGCAATGAAAATAACCTTGAGCTCTTCTGAAAAGTTTGTATTGCGATAGTGTGACATACCTGTGAAAAAAGAAAATCAATTTTTAAAACAATTATTACTTTTAATTTAATTTATTTATCTGAACCAATTCTGATTTCCATAAGTAAATTATAAGAAAAATAGTGGTAGCAGTGACAATAATAGTGAGAAGAAAAATAATGTTTATAAATCTCTGCCTAACCCTTCGGGGAATACAGGCGTGTATATGTGTAGTATGTATGTATTGGAGGGTTGGCCATATTGTCCCTCGTAACGATTAGCAAGCACTAAAATAAAAAAAATAACAATATTTTTGAGTTCAATGAGTGGCGCGGGCGTGCAAAAAGTGTTGTCATTTGAAAAAAATAAAGTCATTTGGTAGAAAATATCACATCGGTACGATTAAACCTACGGTACAATATAGCCGACTCTCCGCAATGTCTTTTTATTAAATTGCAAAGATTTCTATCATAATAATAATTCGCGTACGCAAGGGTCTTTTTGCGTACGTGTTTAAGTGTCAGCAGAGATCTGAGGATTTGATAGAACAAAAGTTTTCTCTGAGCGATGCTGTATCTTGTAAAGGAGAAACTTTACTTTATGGTAGACATAACTCATCATATTCTGTAAGCGCGTAACAAAGTAGATGCACAATTATTCAAACCATAATTTCCTACGGGGAACCTAAGGTAATATGTTTTACAAATTACCTCTTACATACCTACTTCGTAAAGTTATTGGGTTACGCAACAAAAATTGTAAACATCTGCAGGTACAGGCTATACCCGGAAACGTTAGCGTTATTTATAGTTTGACCGGCGCAAGCGCAGGTATAGCCGAACGGTAACCTTTAGGATTTGAACGCGTCTCATAGTATCAAGACTTGGACGTAATCGAAGTTTCGCGAGAAAATGTATAATACTCGCGGAAATTGCTGCCGGGTGGTTTTGTAAATAGAAAGGAAATATGTTACCTTATGAAGTGCAGCTATTAAAAAAACGAAATCTACAATACTCTATTGATATTATCATAATAGTTAAAAGCAACTTAGATAGATATAGGATTGTTTGTCCCTTAAAGAGATGCTTAGGCTTATGCTTACTTTTTTTTACAAAAAAAAAAGTATATATGTATTATATCCATTGTCTAGTACCCATAGTACAAGCTCTGCTTAGTTTGGGACTAGATGGTGTTGTGTAAAATGTCCCAAATATTATATTATTATATTATATTAGGCTTTAGATTTACGATGCCAATGCCCTTAAATTAAAGGCTAAACCATAGGACTACTTGTAATGAAATAGAATTCTATTATTCACAATTATTGAAGGATTCATATTACCTAATTAATGTCTAAACGTTTCTTGACATAATATCCAGCGCCTAGTAAAAATACTTACATTAGATTGATTGCACTTTTAGGTCATTAAAACATTTTAAGGCAACATAATATCTAGTAATAAGACAAAAAAATCCAGGACGCTGTGCTGTGTGGAAGAGACTTAGGTAATAACCTAGTTTTTTTTCATATTCAAAAGTAAGGAACAGTCCGCAGTTTCAGTGGCTATAAGGCAGTGCAGCTATTGGTCGTAAATCAAAGTTGGAGAGCGCGCACGCGCACGCACCGCCCGGTAACAGAGACTTCGTCGCCACTCGCGGAAGATTGCTGCAACGTAAATGATTGTATCACTCGTGGCATACAAACAAATACAGAGCACGAATTTGACTAGCCTTTAAGAGCTGTTAATATAGTGATCATTGAGGTCATTATTCTAAGGTACGGACCTCCTTACAAATTGAGAAATCAAGCCTATTGATGGGAGGTGGCAAACTTCACACGCATTCAGTTCATCATGATATTAATTTTAATTATTAACTTAAATATCTTAAAGGAAAATTTTACAAAGTTAATTTTACTCTGTTAGAACCGTGTTTATTGTCTATTAAACACTCCAATGGAAAATATTGCACTGACACAATGAAAAATTCCGCAATAACGAACTCGTTATCGAAAGCAGATAAGAATAATATAATATGAAGTGGTAAACAGGAAGTGCGCTCGCGTTGATCCGATATACCGGATATCAAGTGATAATAAGCACAGTAATAGATTAATAAGTTAATTAATGCAGTACGAAGCAGTTTTATTTGTAATGATAATAATAGAATGGCGGTACTCAATTTTAGAAAGAGAGCCGGAAGAGCATCAAATCTGTATTTGACTGTTAACAAGAACACGGACATCCCAGTAGATCAAGGTAATGAAAAAAAAAAAGTTTTTAGACTTTTAATTACAAAGTCACGAATACATCTAGTGAAAGTTCGAAGAATTCAAGTTGATAATATTAATTAACTTAAATGATTAGAACTGTCTCCATTATCATTTTCTATCACAACATTTTAATGGCCACCCATTAAAATGTTGCTAGAGCAATATCTGATCTACCCCATCTCACGACAGAGGCAGGCGATCCATCAAAGCAAACAAGAATACATAAGGCGATTATTTACCGGTAGCAAATAGACACGAAATAATAGACCACCAATCTGCTCTATTTATTAGAGAATATTATCTTTGCTCGGAGAAATATCGTACCAAGACGGTTATAAACGAACTGACCCGAAGCAGGGTAGCTAGTACAAAATCATAATTTTCCTTTATTATTACTTTTTTTTCCTATCTAGGATACCTCCAAAATTCTCCAGTATTCTGGTCAGATCTGAAATCGATTGGATTGGAAAGAACATCTAATGCACTGCAATTGCACCTCAAAAGCCGTACTCTCATTCGTTGGAGGAAAGCGAAGTTATTACCAACAATTTACGTCAAACCAGTATATATTTTTAAATATCACAGTAATTAAATTTTGATAGCATGGATGTTTTTCAAGAAACCTTGAACAAAATGACAATATTTTAAAAACCAAATCTTGTTTTATATTGATTTTAGGAACTTACAGAAATTCTAACGTAGGTATCTACCTACACTTTCGATTTGTACCTAGACATTTAGTATTAAGCTGAGTCATGATTAGAAACTGTTGTACGCAATACATAACTTAGCAGGGAGGAAGTAAGATAGCTATTGTTGCCAATCCAGCATTCAACGATCAAAAATCTTTACCGGGAAGTATTTCAAGTTGGTAACACTAAACGCGATGGGGGTATCGATTTCACGGCCGAATAAATTGTTGCCACGATTAAAATATCAATGGTCGGCTTTCACTGTGATTGTATGCAAACTACTGAATCAGAATAAACAGTGTATTTTCCCGCCGTGTGGCCCGACGCGCGGATAATCGCCGAACATCGGCGTCGATGCACACGCAACGATTTTATTTATTGCCAGACTTGAGATTTATTTTTCAATTATACAGCAATTTTTGTATTTTATGGGTGTTGTGACACAATGTGTAAACATATTTTATTTTCCTTGACGACATTATGAAGTGTGTTTTTTTCACTTTTAATTGCATTTATTATCAGTGTCAATAAGTTTAAGTGTTGTTTATTGAATTTCTTAAAGGTACAATTTCCAACGTGTTTTTATAATAACAGTTTATGATGACACCTTTAGAAATCTTACAACTCTATTGCATTATGCCTAATTGCAGAGATCTAAAAGCGAAATAAAGCGATGTTCGAGAGAGCTCAAGATCCATACATACCATCACGCCTGTATTCACCGAAGGGTTAGGCAGAGGTGTACTAATGTACACCCACATTTCGCCGGTATGTTTTAGGTCCCATGTAATAGGGGGCGAGCCTATTGCCATTAATCGGGTACAAATCCAGACTCCGAGCTGCTACTGAGAATTTCATAGAAAAACCCTATAACACTTTGCTCGACTTGGGGATCGAACCCAGGACCTCTAGACTAATGAGGCAGTCTAGCTTAAGATCCGTTTCTACAAATTGTTTCGGTTAATTCTTCAAAAATCATTTTACAGTGTTTAATTTAAAGAAAGTAGCCGGTAGAAGTCGTCGTGACAGACGGACCGAAAGGATGTGCATAGCTCGCATTAGTCGCATTCCTAGGCACAATCTCGCTTTCACTTCTGGGAGCTGCTTCTTAGATATTTATTGCATAATTTGTATGTAGACTAGATATAGTTACCTATGCTTTTTAGATCAGTACTTATCATTTCGATGATCACGACTGCTGGAGTCTTAATGCTGATCTTAATATAATAACTTATCGAACAAAAAATGGGAACGAAACCGAGTTTGAATCGGCACTGACGAGTGGCTAAGTCATTCCAAATGATTTAACAATTTGGAGGTGATAAGAATGGATTCAACATAACAGGTAGGTACGTGTATTAGTTGTGCAAACAGTTTTTTGCATCAAAATATTTCAAGCCACGATTATTTTATTATTATTAATAATTGCGACTTAAAAAGCCGTGCTACTAAACCCGTCGACATAACAAATTGCGCGGCGCTTATCTGCCGCGATCGGCATGTTGTTTTGCCGGACAGTACCGGACACCCGCCACACATTATTTTAAACAAAGCCCATTTTTACTGGGCTTTTTACCGAGCCAACTGTGTGTTGCCTTTTACAACGAATGTATGGATGCTCGAAAAACAATGCGAACATTCTTTTAATGTTTGTCGGCTTGGACTGCATAAAGACTACAAAACATCGGAGAAAAAACACTGACCGGGTTCACGGACCCAGCCGAGCAGTACTAGTAATAAATTGCACATAGACACCCAGAAATAAGATGGTCAGTAAACACCGTACAGGAAAGTACCTACCTATATTATACGCCATTGTGTAAAATTGTTGTAAACCATTGCCATTGGAGTGCCAAGTCAAAGATCGCGAATTTTCTAAATCATGTGCGTATTAATAATTAATTATCACTTTCTTAAACGGTGAAGGAAAACTGCATGCCTTAGAGATTTTCTCGACGGTGTGAAGACTGTTAACTCGCATAGGCCTGCGTGGTGGTCCCTCTCATTCTGAGAGTAGTCCCGTGCCCAGTAGTGGGACTGTAAATGGTTTGATGATGTTGTCAACCATTTAAGTTGATTAAGAACATATAGGTTTGAATCAATGAAAAGGATTCTGAAATTGACGTGTTTTAAGATGAAACTAAGGGCTGGATAAAAACCACAGAGATAAAGTGAAGAAGAGGGGGGTAAATTTGAACTAACTGCTCCGGCTCCAAACATGGAAGAGACGCAAAAACATTCCGCTATATTCCTTCGTAGTGATGAATAAAACATTTTGCCGAAAACGTACGAAGCTCGAGCGCCTACCGTTTTGGGAGCAATACGGACGATCGTTTATCATTTCTTCTGTACATATGAATGTGAGTATCCATGTACGAATGTATGTACTACTTCCGTGATACGGAACTGACAGCTTGTCGGATTAGAGCACGTTCAACATTAATGATAGCGGTTAGAGGTCTTGACGTGGAGAATTAAGAATAATAAAAGATTTAATTAGTAATTGAAATGGATAAGGGTCTTTGACTGATTCCTTTCAAAATTAATAGAACTTTTATTTACACTTTTTCTCATATAAGTGAAACGTATTTCTTCTTTTTGAGAAAATAAAGTTCTTAAACCTCACTTCCAGATGCTTTTCTGTACCTTTTAAGGAAAAGCGATTTTATTAAAGACCATTTCAGACGTCAGTCACAGGAGCTTCTGAAGAAAGTGACTTTCTTCAGAAGCTCCAACTCCATGTTCCATTTCATGTAAAACTCCATTACATGTCAGCGGAAAATGAGTGTCGTATAATAAAGAGAGTAGAGTTAAAACACATACCATTTAATTTTGCTGGTATCTACATGCGTGTTTTAATAACTGATGGTAATTTTATGCACGCTTAATTTCGTTTGGGTGGTCGGCAGGTCGGAAATGTCGTGTTGAGTGAATGCGACGTATTGGTGAGTTTGTGTACCGGTTACGTATTTGATTCAGTAAATACCTACTGGTGGTCTTACCCTCTATTATTGTTGTGAAATTGCGTCGTGTGAGTTTTTGCGTGGATCCTACACTAGACTTTTTGTCCACTACTGTTCATGTTCCAAATGTACGCTGCGAAGTTTTCTTTTACCCAGTTACTGATAAGTGCCATTTCCAGTCATTTCAAATATATTAACCTCATTTTTATTTAGCTTCTTTATTATAGCTAAGCGACAATGTCGGAACTCACCAAACAATGCGTTAAGTATACTTCTCTGACGTATTCAAAGTATACACTTACCTTTATCACGTCTTGAAGTACCAAGAATTTTACATCGTCGGAACTTTACGAGTTGCTCTTAACCTTTCCAACAACTCACTACCAGATGTCAAAAACACAATGGATCTCCATAAAATTCACTTCAATTTTCAAGTGACGCAATAAAAGCACTTAACGAAAGGGTCTCAGTGTTGAAAGCGAGAGTAATTTCTTTACATCGTTATTGTTCCCTCTAAATAGGCATGCGGAGTCGCCGATGGTACTAGATATGCTAATTTGTAAGTTTACCTTATAAATGAAGCATTCAAAGGAAGTCTTTAAGTAAATTAGTAAGTAAACATTTGCGCAACATACGCGCTTTCGCCACCCTGAAAGTCGTTATGGAACATCGCGGTTTCCCATTACGGAATGAATAGACACTCAACATGAAGCTCCCGATGACGCACCGCATGCTATTTTCATCCTCAACAGATTACGCAAAAGGTTAAAACGACGTGATCATTATCAATTAACACCAACGTCTAGGGTTTATATTGTTGTAAATAAATGGGCAGAGATTGAAACGGAAACCTTACTGAGAGAAACTATTAATAGAGCTTTCCTTGTGTTATCCAGATTTGTCAAACTTTAAGCAACTTATATCTAACATCGTTTCGAAATAACACCATGTGAAACGAAACAAAAATTAATCCCCATTTCAAGCGAACTTCTGGAGAACTTATACAGGATGTTACAAAACTACCCATAAAGCCCAGAGGAGGTTAAATGTGGCCTTATAACGAGTCCATTCACAATATTTAAGAACCGTAGTAACGCTGTTTAACATACCCCAAAAAAAAGGAAAACAACAACATTAATGAATAAAAAATAGAAGTACTATTAAAGTAGACAATTATTAGGTATAAATAGGTACGTAGGCCTTTCTGTTAAATAATCTGGTTCCCTGACATGACAGCTGACAAAATGTTTGGCTTTGATAATTAATTACATTTTTTACGGTGTATTTTGTAACACGTTGTATAGAAAGAAACCTTAACATTACTTAAAGAGTTGAGCTACAAACATTTTCTGCTGTTATGAGGCCATGCGCAAACGCACGGCAAACGCTAGTCAATCATAAAGTTTAATTGCGATCGCTTTCCCTGCCCTTATGTGGTGCATCGTGATGTCGCTCCTATTAAGGGCTGACGATTTGCCGCTTGTCACCTTCCTCGACATAGAAATGCTGTATTTCCCATAGCACACGTTTACGGGGACAAATGTTACCAATCGTTTAGAGCTAAGAAAGAGTCTTTGAATCAGTCTGGCATTTCCTCTTACTACTTAGTATATAGAAAAAAAATGTGTCTACTTATGAGTGTCAATTTGATCGAGAAGATTATTATTAGAGTCATTATTGGGTATTTCTTGGAGAAGGATTTACTGTTGTAAATACAAAATAAAAGGGCTCAAATGAACGGTTTTTATTAAGATCTTTCGTAACTTCCTTGAAATTATCTTTTACATTTTCATGGGTTACATAATTAATTTTCAGAAAGCTTGCATAGGTAATGTATTCTGTTCCATGCACGCTTATACTTGACACCTGCATAATTTTGAATGCTGTTTTAAATATGAATACCTTCTCGTCTGCGCCTTTATGATAAACTACAACATTTGGGAATATTATTTCGCAATAAGAATCAATCGTCGAATCCAATCAAACTAAATAATACCTTAGAATATAGGCAAAGTAAGGTTTTACGAAACATTTGGCAACAGACGCAAAGGTCACAACTGTGAAATCTAACCCAAATGCTAACCAACAATGGGGAATGGTTGCTATGATTTCTGTTTCTGTAAAGTGCAACAGAAACACAATCAAAATAAACTCAGGCTTCGATAAAAACATTTTGTTTCGCAATTTTATTACATCAAACATTTTAAGGATTGAAGTAATTAAAGAAAATAAGACCTCTTTTCTTATGGTAAAATAACTGCTACTTATATTTAAATACTCAGTTTTGGTTGCCTATCTTAGACTTGTTCCGATAAACTGCCAGAGTAGAAATAGCTTGTTCCAAATTTTGCGAACATGAATATAATCAAGATTACCCACTGCACTAAAAATAAGGGTCTTGGGCGACCTCCTTTATAAAGAATTGGAAAAAATATTAAAAACTAGTTTGTTTATGGCCATTGTCCATTGCACTGCTAACAGCGATATTAAACTTTTTTTGCTCATTACGCAGCAACAATGGCCGCAATAAATGGCCACCGGTGCGCGGGCGCACAACGTGCAAACTTCGGTTTATATTGTTACTGCCCTATAATCTCGTGATTTTAACGCGAATTTTATTTTTAATGCAACTATAACGCTTTGTGTAAGACTTTAGGACTTGTCGACTAATTCTCTCGGAGTTAAATATCTTTTAGCCCGCAACTATACCAGACTGCATCAGCCTAGTGGTCGTAAGCGCAATTCGATTCCCAGGTCGAGCGTTATTGGGTTTTTCCATAAAATTCTCAGTAGCAGCTCGGAGTTTGGATTTTGTGCCCCGTTAAATGGCAATAAGCTAACCGTATTACATGGGACCTAAACATACCGGCGAACTATGTATGTAATACTTAATATATCTCTGCCAACCCGTACAATACAGGCGTGATGGTATAATAATTATATGTGTGTATATGTCATCATCAACCCATATAATGTCCTACTGCTGGGCACGGGTCTCCTCTCATATTGAGAGGGATAAGGCTGTAGTCCACCACGCTGGCCTAGGGCGGGTTGGCAGACTTCACAAACTGTCGAGAAAAATCTCTAAGGTCTGCAGGTTTCCTCACGATGTTTTCCTTCACCGTTTAAGCGATAATTAATTATGTGAAAAGTCGGAGGTGCGTTGCCTTGGATTCGAACTCGAGACCTTCGACTTGGCAGTCCAATGGTCATACCACTAGGCTATCACTGTGTATATGTATTCATCATCATCAACCCATATACTGTCCCACTACTGGGCACGGGTCTCCTCTCAGAATGAGAGGGAATAGGCCACCACGCTGGCTTAGTGCGGGTTGGTAGAATTCACACACTACCGAGAAAAATCTCTAAGGCATGGTTTTCCTTCACCGATTAAGCGAGTGATAATTAAATATTAATACGCACATGAATTCGAAAAGTCGGAGTGTATATTTAGATAGCAGTATTTACAAAAGATGTTAAATATTATAGCGAAAGTTTATCCCTGCATCTGCATTTTAAAGAACAAAAATATACCAATAATATGACATTAAAATATCGTGGCTGCATCGTTATGTTACTGATACTAGTTCATTGCTTCATCTTTCGCTAATTTTCCCAAAATTTTAACTAGTTCAAATTTCTAAGAAGTAGGTTAGTGAAAAATCGGTACCTTCGAGAACTTCGTAGCTCAAAATTCTCTAAGTGAAATAAAAGTACAAAAACGTGTAATGTTATAAACAATCACACAAATTAATTCAACTATTTGTTCAGAAAATGCAGTCCACAAACAGTTTTCATAGATAAGAAACTGCACTTTGTACTCCAGGAATATCAGGGAAGTGTTAATTTCGACGGGATTAATGTATCTTAATCTGGGACCCGCTGAGTAACTTATCCTCAACAACACAGAACACAATGACCTGTCTCACTAGTTTTATTTTCTCCGTGTTCAATGCGTTCGAGGTACAATTTTTGTCGCCATTTTGTTTGTTTTGTATTCACAAAATGGCGTGGGTTTTCTTGAAATTATAAAGGTAGATTGTAGAAAGCTAGTGATAGTTTTTGTTACTTTTTTTTCATTTAGTTGTGTACCTTTTCACCCAGCCTCTTCACAATACTTATGGAAGAATATTAAATATGTATGCTATAGATTTTTATGTAAGAATCCGTCGATGTTTGATCTATCAAAATGGATTATGAACCTACACAAGAATTGCTTCTGGTGTCAGATTTTAATCTCAGTGAGGATTTAATGGATATTGATTGTATTAAGGATTATCTCCTTTAACTTTATCGCTTTGTAAGTGGAAATCAAATAACATAAATAACTTAGTTTCCGAGGTCTACTATTCCGAGGTCCTTCGTTATCAAGTGTCGGACAGTCGACAAATCATACAAGCACCATGAGAGACCAATAAATCGTTCGACATTCGCACGGGGGCGCTATTCGTCTCGCCGCGGGCTCGGCAAATTCTCAGGCGATTCGCAAGTAGGGGATAAATCACGAGATATCGCCCTTAGTCGTGACAAACGGTTGAAGACACTTGGACCTTTTGGAGCCAACAATTGGAGGCTGCTTTTGGAGGTGGCTACAGCAGCATTTACGAATAAGCAAGTGAAGCAAGAGGCAATATTATTGCCTATGACTAGGACTGTGAATGTGTGGATCATCAGAATCGAGTCCTCTTAAAATTTTGATATTATTTATCAAATTTATTATTATTTTCGATAATGACCTTAATAAGAATAAATAAAAATTAGATGCTCAGTCAATCCCCTCTCGTTTTAGTAATCTGAAAAATTCCATTGTCCACCGCTTATGTGGTCCATGCATTTTACAACACTGTGCTGGTAATATGTAAATGAAAACCTATCTGTCTGAAGCGGAATAAAATGAGAAATGTTAAGACCCCATCCTGAATTATGGATGACATTGTAGATTTGAATCTTTTATTTACGGGCCGCATTAAGATCTCATTGAGTTATATTCGTATGAACTTTAAAATGGCGAGGTTTTAGTTCTTGTAAAAAATATTCAAAGCGTTTTTTTTGACGTTCGGTAATTTTGTATTTTTGTTATTTTACCATATCCTACTAGTTTTTCGTCAGAAAACCTGTTTTAGATCTACGATGACCTAAATCATTGGGTAATCTACATTTCAAAATACTAAATCCAGTACCTATACCAAAATATAGTAAAAGCTGTCGATGCTGAAAACCAAGACAACAAATTTAAATGTATAGGTATACCTTATCAACATTATGTTGTAAGGAGAAAATAAATATGTTTATTTCTTTCTTTATATACCAAAATATACTTTCTGATTACATCATAATTATTACAAAACTGTTTTCGGGCTAGGTACTATAAAGCTCGAGTTATACTCATCTTCCTACTAATTATAAATTTGAAAGTTTGTGAGGATGGATGGATGGATGTTTGTTACTCTTTCACACTAAAACTACTGAACGAATTTTGATGAAACTTTACAGTATTATTATTTATACATCAGAATAACATATAGGCTATAATTAATAATGATATTGAATTAATTAGCAAAATTACAACGATCATTAAAAGTAACTTTCCCACGAGGACGAAGTCGAGGCAGAAGCCAGTTTATAATAAATATTTATAATGACCAGAAGGTACATTTTTCAACTTTCCAAATATTATGAAATCCATGTTTAACTTACATAGTACCTCCTAAGCACAAAGATGAAGGCTTATGTAAATCTGCTGCGATACTCACAATCGCCTATTGTTTTTCGCCTCCAAAGCTGCGGCGGCGCAGCTGTTAATGCGACAGTTATTAATATTGCCGTCTTCATGCCTAAGGCTTCGACAATGTTGCCTACTGAGTATTAAACGGATTGCAGTGTGGAAGAAAGGAATGTTTTAAAAAAAAAGTAAGACGAGACGTTGTGAAGTGAGTTGTCGGGTTCAGTCAGTAGATATAATACGTTTTTTTTTCTCCATATGTCTCGCCTCTAGCGTTTAAATGTCTGTAATTTGCGCTATAATGACCGAGTAGCCACTACACAATGTTGAAAATGTATTCTTAAAGCTATAACATTTTTCAATCGATTTTTTTTACATTCTTCACATTAGTAGGTTTATAAAGCATAGATTTATTATACTGAATATTGAACTCCGCATCAGTTGATGCCACTAAAAAATCCATTTATATGAGAATTAGTACTTATTCTGTAAATTTTGACTTAGGTAGCAATCTTGCATTCGAATTAACAATCGATTCGAAAGAAATAAATGGAAACGACATTTATATTTGTCGTAATTTTACATCATTAGGATGCATTTTGATTGGAGCGTTTGATTGCAACTTCTACAAGCCGATTCACCCTGTTTACCCAGTTTTGTTAAGTTCATCTAGACTTACATTCACCGTGACGTTTTCCGACGCAATCGTTAGAACTAAACCGCGTTAACTGGAGGTTTAGATAACAATTGGAAAATAACCTCACGTAATACATTACGGGCAACAAGTCGGAACAAAAACCGACCGTGTAATAGAGTTTTTTGTATCTCTAATTGTTAATGTAAGTGTTCAAGGAGAAATATTTCACGCAACATACGCAGAAACTTCCATCAAGAAATAATGTGCGCATTATGTGTAATAGCATTCGTTTATAAATATGATATGTGTTACATTATAATGAGCTTTGCAACAGATAATAAGCAGTTAATCATTGCTGTCACTTTTTATCTACACTTATAAACTTTGTAACACTTATAAATTTTCTTTGTAAATGTTTGAGATTACTATCTTTTTGTATTTTTTGGCATTTACCATGCAAAGAATTTAAAGTTATTTTAGCGAAGCAAAAATTCGACTGCAGAAGGATTCGAAGCTGCGTCTTTGCACCTGGCAGGTCGAAATTTGCCTTCACATACTGAATTCACGTCTCTATGATGTTTATTGCTTCTCAACCGACATGACTTACTTTACAGTTTTGGGACATTTTTGGGACAATTAGTTCGATGTCGAACAATTCCACCTTACCTAATAACTATGTTCTTGTATTTTTGCATATGTTTTTATATAAATCAAATCCATGAGAACAAAGTTTTTGATTTTAACAATAATCTTTATTAAGACGGTTATTCTCATATTATCACCATAATATGACATTATTCAATTGCTATTTAGCGTTAGAGAATCAGATCTAGGTATACGGAAAAACCAAAAGCCTTTAAAAATATTCCTTACGTCTAAAGCCTCGTCCTAAGCTCTCGATATATAGATATAGGGCGTCCAAGAAAATGTGAATCCTGCTTAAAGGAATGAAAGTGCATAATAACGCTCGCAGGCATAAGTTCTATTACAAAAAGAATTTATAAATCTACCTATCCATTTTAGAGTTATAATCGTTTAAGTTTTGAGTAAAATCACCATCATTTCGCATTAAAATTATAAGACATATTGTTTTATTCCTTACAGATCTCGTTTTGATAGCCTTCTCCTTAACATTTTTTTAAATCATTCAGGTCATGAACTATCAGCTGTACACAACATCCTTTAAACTAACAAAAATAAATTAATCAAGAAGTATTCGCGTTATACTATGCTATATATAAGCAGGATGCATTTTCATGGACAGCCTGTATATAACAGAATCTTATAATTAGGCAAAACTTGGGATTGAATATTAAAAATCTGAATGTGTTCTTGTGGGTTGTCGCCATCAATGGTAGCACGAGGGTGTCGCTGAAAATCAGCGTTGTTGGCATTCCCATGAGTGCTAACAACTTCAAAGCTGAGCGATAGCCTATTTCACCTCATACGAGTGACACACAACTGCTCCACATTACTAATCCAATCTCTTTAATATTAATATCTTCTATTATAATCTAAATTTGAAATTGTTAGCTTTGTTGACTTATAATATTGTTTTTCTAATTTTCTTCATAAATGCACGTATTGTGCATTCTGTTGTCACTGTCAGTGTCATAACGTTGTGTGACATTGGAACAGTGCTGCCAGGATAAAATTGATATTTATGCAAAGTTTTATTTTATTAATCTTATTGTGTGATATTGTATAATTATCTGTCTTTGTGTGTCCTTGGTTGAGGGAATAAATATGTTTTCTTTCTTTTCTTTCTTTCTAAAAACACAGAGGCCAACAGTGTTGAGGATCCGGCATTTCCCTGAGGTACAAGCGAGTTAGTAGTAAAACTGGTATAAGTTGGTAAGCTACAAATATTTTATGTCCAATCCAAGTGCATACTCCCGCAATGTGCTCTATAAAACCAGGCAACCTCGCTTCGTGTACAAGGTTAATAAATTCGAGGCTTTATTTTGGCCTCGGTCCAGGATTTATTTGCTCCACTTCTTCAGGCGGCATGCCAAGTTCAAGACGTCAATTAATTGTCATCGGTATTTCTACGATAATTTATGGCAATTGAAAGTGATTAATTGGTTACGAAGGAGTTTTTAATAAAAGAAAAAAGTCACTGTGAACTACCTCATTAGTCTAGTGATTATAAGCGCGATTGCTACGCTAGAATCCTGGGTTCGATCCCCAAGTCGAGCAATGTGTTATTGGGATTTTCTATTGAATTCTCAGTAGCAGCATTTCTTCGACAGCCAATAGAACGTCAAATTTTAAATTAAGAACATTGCATAGATAGTGATTTTAATTAATGTTTGAACAATGGGCGTCCCTAAACTTTTCTCAGACTTCCGATGGCGTGACCTCGTATCGAGGACGAAATTCGAAAGTACAGAAGACAATACAGCTTAAAACTGATACCATCGCCACATTTAATTAACGGGGTGAACACACGGACAGGACAGCTGATAAGCGTATTGTTGGACCTGGTATAAAAGGCTGATAGGCTATCTTGAAGCGAAACTCAAAAAAAATTAAATTTTAATAATTAAAAAATTGGTCCCGTATCTTTTTCTGTAATTAAAAAATAAGACACTGTATTGGTAGGGTTAAGCTGCACTAGCCACGGTTAGTTTGTGAATGGGTTATCGTTCTTAGCACATAGAGACCCCTCCGTGCTTCGGAGAGCACGTAAAGCCGACCACGGTCTCGGTTCTAATACGAATACCTATTATAATCCTTAGTGGTAATCAGAAGCCCAAAAGGCCTGACAACCAGTCAATCCTCAGGATCGGTATTACTCACAAATTGGGTTGTTGAAGTCAGATGGCAGTCGCTTCGTGTAAAATACTGATATACAGCTACATCTGGTTAGACTGGAAGCCGACCCCAATATAGTTGAGAAAAGGCACGAAAGATGATTATTATTATTTTTTAAATATATGACGTATGACATCTAAATTAGGTTTAAAATGGCAAAAATGCTCTAATATCCACTGAACTAAAATCTATCAAACTATAGAACGCGAGTTCCCATTCAGTCAACTCCCATGCGCAACTACAACAACGATTAGAATAGTGTTTTTTTTTTACTAGAATATTAATCCTATGTTAATAGTGCAAGTGGTGTTTTTATATTGCCTACAGTGGCAGACGAGCAAGCGGCCTACCTGATGGTAAGTGGTGATTGCTTGTAAAAGAATTAACTCTTGTTTGTTACGTTAATGTTACGTTGAATGTTTTTTTGTTACGTTAAATGTGTTAAAATGTGTGATTGCGTGCCTGTCTGGGTGTTTCTTATGTATAAATAGGACCATAGATATAATATGTAGGTATCTACGTACACCTTTTTGGTCGGCCACATAATATTAAAAGGTCCGTTGACGGTGCTCATCAAACTTCCCGGCCGTAAATCTCGAACGTTTTCAATATACGTTGATAAATTGAAAAAGGTATAAGCGCGGATATTAATTATGGCTTCTCGTACTCCGATCGTTATGGAATCGTTACCGGGCCGAGATAATAAGCTCTGATTTATTGGCATGTCGCAGATCGCCCCTTTTCCGGGTGGCTCGCTCGCGATGACGCATTGGGAGAGTATTACGTAAACACTCCAATTGGTCGCCGCGACTAGTAATAAGTTCGGCAAAGGTATTCTCCTTAATTCCTCATCTTTTACGAGAAAGGAGTTCTTATTAGTTTGCAGCTTTTCTTTATACAACGTGTTACAAAATACCCCGTAAAAATATAATTTATTATCAAAGCCAAAAATTTTGTCATCTGTCATGTCAGGGAACCAGATTATTTAACAGAAAGGCCTACGTACCTATTTTACCTAATAATTGTCTACTTTAATAGTTTTTCTATTTTTCATTCATAAATGTTGTTGTTTTCCTTTTTTTGGGGTATGTTATACAGCGTTACTACGGTTCTTAAATATTGTGAATGGACTCGTTATAAGGCCCCATTTAACCTCCTCTCGGCTTTACGGGTAGTTTTGTAACACTCTGTATATGTGTATCTTTCTGTGATTTTAATAATAAATATAATTCATTCAGCAGTCATTGTGCCGAAAGTCGTTTCAGCCAAGAGCCTTGACTTACATCTGAGGAGGCTTTCGTTAGGCGGCTGGGTCAAGGGTCTGATGCAGAAAGCGGTACTCCTAGACACGGCGCGCGTCGTCAGGAGGTTCCTCTCGCTGGGGCCCTGACCACCGGTAGCTTGGATACTGTTCCCGATACCGGTGGGCTACTATTTTTTACATTTTTAAATGTTTTACTGCCTTTTTACATTATTTGTTACTTAAATATTTACGTAAAATATCATATCATAAAAATATGTACAATATGAACATATTTCCTTTATGAATAAAGGAAATATAATAAATATTTTGGGACATTTTTTTCACAGTACCATCTAGTCGCAAATTATGCAGAATTTGTACTAAGGATACTAGACAATGGGTATAATACTTATATACTTTTTTTTATAAATAAATACTTATAATATATGTATAAGAAACACGCAAACAAACACACCGTATAGAATTAGATTATATCCCGGAGTAGTGGCACCACGCAAACGCACACACAAAAAAACACACACACATTATACACCCCCACCCATCCACACACACACACGCGCAATTTCACACTCATACAAATACACACCCGTGCACAACACGTACAAACACACACACACACACGCACGCACGCACAATATACAATTTACAAAACTCGCATAGAACATGCCCTAAAAATCACATATTATGTTGCAATGACATCTACATAAAAAGGGGAAGACCTGGTGATCTGAAATACAGGCCAAAAGCCTAGCTTAGGCACCAGTCTCCCACAATATGAAATCTAATTGTTGTAATTGTTTTAGTTTTGTAATTTTTTAATATTGTGGTGAGAAATAAGTTTATTATTATTAGATACTTAATTCAATTAATTCATTCATTACAAGTAATCGTATTTATTTATGTAATTATGTTGATTCATGGCACTGCAGTGATTCAGGTACATACAAATCGCGGTGTACCAATGTACGCCTAATTTCATATAGAAACCCAATAGCACTGATCGACTTGGGAATCGAAACTAGCAGTCGCGCCTATGACCACTAAGCTAATGGGGCAGCTTTTAGGAAGGCAGGAATTACGTGATTAATCAATCAACACTTTAAGTATAAAATTGCATCTAGGATAGCGCTGTCTCCCTCATACTTGATACAATTTCCTTTGTTTACTCTTACGAAATCTTGGAAGAAATGTGGTTTCCTTTCCAAAGCGGAGACCACACGGCAAGGAATAATAAGATATAATTGGCAATACTGACAATAGTGTTGCCATATGGGTTGTTAGTAACTATTTAACCGGTGCGGTCGTGGCACCTGTTACGTATTACATAACGATGTTTATCGATATATCGGACACACGATTACAATCGATTGTTTCCGAATATGGTTGGCCGACTGCACATACTTTTATATCACATTAGATCAAATCCAAAAGTCAATATCTATAAATTATACGTAAATTTATGCTGCGCGATTAAAGTTTATGGGAGCACCCTCGGAGACAGGAGTTCTAAATTAAACAAACACACACCCACGTTCACACACACACACGTAAATTAATTACGTTTATCTCGGGAATCTTTATTCACTTAAAATATTTGTGCTATAACGGCAACCCATGATGACGACAGTCTTCGTATTTTTCGTTCAAGTATCGTTACGAGTTTTGCATTATCCATTGAATCATATTATTTACCAAGTCACCCAAAAAGCCTCAACTTTTTGAGTACAAAGTTAAGTTACTTACAAAGCAATAAAATCTACCTTCTTCTATAAAACTAAATACCACTTACTCAGAAACCTAGAAACTTGAAATTTGGCAGATAGGTCTATGAAATGTGGAATGAGCTGGGTATTCCCCGATAGATATAATCTGGGTGTTTTTAAAGCACGAGTGAATCGGTTTCTTTTTGACAAGCGCGCTTCATCGTAGAACGCAGTGTAGCTTATCATCAGGCGAACTGGTGTAAGCTATCATGAACAATAAAAAAAGATATTTAAGACATTCCTACGGGATTGGCAAATTGGAGATTAATTCGCGTAGCACTGCGGGGCAAAGCTAGTTATAAATATGAGCTAGAAATTCTTTTTGGCAGTTCTTGACAGCCCTATTCTGAGCTGATCAAAACAGACAGGGGGCGTATCTAGTGGACGGCGGCTTACATACCATTGTTATACTTGTTCGACTTAAATATCACTTGCTACTTTCCTTTCTCGTGAATTATGTGTAACTAATACCATATAAGCGATAAATCACCGACTTCTGTTCAGTTTCGATTTTATCGAAGTATCAAGAATGCTAGATACAGATAAGACGACGTATGCGATTCAATATTACCGAGATTTATGATAGCAGTTTTCCTAACATAGTATTTGTGTTGTAATTGAAACGAGATAACTGTATACAGGGTGTTACCCGTAAAGCCGGGAGGAGGTTAAATGGGGCCTTATAACGAGTCCATTCACAATATTTAAGAACCGTAGTAACGCTGTATAACATACCCCAAAAAAAAGAAAACAACAACATTTATGAATGAAAAATAGAAAAACTATTAAAGTAGACAATTATTAGGTAAAATAGGTACGTAGGCCTTTCTGTTAAATAATCTGGTTCCCTGATATGACAGCTGACCAAATTTTTGGCTTTGATAAATAATTATATTTTTCACGGGGTATTTTGTAACGTTGTAGAATATGGATGCCTAAAGGCTACTGTGCAGTAACAAATTAATTGTTACAGTAAGAAAGTCAATTGAATCGTTGTAGCTTAAGATAATAGAAGCACGTCACTCTCTGCAGTGGTTTAAAACCTTTTAGATATTGAGCACTGTTGACTAGCGGCCCTTCGCACGGGTGGACATAAGATAATCTTTTCTAGCAATAAATATAGCCTATGTTACTCAGGGTGAATGTAGCTTTCCAATGGTGAAAGAATTTTTGAAATCGGCACAGTAGTTTTTGAGTTTATTCATTACAAACATACACACAAATCCTTCCTCTTTATAATAGTAGTATAGATAACTAGGGACCCAACCTGGCCTCGCACGGGTGCAATGGACTACCTAATAACATGCATATATTGTACGTAACTATAGCCTATGTTATTCAGGGATAATGTAGCATTCTAATGGTAAAATATTTTTTGAAATTGGTCAAGTCGTTTTTGAGTTTATTATTTATATATACATACCATCATACCATCACGCCTGTATTCCCCGAAGGGTTAGGCAGAGGTGTACTAATGTACACCCACATTTCGCCGGTATGTTTAAGTCCCATGTAATAGGGGGCGAGCCTATTGCCATTAACCGGGCACAAATCCAGACTCCGAACTGCTACTGAGAATTTCATAGAAAAACCCAATAACACTTTGCTCGACCTGGGGATCGAACCCAGGACCTCTAGCGTAGCAGTCGCGGCTAGGACCACTAGACTAATGAGGCAGTCTCTTATTTATATATATGTTCTTATTATTTATATCATTTACAAATATGTTTGTAACGAATAAACTCATACATCTACACTACACTTATATTAGTATCGATGTAAAAAATAATATAATTAGCTGCCTATTCCAAAATCATTTGTCTTTGTCCTAATATATTTAGGTCAATATAGCAGTTAAAATTAAGGTATTATAATAATTATACGTAACTTAGAGAAAGGGATATTTTTTATTTTCGTTTCGTAGCAGGTTTAATCAGTAGAATAGAAATAGATCTTTAGTAGTTTTTTCAAGACTGTTTCTTATAAAACTAAATATTAAGTTGTGACATTTTAGGGGGAGTTGGATAGATAATAAAATGACAATCGTGGACTACATTAGGGAGGTCTTTACTCCGCAGTGGGACACGAAAGAGACTACAGAAAAAGTTGTAAAAGTCTAGTGTGTGTTAAATAGTGCCGGTGCTGTGTGCGGAATAGTGTCGGCACTAAATTACTTACAAAAGATGAGTATGTAATATAATTTAGTAGTGGTGAAAGGAATCTTGTCCAATAAGAAAATAAACTATCTGTATCTGTTCTTTTTTTTTATTTTAGCTCCACTTAAGCGGTAGTTCACGTAAAGTATCGACCACATATTTCACATTGTAAGCTTATCGCGTCAAAATGACCAGGAACCATTGAACATCGATGTAAAAGGATGCTACATATACGGAGTGATTTTTTTTTCTCGGTCAATAAAGCTTGGATGACACTTAACAGGCCATAAACAAGGATGTCAATAAATAAAAGTTATCGGCAAAGCCACGTGTGATCCCTTCCTAGTATGAGTAATGTTGTATATCGGTACAAGAACGGAACCGATATTAACATAAATTTTGTCAGTGAATATCTGAGTGTGCAGGTTGAATATGTAGGTATATTAATGTGGATACTCTTATCTCATTGAATACATTATCATATTCAGAAAATACGTAGAAGTAATATAAATTGGCCCCTAAAAAATATTATTATAATAATATTATTTATGTAAATACAAATAATTATTCAATTTAATCAATAAAACGTAGCTAAGTTTTAATTTGTAATACGAAATTCGCAGAGGTATGAGTTCCGATTCTGATTATTTTAAAATGCATCAAATCTATATCTAAAAATATGATGTAAGCGGGAATTAGCACACTGGTACAACCATCTCATCTGTTTGTTTCTCAACGGAGGAACTTACAGACTTGATCTTGTTAAAACAATCACGATTTATCTCAAATGTCAAGCCATTGACAAGCAGATTTAGATCACTGTTTAACTTTTTGCGTATGTTTGGTATCGCTATGAATTTCCGCCCGATGTTCAACTTTAGTAGTAGGTCAGTTTTTGTTTTCGAAATAACAACTTTCATCTTCAGTTCGGTTCCAATTACATTTTCATATCTACCAATGCTTTCAATTCACAAATTGCAGTGATTTCAATCATCTCTATGCAGATAGATCAAAATCGAATCACTGACCGATTATTAAAGGAGTTCAAACCGTTTTTAATAAAATGATTTTATAATTGAAGCGCCAGAAATTGCCAACCATAAATTGGTTCTTGTCAAATTAAACAATTTTATAGATCCACAATAGCGCTTTCGTATAATAGTAGCCAAATTAATAGAATAACATTCGTGAAAAATAAATCAATTCGATATTTAAATATGTTAAAAGAGAAAGGACATAAAACCGGGTATCGTGAGGCGTTATAAAAATGAAATAAATTTATGTTTCGAAATTCAAATGACAACTGTTATAATGATGTTTCCGCACTGTGAATGTTGTTAGATACCTACTAGTGTTGATAAAATTTATTGCTGAACGAATTTATAACCGATTGGCTTTCTAGTAAAAATTATACCAGAGTCATCTTTGATACCAGTTACGATTAATGTGTTAATAACTTGTTTTTAGAGCTGCAGAACTAATTATGTAATTTCATTAATATCTAAGATTAAGTAATCTCTCTTAAAATGTTTGGTTTTTTTTATACCATTGATTACTGTCCAAAGGCTAAGTATTTTATAAACAGACCATAAAAAATCAATAATTATGGTTAGCTTTTAACCGAATATGTCGCAGAGATTACAAATCGACGCTTTATTGTATTTTCTACAACAAGATTGAAAACTAAAACGGATATAATCTTCCTAACTAGTAAGGGATTTGCATGTAATTGAATCATAATAGGTAGTTGTTTTTGTGTTTAAAGTTAGCTCAAAACAAAAGCTACTAGATAGACTAAAGAGCGTTTACAAACGTGAATCCCAGTTTCATAGTTTACGTAACAAGTAACGCTAAATAATAATAATAATTGTTTATTCTATGTTTAATTTCTATGGTAATAGGCTATGTATTGAAAGCCTGGCAACTCTGAAAGATCGCGAGTCGAACTACGAACGAATATAGTTGGGCTACCTTAAATTATGTAACATGTGAGTAATTACTATAACCGTAAACAAACATTAATAATAGGGCTGTGTCAGGAAAGTTACATTATAAAAATAAAGTTACGTATTTTGTTTACAAAACAGACCTCTGAGTAAACCAGCGAAGGTAGCTCGTTTATTCATAGCCATAATTAAAATAATTAATCGAATTTCGTTTCGTTTGAATACGCAATTAATATATACGAGATTTAGATCGAGAGATAAGAGCGATATAAGGGCCGGTTGTACTTGAATCGGTCGATTCATACCTCGTTCATTCACGCATTTCCCTTGCACTACGTATTTATCATTAATTCGGTTTGAACTCAAAAAAGACGTAAATGACATTACCGTGTATGTCTCTTACGCCAATTGAGTACTAACTTATCGATATATGACTCATTTATTCAACCCATTCACTTTTGCGATACGTTTTACGTAGCTGTATCTTTGTTAAATATATTGTTAATTATCTATTTATGGTGTTTATTTTATTCGTAAATATAGGTACCGTCAACGTGTTGAAATTCGTTATAATTTAATTAAAAATGTAAACCAACTTACTACATACTATTTCAATCGCATGATACAATTTTATTACTGATACAATATTAAATTAAAATTCTCTTTATCTTTTAATAATTCCAATATCAATCATCAATATCAACTATCGCTTGTCTTTATATTTTATAATATCTTGAAGCCACACACAAATTTTATCCGTACGGGACATGAAATCCTTTTACCGTAGCGAATAACCGAACCCAGGTCGTCACTATAAAGTACACAGAAAAGAAAGTCCAATACTTCCAGTGCAATTCTTTAAACAATGTTAAGCACTCTGTGACCCGCGATAGCTGCGCAAAACACCGATAGGTACAAGATAGAAAACCGACTTTATCGTGCGACAGATAGCTGCGATTGTCTGACATGATATTTCAGCAGCAAAAAGTGCCATTAAGCCCGAACAAAAGGAGTGAAAGTGTATTAACAGAATTCTCGCTGGGGGCAAGATGTTAAGACAATGGTTAGCCATGTAAAGTGATTATGAGACGTAAGCGTTATTGTCATGAGATATTACGTATTCAGGAGAAGTATGTATTTATGTTGGTATTATCTAAGAATCTTAAATAAGATTTAAAAACAATTAAGTAAGTAGATAAACATTATAAATGCAGTGATAGATACAGGTATGACCATTGGATTGGCAAGTCAAAGGTGGTCTTGAGCTCGAATCTAAGGCACGCACCTCTTGACTTTTCGTTATCATAATTATGCGTATTAATTATCACTCGCTTAAACGGTGAAGCAAAACATCGTGAGAAAACCCGCATTAGGCCAGCGTGGTGGACTATAGCCTAATCCCTCCCTCATCCTGATAGTGGACCCGTACCCAGCAGTGGGACAGTATGTGTTGATGATGATAAGATAAACATACTTAAAATTTACATTTTTATCGGTAAACCGATTAGTATCGTAATAGTACGATTATTCAGTACTTTATAATTCAATGGTTATTTCATTAACAGCTACGACAAAAAAATGCGCGGGAAAATTGACAGTTGTCGACGTTGCTGTCTGTCACCGAGATGGAGAGCGAGGGCAAAAAGCGCGGGAAAAGTGACGTACGTGTGTAAATGTCATAGAAAACACACGTTCAACACGTGATTTATATATTAAAAGTGTCTGCAAGAAAACAACAGGTTTAAATTTAATAGCCATTTGCTTGATGGCTGAAATGTTGGTGAAATTTTAACTGGGCCAAAACTGACATCATACAATAACATAAAAATATATCTACAAATAGATTAGCATGTCATTCTCCTCCTCACAGCTAACCTGTGCGTTGCAAGTTAGGACACCCTAAAAAATATCCCCGAGGTATTGTATCCTACATATTTCATTTACCTATTCTAAAACAAGCCATGATTAATTTATGAGGCCTCGAAATTAAACCAGCAAATGATTAACTGTAATAAACACTTATCTTAAAAAACTATGCCTAGATATTCAATAACGAGCGCGTGAGCCAATCATCGATAATATCACCTAATACTTCACACGATTCCATTCAAAACAACTGTTACTCTATCATAAACTAATAATTAGCCGATATTTTTCGCCGTTACTCTAATCACGGGTATTAAAATCACAGTTCATTCATTGAACGCTGCGATCGGCGCGAACGCAAGTATCATATCATAAATTAGCATGCGGTGCGCGTGCGCGGTACTTCACGGCTCATTTAATGGTAAATGTTTTACGACAAACAGCTTTAGCGTTGGCTTGGATGTACCTATGACTTCTAATGATGCGTGGCGTGCTTTGATTGCATATTATAAACCTTTACAATAGGTAATTGATCGATCGTATCGTAATATTTTTATAATTATTTTAGTTTAATTAATTAATGTCAGATTTGTCAAAATATGTTAGTTCATCTTTCTATTTTTTTTTTCCTTTTACAGTTATGACACAGAATATATTGTTATATGCTACGTTGTATCGCTATGTTCGTTCTCTTATGTAAGAACTTACCTACCTATTTACCACAACGAAGAATTGAGGCACGAAGTTATTAATATGGATGTAGTGCAAATACTTCATATTTTAACTCCGATTTACATACCATGTCATTCAATATACATTTTCTAGTTGAAATCATCGGCGTGGAATCGATAATAATGCCGTGTAACATAAATCGTTTTCCAATAAATAAACTCGCATACTTTATATGGGAATATTTATTAGTTAGGTGCCTGACAACTGTGACCCACATGTCGCGACTAAGCTAACGAACTCCTTAACATTTTGCGGACGCGACTGTTATAAATTTTACTTGGTACAGAGGTTAAAACATCGATATCTCGATTATTTATTCTAAATTAAGCGGGACTACACTAATGTCAGGGGTTTATTATGTTGGTAGGCTCTCCTCACGCTACACAGTTCGTCAGAGGTACCAACGTATTGCCAAATATTCCTGCTAAGCAATAATGTGCTAAAATTATTAATGTCGTCAGTTAAATTATCTACTGCCTAGTATGATGAGACTTAATAACTGAGATCTCAACATGACAACGTACGAGTGATACCACTGGTGTTGCTAGCGTTTATAGGCTGAATTTTCCGCTTACCATCAGGCGGCCCGTATGCCATCTTATACCACAATAGAAAAAGAATCTGCCGTTATCGCCAGCCGATTCCCCTAGATCTTAGGAATCGTAGTCGTCAATTTCTCTTCGGCTTCGGGAAACACTCACACCTATAGATAATCCATTCCCTTTGGGTTGAATAACATATGTATCCTACAAATTGTGCCGAGACCTTGACTCGAAACAGGATAACTATCATCAACCCATATACTGTCCCTCTACTGGCAAGGGTCTCTCAGGCCTGCAGGTTTCTGCATGACTTTTCCTTTACCGTTTAAGCGAGTGATAATTACAACACCAGTTTAAACACACACAGCGAGCCCTGGAAAGAGATACATATTATGCTCGGAGTCTCTCTGAGGGATAAAATCCGCTACGAAGTTAGTCAGAGAACCAAAACAACATAGCTCAAAGTATTGACAAGCTGAAGTGGCAATGGGCCGGTCAGATCTCTCGAAGAACTGACGAACGCTGGAGCAAACGAGTTCTTGAGTGGCAATCGCGTCTAGACAAGCGTATTGGAGTACGCTAGCCGGCCAGGTGGAGTGACGATTTGGAGAAGGGAGCATGCAGTGTGAGGAGAACCGAAGGTTGGGGTCTGTGGCGTTTATTAGGAGAGACTAACGTCCAGCAGTGGACGAATATAGGCTGATGATTATGATGACGACATTCCCTGAATAAGGTAATGTCCTAATGTAAACCCGGCTTTAAGGAAAAGTTGTGATCCCATGACTTGTGTAGTCACGTCTTGTTTCGAAACTAGTTTATAGGTACTAATTGTGGGATCATATCAGTATACTGACCTTTGTTTTCATGCACAATGTTATGAAATTAACAGCAATTTTCATGCTCATTTATTTTAATCGCGCTTGCGCATCCGTAGGGACTAACATGTTTCTATCGATACTTAGAATAATTACAGAATTGAATAACTTTTTAATGTTTAGGGGGTGAAACAAAAAAAGGTAACTGTGGGGATAAAGATGTGATATTCTTACCCACTAAACGTATAAAAAAGCGGCACGTTCGCGAATAATTTTGCGTAGAATTAAATACCTAAGAATTAGGAACCTAATATAGTCGATAAGGCGAGCTCAATCATTACCAGTGTTCAAAAGGCTTTGAAGGAACATTTCTTGTCACTTATTTATCGTAGTTCATTCGCTCCTCTTGCTGTTTATAATTTTATATATATTTATATATGTATACATTATAGATGTTATATATTATGTTTATTATTATTATTATAATAAGTATATCTTAAGTCTTTCTAAATTTCTGCACCATAGTAAACCCCATTTCTAGTTCTGTTCCGATATGTCCATCCAAAGGTTGCCTGGAAGAAATCGCTGTTTGCGATAAGGCCGCCCATTGTATATTATGTTATAAATTAAGTCGTGTCCTCATATAATGTATTTTTAAGGGTGTACAATAAAGTATAAATAAATAAATATAAACCTACTTGGTTCCTATTGTAGCAGTAAAAGTTCTTCCAAAATTACTTTCTATGTGTCCTCCTTACTTAAGCTTCGTAGCTGATAAGTGAAACAGAAGCTAGGGAATTACAATTCTCCAATTTATTCTAAGCATATTTACCCTTAATCTATCTACTGACTGTAAATAAAAATCCAATCAACTCCTACTATCTACTTGCTTGGTAACTGGATACTTAGAAGATAATCAGCAACCCTATACATTGTAAACCACAGTCAGCAAAAAGTCCAGTTAATTTATCCTACACAGCATTGTAACAAATGAGCTTGCTCATTTCACAGTTAAACAGTGATAATAGTACTTAAATAGAAAAATATTTATCGTTCTAATCCTTGCCCAACTATGTTGAGATATCCTCAGGATTAAGTAGGTGTCGGGATTTAGATGACCATTAACATGATGATCGCAACAATTGAAGCTTTGCCTTGTAGATCGATTGATCTGCATACTTATTACTGGAAGAGATTACACATTGTATACCTATATACTTTATTGGTATACAATAAAGTATATTGGTATAAATAAAGCATATTATTTCCGATAGTAAAGGTAAATTAATGTGCGGGACATTCGATATGCTGGATCGCGGAAGGGATTAGTGATAATAATCCTGGTGTTGCAATCCAATCGGGCACACATTACACGGGCATCAAACCGAGACGGCGTGGGCGCACCCGCCAAAAGCCTATAAATTGACGGCTAACAGACCCGCCATATTTGTGGCGCGCGCGCATTAAGAGCTCAACACATTGATCGCGACAGCTTCAAAAATAACAAGCGAAGGTCGATATCCCTCCCTCAATAAAAAAAAGTATTTTTAACAAAACGAGAAGTGATATTTCTTTGCAAATCCGGGCTACCCTAAGCTTTCCATGGTAAAATCAGAAATTATCTGCAAAAATGATCAGAAAATTAGCACAACAAAGACCTAATCCCTCAGTATTTAGCATAAGCGATAAAATGGATAAGTGTTGCCCGTACATTGGCTGTATTATAAACAGCCGAGTGAATCGAATGTAATTTCATAGAGCTATTCGTTACTAGTGATGTAGTTGCGTGTTTGCGTGTACACTGCATGCCAGTTTAGCTCTCGAGAACAGCATATAAATACCACCGGTGCAAGCTGGCTATGTAATTTAATAACCGTATTAAATCAGATGTCATCAATGTGCATCCAAGCATTTGATTACGCTTAAGTTAAGAACGTTCTTAATTACAATGAAGTCCTAGACTGTATACCTTAGGCCTTTTTTTTTTCAGCCCACGCCACGAACTTTGCACGAACCCACGAACTCTTTCCGAATCCAACTTTCTTCATTTTTAGTTTAAGTAGGATCATTTTGTAAAATAACAGTAACAGCTCGCTATCATTTAACATCTGTGATCTTGTGCTATCCCCGAAATATTTCGGGAATGTCCTTCGACCTCTTTGTGTAAATTAGTTCCATTTCCTTTGCAGTGTTGTCAGCATACACTCTGGAAGTTTCCTTTCTTTCTCGGTTTAAATTAGATCTTTCCTTAACAATCCCGCAGTGAATTGCTGTAGGCTAATAAGAGAGTTGAAGATAATAGGACAAATAAAACTACATACAGTAATAAATGTGCAGCAATTAATTTCCGTAATTTTCCTTGGTTATAAAGTCATTAAAACCAAAACAATGACGACAAAATAAGCTGTAAAATCACTGGCGGCCGCGCGTAGGGAGGGGCAGGAGTCGACAAGATCTAGTCGATAATAGTGGCCATTTGGAGGCGACCGAAGGCGACTGCCCTCATTTGTACCGCGTTAATATGTTAATACAGACATCCAGTCACGATCTGGCATCCACACTGTGTACTACTCTCGGTTTACTTACACTGTTTTCGATTCACTTTTGACACATTTATAACGTTACTTTATAGTGATTGAGGCCGATAAACTCATTGAGAATCGTCAGTCCAAATTTAGTTTTATCACAACTGTTATAGTAATTGCGTTCGCGCCAAATATATTTCGAGTGCACCGTCGATAAATTTACGAAAATCTTCAGCAATTCGAATACATACTATAACCACAGTATTAGCGTAACTATATGCCATTCGTGTCAAAACACTATCTGTGTAAATCTCGTTCGTAGAAAACAACAAATATACGTATGACACAGATATCGCCACACTGGAAATGTCGTTGTTCCAGCCAAGAATACAAGATGATAGGACTCCTAATTGACCACACTGACCCACAGAAAGCAGGAAGCCAGTGACAGATAAACATAAGAGTTGACATACTGTGATAACTAATTGTACTTGCATTTCTTAGTACATTCATCTCTGATGAACTAAAAAGGCTCGAAGGACAATAACTGCAGTGTAAGAGTTAACTTGATTTAGATTAGACAAGGCTGGTTTCTTGTTGAGCGTTATATAGGTATTATATTATATATGTTCGCGCTTATCCATAATTTATTTAGGCCTCTTTATATCCTATGTGTTGGAATATGAATGTAATAAATTTAAAGAATATTAATTCTTTCTTAAAAGAAGAAACATAGAAAAACTTCAAAATACTAATAATAACGACAAATCTCGTAGTTTATGATCAATAACACGAATTATTTGAACATTCTTTCAACTTTCTCGAAGTAACGTAATCCAAGTAGATCAACATAAAACAATATTTTTATGGGCGATTACAAGAAAAAACATCGATGTATCACAAAAGATGTTTCATCCGCCTTGGAAAAACATTACGTATAATTTAAAATCTCGTAAACTGTATATTTATAGGGCAATAACAAGCCGATAGTAGGTACAGAACAAACTCGTAATATGGGTCGTTATGAGTGTATGCATAACGGTCGGCAAAATCGATATAGTTTTCACTTTAATCGATAAAATAAATCGATAATGTGCCGATACAGGTGATTCACTACGTATAAACTAAGAAGTAGAATAATCTGTTAGGACTACAATACGATATATTTTATAAGAGACTTAATGGTTTAATCAGGTTGTAGTAGAAAGTGGTCTAAATGTAAACCTGTCTGTTACACCCGTAACTTTTATATTGGGTAATTTAAAAGCAATGACCTTTTTGTTTTATTGCGATAGATGCACTTTATTTGTGAATTGTTTTATTATAATTTACTGAAGAGTGACATTAAGTGATCTTTACTGCACTCAAATTAAATTTACAAGTGAGTGTTGAAATATTTCAAATACTTTTACCATTAATACCGGATAAAATACTCGTATCGAGCGACTACTTTTTTCAAAGAAGAAAGATTTTACGTTGGCTTGCCCTATTAGGTACACTTTTAGTTTTTAAAGCCGTATCTTTAAAACTTTAATTCAAAGCCACTTGCAACGTAACTCGGTTTACAAGACACATCTAATTGTAAACTCGCTCGCGAGTCTCGACGTCCACAGATTACGAATCAGTGACGCTACTAAGGATGTTACTAATATAATCATCCTACGGGCCTTTTCCCAACTATGTTGGGGCCGATTTCCACTCTAACCAGATGGGGCTGAATATCAGTATTTTACACGAAGCGACTGCCTCAGACCTCCGCAACCCAGTTTCTGGGTAATACCGATATCCTGAGGATAGACTGGTTGTCAGGCTTTTAGGCTTCTGACCACCACTAACGATTATCACAGGTGTTCGTATGATAACCGGGACCGACGGCTTTATGCGCTCTCCGAGGCACGGAGGGCTCTCGAAGTGTTAAGAATGGTTACCCATCCACAAACTGGCCGCAGCTTAACCTTGCAGATCGGTTTATCAGCTTAGTTATTACTTAGCCATGCGTAACCAGTATATATCTACGGCTATATACGATTAGATTACCTCCGGCCATCACTTAAAATTTACTCCGTTAATTCGAAACCAATTTGCAACTTCCCTGTACTAATGTGGCGGTGCAAATATGTTATTGGTATTTTCCTGATGCGACTAGTAACTTGTATTTAAACCTGTATTTTTCTTTATAGACGCTGGAATTAATTGGAGTCTGTTTATGCAATTAACGTGTTCGTAACGGGTAATGGGAACGTTTTGCGTTGAATAATTTTCTTAGATCAAAGCATATCCAAAGCATATCCAGTAAGTAGTACAGTACCAGTCCAGCGCCAGGCAGCTCCAGTGGTCTGCAATTTAGCTGAACTGGGGCCAATTTGACGCAGTCGTGGGGCACACAATTTTTATTATTTTATTTTTTCTTTCATCGTGTTTTTCATATTATTGTGTGTATTGTCCAAGACTGTGTCAATGTTTTTTTCTTTCTTTCTTACCTCCACAGAATAAGTAATAGTAGGTACAGAGGCACATCAAGCTACCACAATCTGTCAAATTTCTTTGATTGATTTTAATACAAAACAATAAGTTTCATATTCAATTGGGAAAATTTGACAGTTTTGGATAGGTTGACCTGCTAGCGTCTGTACCACAGAATTTTTCATGATAAATAACACAGCAGGTTTTTTAAAAAAGGAAGGTTGTCTATACTCGTCATGTCTATGACAGTCATTAGTGGCAGTGTCAAAAGTCCAAATAGCCTGACAACGTATCGTTAGAATATTGATTTTACCCAGAAATATTGGGTTGCGGAGGTCTGATGGCAGTCGCTTCGTGTAAAATACTGATATTCAGCCGCATCTGGTTAGACTGGAAGCCGACCCTTGATAATTACGATGTCTGTTTTTAAAAAGAACAAAATATTATATTTTTAGGAGAAATAAGCATTCTAAAACACTGAATAATGATGAGTCACTGTTTCGTTTAGGGGCCATAACTGAATAATGCTCATATTTACAAATATGGCCATGTTCTTTAAAGCTTAAACTGAATTATTAAAGAATTGTAGAGTAGAATACAAGTTTTGTAAATATAAATCAAATACAAATTTCTTTGGACTTAGCAATGAGTCTTCATAATGCGAAAAAGAAGCAGACATCCTATCAAACTTTAACAACATAAAGCAACTTTGCACACTCAGGAGTTTCACCAATATATCGATCACGCCATGTAACAGCGACACATACACAGATAAACGGGTCGAGAACTTTCTACGCATGCGTGGGCGCAACAACTGCTGAACATTAATTAATGCAACTGCACACAGACTAGGATCGGGTGAAACCAGACCAACAAATATAAAGCTGCAGAATATCCACACCAAATAAAATAACTTCTAATAAAAACTAAATCTGTATTCTGAAAACAAATAGGTATTTTAAGTTATGGAGAATTAGCATTTATGGAGAATAAATGCTATATATATAATAATTGCATATATACAAACGCCCGACAACAACCCGCCCGCCAAGCAAAACCTCCATTTGGTTGGAGGGGCAATACACCTCGCATCTCCACAAGTTTATTACTTTCTACTTTTTGTAAATGGGAGAACTAAGTATTTAGACCTTTCTTTTATGCCTAGATGTATTTTATACACTAATTTGTAATGTTCGCAACATTCCTAAATTGGTCTCTCATGTAAATATCCAATTTATAATGATTATTGTATCAAACATCATTGTACAAAACAATAATTTAAAAGAGTAACCATGGAGTTTCTTGCCGGGTCTTCTCTAAAGGTTCGACTAATTTGGAACGGTGCACCTAGACTCGACATTTTATAAGTGCCTGAATATGGTTTATATGAAAATAAAACTATTTTGATTTTGAGTGTTATTTTGTTATGAAACTCAGTCGTAACTCGGAGTTTGGATTTATGCCCGGTTAATGGCTCGTCCTAATACCTAGCGAACTGTGGGTGTTAATACACGCCTAACCGTTCAGGGTATACAGGCGTGATGGTAATAATAGTAATACGTTTGAGGAATATTTAAAATAGAAACTGTTTTAAATAGGTGAGTAAGAAGCGTAATGAGTAATCAATTATACTTGCATGAAGCCTTGCCGATGTGGCGCCACACACAATTAAAAGGAAAAATATTCTAAATTGAGCCATTTGACATCAGCACTGCTTATAAGTAAGAATTCCAAGTAGGATCCTTGGGAATTCACTAATTAAGTACTTTTCATTAACCACATTGATTCTTATCTTTCAAATTTTGTGGTCAAAGTAAAACATTGACTTACAAAGTGTCTTCAAAGAGCTATTTACAGAAATAAATATATTTTATTGTTTATCCATAACATACCATGCATGTATATCCCGAACACGCACTGTTCGCCTTGTTTAGATTACATGTAATAGGGGAAAGTCTATTGCCATTTAACCGGCCACAGTTTCAAACTCCAAGCTTTTGAAAATAAAACTGAGAACTATAGAAAAACCCAATAACATTTTGCACAACCTGGAAATCGAATTGAGGCAGCTAGCGTAGCAGTCGCATTTTCGACAACGCTAATGAGGATAGTGAGGCATCTATCAAATATCTTCATAACAAATCACCTAAGGTTGGCAACACTTTCTCACCGATATGATTTAGCATCTCATCCATCGCCCCTAGATACCGTCTCCGATAAGCTCTATAAAGGTCACGTCCATGGTCACGGGTAGACTGATGGACGCTGCAAAGGGTCCGAAACGTCGGGATTAATAATATCAATATAACGCGATGAAATCCGTATAAAGTAGTTTTATTTCAATATATAATATTCGCGTAAATGTCAGAAATCAATGATATTATGCATTAGTTACACAGTGTTTTCTTACTCATAATCTTCCTGGCTTGTATCAAATAAATTTATTAGGGTTTGCTAGAAGGCATTCCCTGCAATTTCGAGTTCAAAATAAACATGAATATGGTAAACTATACACAACACGATAAATAAGTGTATAAGATTTTATGATAAATATATTTATATAGGTATTCTTAATATATATGTATAATAATTATAACTAGGTATATACCTATGCCAGAGACAATCAGACAACATACTTATTTGGATAAAGCTTTATTTAAAACAATAATATTTAAGAATGAAATTGAGTGGAAATTACTATCAATCATTGCATCTGTCATCTCTCATTGGCACTTAGTTTTCTTTAACCCTTCTCTCTTATCATCTTTTATAGAAATAATTTATCTCTTCATGGTTATCCTATTGTAATGCCTCGTCCTGTAAAGCTGCGTATTCATCACGCTTTTCATTATACGGCTTTCATCCCTTGCCATAAAACGTCATCGCGACCAGCGATTACTACTCAACTTTAAAAGAATTTGTATTTATATGCAACGTAAAAGAGTAAAGTTATTCAGCATTACGGTAATAAAAGGTTATGATACATAAACATATACATATAAATGAACTTATTGAAACAGCTAGAAAGCTAGCACAAGTAATAAAATTCAACAAAACTATCAACATTTACCCTGTAAAGTCCAATCAACTTCAATAAAGAATGGTCATACGCTTCCTCCATATCGAATGGGGTTTTCTGCAAAAACCGATATCCTCAGTTACATTAATGTTCATATTTACGACTTTTCACCAAAGCAGCTTCATTTATTTGAAAATTGATAGCTAATAAAATTATAATGACTTATACTTTCACCAAGGCACCTTTGGACCCATAACATTCACTGAAAAGACCTACCTTTATAAGATCTTTGTACATCATCGTTCTCTTGGTTTTCTCAAGGCTTCCGTTATTCTGAAGGATTCTAAAAAGAGTTACTTAATATAGTTACTTATTTATGAGCTGTATGTTATTGAACGTCGTCTTTAAGATTAAATATAAAGTCTTTGAAAACACCATTATACAGCAAAACATCCTTATTCCGAAGAGGTGAAGGAAAAATAATTAAAATTAATATTTAATTTGGGTGTTAGTATTTGCCAAAAACCAAACTTCTCAACAAAGTAAAACAAAGAAAAAGAGCTTTATCTATTGACACTTATCGAACTTACAAAATGTCAAACCAACATTAAGCGAGTAGTCAAACAACACGTTCAAACACAATTAACTAGTATTTGCTCTGTTATTGACATCTTGACAGAATAACCTACATTTTATACAGACGTGATTACATAACGAGAAACGATGACTATACGTTACATAACAACGTTCCCAGGTTTGTTTGCACGATCATTAATTAGCAGAAATGTTTAACAGCAGTAGTGAAAGCATTGTCTTGGGTTTAGGATAAAACTGTGGGAAGCTAGTGGGCGGCGTGGGCTGTGTGCATAATTACCAGCACCAGTAATTCCTGATCCCCCTCACTTCCCTAAAACTGTGCAAGTTCTACAGGTGAGGAGGGCTTTGACGTCAATCTGCAGTTCACGATATAATGGTAAGAGGCGCTGAAGGAACAAAGGCCGTTAATTTGTCCGGGATCAAAATTGCCGTGTCCGTAAAATCGATTACGTTTTTGTCTAATCGATGAAAAATCTTCGATCGTTTGTAGGCTCGATAGGTTTCGGGATAAAAATAATGTCGTCGTTAATTTTGATTGCACTTCAAACAGTAAAGGTAATTTTGTAATAAATAACGATGTTTTTCATATGGATTTAAAGCCAATTTATAACTAAGATTTAGTGTCCAAATGACTTTACAACTACAACACTACACTTATTTTGACCTTTTTAAAGGTCTTTTCTTTGATACATATAAACAAATTTATTGTAACGGGACGGTTTTTCGCGTGTCTTCGATGACGTGGAGATTTTGTCAGAAGGTTTCTGGTTATGATTTGGAATAAAATTATTGTTTTAAATGAAACGTAGTTTAGGCGTCAAACTATTATTACAATATTTATTTGTCCTCTATACCTACGTTCTTATACGATTCATCTGCTTATGATGTAACTTTGGTGGGTTGTGTGTCCGCAAACATTTTTAAATAAATTAAAGAGTTGCAATCCACAAACGGTAATGCTAGTATAAAATTAAATAATCTAAAATCACAAAATGAGCAATTATTTTCGGAAACTATAAATTCCGGTTAATTGAAACAATTCCATTGAATAGACTAAACGTTAAACCAACCTTTCAATCAGAGAAGTCAACAAGGCAGTGAATTATCCTATTCAACTATTAAACTTCAATTTTAGAACTCGAATGCATTATTAAGGAAATAATTTAGTGAATAGTTAACGTCCCATAGATATGGGAGGTGATAACCATGTTATTTACTGACACTTAAGTCATGCGTTCGCCTTTGAGTTCGCTATTAACGAAACATTCTGTTCTACTTGCACAATGCTACAGATTGCCGACATACCTGACGAGCACGTTATAAAATCGCATTGTATTTCATCAAGAAGTTTAAACACCTCAGTCTACCCGTGACCATGGACGCTGTCAAGGATCCGAAACGTCGGGAATTAAAAAAAAAACAAATAACGCCAAAAAGTCCGTAAAAAGTAGTTTTATTTCAATGTCCCAATACTCCCGTAAGTGTCGGAAACCAGCCACCTATTTGATTCTATTTATTTTCAGACGTGATCGTTCCACATCTCTCAATTCTGTGGTATTTTCTACATCGTCTTTTTGGTGTTTTAGGCCACACTTCGACAGATATGCGATAGATATGTTCAGTCCAGTTCCATTTAAATTTACAAAAATACCTATTTAGTGACAAAACTAAATTAATTGCGTCTTGGTTGATGCAAAATAATAAAAAAAAAAATATTAAAAAGCTGCAGAATAAATTGATGTATGATATTATGTATATTTAAAAAACCTGATCATTTATGTAGGTATATAAATGTCGCCAATAATATTTATAAATTATTCTGTCACTTTTTTAAGTAAAATGTGTTGCTTCCTGAATATTGTATTATTAACACACATGATTTGAATTATTTCTTCGAAAAAAATAAAAAACTAAGTGAGCTAGGAAAACTGAGAAGCAGTGTGTACACTGTAGAATCAGTTAGAAGTTGAGAGACAAACGATTTTGCTGCGCGCGCGCAATTTGCCGTGCTTAATGTGTTTAAGTTATGGAAACAAATTGCCAATCGTCCATATAAGTCATTAATTAATTTTGATCGGTAGGACAGTTTAATAAATGTATTATTAACTTTATTTATTGCGTGGTTTACAGTGAAAGTTTTATGTATACATGAGAATCTACCAATATTGCACATTGCACAACCTAAACTAATTTAGCCGCAATGATTCGTAACACAGGGTTTTCCTAATACGGACTCTAGTCCCTCGCAAAGGAGCTTTTAAATCAGTAATGTTACTTAATCTTCAGATGACAATAAGCCAACCTTTGTAAAGAGAGAAATAAAAGTTATTATTATTAATAATTTTAATATGTAATTGAATTGTAATTATCGAACTAATCATATCGTATAAATGTTGGTTGGCCCGTAATTGGCTTGTGTAAAAAGACGAAGGCCACTAAGTATGTATCTTTGTTAACTATTAGCGTTGTATGCAGCTGTGGGAAAACCTTATTAAATAAATAAATAATTAAGTATTAACGATGCCGTAATTTTGGCCATTAATTTTTGAGTGATGGGAAATAAATATGTAGGACTTTTTACACAGTAAGATCTAGCTCAACTAAGCAGGGCTTGTACTATAGATAGAGTAGTACACAATGGATATAATTATATACTATAAATATTTTTATTTGTAATTAATTAATGTACCTATATAGAAATGATTATGTAGAAGAAAAATATACTACAATGCACGACGAGACTATGATGACATTCTTAAAAATAAAATATTAAAAATTACTACACACGCTACGGCCGCATTCCAGAATGGTTATTCAAAAAACAAATCAATAGTCTCAATTATTATCCTAATAGCATTTATGTGTCAAATTAAAATTTCAAATTTCGAATTTCACATTTATAACATCTATTTTGATAATTTTTAATTACTTTGAATGGCCAGCCTCATTTAGTTATACTGGAAGCTGACCACAGCATAGTTTGGAGCACTAGAATGACTAGGAAGTTTCACCGAACGTATAAAAAATATTATGACTTGATAAAACAGCTTTTTAATTAATACCATTCTAAATCAACACAAATACTTTATTTGTCGGAAGTGAAGTCGCATAAAACTTGATTGGTAACTTAATTCTGCAACAGATTTTTGTGTTAACGACTTCAATAAAATAGAGATAGGTATCATTAAAATCTTGTGTACTGTTTCAAAAACACCATTTTATCTTAAAGAGCTTCCGATTAGGTGTTGGAAGCAACATAATCAGCTAAGAAGATAATATATCTGAGTTGACATCCGTTATGAGACTTCTTGATGTTTGATCGTAATCTGTGCTTTAATAACCTATTATAACCATCTAAATTATGTTCCAAAATAATATTGTGAATCTGATATGATATTTATGATAATGGTAATCGATAATGATCGATTACTTTGGTAATTGATTATTCGTATGATTAATAACATAAAGTTAGATTCGTAAAAGATGTGTATTTAAGAAACACTAGTTTTTGTTATTAACCACAACTAGTAAATGGTCTCTTAGCCTAGCGGTCGTAAGAGCGACTGCTACGCCAGAGGTTCTGGGTTCTGTTTCCATGTCGAGTAAAGTGTTATTTATGAAAGTTTCAGTAGCAGCTCGAACTTTGAATTTGTGCCCAGTTAGCAATAGGATCATCCCTTATATGTGGGACCTTGGAGAACTGTGGGTGTACATTGGTACACCTTTGCCTAAACCTTCAGGGTATTGACTTATTTATGTTTTTGGTTCAAATAAATTGTTTGTTATGTTGTATTAATTGATTAAACTTATTCATATTATAAGATTGTAAGCACAAATATAACCTTAAATAGCCCCATAGAACTGTAGACCCGACTAGCGATCAAATGCGAAACACGCCCACAAATCTGCGACGCTTGAAGTTCATTGACTCATCGTCTAGCACAATGGGCTAGTGACGCAAACTGTTACGATATCGATGGTCTGCTCGCAGATAACTCGTTGTATAATCGATCGAGATACGATCGCTATCGAGGCAGACGCGTGTCGTGGGCGGCGCAGACGCCTGCTACAAATGCGTGTGCGCCGAACATGGAGGAATAAGCTAATGAAGTGCGGATTATGGCTGCATAATTTTCTATAGACTGCTTTTTTGGTTGCATGGCTGCCGAAGGAAAGGTTCTGGGCTCGATTCGGGTAGTGGATTTTATGAAGTTCTCTCAATCTAGGATCTAAAAAACACTGTTGAAGTGTGGGTTTAGAATTAGTAGGTACACCTCTGCCTAAACCTTCGGGGATTGAAGGCGTATGGTATCTTGTAATTGAAATGTTTTATGTTCCCTATATCTCGATGTTTCTAATTGTTAAATTATTGTTATTTTAGAAGAGGACTGAGCCCGTGTCGATTTGTTCCCATTTAAAATTAAATGAAAAGGATGAAATAAAAAACCCAACGAATCCAATAAAACAGATTTAGACCACTAAATTGAGGAATTTTCGTAGGCGGACGAAGTTAGTGGCCTGCTGTCGTTGACCGGCTTGATAATGGCCCCAGTAGGCAGCACGCGAGTTCACCGCACGTGTGCCCTCGTGGCGAATTTAATTAACCCCATGGCCATGGACTATGGGGCAAGTGAAGGCAAGTACAGTTTTTAGTTGTTATGAGTCCGACATACCCTGCCCAGGTGGCAGATGATACATGAGGTTTTACCGTAATATAAAAAAGGAGAACCAACCTAATGGACCTCATGGACTGCCTTCGCTCGGGGAAGGCGGCGGGGTGTATCACACTCCACACATAGGGTGTCTACGCCTGAACGCAGCCGTTCTTCATATTTACAAATTATTACGAACGCACCCTAACAACATCGCTCGCTGCGGGCTTCACGGCGGAGAACTGCACTAACTTCACTTCGCACAACACGGACCTTTGACGCACCGCCATTTTGTCTCGACACAAAATTGTATATTTTAACTGAACAATAAACCTTTAAAAATCAAAAATCGAGGTGTGAACTTTATTGTATCGCCCCCATAGGGGGTGACTTACCGCCTAAAACCACACGGGTGTTACGCCTCACCACTTTTTACTGGGGTTACGGGAGCGATAACATCCCTCCGCGTCAAGTACAGAAGTACCTACTCCATTTGAATCATACTCCGTGGTCGCAAGCCTCGGAGCTTGCCGTAGACGCCAGCATGTTAACGAGACTAGTTTAAGAAAACGAATAACTAACAAACATGCACAATTATTTATTTTTTTACTTAGACGTTACGTGTCAATTTAATTGATAGTTGTGGACGGAACCGAGTATTAATAACCACGTAACTGCCAGACGCCGGCGGAAGTTTCGAAACACTGTCATTTTATCATTGAGGTAATATAGATTCCGGCTATACAATCACCATACAAAAATAATCAAAAGCTTAGAAAATAAAGTTCGCGTCGGCTTTGTAGTGTTCGGATTTTTTTATTACAAACAAGTTGGATTAGTAAGGTTAGGGACAGAGTTGGTTGGTATTAAAGAAAGGAAGCTTATCCCCTGCAGGTGGATAATACAAGCTGTAATGATGATGGAGGTCCTATTTCGATCACACTAAAAGAGTCCAACAGTTTCGGCGCTGGAAAGTATTTCACTTAGGCGAGACATGTTATTGATGTTTTTTTCATGTTTTGTATTATAAACAAATTAATACGATTGATATGTTAATTTGCCTTGGCCAGAGTTAGCGTGAGCGAGTTGTTGCGCTTACTCTACAACTCATGGACATTTATACCACGATGCCGACTAATAACTCAATTAATTTTATTAATATTATAACTTCAGTGAGTCGTGAGTCATTCGCGCTTACATAGATACTTCCTGTCACTAATTAATAAAATAAATAAACCAATAAAATTTTATGTTTAAGGCTTATAAGGAAAGTAACTTTAAACTCGTGCTATGCTCCCACGGTTAAAGGCTTAGCTTAATAAACGGTGGTGGGGCGCTGTCAAAGTCGTCGTAGTCGGCTTCAATTTACCCAAATGGCTGAATATCAGTATTTTACACAGAAGACTTGCTAATGCCGATACCTTTTTTTTGTTGACGGGGTTGGAAATGCTTTATGCACTACCCACCGCCCGGGGGAGTGCGTTGGGGCGTGTCGGAGTCCGCTCTGAAAAGTGCGATCTACCGACTAAAACCAACCTCGGCGTTTCGCGTCTCCACTTTAGTGTCCGGTGTAGCAATCGTCCGCAGACAAATGGCGATACGAACGAAACCTACCCTAAGACTGATACGTTTATTATTTTTTATGTTATAATTCTGCCTCATCATTAGTCATCACAGGAACAGCTGCTGAAGCGCTATTTAGTTCGATTCCCAAGCCAATCAAAGTGTTATTGGTTTTTTCTTAGCATCAGCTCCAAATTTGGATGTGTACTCGGATAATTACCTACCTACCTGTTGTGGGTTCCATTCCCATCTGAGAGAAATATTTGTGTGATACACAGGTACTTGTTTCGAATAGTGTGTGTGTACTCCCTAGTACGGGAGCTGTTTTTTTTAACCAAAGACAGAACCTAAACCATGGTGTAGTGTGTGATGGCATCTAAAAGTGTGACTTTTACTAGAAAAAGCACTTTAACCATTTACATAAGTATTCATTTATTTTACTTACTAATATAAATTTAGCTTGTCTTCATCCTTTATCTCTCAATACATACCTGAAACAAGAAAGAAAAAGTTAGTTTCATAACTCGCTTTTTAATCACTTACACACAATAGGTATAGACGCCAGAAGGTCAAGCTATCCAAAACTGTAAAATTTTCCAAATTGAATATGAACCTTATTGTTTTGTGTTAAAGTTGAAAATCAATTAAAGATATTTGACAAGATTGTGATAGCTTGATGTGCTGGCCTCTGTACATATGTAGAGCTATACGATCCAGCACGGAGGAGGGTAGATGTGTAAGAAATGGTCACCCATCCACATACTGCCCCCAGCAAACGCAGCTTGATCTTAACCTTTCTATATATCTTCTGATATTTAGCTGCCATACCTACCTTTTTTTTTGTTTACAGGGGGAAACATTCAAAAAGCGACCACTCTACGGGGATGAGAACGGAGAGTGTGGGATTCTTACCTAAAACCACTCTGGTGCATTGGCCACCATCAGCACATGGAGGGGGGCACTGTGTCCTCTTAATAGACCATCCCAGAACCCACCATGCGCAACGCAAAAGTTAAAGCACAAATCTACCCAAACTAAAAAAGAATTTGTGTAACACGGAATACATACATACATACAAGCCTTTTTCCCATAGGAGTAGGCAGAAACTAAAGAACGCCACTGGCTACGATTCTTGCATACTTCTTTTGTTTTATCTACATTCATACATACATCTTGTCATACACACACGCCGGTTGCGAGTACTACGCAATATATAAATATATACTACGCAATACCAAGAACACAGAATATAAAGAAAATTATGAAAATAAAAAACATCACCAGATATCTATGGTTCACTTAGTAAAGCAAAGGTCGCGTGAAGGACGCCGTTATGTGGAAGGTCAGGTTCAGGGTTTACTGCCAAGGTCAGGGGTATCGTGCCGTATTGATTTTATGGAGCATTAGCGTGATATAAGGAAATTGAAGTTATGTTTACGTGAAAATGGTGCTTTCTTTTGGACTAGCTTTTGGCTTGGATGGGTGTGGCTTAGTAAGCAATTAAGGTCAAACACAGCGAATATGTAGCGAAGCGTGGTCAGACGTTTTTGTCGGTTCGCTTTCGCTTTGCTGTGTATTTGACGAGACTTTATTCAATAGGAATAGTAGTATGACATATGAGGAAACTTCGGCCAAATTTAGAGGAACTTGGTCCAGCGATTTAGCTACTTTTACACAATTTAATTGCTATTTTTCTGCTGCCTATTCCAATTTTTCTTCCATAACTACATCTCTAGTAACCAAATCGACTTTTTTTTAAACACAATTTTTAAAGCTTTTACTAATTTATCGTATTTACTATTTATTCTTGTTATTGTTTAAGTTTACTTTTTTTTCTTTTTTATTACATTGGCACTTGGTTGCCAAATTGCCAAGTGTCTAAACCTTGCCCGCCTTTGGCCCACTAATAATTTTACTGTCGTGCGTCGTATTGGGCGAAAATAAATATTTTTTCTTTCTTTCACATCTTTCTGTCCATCTTTTCTTGGTCAGGATTTATTGCGATGAAAAACAGACGTCTGGACTTTTTAAGGATCATGGTCACGGACAAACAATACTCACATTACATGATTAATATGTTTGTTTACGATCTTATCTGCGCTTTAGATATCGTAAAACAGCGCACTTCACGTAGCTGATAGTGTATGAAGATGCGTTTCTTTAAAGGCTTTCTATGGCAAAAAATAATCATGACATGACTGTGTCGATGTGATCTGTTGACATCACACCCACCCCTACGTATTTATATAACGGTCACCCATCCACAAACTGACCACGGCTAGCGCTGCTTAACCTTGCAGAACGGTTATCAGCGTAGTTATTACATAGCCACGAACTCCTCTTCGTTTAAAATTTTATTATAATATATCCGATCCGTTCTTTCCGAACTTTGTAATTATATATTATTATTATTGGGAATCTTTTTCAATGTTTCGTTCCCTAAAAACCTTATTCGGACTATTACGAATATGTTTTTAAAAAAATAGTCTAATCTTTCCAGCTACTCAAGTGACGAGTTTAACAACGAACAGGTTTTACTTTTTTGTACTACTTATGTATTTTTATTATAAAAATGGAGGCTAAGCCCACGTCATATTGCGAGTTTTTTTTTATTAATTATTTTCGGCTGTAGTATTACTGCGACCGCAGTCGGTCTATTGCGGTATACGAATATGTTCCAGAATTCCTAATGAAATACCTCATAACGTAAGGAGTCAGAATGTAGGTACAGTCTGCAAAGAAGTTAGTGACCCGAGAGGATAGTACGAATTCTCTGAATATATGACAATTATAATGCTTTATTTTTATTAGAATCTAATATAGTATAATTTGGCACTATTGGTGATGTTTTTAAAATTTGGTTGTGATCAGCGACTTTCGTTGCTTACCGTACCTGCTTGTGTCAAGGACAGAGGGTTGATCCCGGGTCAAAGTCGCTGAGCAACCGGCGCAAGGATGGGCCGGCTAAATAGGTCAGGCAAATAGGTCGGCGGAGAATTTACGAGACACATGAAACCTGACAAGAGTTTTAATAGAATTTTATATACTAAAAGTAATTGCTATCAGAGTAGATAAATTGTAAATAATTAAGTAAGTTAATAATAAGTTGTTCTTTTTAAAATGAATGGTTACAAAACAAAAAAATACTGCTCTTAAACTTAGAAAATAAAAAAATAATAATGGACGAAAGTGTCTAGACGAAAAAGTCTAGTCTTGTCTGACGGATAAAACAAACAGTCTAAAAAGGAAACGTACTTATAAGTATCTAATGTCTTTTCGTGTTTTAAAACTAAATCTCTGATAACATAAACTGAACTTTAAGCAGTGACCTACACCAATACAAGTTCAATTTTAAAACAATTCATAATTACCGAACACTTAAAAAGCGAATGAATTGCGAGAATTGAGTCAGGATAAAAACTGGTATCATAAATACGGCAAACTGCCGCCGTGACCTCGACACGGCGGCGATTCATTTATATTCCATCGTTCATGAAAAACTTCGGCCATATATCAATGCATCGATTTAAATTGTAATATGTTTTTGTGTGTAAAGGCCCAACCTTCCGTCAGAAATCAATTGGTATTTTGTTAACATTAATTGTTCTTGAATAAATATTGTTAAGGTGGTAGCACATTGCTGCGAGAAGCGGATATTAGTTAGCGTATTACTTACTTTACAAAACTTTTCCAATATATTGATAAATTAAAAAAATATATTTCAGTTTATACTTAGATATTTTAAAGACACTTTTACATGTCAATATTTTAAATTTTTAATACTCAATGGCGCCGGCATTTCCTAGTTGTTTACCTCTGAGATGAAACCTCAAAAGAACTTTCCATTGGAAGATCTTTAAGAATTGTATACCTAATTATATAAATATTGGCATTTTAAATCTTAACATAGTTATGTTAGGGTAATTAATCTAATCAACCAAAGGTTCTATTATCTATTTCTTGTTATGCAATAAATAGATTAGTAATATGTGCAAACGTCAGACAGAAGACACTCGTTGTCATGTCATTACTAGATAACATAATCAGAGTTAGCTGCATCGGATGTAACAAGGTGCCGGCAAAATGTTGAAGGTAAAGTCTCCTAATAATTAATATTCTATATAATTAGAAGGCACTTAAGGAAACTGTAAGGAAGGAAAATGTAAAATGCATCCATTTTCAAGCCAGTGAAAGGTGTAAAACAAATAAGTATTTAGCTACATCAACGAAAAGAGCCTTTACAACATTGCAGTCTTTATTCCCCTACATCGTTACACCACAGTCAGTAGCGTTCCTTACGAAGTTTTTACAACAATGTTGTCATTCGTAGTGTTAACATTTTTTGTCGGTGTCATTTCAACTGCGAACGTATGTGATGACCAATAAATAGCAACGTACTTGAAATATTTTAAAACCAGAATATTATGGTATGACAGCCGAAGATGCATTACTTTAATTAGTATTTAAATTTTACAACACAGGATATAACAGACGTAACGAACTATGATTTGTTTTATGGTTTGTTATGTAGGAAGAATTAAAAGCAATAACAAGATGATGTGCAAAAATTACACTGCAATCGTAAGATGGCCTTAACTGATTGAAGGATCATGACATTATCATGTAGCAATCATTAATAAATGAAGCCTTTTTTCATCACATACCTTGACATTCACAATAACATTAGGAAATCCTTAGTGCTGATAACTATTTCTATCTAGGTATTAATTACGCAGATACATTAATATACACATATTTACTACTTCTTTTTCTTCTTCGTGTCGATGGTACGCTTCAGGAGCTGCGTAGAGGTCGCTTTGATCAGAATATTTGGGGCACAAAGGACATCATAGGAGGTGTGATATAGTTTGCGACACAGCTCCCTGTGCCCTCCCTTTTGTTGAGGTATCCCCACTTTACCATACCATCGACATAAAGAAGACTACTTAAACTCATGAATGTTGTACAAGTAAACGTCCATGACCCGAATTATAATCTATAACATTTCTGATAGTGATATTTCATCCAAAAAAATATTTAGATATGTTTTTAATTACGAAAATTTGCTTCTGGTATTCGGTAATCTTGACTCATTTTTCCACCACATTAAACTTTCCATTGCAGTGTGAAAATAAAAACATAAAACGATCATGGAATTCGTAAAAATCCAATTTGGCAATACATTCAGACGAAAATATGGATTGCATGAAACAATGGACGATGCAAATTGTGACCGCATGCTGCTTTTTATTTTTTAAGAGATGCATAAAAAAGAGGCAGTGTGTTCAATTGAATACACCGTAAAGGGTAAGCACCATAAGCATTTAAGGCAGCCTTGCCATTGTCCCGCACAATATTAATATAAAAAAATGCCCCGGAAATGTCGTAGTTGTTGTACAATCCCAAAAGAATGTAGACGTACAGTTTTACAAGTCGTGAATGGAATAAATTGAAATGCGTTCCAAACAACGAGTTTATTCTGCGCAAGATTAAAATTATTATTATTTTTAAAAAAAATATACAGTCACCCATCCTTATAATCAACGTTTGTCGGAATGATGTAGACACAATTGACAAAGGTGCAATTTAAAATAAAATGAGCCATATCTGTTGAAAAAGCTTTTATATAAATAATGACAAATAAGGCAAAACTTTTACACCAAATGCCAATACAAATTGATATTCTTGTAACAACCAACCATACATTACTCCCGGGTTTCCTCGAATCGTATGCGCAATAAATTGAAATACAATAGAAATCAACAATAATCCGAACGAGAGGCTTTCACTGCAATCCCGGGCGTGCGCAGAACGCAGCCATAACCACAGATGCAGTAATAATTCAAACTATTAGTCGAATTTCGTGTTCCCAGGGCGCACAGTGAAAGTAGTCCGCTACTGGGCTTTGCTGTGCCCTAGGCGCGGCGCATGCGACGAGCGATGAGCGGGGCCACAAATCCTTAGGTAAATATTGGTGAGTATTTTCTTAACAAGCTTTGTTACAGTAATAATATTGTATTATGTCATTGATGTAGAACATACATACGTTTGAGTCAAAGGTGAAAAATAAACTAATATGCAATAGTTTCACTGCACACTGTTTCTTTACTCCTGCCTGTCATAGTATATAGACTGTGACCAAAAAATGTTACTATGGAGGGATGTTATACGGAACTAGTAAATTTTCAGATATTATAAATACAAGGTGAATACTGTTTTCATAAAATATGAAAATTAAAAATTCGTCAATATACACACCGTGACGCTTGGGCACTCAAAGGTTTAGATAAAGGTGCAAGTATACACCGGTGAATTTACGGCTTAACTAAATAATGGCAATCAATATATTTATTATATTCATGCATGTTCAGACGCCAGCAGCTATCCAAAACTGTCAAATTTTCCCAATTGAAAATTAATCTTATTGCATTGAGTTAAAGTTAAAAATATATCAAAGACATTTGACAGATTGAGGTAGCTTGATGTGTTGGCCTCTGTACCTAATCATGTATAAAATAATTGTGCTTACATTACCAGAGACAGATGTAAAAAAAAAACAGACGTATCAAAGATAAGGAAGGACACCTACTTAATATTTTAAATTTGAATTAGCACATACTTATTCCAAAATTCAACAAGAGAAAACGTATGTTAGCATTCTTTAACTACTAGGTACTACTGTCGAACGAAAAATCTACTTACAAGATAATCTCAGAGTTACGTATTACCAACGTAACAACTCCAAAGCTTGTATTTTACACCTATGTCAAACCAGCGCGTGCGCCGGACCCAGCGATGTTTATCGCCTATTTATTGCCGCATTAACTTGTAAAAAGCCTATAATTTTGCCTCTACATCGTAGAACGGTGAAAAATGTCCTTAGGGCTGCACGCACCGGCTCGATACTGCAGACATATCGATCAGATTATCGTGAAATTGGACTATCGATGAAGTACTTGATATCGATAATTTGTTACGGCCAATTACGTCAAATGACACTTAAGTGTTGAAAGTGACGAGATTACGGACAACTTTAATCAATAAACTTAATTGGTTATTATGTTGTTTGGAGTTTCGTTCGATATGAATGTATATGACGAACGAGATAGTTCCCAGGATTTCTCCTTGGCGAGTGGGAAAATCAGTCTTTATTATTGTGCTCCCACTTGTAGTAGTAGCTTTACATTGTAAACATAAAACATAACATTGTTGATTTGCGGCTATCAGGGCCGGATCTGCCATATGGCTTTTTGGGCTTCAGCCCAGGGCCCCGTGGATTCAAGGGCCCCCAGCTAAGTCAAATCAAAGTCAATATAAATCAAATATTTTACTGCCTCGTTTTTTTCTATACTTTGAGTAATTAGCTGGACCCTTAAGTAGTATAAGCCCAGGGTCCCCTCAACTCACGGTCCGGCCCTGGCGGCTATAGTATCATTGCGACCGTAACCGGTCTATTGTGATCAAAACATAACATACCATCGCCCCTTCTCCGAAGGGTTAGACAGAGGTGTACCAATGTAAACCCACAGATCGCCGGTATGTTTACACGTAACAGGGGGCGAGTCTATTGGCATTATCTGGGCCAAATCCTAATAAAGTCTAATGAACTCGTTATTTTACGATAAACATACACATTCACGATATGGGCAGACTCAAAATGTTTTAGGTGTATAGCTTTTCTGATGTGTCACTGGAAATGTTTCTGTAATTAAGTCGTCGCCATCGACTGTGCCTTGAACTTGATTTCTAAATTGAATTAAGCAATTCATGCACGATTTACTTAATGACAATATATTTCATAACTTGCCATAAAGGATTTAGTTTGTATTTTTTATTATTATGATTAACAAACAGATATGTAATGTATAATATATAGGAAATTACATTAAAGAAGTGTTACAATTGTTTAACCAACTGTGTAGGTACATTAACAATATTATGTAAGAAATGTTAAAAATAATATTATCGAATCACCTTCATCATAGTATTTATTGCGAACAAAGTTATATAATTATGGTGTCTTTTTCATCATTTTAATGAGGTACCTACGCCTTAGTGCCTTTTCAAGCATTGCAACATTATTAAAAAATGGCTAAATATAAAATAATTTTATAGCATGATCAATAAATTAAAATAACAATATTCATCATCAATAATTAAATTATTAAATGAATAGGACAATGTTTAATGATCAAACTGATAATAGAACAATTTGTTATACATATTATTGCTACGTGGAATATGGATAACATTAGTAGAACTCGGAGTTTGGATTTGGGACCTCAAATATACTGGTGAACAGTGGGTGGACACCTTTGTGTAATCCTTCAGGGAATACGGACGTCCTCAGTTTACAGATTATGCACTCTATTGCAAGATTTTCAATACCGAACGACAATGTAAAGCGATTGCATTATAGACACGTCATAGAGAATTACCACAGTTGAATATAGCATTTAAACATATATCCAACACGACAATCCTCACAATTACCATCGAGCTAAGCTCTCATCCCATAAATCTGCCAACCGATTCTGAGTCAAACGAGCTAATGCGCAGAGACAAGACGGTTGCTCAGTTAATATAGTTGGAGTCTCCGGCATATGAATCACGGTACGATGAAAGCCCGTGGGTGTCCGTATGAAATTTCCTGGCCCACCCACGGGGCTCGGTACCAAGGAAGACTAGGAAGCAAATGCCAATAAATCGCCAGTAGCTGAGCACTGACATAAGACATAAATGTAATTTTCTTAGAGTGAAAGCAATTACCTGGAATGTTGAGAATTATGTAACGAGTATTTAAAATAGGGTCCATCTTATAAAATCTTAATTCAGTTTATAAAGCAAGTCTCATTTTGTAGGAAAACAGGAACAAGTTAAAGTTAGTTAGAAAAGTTAAAGATTGAGCTTAAATCGCTAATAATTTGAAGAAATCAGTATTTTTGCAAATACGTTTTAATTCGAAAATGATACTTCTTATATGAAAATGAGCCTCATAAGTCTATTGGTCGTAAACGCGATTCCTAAGCTGGAGGCCCAGGGTCAAATACCCAGGTCGAGCCCAATAACACTTATTGGGTTTTTCTATGAAATTATCATAATTAGTTGGGAATTTAGATCTGTGCCCGGTTAATGACAGTTAATCTTTCCATGACAGTATAGCTCAAATTTATATTGTCCTTTAATATAATTATAACAAAAACTAATCAAGACTAATAAAGGAAGTTTAATCTTATAAGAAACTAGTAAAAGTTTACACATGGTACTTGAACATACCAGCGAACTATGGGTGTACTTTAGTCACCTCTGCCTAACCCTCCGGGGAATACGGGCGTGTATGTAATTCTTTATTACCTACCTCAGTTATGTGTTGTCAAAGGAAATTTTATTTTATTTAGATATTTTTTGTTTTTCGTGTGCGCGTCTAAAACACTTACTTATATTCAATGCTGTGTCCTTCGCACAGCAAATAGCTGGTTGGTTACCGTGGTGGACCTGTCTTTTTACATTAAATATGTATATTAAGTTTTATGTGTCTTGTAATGTGTGTAAAAATAAATGGTTTAAAATTGGTTTCGGTTTAAACTTTGCTAGTATCACATATATTAGGTACAATTTCCCATAAGCAATATATTGCACTTTATTGTTTGCCTTACGCGTGGAGTATTCTGTAACAAAAGCGACGCCTACGCTTGTTGGTTCACTCGTGTGTGACAGGTAGCTGAGATATAAATGGTAGAAGGCTACAGCGAATAGCTGTGATGAAGTGTTCCCGGCGCCTGATTAAGTAAGTCTAGATCAGTGTTTTTCAAAGTTATTGAACACGCAACCCCCAGAAGCTTTTGAAAAACATTGGTCTATATTATTTTTATTGTTTAATTTTTTTATTAAAGTGGCTCTGCAAAAATAATAACACTGCTCGACCTGAAAATCGTACTCAGGATCTCTACGACCGTAAACGTAACAACAAATAAATTAATCAAGTTTAAAAATAAATATGTTCTTAATCAACAAATAGGATCAAGATACAATAAATCATTTATACAAAATATAATTCCAAGTATAACATAAATTACAAAATAATAATACAAACATGGATTAGTACAGACAAAGCTATGGTAGCCGATATTAATAAAATTCTTCCAAAAACCGATCCAGCAAGGAGACTAAGCCTCCCAGGAAATCTAGCTTCGACCCCTCTTATTGTTAAGGTTACCAAATAATTCAAATCCATTGCTGCTGCAAGATGATAAGCAATTTACCTCATGATGCGTTTAATGTTGTTTGTAAGATATAAACAATTGGAAACGGAAATAATAGCGCACCAGGCACTCCTGCATATCATTATTATTAGAATTCCCAACGACTTTCATAAGTTTCACTGAGAATACATTCACTTAGCTGAAGATTACCATCAAGGGCAATTCGAAAGGGAACTCTATGAGATAGGGTCAGTTCCCTCAAGTGCAATGTTGAGTAGGAACCGCCTAGGGCCACGTAGAGGCGTCAAGCGATTGACTATTTAGCACAATAGTAATACTCACAATAGGAAACTAGGCGATTGTAGGAGCAAAGTACAATGCAGAGGTGGTTGGTAAATGAGATCTACACCTAGCAGCGGGAGTAGAAACTTTAATGATGTAATACCTAATGTTCACCTCATTCTTCCATAACCTTACTAGTTTACGTTTGATCCTGAGTTTTCCAAAACGAGATTACTCCGACTAAATTTCAAACAGTAGATCGATGTTCGACTCAATCTGCTTATTTCTTTACGTTCAGCCCTAATTAGGGAGAGAGGGAGAAGGATAAAGTGTGTCTTATTACGACCAATCTATGAAAGCACGTAATTCAGATTGTTAAATGTAGTCTGCAGCGAATGTTTGATAACAAAAATGACGAAAGGGTGAAAGAAAATTATAATAATCATACACAAAACTCTACCCAAGTTGAATCGCTACCCGCTCCGATTATCACTAATACAGGACCCTGAAAACTTGGAATGGCCAACGCCAGATAAGAAAAAGCTGGCTGCGATAAAACCGTACTCGCGCATTTCACTAAAGAAACGTTTATCTTATTTAGAAATGTGCATGCTACATTGAAATTTAAGATATTGGACCAACTAGGCGAAAATGTGAAAGATTGAGTGAGCTTACTTGAAGTTAAAGTTTTCAACAAAGTTTGCTTTTAATCAACTCAATGAAACTATTATTTTTTAAATTGATGTTAATTCTTTACATCAATGAGGATTTTTTTCTTCTGTATCATGAATTGATAAAGTGTGTTGCTAGAAACAGACCTTAAATGAACCTTAAATGATTTTGTCACATAGTTACACAAACACCAAAACCCTTAACTCCAAAAACCACTTTATAAACGATTGTAATAGAGTTTATCCCAATACAATACATACCATCACGACTGTATGCCCCGGAGGCTTAGGCAGAAGTGTACTAATGTACACCCACAGTTCACTGGTATGTTTATAAAAGTCCCATTATAAAAGTGAATGAGACTATTGCATTTAAACTGGCACAGATCCAAACTGAAATGCTACTGGGAATTTCATAGAAAAACCCAATAACAGTTTGCTCGACGTGGAAATCGAATTCGGAACCTCTAGAAATGAGGCAGTTAGGTGATGTACACAAAAATATAAATATCTAACAAACATACTTATGAATATTTTTATCCTCCCACGACAATCTGGTATATGGGCTGTCGTTATCTACATTTCTACTGTAAATGCTTTTCAGTAGTAAAAGTAGTGGCTGCAGTAAATCATTTCAATAATTCCAATATTTCAATAAAAGCGGAACAAGGAAACGATAAAGCGAATAACAACATTTCTCGTACAGCACGACAAATTGTTGATCTGTGCATTATGTTTATTCATTAATCAATAATTTACAAGACATTTCTTAATGGAAATATGAGGAAGAGCTAATAAGTTTCAAAGAAAGAAGGTTACAACATTTAGAAAAGAAATTCCTTTGTAACTATTGTCATTCCATGTTTTTACTCAATCGTGTCTTACAGTAATTCAAAATGAAACACATCTGTTTTTGAAAGAAAATTAAATTTATGTAGACTTCTGACGCAACTAAATGATACGACTGTTATTATGCTATAATTAACATAAATTATTATAATGGACCGCTAATAATGGCACTACTTCGATAGATTATTCGTCAAGAAATATAAAAAAGCTAATTACTACTACTATTTCAGATGAAGATTAGTTTTCTATGTTTAAAATAGTTAAAATCCTCCCTTTAATGTTGCAACATTAAAATTATAATAATACAATTTACTGCTCACAAAACAATAGTTCTCATGGTATAACTATAGGCACGACAGTGTACAATGTACAGACGAAAGCACTTATTTGCAATCATTTGCATGAGGAAACCAGATGCAGTGTAGTGCATGCTTAGATAGCGCAGACCGGGGGTGGCCTCGATGTGGCCCACTCCACTACCGTCCTTAAGATAGCCAGTGTTGCCACATTACACTTTCTAGATTAGGGTGCTTAAAACTTATACGATCTGTTTAGCTGATATTGCTGTGGAGTTTTCCTGTTCCTACTGGTTTTAGTCTAGACATAAAAGTGCTGTATAAAGAGTCATAAAGCTATATACAATTAAAACTTAATTACTAGCGGAAAAGGTTAGAGTAAATTTGACTATGAGTATGGTAGTAGTAAAGATGCATACAGCTAGGAAGAAAGAAAATGTTAGCGTTTAGTTACTTCCTTTATCATAACTGCCTCATTAGTCGAGTGGCCGTAAGTGCAAGTGGTACGCTGGTCTTGAGTTCGAGTCCCAATTCGAGCTGTGTTATTGGGATTTTTCTATGAAATTCTCAGTAGCAGCTTGGAGTTTCGATTTGTGACCCGTTAATGGCAATAGGCTGGCTCCCTATACATGGGGTTTAAACATACCGGCGAAATGTGAAATGTGGGTGTACATTAGTACACCTCTGCCTAACCCTTCGGGGGATACCCTTGTGAGGATATGTTATGTTATGAGTAAATACTCAACGGACGGATAAGAATTAATTGAATAATCGAAATCAGGGCTAGAGATTTAACGATGACAAGAGTTGCGACAGGTCTCTTAAAAAGATAATCCTAATAGTACCAAAAGTATACAGGATCATAGTAATGATAATAATAATTTATAGTAGGTAGTCGGACAATGGAATCGATTGCTAATCTAAAAGATATGAAGGTGCAAATGATACCACCAATAAATTTGTTGAACACAAATACAATTGCACGACAGTCGGTGATTTAAATACAATCCGAATCGAGTATTGCAATATCGATCGAGCCAGTAAATCCTACACTCGTACACACATTAAAATCGGTAGCAACGATTGTGTCGACATCATAACATAATTTATGGTTCGCTTTTATCTCTGGAACATTACGCTCGCCATACGCGACCGGGGTTACTGAAACAATAGACAGACGAAAAACATTGGACAACCAGGCCACAGTACCTACCGCTGCACAAAAAACTTTCGGTATAAAATCAAAATCGTTAATACGACGGCTTTACAAGATACGATTATTTTTAAACCACTAAGAGAAAGGTCCACTAAAACACGAAGTTCAATTTATTGCCCTTCGGAAGTGAGAATCAGGACAAACGAATAAAATGAAATTTTGGTCGTAAATCAACACATACTTAAAAAACTTCAACACTTCCTACAATTACAATGAGCCGAATATTTAATGAAAGACCCGATGATGTACCTCAAATCATTACCCGTAATGAATATGAATCGACGGCAGCATTAATGACTACTGATCGTTAAAGCTAGACGCCCACTTGAGTGTCAGTGTCAGCCGCTAAGGAAATGATATAACAGCTTTTAAAGGTCCGTTCGATAGCAATTTCCTTCTTATCGTATGTTAAAATATAGTTTTTGCATACGCTGCGACCGTCATTAGATAATGTAGCCATAGAGAAAATTATGGTAACTTCCACTCCCACGTGCAGGTAAACATTTCCTTTATCGGTGCAGCTCACCACGAATCATGCATCTGTACCGCGGGGCACTGTCTTTACAAGCCCTACATGTATTTATAGACACGATCATTGATTTTACTGCGATTTATGCACAGTTTAGAATGACGTATTAAAATATATATAAAGATATGTACAAGATTACGATAGTGATTGACTGCAAAATCAATACAACGAAGGGATCGTGCACAAAGTGGGCGTTTAACCTCTGACCGAGGGCGTGGGCCGCGCGGGCGCACACGCCGCGTCAAACAATCCATCATGGCCGCTATCTGTGGCAAATTAACCCACTAAAGATGCCACCGACGCTAACCGGCCAATATCTATGATACCCTGTTCATAAGCACCTGATACGGCGTTAGAGGTCAAAATCTCCGGTCGGTTGGCGAACCCTGCTACCCGAGTGTGACGTGTACAAATCGCCCTAACACCGAGTACGTCACGGTTTCCAATTTACTTTCTTCCGTGAGTTGAATGGCGCTGACCCCATACACCAAAGGAATCGTGAAATCGATATCATGGGAAAAGCGTTATTTGCATGCTGATGAATATTGCGTTTGCATTATTACGCTAAATATTTTACAAAATAAACGTAAATTTTATAGCCTATCTGCAGCTTGGAAAGGTAACAGTTACCCTTCGACTGAGAGCTAGTGGTTAATGAAGCGAAATAGTGACACGGTGAACAAGACAGGCGGACCGGAGCGACACTTAACGTCAGTCAGGATGACGCCTCGATCGCGGCGTCGATACGAAACGAGTTTATATCATCGGCAAACGTCAATTACGCGCGTAAACAATTACGCAAGCGTAACACAAGTGGAGCAGTGCGGAGCGGGAATGGTGAATGAAATCGAATGATACGGCAATTAAGGCGCGTTCCAAGTGATTTTAAAATTTGGAACATAAATATTGAAAAATCAACTTGCACATTGGTTCTTAATTTAAAAATATAAAAAGATTCTTAACATGGTTTTAATTTAGATCTTCTTAATCAAATGTGTTAGTTGAATATTGTATAATTTAAAGCAAATTTTTCACAGAAATAGATACACACACAAAAAAAACAATCAACAAAAAATAAAAACTCTTTGAATCAAGAACATAGATAACGACAATCTTGTAAAAGCTACATTTAAATAAATTCTTATAAACAATCTACAAATTCATAAATTCACAATCACCCATCTGCGTACCTACATAAATGTTTTAGTGAAACAGTTATTGCCACTAGCGTCAAGCACAATATGAAATACAACGCAAGGATAGCACGAAGGAAAACGAAAGGAGAATAAAAACATGGAAGGTGCGTGGAACATAAAGCTAAGAGACGCTATATAACTGAATTTTCTACGCCCGTCAATCGTGCAATAGTCCTAAGGATGCGTACATGTATCTGCTAATGTGCGAATTTCGCGCATCTACGCGGGCACTTTATTCGTACTGTGCATCACGCGATACTGTGTGTAACTCATGATGGACGCTGTTGAAGGGTATATATGGGACCTGTGACTATCAATAATAAAGGCCTGGGGTGGATAGGTCGAGTAATAAGACGACAAAATAGATCAAGGATAGTCCTATCAAACTATCCTCAACTTATGTACCTACGGAACTAATTGCAGATCCAAAATACACAATAGCCTTACAATCAAGCAGGGGTTTCTAAAAAAAAATGTCTATTATGACGGGTTATTACGCGTCAAGTATTTGCTTCACCGTTTAAAAATCTGATCGTTTATGTACATGTGTGCGCACCCTTAGGTACAAATAAATGGTATTCCTACATTGTGAACACCAGCTGTCTTGTGCCATTTCATGGTGCATTAGTAATACTTGCTGTAAATGGAAATATTAATAAAGAAATCTTGGTGGTCTCTGATGCGAAATGAGGTTAAGCTTCAGTCTTAAATGCAGATACTTACGAGCATGTAGTTAAAATAGGCTCACGAGTATAAATTCAATGACTTAAGTTAATTAAAAAATAAGGATTAATGAGGTATCTGGTAGTTATTATGTAGTTTCTGTTAGTAATTATGGTGATCGGTGGGTTTATTGCTGAAGTAAAATCTGTCAGTGATAAAGATTAGACTTAATTCTGACTGGAGTAGAGTCGACGCGAAGCGTCGCGACATAATACTTACACTTTAATAGTAAGTATATTAAATTCTATATTCGTTATTGTATTGTACTCATTTGTATAAAGAAAATACAATCGACCTAAATTAATGCGCGCGAGGACGTGCGTTTTTATATTACCTTTATCCGCTTGACAGTTTAGCCGAAAAAACCTCTCAACAGTCCGCGCTTGCGCGAAAATTATGAAAATTGTGTCGCCGGACGCCCTCGCGAAATAGTTTTCAAATAATACAAAATGCAGCCAGTCTTCTAGGCACGTTGCCGGACGACAGCGATGCCGAGGAATACTTTGACGTCTACTAGCGTTTATTTATTTCTATTTTATTTTTTGTTTTGGTATAGGTAAGTATGTATATTTTGTAAATATTTTTATTTGGTAAGTCTTTTGAAAATAAATGTACGATTAAGCACTTTACATAATAAACTTAATAATATAAATGGGCAGTTGATATAATACCGATTTAGTTCTTTTTTCGAAACTAAACCTTATGTTCACCACATAAATATTTAATTTTGTGTCCTGTTGGAATCGTAATCAGCAATCCGTCATGGAACTACTAGACGTAGACCACAGACGTCAATTTATCCCACTGCTGGGTATCAACCTCCTTTCTTTTACGCCAACTATCTTTGACCTATGTCACATTCATCCAATTACTGCATGCTGCAAAATGACGAAACGCCGAAAAATAAAAGCTTCACACAAAGAATTGGTCGTCGGATCATCGCTGGAGTGACAACCCAATAGTTTGCACTGATAGGCGTATCAATGGAGCTTCATGCTTATAAATCTGACCGACGTGAACTTTCAACATAATTAATATTCTACCAATGGCATTTATATATTTTGCTGAGCAGAGATTGCAAAAACAGCTCATCTCATGTTATGAATAGTCTTCAAGCTGTGATGGATTAGGCATTTAAGAATAGGCATTCTAAATTTGAATTCTAATAGTCTAGATGCAAAGCTTTGTGAAACGACTTTCGATTTATTTTAAAAAGCATAACGTAACAACCATCACGCGTGTATTTCCGGTGGGATAGGCAGAGATGAACCACTGACCCAGTTCGCTAGTTGTGTTTTAGTAAGGTTGGATAAAGCCAAATCGAAGTTTGAGGCGTTAATTATGGCCGAATAATTTCAACTCGATATCTTTGTCATTTCGTAACCATATACTTAAATTACAATAATTATTGCAAATAAATTACAAAGTGCCAGCCTTCTCATTTATAGAGGAGACCAATGGCCAGCAGTGGCGATGATAATCCTCGCACACTTATTTTGTTTCATCTGCGTTCATTAACCTCCTCATACATTGTTCTCAGAAAAAGTAGTTTAACAAACAAATGTTGAACTACTTTTTCTGAGAACGTCGGTGAATTCTGTAAATTATAAATCTGTAAAATTCATACCAAAATCGCATTCTAACGGTTGTTAACATATAGCATCGGCTACAGACAATCCTGTCGAAGTCGACAACATGAGTAATGTGGTTTGTATCGATTTAAGGACGTATTAGCTTTTATAGGAAGACGGAGCAGCTCCGTGACTCGTTGGAGATTGATAGGATCTCTCCCCGTGTCGTAAGGTGCTTTATAAGTCTGTATCGACCTTATCTGGAGTACGGAGCGTTAGTCAATCATCTCAACTGATATATTGCGTGCAGTAAACATCAGTTGCAATATTGATGAATTCTGTTTTTGAACGATTTTAAAGTTTATTAATGTTTTGGAGACTTTAACGATGCTATTATTGATTCTGTCGTTTTCATAATTAAATTGATGAAAGTATTTTGACTGCCATTGTATTTCTACTTCTATTAGAATATGATTCTCGTAGTGATGACTATCTAACCTTTTCTGACAGTTTTTGACAATTTCACATGTTGCACTGCGTCGTCAATCCATTTACTGTTTCACAATTGATAAATAAATAAATAAAATGTTTATTCATTAGCTTAGATTAAAATACATTTGTTACATAGAGATATTCTTTTAAGTAAAGTATAATGCTTGTGTTAGAATATCCCGCTCTTCCACAAGTTGTTTACAAACTTATTATATTTGAGGTAAGTACCTATTATAAGTTGAAAGAGACGATTCAAATATTCAAATATTAAACTTATTAAAATATTAAATTAAATTATTAAAATAATAAAAATATTAAAAAATGCCAATTGTGTGTGTGTGTGTGTGTGTGTGTGTGTGTGCGTGTGTGTGTGAGCGTGTATGTGTATGCGTGTGTGTGTGAGCGCGCGCGTGTGTGTGTTTGTGTGTGTGTGTTTACCAGTTATTGAACTATTAATCAGGTATGACGAGGTATCAAATTTTAGTTGTGGATTAGTGAATTACTGGGTTATTGTTTGCACTAAACTTTCCACCTCATCATAAGTTTTAGATTTCAGCCATTTCACTAACGTCCCTTTGCACTCGTGTCGTGATAGAGAATAGATGTTTAGCTCTTTGTTACAATTGGATACGGGTGTCTCCTGTATACCTACTCGGCATGAAGTTTTATAATCGGTTCAATTAATCTCATGAAGTAGGCATAGGCGTTTGCGGAAGTCAGAAATATAATAGTGACATTACTTTTTCAATGTGGATATTACTAATAGAGAATATAAATGTGAGTACTTTGTAGGCTAAATATACATACACAGATCTGGGAGGTTTGAGTTTACGTGCCGTCGGTTGGAACTGGTCTACTCAAAGTCACTATAGCTCTTTCTTCAAAATACCATTTTAAATATTTCCCTGCATTGTTACACTCGCATATATACTAGTATGATTATATATATATTTGACGACGTCTGTAGTCTAGTGGTTCGAGTACCGGACTGCTGATCATGGGGTCGTGGGACACAAATATTTGTGTGGGTAAAACATGAGTATTTGTGTTTGTCTGGGTGTTTCTTATGTATTATTAGTAGGTATATATTTATAAAAAAATCTAAGTATTATATCCATTGTCTAGTACCCATAGTACAAGCTCTGCTTAGTTTGGGACTAGATGGTGCTGTGTAAAAATGTCCCAAAAAAAAAAAAAATATTTAGTATGACTTTCAAAGCGACTGGTTATCTGAGTTTGTTTCGGTTTCTTCTAAGAGGTTGTCAATTAGAAAATGCTGGGAGCCTCTAGCTTATAGAAACTAAAAACATTGACTTTTAAGTCTTTAAAGTATTTATTTACGATAATAAATCTAATTTATCATACTAGGTAAATTACTATTATGATGATTTTTTTATGGGCTAAATTAAAAGTGAAGGAAAACATCGTGAGGAAACCTGCATACCTTAGAACTTTTTCTCGACCGTTTGTGAAGTCTGCTAACCCGCACTAGGCAGCGTGGTGGACTATAGCCTAATCCCTCTCAATCTGAGAGGAGACCCGTGCCCAGCAATGGGACAGTATATGGGTTGATGTCGATGATGAAATTAAATATAAAACAAATCGTACCTAACACAGAGTAGTCCAAAAAACTGTATAAATATACTTCCTAGACCATTATCATCTAATCTTTACATGTCAACATTCTAATTTGCCTGTCGTTCCATTTTCTGTAAACTTATCGTGACTACGGCTCCCAGCACGCTGCGGGCGCAAATCTTAATAGATTTCTTCATTATTGGACGACGGACGTCGATATACATTGCAGATATTATGCGCACTAAATTATGGCCGCGTCCCCTTCGGCTAATTGTGACGCCAGATCTGCTATCGATGTATCGATAACGGTTCGTGATCTCGTTTCTTTGATCGACTGTGTCCTGTGAGAATAATAAGAGAATTTTAATGTTTTTTTTTTCAGTGGTATTTAAATATATTCCATATATTTAAAGCGTAGTTGATTAACTACGCTGATCAACCGAACTGCAAGGTTAAGTTGCGCTAGCCGCTATCAGTTTGTGGATGGGATCATTCTTAACACTTAAAACTCTTGGATTTATAACTCTCCGAAGCACCTCTCCGTCCCGCCTGGGAGAGTTACCCGACCCTGATAATATAACCTTCTCATATAAAAATTTTCTAAACTAGCTGTTGTTCGCAATTTCACTCACATCCCCAAAGTACATTTTGAGACAAAAAGTAACCTATGCCCAAAGGTCTTCAGCAAGGTCCAATTCAAATTCATCAAAATTGGTGGAGTTTAAGCGTTAAAACGTAATAAACAGACAGACGGAGTTAGGTCCTTTCACATTTATAATAATAATATTGACTGCAAGATAAGGAAGACCCTATCTTCTAATAATTATATTCGTCAATATACCTAACATACCAATTTTAGCAAGATAATTCTATTCGTTAATATTACTAATAGATTTTACCAATAACAGGGAAAACATTTATTCTATTAAATTTATGAGTATTGCCAACATGAAACTCAACGAATTTCTTGAATATGGTAGCTAGAAAGTGGGCAATATTTCATGGATTCCATTAATAAATGGTTTCTTATAGGTCGACGGTGAGAGCGTATCTCGTTACATTGTGGGGTTAGTGAAAATGGCATAAATCAAGCCTTCGGATGCGCTCTGATTGCTAAAGGAACAATAACTCAACGGTGCTAAGTTTGCTAGAAAGCTTTTGCAATTTTAAACCCAGTAATTTGGATAAATACTTAACCGAAAGATAACCAGACTATACTCAGGATATCGGTCTATTCCTATGATATGGGGACAAAGCCCCACTATGGGGACAACGGAAAGTCATAAAATTTCCTTCCCGTTATACCCATTGACGCTTTGCCCTTATGTTTAGGTTAGGTTGTAAGGTTTGTTTTTTAAATAATACTTTTATTACTAATACTAACTAAACTCCATAAAACGTCGCTCTATGTAACGACAAACTTTAATTACTTTATTAAGTTTAACTTGTCCCCGTTAAAAGATAAACCGTTAATGGGGACAGAAATTAATTTCAAAAATTAATTTTAAAAACAGCGTAAATGGGTTACGCTGTTTTAATCAAAATTAATTTCTGTCCCCATTAACGGTTTATCTTTTAACGGGGACATCAGGATATCGGAACACATCAGGATATCGATATTACCCAGAAATTGAGTTGCAGAGGTCTGATGGCAGTCTTATCGTGTAAAATATCCAGTCGCATCTGGTTAGACTGGAAGCCGACCCCACCTTAGTTTGGAAAAGACTGAGGAAGAAGAGGAAGTAGATAACTGAGAGATGACAATGACTCTTGATGACTAACATCGTTATCGGAACATATATTTTTTTAAATAGTAGAGTACGGAAAATTATTATGGGTTTAAAATAGATGGATCTAAAACCCGCTTACTTGCCTTCGTTTGCTTCTCAATCTCTCTCTCTCTCTCTTTCTCTCAATCTGTGAATCTGGTCTCAATTTATTTGGAGTCATCCCTGTCAACAGTCACCTCATTCTCTTTTGCCTTGATACAATATGTTTTTTATTGCATTCACCTCAGAATATTTTACAAGTACCGATAAACAATCCTTTTGGAGTTGAAGAATAAAAAAGCCTAGTTTTTCGGTATCAATAAAACCATCAATAACAATTTCGTAAAAAAATGTCTCAAGACACGATTTACATTTTAAGTGTTGCGTGTAACAATATGACTTTAGCGGCAAAAAATCAATGTTCCGATCGATTACCTGAGGCATAATAGCCCAATATTGTTATTATTAAAATGACACAATGTCCTCGAGTAGCTACTTACACAAGATTGATGACGCGACCATCTGTTTCGATGATCGGACATAATGATCCTTAATACGATAAAAAAATATACGTGCATAATGTTGGGACAAATTGGTTTACGGTAGGTTATGTGGTATGTGGTGGTAAGATCTACCTTAGGTGACTTCCATTAATTATGGGGTCTAGTCGAATCTCACCGAATCTAACGGGGGAAGGGGGTCTCGGCAAATATCAAGTTTTTTTTTGTCATGATCATACCGCTAGGCTATCACTGCTTATTGGTTTATCGTGAAACCCCTAATTGGTTCATAAATTATTACTTATCAAAATATCCAGTAGTGGTTTAAAAATAATTAATTCACATCACACGTGCCGTCGGTATAATATTGAGGAAGTTAATTATAACGGCTCATGTACCGGATATCATTATCATGATCATTGACTTGACTCGTCGTACCATCTTGAATTACGAAGACCGCTCATAAAGTAGAGGTATGAATTATTTGAAGGTAATATTTAGATGGGTTATATTGAAATTAATACACTTCTCATAAAAAAAAAACGAACGAAACGCAACATGGAGAACTACTTCTTTAGTGAAAAATATAATAGAATAGCAGGCCTCTGCCTTATAATTTGTTTAAAAGAAATAGTTTACAAAACTTAAAAACAAAAACAATCGAAAAATGGCTCCCATCTTTAAACTTCATTTATTTACGTTACACGTCCGTTTTTGTCTGACATATTATGTGTACCACATTATTTTCAACTCAATAGGCCCTGTAGTATCGGAGCAAATTGGCTATGAGATGGACAGACCGACACGCGAGTGATCCTATAACGTTTCCGTTTTTTCCTTTTAAGATACGGAACCTTAAAAATGGAAAGAAAGACTCGTCATTTTCTTTCTGGTGATGATTATTATTTGAATAAAAAATAAAATTCAATAAATACTTATTAAGTTAAAAATATAATTGAATATATGGCAGTTTGGAGGTGATGTGAGTGACAGGGACTCAGGATTGGAGATAGGAACCTATTAGTTTAGTTTTTGGATCTTGCTACAATAAACCTTGTCCCTTAAATATATAGATAGATATTTATTTGCCAAATTAAGTATAGGTCTTTCTTTTCCTTTTAAATAATATGTTGCCCCACCTAGTGTGGGCAACATTATTATTTATAATTTTCTTCTGTATCGTGGGTGCGTTTACAAACACAAATTTTCACATCACCCAGACCCGGAACAACAACCTGTAGGTCATACAAATATTTGTTCCGTGTGGGGATCGAATCCACAACCCAAGGAGCAGAAGCCGATCGCACAGCCGCTGCGCCAAAGATGTCGATATTACATTAGTGTTACATATTAACATAGTTCTCTTAAACTCAGTCGCCTTTTTCAGGCACTGCAAATTTTACCATACCAGGGAATTTTAGTATATCTCTCTGCCTAAACCTTCGGGATACAGGTGCCGTCGTTTTATTTATGTTTACAACCCCTAGATTAAAAAAATATATATACCGTCCGTGGCACAAGAAGCAGAATAAAAAAAAACGGACAAAAAAGTTAATCTGGAACAGTGCCTTGATGAAAACCGTAAATTAAAATCTTAACAATGAATACCTTCACAATGCGGTCATCGCATTATCTGGCCTAAGGAGTATTATAGTGTTGATTAACTTTTATATTAAAGCGTAATATAGGGCGCTAGATAATGACGTCATGAGTTCTGTTACAGACAAGCCGAGAAATGTGCAGGGGGAAATCAACCCAATATAAAGTAGCTAACATTAAAAATTCTTATTACGCTTCGATTTCCTTTTCAAGGCGCCAGTACCTACCTACTTCACTAGTTGGGCAGCTCCAATTTGAGAGGAACTACTCCCACTATGCCCTACCTCTCTTATAATATCAATATACCACGATGAAATCTGTAAACATAAGTTTTATTTATAGAATAATGAAATTAGAAAGTCAGCTTTCAATCCTGTGCAAATGATAATTATGTGCAAAACGTTAACGATCCATTACTGTTCTTTGCTTATATAAGAATGCAAATCATCACCTTGCCGTAACAGATGTTATCCGGATAACTGATGTGTACAAGGTAATGACGTTGTTAGAGCAATCTGAGATTGGATTCGGTTCGTCTAGCCGAGTGGGCGTCACGACCGTTTAAGGTACAGACGCGAGCAGGTCAGGCTATCCAAAACTGTCAAATTTTCCCAATTGAATATTAACCTTATCATTTTGCATTAAAGTGGAAAATCAATCAAAGAAATTTGACAGATTTTGGTAGCTTGATGTGTTGGCCTCTGTACGCTATGATGAAGGGAATGGTCGCCATTCAAAATTAAACAGACACAAAATATTTCATAATAATGTTCTCGTAAATTATGATAAACACTACAGCATGAAGTTAGGTGTACAATGTTTTTAAGTGAAATAAATTATTGCCAGATGACATAGCTTTCCTAAGCTGAAATGCATACTTAATTACCGAAATTAATAATAAATAATAATAATAATTTATTTGACACATAAACAGAACAAACGTTACATTCATAGGTTTATAGGACAAATTCAATTTTCTTAGTTTTATATTGAAGGTATCTGTGTCTGAACTAGATAAAAAAATATCTGTATCTCAGACATCAGCGCTCTTCCTTATAGTGACCATTACATTACTAGCTTATATAGACATGAATATTAGGCGGTATTTCATTTGTTCATTACACAGAGAAAGACAAAATAAAAATAAAAAAGAGAACGATAAAATAAACCAAAAAGCAATAGGGTACTTATGTGGAGTGTTAACCTCTCGGTGAGTAGTGTGTGAAAGTGTATGAAAGAGTGTGAGAGGGTGAGTGTAAGGAGAATTACTATTTTAATATTTTTAATAAATTTTCTGTCTCTTCATATGTAAGTTTACTAATATAACTAAAGAGTTTATTTTTACATATTTTTTTATTTACCGGGTATATTTCCAATGCGTTATTAATCTTATTATATAAGTACGGTCCCAAGAAGCAGAAGTATTTGTTTAATTTCAAATATCAAGGTAGGTACAGACGCCATCAGGTCAAGCTATCCAAAACTGTCAAATTTTCCCAATTGAAATTGAACCTTATAATGTTGTATTAAGGTTGAAAATCTATCAAAGAAATTTGACAGATTGTGGTAGCTTGATGTGCTAGCCTCTGTACACAAATATTAGCAGTATTCATTGTGGCATACATTTCACTAGGTAATTTTAATTGTGATTTTATATAATGGATTGACCCCTTTTTTTTATAACAATTTAGAGATAGGTCTACCATTACTTTCTAAGATTTTTAACATTTATTTTTTTGCTTTATGTATACATTTGTCAAATGTGGTTTACTAAATAACGTTATTAAATTATATGCATGTGGTGTTTACCTATATAAGTTGTGCACTTAGATTAAGCATAATACCATGATCTGATTGTATCGAATGTTTTAGTGTAATAACAGCTGGTAAACCAATAAAAAAATAAAAAAAATAACAAAGCAAAGTTATATTTTACACCGCTTTAGAAACTGCTAAAAACCGAATACCATGCAATGTGCAATGTTTTTCGTTTTCTTGGCAGTTTATTAGATAATAAGAAAGTCGAAGTCATTGATTACGTCCAAGACATCGAAACCAATTATCCGACTATTTACCGAAATACCTAAATATCATTTATCATAACGAAACCATAATTATAAAGTGTGCCTACGCGAGCATGCGCATAGATTCCCCTAAACTACACACCCGATTGATCTCGACTAATCACATTATGCAAGCGAATCGCACACACCGATAATTCAATTCGATCTAACGTCCGATTTCTAATTCGATTGTGATTGCGTTCCGATTGTAATGATAGTGGGTAGAAATGGGTACGACAGTTCATAAATACGAGTGCCGTTACTAGTTTAGTAACAACATTCTGAACCTACTTCGCCTGCGTTCATTTAATATAAATAAATCGAAATGATATAAATACTGAGATTTTTGATTTCTTTTTTATTTAATTACGTATTTTAAAATAGTCTCGGTTGGGTGGTAGACTACTCATGCTTTAGGGATTGTCTGGAGTGGTACCACCGTATTGCCAAATATTCAACCGTTAAGTAAATATTTGACGACCTCTGTGGTCTAGCGGTTCGAGTGCCGGACTGCTGATCATGGGGTCGTGGGTTCTATTCCCACAGGACACAAATATTTGTGTGGATAAAACATGAGTATTTGTGTTTGTCTGGGTGTTTCTTATGTATTATAAGTCCGTATTTACAAAAAAAAGTATTTATGTATTATATCTATTGTCTAGTACCCATACTACAAGCTCTGCTTAGTTTGGGATTAGATGGTGTTGTGTAAAATGTCCCAAAAATATTATATTATTATATATTATATTGCGTTCCGGTTTGTAGGGCATTTTAGTCAGTGAAATTACTGTGCAATTTACCTTAAATAATAATAGAGACATTAGCCGCATTAGCCTAGTGGACGTTAGCGTGACGCTCAAGGATCCGGGTTCGAATTCCAGGTCGAGAAAAGTATTATTGGGTTTTTCTATGTAATTCTCAGCTGAAATAATATAAGAATTAATTTTGCAAATACGTTTTAATTAGAAAATGCTTCCTCTTAAGCCGACAGCGTCGACAGATCGTAAGCGCGACACTTACGCTTGAGGATCCGGGTTCGAATCCCAGGTCGAGAAGAAGTATTATTGGGTGATTCTATGAAATTATCAGTACTAACACGGAGTTTGAATTTAAGCCTGGTTAATAGCAAGAGGCTCACTCCCTAGTACAAGACACACAAACGTGGTTTTACATTAGTACCTCAACCTAACCCTCCGGTCAATACAGGCTTGATGGTATGTTTATGATTCAAAAGAAATAACAAGAACAGAACAGACAATTTTTTAGATCCAAGTAGAGAAACGATGGCCGGAGGGTAGTTCTGTTTTCGGATTTGTTTCGACATTAATAATAATGTTACGTGAATTGACGAAGCGAGTTCATTGTGCCCCAAGTGGTGTTAAAACTAGACGTGTTATTAAAACAGGCATACTTGACAGACATTAATATCTTAGACTTAATTTGAGTCTAACAGCCTCTGACCTAGATTTCATTTCTAGGATGCAAAAAAGTATTGCGTAGATGATAATTAGAAATCACATAAGGAATTCATTTGCTTAATAGTTAGTCATAATATTAATTGCTTTTATGTCATGGATTAGTTCGTTATCCAAAGCAATTTGTTATTGATAATTTTTCAAATATTTTTGAGAGGAACATTAAAGTTTGTTATCTATTGTGAGTATTTCTTAAGTAAGTATTGGTATGTATAATTACAAAAAAGTATTTAGGTATCCATGTAAATTTAACCAAACCTTTCTATGAAATTCACAAAAGCAGCTCGGATTGGATTTGTGCCCATTTAATGGCAATAGGGCGAACCGTGGGTGTACATTGGTACACCTCTGTCTAACTATTCGCCGAATATAGGCGTGATGGTATGTATGTATGTATCTTTTAGTAGAGAGTTCAACCCGCTTGCCGCTAACATAGCTTTTTTATACCACTAAGGTGGCAAACAGGTAGGTATACGGTCCTGATGGTAAGCGGTTACGGTAGCCTATAGACGCTTGCAACACCAGGGGTATCACTTTCGCGTTGCCAACCCTGTAAAACGAAAGAGGAATAGTTGGGGTGGCATTATTAAAGGTCAAAGTCCCCCACTGACAACACAACTGGCAACCTTGCACACCGTAAGGAACACGATACACCTCAAAGCAGTGTTATTTTACTTAGATATAGAATAGTACCTGCCTCCGCTTTGCAAAACAAAGCAGAGGCATATACTTCCATAGTCAGCTCCAATTTGAGAGGAATTACTCCCACTACGCCCTATCTCTCTTAAAGGTTTAAGACCTTTAGAGCTAATTCTACCCATCAATATATACAAGAAAGTTTTACCATGTAGGTACCTGTACAATATCAACAAACCCGAGCACAGTCGAGCACAGTTCGTGAGGTCGTCCCTGCGGCGCGTGTACCCGTCAACGTGACGTACTGCGCAGACGCATCTCACACCGTGTCCTTTCACTAATATTGCACAATACAACGAATTTAATAATGTTTGTAATACGTACAAGAAGACAATGGCAACGGGACTTGATTTGTTACCGAGCTATCTTCGAACATGCTTATGTTAAGGTCCGTGGTTTCTTATCTATTAAATGCGAATTGATTGATCAGTATTGTTTTTTGATGTGATTTCTCTGGAAAGAGATATTTTATAACTGTCTGTCTATACCCCGAAGGGACAGGCAGATGTGTACAAGTGTATATAAAGTTCACCCAACCTTCGCCTATATTTGTTAGGTCCCACGTAATTGTTGGACCCCAGCCTTTCATGGTCGTGGCGTGACCATGACTATTGGGCAAGTGAAGGTACGATTACGTTTTTTTTCTTTTCTTTCATTCTTTCTAAATCGGAATCAGTACTGATGGCCTGGATTCGATTAAGAAAGAACTCTACTCGGCAACCTCTAGATTAATGAGTTTGTGAGTCAGATCCCGGAACAAATAATTGTGTTTATGAAAAAATAATAGGTGATTCAGTTCAGCACAGTGGCTTTCAGATCTCAGGCAGGGCTTGAACCTGCGTCATTTTGTTAAGTGAAGTCTGCCAACCCGCATTACGGTGGACTATAGCCTAAATCCCAATATGAGAGGTGATCCGTGCCCAGGGGGACAGTATATATGTTGGTGGTGAAGACAACCTATATCCAAGTTATTTTATCAAAACGATTATAATGTAATATCATTTGTACAGTGCTTAATGTTTACTATCGAAGCCCCCATAATTTATGGTATCAAGTATTCCCTAGAAAATGGGAGGATGTGCCTGTCTCACAGTAATGTATTATACCTACTTCTGATAGCCGAGTGGGCGGACCGAGGACAGATTTATCGTGGAAACTATACGTCGGAGTATCGAAGTAATTTCTATTAAGAGCAATTTGTAAACACTGAGAGGAAATCGAACTGATATTAGATAGTACGTGAAGTTTAAATACATAACTGACTTTTTTATCACACTCACTAGACCACCGGCATTGTTGACTGTCTACTAATTCTTAAAAATGAGAAAGTAGGTCTGTTTGTTTTTTTTTATTGGGATACGGGGCAAACGAGCAGACGGATTGCCTGATGGTAAGCGATTACGGCCGCCCATGGACAAACGCAACACCAGAGGAGTCACAAGCGCGTTGCCAGCCAGTAAAAGGGAGTACGCTCTTTACTTGAAGGTTTGAAGGTCTGTAATACTTTCACACCTAAACCGCAGAACAATTTTGATGAAATTTGTTACAGATTAGACTTTTGACCACCATTTTATCACCGCACCACCCGCCTCAGAAGCAGGGCGGGCCCATCCTCACATTCTGGAGACCTGGGTCTCCAAGAATGTTAGAGCGTTGCGCCGTTTTCTCTCGCGCACCTGCAAGATGGATGTGAATGGTCTCCCGACTGAGGTTTTCCCTTTATGCTATGACATGGGGTTCTTCAAATGGCGCGTCTACGGGTTCCTTAAGGGCCGGCAATGTGTCAGCAACTCCTCCGATTTTGTCCATGATGTTGGCGACGATGACCACTTACCATCAGGTGGCTCGTCTGCGTAAACTAAGTAAACTAGCTACCGATACTGGGGGTCTACTCCCTAAACACGAAGTCCGTAGTTTCGACCTTAGTTACGGGCGTTTCCTACTCCGTATCACCTACGGACGGATGATTCGTTCGGGGCCCGAACTAAGAATGAATGACAACACAATTTGACAGTTGTCCCTAGTCTCGATGTGTTTTTACCCGTTCGAAAAATTGAATTTGACACTTGTTTTATCGGATTCCAAAGTTTCGGAGAACTTTCGAACGACTCGTAACTTCGTTGACGGAGATAGGGAGTAGACCCTCTGAGCCGCATCTGGTTAGACAAGTAGCCAAGATCCACACAGTTGGGAAAAGACTCGGGTCAATATCGACTTCTCGGAGTAAATCATATTCAATATTTTTGGTGAGTTGATTATGAACACGGAATAGATAAATAAGCCTGGAAAGGTCCTCGCTGCAATTTTGTATTTGGACCGTCGCCGTTTCCCTCTATAATATATTAATTTCTAACACATACGCAATACTGTGTTTACACGGAAGATACATCTGCATCTACAGCTTTTAAGTAAACAATAAACTTAGTAAGAAGACAACGAGTCAAGATGCCCACCACCTCAGTCTACCCGTGACCATGGACGCTGTAAAGGGTCCGAAACGTCGGGATTAATAATATTAAATATATAAATATAAATAAATATTTTTGGGACATCTTTACACAGTACCATCTAGTCCCAAACTAAGCAGAGCTTGTACTATGGGTACTAGACAATAGATATAATACTTAGATACTTTTTTTTTTTTTTGTAAATATATACTTATTTAATCCACACAAATATTTGTGTCCTGTGGGAATCGAACCCACGACCCCATGATCAGCAGTCCGGTACTCGAACCACTAGACCACAGAGGTCGTCAAATAATATCAATGTAATTCATTGATTTCTAATATCAATGTAATGCATTGATTTCTGTCATTTACGCGAATATTATACATTGAAATAAAACTACTTTACTACTACGGGTAGACTGAGGTGGTGACTGAGTCCACCCGTGACCATGGACGCTGTAAACGGTTTGAAACGTCGGGATTAATAATATTAATATAACGCAATAAAATCCGTAAAAAGTAGTTTTATTTCAAGACAACGAGTTATAGAAGAGACAATGTAAACATCTACCTATCATTTTTATCACCGTAACATAAAATATTACTACTCAGACATATTTTTGTACAGTCACGGACAATGGGGTGTTTCATTACATAGTTGTGCTACTCTACTATGTGAAAGGGCACTATGTGACCATAGGTGGGTCAATAACCATATAGGGTGACATTTCAAACAATCGATCAGTGATCACATTGTTGTAAGTACTACATTGAACTTTAATTATAAGGACAATTTAAATCATTAAAAGTGTTCAAAACATAGTTCTCGCTATTGTATATAACATTATTTTAGCGAAGGAAAAAATCAATCGTGAGCACGATTCGAACTTACGTCTTCTGGTTAGGTACACCAGACGCTATGACCACAAAGCCACCGCGAGCCCCACCCGCCAGGTCGAAATTTGCCTTCACATTCTGAATTTGGAACTTTATGGTGACATCAGTAACACCTATTGAAAAACAAGTTTTTGCTTCTCAACTGACATGACTTACTTTACAGTTAGTTCGATGTCGAACGATGCAACCTTACCGATTAACTGAATTCTGCCTGCGGTCAAATTTTTCTATCGCTAAAATAACTTTAAATTCTTAGCATGGAAAATACAAAAGATACGTAGAACATTAATAAATATTATAATTAAACTGATGCAAATGCTTTGTTAGTCGTGGTCCTAAGCGCACAACTGCCGCGTAAGTCTACGCTAGAGTCCTGGGTTCGATTGCGAGGCAAGTGTTAATGGGTTTTCCTACGAAATTCTCAGTAGCAGTTGGATTAATGTCCAGTTAATGACAATAGACTCGCTCCTACTTGGGACCTAAATATACTGGCGAACTTTGTATGTATATTGGATACACCACCGTGTAACCCTTCTTATTTTTTTTTCACTAATGACTTCACTCGCGCGTCGCTTCACTTGCTTACCCTGCAAAACGAAGGAGGAATAGTTTGGATTTCCAGTAGGTATAAGGGTCCTTTGACCCTATACCTATACGTGCCAACCCACGTGCCCCCCACTGCCACACGTTTCCTCGCGGAGCTCTGGCCACCTTGCTCACGGTAAAGAACACAACACAGCCGAAAGCTGTGTTATTTCACTTCAATTTTCTGCAAGGTGGAGGTATTTCCCCAGTCGGGCAGCTCCAATTTGAGTGGAATTACTCCCACTGTGCCTTTCCTTTCGAAATATTTATGTCCATCTACATTCCAAGTGGAGAGAAGGAAATTGCGTACCTACTTGTGCATAAATGAGTTTCCGCTTAAGTCGATAATTGTTGCAAAAAACAGTTAAATTTATTGACAATCGATTATGTTAATATTGATGTGTTGACATTTAAGTTAATACCTACGTTTTAACTACCGCATAACTTTGAGTAGGTACAGAGGCCTGCACATCAAGCTACCCCAATCTGTCAAATTTCTTTGATAGATTTTCAACTTTAACACAATATAATAAGCTTCCAATTCAATTGGGAAAATATGTCAGTTTTGGATAGCTTGGCCTGCTGGCGTCTGTACATACTTAAGTTTGGATAGGTAAACCTAGTATAGGTACAAACATACGAGTACATTCTACGAAGTTGGCGTTCTGCGTCGTGTTTACATTTTGAGAAGTTTGCATTCTGCGTTTTACTACATACCCTGCCAGCTCTCCAGGTGTCAAATGCTCCATGAGGCGTTTCCGCATCCAAACAAAAAGGTAAAACTACAATAATACATGGTGTTTTAATACTATGAATCATCTTTATCTTAATTTTTTTTAATCATCAGTTTTTAATAAAAAAAAATAAAAAAAATTATATGTGTGATGTAAGTGTATGAGGAATGAATGATTGAGTGAGCTCCACAATATTTTTTTTTATTACAATTTGGCGCTCAGTATCATAGTACAAGCTTTGATTAGTTTGGGACTAGATGGTGCTGTGTAAAATTGTCCAAGAATATTATTAATATTATTATTATCTTCCACCGAGCCATTTCCCAACTATGTTGGGGTGAGTTTCCATTCCATTCAGATGCGGCTAAATATCAGCATTTTACACGAAGCAACTGCCATCAAACTTTCGCCCCCCAATTTCTGGGCAATACCGACATCCCGAGACATTTTGTCAGGCTTTATGGGTTTCTGATTACCTTGGATGACTGTCATAAGTGTTTTGACATCCGAGACGGACGGCTTTTCTTTCGATGTATTAAGAATGGGACATCCACAATTAGACCGCGGTTAGAGCAGCTTAACCTTGCAGATAGGTCGATCAGCGTAGTTGTTACTTAGTCCCCCTGTTTTACTGCTATAAATATATTTCTTTGTTTATCTTCAGTGCGTTTCTATATCATCAGATTACGATTAAACTTTGGTAAGTTTGAATGCGCGTAAAGATGTATGATAACATATTGAAGATTGCTATTAACCAGTAACAAATCCAAACCGAGCTGCTATGAGGTTTTCATAGAAAACACAACAACAATTTGTTCGCACTGAGGAGCGAACGAAGGAGCTCACGCTGAGCAGAAATTACGCAAGATTTCCACCACCAAAGTTGCAAATTTACCACACCAAACTATTACGATTACATACCTAAATGCACCTCTTTGGTTTCAACATTCTTAATTTAATTGACGTCTTATTGTAACAAGTTAATCGATAACATAATTCGATAAAGGATAATCGATACGACGTGTGTATTTTATATCGATGACCGACAACAGATACATCAATATTACGAGTAACTTTCGTTTTAAATACATGATTGACTGAACAACTTTCCGGACAATAACAATGATTGATGTACCAATGGTCATGGTTGTCATTTAGATTTCGTGGCTTGGTGGTATTTACATTACTAAGGTAACGGAAATGCAGGAGAAAAAGGTAAAATACATTTGTGTTTTTATGGGATAGGGGGCACACGGATCACGGAGTCACAAGTGCGTTGCCACTTTTAAAAGGGAGTATGCTCTTTTCTTGAACGTTTGAAGTTCATATTCGTATCGTATTGTGTGTGTTGTGTTTGAAATGTGTTTAAAGTACAATAAATCAATATATTGAACTCATATCGCCTAAAAATTACGTTTTTTTTTACCACTATCTCAACTGATGTTTAGTGATGATGCCGTCGACGAAGGAGCACGCTTGCCTAGAAGTAACCTATTCACTCGTGACTTGAAGACTCCCAGATTGTATCACAGACTCCAGGAAAGGTTCCACTCCTCAGCTCGTTCTGTAGAAAAGTAGAAGCATAGCGCTTTGTGTGTAGAGATGGAATGTTCACGATTTATAACAGTGCCATAACGCCACTCGGTTTCCCTTGCCATTTGTAATAATTACAAGTTATGTACTCTATCTATTTATAATTCCCTTGAGACACATAATATCATACAGAGATAAGAACATAAAAAATTGACATATTGTTGGATTGTAGCCAAGCGGCGTAGTTACTAACACATTTCCTTCATTTGTCTTTCATAATTAGGGCCAGACGACACAAATACGTCACTACAGACTACAGAGTGACAATTTACGACGTATACTATGTTATTCTTGAACAAAACTGTTCATTACATGTTATTCAGTGTTCATAAAGCTTTAGTTTATTGGAAGAAATAGATTTAAGCGAGGCGGCCGCCTATTGTATACAGTCAAAATTAATATTATTATTCATCAACATACCAGAAATGAATTAAAAATGTATATTTATGAAGATTTATTGCATAGATTTGAGTACTTATAAGCGGAAATCGTTATCATAAAATGCTAAGTATGCCATAAGGCCATAATCAGAAGGACTTTCTCCTAATCCAGAACCATTCAGTACGATATTTTCTTTTGAATTTAGAATGGAGAAAATTCTAACTCCTTTCATAATAAGATTTCAAGTACTAAAAGGTACTAAACATATAATATACAAACTACTTTCATTAACATATTAATATTAGCATATCAAAGGTGTTTTCACTCGTGCCCATGCACCTTTGTATGGGCATTGTGCGTGCAGGGAGGCAGGACGGGCACGTAAAGAAAATATTTGCATAATCATCGCATACTCAATTGATTCACAGTCGCGGCTGTGGCCAATGTCCGGTACGATACGTCAAAGAAATTTTTGCCTTGACGTATTGTAAAGAAATAATGCTTTCATTTTATACTTTTGATATATATATAGGTGTGTTTACTATGTTTGTATTACATGTACATGTACAACGAGAGGAAAATGAAACATAACTATTTTTTGTATAATTTAACAAATAAATATGAACAAACGACTCCAATACCCATAGCATAAAAGACAAAAGTCCCACCTTTCACTGCAAACTGCATGTAGACTTCTTAGATGTTAATTTTAGGATGTTCTTCATAGAAATAATTTAATTGAACTTATCTGTACTAACGTTTGCCGTGCCGTGTAATCAATGAACGCATACGCACGCGAATGTAGTCAGCTGTCAATCAGACACGCGCTGCGTGGGCGTCGATTGTACGTTGACATTGGAAAGTGATCATGCAAACATTTTAGTGGTAACTGACTTAGGCTGCTAGGTTGCGACAGTTATCCCAATAAACTTGAAGGTACCCCCCAAGTTTATAGCCGGATATGTCAAGCTCCTACAAACTTGTGGTGACTCCTCGCCTTCTACTTGAAAGCGCGCACGGAGGAAATACTAGCGCCGCCTTCTGAGGATCCCGTTACTCTAATTATGAGTAACACAAAGGCAAGAAAAAACAATAAAACACGCATTTTTTAAATTAAAATCTTTATCGCCATTCAGAAGGCACTCATCCATGTAGTTTGGTGAGATAGACAAAAGAATAATGAAAAACAATGGTGTATCCAATGCGAATACGACACAGTTATTGAAACTAAATTTTTCCGTTGCATTGAATATTCTTCATTTTGCATTGAAATGTGTAGCAGATAACATAAATAGTACATGTCTGACAGATTTTTTCGACGACGTGTGAAATCTGACAACCCGCATTAGGACAGCGTGGTGGATATATATCCTAATCTCTCTCTCTCTCTCTGTTAGGCCAGCGTGGTGGACTAGGTATAGCCCAATCCCTCTCATGCTAAGAGGAGACTCGTGCCCAATAGTAGGACAGTATATGTGTTGATGACATTTACTATCACATTATCCACATCTCAAGGATTCAAAACATAAAACCTCTTTATTTTTACGAACTAAAAATAAATTAACGAAAGGGCCATAACGAAGTCCGCAAACTGAAAACTGATACGGTTTATCGAATCCTGGCCAGTTTGAGTCTTTTTTTACAAAGCGCACTTTATCCGGCAGCAGTCTGTAATCCCTGTATCCTGTTACTCGTCAATATTGAGTTTCAAGTCTTCCAGCACAGGACTGTTTGACAAGTCAGTTAAAAAAGGTAAAGTTTATCGAGTGGTAGAGAAAGTTATTCATTAATAACGTTACAACATGACATACCATTAAGCCTGTATTCCGTGAAGGGTTAGGCAAAGGTATAGGGTACTAATATCACACATCGCCGGTATACGCCAATGTAATATGGGGCGAACCTATGCAATTAACCGGACATTAATCCGAAATCCGAACTGCTGCAGAAAATAAAGGAAATCCCTTATACCACTTTGCTCAACCCGGGAATTGAACCTCGTAGGTTCAATTCCCGGGTTGAGCAACACTCAGAGCAACTACAACTGCAACTGCACAGAGCAGCCTCGCTTGCTACCTTGACCAATATAGCCTAAATTCTTGAAATACTACTAGTAACTCTAGTAGTATTTCAGGAATTTAAGTGAAATAGGAAAGTACATAAATGTGAAAATCAAATTGCCTATGGTCTATCGAATACCGACCGTTTTGTTAACTACCCAACTTTCACTATTAGATATTAAAAAAAAGTAGGTATCGACAAGTAATATAATACAGTATCGAAACTGAATATACAACAATAGAGTACTTCTTGCAGTTTATTTTAAAGCATTCACGGAATTTTACCCATGCGACAGTAATTTGTTTTTGTCCCTATACACAATATTTCTTTTAAAAGAAGAAAAAGGTGTGTTTTGCAAAATAAAACACCTAAATTGTCAAGTGATTTCCTTAACAATGAAGGTGAGAAAGGGCCACGCCGCGCACGCGCACAATCAAACAGGTGATAATGTAATAATTAATCGGTCACTGCGCAGTAAATCAGAGGCGCCGGAGGGCACCACGCCTCTCTACCCCCTTCACTCCTCACACTTTCAGCGAAAGCGACAACCCTGCGAAGGGCGATACTAATGCGTGTAGTGTAACCAAGATCACAATACAAGTATGGATAATAAATATAACCTTTAACCTTTTGACCGCCACGTCAATAACGAAAATCCGTGTTCTCTACGCCAAGCGACAAATTCTAAGTATCTAATAATAGGTAAAAAGAAACAATTTTTTTTTGTATAGGTATTTATTTATTTATTTATTTATATACGCTTTATTGCACACCAAAAACACAATTACAAACATTATATAAAACAAAGTAAGAGTAGGTACAATGGGCGGTCTTATCACACAAGGTGATCTCTTCCAGACAACCTTTGGATGGATTGGAAGAAAGGAAACACAGAGGGTAGTGTAGGCGTACTATTATGTATGTGTAAAATAATAATAAATTATAGTAATAAACAAATATATACTCATAAATATATACATATTATATAAATATAATAAATACATATATAAATATTATATAAATATATATAAAATATTAAGCTAAGGAAATTAATGAGTGCACTGTCAAGCAAGTAGCGAGTTAAGGTATGTATTTTGAAATAAAACAAAGTGGTATTTTTGACGTGCCATGCCGTCGTTGGCGTTGTGAGCAAGTTTTCATTTGACGTCTATACACATCCGTGGCGGTCAAAAACCTCTGCAACTGGTTACTGAAATCCGTGCTCAGGAAGTAATCGTTCCGTATGACCTATGTAGGACTAGAAATATCAATCATACGTCCCGCCTGACGGCAAGCGGCAGCCGCAGTGTGTAGACGCCAGCGACACAAGTGGTATCACTTGCGCGTTGTCATCTTGAGACCTCAGTAAAGTTGTAGTCGGCAAGTTGCGCTTTTGTCATTTGACAATTGCCGTATACCACTAGGCGGTACCCCAGCTTGCTTGTCATCGTAGTATTAGTAATTTCACTGGCTAAAATTTTAGTACACCTCCGTCTAACCCTTCGGAGAATACAGGCATGATGATATATTATATTATGTTATGTATACTAGCATTATTATGAGTACATAAAAGCATCGACTATATCTTCTAGACATAGTGTAGATGATCCCTAATGTACTTTAATTTTTATGCATCCCATTGTATTCAATCTTAAAGAAACATGTGTTATGTTTTACCATCCGAAAATTGTTATTGTGAAGTTATTAGCTGCAGTCGATTGTAGAAATCTTAAATGATATAGACTTGCAGTGCTCCACGGATCAATATTTTAATCTTTACTGCCAGTTTCAATTGGCTACAAACACTAATACCTCGTTTCTAGTATCGAAACAGAGTAACACAATCCAGCTATCCAAGTAATTGATGGTCACTGCGCCCTGCGCCTGCGTCGATAGCGCTCGCAGCCGTCAGCCATAGAATCCGACCGACGAATTATTGCGAAGGGAATTACAAAGATCGCGATGCACTTTCTACCGGAGCCTCTCTTATTGGGCGGAGGTAATACGCTATTTTTCAATTGCACGCCATTCGATTCCTTTCTCGTATTACTTTCGCGTTGATTTTCAAATCGTTCATACTTCCTACTGCGAGAATCGATTTGTTAAATTATTCAATTAAAGCCATGTTTTCTTTGAAGAGTAATTTCCGCAAAATGCCTAAATAAATCTACAACGGTTATAAATGCACATGCTCATAAGAAGCATATCAGAAATGCTACTCAGGAGCAAAGAATAATAATAATATATAATATTTTTGGGACATTTTACACAATACCGTCTAGTCCCCAACTAAGCAAAGCTTGTACTATGAGTACTAGACAATGGATATAATTTTTTGTAAATACCTACTTATAATACATAAGAAACACCCAGACAAACACAAATACTCATGTTTTTATCCACACAAATATATGTGTCCTGTGGGAATCGAACCAATGACCCCATGATCAGCAGTCCGGCCACTCGAACCGCTAGACCACAGAGGTCGTCAATCTTTACTGCCAGTCTATAATAGCACTATGCACATGACTGAAATGAGCAAGAAATCGTGCTCCTATGAGCACATACAGGCAAAAATAACTATTATTACGATACAAGTCCAACAGCACATCGTTTGAGCAAAATTTTCAATCGCTTCACTGGGAATGTCGAATTCCGACAACCCTTTACACATTTTGTCACTTACCTAATCAAAAAGTCGAGGTCGATCGACCTAAAACATCTAAACACTCATTGTTGTACGTTTAGCAATAGATACGTCAGTTACTAACGGATTGCCAAACAACATTAATATCAGGCCCTACACAGTCTAACGTGGGTGTTATCCCATATTCAATAATACACAATTAAAAGGCTAATGCACTCGCTAATGGCACGAATCGATATAACTATCGATATTCATGACAAACTATCGAATAGTAAATCGATGAATACAGTCGCCCACGCGTCTACGGGCGGTCTGCCGTAGCGTGTTTATTAATAAGCCCGATCCGAGTCTATTAAACTGATATTATGTCAATAGATGCCGACTGATAAATATTTATATGAGTAGTACAACAGTGATAGGGAAATGAGGATATGCTAACATTGTGCTCTATGTGTTGTATAAACAATACAGAAACGTTATTGGTATTCTTTCATTTCCCAAGAAAAGTTTTGTTAAATTTTTCCCTATTGATGTTCGTTTCCATTCCACATACAATGTATTCAACTAACTTGATTCTCGGCACTATTAATGGAAGGTAGCTAGCTAATAACTTTTTAAGAAAAGAAAACCGACTTACCATAAAAAAAAACGGTCGAGTTGAACTAATATATCACTTAATAACAGATCTACGCGGATGACGTCACGGGGCATCCATTTATAGTATTACCAAAACCTTCTCAAGAATATAACAAATACTTTTCTGAAAACCGCATCAAAATCGGTTCATCCAAACGCGAGATAATCGCAGTCAAACATACATACAGGTGAAACTGAGAACCTCCTTTTGTTAAGTCGGTTAAAAATGTTAATTGGAGAAAATCTATTTCCTTCCCTTTAGTTCTATTTAAGAAATTGCTTGTTTTTTTTGTAACAGCTTCCGATTAATCGTCTCCACATACATGCTTGCATCGCCATTAACCGTGGTATGTATAATTGGCTCCTGTTGGAGACTTCGTACTGTTAATTGGCACTGCGAGGCTCGAAGTTACTGTAATTACGGAGCGAGAAATTGTCTCCAGACCAAATGCTGCTTAGGTAACTAAGTAAAGAAAGAAAAGAAAGAAAGAAAGAAAAATATTTATTGATACAGTCTTGGACAATGCACACAAACTATTAAAAAACATAATGGCAAAACAAATAAAATAAGGATAAAAAAAAAAATGTGTGCCCCACGACTGCGTCAAATAGGCTCCAGTTCAGCTAAATGCCAGACTAAGTAATAGAATAACTTCGTCATTTATATGCTAACATACACTACTGTTAGTTGTGCCGACGACATAACTGTGGTCTAGAGTTAGTTTTTTCGAAAAGCCACGCAGATAAATTCACCTAAAAAATTATATCACACCCTCTTATTTTTTAATTAACGAAGACAATTTAAGAATGCAAGAATCCCTACTTAATAATATAAATGCGAAAGTAACTGTCTGTCTATTACGCTTTCATGCGTAATCGCCGAACTGATTTTGATGAAATTTAGAACAGAGATAGATTAGACCTTGGAGAAGGAGATACGCTAACCTTTTACCGCAATACATCCTTTGGTATGTGAGAGAAACCGCGGGCCAAAAATAAAAACATCAATTGTTCCATACATTTATGTTCACTCGAGTCGACAATATATTTATGTATGAAACAGCTGATGCGTTTTGTCGCGATTTGAAGGTTTGTGTCCCATAGGTAAAGTTGTTAATAATAATGAGTACAATTACCACATATTTTTTTACGGTAAGTAATTAAAAAATAAGGGCTACAAGAGGTTAATATTGTGCATACAAGTTTTATGAAAAATAAACACGAAATTGACGCATTTGCGACCTGTCTTTTCATCTAGTTTTATCGTAAAATTGACCACTGCGTGTGCGCAACCACTTGAGTACGATTTCTGTTCTCTGTGTCTCTGCCACCGTTTGCCGGACAATAGCAAGCAATAAAATCAAGACAAACGATCTCTTTCATATCTTTGTTGATTGCCTGTCCAACCCAGAATGCAGTACCAATACTCAATCAAACCGAAGTAGGGCGAGTCATTAGTCCCTAAACTGGGTCGCGTTGTGAATTGAATATTGTGATAATTTACCACTAGATGAAGGAGATTACAGACGAAATGAGACATGTAATAAGTGGGTTGTGATTGGCGTTTCGTATATCAGATGTTGCAAGGTAATGCGTTATTAATTTTTGTATGGCATTAAAATATTTTGATTTATGCGTTTAGTTATTTTCGTTCGTTATAACGTTAGAAAAATAACGTTATTTGTTGTGTGTTGTGAGTGAGTATTATTTATCTATTAAAAACCATATCAATATAATGCGACAAAATCCGTAAAAAAGTAGTTTTATTTTAATGTATAATATTCGCGTAAATGTCAGAAATCAATCCGTAAAAAGTAGTTTTATTTCAATGTATAATATTCGCGTAAATGTCAGAAATTAATATATCAAAAACAGCTTGGATTTGTGTCCAATTAATGGCTTGCTAATAAAGACATACGTGGCTTGCCCTTGGGGTCTGAAAACTAACCTCCAAACCGTGTAAAGCTGCAGTAAACTGTACAAATCGGCTGACCTTTTGGAAATACAGGCGAGATGGAATTTTATGTTCATTGTTCCTCCCGTTTGACTGTATAAGTTTATACCTATAAACTTATACAGTCAAACGGGATGAATAGGGATGTAGGGGTGAATCGAAACAAAACTTTGAAAGAGATTTTTATCTTTAATTATTATAGTTTGTTGGAAAAAGGGACTCTAATATTGTTCCTAAATTATAATGAATCATTAGATCTTGTTGGCATCAAACTATAATATCTAATGAAAGCCGAAAATCTATTTCAAAGTTTTGTCTGTATTCACCCCTACATTTCTATTCACCCCATTTGACGGTACCTCTCACTCCTGCCATTCTATAGTGCATCTACCGTGATCGTCTCTGCACCACACCACACCACAGGTTGTATCAGTATGGCAAAAAAGTCTAAGGCATTAAGACCGCCTTTGTACACTCTTGTACATTAAGCATAAATAAATAAAATATAAAAAGAAAATGGTTTAGAAATCACCGTCTCTAAGTACCTACTCTTGTTTTACTCCAATTGTATCACAGTATCACCGAAGAGTAGTAATAAAGCTCATATTAAGGCCAAGGCTTGACTCCGCCCCGTCTCGCCGGGTTATTAGTCGGCACGTTTGGATGAGCCCTTATCTGGGTCAGCCAAATTTGAAATGTACATATAAAGGTTTATGACAAAAGATTGCGGGCGATTATAGTATATCCTTTTTTAAATGAAAGATGGAAATAATTCCATCACAATACCAAATATGAATCACGATTCATGAACAAATTGTGCCAAATGTTTTAAAATGTTGCTATACTTCAAGTTAATGTTAAGTTAGGTAAGTAGTTTAGAAATACTGAGTTTAATTTCTATTGGCTGAAGTTTGAATCAAGTAATTTATCTTTTTGTATTTCTTTTTTGCATTTTCCATGCCAAGATTATAAAGTTATTTTTGCGAAGATAAAATTCGACTGCGGGCAAAAATAACTCAAATAAGTAATTTATGAGATTAAGGCATAGTGTAATTCCACTCAAATTGGAGCTGCCCGACTAGGGAAGTACCTACGCCTAGCAGAAAATCGAAGTGAAACAACATAGCTTTGAGCTGTGTTGTGTTCCTTACGATGAGCAAGGTTGCTAGTGCTCCGCAAGGAAACGTGTAGGTAGTGGGTGGAATTTGACCCTTACACTGCCAACCCAACTATTCCTCTTTTGTTTTACAAGGTAGGCAACGCGCAAGTGATACCTCTCGTGCCACCCGAGGGGATAGGCTGCGGTAAACGCTTACCATCAGGTGGGCCGAATGCTTGTTTGCAATCTTAGTGGTAGGTATAAAATAAAAAAACTTAGTTACAACCTATCATATCTCTCATCTTTACTTTGCTATTACTTTCGTCACAGAGTGCGAATGTGATCACCTCGCTACCATCGTTGCTCCTCGTGTCGTGGATTTGAGGGTGTACTTAGTGTCCGTAAGTTGTATATATTTTGTAAGTCCCCCGCGACACAGGGCTCGTTCTCTAGAACGGGAATTGTCATTAAAAAAAAGTTGAATCAAATCTCCTTTTTTTAATTTTGCCTGTAACTCAATACATCATAATACTCAATCAAACTTCCTACGGATCGATTTCTCTGTTCCACAAAATGCCTTGGATCTTGCTACACGTCATCTGCAGCCATTGTGATGCCAAACTGGCCTGCACCCACTTAGGCTCATTATAATAAGAAAGCCGTCAATGACTCAACCGGGAAGCGAGCACGGCTTTACATTACAAGCATATCGGGTGATGACGACAAAAATAAAAAAATGGGGAAATACCTCCACCTTGCAGAAAATCGAAGTGAAATAACTCTGCTTTGAGCTGTTGTTCCTTACGGTGAGCAAGGTTGCCAGTGCTTCGCGAGTAAACGTAGTGTTTGGCAGTGGGCGGAATTTGACTATCCAGCTAGCTATTCCTCTTTCGTTTTACAGGGTCCTCAACGCGCAAGTCATACCTCTGGTGTTGCAAGCGTCTATGGTAACCGCTTATTATCAGGTGGGCCGTATGCTTGTTTGCCACCTTAGCGGTGTAAAAAAATATATAATGTAATTACTTTTATTTAATTGTAACTAAACTGTTAACAGATAGATGATTTCAGTTTTGTGTGAGAATAAGTTAGTAAATGGATGTTGTGCGTGTGATTATCTTAAAACCACAGCGCTTACACATTTTTTTTAAATTTATTTCTATATTTTGTATTGTATGTTATTTTAGGATGTGTAGTCCACCTGTGATGCGTGGGCGCAGGCCTCGTTTTCCTTAGCTACCAAGTCTGTTCTATGCAAAACTTAATTCCGTGGGTGTCTAACAGGCTTCTGAAACAGCCTAAATTTCCACATATAAAACCGACCTTATTTTGCATTGAACGGGCATTTTTTAGTTTAGCTTATAGCTATAACAAAACTACTACTTATGGAATCCAAATTTCTGTATTTACACCTGCCCAGATATTAGAGCAGTACCTATGCTAGATGTCGGGGATGAGCTTCGTAAAGTAGGAGTCTATAACCCCGAACTCCCCGAAGCGCCGCGCTCTATTAAGCACCCCAAGTTTTTTAGAAGTCAACTTGGCTTTACCCTCCAAATGACCCCGGAATTGGACTTCGTTAGTGATCTCGACGAAGAACCCCAATGCTCTTGAAGATTGTAAGTTTAGTGTCTTAAAAGTTAGCTTTCATTACAATTTCGTCATCAGGAAAAACCAAGGAACCTACAGAAAAAGGAACAACCCTCAAGAAACACGTTCAATAACAACACAATCTTGTTTTTATAGTCGTTTGTGAATCATTTAGCTATCACTTTCGCATCAGTATGGTATGTATTGAGTAGGTAGGTACAAACAGCCGTCTGAATAGTAAAATACTGCGTGTCATCGTATTGAGATATTGATTAACATAACAAGGAAGAGAGATAAACGCCTACTCATGTAACTATTGAAATCTTGTAAATACATAGTGAATTGGACTGTTTCTTGTTACGTACATATTTCTGTACGCTCGCCAATCTTTCCGGGGATATTTGTACTAGGTAGTTACTGCTTTTGCGTTATTAATTTTTAGTGATGTTGATAATCGATTCTTGATAATCGATCGAAACAGGTAAAATTATCTTAATTATCTCTCACTCAAATAATCAATAACCATGAATAAATTAAGCTAAAGATTTATTTACCTTTGCTTCCTGTCATCTCAATGCTGTAATAGTGATGTTGATAATCGATTATCAACATCACTATTCATTTAAGTGAGCAAGGCCCGGCTAACGGGTACACATGAGTAGTTGACATAAAAAAATATCTAGTAAACCGTTTAGAACTTTAGAATGAAAACGTAACTACTAAGGTTGTTTGTAAGAAATTGCTTTTAGCGATAAGACCGCCAATTGTACTTATGTGACGTTAGTTTTAACTTTTTCTCTGTATCCTTTGATGTACAGAGGCCAGCACATCAAGCTACCCCAATCTGTCAAATTTCTTTGATAGATTTTCAACTTTAACAAACTAGATATATGGTTCATTTTCAATTGCGAAAATTTGACAATTTTGGATAGCTTGACCTGCTGGCGTCTGTACAATAAAGAATCTATCTACGTTTATAGATAATGTATGCAAAGTGTTACAGCTATACATCTGTGATTAGCCATGCATCCCTTACCTGAACATCTCTCCTCTGCAGCGGCCTCATCACCGGCGGTCCTGGAGCGGGCATCCTCAACGGCGGCGGCGCTACGTGCCTATAAACCGGCGGATGCGGTTGCGGCGGCGGCAGCGGGGGCCGGGGCCCGTGCAGCACCGTGACAGCCGGCACGAGCGGTGGGGGCCGGCGCTCCATGGCCCGCTCAACGATAGCCAGGTGCTCCGACGGCCGGATCAGCCGCGGCGGCGCCGGGAGCCGCAGCGGGTCCGGCTGCGTGCGCGGCCGCGGCTCCGGTGGGCGCGCAGGTTGCCGTGGCGGAGGCGCGGGCGCCCGCCGTGCCCTCGCCGCCTCCGATTCGTCTGCCATCGGTGCGCGCCAATCTGTTGACAATACAAACATTTCATTTTATTAATCAGACGGAGTAAGGTTAAGTACCTATTTATTAAGAATACACAAGGACTCCTATTACTAATGATCTACGTATCTGTTTTTAGAACCAACCCAAGAATTAAACCGGCAATGTACGTTCATTTACTAACAGCTTACTTTAATAACAGCTGCTGCTATCACTAAGTAGTAACAATATATTGTTACAAAACTACCCGTAAAGCCGAAAGAACCTCCTTTCGGCTGCCTTATAACGAGTCCATTCACAATATTTAAGAACCGTTGTAACACTGTATAACAAACCCCAAAAAAATAAAAAAACAAAATTTATGAATGAAAAATAGAGGTAAAATAGGGACGTATGCCTTTCTGTTGAATAATATGGTTCCCTGACATGACAGCTGACAAAATTTTTGGTTTTGATAATTAATTATATATTTTACGGGGTATTTTGTAACACGTTGTATAGTCCAACATTCCTGCAAAAACTCCTAATTACATGTAGACTAGTTGATTCGACAGACGTTGTCCCGTCCAAATTATAATAAATTTCACCCACCCTGCCTTTTCCTTTTTGCTCAGGTCCTTCTTAAGGGTCGTAGCGTGATGTTAAATTATCCTATAACATTCCTCCTGAATTAGGAGATTTCAAAGGAGGAATTATCAAATGAAAAGATTTTTTCAAACCCGAGGGGTAGTTACAGAGATTAGCGCGTTCAAACAAACAGAAAACTCTTCAGCTTCATTATAAACTGAAATAAATCTACATTTTACGGATTTTATCGCGTTATAAAAAAAGTAGTTTTATTTCAATGTATAATATTCGCGTAAATATCAGAAATCAATTCATTATAAATATTAAATTCAATCCAAATACCTATAATCTGTAAATTGAGTATTATACCAATAATTATTAGAATAATTTCGGATCATATCAATAAGGTAGGCTGTCACGTTTCTCGATTAACCTCAGTTATGCACTCCTACGCAAACAGGTGGATTATCAAAATTTCTCTTCACTTTCTAAAGGTACAATCGATCAAACGAAGGGACAGGCGTTGGGTGAAATTAATCGAAAAACGCACCTCCCCTAAATAAACATAGGGAAACATAAAATGTAATAGGGTCCACTACACTATTGACAAGTGTGCCCAAGGCAATGAAATAACAACGTGACACGCAATCCCTTCAATCAATCTTGTTCACGGGACTCGGACTAAATTAAATAAAATCTAAATAAAAGTGTTGGGGAAAATAAATTGTATTTGTATTCATTCAGTTTAAGTTTGGCAAAATAGGTGAAAACTATAATAATCTCTAACTGAACAGTCCTGGGATAATATTTTGCAAGAAAAATGCTAAAAAAGGGAATGCCCGATTTTTACGTAAAAGCGTTTAAAAAAAACAATACCTAAATAAGTCCAATGAGAATGAATACAATCCTAGTATTTCTGTCTGTCACAATTAATGTAAAACATGATTATTATCGTGCACTATAATTTTATTATAATTTTCATTTTAAAATTAAATTCTATAAATAAATGTGAAAAGAGCGCCATCTGTCCGGTTCGTGGGGAACTTGGTAGAGCGGCAGAATACGAAGTGATTTTTATGTTGGACGCGCCACCGTACGTCGGCGACACAGTGTCTGCGCTTGCGTACTATTGAGCATTGAACTTCTCATAAAGAGCATGATTGTACTCGTAAGGTAATAAAGACATTTAAAACGCTACCCATATACGTGACTACACTGACTACTATTTTTAAGGCACTAGAATGGATATTTCTTCCTGATTGTGGTTTCGTACGAGAGTTGAATACGTACAATCTTAGATTAAGATAAATAGGAATCTATTAACATTGAACTATTAGTCACCTAGAAACTTTATATGTATAGGCACCACGTACCTAGTAAGCTGTTGCTCCAAAAACTTTCAGAGTAAATCTCCATAGACCAGCGAGTTGAAAACGGTTACCACACCGGTACCAACTGTTTTCAGTATCAAGTAAAACAAAATGGGTTACTTAATCGTGCCCTTGGAGACAGTAAAATTTTAAAGAAACATTAACTTGATACTTTTTTTTTGCTGCCACCAGACACCGTTACCGTTTTCTATCGCATAATTTCTTTAAAGTACCAGGTTTGCGATAGTATGATAATATAACTTATTTTACCTCAACCTCAATGAAGGTTTATCAACTTTGTCTCCTACAGATCTCAATTTACTCATTTCTACGCTTTAAAATGTGTTTCTGTATTTAGCAACATCTAAATTTAAAACGTCATTACAATAGTGTGAAAATAGATCAAGATATATCCATTGGACTGATTTAATACGCATTAGTCATGTAGGGTTGCCATTCGTACGAATTTTGAATGACTTGTTTTGTGGACATCAGGGGTGCGTCAAGGCTTGAGTTAAAAATTGACCATTATATTTCAGCAGAGATGGCTTAGTTTTTGATCTACGCATGCAATATTCCACACATGAACTGTAATTGACACCTCCATACTTGAATGGCAGGTGGCCATGATCATCATCAATCCATTGCTGAGCATAGGTCTGCTTTGAGAATGAGAGGAATTAGGCTTACGGTCGGTCCCAATAACTGATCAATCAGTAGATTGGCTTATTATAGATAGGATTTTGACTCTTGTACTTCTTCTACTATGGACCTTATGTGTATGTACTATGTAGGTATATCCTATCTCTTTTAAGCAAATCTACACTTTTCACTGATATGTCATTGTTATTATTTTTTTAACTAAAGCCTTATAGGTATAATGATGCACTGTAGAACTAATGTTACCTTCTTCAAAATATTATATTTTATTTTTTACTACAGGTATGCTTTTGCAACACGTCGATTTCGCTCTGTATAAATCACTATGCGACTGATCTAGGTAATTTAAGTACTTAATTATATTTTAAGTTTATTTATGAACAGCGTTGTGGGCTGGATTATTATAGTTCGTGTTCAATGGGAAAATTTGACAGTTTTGGATAGCTTGACCTGTAAAACTATTGTAAAAAAAATTATTGTGGCTGTTTGTTGTTCCTCTGAAATAAAATATAAAATAATTGGTACTTAGTCCACATCACTAGGCTATCACTGCATTGCAGCCCTATTCATGAATAAAACAACACAATGTTAATAACTATACATAACGGGCTCTCGTTTATGGGTTGCCATTTTATAAATCATTACGGTTGCATTTGCATATGATATCTGATTGGAGATTTGAATAGCTAGCAATAGTGGCTTGGCCACCCGTTATTTCATTCAGGTGTTAAAATACACCGGGAATAATTATTGTTTGAGGTATTATTATCTACAATTTACAGTGTGTTTAAGTCTGTAAATAAGTACATTTTGTTAAGTACCAATATAAATTAATTAATACTAATATTATAAATGCGAAACTCTCTCTGTCTGCCTACGCTTTCACGCCTGAAGCGCTGTACCGATTGTAATGAAATTTAGTACAGAGACAGATTAGACCTTGAAGTAGTAAATAGGCTACTTTTTGTATGAAAAAGATATACAGGTGAAACCGCGGCCAACAGCTAGTATGGCATATAGTTGTCGGTTCCAACCCGTAGTAGGCTACCGTGGTGTACTTTAGCGTAACCCGTCCAGTTCCCGTCCCGTGCCCAGCAGTGTGACAGTAAAATGGTTATGATAACATAACACACCCTCACGCCTGTATTCCCTGAAGGGTTAGACTGTATTCAAGGTACATACACAGTCCGCCGGTATGTTTAGGACCCATGTAGTAGGGGGCGAGCCTATTCCCATTAATGGGGCACAAATCCAAACTCCGAGTTGCTATTGAGAATTTCATAGTTGAAGATATTTGTGGTTATACATGCTACATGATACAAATCAGTGGATATCTTTTCGTTTGGCGAGTATCACCAGGTGGAAATTTGCCTTCACATTCAGAATTTACATCTTAATGTCTTCGCGATGGCTTAGTGGTCATAGCGTCTGGTGTACCTAACCAGAAAACGCAGGTTCGAATCCTGCCCTCGTTCGAATTTTTCCTTCGCTAAAATAACTTTAGATCAGTGGATGTTTCTGTTCTCCTAGCTAGATTGCGAAACAACCTGTGTTAAGGAGCTTTACTTATTTACGAGGGAAACCTTCAAAAGGCTACAGGTCTACGGGGATTAGACTTAAGAGTGTGGAATTTCTGGGTAACATCAATATCATGAAGATAGACCGCTTGTCAGGCTTTTTGGGCTTCGGATTACCACTGACGATTGTCATAGGTGTTTGTATAACAACCGGGACGACGGCTTTACGTGCTCTCTTAGGTACGGAGGGGTCTCGATGTATTAAAAATGGTCACACATCCACACTGACCGCGGCTAGCGCAGCTTAACCTTGCAGGTCGAATGATCAGCTTAGTTATTACTTAGCCACGAGCCCCTCAGGAGCCCTTTTAGATCTTACGCAGGATATACCCCACGACATAACAATACTAGTGTGGGGACAGGGATACAGTAATAGTTAGTAAGCAAATTAGCTTTAAGTGAAATTGTTACTTGTTTTAATATTGTACTTGAAGTGTTTCAATAAATTATTTATTTATATTTATTATATGAATTACGTATCAAATGCGTCTCCGACTAAGATAAATGCTATCAGATGGACATACATAAGTTTTATTCAGGAGAAATGTCGCATAAATACCAGTGAACGTAGCTTTTAAATGTATCAACCCTCTATCGTGTATTCATGCAATATTATCAACATAGCATGAAATACCAGTTCAAAAGCTATCAAATTATATTCCTCCTACATTTTACGCGAGTGTCTACGTGTCTAGAGCTAGCAATTGGAGAGTTCAAGCCAACATTTTACGAGGAACATTATCAAGCAAACAAGTGTGTAGGCACAGTGTATCTGACACATTTCAGCTTTCTAGCCGAACCACTCGGACTTGACAAACTTGACCATAGAGTTTGATATCGCGGGATTTCTATACTCATAAAACTAGAAACATAATTAATTCATGTAGATTAATTATACGAATAACGTATAGTTAGTTACGGAAGTACGAAAAGCAAAGGATAATTTTATCTTTTACATAATGATTGTCTTGTAAAAAGTTGCAATAAACTATGATCGTGATTTTGATGATTTTGCCAAAAAAAAAAATAGTTTGATATTAAAGTACAGAATTATCATTCTAGCCTTTTCCCAGCTATGTCCAGGTCGTCTTCCGATTGTAACCAGTGCGGTGGAATGTCTAAAAGCTAGTGACACGATATATGTATTTTATTGGAACGAAGTTCCTTATCGCGCTTTGTGAAAGGGGGCTAGACGGAAAAAATTCTTACGAAAAGTTGTCACGACAGTTTTTTCGAAATTCAAATATTGTTGACAAGCATTCAAATATTATTGAGTGAATGACAATATTTGAATTTCGCGCGTTGTGAATTGTTGAGTGTATACAGGTTTTTTTATTTTTAATTATTAAATTTTAATGAAAGGAACTTCGGTCCATCCGGGTGTCTCAAGTTTTTTTAATATAAGATTATTGTTTTATAAATTATATACTGAAAATCCCTAGAATCATGACTCGAGCCGTTACGTATTATTATTATATTATACTATATTTTTAATTATAGAAAACCAAATATATTTTTTTTAATTCAGCATTAAAATTAATAATTATATTGACAACCCAGTGTTGAGTGACACAATGACTGACAGACTTGATAGATAAAACTGTTAAAAATCTAAATTCCGAAATCATCTTTCTCTGTCTACGTCACCGAATGACGATTTTGACAATAAAGTGAATAGATCCCAAAACCCCAATCGTGCATCCTTTAAATAAACCGTGAACAAAATCATTCGGCTCAACTCAAACCCAAAAAATCCGGTTTTCGAACATTGAATCCAAAAAGACAAAATGGAAGGGTGGTTACTTGACTAACAGGTCTAAAAGCCAGCAATTAACCGAACGTTTGAGTTGAAAGGTCTAATTGACAAATACAATACCGACTGGAGAATGTTCGTGTCAATTTACCCCATCTCACTCCCTTTCAGGCTGTTCCGACAGACTTGGGCGATTAATTACGTCATACGTGCTAATTAGGAAGGTCCTACAATTGTCTCTTTGTTTATGGCGATTGAAATTTATAGGAATGCGTTTACTTGGAGATATATGGAGGGTTTATTGTACGAAGTCGTTAACGAACTTAAGCAAATAAAGACGGTTCCATGTTTACGGCAACGGATTCGCTCAGCAATTTATTTTATTTAGATTTTATCGCCATTATTGCTGGTGTATTTCAGCCTTTATTTTCTAATTTAAAGCTTTGGCTATATTAATTCTTATTTTAAAAATAACAACTGAATCCACATGTCTAGAAATAGCATCAAAGAAAGACAATGGTAATAAAAACGTTATTGTAGATAGCGATACAGATAAAACGCCTACTTCACACGTAAACAAACCTTGTGGAGTTCAATCACAACACTTGAAACAAAGGCTTTATTCACGCGTGTATTTGCACAAGCACACCAAGCTCTAGACGATTCCTGATAACTATGTATTAGTATTAAGACTAACGTAGCTCACAATCACAAGTGCAATGCACTGAATACACGAATAGGTGCATTAAACACCGTTGCTATAGCAACACTGTATACGTTTTTCCCTCCAAAATGAACGCATGCGCGTCACTATAACCCTGCGAGTGCCGCCGTAAGATTATTAAAGAAAATGAGACTCTAACACGTGGAAATTAAGTTGGTAGTTAGAGTAAGTTCAAATTGGTTGGGGGTCGCGTGTCTTGCCCCACGCAATCTTATTCCTTTCGAATGATAGCCCGCAGTAGCAATTTTCCTATTATTATTAAAATATGTGTAGGTATGTAGGGGTGACTGCGCGCGGAAATATTGCTCATTTTGTACTTGCGTAAGATGGCTTGTATCAATTTCACTACCGGTGTTTAAAGTGCGCTGTGCAGACTACCGTAATGATGACTTTGTCCATAAGATAATAACTTACACTTACAACTAGTACGTACAAAGTGTATTCCAATAGGGTTGTCAGAATACTCGGAATAACAAAATATGTCTCTATCAGCATGTTTTTAAGTGTTTATGGTCCTTCAAAGACATCATATGCGTAGTACTCACAACCGGGCGGCGTGTGTATATGGTGAGATTTAAGAATTTAAAAGAATTGTAGCAAGCGGCGTCCTGTAGTTTTTGCCTACTCCTATAGGAAAAGAAGTCATGAATTAGTGTACATATGTAAGGAGTTTTAATTTTTTTTTATAGTACAGAGGCGAGCACATCGAGCTACTCCTATACATCAAATTTATTTGATAGATTTTTAACATTAAAACAAAATAATAAGGTTACTGTTCAATTGGGAAAAATTGACAGTTTTGGATAGCTTAATCTACTGGCAACTCAGTAATTTTGTACTTCAAAGAAATTTGTTTGACATTTCAACTTTAATCTTCTTAAAATATTTGCATTCAAATATCGTTGCAACCCCTTGCTTCGGTGAATAACAGATAAAAAGTTAAGCTTTTTCTTTACATTTTAATATAAAGAAGGGAGCGAAACTTAATATCGTTCCTGACATTATTCTAATGACTGATTTTATCTTTTAAATTATCATAGGGTTCGAACTTGCAACCCGTGAACTAGCAAGTAACTTGAATAGGTGTCTCATGTATGCTATTGAATGAAAAAGGTTTTATATTTTTCCATTTGTCTTACCGGTATGCGCATAGTTTGCATTCGATAGGTAAGATTGTGATCATTGCAGTTGTAATCTTAGTCACAGCCTACTGTCTCTTAAAAGGTATTGTTTGAATGTTTTATTAAAACAATTACATATTTCATAATGCAACAGAAGAAACGAACTGCCTCATCAACCATCGCCTTTTTTGTACACAGAAGTTCTTTTAAAATGAAAGTAAACTATAATTCGCTATAGAATCACAAATACATATAAAGTTGGTAATATACGAACTTAAAATTCGACATAATTGTGTGCCTTATACGGTACAAGTGTGCCACAAAAAGTACTTTAAATCCCTGTAAGGAAGATGTGAGATCAAAGTTTCGTTCGCCCGTATTTATTGTAGCATGTAATATTTAATTAATTACGGGGACAACCCTAATCATGGAGGCTTGCCAATATAATTTCAAAGCACGTCTACGAGTATGTAGGTAGTGAAGCTACCTACGTATTATTACTAATTCACAAGGTAATTAACACCAATAATATCTTTTTGTAAAGTTCCATTTCCATCACGCCTGTATTCCCCGAAGGGTTAGGCAGACTTCGTCAGTATGTTAAGAGCCAATGCGGAGGTCGAGATCCAAATTCCTAGCTGTCACTGAGAATTTCATACAAAACCCAATGACACTAGGGCCTACTATTATAGTCGCGCTAACGACCACTAGACCAACAAAAATGCGTAGGGTTATATTTTAATTCAGAACAGGCGGTCAAAGAACAAAGAAATAATCAATGTCAATAAATTGAAGAGAATTAATTTCGTATGCAAGTCACAGGTAATTATCGCTGGCTCGTATCGTAGGTGCACATTAATGAGGGTCTCGGGGACCACCCTAGAGGATACGTGGGGCGAATGACACCGCGGCAGACGAAGGGTTGGACACAAAATTACAATGGAAAAAAGTAATGTTTATCTTTGACTGTGGATTTTGTGACATTTGAACTTTTACGTTGCTTGCACCGTGTTTTAAAACCGGTTTACTGGAACTGTGTTTCTGTATTACGTGACATTTTGTGAAGTGACTAGGATCCGAAACCTGGATTGTTGCGACCACAACATAGTATATTTAGACTCATCAGATTGATGGTTATTGCCGTGAAATCACTGTTTGTGAAACCTATGACATCCGTCCATCCATTGTCGTTTAATAAATAAGTATAATACATAAGACAACGACAAAAAATCTTGAAATTTAGACTTCGGACTGCCATTTTGTTTCGGCAGTGTAACCATATTTTTTCAATTTATTTAAGCAATTTTACACAAACTCGTTAAAGAAATCGAATCACAATTTCAGCGTTACAATGTCGAAACTTAATTTATCGCGAAGAAAGTTATTTAATGATCCTATTTAAGATTTTTACGCGTTGAATGCTGGTAATATAATTGGCCTGTACAGGAGAAAATATTCGTTTAATGAACAAGCATCCTTATAAAGCGGTGAAACTGTCGAAATTAAAATAAAATTCCGTCACAATTATAATTATGTATAATATAATTTTATATCATAATATATACTATCCCTATAAATGCAAAAGGAGCTCTGTCTGACTGTTTGGTACAATTTCACGCCTAAGCCGCTGAATCGATTTTGATAAAATTTGATACAGAGATAGATTAGACCTTGGAGAAGGACATGGGCTACAAAAGCTATCAAAAATCTCTTTGCAATGCATGCATGACCCACCTTTTACCGTGTTCAGACCTGTGATGAGAGAACAAGACTCCAACTTACACTTACCGTAAGTCGCACTGGAAATTATTAAAATTTACAATGGTTCTTACATTGACAGTAACACAGCAAAGGACGCATGGATTTCGCCCAGTGAAAACGATGATCGTACGGATAAGAGCTGTCGTCGGTGCGACAAAGTGGCTGCATGTCACACGGCGAATATTAACAGCTCTATACGCGTGACAGATGTCAAGATACGCGTGACCTCTGGCGGCGAACGCTTTGCAACGCGCATGTGCCGCCGAGATAATAGGTACAATACTCATATTATAGTCTATGGTTTTAAAATGAAACTTGGCCCACATTACCATAAAACATAAAGTTTACTTTTGTCACGAGGCTTGCTACTATTATAATTTCATAACGCGCGTATTCCCTTACATTATAATAGAGCGGCACACACATACTGGAATCAGATTATGAATTTTCATTTGACAGCCAACAGCAATGCGATTGGTATTAATTCCTCTTCCTTAGACGTTTGCATGTGCCGGGAATCACGAGACTACAGATCAATCTGAATTTTTAAGATATATTATGTTATGAATTTTAAATTATGAATCATTAATGTATGAGGCCAGGCTTAAGGTCTATATTCTCTCGAATACTGGAGATCTTTTGAGACAAAAAGTAGCTTAATTATGCAATTCTCCAGAATGAAATCTCCTTGCCAAATGTTATCGAAATCTATACAGCGGTTTAGTCATGAAAAGGAGACAGACAGAATTACTTTCGCATTTAAATATTAGTATAGATTTAGTCTTAAGTTTCTAAATTGAGACTTGAGGTAAAATGTACCTCAATTCTCTACCTTTCTCATAAGGTTTTCTTCTACGATGGTGTTAATTTTCTGGTGCCTATAACACAGTTCATATTACACACACACACACATAGTCCATACAGAGGTGTGTCAGTAGGCGTTAAGCAGGAGGGATTCTGGGGATATTTCTGGGTAGGAATCCCAAAGGCCTTTGAAGGTTTCCCCCCATAAACAATTAAAAGGCACCACTATCACCACTCTATTTTACTATTAATCAAATGCTTGTTTGTCTACAAAAGGTAAAGCATCATGTGTTAAATTAAATAATATTTATAGCGTTGGGTAGGCTATTGGGGTGGTCTGAAAACACTGCATCGGCATGCAGTGTTTTCAGACCCCGAACCCGGCGGTTCACAAGTAATTTATTGTCTTGAAATAAACATACATGAAGTGAAACAAGGCGAATGCTTGATTGAACTAACTAACTAACACAAACTCTTAGGCACAAGCGCGGGAAAACACGGGGACCGTGGCACCGCGCTGTGCGTCAGTTTCTCTACTCTACTCAACTATTGCGCGCGCAGCGGCGCGTAGTAAGTACTCCCGCGCACTCTAACGGGCGACAAGGGAAACATACTAACCGGGGTTGCCTACTATAATATAATAATGGCCACACGCTATATATTTGATTTGATTTAAAATAGATTTTTATGACTTTCAATTTGTTACGTGATGGTAATTAAAAAACAGACTTTAATTAAGAATACTTCAGTCGCAAATCATTTTTTTAACTGTGTTTAATTAATTACAAGCTTTAGACTTAATGCGCGAGAGGACCACTTAAGACTCACAGAATTACTAAGAATGTTGGAAAATACAGCCTGGTAGCCTTACAGGATTTACTGACGTTAAGTACAGGATATAATTAACTATCACTAGAATAAAAAAGAATTGCAATAGCCAAACAAACATTTAACAGGAAAAAACATTTATTTACAGCCAAAATAAAAAACGGTATCAAAAAACGAATGATAAAGACCTATATCTGGAGCATAGCATTGTATGGCTGTGAAACTTGGACTATGACTCAAAGGGACAGAGAAAGGCTAGAGGCATTTGAAATGTGGTGCTGGAGGAGGATGGAGAAGATCAGTTGGACGGAAATGAAAACAAACGAGGAAGTCTTAAGAATTGTAGATGAGAAAAGACAGTTATTAAGAACCATAGAGAATAGGAGAGGAAAGATGTTTGGCCACTTGCTGCGACACGACGACTACTTCAAAACTATACTAGAAGGTAAAATTGAAGGAAAACGAGGAAGGGGAAGACCTAGACGAAGTTTTGTGGAGTTCAAGTGAAGGAAAGGGTGGGGATCGTGTCGTATCAAGAGGTAAAACGGAAAGCTGAAGATAGAGAACAGTGGCGATTGCTCCACCGACAAGAGCTGAGCTCTTAAATTGAAGAAGAAGAAGAATAAAAAAATACAAGGAGCTTATTTCTATCACGATTTACAAGAAACGGATGTACAGACGCCAGCAGGTCAAGCTATAAAAAGCAAATGTTCCCAATTGAATATAAACTTTATAATTTTGTATTAAGGTTGAAATCAATCAAAAAAATTTGACAGATTGTGGTAGCTTGATGTGCGGGCCTCTGTACCTACATAAAAACGGATATCAATCTAACGCAACACTGCCATTATTCCGAAGAACATAATATATTTTGTGGCTGTGCTTAATAAATTACTTGGTATATCATTCATCCCCAGGTCGAGCAGTGTTATTGGGTTTTTCTATGAAATTCTCAGTAGCAGCTCGGAGCCTGGAGTTGTACCCGGTTAATGGCAATAGGCTCGCCCCCTATTACATGGGACCTAAACATACCGGCGAAATGTACATTAGTAGTATTAGTACACCTGTGCCTAACCCTTCGGGGAATCCAGGCGTGATGGTATGTTATGTTTATCATTATTATTATTATATCATTACGTCAGTATCCCCGGAAGTATGACGTGCCACAAACAAAACACTTCTGGTGTTTTGTTTTAAAACCACGTTTCGCAGATATATGTTCCAGGTCCCGTGGAAAGGAAGCCTATTCCAATTAACCGGGAATTCTAATCTCCAAACCGCTACTGAGAATTTCATGGCAATCACCAATTAAACGGCTCGACCTGGGAATTAAACCCAAAACCTCATTCCAATGAGGTAGTTAATCCAAAGACCAATTTGGTGCTTTTCGGGATTTAAAGAATTTAGTTTTTAACTCATTTACTTTCTGTTAATTTGTGTTATTCTTTGACAGTGCCTTTATCTGTCTCGGGACAAACGAAAATTACTGAACGAAATTTGATACGGTTTTCACCATCATTTAGATAATTTCTTCCGGAAGGTTTCTCTATTATAATAAATACATGTTATTAGTGTATATTGCACTCGCACGAAGCAGGGGCATAATAACTAGTACATAATATTTATTAATGTAATAAAATAATAATAATAATATTTATTTGCAGTAAAATGTGGTAGGTACAGACGCCCGCAGGTCAAGCTATACAAAACTGTCAAAGTAGAAAATCAATCAAAGAAATTTGATAAATTGTGGTAGCTTGATGTGCTGGCTTCTGTAGGTCTAGGTCTAGGTGTCTAGGTGTTACAAACAATACTAGAGATCACATATCTTTGTCATATTATTGACATTCAAATAGTAGGTACATAAGTCGTTATAGCTAAGCGGTAGCTATCTGTTTGTTCCTTTTAATAAAACCAAACTTCCTGCTCGAAATAAATAACTGACGTAATACTTGCAAAAAAAAACAACAATAGCAATTACAAGGTCACTGTGTTAATCATCATTAGCCATAATTGAGTGTATCGTACGGCTAATTGAAATGATATATGGCCATATAATGTTACACCTGGGAGGAAGAACAATTACTATGTAAATACCTTGAACATGTGTCTGTGAGGTGTCTGCTACGTCACGCTTCATTACTTATTTAAATGTACGGAACCGTCACACGTGTGAGCCTTGATAGTTGAAGGGTTACACAAATACTGTCTTTGGCATTTTTTTAAAAGTAAGTACGGATTGTTCTCATGGTTCTGCCACCCGAGGAGGTGGAAGGGTTTGTCGTACTCGTACCGACTAAAAACCGACTTGCTATATAAACGTGACCGTGGGATCAGTGAAATTCGCCACGACACTGTCTTTGGGCTAAACCTGGTCAGAACCAACCACTTTTGTATGGGACATGAACATGTTCACTTCCGTAAAGGACATCAACGATAAGGATGCTCAGGCGCACGTTGTTGTCCAATAGAGCAAATTGGCATCATAACTCTATTTTAATTTACATTTTTTTTAAAAACCGAGGAACTGTGAATCTCCTCTTTTTTGTAGTTGGTTAAAAAGAAGGACCTTCAATTTCTTGCTTTCCTTTGCGTACCAGTGAAATGTTTCGGCATAATCATAATTGAACTCATCCATCCAGCCATCATAAAAAGGAGAATGATTTCTATACATTCCGAGTTCATTCCAAAAAACATTTTTATGACTAAGAACAACCGGAGTATCGTCTGTAGCAGAACACAGAATTGTTAAAATTTACAACTTGTTGAACAGACTTAACTGGAAACAATGGTTTTCTATGATTCGAAATGATGGAAAGTGATGGAATTCCTCAAGTACAACGAAAATGAAACCTAAGAACAAAGAAACTACACTGACGTTTTATTAGCCACAAAGTAAACGATCTGTTCCTGGTGATTTGAGTGTACGCAGAAACATCGGCGTCTGCGCAGCGTTCAAAATCTCAGTTCACAATCTAAATTACCGTCTTTTGTTGCAAGACTTTTATTATCACTATCAATATCAAGTAATCACGTTATAGTTTATGAAGCCAGAACAAAGATGTAACTATTGGAAATAGAGTTCAAAGATTCCAAGTCATTACATAAAATATTGTGATATTTAGCAAAGCGCATTGCTTGTTTACAATTTTATTACCACGACCGTTGCACGACGTATATACGTAATCTGCCATATTTCACTGATATTAATGTCACTTGGTTACTTAATAAGCCCTATTTGTTGACCCATTCGCCAACATAAAGTCAGTTTCACTTCACTTAACGGCGCATAAATAATAACAACACTACAGTAAATTAGGCGACTTAATTAAATGTTAAGGCTAGCTGTTAATTGGCTTGAATTAATGATGGGTCGTTTAAATGCGACGGTAATACTGACGGGCATAAAGGCGACGCATTCAAGTGTGAAAATTGTCGTTGTAAACTTGAAAGATTGTATCGATAACAACGGATGACGTTGAAGATTCTCACATACCGAAAACCGGGCTAACCTAAATACGAGCTTTCTCTGGAGATAAAATTTTTACATCGTACGCTATAAAAGGACTAAGAATATGTGAAATTGGGCAACTTTCTTGACGTGTGGAAACCTCGCTGACAGCGAAATGCACACGTAGCGAACATAAAGTGGTAAAAGCTAGATTAGGTTTATGATTGCAGCTGAGGCGTGGAATCGAACGCCTTTCTCTTGCACTAACAAATGAGCCGGGATGCGAGCGTGATTTATTTATTCAAATCCGATGGCCGGTGATGCCGGTCACGTCTGCAGTTCGTTTGTAGTCTGGGCACGAATTGTATAGGTGTCGCTGATTTGTGATGATACGAGCACCAGTTAACGTGTTTCGAATAATTGCCATAACTTCCGCGTTAATCATTTGTTATGGCAAGCTTTCTTTTATTAATGGAGACCCAGCATGGTCTCCTTGAACGAGTTGTGAGAACTTTTCTGGTCTTTGATTTTATGAGGGGATATCTTTCTTCCTATTCATGAATGTATGCAGTCTCCTGATAGAAGTGGTAAAGAAACTATTTGAGATCTGACACGACGTTACCGCACCTTAATTTGATCATCTCAAGGTAAGTCGTTTCGGTTGTCTCAAAAAAAGCTACCGAAAAAATTATGTCAAGGATAGTGAGCAATATTTTGCACAATTTAAGGATTACTGATCACAGATCCGTTCACTCATTCAGAAGACCTATTCGTAGTTTGGAACACTGATGAGGAAGTCTATAGAAATGTACAGTGCTTCCGTTTTGCCGTAACTACCGAAACGGTAAGATGAAAGACGCCAGCAGGCAGATTCCATATTAGGTCCATTCAGTAGACCGAATAGAGAGAAGTTATTTTACGACGCCGCTATACAAATACAAAAGCAATCATGGTGTCATAATAAATGATTACAGACCGCCAACATGGGGAGGCCACAACACCACAAACGCAAAGGTATTTGATGAGTGTTGCGTTGCCAATGATTGCTAAAGTTCAGTCACGAGCGAAGATAATTTGCAAGTTTTGGCATTTGCACTAACCCCAAACAAGCTAACAATAACAATATGCACGCAGAACAAAAACTTTGTTATTATAAACAGTTATTACTCAGCCGAGGTGAGGGGAGTGACCCCGCATCCTTTAATGTTGAGAGAAAAATACGGTACCTCTTTGTTCTTATTTTAAAACAAAGAAATGTGTGTTAGGGTTATGTTTGTCCTGAGGTGCAGGATATTTTAAAGGAAAACATTTTTAGTTTTGAGTGTTGATTAAGATTCTTGTAAGAAGCAGTTGATTCCAGGATATTTAAATCCTACAAAGAAAAGATTACTTTATTGGGGCAGAAATATACATTCGGATCTGTTGATCCTCAAGTTACAAAGCACATATATAGAGAAATCAACATTTTGTCTGACTCATGAATCTAGTACCTTATCTAGTGGATCGTATGCCTGTTTGTCATCTTATTACAAAAAAAAGTAATCGATTGAGAAACATAAAACGTGGATTCGTTTCTCAATCGATTACTTTTTTTTTGACAAATCGTTATCGTTCGCTTGACAGTAAGCGGCAACACCAGTGGTGTCACTTTATCGCATTATCATCTTGAGACCTCAGTTGTTACGTCTCATATACCCAATAATTTGCTATCATTATTGTGTTGCGGTTTGAAGGACAATAATATTGTATGTTGACAAAGGAACACAATAATGTTAGAAAAATATTGCTTGTCGGCAGAATATAACGCAAGTACCAGCACAGACGAACTCCAGCAGCTACCTATGGACCTTTATATCATCTGGGAAGAAGTCCTGATGGTACCCGTCTAGAGAAACAATTGAACTATCACACTGGTAGGCCTAGATTCGATAATGAATTAAACTATTTATTTTATTTATTTATTTATATACACTTTATTGTCTACCAAGTAACTAAATAATATACAGGCACATACATTTTGTATTTGAAGACATACAATGGGCGGCCTTATCGCTATCTGCGATTTCTTCCAGTCAACCTTTGGATGGACACAACTACTACATAAATAGTTACCCAAAAAACTAATTAACTTTATAATTAGTTAATAAATAATAAAATTACTCAGTCCTTCATTACATTGCGTGTCGATTTAATGCTAATACTAACAGTATGATTTTTTTTTAGCTAAAAAAACTTTTTAAATATTTGAACAGTTACCCTCAAACTAGATGTTTGTATCTCGCGGAGTAGAGAATGATTACCAGAGAATTATGCTAGTGAATGGATAAAAATATGTCAGCGAAACTGAATTTAATTTTGTGATATAATTTTCTATAGGTCAAACATGCTTTAAAATTATAACATCTACAAAATTTTCTATTCATAGATAAGCCATGCTTTGTTCTCGCACTGAGCTTAACAGACGAGGGCACATAAATTAGAATAGCAAATGGACACAGTTCAATTACGCATCGGTAACAATACTCCTTTGAGAGATAATCCCTACACAAATACGGCATTACGTGATTAGCACATTACAAAGGGTTCCTGCCCCTAGCGTTATGTTACTGGAAAAGGGTTGTTTGTACATTGGAAGCATTATTAATTGATGTAGTTACGTATGCTAATGCTATACACGGTTTGCTTTTTGTTACCTAATCAGTCATGCAGTTTATTAGTGCTCATTTGAATATTGGGCACCAGAAAAGATCCAGAGTAGAGAGAACTATGCGTCCCGTTAAGGCCCCCGTGACAAAATTTTGTCGGCATTACTTCTACTTCTAGTCAGTTTGTTCCGTTTGACACGAGATATTACGGGCCGGCAAAAATATTACGTGTTAAGAAAAATAATCGTGTGATATTGTTATAATCAACGTTATCTAAATACCGATAAGTAATAAAATTGTGTGATGCTCAAACAAGTCAAACTCTGAAGTCTGCCAGTAAGTATTGTTTGATCATACAAAAAAAAAACAAGATTGCTTACATCCTCCTAGTTAAAAAAAATATTCTTTCTCGGAAACGATATAAAGAGCTTTAATTAAGTTTGACTTTACAATCATCCAGCGCTAGTAATTGCGTTAGTCTCGCGTTCGGAGCTTATCGGATAGTTTCGGCGCAAGTCGGGCGGCGAGCGCGGGAGTTGCGACTTGCGCGGGCGCACCGTTATCGTAATAACCAGCTGACTCGCGAAACAATTATCCAGCTGGTGTTGCGCCAACGGGATATCTAGTGCGTGAGACGGCGACCATGGGATGGTGGCGTGTTTTGTATGGAAATGCGACGGACGGATAACGTTTTGTAATTTTTACGCTTGCGAGCATCCGTTCCTACTAATGCAACTCCCAGAACATAAAGGCGGCTTTTTCGCTGTCTAATTGGCGTACGTAATTGTTGTACACGTTTGTTGTATTGCTAGACACAGTACAATGGAAGTAATTTGAATACACGGCCGCTCTGATACGTGCAGCTGAAATTCTTTTATTTGTTTTAAAATTTTGTCTAACCTTAGGATCGCGATATTGGCCAGGAGATACGGAGTTTAGACGGTAGTTGACCGTATTCAATAATCGGTGTAACAAGTCGGTGTCACTGCACTGGACCCTGACCGTGTGACGTCAGGGTAACTTAAACCTCATATCCTAAGTAACTTCACTAGCCAATTTGACTTTTAGTGTACATTTCATATTATAGGGAGGGGTTCGTGGCAAAGTAATAATTAAGCTGATCAACCGATCTGCAAGGTTAAGGTGCGCTAGTCGCGGTCAGTCTGTGGATAGGTGACCTTTCTTAGCACATCGAGACCCCTCCGTGCCTCGGAGAACACGTAAAGCCGTTGGGCCCGGTTGTCATACGAACACCTATGACAGTCGTTAGTGGTAGTCAGAAGCCGAAAAAGCCTGACATGCATTCTTCCCTCAGGGGTATCAGTATTACTCAGAAATTGGGTTGTGAAGGTCAGATGGCAGTCGCTTCGTGTAAAAAACTGATATTCAGCCAGATCTGGTTAGACTGGAAGCCGACCGCAACATAGTTCTCGGAAGGCCCGGAGAAAGAAGAAAGACACTACAACGGAGAGCTAAGAGATGTGGTATCTAAAAGTATAAAGATATTTAAATGCATAGTTGCTGCATAGCTATTGTACGGAATCCTTAACCACAATTACAGTTTCATGCATGAAGGGTACTCCATTAGTGCAGCTGTCTGTACATAGTAGTTTATTTATTTCACCTTTCTCCCTTAACAACAAAACAAAGACGAAAATCCCATTGAGTCGTAACAAGTAACTAGATAGTAATCTCAATCGTTTGTGTTGGACGTCGATCAGCCAGCAATGTTATCAGATGGCCATGATGGTCGTTCTAATGAAGCTGTAAGGCGACCGCCCATTTAATGAGCTCATCATTAGCACGACTCGCGATCTGATTGCGATGACTCCGAACCTTTGGCTGGAGGAAATTGAGCGGATGAAAGCGAATGGAATAGTCAAGCGAATGAGAAATTGACTCATTATTTTAGTGGTCCGTTGTCTTTTGTGATTTGAACTTGTGATATCGGAATTAAAGTAGAAGAAAATGTTAAATAAGAAATAAACTAAATTAAGTAAACTGCATGATTAGCCCATCCTGACTGCTACGCTTGAGGTCCTGGGTTCGATTCCCAGGTCGAGCAAAATGTTATTGGGTTTTTCTGTAAAATTATCAGTAATACTTGCACTTTTATTCATCGAATTAATATGTCGATGGTTTCTAACATCTCCAAAGCTTGTTTTAGTTTGATGCTTATTGGGATATTTTAATATGTTCGGTTCCTCTGCCAATTAAGACCATCTGGTACCGTTTTATTTAGACTAAAACGGTCTATAAAACATTTATGTGAATATAGTTTTACCGTCATCGACATCTTAGCCTAGAAATTATATATTAACATCGTTACGACTAGTTTAATAGATACTGTTGCCAAGAGCTGCACAGATGTAAGGAACTCATAAAATTAAAACGAGATAAAACAGTAGATATAGACGAACGCGTCAATGCCTTATGTTAAGGGGAATGTTATTACTAATGATACGTAGCTGTTCTTAAAAAGTAAGAATATAGATTTTTGACTTTTACGCGAATATTATACATTGAAATAAAACTACTTTTTACGGATTTTATCGCGTATATTGATATTATTAATCCCGACGTTTCGGACCCTTTACAGCGTCCATGGTCACGGGTAGACTGACAGTCTACCCGTGTAATCTAAATCTGTAATCGTGTAGTCTAAATCCGTAAAAAGTAGTTTTATTTCAAGTAAGAATATAGATTAAATTCTCTTGAAATAACATACGATCACGCCTGTATTCACTGAAGGGTTAGGTAAATGTGTCCCGATGTACAGAGGCCAGCACATCAAGCTACCACAGTCTGTCAAATTTCTTTGATCGATTTTCAACTTTAATACAAAATAATAAGGTTCTTAATCAATTGAGAAAATTTGACAGTTTTGGATAATATATTGATTTCTGACATTTACGCGAATATTATACATTGAAATAAAACTACTTTTTACGGATTTTATCGCGTATATTGATATTATTAATCCCGACGTTTCGGACCCTTTACAGCGTCCATGGTCACGGGTAGGTACAGTCTACCCGTGACCATGGACGCTGTAAAGGGTCCGAAACGTCGGGATTAATAATATCAATATACGCGATAAAATCCGTAAAAAGTAGTTTTGGATAGCTTGACCTGCTGCCGTCTGTACACGAGTAATACGAGGTCCCATGTAATACGAAGCCGGGCACAAATCCAAACTCCGAGCTACTACCGAGAATTTCATAGAAATACCTATTAACACTGCTCACCTAGGAATCCCAGGACTGGATAAGGAAATACAAGTCTAGCTTATGACTACTAGGCTATAACAGTACAGGCGTATTCCCTGAAACAATGTTTTTTAATGTGAATGTAGGTAAAACATATTTATTTATTTCTTACTTATTTATACATATACATATAGGTACAGACGCCAGCAGGTCAAGCTCTCCAAAAACTGACAAATTTTCCCAATTGAACATGAACCTTACTATTTTGTATTAAAACTGAAAATCAATCAAAGAAATTTGACAGATTGGGGTAGCTTGATGTGCTGACCTCTGTACTTTATTGTACACCGATATAAAAACACAGTATTTATTAAGACACAACTTTATTTAAAACATACAATGGGCGGCCTTATCGCGAACAGCGATTTCCTCCAGGCAAACATACGATGTTATTAAAATTCTCTTTCTTTTAACACGTCCTCTAAGGAGATAATATTAAACATTTCACTGTAAGAAAGCGCAGTAAATCTCGGCACAAGATGTCATCACGGATTGAGAAATGACGTCATAATAATGTTGTTATCGTTCGAACGATCCTCCAACAATAAGACGGGGCGGCCCACGCCACTATAACTCCACCACCCCCGTAACACGACGCTGCAGTAAATACGTCAAAGCCTTCAACTTTAGACCACAGATTAAATATGGTTAGACTTAATAAGGCGCATACGTAAAATCGATTCTGTATCTCCGTTGCTCTCTCGGCGCAACAACTGTGTCTCGTCCAAACAAGTATCATTCTAAATTTAAATCCTTAAATGAGTGAATTATTATGAATTTTTGCTGCTCGATGACATCACTTTCACAAAGATGAATATTATGTTTCTTAAAATGATATCACCAATACACAAGCGATCTCACCCACACTGCCCACGCCGTATTAATATAGGGTGAGTCATCAGGAACTCGAAACATTAAATGCACTCGTACCAAATATTGCATTCATATTTGGAACGAATTAATCTAGAAACGACAAATTTTACTGCATTGTTCCACATTTAAATAATTAGTAGTTGAAGCATATCATTCTGGGTTAAATTTAAAAGAAAACAATAAGTATCCATCCACTGCTAATAAAATTTCACTGACACTAAATAATATAACTACATAACCACAACGACGTTAAAAATAAATAGATGGATGTAGACTTTTTTATTTTCAAAGTAAATGACGTGCCTCATTTTGACATATTTGACAGATGTCAACTGAGACGACAAATTATTTTTTGAATTGGCATGTTTTTGAGTCTTTTTTTATAATCCATATATTATTGCCTATAAATAGTACTTAAATTCTCATAAGATATGTTATCAGCACTACAATTACAGTGAGAACCGTTACGAGTAAACTCAATCGAGAAACTTAAATTAAATGCCACCAAAAGACAAAACATCGCGTTTTACAGCTTACTATTCCAGATCATAAACTTGAAAAAGGCCACCAAGAAGATTACTGAATTGGAATTTGTTTAAGTATGCTTTGATAACACTTCCAGTCTCACTATTATATCCGTTGCATGCTTCAATAAGTCGAACCAAGAATAGGGGTGCTCCCCTCGCAAGAGCGGTTTTTCCTTACTGACAACACCCCTGAATTTCGAAGATAAATGTTAATTTATAAAAGTAAATTCACTCTAGGGGATGACGTTCATTTATTATCCACTACGCTGACACTAATTATTATTTTATAAAATATGTTAATTAATAAAAGCCATCACAGAACTTTTATTACGGCAGACGAACACGCTAGTGATCAAACACAGACGTTTAACTGATCTTTTGTAAAAAAAATCAATTAAGTTAAATCAAACATGAATAAAATACGTTTGATATGAAAACTATTAAAAATTTATAGGCAAATTAACTATTTACTGTCGTAAAGATTCCCTCATCCAAGAGGAAAACTGTAAACTATAATTATTTTGATTTTTAATTACGCAGGAACGTACATAGATTTATAATAATTGTGGGCTTAAAGCCAAGGGATAAATAGGTACTTGGTATATAGTAATAAAATTATTTGAATCCATGACTTAAATGAATTAAATAATATTTTATGATATGAAAATTGGTTAGAATAGTATCGTAAGAGAAGATAAGTACACCACTCATAAAACAGTATATATAAATGTGGTATACATAAACACTCATGAATCAGTAACTATGAAACAGTTTGATTAAACTAATTATTATTGAAACGTTAATGTGGTGAAACTCTGGCCCCATGTTACAACAGGAAAACGTCTAGATTTGGGGGTTACAGACCAAATGATTATTAATTATAAAATACTATCATCAACATCAATTTACTGTCCCACTACTACAGGGCTCATTCAAAATGGTAGATTTCACATCCAAAAAATCTCTCAGGCATGCAGGTTGTTTTCTTTTACCGTTTTAGCGCGTGATAATGAATACTAATACGGATATGATTTCAAAAATTCAGAGGTGCGTAAGTTGAATTCGAACTTACGACGCATAACTTTGCAGTCCAATTGTCATATTACCGAGTTATGTTGTTGTATTTCTTCTTCCCAGCTAAAAACACTAGGAGGCGGTGAATGGCTGTCTTAAATGTAAAAATGACGTTAAAAAAGTACTACCGCCTCTTAGACATTATCACTGTTATCTATGATAAAATAACGCCATGTTTCATCAAGAGAAATCCGCCATTACATACGCTGCAGTGACTCAATCACGTTTCCCTGCGGTGGCCAACATACGCCCCACAGTATACCATATAGTAGGTACATAGAGAGCCAATCTCCCATGTTGCGGTCGACACCACCATGAGCAATCAAGAAGTGTACTCTGATGTAATAGAAAGTAAAATTAACCGCAACATCATTCTCGGTTTCTGAATTATTAGTACTGTTGGATGTCTTCGTTGAGGTTGATGCTTTCGGTGTACCATGCACATCGCAACTGTTGAACAGAGACCGAAAAATCATTTCTCGTTCTCGGGGATCGGCTTCCAGTCTAAAAAGATGCGGTAGAATATCAGTATTTTACACGAAGCGACTGCCTTCTGCTTCTGAGTGATACTCTGAGGATAGACTGGCTTTCAGGCAAGTAGTTGTACTTGCCTGACAGTCAGTTGCAATGAATGTTACAATATTAAGTGTTTTTTCAAATAAAGGAAGAGAGATCTGCCTGAATCTGCACAATAAATGTCCCCATTCCATCAACGAAAATATATATTTGACCAAAGTTTTCTTCAAATAATATTGCTCGATTAATTACTTGCGCAATGAGTTTACGATTTATCATCTTGCAATTTGTAAACCGAAATAGCGGTGCCTTTAGTGCGAACATGCAACCACCTGGAACCCGACGACCTTAAGCTGGTCCTTTTGCGAAACTTACCACAATTTCAACATGGTATGACGCCGATACTGTTTTTTGCCAAAAATTGTTTAGTCGTTTAAGAACCAATGATAGCCCAGTGAAAGGATCAAAGGTCGCGAGCTTGAATCCAAGGCACGCACCTCTGACTTTTATTAATAATTAATTCATTATTATTATAACTTGCTTAAACGGTGATGGAAAACAATCGTTAGGAAACCTGCATGGCTGAGAGTTTTCTTGACAGCGTGTGAAGTTACAACTATAGCCCTTCTGAGAGGAATCCGTATATAAACGCGTAAACCGTATATGTTAACCCGTATCCGTCTGGCAGTAAATGGGTTGATGATGATCACGCCAGAATCACCGAAGGGTTAAATAGACCTGTAGACGTACACCCACAGTACCCCTGTTTTAGCCCCTACATGGTCAGGCCGATAGGGGGTGAGCCTATTACCGCTAACCGGGGAAAATTCCTATCTAAACTACAACTGAGAACTTCATAAAAAAACCTAACAATACTGTTCAAATTTTTCTAAAATCAATTGTTTTTTCGAACCTGTTTTATTTTACGATTGAAGATTGAATATTAAGATAGAAACGCAACCCTTAAAAATATCTCGTTCCCTCTTCAGCCGATCTTCAATGGTTTCAATGGTTACGTTTAGCAATCAAAGCGAACGCTATTCCTGGAGCTAATAGATAAATTAAACAGATAAGACGCAAGACGCCACCGGCAAATTGGCCCAATTAGGCTCGTTCGGGAGAAAACGACGATAGTGCCCTCTATCTCGGCCCAGCTTAGAATGGACTTTTAGGCGCGAATCGATCATGTTCGGAATTCGAATTTTCTGCACAAGGAGTTTTATGTCTTGCAGTTTTTTTTTTGTTTTTTGTAACTAAGTAGGTAAGTTAAGTAATTATGGTCGATTTACTTCTAAAATAAGAATAACTATCCTTTTTGGTAGCAAAAGAAAAATTCTGGGTGAAAATAGTTTTTATAATGGGACGTCGTCTGTTGATCTGTAAATTTTCAGTTAATAAAGTATGAATATTTATATCTTTTATAGTCAGCTCTTGCAACTGCAAATAAGAAAACTTAATGTGTTAATTATTTTACAATCTATAATTGTCTGAATATCTACCAAAATGATTCTGTTTGCTTAATTACTATCTTATGTGCACAAAGATGATTGATTTTTTGGTGGCCCAAAGTTGTATTTTGACGTTAGTAACCAACAAAGTGTTTCGTCATTACGCATTTTTTACTCATATGCGTAGATATATTGGTAGTAATAATATATGTACATAATACCATCATGAATCATCATGTTCACGGTCAAGGTGAAACTGATTTTTCTCAGGGACTCATTTACTTATTTGATTTACATATTATCCTTTCTTCCTCAACACGTGTGTAACATATTTTAAAAGTAAATAATTCCATCGTTCTCGTGAAATTTGTTTGTTTAACGAAGGTTTTTTTACAAAGGTCCCCCAATACTTAGAATGAAAATTAATCAGTGCCTTTGTGACGTCATAAAGGCGGGCCGATCCGTGAGTAAACTTGCGCCTGAGCAAAAAACACGAACATTTTTACGCTGACTTGAGCGACATGTAAGAGCAATTTACTGCTAACATACAAAATTATGTGTGGTCCATGTAAGGAGCAGTGGCGAATGGCGAACCGATTTTTAAACATTCGCGATTCGAATACATATTTATTGCTTACTTTCTGGACTTAATCGCGCATAAAATAATATTTTATTTAATTTGACGATTCAATGAATGTGTAACTTGATCGAGATAAATGTCTCGTGCCCAAGCAATGGCTAGAATCGAGAAAATATGACGACAAATCATGTCGCAAGAGGCACATTTGCCACATTGCTTTAAAGTCCAATTCAGATTATACCCTAAATTCTAAAACTCACATATCTGATAATACTGCCACAGTCTTGGCTTTGAGACCATGATTCTTTGACTTCATTTAGGTGTTTCTTCTCAGATGTCGTCCCATAGAAAATGAAAATATTGCCCATCTAGTATAAATATAGAAAATAGTATAAAAAAATATTATCATAATTTGTCGATAAAAGTAATAATTGCAACTTAATTGGGAATATCTACCATATACCGAAACAAAAAGCTCATGGCCTGAAGTCGATGAATTCTTAATCTCTTATAAATTGTACCAAACGCAACCGGTTTGCGGAATATCAGCAACAACGTTAAATTGAGGAAGCCCTAATAACTTAAGCGCTCCATATTCCGTGTCTTTTGAGCGCGCACAGATAAATATACCAACAGTATATCGTTTTTTTTTTTAGGTTGTTTAGCAAACAGAACCAGGAAAATATATTTATAAATGTTTAAGGTGTCGTTTGAAAATAAGTGATGGTTTGAAGTTTTTTGAAAATAATCTGGACTACAAGTGTGGCGCAGTGATTAAGGTGGCCACCACGCCACTACTGTTGTGCATGGTGGCCGTGGGTTTTATTCCCACCCGAGACAAATCTTTGTGTGATTCACATATGTTTCGTAGCTGGGTGTACTTTGGGACCGTTAGTTGTACCTATATTTGTAGTCTCCCGCGGCACAAAGCTTGTTCCCTAGTATTAGCTGTGTTTTTAATAGAAACCCTCATTTAACCTTCATTGCCCTACATTGTAACACTGACATAATTGTTACTGTTCTATGTCTGGACTTTAAAAGAGACTATGATTCTCTGAGTTTGTTTCGGTGTTTCAAGCTATTGAAGACACAGTAGTAGTAAAGACACGGGAACACTGTTGGAATTAGAACACAGAATTGAATAATTACGCAATGCGGAGGAGATGAACTCAAAAAAGTATATGCTTGTGCATACACAATCGACTCAAACCGTTTGAAATTCGTCAAATTAGTGAAATCGAAATCATGGATATCGTATGTGTGTATTTCGATTAAGGGCTGTCGCGAAGCTACACTCGGTTCGTGTATGTAGTCGATGTTTTTCTTGCAACTCACTCGCAAATTATCACCATTACACTACATCACTTTTATACTTCGTTTTAGTGCCAGATTCATACTTCACGTTTAATGCACACGTGTACCGATAAAGTTTTATGTATGTCACGAAGAACAAAAAAAGAATATGCAAGCATGTAAAGTGCTGTTCTGCAAGAGTTTTTATTACAAAAACGGATATTTGGCGTCACACAATCACGTTTGTATTTATTTAAAGCTTTGGCAGAGGTGCTTTTTAATGCGCTCACAATTTTTTTTTTGTCGGTTCCATGTAGTAGGGGACAAATTCAAAACTACAGAGAAATTCTTAGTAAAACCCAATAACAATCGACCCAGGACCACAGGCTCAGTAACCACGCTTGAGACTAGACCATTGGGGCAGTTTGGCGTAAAATTATTTCAACTTTAAAAATAAACAAGAATTCGCACCTAATTCCAAGATTCGCCGAAACCTATCGCCAATTCACTAATTGAATAAAAGATGTTAGTACATCACTATGTACAGAGGCCAGCACATCAAGCTACCCCAATCTGTCAAATTTCTTTGATAGATTTTCAACTTTAACACATAAAAATAAGGTTCATATTCAATTGGGAAAATTTTACAGTTTTTGGATAGCTTGATCTGCTGGCGTCTGTACTAACATGTCTTATAATATTTATGATGACCATGAGAAGCGTCACATGCAGCAGTAAAATATAAATTTTAAAATTGTCATATTATTATGAATGTGAGAATGCTGGTACCCATAACACAAGTTAAATCTTTCCTTGGGTACCAGAGTTCACACAAATACTATTAAGTATCTGATCCCATTGTTTTGCTGTTCATTTGTGATGTTTGTAGTGTTTGTTTGTACAATTTCTTTGTGTGGAATAAATTTATTATTATTATTTTTCTTTGTATGTTTTTATTTTCTTCTCCTATTGAGAGAGTAAAAGACCTCACATGCGGGCCGGAGCCAAGCGTGTGAGGGGTTTATGTTTAAATGGAATAGGTTGAAGATAATGTAGAGGATGTGAGAAATTTTCGGGTGATACGGCAGGTGTTGAGAATGGTGGCCTTCTGAAGCATGTGGAGTATGTAGGTGGGCATGTTTATGGTGTTGAGGCTTTGTGTTAGAGATTTTGGTACAATACCTGTAGATGAAAGAACTATGGGGACGATGTGAACAGTGTGTGCTTTCCACTGGGTTTTTATTTCTATAGCGAGGTCTTGGTATTTACTTAATTTTTCAGATATCGTGCTTTGTATGTTGTGTGAGTTTGGTATGGCTATATCAATTAAGTAAACAGTTCTATTGGTTTTATCATGGACGGTGATGTCGGGTCTGTTATAATGGATGGTTTTGTCGGTAATTATTGTTCTATCCCAATATATTTTGTGGTGTGTATTTTCTAAAATGATCTCGGGCTTATACTTGTAATATGGTTTAATGTCAGATATTAATTTGTGTTGATATGCTAAATTTTGATGTATGATTGAGACTACCTGGTCATGGCGGTGTTTGTAGTCTGTTTGTGCGAGTGATTTACAAGCTCCTGTAATGTGCTGAATTGTTTCAGAAGCATTGTTGCAGTGCCTGCATAAGTCGGTCGGCTGATTGGGGTCTTTTATGATAAATTTTCTATAGTTGCGAGTGGCGATAATTTGGTCTTGAATTGCAAGCATAAAACCCTCGGTCTCGGGGAACAGCTCACCTCTCTTGAGCCATTCGTTCGACTTAACTTTGTCGACGTGTGGTAGGCTCAGGTAGGCTCGGTGTCTTCCGTGTAAAGCTTTATCAGCCCATGATGTTATCTTTTGTTGTGTGCTTGTTAGGTATTGATTTGTTTGCGTGTTTGTTTCTTGTAGGTTAAGTGGTGTGAGTTTTTTGTCAAGTTGTATGATGTGTTTATGTAGAGGTGAGTTTTCGGCTTTGTTGTGGAAGTAAGTTCTAAGTGAAAATATTTGTTTATTGTGTAAGTTGTGTACGTCTATCAGCCCTCTGCCACCTTCATGGCGCGGCAGCGTGAGTCTTTGTATGCATGATTTAGGGTGGTGTTTCCTGTGTTTTGTAAGGTGTGTATTAATATTGCGTTGTAATTGTTTGATGTCAGTTTTGGACCATTGTATGATTCCAAAAGAGTAGGTGAGGATGGGAATTGCAAATGTGTTAATAGCTTTTATGGTATTTTTGGAGTTAAGATGTGTTTTTAAAAGTAAGTTAAGGCGGTTAGAAAATTTTTTCAGCAGTTCTTGTTTAGTAATTTTCTGTTGTATCTGTCTAGACTGTTTAAAACCTAAGTATTTATATGTGCTATGTTCATCCATCGGCTCAATTGATTCCCCAGATTCGAGTATGTACCTATTGCTTTGGATTTTGCCTTTATTAACTGAAAAATTTTTGCACTTATCAACTCCGAACTGCATACAGATATCTTTAGAGAATTGTTGTGTTATGTCTGCTAATTTGTATAGAGTGTTTTTATCGTTTGCGTAAAGTTTTATGTCGTCCATATACATTAGATGTGACAGTTTAAGTTGTGTGTTATTGCCTGTTAGTGTGAATCCTGTGTCAGTTTTATTAAGTAAGTATGAGAGGGGATTGAGTGCTAAGCAGAACCACAAAGGGCTCAGCGCATCTCCTTGGAAAATACCGCGTTGGATAGAAATTGGTTCAGTGGTGAGAGTTATTGATGCTTGAGTTATTTTGAGAACAGTTTGCCAGTTCAGCATAGAAGTTTTTAGGAATGAGATTAGTGTTGGATGAATTTTATAAAGATTTAGGACGTGAAGGAGCCAGCTGTGTGGGACGGAATCAAACGCTTTCTGGTAATCAATAAACATTGTATGGATGTCTTTTTTGCTCTTTACTGCGCTGTTCAGGGTAACTGCGTCAATGGTAAGTTGTTCTTTGCATCCTTGGCTATTCTTACGGCATCCTTTTTGTTGTTCTGCTAATATGTCATGATTGGTTAAATGTTTATAAATTATTTCACTAATACAGGCTGTTAGGATTTTGTATATGGTTTGTAAGCAAGTAATGGGTCGGTATTTGGCCGGGTTTATAGTGTCATTTGTATCCTTAGGTATCATGTATGTGACTCCATGTGTTATGTATGTCGGTAATGTGTGTGGTGATTGAATGAATGTATTTAGATGGTTGTGAATGTATGGGTGCAGGTTGGTGAACTTTTTATACCAGTAGTTATGGATGTTGTCCGTGCCTGGCGATTTCCAATTGTGTGTGCGCTTGATAACGTCTATGAATATTTCTATTGGTATAAATTCAAACTCCATTTCTGGGGTTTGTGTTGGTATATCGTTAATCCAATTTGCGTGCTGATTGTGATGTACAGGACTTTCCCATATATTAGCCCAGAAATCTCGAAGTGTATCGGCAGAGGGTGTATCTATATTTGAATTGGAGTTTTCTTTGTTAGTTGTAGTCAAGTGTCTATAGAAGATCTTTTCGTTGTTAATAAATTTAGTATTTTGGACTTTACGATTTGTGCATGTTATATATCTTTTCAGCCTACTAGATGCCGCATTGAGTTTTTGTTTTAAGGTGTCTAAGAAGTGTACTATTTGTGTGTTTGTATTTTCATGTTGTGCGTGGTGTTGATGTTTAGTTTTTATTGCTTCTACTGTTGCGACAACTTTCCTACTTCTGTTACCTCTTATATATTGCGTTAGTCTTCCTATATTCGCCCTTAAGCTTCCTATTTTCTTTTCTAATCTAATTTGCCAATTTGGTTTTTTATGTGTTTGTGTTCGAAGTTCACTTTGAGGGAAGTGTGATATTTTTGCTCCATTACATTTAGCAGCTGTCCATGCCCCACAGTAAATAATGTTCTGCAAGGTGTTGAAGTCCGTATCAACATTAACGTACTTGGGAAATATAACAGTGTTAATATATTTAACTATGGTAGCGAACTTTTTAGATGTCTTTTGTTTAGGAATGTATGGTCTGTTACCAGGGAGTGTGTTAGTAAAATACAAATGAGCTTGTTGGAAAGTGTCCTCTATTTCTGGGTTGGTTTCTGGCCTGGCCTCATCAGGATGAGTTGGTGTAGAGTTAAGCTGTTCAATATCTATATTGTTAAGGAAATTATCATCACTGTGTATGTGTTCCGTATTAGGTGTGTCTATGAGTGTTTGAGTCACCAACTCAGTATCTGCGCTACTATGGAGAGGTAAATTTGCTGTATGTGTGTTATTTGGTGTATTACAGTGCATGTATGTATTCGTACTTTGAGCATTTAGTGTATGGGTGTATTCGTTCAATTCTTCTATATGACTTTGTGGGTATGTAATTGACAGTTCGTGATGAATGTCTTCAGACTGAGTACCTGTGTATTGTAAATCTTCAGCTACTTGTCTTTTAATTTCTGCCAGTCTTATGTTACTAATGTATTTATTATTGATAATTGCTCTCCTTTGGTCAGATAGTCGTTGTTCTGTAATATATGCTAAGTTTGGGTATACATTTATAAATTCTTCATGTAGTTGTTTTCTGTAAGCTGTCTTGTTGGTCTCAAGTTGTGTTATTTTATAGTATAGTCTGATTATGGTTTCATTGTATTCGTTTGACCATTTCATTCGTTGTGCAGATTGTGTTTTAGCTGTAAATTGTGGTTGTGTTGGGTGGTGTTGTATTTGAATCTGGGTATTTTGTAATTCTCCTCTAACCTCAGTATAAATATTATCTATTATCTCTTGTGGTAGTAATTTCTTTTGAATTATAGCTCTACGCTGGTCACCTATTCTTTGTCGACTTACTTGCATGTTAGGGTATTTTTCTGAAAATTTTGTATGGAGGGGTGGTAGATATGCGTTGGTGTCTGTTTCCATATTAGTTAGATGAAGGTAGGTACGTAGGATGAATTTATTCATTTCAATACTCCATTTCCTACGGATTGTTTCAGTGCTAGTGGTGGGTACAGGTTTGTTGACAAAGTTTGTCTCCTGTACAACATCCACTGACTGTATACTGTTTGATGATGATGGCGTTGGAGAAACACAAAATGACAGTGATGAGGATGAAGTTGATGAGAAAAGTGATTTCGTGGAGGATGATGAGGAAACATGGGTGTATTCATCATCATGTGGAATTTTAGCCTGTAAAGCCTTTTTTGTCTTAGATCTAGTAATCATTTTGATCCCACGAGTGGCTAGGGACATTATCGGTCGACCACGGCAGAGCCCTGCATTCACCGTGGCAAGGGTAGGTTAAAACTGGATTTCCCCTAGTTTCCAGAGTTCGCATACTAATGACTAAGCCCTCCCCTAGCCATGAAGCCCTCGGCGTACGCTGTTCCACCTTGGCTTGGAGTGTATCCCACTTTGTCTGGCTCCTCAACTTAGACCTATCCGGCATGAGTAGCTCTACCGGCATAGCCCTAAGAATCATTGGAGCGCGCAAGCCCCACCACGACGACAACGTTATTATTATTATTATTATTATTATAAATTAACAGAGCAACAACAACATAATTTACAACACAACAACGTTGCAAAACATAAATCTTGCTTAAAAATACTTTATAAATTATATATTGCGCTCAGTGCTCTCCAACGACCACCTACAAGATTATATTATACGACATTAACAGATTGCTATCGAAATTGAGTCTATACGACGTGTGCATCGATCAATAAACATCCTATCTTCCATAAGGTTCCTATTAACGGGATAAGCCTAAGAAATAATGATAGTTGTATCTAGACTCCGATCTTAGACGATGGGATCTTTAAACGGCAATTACATTTTTAGTGAACGTCCAAGCTCTTCGATAATGCTTTAGATAGACGAGTTAAATATCAGTGAAGATATTTTGGTTTTTTAATATCGATAGATATTGGGCTAAGTATGTCTTCTACGTTTATTATACTATGGTCGTCATTACGAAACCCACCGAGTAACGGTACTTAAAAAATATCTGAATAATAATAATTCTACCTGGTTCACTTTAAAGAAATCCAAAAGAACAATTTTTAAAACAGTGTCTACAAGCTAGTAACAGATATTTAAAATGGTTTACACGCAATTTATACAGACACAAAGCAATGTGTTCCCCATAAATATAGTAATATCGACCTAAAAAACCCATCAACAGATTTTTACGCGAACACAATTACATTATAAAAAATCAATAGTCGATTTAGTGGCCTCGCGCACCATTAAACATAGTACGAACTAGGGATGTACCAAATATGGTTTCGGCCGATGGATACCTAATATTAGTTTATTTCGTTTGAAAAATAAACATGATTAAACACGTTATAAAAAATAAATGCGATTTTATGGTCTCGGACACTAACAGCTTTAATAAAAACAAGCTAATAGTGTAAAAACCCAATTTCTCAAGTCTAGTTATCGGTAAAGTCTTACTCAGTTCACATTTTATTTATAGTTTTCGTTTTTTATTTATTACATATCATTACTTCTCTTAAAAAAACACTTTGAAATCTTTAAGTATCCGTGTGGGTATGTAGTAGTATACCCGGCAAAAACACAATTCTTATTCAGTACATATAAACCTACCAAATTAACCAAATACGAATCACCCATAATATTCGGCACCAGAACTTCAACATGTGGCCGAAACCGAATGTTAGGCGAACTACCGAATAATGAGCCCATCACTAGTGCAGGCCATTCGCGTATATCTGATAACATCTGGCAGATAACTCGAGAATGGAACATTAATCATATTGAATAATGCCAGGCTGTATTAACACACCGATGGTTTATTAAATAAAAATCATCGGTTTGTACGAGAATGAATTGTTGCGATAAAAGTCATGTAAATCTGTTGCTAGTAAAAACTCATAAGGAAACCCTGTGTTGTTTTCGGAATCGTTTACAATGCACTCATACGGCTCTACATAGTTGATTGACTGCATATTGGTGGTGATATGGTTTTGTGGGATCGATTCCTGACACAAAACGTTTTTGGAACGAAGTTCCTTATCGCGCGTTGTGAAAGGGGGCGAAATCTTACGAAAAGTTGTCACGACACTTTTTGCTTGTCAACAATATTTGAATTTCGAATTATTGAGTGAATGACAATATTTGAATTTCGAGCGTTGTGAATTGTTGAGTGTATACAGGTTTGTTTATTTTTAATTACTTATTAAATTTTAATGAAAGGAACTTCGTTCCATCCGGATGTCCCTTGACACCTCTCAAGTTTTTTTTGAGGCTGATGTACAGACGCCAGCCGGTCAAGCTATCCAAAACTGTCAAATTTTCTCAATTGAAAATGAACCTGAATGATGTTGTATTAAAGTTGAAAATCTATCAAAGAAATTTGACAGATTGTGGTAGCTTGATGTGCTGGCGTCTGTACCTTGTGTGCGATACAGGGCTTATTTCCCTACAACATGGCGTCTTTTTTTTTTAAAGAAAAAGCTCATATCGATATATAAATATTATTCACTCAACAGGGTAAGGAAGCTAGGGTACAGTGAGCCAGATGATAATTCATATTATTATTACTTCTGAAACCTCTGCCTTCTTAAACTTATTACTTCTGACTGCCTCATTAGTCTAGTGGTCCTAAGCGCGACTGCTACGATAGAGGTCCTGGGTTCGATCCCCAGGTCGAGCAGTGTTATTGGGTTTTTCAATGAAATTCTTAGTAGCAGCTCGGAGTCTGGATTTGTGCCCGGTTAATGGCAATAGGCTCGCCCCCTATTACATGGGACCTAAACATACCGGCGAAATGTGGGTGTACATTAGTACACCTCTGCCTAACCCTTCGGGGAATACAGGCGTGATGGTATGTATGTTCTGAAACCTCGTCTGTCAAAGTCTACTCTGGTGACCGAAATCAATAAAAAAAATTAATTCTGTTTAGCAGCTACATACATATAAGTCAGAAATTCCAAGACAGATTCTAATCCATTTGAGGACATGGGGGAAACCCCCAATCATCCTGAAGCCATACGTGGTATGACGTTTATTCGATTGGCGTTTTAGTTTTTCGTATCGATTCCCCGGTTGTGTTCGGAATTCTTTGCATTGTTTGATTACATGGCTTCTGTCCACTTTGGGCTGACCGATAAGAGCGTGGCGGCGCACTTACCGGCTTCATGTGACCGATTACGCAAGGCATATACATACTTAACATCAGTGGGGAAAGGCTCAATTTTGGTAATTTGTAGCTGGAACAAAAATGCTAATGACTGGCCAAAGACATTTAAGTATTAGATTAGCAACTGACTTAATTATTTGACAATAGCAGTCACCGATGGTGACCGATAGTGATAGTGAAGCAGTGATAGCCTAGTGGTATGACCATTGGACTGCCAAGTCGAAGGTCTCGAGTTCAAATCCAAGGCACGCACCTCTGACTTTTCGAATTCATGTGCGTATTAATAATTAATGATCACTCGCTTAAACGGTGAAGGAAAACATCGTGAGGAAACCTGCATACCTTAGAGATTTTTCTCGACGGTTTGTGAAGTCTGCCAACCCGCAGTAGGACAGCGTGGTGGACTACAGCCTAATCCCTCTCAATATGAGAGGAGACCCGTGCCCAGCAGTGGGACATTATATGGGTTGATGATGATAGTGACTGTTCAAAAGGGAAGTTGGTAGTAATCGAGCTTTCGTCACCGTTTACATTGTTTTGAGTTGCCATGACTATATAAGCCGCAAAAATATCTTATTACACAATATTTAAAAGTTCTATGAGACTATTCAAGTGATTTTCACTTGAATATTGTCAGAGAACGTTGAACTGAGAACTGGCAACTTAGATCACAGATGAGATAATATAAGATCTGATACTATAGGGAAAAGTAATTTAATCGTAATTAAGAGTGGGTCGTGGACTCGCACTACAAACAACTGTTTTTTCTACTACGGAAAATCCTGATGGAAGAAGCACAAAAACCCTGACAACCAGTCTATCCTCAAGATATTGATATTGTCCAGATATTCGGTTGCGGAGATACTGATGATACTGCTATTCAGCCGCATCGGTTAGAGTGGAAGCTGACTCCAACATAGTTTGGGAAATGGTTAGGAGGATAGTGACGGAAAATCCTCATGCCACCTTACGAGGTGGCAATGTATGTTAGACTCCTACCAACTAGAGGCGCACTTGGGATGCGCCTGGGACTACCAAAATGCACCATCAAAAAGGCCTTACAGGACTATGAAATACAAAGAGGATTGTAGCAATAGCCTAGGGCTAGAACACACGAAAATATTTCGGCAACAGCACCACACGTGTCTCCAAATTCATATTTAATAGCAGAAGGGACAAACTCCGAGCTATCATCGGAACCCTCACATGACAAATGCAACAAATGACATGCTCTATAAAATTAAGCTGGCTTTGATTAATGATTGTAGAACTTGTGGTGAATTCAAGGAAACAATGCAGCACATCTTGTGTGAGTCCCGGTGACGAAACGGATACCCGAAGCCAAAAGACTACAGTTACCTTCCTCTTAGCGGATTAGTTGCCTTCACGAACCACGTCTTTGAAGAGTAAGGAAGTGGTTTGGTCGAACTATTGCTGACTATACCAGCCCCATAGTCAGATAAGATAAAAAGCGCACTTGCTTTCCCTTGCCTAATATGGGATTGCCCAAGATGGGACATTCACCACGAGTACAATCCTAACTTATTTATGCCCCATCAACAAGCTGATTAGCTACTACAATTACAATCCATCGTGATAATGATGTTAGTAACACCGAACAAATCGCAAGCCATATATTACATACATACTCTCATTACGGAGTCACGTTCGTTACCTTTAAAATCTTTACTCGACCGCTCCAAATATAGTGGATGACATCATTCGACAAAAAAGAGAATAGTATTAATGGACGCACGACTACATATCAAGACATACAACCCCAGTTTAATCTGACCTCGAATTGTATTGACTTTTCGTACAGCGAGGGGTCGTTTTATACTGGAAGTGTATAGCTGCGTTTACGCTGAAACGCTCGGGGCGTCGCTTAAAAGTTCAGCAACCAAATTGTTTTGGGTATAAGTAACTTACATAACAGTGATTAATTACGTGAAACTAGTAGGTTGTGTTCTGACGTCATCGGGGTTAATTTTTGTGTATCTTTCCTGGTCTTCCTGTATGGTCGTGGGGTCAACTTTCCTTTTTCTCTATCTTCAGTTTGATTTTCGATATTAATCCGTAAAAGAACCATGACCTTCCAGAGGGTCGTAAATAACTGAGATGTGGAGGTGCCATTTCTCAATGTCACATTAATGAATCTCGCACGTAATCTCTATGTAGGCAGAACGCTACGGAAACAAATATTATAACTCCAGAAAATAACACACAAAATCCGCATACCTACCTACTTGTCCGAAATGCTAACAAATGAAAAAGCCACAGAGTGAAAAATGTCAATGACACATCGCAAAAACTATTCAAAAGTCCGACACCATTATTACATCTAATTCGCCATAGACTCCACCAACCAAATGGGTATTGTCCCTCAGATTGGTATCAAGCAGGTATCGTAAACATTTCTGGCTTTTGACATTGAAAACTTGAAAATAAAAAAGCGCATCTCAGAATTCCAATTTAGAACGTCACAAATATTTTTTTGTGTGATTCAAATATTGAATGAGAAGTGTGTATGAAAGCAAATACAAGTATTTATTATTCGTTTTTTGAAATATTATTTTACGTAGGTATATACTTACTTATTTGCTTAAGATTTGCCTATTTAAATGTTGAATGCCAATAAGGAAATGTTTATTTAGTCTAGATTATCATCGTGTTGTGTTCCTAACGGTTGAGCAAGGTTGCCAGTTCTCCGCAAGGAAACGTTGTGTTGGCAGTGGGGGGACTTTGACCCTTATACTGCCAATCCAACTATTCCTCTTTCGTTTTACAGTTCGGCAACGCGCAAGTGATACCCCTGATGTTGTAAGCGTCTAGAGGCTTCGGTAACCGCTTCTCATCAGGTGGGCCGTATGCTTATTTGCAACCCTAGTGGTACAAAAAAAAAGCTATTTAGAGTCTTTTTTTACCGGGCAGATCCAATTTCCGAGCTGCTAAAAAAAAAATTCAATAACACTGCTCGACCTGGGATCCGAATCCAAAATTCACGATCAGCAGCCACGTTTGCGAACAACGTGGCAGTCCCTAATTATAGCCAATTAAAACGGGGTTTAATTAGTACGCAAGATTAGCGCCAATTACAGCGCGTTCTAAATCAGTAACATTTCCGATTTTCATAACTCGTAATGCATTTACCAACGGGGTCAACGACCGTGGAACAAATAAGTAAGTACACTCATAAAGTGTTAATTTTATCACTTGAGTCGCACATAAGTGTGGGACGCCTTTGATTTGATAGTTATAGCGCAAATAAAAGTATCACCGGTGATAAATATCGACTTTTACCGCCGTTCTGCGATCTTAGACTACTATTTTGTGTGATAACCGATATGGAAAACTACTGTAAGTACAAATAATGCGACACTATAGTGTTACTACCTCAATACTTTAAGCCCATGATAACGCCATGTAGATACGACCTTATTTTCTTAATAATAAGGACAAAAAGCTGCATTTTTTTTTACAATTACAACATAGTATTCCTATTATTTAATCTATGGTACTTCTTTCAAAAATATTTCTAATGTCAGCCATTAATTGTCTTATTGTTTGGCTCGGACCTCCTTTTAAACTTGGAGGCTTTAGTACTAGCGTTTTTCCAAAAGAATGGTCTCCAACCCTCAAACTAACCACGGCAATAGCAACTTAACCTTGCAGGTCGGTTGATCAGCATTCTTATACACTTTTTTTTGCAGAAAAACACAAACACTTCTTTTCATCACAAAAATATTTGTGTCCTGTGGGAATCGGACCTACGATCTCGTGATCAGCAGTCCAACACTCGTACCACTATACCACAGACGTCGTCAATAAATATTTATTCTAAATCTTATTTGTGAAAAACTGACGGTTGTTACTCAAATAATCCTAATTATCATCCATCATCATCACAAGTCTTTTGTGGGTGTATACTACAAAACTATTATGTAAACTTAATGGTATATCGTTGGTGTCAAAAACTCGAAGCGTGACCATGGCAAAAACCATTACAACGGAGCATAAACGAGTATTTTTTGTTACTGGAACAATACGCTGCCAATTACCACGTAAGTACGTGCGTGGCGCGGCAACAAAAGCGCTTGATATTAATTATAGCGCTTTGTAATTACAAATACAGGCTATTTGCATAAAAAAAACTATTCTAATAACAATGTAGATAGGGATACCTAATATGATTGTAATGTATCTATCACTGTTTTAATTTATATGACAAAAACTATATTCATCAGCTAGCATTTTGGGGACGGCTTTCAGGTTTTCAACAAGACCGCAATCAGGAACGTTTGTTCATAGGCGTTTATCTACAGTGAACAGAGTTGGGCTGAGTAGTGATAACGAGTGATTCCTAGTCATCATCCGTATAGCTTTTTCCCAACATGATGCGGCTGAATATCAATATTTTACAAGCAGCGACTGTGATAAACTGATTAGTGATTGCTAGATTTTGAAGAAAGGACTGCGCCGTTATTTGGGTTAATTTTTATACAGCCATTTAGTGTAAATAATTGATTCATTATTTTCTTTAAAATAATCTAACCACTGCTGAATTTCAGGCTATATAGAACATTATGGACAAGAATCTACATTGTTTAAAATAAATGGAACCACTTGAATCATTCAACTAAGTTGACTGCATTAAATGAAACAATATAGTATATCTAACGACTAAAATGTGACACTTAAACTTAAGTTTCTGAGATGTTCGGTGTCTCCATCCACGCAATCTCGGTAGGTACGCATTCATAGACATACCTTCGCGGACGAATAATCCCTGAATGCAATACAGCTGATTTAATAATCGATCGTTGTAAACGCTTGGCACTCGTGTTCCTAGTTGTGTCTATAAATTAGCGTCCGATGTGACAAGTGGCGCTACCGCGGCATACGATATAAATAATACAGAAGGCGCATTCCATACGATGCGTGATCGCACATTGCGAATTACGCACTCAGGTAGCGGACGATGCAAAATTATTAAAAACAAGAATGGACATCAGATATTACAGACAGAAACTGCTCAACAGTATCCGAGTACCAGAAAATCCAGGATTAATGACTCTTGTGTTACCGAAGGGAAGATAGCCAGCATCAGGTGAAGTAAAGCCGCAAAAATGCAGATGATGAGGAAGTAAAGTAATTAAGTGAAATATGCAGCGGTAAGTAAAACCACATCTTTGGGCCTTCCTTTAATCAGTCCTTTGTAAAGATTTGTACCTGTGATTAGCTTTAAATGCAAAAATGAAAGCAGGGACTGCTTGGCTCAATGGTCTACTTTTATAAATATTTAAGCTTATTTACATTCGGCAGCCTGCATCGGATCTAACCGATTGCTAAAATATGGTAAAATAGGTAGGTAAAATACTAACGCACAAATGGACCTAATATTCTTTGTTATTCAGTGACCGTTCTCAAGGCAAAACACATGTAAATTTACGATAGTGTGTGTTTCCCTCGCTGTTCAAATCTAGAGCTAAACACGTGTTTCTGAAATAACATCAAGAACTAGTTGGAACACGCGACATCGAGTCTATGTGAGTAGTGTTGCTGATGACACACATTTCAATGCATTATGTTTATTTGATTAGGTAAATTTGAGTTGGATACAGTCATTTTGGCAAGAGATCTCGACGTGGTGGGTGGTTGTGGTTGTAGAATTCTATAGCTTTACGCTATTAGTCAAATATTTACTCACAGAAATCAACTGCATCTTAATTTTTGGCAGTCATTTTACGATTTTGTTCGGGAATGTCTATGACTAATTTGTCTGCACGTTTTTTGGTCACCCTCCTAGTACCGTTGTTTAGAACTTGGGTTGGATTCCCACCATATTTGTATGAGTCTGGGACTCTGTGTCCGTTAAGTCATTCTACGGTTGTATAGTCCCCCGCGATATTGTTGACTAATGTTACCAAGCGCCTTAAAAAAATGTAATAATTTATGATGTGTGATCCACCTCAATATCGAGAGACGGTTGCATATTGCATACGATATAATGATACAAATATGCCAGTTTTTTTGGACTACACCTGTCAAGCATAACAATCAAAATAGTAAAGGGTCCGAAATGTCGGGATTAATAATGTCAATATTTATAACGCCATAAAATCTATAATAGCTTTTATTTCAATGTCAGGAACCAATAAATCAAAACGAATTATTCCAAACAGCATTTCTTTTAGACGTTAAAAGTTCCTCAGTTTTGAACTCTAGCTTAAAATTATCAAGTAATTATTAGCTATTCTAGCTTAAAAGGAAAAATTAATGATGTCTCCCATGCCAAATACAACATGTTTCGGCCTTATTTCACGATCTCTGTGTAAATTCCCGTTATTTTACTTGACAGTTAATTTTATAAAAAATCTGTTGTATTTTTTAATTTACTCGATGAGAAAGTAGCTGCTGTCGGGATTATTAATATCAATATACGCGATAAAATCCGTAAAAAGTAGTTTTATTTCAATGTATAATATTCGCGTAAATGTCATAAATCAATAAGTAGCTGCTACTCAGGCAGTACGGAAATAGGTTATACCCTTAGTACAATATCATAGCTACTTCCTTAAAGGCTTTCTAATTTCCAGTGAGGTTAATATGCCCCTGTCTTCTGTCTCCTCGCCCAGTTTACCACTTCATCTTTGAAAATGTAGTTATAATTTCTATTTATTAAATGTTTTATAGCTACTCTCTACAAGTATTTAAATACGTACTACCATATAAAATCTGTACCTTTACGACACTAGTAAAATAAACAAACTTTGTTTATAACCGTCATTTAACCGTTAATTTTATAACATACGATACGAACATAGTATTCGTATACTAGTTCAGTTTATAAACTCGTAATAAACTGTCAACACTTAATACGCCATAAAATTAATTAATTGAGCGTGAAAGTTTATTGCACTAACTAATATTATTATTGCTTCGTTTGTTGTCTTTTCACGGCTAGATCGGAGATAAATTGCATCCTGAAGAAGGACATAGACAACCTTAGATTTAGGACACCAGAGAAATCGCTGGCAACACCGAGGTTCATAAATGAAACTAGCTTCTTCTCAGCGTGGATTTACCTGGACAAAAGTCAGGTTATAAACTATCTGTGGGCCAAATTTCAGATAAATCCGTTCAGCCGTTTTTGAGTGATTAAGTAAAAAACATTCACATTTATCATATTAGCAGGATTATACAGTTTTTTTTTTACTTCACCCCATTTTACTAAAGCCGGTGATAGGTTTGAACTAGTATACTATTTTTTATGGAGTTACGTTGACATAAGCCCATAAAAAATATCCGCCATATTGTAATTAGAGTGACGTCATTTTATGTTTTGTATTTTTTTCAGCAAACCCTTGAAATTGTTAATAGCACCGCGGAGTTTGTGCCCTTTATTGGCATTAGGCCATTACATGCAACCTAAACATACCGGCGAACTGTGACGGCGGTACACCTCTGCCTAACAATTTGGGGAATACAAGCTTGATGGTATGTTAATAATAGTAAAGAGGTATGGATTTGTTTATATTCTGTAAAGTTTTTCTCTGACGTTACAGTGTTCCAACCTTGAACAATAAACACTGCATTGTCTAAGCATAATCATGATAATCATATTTTGATCATGCTAATCAATTACCATTCATGTATTGATCAGTTATGAATAGAATGATATTATAGTTATGAAATAACTCATTACAATAATACATTGAAATAATCAAGTAAATTAGCATAAGGATGAGTACCTTGTAGTTTAGGGCCTTATTACAAACTTAACACAAATCTCTATTAACTAGACACTTGCAACTAATGCATATAAAGTGAGATAAAACTAGAGATAATACCCATTTTAGCTATTTTCCTACTAGCTAATGAACCGAATAAGCGGGCTAAGTCTTTTTCGTGTTCTATTAAAAAGCTGGACACTTTTTGGCACCATGCAACTTTCAACAGTAATAAATAAAGCATTTTCACTTTTGTAAGTTCTATTCTCATCTCCAATCGAAATCTATCGCAAGTAAATTTGCTGAAAATACTTTACCTGTTACCTGTAAATATACCTGTTACCTGTAAATATAGTTGTTACGACCCTCGAGAGGGTCACGGTTCTTTCATTAAATAAACAAATATTTTTGTGATATCTCTTTCTCTCTCTCTTTATTTTCTCAAAGCAAAACAAGCTAAGAATCATAAAGTACAGACTATTAAGGCCACATAACATATAGAATCTAATAAAGCCCTACTTTTTCTCGGAGTCGTGCTACGTTTCAAGCACCATCAGTGACTATACTAAAAGTAAGACACTCACTCGACAAACCGCTATAAAACAATTAAACTTCTTAAACGCATCGGTATTTAACATAGTCTCCCATGAAATCGACCCCAAGGTTAGACAAACAAATGGGTTATCGAAATGTCTGTTCTCACGAAAGTTGATATCAAGCCTCGTAAATGCACCGCATACCAGGTAGGGTTCTGTCTCTTTGTGTGTGATTGATTGGGCAAATTGTTATTGGCTTTCCTGTCAGCAAATTCTTACTAGACTAGCAGTCCAAGTTCGGATTTATGTCTATAGGCTCATAAGATTCTAAGTTTTAATCCCCAATCAGCCAGAATTAACGGTTTTCCGTTTAGGATAATTTTAAATAACAATTCCGAATTTTAAAAGTCATTACATGGAAACAGACTGGCCCCTATTACATAACACCTGAAAATAAAAGACAACCTATATTTCTGTCTAATTTTATTAAAAAATAGTCGCTATGATAATATGTTATGTGGATATCAATCTTCGTAATCGCCGTGTATCACGTACTTTGTAAACACGCCTCTAATGAATGTATACGAGCAAGTTACGATCTATTGTATGAAAATGTGTGTCATACATTATAAGGAGCGACTGTGATTGTCATGGAGATGATTATTTGTATAAGTGTATGACTTTATGAGCGATAACTAGTCATTAGAATAATATGAAATGAAAGCTTCAGTGGTTATTGTGATTTGTGTTATGTCCTGCTGATTGTGGCGTTGTGTGTCGAGTCGTTCTATTCCCTGCAACATGGTTGGGTCGAACCACGTCGATATGTGACATGCTATTGAACAGGTGCCGTCTGTCGGGTTTGGTCGGATCTTACTGTCAATTGCAATCTTTTTCTGTTTAATTATTATACTTACTGGATTAATTATCATGGTACACATCAAACTGCACTGTTCTAATTATTCGGAACGAAATTGTTAACTAAGAATAACACTGTAATCATGTTTTTAAGGGACCGTCTATGCAGTTTCTTACCGGTGCTCTCAATAAGACCCACATTTTGGAACCGGGCAACTAGTTTTGACTTTTCAAAACAACTACCTAGGTACTTTAATGGTCTAATTGATGGAATGGCTTTGACTTGACATCAGTTCTCGCATAGTATCATCGCATAGTATTATAAGTCTACTATATTGGTTTGGTAACATTACTAGGACACGGAGGGGTCTCGATGTGTTAAGAAAAGTCACCCATCCATAAACTGACTGCGGCAAGAACAATATAATAAGAAGGTTTATTCCAATTAGTCTATGCAAGGTTGCCCTCACGGGACTATATTACTAACATCATAAACAACATATTGATTTCTGACATTTACGCGAATATTATACATTGAAATAAAACTACTTTATACGGATTTTATCGCGTATATTGATATTATTAATCCTGACGTTTCGGACCCTTTACAGCGTCCATGGTCACGGGTAGACTGAGGTGGTGGGCGTCTTGATGATATAATTACTGATGGCTAGCTACCCTACATTTTTTATTGTTACATGATCAATGACATTTATTACTAATTATTAATTAAAACTATTTCCTAGCTGACGACCTCTTAGAAGAAACGCCGAAACAAACTCAGAGAATCATGGTCTCTTTTAAAGTAACAATATTCAATGATCATGTTTTAGTTGTTAATTATTGGCAATCCGATTCACGCAGTATTCAATATACGCGATAAAATCAGTAAAAAGTAGTTTTATTTCAATCATAAACAACAACTTGTTTTCTTACTTTAAATAATTCATACTAAATCCCTAATATCCTTATTAATAATAATGCGAAAGTAATTCAGTCTGTCTCTAACGCTGCGTAAAATGTCATAAAACAAAAGTTGTTTATGGTGTTAGTAATAATATCCTTCTATTTTTAATTACTGAAAAAAAACAGCTGCGCTGTAAAAGTTGTTCATGAGTAGGTAAAACGGACCCATTAAATAGTTTTCGGTAAGTAAAAATTAATAAAATAATAAGTAATATTTTTGGGACATTTTACACAACACCATCTAACTAGTCCCAAACTAAGCAGAGTTTGTACTATGGGTACTAGACAATGGATATAATACTTATTATACTTTTTTTTTTGTAAATGCATACTTATAATATATAAGAAACACACAGACAAACACAAATACTCACGTTTTATCCACACTAATATTTGTGTCCTGTGGGAATCGAACCCACGACCCCATGATCAGCAGTCCGGCACTCGAACCGCTAGACCACAGAGGTCGTCAAAAAGAGAATTAAGAGTGTATAGTCTTGCGAGGTTTTTATTGGTTTACAAGTAACTCTGTATACTACATAATATAACTACATAATCTTCTTCTTCTTCTTCAATTTAAGAGCTCAGCTCTTGTCGGTGGAGCAATCGCCACTGTTCTCTATCTTCAGCTTTCCGTTTTACCTCTTGATACGACACGATCCCCACCCTTTCCTCCACTTGTTCCACAAAACTTCGTCTAGGTATAATATATATATAATAACATAATACCATGTCAATAATAAGTAGGTATCAAAACTGAAATAAAATCCCAATTGAACATGAACCTTATCACTTTGTTTATATTAGTTAAAAACTATCAAAGATAATTTGACAGATTGGAGTAGCTTTATGTACTAGCCTCTGTACATAGATATTTATAGAGAAATTCCATTGTATACTAAAAAGATTTTACGTTCGTAAAAAAACTCAGAACTATTAACATTCCGCTTTGATTGAAAAAAAAAAAACCTAGAGAAGCAACAATCTTTATTGCATTTATTTATCAGAATTTATTTTATTATCTGTGTATACACGAACGTATATTAAAAGAACGAACCGTCAATAATGGATTAAATAACATAAACAAAGAATGACCTTCACAGAATGGAGTATAATCACGCGAATATAACAATTACAATAATTATAAAACAAAAGGAATTTTAACTGCATCATTAGTCTAGTATTTGTAAGGGCGACCGCTACACTAGAAGTCCTGGGTTCCATTCCCAGGTCGAGCAGTGTTATTGGATTTTTCTAGAAAATTCTCAATAGCCGCTCTGAATATGCGTTTGTGCCCAGTTAATGGCAATAGGCCCGCCCTGTAGAGGGCCATGGTACCTAAACATGTAGGTTACATTTGTGCACCTTTGCCTAGCCCTACGTGATGGTATATTAATGTGTGTTATTCGTCGGTTAATTAACTAGCGTCCGGTCAAACAACATTTAATTATGTATTATTGCAATGCAAGTCATCAATCAATCTAGCTAATTAAAAAAGTATTAAGGCGAAATTTGTTCCGAAATGTTTAAGGTCAGATTTAAGGGACTCATCAGACTGCAGATAACTACAATAATAATTATAAGTAAGAGATAATCTTAATAGAGATTTTTGGTTGTTTGTTTGAACGCATTAAATCTCTGAAACTACCAGCCGGTTTTGAAAAAATATTTTTGCATTTGATAGACCAATTCTCTAGTAAGGTTAAAAGTTATTTAATATCACAGTACGACGCTTAGAAGCCGAGCAATAAGGAATAAGTCAAGGCGGGTGAAATTTATTAGGTATAATGTGGACGTGGCAACGTCTCTCGGATCATCAACTGGTGTAAAAATATATGAGAATTTGAATTAATAGGGAAGGCATAAAAATAGTATCCGAACAATATTCGGAGCGAGCTTTAAACTAACACAACTTTGCCCGACCTGAGAATCGAACCCAAGACCTAACGAGGCAGTTGTAACAATCATGTAGAATGTAACTCTGAGGTTTGATTCCCAGATCAAGCAGTCTTATATTTTATTAGAATCTCTTAATAGCAGACTAGAATCCTTACTCAGATATTACTGTATCTATGTTCAATATTTATAATAAAACAAATATATCGGATGATGTTTTAAAAGAACATTAATTAACAATTTAGCACAAATGAAGTCTAGATTTGTAACCAAAACTGATATTATTACACCGCTAAATCTGATAAGAAACGGCATTTAGAGCAGCATATTAAAATAACAGAATAAAATTAACCCGAATGATGTAAGCATTAGCAGAAAAACGTTGCATTTAAAACGTTGATTTCAAATGCAACACTTAAGGGGGAAGTTTCGTCATTTTAATGTTTAAAAGACAAATATTAATAAATGAATTTGCTTGCACATAATTATTTTATCGAGGAAAGGCTGGCAGAGTGTTACCGATATTTTTAATTAGCACGGTATGAAAAAGCTTGCTATAAAAAATCGATGAGTAATTGTAAATGGTGGCCTTTTTTTTTTTTTTTTTTTTTTTTTTTTTTTTATTCACGATAGGCCTACGCTTGATCACTAGTTCGCCTGATGTTAAGCGACACTGCGATCTACGGTGGAGCGCGCTGGCCTAGAAGAAACCGATTCACTCGAGATTTAAAAACACACAGATTATAGTTATTAGGGAAGACCCACTCAGGAAGCTCATTCCACATTTCAGCGGTACGCATGATGAAACTTGATTTAAAGCGTTTCGTTCGGGCTTTTGGGATGTCCACCATGAATGTAATGCCATTTACTTAGCAGTGGGATACAAATGAGGCTACAGAAAAAGATGTTATTATAATTAATTTAACTTTGCGCGAAATCAAAGTTTATTAACAAATAACTTTTTTTGAATAAGTTGTTTTTGAATTTAAATATTTTATTAATAGGTTTTGTTTTTAAATTTAAATATTTTTAGAATAACATATTTTTTAATACTATTCAAGATTCAAAAGATGTGTTTGTATGTAAATTAAATAAAGAATAAATATGCATTATTATGAATCGAAATACAATGTGTATTTTGCGTAAACAACTAAAATAATAGTACGTCAAACATTACCAATTTTATCGCAAAAATTGCGTACAAAACTCAACATTATATATATAACTTTTAAACTGGATATTCCCCCTTAAATGCAAACGTTGCACGTTGCATCACAGCGCAGTGGCTTGACCCAACTTAGTAGTTTACACGCTTTGATAATTACGATTTCAACAACGTTATTATCATGTTCCATTAAGAGGGTTAAATTATTTTATATCGCATTGGCAATCGAGTTGAATATAAATAATTAAACAGTATTATCTGTAGTATACATAAGCATAATTATTTATGTATGTTTAAGAATAAGTATCTACCTATCTACGGAGAGTTTTCATCTAAATCTGGGTTTGAACACAATAATTATGATAGTATTATGAAGTACGTGAGATATTAATTGTCAATTTTGATATTCATATGTGTTGCAACAAGAAAAATTAGGCATACGACCAATAGGAATAGTTGGGTTGGCAGTATAAGGGTAAAAGTCCCCCCACTGCCAACACCACGTTTCCTTGAGGAGCACTGGCAACCTTGCTCATCGTAAGAAACACAACACACCTCAAAGCAGTGTTATTTCACTTCGATTTTCGGTCTTTAGACTGTATTTTTTATATGTTTATTAATTTATTTTACGAGATATGTTTGCCGACCGATTTACTTATTTATCAGATAATAACGTCCGATATGATCCCATATAAATTTGGTTGGTGTTTAATCATCTCATCAACCTATATTCTGTTCCACTGCTGGGCGATTACTATACTCCAACACGCTCACACGCTGGCGTAGTGAGGGTTCTGAGGATATTCTACAAAATATTTTGCTTGTTTAAAAAATAATAATTTCAGAAACTATCTACGCCTCAGTTTTTCTCAAGCATGTTTAAATTCAACTCTTCAAGGGTCCGATCGTCTGAAGAGGCATTAAAAGCATTAACCATAATATCAGTCATGACCTTGTTTCAAAACAAATGCACGAGTGGGCAATTTGTGGCGTTAAAATGCGTGTGATCGCTTTTTGTATTCGTTGCTTGCTCACTTACACAGGATATTGGTTCGTTTAGCTCTATCAACCGTCACGGAAGCTGTATGTACCGTGATGAACCTTTACATAGAGATGGATATTCAATATTATCTACATTTGACCCGCGATAATCCGACAAATTATATGGCATGACTATTGCTAAGTCCCCAATTTTGGGGGCAAAAATAACCCAATTGCATGGAGCATGATAAAACATTCCTCTGACTGTACTTACAGCATTATATTACCAGCAGATATACCCCTGCTTTACCTTTTTGGGGTTATCACCAACAAACACCTATAAAGGTAGAAACAGACTGATCGTACGTGGACGCAACGTATGCAACGCATTATGACATCTGTACTCTAAATTTTATATGAAATGTACGGATTAGAAACACACACGCATAGGATTGCGCTGCATATGATGTGATGTGTGTCTCTGATGAATACGTTTTTATATAAAATCAAGAGTTCAGATATCATAACGTGCATACGTTGCGTACGTGGGATCAGTCTGATTCTACCTTAAAACTACGCCTATAAGTATCTATAGGCATAGTTGTATAGGTGTTGCAAATTCACAATCAGCCGTTGGGTGCGATCTAAATACATTAAGATCAATCGGCCTATTTGCATGGATAATCCGGTTAAAAGCTTCCGCTATCTATCCGCACGATGGCGCCACAAACGACGCTGATATTAGGCCAGTGCACTCGTTTCAAAGGATTAGTGGCACTTCTTCGAGTCGGAGTCGCTGATCCATGGAGTATTGCGAAACTGAAGTCTGGTTTATTACCTGTAACAAAGATAGAATATGTTTATTTTAACTGTAAGTACACCACGTTTCTACATGTCAACCAGTGTTTTAGTCAAAATACAGGATAAATAGTATGGATATTAAAATTACGCTGCGATAGTACCTACCTAATGAAACGTGTTAACACTTTCAAATTCTCATGAAAACCATCACATACCAAGCGAAACTAAACAAACACTTTCTCTATCCTACCCTAAACTAATTTACCACTGAAAAGGCCCTATCAAACCTGCCCAATAAAAAATTAAACTACCATTAAAGTTGTTAACAACAGCATTATCGTTCGCGCCCTACACAATACAAGCAATCAGGGCTAACAAAAAGCATGCTTTAAAACGCGAGTACTTCATCAACAGTTGTTTGGCAACAACAAGTTGTTGTATGATACTGGGGCATTCCACCGCGTGCGCCCGCGGCGATCAGGCCGCCACTTTGACAGCGAACTGATGCAAACAAAAACTGAGTTGAAACATTTCTCTCTCTAAATTATAGCTGACAATTGGTGCACTTTACGAATCACAGATGAAACTGCGGTTTTAAAGGCCAATGCTGAATGCCGGAGGTAAAATAGATCAAATGTAAAACATAACAATACAACTTTTAGCTCGCGGCGATGTCTATTACCTGTAAACAAAATGACACATCGTACATTTTCTGTTGTACCTAATGCTTTTTCTTTCTTTTTTTTTTTGTCAGATGAATTGTCGGGCACTGACACAATTCTCCAAAGTTTCATAGTAATCAGAGATGTTGTGTAAGAACGCATAGATGACGAACAAGTTATAATTTTTATTAGATGTATCATAGAGTAAGCACAGACAGGAGGAAATTTTAAGTGAATCGTAAATAAAACCTCATCAACTGAAGTACAGACGCCAGCAGGTCAAGCTATCCAAAACTGTCAAATTTGCCCAATTGATCATGAACCTTATTACTTTATTTAAAGTTGAAAATCTATCATAGAAATTTGACAGACTGGGGTAGATTGATGTACTTTTTTTTTATAGTAAGTACGGAAAATCATGGATCCTCCGCCACCCAGGGAGGTGGCAGGGTATGTCAGACTCGTACCGACTAAAACCCGCACTTGCCTTCGCTGCCCTATAGTCATGGCCATGGGATCCGCGAAATTTGCCACGACCATGTCAGGCTGTGGTCCAGCAGTTGCTGACGTCGATTACCGAGGCTAGCTTGATGTACTGGCCTCTGTACATTACGAAATTCCCAAAATCATGTTATTTATATCACCCATTATTGTTTGTTATCTATCATTGAAGCCGAGATCATGAGAGCGACAGTTAAATGTCGTTATGTAGATAAATACGTTTGGTGTCACACACCTGTTTTATATATAAATTTCATTTAGGTGCTGTCAAATAAGTATTTCCCGCTAGTTAATGTCGCGATTTACATTTCAAATGACATTGTATGACGATGCTGACTTTGAAAGCTGTAGAGCATGTGTAGTAGATTCATAATTCTTAATACTCATTAACGGAGAATAGTAGACTGTACGTAAACTATACTTTTTATATTAAATACATTTTTATTGTATCTCTAACATCTAAGAAGGTGGTAAATTTAAAATAAATTATCCAATGTTGTTATGATGTAAGAGTACAGGATTATTGGCTTTAATATAGAATTAAGAGTAGATAATAGAAGTGTTTTTCTAAAAGTGAGTACATAACCTACCTTTATAACCAAGTCCAGCTTGGTAAAACTTTTGATTTCTGACACGCGCGAAAATCCGACATTGTAATAAAACAACTTTTTACGGATTTTATCGCGTTATATTGATAACTAAATTTACGTGGTACAACTATCCCAATTATCATAAAATCTAAAGCTAAAATAGGTATTGATTTCTGACACTTACACGATGACAATATTAAAATAAAAACATTGAAATAAAATTACTTTTTATGGATTTTACCGCGTTATATTGATATTATTAATCCCGACGTTTAGGATTCTTACAGCGTCCATGGTCACGGGTAGACTGACCCGACCGGAGACCATGGACGCTGTAGTTTAGTTTCAAAATCTAAAGCTAAGTTAGTTTTTAATTAATTTTACACTTAAATGTCTTAATTTATGCTCCAACAAAAACCTCTTACAGATATTTGCCAACCATTTGAAACTGTATAAGTTGTCAATGTCAATTAAACTCAATGATGATGAAGTATCTTCTAATTGTATGTACTCTTACGGTGTGATGTAATAAAATGAATCTCCAGCCAGTAACAAATCTTGTAATTTTAATATATTTCAAGTGGAAATGAAGTATTGTTTACATGTCAACTTCGTAAAGCTTCTCGTATTGGCTTTAATAATATGCTTAATGATGAGTGCCTCATGACAGACAAAATTGTGCAACACTTTAGAAATTATGAAATGAAAGCAGTATTCATAATTTTGTAGACAATTGTTAGCCTCATTGGTCTAGTCGCAAGTGCAGCGACTGAATCGAACTAGGAACTTCCTAGCTCGGGCACTATGAAATTCTCGCTGTAGCTCGGTAGTTTGGATTTTTACCCAGTTAATAGCACTAGAAAAATACTCGGATCTTGTACCTCAGACATTCATCGGTGGATTTATTAACAAGCGTCATCAAAATTTGTCTTACAAGTAACTCGATACCAGGACAAAGGTAACTAATTAAAGGATATACACAGACAGCGACAGGTAGGCAGCATGCGTGAGAACTCACTTCATACACATTCATGCATTCCGTTAACCTTGACAAAGCACTTTTAAAGCCTTCATGGCATAGTGTTGGGATTTATCAAACGTTTATATCGATAAAATTATATCATCTAGTCACAGGCTGACATTGGTAAAATAATGTAAGTAGCGAGAGTAACAGCTGTAAAATTTTCACGAACTAAACCTTCGTTTAACGTTCGATTACCGATTCAGTCATAAAAGTCCAGTGAGATTGTCTTATGCTATCTATAAGATTGGTCAAACAAAGTCTATACGCATACGCCCTCAAAACTAGGACAAAACAAATGGAAGCCCAACAAGTGGATCAACGACATACTATTCACAATACAAACTTTTTTGTATCCCTAGCGTGCGCATGCGGAGTAAGGAATTTCTAATCCAAAAGCCACGGTAGTCAATGTACAGTTACCGTTTCGTTCAAGTTAATTAACAGACACATCAAGCTTTACGAGTAGATTCAAGTGGCAATACATGACCTTGACTGCATTGTTAAAGCTCAAATAGTGCTGAACCAAATAAATATCGATATTATATTAAATACGAACACACAATCAGAGCATCATGATTGTAGTTATCATTTAATCGTTTCGCCATCGGCAAAAACGACACGCAAGAAATCAATTAATTGTATTGAATCACTGAACAATGGGACTACGCGTTCATAATTTAATACTATAAGTACGTAGGCAGGTACTTATTCTATTAAGAATGATAAATCTATACGCGTAGGTCCAAGTACTAACAAGACATAGGAATTAAATAATCATTCAAATTATATTTCGGTAAGTTTCTTTTTTATAACCTTCACAGCCCGTTGAAACCAAATTATACTGTATTATAAATATACGTATTATAAAATTGCATCTAATCTATTATTATCGATAAAACTGGATTTGCCTTTAAGTACGACAGCATTTATCAAAATGCCAATAAACGTATAAAGTATTCGCACTTGATCCATATACCTACTTTATCGAATGCATTGATAATAATATACTGTTATCGATAGTTATTTTCGTGTTCGTGAATCCCTAAAAGCCTTGGATTCAAAGAACATCGCCTGAAGCGATTGGTAGCGATGTGTATCGCCAAAAAGTTACGAAACTCGCCATAACTGGAGCACTGGCCAGTGACTGAGCGAAGGGAATTTAAAATAAGAACAAAAAACACGGCGGGAATTGTGGGTTACCATTACAAGCGGTTTCGTCAGGAAGGTTTAACGGACATTGTGAAATTCTTTACTTATATAGGTATTAAACGTCAATTATTTTAAATGTATTTATATGAAACACATTGGTAATACTTGCTAATGTCTTGATGTTATGTTAAAAACAAGGCATCTTAATATTTTTAGTTTGGGAAATTATATTTATGGTCGTGATAGCAATTATACATTCAACATATTATTATTACATCAAAGGTGATTGACATTTAATAACTCCGTTAGTCATGCCACAGACAATATCTACATATTTTTTTTATCTTAGCTTTTTCTCAGTTTATTAAATTAGTCGTAAATGTCATACGTCAGATAAATACAAAAAGCATTTTGTTCAACATTGACTTCGTGACAAGTTAATTGTTGATAAGACGCGGAATTGCTTTACGCCATAAAATATTAAAGAAGGTTATTGTTAAAGAAGAATAATAATACGTAAGTAATATACTTACAGCCCTATTTTCCACAAAAATATTTAATTATATATTTTTATCGAAATTTAGCAAAGACCAATATTTATACGTCATGACGATGATAGCTGTCAATAGTGTCAAAAAATATTTGAAAAATATTTTAGATTCCATTAATTGTTTCATGTTTCAACGGTGCAAAAAAAAAGAAAATAATCATTGTGGAAGTTATTACTTGAGAGGCAAAAATCCAAGACTGTCTGAAAATTTGGATGAGGTAAAATCAACAATAACGGTATATAGTATAAAATATAACAGGCCAAATCGGAGAATTAATTTCAGTTTGTACATTAAAACGGATTAAGGTATTTTTGCAAATATTTTTTTGCATACAAGATTATCAGGTTACTTAATCAATATCAATTCAAATTCCGTAAGTACAGTAATTAGTAAACGTCCCGCGTCTTGACAACAAATTCAGATCATGCTTTCACTTTGTCAATTTGTTGTTTTCATGTAATGAATACTTTCTACATTAATTAAATATCAAGTTTTGTACATGATATGGTTGAACTCATTACATGGAATATGATACTGAAGGAGTATGGAGTTCGACGCTTTCCGGAGAAATTGTCTTCAAATGGCGCTATATACATAAATAAATTGAAGATGATTTCTTAACATTAAACACGTTCCTACTACACGCGAGACACATTATTTACTAGGTAACACTTTAAGAAACTATTATTCTCCGAGATCGTTTCTTTAGTGTCTTTAAAAGATCTAGAAGTAAATACCTACCGTCTATCAATTACTGAAAGCTTTTTAAGTACCTTACCTATTTCACTCTTTATTATAAGTAAAATAAGCCATATTCGGTTAAGACTCATGACGTAAACCTTCAAAAGTATTCAAATTATCCTTAAATACACATACATGTTGCCTGTTTAAAAAATAAAGTAGCAGCATGAACGAGCACTATATTTGAAAAAGGAAAAAGACGTATTCATGTACTCGACATGTTCTTTAAAATAAGTAATCAGACCGCGATTGCTCCACACACTCGATAAGCACGTTACCGTTGAACATGCCATCGTCGTGTCCCTCTTTTTATCCGATTATCGATAACTTCATTCGTTACACAACATCGATAAGTGAACGATAATTTTATAGAGTTTAAACATCCTGAGTATATTTGTTATCGAATAGAAATTTGTGTTTGGATTATTGTGTCTGCGATAAAAAGGACTTGCGTGGCGGTCTTGTTGTTGCTGCTTGCACTGCATTTTATACAATAGATAAAGAAGTCATATTATAGTTTTCCTAGTATTATGTCTGACGTTATCTCTCACTGTCAGCACAAAATCGATCTATTGACGTTGAAATTAACTTTAATTTGTTATGTTCAGTGTCTCAGGTGACATAATGACAGCTGTCAACAATTATTATTCTCCAATTGCGAGTGTATTGAGAAAAATAAAGATTGGAGGTGGAGCAATCATAATGCTCCACCCACTCTCTAAAATTCTAAAATTAAAGAAGAATATTAATATGGCAATGATGTTCTTTATAAATTATACGAGATAGTGAAGAATGAAAGAATAATAATTGTTGACAGCTGTCATTGCTGTCCTTTGCTTCACTAATCGAGTCGTATCAAGAAGCAGAGGATAGAACACATTGCAATATATGTAAGTGTTCTAAATTATCTCTGTATAAGACCAAGGACGATTTGTTATTTTTTATTTATAAAACAAAGTAACTACGAACAGTATGTTTTTTACAGTAGGTAATTAAATAGTAGGTCTATACATATAAATAGACGACAGTAAAATGATATAATATGATGGAATATATGTATAAATAGGTAGGCTCTATCTGACCCCGTTTCTGTTATTACAATAAAATATTATTCGATAAATAATTACAGACTACAAGAGTTAAAGTTGAAAGTAATATCGACCTTCGATTACGATACTAAGATAAATACTTTATTGTCTTTCGTTCCGCTAACCTTCGTGATTGAGGTTTAATAAACATTATCATTAAAACGCGGATAATTTTGTTAAGTACCAAAATGTCACGGACTCGCGGCCCGTGTGAGGTATTGTATCAATACTGAATAGGAAGAAATAAAAAATAGGTGTCAAATTTGTAGGCAATACTAATAACTTTGCATTTCCATAAAGCAAAGTATGTTTCAGGAAGCTCGTTAAACTTACAAAAATCAGGTACCGTAACAGGTCGTGATGGTACTAAAATAGTGGAGATGTGGGCCCTCCCCGGTTGGTACTTATCTAAAATTTCCAACCACATGTTCATGTTGTTATAATTCGGACTTTAGTCTCTTTAATATGTATTTATATAATTTGAAAGGACAGATTTTGATCATTGAATAGATTTCATTATACAGGGTGGAAGGGACATCGACGCGCAACGGCTTACCATGACTTCAGTACATCATTCTGGACCCCCCTGCGTTGGAATTTTTCGTCGGTTTTTTTTTTAATTTTACAACTCGCAAGTGAACTCTAAGAAAATAGCTGACCAGAAGATCTTTAGTTTAATTTACAATGCTGTTTTTAGTGAAAAAAGTGAATTAATGACTTTTTAATTAAAAAATGTATTGGGTTAGATAGAAATTATGAATTTATACAGTTTAAAGTTGAAAAAACTGCAAAAAAAAACGTAAAATTAAGAAAAAGCCGACGAAAAATTCCAATGCAGGGGGGTCCAGAATCATGTACTGAAGTCATGGTAAGCCGTTGCGCGTCGATGTCCCTTCCACCCTGTATAATAACAGAACAGACACTTGACGTGCAGTTCTCTAACACCATAAACGCATACTATCTTGCTCATTTTGAAATAACTGCTCACGCGAAAGATTAATCAACTCGCATCTCTGTCTAACCTTTTCGCAACTACGTTGAGAATGGCTACGCATGAACATTTTACACGAAGCAATTACCTGTTGACAAAGTCTACTCAAATACTTACTGAGAATTTTAAAGTTAGATCGCCTATCTAGATTCCTAGAATTGATACCTAGTCCTAGATTGTCGTAGATGTTAGTATGACAACCGAGACAGTGTGCTCAGAGACTGGAAATGTCCTCCGGGACGAATAGTGTACTACGGGACCGACAGTCTATTCCGGGAACGACAGTAATCTTCAAGACCGATAGTGTACCCCGTAACCGATAATGTTTTCCGGAGCCGACAATGACAACACTTCTATCTTCTATATTTTTTTTTATTTTTTTTTTGTTGACACTTAGTTGCCAAATCAGTGTCTAAACTGAGACCATAAACATGCGTCGTATTGGGCGAAAATAAATACTTTTTCTTTCTTTCTTTTTCTTTCATTATGTTTGCAGCTTTATCGCGTCGCGTCAAATCGATTGATATTAATGAGTTATTCATGCTAATCAACTCCACATAGTCATCAAAATTAAGAGTACCTAACAGATAAAACGTCCTAATCATTGAACGCAAACAATCCTAACTAACGTAATTGTAAACATCGTTCACAGATGTCAAATCACTAAGACGAAAGCCCGAAGTTCGAATTGTTACCCCATTGTGACGTCAATTGGCAAGCTTGCGGCTGTTACGTAAAACACGCTAAATAAGGGATCTGTAACAGAAATAGTTTACACTCTTTGTCGCATTTGTATGGACAGCTATTTCTGTAATGTTAGAAAAGATTTGTTGAATGATTGGCGTTTATGTAAGAAGATACTTTTTTAGGGTTGACATAAATACTTTTTTGATACACTTACTTGAACATTATTTTATACGAGTTTATTCTCAACACGTGTTTTCATATCTATGAGACAGATAAGTCATCATTCATCATCGAGCAACCATTTACAAAACTTCTAAGCATTCTGTAGGAAAACATTTTAAACTTAAACCCGCTTAAACCCTTGATAAGGCTTTTTTACGTTATAAAAAAACACTTTTTTAAACTGTGTGCGTATTATGTCTATCAGAATAGTATTTTATGTCAAATTGAAAACTAGAATTTTAAATACTTACATCTAAACTACTTACTGAAAACATTGAGGCTCATTCTTGTTCTCAATGACACTGATTGAACATAATAATATTCTCGATTTCAATGTAACAACGAGAGGACTAACCACAAAATGCTCTTGACATTTACTTCTTTTGTAAACTATACGAGATTACTTGTTAAGATAATGTTATACCACTATTCTTTACAATAGTATTCAGATCTACCAAGGATAGGGAGTTAGTAACAATAATGTATTACTTCAATGAAATCACATTACGGCGCCCGAAAACAATAGATTTTCCTACTTGATTGATTAAATCACCAACTGAAAGACTTATTTTCCAAGGGGCTACTTATATTTAAGTTAATAGGTGTACAAGGTTTGTAAAAACATTAACTCCAATTTCCATAATTTTACCACCCGAAGACCTAATACAAATATTTACGTGATGAACATATCTTAGTTTGTGTGTTTGGCTGTTTCTTGTATACATAAGTACATATTAAAAAGTATACAGTTATTATATCCATTGTCTAGTACAAGCTCTGTTTAGTTTGGGACTAGATGGTGCTGTGTAAGATTGTCCAAGGATATTAATTTATACCTTTATTTTCGTAGCTATTCTAAAACAAATCCTTTCGGGTACTTACTTGATTTTTATCATAAAAGGTGTAGCTACATAACTTTAAGACTATAACACCATTTATTTTCAGCACTTTATGTACATACAACCTTCTATAAAAGCATTGACGCAGTCTCAATGTGACTTGGGAGGACCTTTCCTCTCGCTTCATAATACCAAGAGGTCTAACGTGGACCCATTGAAAATTAAATACGTCTCGATAGAAATCGATTAAAGAGTAATATTTGCACGTTGATTGTGGCAACACAATGCCTGTCTGTATCGCATCAAGTCGACCTTGCAGGTCCAATCACGACTTTGCACACCTGCAAAGAGGTTACCAACTTGGTTCTCGAACTTGATCAATTTATTGGTGGCTTAAACAGTAAATAAGCGATATCCGTAATCTTATATGCGGCATTAGTGTAGTTGTTCTAAGCGCGGCTGCTACGTTAGAAGTTCCGATTCCCAGGTCGAGCAGTGTTAAGTTTTTCTATGAAATCTCAATAGCAGCTCGGAGTTTTGATTTATGTCCGGTTAATGGCAATTGGCTCGCCCTCTATTACATGGGACCTAAACATACCGATGAACTGTGGATGTACAATTAGTTCACCTTTGCCCAACTCTTCGTGGAATACCTTATACTGCCAACACAACTATTCCTCTTTCGTTTCACAGGGTCGGTAACGCGCATGTGATAGGTACCCCTGGTGTTGCAAGCGTCTATAGGCTACGGTAACCGCTTACCATCAGGTAGGCCGTAAGCATGTTTGCCACCTTAGTTTAATTAGTCCCACTGCTGGGCACGGGTCTCCTCTCATATTGAGAGGGATTAGGCTATAGTCCACCACGCTGGCCTAGTGCGGGTTGGCAGACTTCACAAACCGTCGAGAAAAATCTCTAAGGTATGCAGGTTTCCTCACGATGTTTTCCTTCACCGTTTAAGCGAGTGATAATTAATTATTAATACGCACATGAATTCGAAAAGTCAGAGGTGCGTGCCTTGGGTTCGAACCGAAACCTTCGACTTGGCAGTCCAATGGTCACACCACTAAGCTATCACTGCATTTTAAATTGCATTCCGTAAATATTGCTACTTATTATGGTGACCAATAAAGTCTATTTTACCTAACTTTGAACAACAATATGTTCAGGTAATTACATAAAAGTAGACTATCTTGAACCCATACTATAGATCCGTTTACGGCTCAGTTGATCCCTATTTATAAGGAATTCACGATTGAGGAAGGATATAAAGCGAAAAAGCACTTATAATTCTACAGCGATAAAAACTTTATTTTTCTTATTCGAATTGCTCCGAAGGTTTACGACCCATTAAATGGTTCTTAATTTCTGTTTTAATATATTTATGACAAACATGGCGACATGAATTTGGTATTCATATAAAAGGTGTTGTTTTATGGTAACGGCAATACCATCCGCACGCCTGTTCTCTGAAGAAGGCAGAAGTAGGTAAGTAAACTGCTGTACTCCCATAGCTTGCCGTTATTTTATAGCCCATGTAACAGCGAGCCTATTGCCATTATTCGGACACAAATCCAAACGACAAAACTTTGTCGGGCAATCTGTTCTGGAGTTTCTAATTAGAAAATTCTGGGAATCAAATCGCTTGACCACAGACCAGTTAAGTAGGTACGTTATTTTCTTAAAATGTACAGATACCAGCACTTCAAGCTCATCTGTCGATCTGATAGAATGTTACACAATCACCTGAGTGACAATCAACATAGTTTTAGTTTTATATAAACGCATCCACGCACGGTTACAAATTAGACATTTAAAGTCAGTCTCACGAAAGAAGTCCCGCAGACGCGGCGCCACTGTCATACGACGGAATATTATTATTTTCTAAACTCTATTGTTTTAGACTCTCCAAAAATTCAATATTTAATACCTGTAGGATGAATCTTTTATTATCTTTTATTTTATTGTTTCAACAATTTATTGAAATTGGTTGTATTATAATGTAAATTCCGAATTTTCAAAATTAGTACCACTCATTTCCGTGGGACTTCTTTCGTGAGACGGACTTTACGATAGAATAGAACCTAACCTGTCAAATTCAAACGAATCTTTTGTTTCAATTAGACCAATTACAGATACTTTTTAATTGTCAAAAACTAGGTGCTCTTCTAGAAGAACCGAACCAATTGTGATCATATACAATCAAAACGTAATTGTATTGGAAGATAGTAAGTTATATGTTGTCATTTCGAGGAATAGATTTAGTCATAGTGATTATAACACTTTTACGTTGCTATTGTTGATTACGTTATTGTTGGATGTCATCATGACATATAGCAACAACCGGTGACTTACCACCATGCACACGTACAACCTCCTGATAAAGAAACCGAAACTTTTACACCTGATATTTTTCTTATGCAACTCTTCACTGTCCTTCTGCCAGGCAAGGACCTGCTCCATGATTGAGTGGTATCAGGACTATTCAGATCAATTTGAATATTGCTTATAGGTTTCTAGAGAATAGAATAGAATATTCTTTATTGCACGCCATAAACAAATGCCAGGTACAGGTTTGAAAATCATAGATTGGTACAATGGCTACTACCGCCAAATCAACAGAATGATGATTATAGCAAAGTTGACCAGAAATACGGGCTGCTACTACAATTTTTCTTGAAGATATTTTACTTAATTGGTTCGGAAATTCGAATTACATACAAATATTAATTGATTGAACACAAAACGAAACGAAGAAAATACCGACTGCAAAAATTGTTGTCATTCAATACAAATTAGATAACTGAAGTATAGTAGACAAGCAACCCTGAATTCCCTGATTAAAAAAACAATCTTGACATTGACCTGAGGGCAACAATAAGATTGCACATATGTCTGTTATCGATTGCGACACTGCAATCAGTGCTGTTGCCAAACACCAGAACGTGTCGATTGATAAACTAAACACAATGTAGCGATTACCTGCGTTTATAGCTAACGGGTTGCTCACATAAATAGTGTTGTAATTATAAAGGTAATTTTAAATAGAATTGGTTTAGATAAGACTTGTATTAAAAGTTATCCCAAGGATAGACTGGCTGTCAGCATATCCCCCAACAAGTCTATGGATTCGAATTAATGATACTCTGTATCCAAATGAATTATTGAAAGTAATGATACCAACACATCTTGAGTCGGCTCTGCCATTAGATGCGCAAGTATAATTATAATCTCTATTCAAACGAACGATGAAAATGTAAGTTTTTTGTGCCATCAATTCTAAGAGCTTCAAACGGAAACAATTATTAACTTTTGACCATCTATATTAATTTCCTCCACTTGAAAGAGAAATGTAGTCTCAAGTACCGTAATCCGCTTAAAAGAATGAAAGATTTCTTTCATCTCCGAGGTTATTATACCCATTACGGAGATTAATTTAGCAACAATGCAGCAAAAAGTATAGCAAATTACGGCCTAAACATTAATTCATCATTTAACCCCGCCCTTGCCTTACAAAATCATGAGCCGTCGTGACCGGACCCCATGTCTGGTTAATTAAAGCGTGAAGAGTGAACTCTCAACAAAAAATAGAACCGGTCTTTGCAAACACAAATGAATTGAAATGTCAAAGTGTCAGCATTGAAATTTCCGTCGTTGCGTCGCATAAAAATATTAATCTAGTAGATTAGTCTAAGGCCTCATTACTCAACCCACAAACAACGGTTCGTTGAGTAAATTCATGCGAAAATTGCTCGTAATTTGTCCGAGGTCATCTGCACATAATACTCTCATTTGTATTGTACAGTCACAGAGCTACAATTTAGTGCACTGGAGTTATGATATACCAACCTTGTCAATTGTTAGTTACGTACTTAATATGAAAATTGGTGGTCTTCAGTTTCTTATTATATTGGTTACACATTTCTAGTATTCTTATTAACCCTTCCTCGTACCACTTCAGGAGAAAGTCTTCCCCTTCCTCTTTCTATTCCTGATTGAGATAACATTTAGATAGATATTGGTCTAATGCGCCAAGCAGGTCCAATTATCGCTTTAGAAATTACCAATTATACAATAGAAATTGAAAACTGAAATAGCTACGAGTCTGCGACGGTAAAAATCTTACCTGAATAAATTTTGTACAGCGACTCCAACAATCCTTGCATCATTTTGCCGTGTTATTTGGGCACTTGTTATATCACAAAACACTTTAACAAAAACATGTCTAGACTGGTTGGCACAGAATAATCAGCACTGAACACTGGCTTTATTATTTTTAAAATAACAAGACGTGATCAATGGTTACTGAAAATCAAATTCTCCGAACTAAATGAGCAGTCATCCAGACAGCTAATTAGTCCCACATCAGAACAAAAATCTGAGCAGATCAATTTTATTGGTATCGGAGAAAATAAATGAAGACACAAACCAGAAATTACTACAAGTTTACAAGGTGAACGAACTAATAGACAGCACGGTGGCCAAATTGAAGTAACGGTTACAACCGTCGGATCTTTATCATCGATCAGATTTGCGTAACTATCTTTTAGCAATTGCTTCGTACACTTGAGTGGTCCAAATGACTAGTTACGTGGAATGCAGTCAACGTATACAATTACAAATAGTAAGGACAAAAGAAATGTGATCCACTTACAACTAATATTGAGAACGCGGCAAGGCTACTATTTGAACCATCCAAGCGTGTCTGAATAAGTAGGTAATGATACTGAAGCAAAATGTTCATATGTAGACACAAGAGTCAACCTAGACCTCGATAGCCATATTGGGTTATGGAAAATGATTAAGATAGTGTAATATTAAGCAAGGTCACATTGATGTGATGACCTGCGCTACGCCTACGACAATAATCATCAACAGAATGAACCACACCATTATGTTTAAGATGATGTAGTACATTAAAGGTTTAATAATAGTTTCAAAACTTTAGATATGGGAATTGGATGGACTTAAGTATGTAATAAATTGTCTGTAACAAGTTTACAAATGTAACAGCAGTGGCGTTGATATGTCTTGAGGAAAAGAATGTTTTCATCTAAGTATTCAAATGTGAGACTGGACACCACAAATTATTATGACAAATATTGGTAATTTTTCTAGAGTATTGTTATTATTTACACGTAATAATTTCTTTACACTTTGCATCTCAACATTATTAACTGCTGGGATGCGTTCTAAAACTAAGAGTATTTAGTAGATATCCAGAACATATTCTGTATAAAGATTTCGTCAGCAAAACATAAAAACACACTTCAATTTTTATTAATCTTGGCACAGGTTTTAGCATAACAAATTAACTTAACAAGAGTTTCCTAAATTCATTTATCATTTGTCTAATAGAAAGATTTTTACGAAGATGGAATAATAATAATTTATCTTAAAAACCTCACTACTTTTTAATCTGCGTCATTCTAAAGAAGCATTCCCATATAATATTGTCTATCAGCAGAACAGAATTAACTCATTAAGAAGACTGACACAGACACAATAACTTATTACTTGAAAATAGCTCGTTCAGGTATCAAGGAACTCCAAAAAAATAATAATCAAGATGGTTTCAAATTCTCGATATGATATACATAACACTACATGAAAATACCTATAGGAGTACAAAAATGTAACCAATGTGACGAAATCTCTTCAAAACAAGAACGTTTGGTCGAAAATAAGAGCAACCAGTCCGAAAATAATAAGCAAAGTTATTTTAAGTGAAACAATACCACGAGTCGATTTACGATCAAAACAAAGAAACGTAATTAATATGAACAAACTCCATAATGTTGCTTCTGAACCTTTACGGATCGCAGAAACGTGCACGTTTCGGAAATAGACTTAACGAACAAATGTTGGTAAATGAAGACAATAATGACATGTCCACATGAATGTAAAGTAAAATTAGACAAGGAAGACATTGCGAAATCACATTATACAAAGCGGCACTATTAAACGTAGAAAACTTATATGAATTTCTTAATTTATTGAAAATATAATAGACAGCGTGTTTTTATTTGGTTGCATCCTATTATCACTTGATTTAATACAAAATATATCAGGAAAACCATGAATGCAATTGTTCAGGATCAACATTACTGACATACTTAGCCGTCTCGCCGGATTCGTGGACACAGTCTAGTCTTTTTGTTAAGGAACTATAGCCGGGTAAAATTAGAATTTCAAATGCATTCACCCGCAGTAATTCATATTCACTGCGGCAAAAAGCAAAAATTCTACCCCAAGACGTTTGTGCAGAATAAAAGAATATAATATTTTAGAGATTACTTCGCAAATGATACGAAAAGACTAGCGAGTCTCCTGAACAAACGACAATTTATTCAACTGTAAATTGGAAGTGGCATCTCTGCGCTTAATCAAGGCGACACCGACCGGAGCAAAAATCTTGGTGACCGGTCAAACCGAACAAATTGAACGAAGACTTCATAAAAAGAAAGTTCTTGAAAGTTTTACCATGTTGTCAAATTCAAAACCTCTAAAGAAAAAATATGTTTAAGTGGTAGATCACAAATTCGCACTTGCATTACAATTTACAACAAACTGTCATCTATCGTTCATAGACGACGTTGATGGATATTTATGACACTGTCACTTTCAAAACCAGATTTGCACTCGCGACGATCACTTGTTTAAACACGCTACTTTGATATACTCTTAGCGCTGTTTCCATGACTTAGCTACAAGCTCAGGTAGAATCGCAAGAGTCGATCAGGGCGGGCGCTCATTGCGGATCGCGCGCCCGCGCCGTCCGCGGTCTGCCGCACCGCCGCCGCCACTGGCGTACCGGGATTATTTATAAATTCATACAGACAGGGGGTCGTAGAATTTTGCACGACGTCGTCGTGGTATGTCAGAGCTAATGACTGCATCAGGTCAGACCGGAAACAGAACGTCACGGTGCCTTCCTAAACTTAACGATATCGCGCTTGGGCTTCATGATTTATTTCTGAACCAAATCTAACTTATTTTCGACCAGATTTCCTTCCGTTTAAATTTTGAGCGTAATTAATCAAAGTACCTCTGTATAATATATGGCAATTCTAATAAAATCCATATATGTACTAATGCTCGCCTACGTTTAAGCGTCGAATTGGTTCTAAAAAAATATTTCGCAAGATAACGTAAGTAGAAGAACGTTCCGTCGGCCCTGGCCATGCCGCCCACCTGGACAGGTGTCCAGCGCGGTGGCTCTTATACCACGTTATTACGTTCGACACGTGAGTAAGATTTAAATAAAGCTGTATGAACGGCTTCTTGTAAGGTGTTGCATACACACGAAATGCCAATAACTCCCGTTTTCAATTGGTTTATTCAGTTTAGGTGTTTATAACATGATTATCTCAATATATTATCTGGATTGTTGAAGCTTCTCGAACAGCTATGTGACGGAACCGTATGAATCATCGACAGACAGAATACAAAAGACTTGGCGTTTGCCACTACTGGCAATTCATTCCAAGTTTCTTGACAAATGACAGCTAAAATTAAAACAATGAGCGAATTGAATAACATAACTAAAACTAATGTTAAGCCAAAATTACCTGTACGTTTGATATTTGAGATATTTCCAATTAAAACTTGAACTCTTTTTTTAATTCTTCTCGACGAATGGTTGTACAGGTGTTGTGTGTGTATGGCACGCACAGAGACACTCAGAAGATACTGTTTAATATAAGACAATTTGGTTTAGGAACTTTATATTTTCAGAGGATTTCTATCTATCGTTCGGCAATGCCACGGACACAGACATCTGTTAGTTCAAAAATAAATAATATAATTAGAGGAATCCCAAAATAGACAACAATTACGTCGAATTAAACTCTAATTCCGAAACCCGTCCTATAACGTTTGACAGGCATCTGAGGAATGTCAAAATCCCATCTTTCACAGTAACGGCGGCACGTCAGACAAATGACGCCCCTGCCTATTTGTATTCTAGAACATTCATTGCGCAGTATACAAGTGTATTTACGGGTTCTGTTCAGTCTACAACAGCTGTCGACGCTGACGTGGTTTCATTGTGGAGTTTATTATTGATCGTAAAGTATTGTTTGAAATGTGACGTTATCGCAACATTTCGAAATTAGCTGGATCTCTTAATCTTGTCGGATGTATATGAATCTTGTGTAAGTACCTGTTATCGAATCGTTTGAAATGCAATATTGGATTGAAATACAAACAATGATGCAGCAGGCGATTATTATGGAAATCATTTTAGATAGACAATAAACAATAAATTATATTTATTTGTGTAAATAGATCTTTTAGAGACAATTTTACAAGTAAATATTTTACTTTTTTTCAAGCTAGATAGTGCCGGCATTTCTTTACCGACGAACTCTAAGAAGAAACGACGAAACGAACTCAAAGAATCAGTCTCTTATAGTCCTGATATAGTAACGAGTAGTAGCAAATATATATGTATACATAATTATGTGAGTGTTACAATGTCTGAAATGGCCTTTTGAAGAAAGAGCCATAGCTGTTTTGAGTGGACCAGTTTCAGCTAACGGCAAGCATGCATCAGTCATTGTGTAGCGCGACTATAATTTAGGGAGCTCAACAACCAATACATAACCAATACAATAATTCTCTACAGGTTAGATAAATGTATACGTAGGTAGGTACTTAATTTCCGTACATACATTTAACAACTACACATAGGTATAGGCTTGATCTTGCTATTCATCGAAATCAAATTAACTTTACCGAGTAAATTCTAAAAAAAAATAGGAACAAATAAACAACAGTACGCATTACCAATAATAAATATCTAAACGATGTTGTTTAATGTTTATGTAGTACTGTATTTGTAAGGTAGCATAAACAACGTGTCCATAGAAACATTATTTAGTACATCTGAGTCAATGTTATTTAATAAAACACGTTTGAGACACCTTCAGAGGTATAAAACACAAAACAAAACTTTAACACCTTGTATTAAACTTAGTTGAATCCATAATTTTTAATGTCCTTGGAGCTTGATTTAAATGTTTTCCAACAACTTCGACCATACTCCCCACATCCATCATTTTAGTATGTTTCTTGTCAATCGTAGATCAATCCTTCCCACTTACAAACCACGTACTTTCTGCCCACACCAGTCGAGGAGAATTCTCTGTATTTATTCAGGGCTCTTTTCCATCAGCCCTCGTTTTAGAAATATGCAAACCACCTACATCTAACGATTTGTCTATCACCATTATGCTTATATCTTTACCAAGTATCTTTGTCGATTATGAGTCTTGCACCGTTGTTCCAGATGCGACTGATTTCGAATCCGATTAACTACCTACTATATTGGACTGGACATCCACTACCGACTAGACATCTTCACTATAACTTCATTCTCCGTACCCTCCGTATCTCCATCCTTCAATCTCTTCTAATTACGTCATCAGAGTACGTTGGAAACTGAGCCATCATTCTGTTATTGTCTTTGACCATCATCTATTCTCTATTTGTTGATAGTTTCAGCTACATGTAAAAATAAAAAGGGTCCAATTCTCATGTGGAGCAAAAGTTATTGAGTTTTTCTGTGAAATTCTCAGTAGCAGCTCATAGTTTGAATTTGTAAAAGACAATAGAGTCGCCCCCTATTACGTGGGACCTGTGGGGTCGAACTGTGGATGTACATTAGTACACCTCATCGTAACCTTTCGGGGAATACAGGCGTGATGGTATAGGACCAGTATTTCAAGCAAAATTGTCAAGAAATGCCTAAAGCAATTTTGGGAATCACAAAGCTATTGAAAACACATGGTTATTAGTATGGCAAAGCTAGAAATAAACCTAAAGTTGTACCTAGTCATCAACGGATACGGTTACCGGTGACAATTGAGTAGTGGCGCGTGCGCTCCGCTTCCTCGATGATCTCATGCAAAATTGTAGCATTTCTACAAACAGTACTATTTAGAGGGCGATATTTGGGTCACTCCAATTGTACCGTTTAGATGAGGATGCCTTTGATTAAAACAAGCAGCCTTTCTAATGGTTCAGCGGTGAAGTAGGTTCGTAAAGCGATATCGTAATACTCGTTTGTGTTCATTGAGAACTTGCATTGATGGTACAGGAAATTTGAGATTTGTCGATTACTTCGATTTTAACATAAAGATTAATTAGCTAATGAAATCATGAGCATGGAAACTGCCTCGTTAGTAGTCGTTAAGTCTAGTGGTCCTAAGTGCGAGTGTTACGCTAGCGGTCATGGTTTGGATTCCCAGATTGAGCAGTGTTATTAGGTTTTTCTATGAAATTCTCAGTAACAGCTCGGAGTTTGGATTTGTGCAAGATTAATGTCTCACTGCATTATTGCATAGGATATAAAGATACCAGCGAACTGAGAGTGTACATTGGTACACCTTTGCCTAACCCTTCGTGGGAATACAAGCGTGATGTTATGTTATGAATTCATAATACTTAATCATTTAAATTTTTCGTTTTAGGAGTCAATGTACAATTATGCAAGGGTTGGTTTGCCTTTGCTTATTGGTTCTCATGAGAAGAGCCTATGGGTGATGTAGGAAATTAAAACAAGTACATAATAGCAGTAAAATGAAGTAAACAACTATCAACATCCGATATGGTCTAGTGGCTAGGATACCTGGCTCTCACCCAGGAGGCTCGGGTTCGATTCCCGGTATCGGAATTTCTTTTTGCTTTTAACGGAAACTGTTTCGAAGCAGGTGCTAGAGAAATGGCTGCACGGTAATCGTTTGAACGTAGGTATAATTTTGGAAGTTTCTACGAATTTATGAAAACGAAAAATATTTAAAGAATTCCTGGATCTGTAACAATAATATTAGAGTTGATATTAACCAATTTTCAATATTCACGTAGAGGCTGGCATGTTGGTACTTTGAAGCATTTCAACGTGTTTGGAAAAAACCGGCAATAATGTTTAGCAAGACAGCTGTCAACTTGTCAATTATGTCGTGTCGCTGTCCTGAACGGTGCTAAAAAAACTGTATTATTTCTCAGAATTTGTTGCGCGTAATTTTCCTGCCCTCCACTTGTTGCAGTTACCAAAATAAAATGAAATTCAGGGAGACCTAGAAATGTATCCTTTTTTTAAACACTCTCTTGAATGAAAGTTATTACTTTATTCAAGTACACTTTCCTGGAGGGCTTAGAGGGCATTCCTCCCTCAAACTGGCGGCCATGTTGCGGTCACAATGGGTGCGCCGGCGCACGTCTTTATTAGCCATGAATGGCGACGGCAGTAAACAATTCAAAATAGACGCGCTTCCCGCTCGCGTTGCCGGACCGATCCCGACCCGGCCACGAGTTACAACTTTATAGCACGTGGTACTTTTGTCTACGATGCCCGTGCGCATTAATCTTTGGTTCTTACTCACATTCATTGGTAAGGTCAGGCGAGGTCCCGCGGAATAGGTACGAGCGATAAGTAGATTCCCGTAAATGGAGACAGGATGATTGTCTTTTTGATGAAGAGTACTGTTTTGTTGATGTAGAAGATAAATTCTTGGGAGTCCTGGAGGCATTCGAATATGTCTTAAATGTTCAAAAGATGACTGAAACTGTTTGGATATAAAACATGCTACCAAGTTAATCGCCTTTTACAAACTTTTCTTGTAAATATAATAAACAGCGCTAACTGCATTTACACGTAATGGAACCGACAACGAAATATTAATGGTGGCTCATATCTGATCTGTCAATCAATGTCTATTAATTTGGTCTTTTGGCAATTGACTGTATTTAATTCTAGGAATTCAAGGTGCAAATCGCGAGTGGTATTAGTGACTACTATTGGTACATGTTATCACTGCCTGATCCATCAAAGTTAAAAAAAAAACAGTCGAAATGTCATTACATATTTAGATAAAGGAGTACAGGAGACGAATTCAGGTATTAATAAAGCTGTTTTTAGCTCCGATCTCAACTCTGTCATAATAATTAAATGTAATAAAATATGATCGAAAAAATGAAATTATGCTACATACTACATCGGAACTACATACTTGACAACTTGGAACTACTGACTTGAACATTTTTATTGACCTTAGAGTAATCATGTGCAAGAAAATATAAGAAAAATTATAAAGTCTACGAATTCTGTAAAATTCTCGTCTAACCGAAGTCCCTTTATTTATATACTAGCGATCTGCCCCGGCTTACCACGGGTGCAATGTACTAATAACACGCATGTATTATACATATAAACTTTCGGAAGGAATTATTTAAATAGTAGTGAAAACCGTATCAAAATCCGTTGCGTAGTTTAAAAGATCTCACCGCACAGAGGGACAGACTTCGGGAAGCGACTTTAATTTATACTATGTACAGATATAATTATGTATACAAGAGAGGTAGGGCATAGTGGGAGTAATTCAACTCAAATTGGAGCTGCCCGACTGGGGAAGTACCTCCGCCTTGCAGAAAATCGAAGTAAAATAACAAGCAATGTTGTTTCTTACGGTGAGCAAGGTTGCCAGTGCTCTACGAGAAACGTTGTGTTGGCAGTGGGGGGGACTTTCAACCTGCCAACCCAAACTATTCCTCTTTCAATCCAGGGTCGGCAATTACGCGCAAGTGATACTCCTGGTGTTGCAAGCGTCTATAGGCTACGGTAATCGCTTACCATCAGGTGGGCCGTATGCTTGTTTGTCAACTTAGTAGAAATATAAATGCAGAGATTATTATATAAAAACAAATAGTACAGAACTAAATAAATATGATAAATAATCTTATCGTTAGTTTTTTGTTCAGATATCTTCTGAGAATATTTAGAGCGTGTCTTGTGCCGGAGACATAACTTGTAAGAACGAGACCACATCATAGACAATATTTGAGATAAACTGTTTGCGACGCGACTATCTCACTGGGTCACATTCACAGATAACGAAAACAGATAAAACCATAAGAGATTTGTTTTTATTGACATTAAGTAAGTTGTGCAATTCACTTGTCATTGACTAATGCAAAAACGATGTGGGATCACTATCGGATCATAGCTTAATGTTACCATAGATTAAAATAATAGTATTAAACTGTTATATTGTTATTTTTTTATGGCAATTACTATTATTATTTTCGGTAACTAAATGCTTCCTCATATCTTATAAAATACTTGCAGTGGCCCGCGAATTCACTCGAATTCTAAATGATTGACAAAAGGTATAAGTAAGGCCTATGTCTTTCTCTAAGCTCTATTCTATACCAAATTTAATCAAAATTTCTTCAGCGATTTCGACGTGAAAGCGTTCTTTCTTACTTACTCAAAAAACTTTCGCATTTATAATTCTGTGACCTGGTGCAAAAAGGGCCAAAGTCCATTTTTGTAAGAATCACTTTTTATATTAATGGAGTGAAAACTAGAACGATCAAAGTTAGCTTAAGCCCATTTTGAATTACAATGTTAGCCCTAACTGCACAGATTTTAATAAAGCAAATTTTTGCACTACCTGCAACCTTCTAGCAGTCCGTTTTAAGCTACACCTGAAACTTTGTTCATTGCTATAATGCTATTTACAGAAAATTTTAGACATTGGCCGTTTTAGCACCAGGCCACATAATTAATATTATAAATGCGAAAGTTTAAAAAAAAAAACTAATATAGGGATGGCTATGGCAAAGGAATCTGGTTCTATTCTGCCAGGTAATTTTAGTTAGATCACAAAATACTCTGTGGTAAAATCCTACCTTATTATCTAAACATTATTATTTACATTATTGTTACAACATAGTGATTGGGTTCAGTGGTTTATTTGTGATCGATTGCATAAAGCTAGAGTCCATCAACAGCCATATTTATTGTTGCCATAACAATATTTAAGCTGATAATTAAATGTTCTTAACGCATTTCGCCTTTATTTGTTTTTTCGTCTGTGCACAAGACGTGTATTAAAAAATTATCACTGTAATGACGGCAATTAATTCGACAGACAAATAAAAAGCAATACAATAATAAAGGATATTATTTACTGGTCGTTTAAATCCTTGGCCGACAAAATAAAAATAAAACTGATGTAAATACAGCCAGTAGTCAGCAATTCTTATAATATAACCCTCATCAGGCTTGTCACGACTCGTACATTTCTCGATAGTAATCGATACGCAATTTCCAATCGATAATAAGTGTTAACGTAATCGAAAATCTGTGAATTTTATATTTTAATGGTAAGTACCGCATCAATTTTTACCAAAAATGGTAAGTACCAAACGGGTGCTTCGTAAGAAATAAAAATGGTTATTATCCCACGCATGATATTCGCAAAGTAGGCCACGCCGCGGCGCGATGTAGAACCTTTATAAGACAGGCTTTACGTGTGAATTAATTAAATGCTAAGCATTCTAACTAATCGAGATGTCGCAATGCAGTATTGGAAATTTCTATATAAGGGCATGCAATCAAATGACGAATGCTTTAAAAAATTATTTTATGAAGGTTTTTACATTAGAAAGAAGAGACTGAAAGCATCAAAGAGATTTTTTTGTTCAAATCAATTAATTCTAATAGATATTGTTGTCATTTTAGTTTTATTGAGATAATTAATAATAACAAAAGGAATTGTAAAGACGAATGTGAGCGGTGGTGTCATCGAGAGAGGACGCCTTAGAAACTCATTATACGCTGATAAACGTGGAACAGGCAAAAGAAGTACTTATCTATGAACCGTAGCAAGTTTTTAGTAAAGTTATAGTTGGGTTGTACTTCTGCCTTTTTATACGGAAAATTCTCATGGTTGATTTGCCACCTGGGGAGGCAGCAGGGTCAGACTCCTACCGACTAAAAACTGCACGGCTTCTTTTGCCTTATACTTACGGCCATGGAATTTGTGACATGGTATGGTATGGTATAACGGGCTGGTTTCCGCAACTCCACGACAAAGCGCGTATTTTACGTGCGGGTGGGAATAAGTATGGGATTTGTGACATTCACCACAACCATGACAGGCCTGTCCAAATAGATTGCAGTTTCTGCCTCCTTCCGGAGAGTCGGCTATATTGTACCGTTGGTTTAACCGTACCACTGCAGTATTTTCTACCAAATGACTTTATTTTTCGAATGGCAACACTTTTTGCACGGCCGCGCCACCCATTGAACGCAACCCATTGGCTAAAAATATTATAAATATATATTTTTTGATTTTAGTGCTTGCTAACCCTTAGGGGGGACAATATAGCCAACTGTCCAATATGTACTTTTTCTAAATGTTATATTACAAATTAAGCATAACCTACTTACAATACAGCTGTCATTATAATATGAAAGGTGAAATACCCTACAAAGGTTTCAGAACAGCTTAATTTGTCATGACATTAAGCCGTAACCTATGAAGAAAACGTAACACTACAGGTAGCCGCGTAAATGTCAAAATGAACTTTACCGACATTCATGTTTGGAGAAGGATTATATCCGAGCCTCGAAGGTAAAGCAGGACAACCTTTTAGATGTACTAGAAACTATTGTTTCATAGTGATTGCTCAAGCACCTACCCTCAATAACTCGGTTCTCGGATATGCACGAATCGATTGAACCGTGAATTGATTTAGACACCGATACGATAGTACAATCGAGCAGTGGCGCCTGCGCAGACGCTGGTACATCATTACCATACAGGTTTTTGTTCTATCTGATTATTGTTTATACGTTTGAGTGTTTGTTTCTCACGTCTAGTAGAGCGGACGGCAAAACAGTGATGTTTTGAAAATATGTGATAATTACTATTGAAACTTTTTATGTTGGATGATACAAACCTGTATGTTGTGAATGTTATGTTTCGTCAGTTCGGAATGGTTTTAGTGAGAATTTCCTAATAAAAAGAACAAAAAGGAAAGACATGGGTCTTACGACTTTGTGGACGAATGAATGGGGAACAAACTTCAATATTTGAAACTAAGTACTATTGCTTTGGGCACAGCAAACAAGGTTAATGGAATAATGGCTATAAATCTTGGTTAAGTATTCTTAATACTGATTCGATAGAGACGATACCTACAGTAGACTCAGAAATGCTAGAGCCTAAGAGTCTGGCGAATAAACCATGTATCGGCTATATCTGCGACTGTTTTTTTTTTTTAAATAAGTAATTTTATTGTTTCTAATTCATTTAATAAAAAAAATGTTAGCAATAACGTTGTATAGTCGTAAGTGTATGTCGTCGTTTAATTACAATAATTAATTTATATAATTTTAAAAAGAAAATGTTAAACTTGTCAACTTAACTTACAAGATTATGATTGTATAAATTCATGGTCACTTACTAAATAATATAATTCAATGAAGAAGTGAGAAAATTGCCATTAGACTAATTAACTACGTGATAGAGAAACTTGGTATGAGATCATAAATATTTTAGTCAAAAATTTATCAAAAGTTATAATCGCATCAGCATCTCTATGGCACCAATTAATTTTTGTAACATTATGAATCGTGATCACAATCAACGATAATTTACATATTTTATTGCTTTTATAAATTAATGGCTACTGATAATGGTGGGTCAGATTTTTATTATATCGTTAATATGAGTATCGGTATTGCCCAGAAATATGGTTGAAGAGGTCTCATGGCAGTTACTTCGTGTAGTTTATTGATATTCAGCCGCATCTGGTTAGACTGAACGCGGATCTCAACATAGGAAAAGTGCTAGGCTGATAAATAAGCTCAAATATTAGCTGTTTCGCTTCGCGTAATGTAATGATATTAAGCTGCATCTAAAAAAAGGAAGGGAGGAAATGTTATGTCACTTTTATCTTTTTGTATATTTTTGGCATTTTCCATGCTAAGATTTTAAAGTTATTTAGAAAAGGAAAAATACGACCGCGGGCAGGATTCGAACCTGCGTCTTCTGGTTCGGTACACCAGACGCTATGACCACTAAGCCACCGCGATACCTACCCGTCATGTCGAATTTTTCCTTCACATACTGAATTTACGTCTTTATGGTGACGTCAGTAACATCTATTGAAATGCAAGTTTTTGCTTTTCAACCGACACAACTTACTTTACAGTTAGTTAAATGCCGAACGATGCCACCTTACCTTCTAACTATCTTTTTGTATATTTTTGGCATTTTCCATGCTAAGATTTTTTTTAAAGTTATTTAGAAAAGGAAAAATACGACCGCGGGCAGGATTCGAACCTGCGTCTTCTGGTTCGGTACACCAGACGCTATGACCACTAAGCCACCGGACGCAGGTTCGAATCCTGCCCGCGGTCGTATTTTTCCTTTTCTAAATAACTTTATGTCACTTTTGTTAACAAATCAACAACAAGGTACCTACTGGTAGGATGAGTTAAATCTGTGGAACGTATTGTCTGATAACTACTTACCTACTAAGCCTCCTCTCACCTATACGGATAGGCCAACAATCGGATCAGATCAAGTCGTAGTCACGAAAGTCACTGTATTATCACGTGAATTATGACGCCATATTTTTTGTCACATCAGATGGTAAAGTAGAAGGTATACCTGTAAAATTCTAAACTCTTTATATGAATGAGTGTCTTGTCTTGTGAGAGCAAACTAGGTGTTGGTGATTCTTTTTGGTTTTTATTCTAAGGAACTTATTACTTTGAACTGATCAAAACTGCTGTATATTTGCAACCTTCTTTTCAAATACAGATAAGCATATCCATGTTATTACTGACGCTGTTCCAAATGTGTTTAACGCTCACGTATCTGCCATTTAAACATCGATAAGGTGTTTAATAACACCATTTTGACAGCACGGCAAGGTTACGAAGTGCTACATAAAATGTGTCTGATATCTGTACGTAATAATAAGTTAGGAATACTATTGACCTTACGGTAGCGGTATCATATACAAACGTGTTTAGTTGTCGGTTCCAATTTATTTTTACATTGTCTACATTCACTTCTGGGTATTATTAAGATAATAACGTGTTTTTGTGTATTAACAACTAGCTGTTAGCTGCATCCCAAAAGGTTTTTTGAGAAAAATGTAGCTTATATAATTCTCCAAGTTCTAATCTACCTCTATACTAAAATTCATCAAAATCGGTTTAGTGGTTTAGGCGTGAAACCGTAAAAAGACAGTTACTTTCGCATTTATAATATTAATAAGGAGGTAGTGATTTGTACATGTAAATTAGTAAATCTCTACAGTACTTATCTACTTACCTATTCATCATTCTTCGAGCCTTTTCCCAATACTTATGTTGGAGTCGGCTTCCTGTCTAACCAGATACGATTTATCTACTAGGTACTGCTACTACCAACTTATTTAGTTTGCAGCGTTATTTGCAGCAAATTATGTGATTATCAAATAATGTCCGGGGAGTGTTCTGAAGAATTGTTCGAACTTGTATGTTCCGCCACAGATCCACTCGCCAGATATCGAAATTTCATCCATTTCACCTGGATGAATGTGCGTCCACCACCGTGCGTTTCTCAAGAAACTTTTTACCGCAAACGACTGCTCTGTGGAATTACCAGCGGAGGTATTTCCGATCCGGTACGACATGGCAACCTTCAAGAAGCAAGCCTATTCTTATATCAAAGGCCGGCAACGCACTTGCAACCCCTCTGGTGTTGTGGGTGTCAATGGGCAATAAAATGTGTTTCCACTATCCACCGATCTGCAAGGTTCGGCCCTGCCCCGGCCAGTGTGTGGATGGGTAACCGTTTTTACAACATTGGGACCCCTCCGGGCCTCAGAGAACACGTAAACCTATCGGTCTCGGTTTTTATACGAACACCTATGACATAATCATTATTAGTAGTCAGAAGCTTGAGTTTTCCTAAGGATATTGGTAATTGATTAGACATTGGGTTGCAGAGGTATGATGGTACTTAATTGCTGGTGTAAAATACTGATATTCAGCCGCATCTGGGTAGAATTGAAGTCGATCCCAACATAGTTGTGAAAAAGCTAAAATATTATAAAGATTGGTGTTTTATGCTCCAAAGATGAAGCTAGTTTTACTTAAATAGAATATGTATAATAGGTAGTTACTTTGATTTTCATGCCTTTGCCGATTGGTCAGAGGAAATTGCAATGATAGGAAGTTGTTAAAGACCAATAGAAAAGTTCGAGGACCTTTAAAATTGGAACGTACCGAAAAACAATGACCGGCGTCATATCACGTTCATACAAACCTGCTTTTAGTGGATTTTTTTAGGTGGTAGGCTACTGAGTTCGTCGGAGGTAGTGCTGTAGCACCGCATCGCAAAATTTCTGCGCTAAGCAGTTATGTGCTAACATTGTAGTGTTCCGATTTGAAGGGGACATCAATGACATCGAGCTAGATACTACTGGTGTTGCTGGCGCTATAGGCTGCGGCTGCCACTTACCATAAGCAGAAGTTTTGTCATCTTATTAAAAAAAAATAAGGAAACGTATCTGACATAATCCTCATAATATACCTACAAACAGTCAATACCTTTATCTTGACTGTTATGCGCTTTGAATACTCATCATACATTTATTGTAAACAATATGATAAAAACTGAACCTTGTCCATTCCGTAAATGGGAAGATACGTGATATAAGGATCAAGTTAAATAAAGATGGTATGGTGACTCGATACGTAATATTACGCCCCGGGCGGGCGTAAAACGGACCGAAATTAATGAAGTTTTTTTTTAATGTGCAACACGAAACGATCTATGGTCTATCATTTTTTGTTTTGTTATAAGAGTCAAGTGAATTTTATTATATCTAATTTAATTAGAACATCTTATCACCATGGACACCATGGAAGTCTTGCTATTTGAAAACAACCTTCTTAACTCTGCAATAACTCTGGTCAGTGAAGTGAATTAGATTCGACATTAACATTTTAATGTCAAATCTAATTCACTACACATTTAAGTATAAGCTTATATGTATACATATTTTGAAATCACTATTAGTACGGTCACCAAGAAAGTAGCTGAACACAACCACATTTTGAAAACATCACTATACAAAAACTTTTAATTAAATTCTAGTTAAGGTAAAGCTGGTAATTATCTTATATATAATTATGAAGAAGTCGTGCTACCTTCTCGGGTCAGTAACTTCTAGATAGTAAAAAATGTTAAAGCGTTTTAAAAATTGGGTAGTGTTCAGCGACTTTCGTTGCTGACTGTACTTATGTAGTCTAATTTTTACAATTACATAGAGTGGTGTGGTGGCACACACAAAATGCTTAATTATGTTCATGTTATACATAAAAAGCCAAATAATGTTGTAATCTAATGTTTTTGTAGAAATTTAATATACCTATTCGATATTTTAGCCAATAGATACACACTCACAGTTTAATTGAGTGTTATTCTAAATTAACAGTTCTTTAGCATAACCACATACTTAATATACAATAAATTAAATCTATTTTCCACGCAACCCTTAGAATATTAAAATAACAGATGTTATTACGGCTCAACACAACTTTATCACAAACAAAACAATTGGTACATAATTTTTGCATTTAGATTTATTCTATTTTTTTATTTTATAATACCTCCTTTTTTTGTTACGTGTGGACATCCCCATCGACTTCCGCCGCCCGGGGAAAAGACGGGGCGTGTCGGAGTCCACCATACGGGGTGACCTACCCACTGATGCCACACGGGTGTTTCCTTTCGCCAATGTTTGTATAAGTAGACCCTCCTGCCCCAAATTAATTTTATATTAAGTCCCAGTCTTAGACACTTTAGATTGACAGAAGATGAAGTAAGTTGAATCTAACACCTATGAGTAAACCGGAACAACACTATGCATTGTTTAAAATAACATCTGGAATGTAAGACAAAATAAAAGCTCTATGTTCAAAGGTCAGTCTTCGGTCAGTAGGTGGGCAACGTGTGTTAACTTCCATTTCTCTCCATATACGGAGAGGTGACAACGGTGACAGCGGCCACACCCTCATACAGCCACTGTATGTATTGCTGTTTGTACTTAACCCTTCCGTGTTTCGGTGTAAGAATCGCGTTAGTTATTTTTATTCAACATCAGAAAAAAACGATCTCTGGCTAAAGCGTTGTATGAACCGCACCAGGGGATGCAGTTTTTAATCCTTTTGACGTGGATTGTAAGATTTTATTTTTTGCAATAAAAAATACAGGTATTACATATTTATTGTTATAAGATGACCATCAAGGATACAGGCCGCCTGATGGTAAGCAGCAGCTGCAGTCTATTATAGGCATTATTAGATATTCATTAAAGTTAAGTTTCAAATTCAGGTAACTGCCTCGTTAGTCTAGTGGTACTAAGCGCAACTGTTACGCTAGAGGTCTTGGGTTCGATTCCCAGGTCGATGTCGCAGGTCCCAAGTCAAAGTGTTATTGGGTTTTTCTATGAAATTCTTAGTAGCAGCTCGGAGTTTGGATTTGTGCCCGAATAGCAATAGGCTCGCCCCCTATTACATGGGAGCTAAACATATCGGCGAACTGTGGGTATACATTCTGCCTAACCCTTCCGGGAATACAGACATGATGGTATGTATTTATGTTTATGGAATAAGATCTGTTTCGCTTGGCACAAGGTCGGGAGAAGTTCGCTATGCTAACGACCAACCTCCAGTAATGGAGAGGCACCCGAAGGAGGAGTAATTAAACTATCGAAATTATCATGTAAGGATAGAATTTATGTCAAATTAAAAAAAAATGTTTTGTGTCGATGACGCCGCTCCATTTAAGTTCAGTAGGTGACTAAAGTGAACTACTTACAATCATGTATTTGCTCTCGCCCACAATGATATAATTCGCAATAGATCACTAATAAAATTGTTATTTTAACGGAAAGTTGTAATACTCAAAACATGACATGTAGGCGCTAACAAATTACCTGTTGACTGAAAACATTACGGCAATTTCCGAAAGATATGAGGTGTGAACTAGTCGAGAAATATTTAAAAGAAGATTGATAATAAGCAATGAAAATTAAACTCCGGTCGTACTTCACTCATATTCACACACTGATGCAAATACAATTTGTCTTCGCTGCAACAGCCAAAAATATCTACACAGCATGTAGACAACGTATTTATTTACCGAATGAGTAATGTTTTAGAATAACATCAAATTTAAAATAGGTTTTACCAAAAAAAATAACAATGTTCTTAATTTAAATAAAAATTCAAGAAAGATATTCGAACTCAAAAAAATCAACGTGGGCGACCGTGTGTTGGAATAAAAAAAAGTTAAAAAGAAACTGCACGCCATCACAGTTATTCCTCTTTTACGTCAGTCGAAATAATTCGGCTCGCTTCGAATCGATGCCCGAAACAGAAATCCTAAATAAATAAGTATTCAACATAGTTCCTTCTGTTTCATCAGTTATCGTAAATTTTGTGTAGGTACAATGTAGGAATGTAATCTTTCTGTTTATTTCGAACAGTTTTAAAATGTAACACGTTGATTTGTTACTAGAACACAAAACAGAACACACCAGTCAGAATAATGTAGACAAGATCCGTAGAGAAATATTTACGCATAGCAAATTACGCGTGAACAAAATTTGTGCGTAACGCAAATAACAGTAGTTCAATTATCGCCAATTTACATAAGCGTGATGAATACAAACGTACCAACTGTTGACGCCTCTCACAAAGTTCGCAAACACGCTCGAGATGACAGATGGCAACAAGTGTAAGTATATATATCGAGAACTTTGTTGAGTGAACCATTCAAACGACACTTTAACATGCTGCAAATCGTAATACCGATGACACGATCATTCATAACTGATGACTAACGACACGTCCGCGCAATACAAGTATCTCATTACGCTGCATTAACAAATGCAAGTAACATGATTCTGTGACACAATGCAACACGGATCATCACGAACCGAACGTAAAAAATAAATGGAATATTCGATGAAACGTTGAATTGTCAACAATGTGAGTTGGACCACCCTGCGCGGGCGTCGAACCCTAAACCTGCCCGATCAAATAAACTATTCCCGGTGCGGGCAACGATTTACGTTCCATTCGCAATAGTAAAGCCTTGTGAAGCAATAGTACCACAATGAAACGAGTGCACGGCTAGAAACTTAGAACTTGGAACACCGTACACTCGTGAATAAAAACGTTTCGCCGTTTTACAGGCCTCGACATCAAAGCACTAAACGACTTTAGACGGGACGATTACAGCGACTTTCTGAACTCACTTTTATTTGTATCGAATAATGTTTGACACGATCTGTTTTACCTCAAGGTTAAATGATTGCTAAGATTTTATTTTCCTTGACTTTTACAATAAATAAAAGTCTATTATTATCTTGAAACAAAAAATAGATTTCGATCGTTCCCATGAAACGCACTGATCGAATCTCGAAACAGGTGAAGGTCTGCATTTTTCGGCCTCCTTTTTTGTAGTGCGCTTTTAATAAACATGAGCCGAACAAAATTTCGCGTAAATTGGACGCCGCCGGCCGCTTTCAGTATAAAGTCATTTTCAGAATTGTTTTTGAAAAGTTGCTGCAACGAAATAGAAATGAGGTTCTAATAAGGTTTGTTTGGGCTAATAATAATATTGAAGATCATAGCGAGAGCTCAGATTTGAATAATTACATCCTTTGCTATTTTTTAATTATTGATTTTCATGACAAGATACACATACAATTACAAAATTGGTCACAGCAGACACTTGAATCTATGTGTAGGCGAAAAAATAAAATTTAATGAAACAAACAATAATAAATGCGAAAGTACCTCTGCTTTCTGTCTTACACTTTCACGCCTAAACCGCTGCAGCGATTTTGATGAAATTTGGTACAGAGAAAGATTAGACCTGGAGAAGGACAGAGGCTTTTGAGATGCGGGTGAAACGGGCATCAAAAAGATAAAAATAAATAAAACTTGAACAATTACTTTCATGTTAGCGACCCACGACTTTTTTTCAGGTTCTTCTTATCTTAAGAAGGGGGTTAGGCTGTGTCTAAGCCATAACGCGTGGACTGATTATTTTCTTGCGTATGTAATATGCCACATTTATAAAATAAGTGCGTCATTCCATTTACGAGTAATCTAAGCCCAAGCTGAATAAGTATCATAAAAATACATTCAATATTTTTTGCTTTGTAGATTAAAAATCCTGTTGTACCATATTACAATTACATTTCCAAGAACATTGCGATTCTACAGCGCTCAAAGTAAATCGATTCCGGTAATTTCTAAGAACAAAGTGGTGCATTGTTTCGACAGAATTCTCTCGGTGTGTAGTGTAGTTAACATCGCTGTTTTAATTAGCATTAGAGCAATCGGTGCTCAGAAATCACGAAATCCATCAGTTTTAGCTGAATGTCTCATTAATTCAATTCAGATTTAACCGCTGCTCTCACTGCCCTGATTGACTGAGGCATTCATTTATAAAGTAATTTTCCAATGAATGCGATACTGTAAATTAAAACTGAAGATATTATCTTTGTTTTCCGATATATTAATGGGAACAGCCTCGCCCCCTATTATAATGGATGGGACCTAAACATTCCGGTGAATATAGGCGTGTTGTGACTAAAAACTTAGAAAACACTGGACTGGAGAATTAGGCCTCAGTAACTTGTAAGTTTCGCGTTGACTATAAATTATTACGTAGGTACCTAACACATGTCCCAAATCATGTGTTGTGTGAAACCACGAAGCCTTGAAATCAATCCAACCACATCATAGATATGCTTACCTACTTATATGACGTTTAAGTATCTATATTATTTCCCTTTTACATCTGATCCACATTTATCGCCTTTATAACAGAGTGAAAAAGACTAAAATCCCTTGTATCTATGTTCTGCTGCAAATGGAGAGTGACTTGACCACTTAAGCGACATAAATCCAGACATGTCGTTAATTAGACATGTGTCAACACTGCCTTAAATCGATACTTTAATTAAAGTTTATATCTGATTTGGTTTTGCATATTCAACAGTCTGTAATTCTGTATCTCATATAGGTACTTACCGACCTTTCTCTTCAATGGTTTGCATTGTGCAAAATAATCCCAGCAAGGCATTAGAGCAATGTCACTGGAATCTATTACACTGGTAGAACTCAGGATTACGAAACATTATACCAATATCACCTTGAAATTGCCCGTGGTCAGTGTCAGTTTGTCCATCTAACATAAAGTTCTTCGGTTTCTGTAGGCGGGCAACACCGGTCGCGTGGGTATTACCCTGACACACGAGCAATCGACACGAAAGCGAAAGTAAAGAATTCAAAAACAAATTTATTTTTAAAATTTCCATCATTTCTGACATGGCCATTTATCATCGTTTCGACGTTACAATGAAATACGTATGATTCAATGTTTTATGTGGAGTGTTATAAGTTGCAAATGTTGCCATATTTATCGCTGAATGTTCCATCACTATTTTCAACATTCAAACAATATTTTTTATTGCTACACCAGCGGCATCTTGTCATTGTGTTCTTTTTATTAGAATTGCTGTACATCTCTCGATAGAATTAGTTAATAATAAATCAATTTAGATTTCATATCTGACACACATAACATGAATAGGTTTTAGGGATAAATTATTACGATTTGATAGAACGTGGAGTCATCGAACTCTATAAATAGCTGTTACGGGCACACAATGGCCGCTATCTGATCTATTGAGACCCAACTTTAATCGTATGGACTGGTCTTTTACAGGGAGCTAATTCACGCCGTGCGCGCCAACAAAATGTATGACGGTACTCTTAGAATAGTTATTGGAAATAATTTTATAATATGAATCAACACAAAATCTCATGAAAGGTAATTTCATATTATTTTGATGCCTTTCAACTAGTTTCAAAAGAATTTCATTAAATTAATGTAAGAGGGCTAATGACAACAATAAATGTATAAGGTCAATCCGAATGGCATGCAAATTCAGACACCATTGTAACTAATGATCTATAATCCTAAAACGACTGCAAAAAATACTTCCTCATGACCAAATATTTCATCAACGCCTTAAATACTGAAATCATTTGCAAAAAGTAATTATGGACCTAATAACGTTTTACGCTGTTGTAAAGTATAGACGCTTGGTTGCTAGGATACCGTTAGTCTCGTGACGAAAGCTTAATTGAGCTTTTAGCGCTGACAAAGAATAATGTGAGAGACGATTAGTATCGAATCTTGTCTTCTAGATGTTCGACCCACTTGCGAGCAAATGGATGTCTCCGATACGTGATTGATGGACGAAAGTTATAATAATTGATTACTGCAGCGTTCAGATTGGAAACAATGTGCTCCAATTAAGCCTATTGGAGCGGCATTCGTTCATTGATACTTATGTACATTAGCCTTTTTTATGCGGAATTGACATCATGGATTTTCTTCCCTTGCTCTATAGTCATGGCCTTAAGATTCTTAAAACACCAATCTGAATCAATGAAAGAAATGTAAAAAGTTTATTATATTATATAGGTAATCTTGACGGCCACAACAAAAATCATAGTTTTTCATAAATTCTGGGAACAGCTTACAAATACATTTATCATTCCAAGGATACTTTTTTTTAGCTTGAATCTAAAGAATATGTTCCACCGGTTCCACGTAATCCATCTAAAATTATTCTTCTTGTAAACAAAGTGAAGTAAAACTGAAATTGATGGCAGACAGAAACAATCTAACAGAGTTTGCCAGGATAAAATATTACCGGTTCCTTTGAATAACAATCAGAATCACTGCAATTTAGCGTCATTTGAATAATGTTTTTATGCCATAATATCTGACCGCAATATTGTTATAACATATAATAACATAGCTAGATATTTTTGTACGCGCTTTTCCTGGTTCACACAGGTTTCCGGCTCAGTATATTATTACTTACTGTAGGAATATCGGGATTAGGCAGATTTAATAGTTAGGTATACCACCGTACTTGTACCGCTCGAAAACGTGTGCATATAAAGACGAGTGAATGCACACATTCCGTATTAGAAACAGATAACGACAGGGTGCAATATTCAGTATGAGTGAACGAGACAATAACAGATTCGATACTTCCGATGTCAACCAGTTTACTTACGAAAATGTGACCATTATTTGACGCGGTAGGGCACATCTAACGATTTAAATCTTTGGGATTGGGTATAGAAAAACAAAGCTTCTTCCTCCGAGGAGGCGCACACTCAAAGAGTTTTATCGTTGAGACCAAGATCTTTCATATCTCTCGTTCGCTCGGCTCACTCAGTTTTCCTAATTTTATATTTTCGCCTGTTTTCTAAAATATAAAATGGTATTTTCTAAACGAAAGTAAAACTCAGTTACTGCACACGGTTGCAGTGTTCTGGAAGTTAGGTACATAGGTACTACACGTGATAACATTCCACGTACCTACTTAGCGCAGCATATTAACTGCGAAGAAAACGTAGAAATATGTTAATTACCTCTGTTTACGCGAAATTGATTGTATACGGCGGGTACTTAAAATACTTAACCTACTTAATTCTGTTGAAGTCAATAAGTACTTAGCAAGAACAATATCAAACTTCTACAGGTATAAGCTTAGGCAATGTCGGTGACTGTACGATTCTATCAAAGTAAAAAGAAAATAATTACCCATAAAACCAAACAAATGACAGCCAGATATTGTATTCCAAGACATGTAATCCGTACCCAAGTTATCGAGGAACATTAAAAATGTCATTAAACTTTAATATGATAAATAAAATTTTATCGGGAAGAAAGACAAACTCATAAGTCATAATGCACCTTAGGACAGGACAACAGTCAACGTACAGGGCCACGCACAAGTAAATCGGATTATTCAAATAAGGAACGTGTAACGTATTCCAACAGAACAAATAAATAAACAATCTGATTTAAATAATGAACTTTTGTAGCAGCATGGCTTTGGCAAAGGACTACTGAGTTTTATTACAAACCCATATTTCTGGTTCTATACCATTTCGCATCGACTGTAAAGGAAATATAAGAAATTTATAACTAGCAGCAGCAAGCATGCCCTATCTATCTTCAAGTGTATGGTAACGACACGAACCAACCGATAACTCCAAACTGGAACTATAGGCCAAATACCTTGGCTATGACGTAACGATTTGTACCCAAATACGATTTGTTTTCACTTGATACCCAAATAAGACTTGTTTTAATGAAACTTAATCTTGAGAATGCTTTCTATTTCATCGGATGCAATAATTCTACAGAACCAGTGTCCGATGAGGCGGGAGGGTTTTAGCGTGGTGACTGAGAAGCGGACAGAAGTACATTTGTAATGAGTCAGCTAGATTGGCTGGAGTCAGCTCTAAAAGGAAGCAATTTAATAATCGAAAGGAACATTGAGAATTGAAAAACAGGCTAACAGAATTGAAAAAACCCATTGAATGACATTTAATACGATCATAGCAGCAATGATAGCTTAGTGCTTATTAACATTTAATTAATTTTATCACTCGCTTAAAACGGTGAAGGAAAACGTCGTTAAGAAACATGCATGCCTAAGAGATTTTCTCGACGGCATTTGACGTCTGCCAACCGCAGTAGACTAGTGTGGTAGACTAACCCTACTCAGTCTGAAAGGATACTCGTGCCCATCAGTGAGATAATGGTGAGCATATGAAATGAAGACGAGCCTCTTAGTAACACTGAGAAGACAATAGCAACTAATAAAGAAATTCGGAAGGTAATCTTAATACAGCAGAGCAATGTTTATCAAATCTGAATCTAAAAACAAACTAATTGTTACCAACGAACAGCTTCATTTCAATGACAATGCAATTGAAAACAATTGTATTCAAGATAAGACGTTCGTTACGCAATGATATTGATTGATATACAGACGAATGTGAGTTTACGCAAGATGCATCAGTCATTTACACTTGTAAATAAACTAACCGTGAAATTGAAGAAATAACTTATAATTGTATAAAAAGCGGTGCAACACCGTATGGCGTAAAACGTTTAAAGTAATAGTGGGTTATTAACCTGCACCATCGCCATGGTAATAGCTGCGCGGACGCAACGTTATCGCGTCAAGGTCACAACGCGATGCGCTCGAGTCACTGAAAGCTTTTTTCGATCGAAGAGGTAACATACAATCTTAAAAATAAATATTCATAATAAGCATAAGCGCTTATTTATTATTTTTGTGTTACAAAGACTTCAGTCAGTATAAATATTTATCCCCCTTATTAATTAAATCAATAAAGCCCACAAAATAATTAACGTGTTAAACTCTGAACCAGTTTTATCGCAAATCTCAACTCATTCTTATTTGACCCGAGAGTACCGGGCGCCAATAGTTATCTAACCATCTGACCCGCGGCCCGCTTGCTATGAATATTGATCCGACTTGCATTAATATGGACGCCACGACCTTAATTATATCTGTTTACAGTATGTTTGATCACGCACGTGGCTGCTCGACAACAGAATGGACACTCTTGGCTACCGTAGCAGTATTTCCTCTAAACAACCTTCTCACTTGAGAAAACTATGTACATATAATATTTTTTCTTGAAACATCTTCTATAGTAGATACCTTCAACGTATACAATTGTTAGTACGATTATTTTCTTAAATCTTCTCATTTGTCCCTTTCAAAATGTCAATCTTAATGGTACTTCAACATTTAAATTCCACTTCAAAGTAATTAAAGCCGTTATTTAAACTGGCGCGTCCTGAATAAGTCTCGGATTACACGTAAACTTTCAAAGCATTTTGTAACTGCACCAGGCTTCTTAAGGGATTATGTGCTTAATTGCTCCATAAATCCGAAAACCGTCTACCATAATTGCAGGTAAATATAGTAATTTACCTCGAGTCAAGCAAGTTCTCGACGGATGCTGGTGCATATGGAAGGCCAAATATAAGCGCGTGTGTCATAGCTAACGGAAAACATTTACTTAACAAGCCTTTTATAGGAACTGGTCGCTTCACTCGGCCAATGATAATCTCGTTGATACAAGCTCTGGAACGCACAGGTATTGCAGATAGTACACTTTCATCGGCACGTTTCACTTCTGCTAAAAAGGAAGCCGTTAAAACAAGCACGAGTCGCAAATGATCGATGAACCTAAGAAACCTTTTAGTAATTTCCTGGTCCAGCCAATTACTCCACATTTACACTTCCTTGTTTGGACAAAAGTAACAGGCAGGACGTTCATTATTTACCCGTATCTTGACAATAGCGCCACTACACCTATACTATACTAGAACTGGTTTTATTTATTGACAGCAATAATAACTGCCAACTTTGTCTAACAAATTACTTTTAGCTGTAGGGGAAAGGATATCACTTTTTGCATCAGAACTGAAATTGAATTTACAGTATCAACGTGTACCAGACATATAATACGCGAGGGCTCTAAAAACTAATTGAGTTTTCGCAACAAAAACGTAGGCAACACAATTCATCGAAACCGAGTATGATTCATCGAATGAATCGATTCGATTGATACTATCGTGTTCCTTTTTTAAAACATTGTACATAAGGTTCGGGCCGTAATTGTGGACGTGCAAAAGTGATTCAACGCGGTCACTCGATAGGGATCGCTACAACCGGATTCATTTTTGCGGCTTATCCGGTGTGTGTTACACAACACGACTACCAACCGTCATTTCTGTATTTAAATAATTAAGACCAAATTAACAAATTTCAAGTCAACACTTACAAATTTTTCGAAAATGGTGCTCTTAATTTAAGTTTATGAAAAATGAATTTAAGCCAATATTGCCAAGGAAGTCAGAGTCGTCAGAGACTAATAAAGGCTTGTTATGCAGAATTTTACTGGAGCATTGCACTGCAGCGGTGCGCACTGTAGGATAATTAAGGGTCGGCGACCCGGTACAAAGCTCACAAAGGGAGCTAGTGCTAAATTTCAACCTCCTACTAAACACAAGTCAGGGAATGCATTTCAATAGCTGCTAGTCAAGTTCTTAGTCGTGTTAATAATATTAATAAGTCTTCAGTTACTATCTCGGAGCATATAGCTCGTCTTTTGGCTTTTGCAACATCTTACACATTGTGTAAAGTTTAAGTTTATAGCTTATCTTTAGTCTCGTTTATCGGTTCGACCTTCAATATGGAACAATGCATGCATTGTTTCTCAATTCGTCTTAATAACCAAATTCTACCATTCCCATTCTTTGTAAGACGAACCAAATTCCATAGTCCACAAGAGCGGGACATGAGATCGTTGGAAAATAATTATGATATTCATTATTAAAGTTCATAACATATTTCATGCCTATCATAAATGTCATTTGCATTAAGGATAAAGATAAGAAAGTGAAACTTTCATTTTGCATTGAGGACATAAATCTACCTTCTTGAAAGCATCAAGATTTAAGATTGCAATTTGTTTGAGTACAATCCCCACAATACGTCTCATATATTGTGTACCTTTAAAGGCTTTTTCTCCCCAGCCTACATTTCTCCATGTTCGGGTAGCTATGTGATGTCATATGGTAAACGCTTCGGCATTCAAGTGTCAACCCGGGTATTGTCCAAAACAAGTTGGCCCTGTTCCCGACTGGGTTTTTGTTCAGATACGTGAGACTCCACGGCGCGTCTTAACGAGCATCAAACCAGTTCCACATATCATCGCGTCATGCCAAATCTGGTAGTAAATACTTCGACACTCCATTTCTTCTCGTGGTTTTTCATCGCTATGAAAACAACATTACTGTTTGATGGATAGTTATGGCAGACAAATTTAAACAAAATATGTTAAAATTAAAATTCTTCGATTAAGCTTCTGGATTTCCTTTACTGCTATTAATTTCGTACAATTATATACTTTCACTTGTTAATTTTGCCGATGCTATAGTAATTGGTTTCGAACAAGAAACTGCGAAATTGTCCAAATTATTCTCATTATAATACCATAGGTGGTTTACTATAAAAATAATACCACGCAAGACTTTCCTTTCACGTACTTGGAACGTAACCCGCTAATTACGGAGTTCATCGGTCTCAAATTACATTGGAACCGATTTAAGAAGAGCAGTACACTATTTATCATCGTCGACTAATACTGTTAGACAGCATGTTTCTTCTTGTTTCGTAACCATCCGAGCAGAAGTTGTATCTTGATGATAATACAATTTTCTCTTCGACAACTAATTGAGACTAATAGCAGTAGCAAATGGTGGTAGTACATGTTTAATAGCGTGTAGTTGCTTACAGTAATTCCAAAAAGCAAATAGGAAATACGTAAAAGTAGTGGATTATTTCATTAAAATTGAAATGAAAGTTGGAATTGATTTTGAATAAGCGTAGTTAACTGGATTTTAAAGTCACGGCTACCTAAGTTAAAAATATGAAGATAACACTGATTTGTTGTTTTATTTAAAAAATAGAAACTCAATGTAATTTACTAAATATTTTCCTTGTACCTAGGTAAGTACTTCTTTGGCCGTCTTATTACTGAAGAGCTTAGGTTCTTAATAATTATTGCTAAAAGTATTGCCACGTTGGCAGATAAAATAGATAGCCAAGTGAAACAGGTTAAAACGGAAATCTAGGCACCGATTTAATGAATCGCATCCGTGGCTGTCGCAACCTGCGATAGACAAGTACCCAAGCTTCTTAGGATCACTAAGTAAGCGGCCTCATTAATGGATAACTGGCAGCCAACGAGCGTTTATCCGCGGCTGATTTAAAGGACTCCTTCCTGCCAATCTTCGATAATCACTTTTCAATAACAGGCTAATTTGTATCATTCCAATTTAACCGTAATAAAAGGCCGAGCTTTATCTTGATGTAAAAACAAGCTCCTTGTGCTTGATCTTATAATCTGTTTTCTTTTCGGAAAAGATAAAATGACTACCCACTACACTACTCATTAAGTCTACTTGTTGGCCAATCAAATCAAATGTATATAAGATTCGCGTGATAATAAAATGGCAAGGTTAGAAGAAAGAGTTATTATGATTTTGGTTAGACATTTACATAATGTTATACGACTTCTAATGTTAAAGAACATAGACGCAAATTGAGTAAGTATTGTATATGGAGGATGGTAATGAGTATGACAACAAAGGTAATGACATAAAAAATGAATTTTACCAAAACAGAAAATGTCGTGAATATTTTTGATACTTACTTATCAGGAATAAAGTAATTTTCTGGTTTCCTTAAACATCCTTCTATAATGGGTTTCATTGGCTTCTAATGAATCATTTTACAATACTTTTTTCTAACCTGTTAATCTCCTAGTCACATATAAACGCTTATTAAGCAAACGCAGTTCGCCTCGACGTGGATGTAACACGCAATCGTTATTTCACACTGGTGCCAGGCGACCTTTGTCGGTTATTCGCTAGTAACTATGCCGTGACTTCAGACAATTAGTTCAAACGATATCTAGATCTCCGTATTATTGGTTTTGTCAAGCCTGCAATGTTTAAGAATTATTGATTAGAAAAAATAACTGTTTGTTTTCGATGTGTGATAAATTCAACAGAAGTTGCCGATTAATTGAATGAAATTCGAATGAATTAATCGGTAACTTAGATACTTAGACTCCATTTTAGATAATGTATTATATTATATTTTACATAATTCTAGTTTTTTGAAGTTCCTGTAAAAATGTTCTGTTTCAACTTCGTGATCGCAATAAATTCTTCATACTGTCTATTTTCGTAATGTCTTGATAGGAAACCAATTTGCTTATCTGTAGAGCGAACAGTGACATAGTTTATTAAAACCTTTGAAATAAATTATACTGCAATCTAACTACATAGCTGGTAGGTACCTAGGTACTTATTTAAATGCGGTTAGGTCTGGTGTTTTATTACAATGACGTCATAAGTTGGCATCGAACGCCCACCGGCAATCTAGAGTGGTTTTTATCTATTTGATAACATGAGTGGTGACCACAGGTTTTAGTACTATGTAAAATCCGATAAGTAGGTACCTACCTCGCACTTAGAAAAGAAAACAGTTCGGTTTAATCAATAACGTTAAACATAAAACCTGTTTCGTACGTGCAAGGGGTAGGTAGTAAGTTATTCAATACTTTGCCAATTTATTTTAATGAGTTAGTACCTGGTACCTATCTACCTACATATATTTAGGGTCATATCATTGAACTTTCAATCATAATAGACATTTTTTTACACCGTAAGACTTTATGTCATAATAGTTGGTACCTACCTACTTGCAAATTGGCATAAATAAATAAATGCCTACCCCGTGTAAACAAAAAAAAGTTGCGTAGGTAGGTTCTAAGCATTGATATTAAGTCATTTATTAGTCTACATAGGTATGTTTAGAAAGTAATAGGTACCAACGTATTTATTCAACAGGCTGAGCAGCATCAATGACGTAGAAGTAGATAGGTACCTAGTTGAATACTATTTGTTGTAATAAAAAACATAAACATCTGACGCGTTAATTTACGATGGTTAATTTACATGAGAATAGACAAAACAGCAGGCAGGATGTGATGTAGGATGACGTAAAAAAAACACTTCTATTACCTATTGTAGTTGCAACTAGATCATCAGCAGGTGTATTGTTTTTGACAGTTCTTACCTAATAGGTACCTACATCTAAAGTAGAATGTATTTTATGTAGGTAGGTAGGTAGGTATGTACCTAATGTTACAAACCGAAATGATTATAGTCTTCGTGCAAAACGGGTAGTTAACAAAACAGACCATAGTTTAAATGGATAGGTAGGTAGGTACCTATTAGGGAAAAAGTGTGATAACAACTGTAAGATAAGTAGGTAGGTACCTGCCCCTTTACGTAGGTATCTAGGTACTAAGACTTCAACACTAGCTCTTTGAAGTAATTAATTATCAGTAGACTTTTATCATCAACTGGGAATTCGTTCAACTCTTGAGTTTTATCATACGTACCATCAACAATCTAAACCGTCTAACACCAGATCATAAAAACGACTTGGGGATAATCAATGCCTCGTCCTTGTTTCACTTTGGTCCCTTTGTAATTCCTGTGGCGAGGTTGCATTCTCTCCGTGGCGTGGCGCGCCGCGCGCCTTGCCTCGCCAAGGTGCAATCCTGCGCCTGCGCGGGACTGTGTTACGTTGATCGCGTGTTGAGACTTCGGCGGCTTCGGCCTACGTCTTTGTAATCTCAACTTAAATTATACCTCCGTTAGGATACGGAACAGTAAGTTATGAATGAGTTTGTGTATGTTTATCCCAGTAAATAGGTAGCATAAACGTTCCCGCCTAAATATTTACAGCTGTCTGGATTTATCTTAGGTTAGAATTAAAAGTAAAAACCTAAGACCAAGTTGGTTCTACTTATATGTATATGCTTCATTCCAATAACAAATACTGTTTTCCTAAACGAATATGTGTTTAAACGATGTAGTCTCAACAAGAATATAGGACAAACGATAAATAAACATGGTATTATCAATACAGATAATTAACTGAACGTCTTACTAACCTGATGGCTCGGCGCAGTCGCTCATAATCCAAGCTGCATTTTAACCTCAAAAGACACCTTTATCACAGTCACGAAACGCGAAGGTCACGGTTATGCTATATTGCATAATATCACCAAGCCTTAACACCAGTAACTGAAGCGATTTACAAAAAACAATACACGACCGAGGATTACTGTTAATGCTGTTATCATAAACACACGAATGCACAGTTCGATGCACGTTTATAATTCAACAAACGACGCGAGTATCCATTCAAGACTCCATCAAATCGCATATTTGAAGAGTTATCTAAATAAAACAAGCACCAGTGAGGACTCGATGTCATAAGTTTTATGCAGTTTACGAATAAACATGTCACAGCCGTACACTGCACTCCGTCTGACACGACGAATATGGCGGATGAATTTGAACTACGCTTGCGCGGCGAGGAGCAAACGCCCGGCCCGTTGTTCGCCGGTTGTACAAAACATGAGCGGACATGCTGCCATCTATCAATGTTATGGTGAACTTTTGTGTTTGACTGTTCTTGTGAATAAAAGCGGTTATTGTTTAATCTGCTAGAGGGCAGTAGTATACTATATAATAGATTAAAAAATAATTTTTTTAGGTATAACGAATTATTGAAGTTGGAAAATGATAATATTCATAATATTATGCCCATTATTTTTTACATAATTTATTTATTTGTCTGGAGAAGTACGGGGAATGATAATTTCTTAGCCAACTTTCCATGGCATGAGATGACAGTACCTAAACATTTTTAGTTGGTTTATTCTAAATCTAATGGGTATTTTAGGTACTTGCAGGTTTTTATAAAAATGCGTCGGTGAAAAAAAATATCAGCATTACTAGGTGCCTTAAATTATCACGTAGGAACTACTCTCTTGGCCCCACGAAATTATTAATCACGTAGGTAAGTACCGCGACAACAGTTCGAATAAATGCGTAGACATTAATTTTAAATTTCAGTGGCACCATGCTATCTCAATTTCGCTTATTTATTTTACAGAGAGAAAAAACAACAATGAGTAGGTACTTAACATTTATTTCCTTTATAATAAAACAAATTACTATAATCGGTAGGTACAATAAATTCTTTATTTAAATTATTTACATCTGGCGGGATTCATTTAACATTATCATAGAAATTATACCAAAATTAGAGTAAGGGTTATTATTTTCTTCTAGTTCTTTGCGTTAGCGCCAAAACGGCTAGGCAATGGAAAGCTAGGTACAGACCCAGGAGGGCTAGGACATCTGTCCATAGATTAGTACTTTTAAAATCATATGTAATTAGAACTTCTTCGCCGGTGCTCAAGCATGGTCTTCCCACTGCATCAGTGACACAGGCTGTAACAAGAGAAAATATGAATAAAGAGGTTTTAAAGATAAATTACTTTTTTAATCTTTTTTAAATTAATCGCTGGGGCTTTACTAAAGTTCCCCCAGACTTGAAACATTTCTGGATAACAAAAATATTTGTCTGGGTTGGAGATCAAACCCCTGTAACGTTATAGCGAAATGTACACAAACGTACAATCGATGTAGGGTCGACGGTCAATTTGTCAATAAGCCATCATATTACTGGATACCTATAACAAAGGATACGGGTCCGTAGTCTAACAATCGGTTTAACACAACTCTAAATGCAACAAAGATAGCACTCCTTGTAAAATCGTTTTTAATTGTGTTTTTTTTTTCTCTAGTTAGACCCTTTGGTAGACCCTTTTTGCGGGGAATATCCCAGGCGCCATATTCAATTACCTGCTCTTGTAGAAAAAAAGGACTTATGATCCATAACAGGAAGCGTAAAAATACAATACTGCGGGTTAACCGTTCATTATTTAAAATGTCCATTATAGGTAATATTACCTACATACATTTTATGAATACGTAGAAATTTAGGTATATGTTTATTTGATAAACATTCTGTAGTATATAACATAGTAATTTATACGCTAGCAATAGCTAGCGTATTAAATTACTATCAAAATAGTCACTGAGATTATTTTATATGTAAGAAAAAATTTGCACTTGTACGTCAGAAAATGTGAACTGCATGATTATAATACTAGACATAAATCAAAATTAATGCAGCCACAATTTCGTCTAGCTAAAGTTCATACTTCTTTTAGAGGGTACTGCGTTAGATTTTATAATAAAATTCCGAACGCAATTTTAGAACTTACAGAAAACAAATTCAAAAAATTCATTAAGTCTACCCTGTGCAGGCAAGCATAATATAAATTGGAAGATTATCTTCTAGATAAAAATGTTTGGCGGAATGCTGGTCCAGCTCCATAAGATGAACATCTTGTAATTCAATAATTTTACTGTGCGTTATACAATTTAATAATCTTTGTTTGTAAAAACATGAATTGTAAAGTATGAGAGTCGTGCAGCCATTGATGTTGCATATGTTGATATGCATTATAATGACTTAAAATTACATTGTGCCCTTCAGTTGCCTAGCGGTCTGAGCTTGTCATGCTCACTAAAATGTCCTGCTGATGGTGGCGTTGTGTGTCGGGTCGTTTTATTCCCTACAACATGGTTGAGTCGAACGACGCCGATACGCACGTCATACTCGTGAACGAGTGCCGTCTGTCGGGGCTGGTCAGCTCTTACTGTCAATGGTAACCTCTCTTTTTTTTTCTGTTTATTATGCTAGATTATTTTAATAGTACACATCAAACTGCATTGTTCTCATGAACTATTCAGATTTAGACTGTAATACTGAACACTGTAATCATGTTTTTTTTTTTGTTGAAAAGAGTGTCTATGAAGTTTCTTGCCGGTTCTTCTCCATAAGACCCACTTTTTGGAACCGTGCAACTAGTTTGACTTTTCAAAAGTGCTATTTTAATGGTCTAATTGAAATAAAATATTTGACTTTGACTTTGACTGAAATATTGAGTCGACAAGAACTCTGTTATTGTTATATCATTGCCATAATCTAAAATAAAAATAAATATTTTTTATTTCTGACATTTTCGCGAATATAATAAATATTGAAATTGAAATAAAACTACTTTTTACGGATTTTATCGCGTTATATTGATATTATGAATCCTAAAGGGATTAATGATAATATCGCGATAAAATCCGTAAAACGTAGTTTTACTTAATAATATCAATATAACTTGATAAATTCTGTAAAAATAGTTTTATTTCAAAATAAATATTGCTTATAAATCAGAAATTATTATTGAATTTCTTATATACTTAAGTATCGTGGCGCCTGCGACGATAATATATCTGAGTTTCTATTAGACAACGGAACATAATAAACCGCGTAGGTATCAAAAATACTGATTGAGCACCAAATACAGATATCGGTTAGGTTAGGTTAGAACTGTGACCACACAACGACCAGAACCAAATCTGAATGTTTTGAGTGTATATAACAATATTTTGAGGTGACTTTTATATAGATGATTTATTTGATGAGCAAATTTAGTGTGCAATTCAGTATTTTTGGTGCTAATTTCGAATATTTTGATTGAAAAAAGGGGATTTACAGTTAAAGTATTAAATACCACCCTTAGACAACTGTCACCTTATAAAACAAAGTAGGCTAAGCGATGACGGGCGATTTTTTTGTTCCGTCCCGTTACAGAATCGGATACATCCTACCCTACACCTACACAGTGTACCGCAGTACTACCTGTGCTTGATGACAGGTGGTGTGGTCGATGCGTGGGCGCAAGCGGAAGTTGTACTTATTCATTATGAACAACAGCAAAAGGTCTGATTTAAGAAAAAAACATAATATACCATTACGGCTGTATTGCCCGAAGGATTAGGCAGAGGTATACTAATGTGTACCTACAATTCGGCGGTTTGTTTAGGTCCCATGTAATAGAGGGCGAGCCTATTTCGACGGACTTCATTTCAAACTCTGAGCCGCTACTGAGAATTTTATAAGAATGCTCGATCTGGGAATAGAACCCAAGACCCCTATTAACGAGGCAGTCGGATTTTTTTTCGATTTCGATAGCCCAATTGTAACAACAATGTAGAAAAAAGTCAGTTAGCGACATCACAAATGAGAATAAGAGCCGCTTTTCAATAGTCATCATTTATCAGATGCATGTAAATTTGACGTTTTCAAATCTGTCACACACTGTCAAATTTATACGTCTAAATGAAAGTTAACCTTAGGCATAAGACACAAGCCGTCAGAGTTATGAGAAAAGTGCGATGATACTTACGATAAGTTTTTGTCAGTGGTCTCACGAACGGCCTTGTTTCTGAACCCAGTTAAAATAATAATAGGTACTCACTTATATTCTGAACTCCATCCCACTGTAGTATACTCATTGCTTCGTTGGAGTACATCAACCAGGATAAATGTCGGATCCAGGACACGTATTTTGGCATTGAACTGAAAATTATAAACAGAAAAATATGTTTATTTATTTTATTTATTTAGTACATGGAGAACTTACAGCTAACAAAAGTATACTGAACAGAGGAAAACCATAGTCACCAGTAAGCCAAATCCTCACTTATAGACTTACGCAATAATAATTTTAAGGTGTGAGCACAAAAACAAAAAACATCACATCACCTTAATTAAAGTAACGCATTACCTAAATACTTGGCATACAATTATATGACTGAAATAGGGAAAAAATATAAAAGCAAATACACGTAATATAGCCTACAACTAGGTAGGTACTTAAAAATTTATTTGAGGCTTAAGCACCTTCTGGCCGAATTGACACTAATTTGTGAATGGAAAATCATATTCCTTCCATATATCATTGAAATTTCATGATATTAATTTAAAAAAGGGGCTCGTAGTTATAATTTTTGTGTTGTAATATGACGGTGATCATTTGATTTACTAAGCTAAGCTATCCTTGACTACTCTTAACATAATATTGAGAAACCTCCCTCACTGGATCAGATAGCACGTTAATCTAGTTCTGGTTGACATTTATTTTCTAGGACAATCAATTATTGAGTTGCCCGAAAAGACTGACGACCAATTTTTCCTGAGAGCATTGTTATTAATTGCCTCAGGGATGAGGAAGTCTGATGGCAGTCACCTCGTGTAAAATACTGATTATTCAACCGCATCTAGTTGAACTGGAAGCCGAATCCAACATAGTTGGCATAAGGCTAGGTTGTATTCGCGTAAATGTCAGAAATCGTTAACCATTCATGATTTTTATTCTGTGCCGTTTCTAGAGATTCTTAACTTTACAACGCTTAACAAAGTTATCATAATACAATTTAGATTTAAATTAGTGTAGTTGTTTTAATTACCTTAACTTAATGAAGAGTCCGGAGGTCATCATGAGGGCGTAGTCGAACGGCACGAGGTATGCGATGGCGATCGGCATTGAACCAAATGCACATGAGAAGAATGAACCTGGAAATAACAATTAGTTCTGTATAAGAAATTTAAAGGTCCTGCAGTCTATTCACTGGATGTGTTTTCGGGAGCTAATATTGCCATTTTTGAACATCCAGAGGCGATTTTAGCCCCCTTTTCGAAAATAATCAATAACCTCCCAAAGTTAGGATTTGCATGTCTGCTTTTTTTTTTTGCTTGTAAAGGCGTCGCTTGTTCAAGTACCTACTTTGAAAAATACTGCTAGGGGACTAATTTTGGCCCCTAATGAATACCTACGAATCTCTACGTACTTAATAAGATAAAACTTACCACACGCAATAGCGACATTGAGCACCAGTATTGCAAGAAAGACGGTGAAACCAAACGCGTACAGGGATCCTCGCAGACCTGCGATCCAGTACACCACTAGGGTAAAGAGCGTCGGCTCCACCAACAGGCCTGGCAACTGGAAAGATTAGACAAATTAACATTACAATGTACGATGTCAATAGCAAGTTTTACAAAATAGGGTATTTTTATTTTCCAAATTAATAAAATCCAAAAACAACGAGTGAAATCGAGTATTAGGTAATTTCCTGAGGTTCAATTGTGTAGGTACACAAAGTTGACGTCACAACGTCAACTTTGTGTTAGTCGAATTTATTTTTAATGGTTTTTTCGAATTTAGTCAAATTTATTTTGAATTTACCGCCAAAATCACCGAACCACGTTATCGAACCGAGCGTTTTGGCGGTAAATTCAAAACCATTAAAAATAAATTCGGTTTAATTTAATTGGTTTTTAATGGAGAAAAAAGACATTAATTTATTTATTTTTATTTTTCTGTTAAATCGTTCGTATCTTTCGTTCGTAGGATAAGGAAGCGTTGTGGAATGAAAGAAGATGTAATTACAAAGAGTGCTAAAATAGGTAGTTTGGGCATGTAGAGAGGATGGATGAACGGAGATTGACTAAACAAGTGTACGTGGCGAGTATGGATGGAAGAGTTAGAATGGGCCGACCTCGGTGATCGTACCATAATGAAGTTGCGGATGTTCTTCAAAATGACCAAGTTAAGTACTGGTACCTTAAGTACTTTATATCGAAGATCATGCATGAATGCTTAGTGAAGGTAGATGCAATACCAGAATCATAGCAAGGGAAAATCTAGTTCTGTCTACCCCAATGAAAGCTTGGCGTGAAAATTTGTATGTATGTATCTATGTCTGTAATTAGTGACTTGACGGGTCATTAATGTATCAAAACGTAGGTATGAATTAGCAAGAGCTATAAAATGTTATCTGGGCTTATTAATATTTCATTAATAGATAAAATCTTTTGCGTAGGTAGATGTTGCGTATTTGAGATATAATACAGAGATAATATTTATTTATTTCAGATCAAATTATAAGATCTACTTATATGTCGTTAGTAAAGGTCTTAACCTAATGTTAGTAAAAACCACACTATAATATACAAATTGCTATACCCTGCCTAAACAGATTCCCGTGAAGAGTGAATGTAAAGTGTTCGATCATGGGAATATATAATGGTGCCAGATTAATGGCTATGTGATCGCCCCTTATTACATAGAACTCTAGAAAACACACCGGTGATCTTCAGGAAATACAAAACAAACGGAATACAGCCACGGTATCTTATTCCAGTCTACCCGTGACAATGGACGCTGTAAAAGGTCCGAAACGCCGGGATTAATAATAAAATAACGCGATAAAACCGCAAAAAGTAGTTTTATTTAATAGTCATATATTCGCGTAAGTGTCAGATATCAATATCTTAATTTTATGCATTTTAAATTTATTTTGCTCTAGGAAATGCCGTGAAAGCTAGAAGCAAGCCAATCGGCACGAAGAACGCGATCGATTTGTAAAATCAAGATGGTGAAACTATAAATCAGAGCTCAACGCACTGGGTACACAAGGGCTTCTATCTATCTATCTATCAGCCACGGACGTCCACTGCTGAACAAAGGGCCTCCCCTAATGACCGCCACAAAAATCGGTCTTGCGCAGACCGCATCCACTGACTCCCTGCGACCCTCACGAGGTCCTCCGTCAACTTAGTTGGGGGCCGTCCTACGCTACGATTTCCTACGCATGGTCGCCACTCCAGGACTTTATTTCCCCAGCGGCCATCCGTTCAAGAGCCTCAGCAAAAGTAAAATACCACTCACCAGAGCGACCATCCTCGCCGTATAATAAATAGGGGCTGAATACAGCCCAGCCTTCAGCTCTCTGTTGAGCAGCGGGAACTCCTCAGGGAACATGTGGAGGACGGAGTACATAGGGCTGAAGGTATTCTCCGCAATGATAATGAACAGAGCTCCCTGGACATCTTGGATGCCTGACTGCGTCAGCCGGACGGTGCCCATGAAGCACAGCCCAGCTGCGAGCGCTATGGCCTGGAAGAGATGATTATATTGAAATGCTAGAGGAATGTTTGTATTCAACCTAGACCCATTACTGAGTTTTTTTTTGTACTACCTGATGGTAAGCGGTTACCGTAGCCTATATACAGTTGCTACAAAACTACCCGTAAAGCTGAAAGGAGGATAAATGGGGCCTTATAACGAGTCCATTCACATTATTTACGAACCGTAGTAACGCTGTATAACATTCCCCAAAAAAAGGAAAAAAACAACATTTATGAATGAAGAATAGAAAAACTATTAAAGTAGACAATTATTTGCTAAAATAGGCCTTTCTGTTAAATAATCTGGTTCCCTGACATGACAGCTGACAAAATTTTTGGCTTTGATAATTAATTAAATTCATTACGGGGTCATATTGTAACACGTTTTATAGATGCTTGCAACACCAGGGGTAACACTTGTGCGTTGCTGACCTTGTAAAATGAAAGAGGAATAGGGGTTGATAGTATAAAGGTCAAAGCCCCCCACTGCCAACACAACGTTTCCTCGCGGAGCACTGGCAACCTTGCTCATCGTTAGGAACTTTTCTAATAACTTTATTGTTACACCAGGTTTTTTTTTCTGTATAACTAATCTGCTGGTCAGGCTACACGAGTGGTAACAGTAGGTAATTAGCTGAATAAAGTAAGTACATATACATTGTTATACTCACCAATTTCTGTAGCACCCTTAAGAACTGTACTCTTGGATCCCTGATAACTACTATAAAATATCTATAAATTAACCACCATAGCTTGGTGAGGAAGAATGGGGGTTGGAAGACAGGTTCTTCCGTTTGTACCACCTGGAAAAGAAAACAGTACTTAAATAGTAAGTTAATAAAACAAAGAGAGAATTTTGAAATAAAACTACTTTTTACGGATTTTATCGCGTATATTGATATTATTAATCCCGACGTTTCGGACCCTTTACAGCGTCCATGGTCACGGGTAGACTGAGGTGGTGGGCGTCTTGATGATATAATTACTGACAGCTACCCTACATTTTTTATTGTTACATGATCAATGACATTTATTACTAATTATTAATTAAAACTAGATGGAGCCGGCATTTCCTAACTGACGACCTCTGAGAAGAAACGCCGAAACAAACTCAGAGAATCATGGTCTCTTTTAAAGTAAAAATATTCAATGATCATGTTTTAGTTGTTAATTATTGGCAATCCGATTCACGCAGAACGAGCTCACAGTATCCTTTGGTCTTGCAGTTGTAGGCCTGGATTTTGGTTTAATAGAATCTATAACAGGATTCCAAGCAGGTGGTAAGACCCAGCCATCTTCTCTATTGAAATTTGGATGTTTTTTAATTTCAATAGCCTCACGAATCATCCTGGGTAGGTATCGACTTTCCTTCGCAAGTATTTGTGGTTTATCAAATCTGATATAATGCTGGGCCTTGTCAAGAGTATGTTCACAAACTGCTGACTTCTTGGAACGGCGGTGTTTGACATCGGCGATGTGTTCTTTTACGCGGGTCCCTATGCTTCTTTTAGTTTGGCCTATATATGAGAGACCGCAATCACAATCAAGCTTGTATACGCCCGCATCTTGTAGAGGTATATGGCACTTGACAGATGGTAAGAACTGACTGATCTTCTTCAGCGGCTTGAAGTATGTTTTAATTGAAGCACGCTTCAAGATGTAATATCAATATACGCGATAAAATCCGTAAAAAGTAGTTTTATTTCAATGTATAATATTCGCGTAAATGTCAGAAATCAATAAAGAGAGAATTTATTTATTTTCATAGCTTGGCCGCTAAAACAGCGAGGGAAAACATCGAGGCGAAACCTGCATGCATGAAAGTATTCTAAAATTAGAGCTTAGAGCTTATTAGCAAATATGATTATATGTAGATGGATTACAGGATGTTTTAGTAAATAAGTATATTGATAATTATACTTAGTAAAAACCTGTTATCTAAACTATTATCAGCGAGCAAAATGGCGGTGGTTATCTTTGAAGTAAAGTAAAAATTTTACAACATTTTTATGTGTTTTAAATAGTTTAATTAATTTCAAGCTGATAATAAGAATTACCTACTTGATTAACATATTAAAAAAAAACCTGTTACCGAAATAACTGAATTCTAGAAAAGGTTAAACTGTATTTCTGTTTAACATACATGTTAAGCTTCGGTTAAAAATATATTATAGGAAAGTATAATTATACTAACCGTACGTGTCGAATCGTCGCTATTCATCAAATGGAATTCAAAATGTATTTCCATATCTAGTTCTTTGGCGGCGTCGCTGACTGCAAACCTGTCGCAGACGTTCTTGATGGCCTGCCGGGAAGCTGACTCGGAGCCAGGAGTGAGGGAAAGCACCTTGATGAAGTAGTCTGTCGGGTTGTACATAAGCGGACAGTTGTATCCGAGACTGAAAGAAAAAATATACAACGTTTTACAAAATACCCCGTAAAAATTATAAGTAAATATAAAAGCCAAAAATTTTGTCAGCTGTCATGTCAGGGAACCAGATTATTTAACAGAAAGGCCTATGTACCTAATTTACCTAATAATTGTGTACTTTAATAGTTTTTCTATTTTTTATTCATAAATGTTGTTGTTTTCCTTTTTTTGGGGTATGTTATACAGCGTTACTACGGTTCTTAAATAATGTGAATGGACTCGTTATAAGGCCCCATTTAACCTCCTTTCGGCTTTACGGGTAGTTTTGTAACAGCCTGTATAAATTAACATTGAAGGAATCGGTAGTACACCTGGTCTTCTTATTATAATTAACATTCCCATCTGCACAAAAAATACGCACTGTCGTGGTGTTACAACATAATAGTTCAAAACACCAATTATATAGAGTATACATATGTAAATCACTACATAGTATAAAACAAAGTTGCTTCCCGCTGTCTGTCTGGCCCTATGTAGGTAGGTATGCTTAGATCTTTAAAACTACGCAACGGATTTTGATGCGGTTTTTTTAATAGATAGAGTGATTCAAGAGGAAGGTTTTTAAGTATAATACATTTATGTTATTAGTACATTGCACCCGTGCGAAGCGGGGGCGGGTCGCTAGTTATATTATTATACTAGTATCAATCAGTCGAAGGAAAATAGCGTAATGCAACTTATGTATTGTGTATCTTACAGGTGTGTACCTGTAAGATACACAATACATAAGTTGCATTACGCTATTTTTATTTATGTCCCATTCCATAGAGGGCAAGACTATTGCCAATAACCATATAAATCCAGACTCCGAGCCGCTGCTACTGCGTATTTACATACATTACTGCGTATTATTGCTTATTATAATGCGTATTTCATAAAAAAATCCAATAACATTTTAGATTTTACTCGACCTGGGAATCGAATTAATGACGACGACGTCTCTGGTCTAGCGGTACGAGTGCTGGACTGCTAATTATGGGGTCGTGGGTTGGATTCCCACAGGACACAAATATTAGTGTGGGTAAAACATGAGTATATGTGTTTGTTTGAGTGTTTCTTATGTATTATAAGTATGTATTTACAAAAAAAAGTGTATAAGAATTATATCCATTGTGTGCTGTGTAATAATGTCCCAAAATATATATTATTATTATTATTAGTAAGGATGTCTAGCGTAGCAATCACGCTTAAAACTACTAGTTTAATGAGGCAGTACTACAAATGCAAATCGATACGTTTTAATTCTTAATGCAAATTTTATTACCGAATTTATTATCTACATGACATTGTGCTCGTTTACAGCCTATAAAATCTAGGAAAATTGAATTCATAAATAAATTTATTAGGCCGGGTTTACAGCAATATTCTTTGCTATTACCTACGTGTAATGTAAAAACAACGACGACCTGTGGATGTACACCCTACCTAATTCTTCGGGAACCAGGCGTGATGATTTCAAATACGAAACAGATTAGATGCACAAAATTAAATGCATATTTAAGCTATTAGGAGAATGCAATTGTGTGCCGTTCCTAAGCATCGGGAAGTCCTATTAGGGTCACAGCCGCGGCTAGCCCATTTAAACGATGGGACACAATTGAATTGGATCAATGCAGATAATAATGGACAATGCCAAACTAAAACATTGTCTCTCAATCTAGATTTTATAATAATTGGCAAAGCAAGCGCATCGTTTATCATCATCGGCCTATATTCGTCCACTGCTGGACGTAGGCCTCTCCTAGTGAACGCCACGGAGCCCGATCATCGGCTTTTAAGTCACTGCCAGCTGCCACTTATTAAAAAAAAAATGAAATAAAACTACTTTCACGGATTTTATCGCGATAAATTTTATTGATATTATTAATTCCGACATTTCGTACCCTTGACAGCGTTCACGGTCACGTCAAAAAGTCATTCGCGTGTGTCAAGTGTCAGAAATCAATAAAAAATAACACTGCAAAAGAAATCGAGGACAAACGTACTAATATAGAAATTAAGGTGATGAGTGATTTTATTTTTATTTATTTATGTATGTATATGTAACTAAACGTTGTCCGCAGTTTACCCCCATGCAAAAGGGCTTTTGGAACCAAAAGGTAACCCATGTCCTTTTCAGGGTCTAATCTATAAGGTTCAGCGGTTCACGTGACAGACAGACAGTTTTCACTTTCGCATTTATCAAAAATTTAAATCATTACTTATGCGCCCTACCGCGATAAATAATGGTCACGTTTCCGTAAGTTAACTGGTTGACATCGGAAGTATCGAATCTGTTATTGTCTCGTTCACTCATACTGAATATTGCACACTGTCGTTCTCTGTCTCTAATACGGAATGTGTGTATTCACTCATCTCTATATGGACACGTTTTCGATCGGTGGTATACTACGGTGAGGGCAAATCTAACGATTTAAATCTTTGGCATTTATAATATTAGCAGGCATTAAGAATGCAGTAATTATACCTACTTAATTACTTATCGTTATATCGCATTATCCGACGACACTAATTAATCACGCTTTTTAGAAAATTATTGTTAAAAAATTTGAGGATATTACATCACACTAGATTCTAACAATTTTAATAATGATATATTTCGCAAACAATAACTTCTAATATGTGTTTCGTGTCAAGTAATTACATACTTTATCATTATTTTGATCTTGATATTATATTTAAATAATTAATTGCCGCAATTAATGACCTATCTCATGAATATAACTGCCTTGTTAATCTAGTGGTTCGATTAAGCTACATGTCTTGGGTTCGATTGCCAAGTTGAGCAGTGTTATTGGGGTTTTTCTATGAAATTAATAGTTACTTTGCTCGACCTCGGAAATAAACCCACGCCTCTCTGCTCAGTAGCCGAGCATGCCACAATTAAATAGACTAATAAATCATTCTAAAAGTGTGGTACTATAAATATTTTAATTCGAATACTTAGTTCAAACAAATTTAATTTAAATTTATTTTTTATCTTGAACTTTAATTTAGAAAAAAAAACTTATTTGAGATCTAAGCGCGAGCCGATTCCCAGAGTAAAAAGTTATTGGGTTTTCTGCTCGGAGTTTTGTTTTGTGCCCTGTAAATGGCAATAGGTTCGCCCCATATTACATAGGACCTAAAAATGCAGCGAATTGTGGGTGTACACTGGCAATAGGTTCGCCCCATATTACACCTCTGCCTAATCCTTCTGGGAATACAGGCGTATTATGTTTATGTTGAAGTTACATGATCATGTGTCGGTGTCGAATGCATTTAAATTCAATGTAGGTATCCATTTTGAATTCCGATCTAACTTTTTGTCAAGTACGAGTACTTGACAAAAAGGTCATCCACCTCAAGCACTTTAGTAAGTAGATAATATCAGAAAATCATTGCGAATGTTATTTATTTTATTTATATATATACACTTTATTGTACACCAAGTAACAAAATAATATACAGACACATACATTTAATATTTGAAGACATACAATGGGCGGCCTTATCGCTATCTGCGATTTCTTCCAGGCAACCTTTGAAATGTTAAAATGTTATTGGATGTTAAAAAGTAAACAAGGTAAGGTTTTGTTTTTTTATACGCATAAGTGTCAAACAGGCTACAGTCCACCACGCTGGCCTAGCCTATAGCCTGATTCCTCTCATTCTGAGAGACGATCCGTGCCTAGCAGTGGGAGTGGTATACGGGTTGATGATGACGTTGTCAAACAAGCATATCTACTTCCCGCCTGATAGTAAGCATTCGATGAGAGGTAGAGCATAGTTTGAGTAATTCCACTCAAATTAGAGCTGCCCTACTGGCAAAGTACCTCCGTCTTGCAGAAAATCCAATTGAAATAACACTACTTTAAGATGTGTTGTGTTCCTTACATTGTGTTGGCAGCGGGGGGGGGGGGGGGACTTTTATAGGTTCGGCAACGTGCAAGTGAAACTCCTGGTGTTGCAAGCATCTATAGGCTACGGTAACCGCTTAAACTATTAAGTAGGCCGTATGCTTGTTTGCCACCTCCGTGGTATAAAAAAACATTTATAGTTAGCCTATGGACGTTTGCAACACCTGGTGTATCACTAACGCGTTACCAACAACCCTGTTGTGTAATAAATAGTTATTTACATAAATTCAATGATACAGTGCTGATAAAGATTTTTAATGTTTTTTTATCGAAAATCTAAACCAGAATAATGTTAATGATTTGAAAAAATATATATGCCAGCGTTACCTTGTTTTATGTTAATATATTTTTATATTAGCTATCTTATCTTAAATCTTTAATTAAAATCATAAAGAATACTCCAGGAACAGCCATGTTATTCTAATGGCATTTTGCGCAGATCGCTGCTCGTCGCCGCTCTTCGCTCAAGGTCGCTTGCGGCTATCGTCGCCTTAGGCCCGGTATCCACCAAAGCGGAGAGGATAGGAGACGAGAGGAGATGTGTTGGAATAAACCAATCCGATTTCGTTATTTTCACATCTCTTCTCCGCTGCCTTCTCCCCGCGCCTCGCACACCCGAAAGCGTCACAGCTCATATCTCCGCTACGCACAGCTCACATCTCCTCTCCGCTTTGGTGAAAATAACCTGCCAGCTTCGCAGCACATCTCTTATCGTCTCTTCTCCTCTCCGCTTGGTGGATAAGTTTCCGGCGAAGGACGCACGCGCTTCGACCACGCGTTCGATATTCGATATCGATGTGCCTCGTAACTAATATGATAGCTGAAGTTCTTTTGTTTTATTGAACGCGCTAAGCTCTGAATTACTAGTCGGATATGAAATATTTTTTTTTGCAATTGATAGCCCAATTCTTGAGGAAGGTTATAGGGTACTTAACATCATGCTGCGACCCGTGGGAGCCGAGCAAAGGCACGGCGCCCGGAGTAGGGAACACACACAGCTAGTAGGTAAAGGAGCTCTCCCCTGAGCAAATCTGAGCCGCAACGTATTAAGTCATGATCACAAATTCACAAAGACCGACTACGGCCACATTGATACTAAATGAATATATTACAACTGTTTCATAAATAAGTTAACTTGTCAAGTAAAGTGTATAACACCAAAGTTATCTAAACACTTTTTTCATCTGTGAAAATCTGTAATTGGCTCTCTGTATTCCAAATATTGCTAATAATTGATTTATAATTATTTAGCTGTGATTGTCCATAAAATAAATAAATAAAATCACATAAGTACTTAGTTATGGCACCGAATTATTTACGTGCTCTCTGAGGCACGGAGACTTAAAATAAACTAAACTTACCTTTTAAAGAAACTTAAAGCTTGGGTGGCTGTGCCGGCGAAGCCAACCCTACCCTCAGCCAGCAGCACCAATTTATCGAACTGCGCCATCAACTCCATGTTGGGCTGGTGTATCGTGCATATCACTGTCTTGCCCTGGGCTGCGTTTGCGCGGAGCAGGCTCATCATCTGATGGGCTGAGGAGGAGTCAAGCCCCGTCGTCGGCTCGTCGCAGAAGAGAAGACCAGGATCTGTTAGAAGCTGAAAAAAGATTTCAATCATTAAAAATTGAATCAGTAACAGTACATAATGTAATAAATTACCCAAAGATTGTGCCTACTTTAATACCAACGATTGTAATTTATGTGTAAATAAACAATTTTTTTTTTAGTCACACTAGAAATTCTTCGTCGATGCCCGGTGAGGTGACAGGGTATATGTCAGTCTCGTACCTTACTTAAAACCGCACTTGCCTTTACTTGTCCTATAGTCATAGCCATGGGATTCGCGAAATTCGCCAGGACTATGACAGGCTGTGGTCCAGCAGTCGTTGGACCCCGTAAATTGCGAGGGCTTTCCTCGCATAACACGCGTGTTCACGCCTACTGGGGCCATAGTCTGGTCGTCGCTGGAATCCCCCTATTCAACCGCCGGAGGCCACAGCTCATGGAGGCCGAAAGTCTGTCCGACGCCCCGTGCGTATACTACGGATCGAGAGAGATGTGGATAATTCTCTCTCTTCTCCCTAAACCTAACAGGTTAAACTAAAAGCTTGTAACTAAGTGGCTGCGTAATAACTACTATGGATGGGTAACCATTCTTAACATACCGAGATCACTCCGTGCCTTGGAGAGCACGTAAAGCCACCGATTCCGATTCTCATACGACCACTTACGACAATCCTTACTGGTAGTTAAAAGCCCAAAAATTCTGACCAGTCCAAGCTCAAAGTATCGGCATCGCCAAGAAATTGGGTTAAAGGTCAAATTAAACTCGCGTTCTGACAGTTTTCAGTATTTCACGTGACCTACGCCAATTGCGTGTTATTCAAGGTAAAGAAAAATATTAAAATAAATGGATCCGGTAACTTGGACCGCGGTTCGAGTTAATTGCGGTCCCAGTCGCCGGAATCCTCAAATAAATCACGTAATAGGTATGTGTCAAAATTTAGGTATTGTAATCTGCTATATATCAAACCCGCGTGTCATTATTTAAGTCACAAACTGTGTAATATGCAGATTTCGTTAACTATCTATGTATTTAACTCTCTTGTTGACTGTGCTATATCCTATAAAAGCAGGTATATGGCAGGTATATTTAAGTAGGTTTTAAAGATTTTTACATAAATAAAAAACTAAATTAGAAGATTAATGAGAGTTTAAATAAATCAATAGGTAACATAAAAAATATACATAGTAAGTTATGCCACAAACGCGTTCGGTATAAACCCGATTGCAAATTTAAACTAATCATTAGCTTTTTTAATTCAACCAAACAGCGATTAGATTGCTTTATAAAATACTTAACTTAACCAGAAAAACAGCATTAATTTAACTACTTTTGCCGAATATAGCACACGCAAATATTTAGGGTTCCGTACCCAAAGGTTAAAAACGGGACCCTATTACTAAGACTCCGCTGTCCGTCCGTCCGTAGGTCTATCACCAGCCTGTATCTCAAGAACCGTGACAGCTAGACAGTTAAAAATTTCCCAAATAAAGTATTTCTATTGCCCCTATTATATTCAAGGGGGGCTCCCATACAACAAACGTGATTTTAATGCCGCTTTTTGCTCGATATTAATGACGGCAACTTGTTTTGCCAAATATTGGTACGGAACGCTTCGTGCGCGAGTCCGATTCGCACTTGGCCGGTTTTTTATTACTATCGATGAGATTGTCAAACCATCAAAAAATAAAACAAATAACAGAGGAGGTACCTCCACGCGTTCGGAATTTAAATAATTATGAACGAACATAATAATTAGTTTTTTTAATTTTTCCAAGCAGCGGTTAGACTGCTTAATAAAATACACAACTAGATAAACAGAATTAATTAGCCTTTAACTTTGAACGTGTAGGTATCTGGTACAAGCAATAAATAAAAAATAACGACGCCATAAATTGATTGTAGTTTGATACCTGATCTCTGCTTTGACTAAATACTTATTTGATCGATTTACAACTCGATCGATCCAACTCGAAAAAAGCCATTTTATTTCATTTAAATTTAAAAAAATAGGGAGTAGCAAGTAATTTTTCAGGGGGTCAGTCGTGTTAATTATTATTGATTAATTGAATGATTTTTTTAAAACAGCTTCCGGACTAGGCCACGTTCCATATGTCGGTGGGGACTTTAAAGGTAGTGGCGCGATGAACACCTTAACCCAAAAGCTAAACCTGCAGTAATTAAACGCGTAATTCAAGAAGCATGATCCTCCAGTGTCGTTGCAATAGTTTTTCTATTGGGTCTGTTAATTGTGTGCGTATCTACCTTTTTTTTTCGGATGGGGAAATGCTCCTTATACATACGCCTCGCTCGGGGATGCGGGACGGTTATGTCGGCTCTCCGACCAGGTGGCCAGCATACCGACTAGAACCACCACTACTACCACTTTCCGCATAGTGGTGGGACCACGGGAATCGCTCTCGCATGATCCGCGATCCCACTGCGGACGTCCATTGATGGACCCTCCCGGGTGTGTACCTACCCTAGCCAGGTTAAAGTTAAGACCTCCCCTATAGACTTCCAAGAGAACTGGTTATATACCGCCTGCTCCAACGATACCCAGCGATCATTACCAGGTCGTTCATCTTGCAGGCTGTCCTACGCTGCATTTTCCAGTGCGGTAAGGTGGTCTCCACTCGGGAATCTTTTTGCTCCAGCGCACATCATTTCTACGAGCTATGCCGTTTGCTTGCTCCTTTCAGCTATGTAGGCAACTTTCCTTCTTCTACGGGTCTCCTGATTTCTGATTCGAAGCTCTCCATAGCTCTTCAAATCAAAGCTAAGTTTGGGCTTTCAGCTGTGTTGTGTTCTTTACGGTGAGCAAGGTTGCCGGTGCTCCTGAAAACGTTGTGTCGGCAGTGGGGGACTTTGGCCTTTATACTGCTAACCCAACTACTCCTCTTTCATAACACAGGGTCGGCAATGCGCAAGAGATACCCTGGTGTTGCAACTTGCGAGCGTCTATATGCTACGGTAACCGCATAAATGCTTGTTGTGTAGTAGTAAAAAAAAAAGTTAAGATAATTTCAGGATTTCTGTTACAGGTAAAACAACTCACCTCAGTAGCGAAAGCTAGTCTCTTCCTCTCTCCACCAGACAAAGTCTTCCGTCCATCGAGGCCTCCTATCAGCGTGAACCTGGACCCGTACAAGGAGAGCTGCCTCAGGAGTTGGTTCACACGTCTCTTACGGGCTAGAGTAGATGTGCGACCATCCATGCGGAGTCGGGCCTAAAGGAATTATGAAAATGCGAAATTTAACATTATAAACGTGCAAATAAGTATACAATGCAGTAGACATCAGTTTGCTAAAAGAAAAACACTTTTATTCAGACAAGATCCGTACAACATAGATAAAAGAAGACAAGAACAAAAACAACAAAGATATGCTGTCGGCATGCTTTTCCCGTATAGCTTGCCAGCTCAGCATTATCCTGGGCGTACCTATTTAATACCCAGCGTCGGTTTTCAGTTGGCACCCTAGCAGTGACACACGGACACAGAAAACATGAATAAATATAATATAAAATATAATAAACGAATGTACCTATTAAATTATATAAACTACATAAATATTTAGAATTATGATGGGGTGACAAGACGTATATTGCGTTATACAAATATTTGTTCCGTGCGGAGATCGAACCTGCGACAAGTGGCGCAGAAGCCGATAGGTACTATATTATTGGAAAATTTTACACAGCACCATTTAATCCCAAACTAAGCAGAGCTTGTACTATGGGTACTAGACAATGGATATAATACTTATATACTATACTATACACAAGAAACACCCAGACAAACATAAACACTTATTTTTATAACTTAAATATTTGTGTTTTGTGGGAAAGCGAACCACTAGACCATATATACGTTATCAAAATCGATGATCGCTCCGCCACTACGGCAAACGTGTAACCATTTATATTATCTGCAAAAGGATTTAGAATGTAGCCAGCTAACAACACTATTGCATAATACATTATGATATTACCTACACAACAATAATACACAATCCTTCTCAAAATTAAAATTATAAAAAAAAAAAAACCGCCGCTGCAGGAAGTCAACGTTTGCGAACATACCCTTGACAAGGCCCAGCATTGCATGAGATTTGATAAACCACTAATTCTTACAAAATAAAACCGACTCCTGGTCAGGTTACACGAGTCCCATTATTTATAGATTCCCATCCTAAAATTGCAAGACCAAAGGACACGGTGGGCGTACCTAGGCTCTTTCTGCGTGAATCAGATCGCTAATAATTAATAAAGAGTTAAGGTAGCTATTGGTAATTTTAATATTAAGACGTCCAACACCCGTAACCATGGATGCTGTAGAGGATACCTACAAAACGTCGGGAATTATTTATATATAACCCGATAAAATCCGTAAAAAGTAGTTTTATTGCAATATCTCATGTCGTGTCGTGTGTTGTCGCGACGATAGAACGTAAGTATGGAGATCTATGCAGTAACGCCCACGTAAGACAAAATGCATTCGAGATTTTCATACAAACGGACAAATTGTCTATCAGCTCTTATGTTATCAGCGCCTAAATTATGTCGTCGTTTGCTGCCCGTATAACTAAGTTTTTTGTAGACTTGTATGTATGTATATTTATTAAGCTTTTACTATATCTTACGACTAAACAGTCTCATACAATCGGTTTCACAGTTTGTGTGTTTTTTAATTCACATAGTGATTTTGTACGATAACTGCGGTGTGGATGCACCATACTATTTTAATACTAAAATAATAACACGGTGTAAGTACATAGTTACGGTAGTTCAAATTAGGTAGGTACATAGGTACCCACGTTAAAGCCATCGCAATGCGTAATTACGAGGGCAACTCCTATCACAGTGCCTCACACAAGAAATGTAACCCAAAGTCTAATTAAAACACGTATGCGCAAAATTTAAATTTTTTTGATGCTATATAGTCATCCCATCATCTATTCAGCCAATCGACGCCACATTTTTATATACCTACCAATAATAAAATAAAATAGTTTAGGTATTTAGTTTCGATTTGCGCTATAGATATATTTATGTATCCTCATCAATGACTTAAAATTGGCAGTGATTTTCAGGCATAGTTTACCAGAGAAAACCCGATAATTTTACACATTTGGCGCAGCGGCCGAGCGATCAGCTTCTGCGCCAAGGATTATGGGTTCGATTCCCACACGGAACTAATATTTGTATGCCCTACAGGTACTTGTTCCGGATTTGGATGTTTGTGTAAGTGAATATTTTATGTTTGTAAACGCACCCACGATACAGGAGAAAATCCTAGTGAGGGGCCACGTATTAAAAAAAAGAACTGAACAGGAAGAATCGAATAGACCTACTTAGATAGAGGTTGAATGGTTCTGCTGATAATCGTACAACTGGAGATACAGACTCTATCAAACTCCTGATCGTAATAAATGGAAGTTCACAGTCTAAACATTTTTTGGCCTGTGTGACATTTGTTAGAGTCTAACAAATGTCACACAGACCAAAAAATGTTTAGACTAAAAAATGACACGATTCTCAGGGGTGAAGCAACGACTAAGAAGTAACCAAAATAATCAGCTATTTACTCACCATAATTGTTAGGTGTTCGATAACAGTAAGGTTGTCGACGAACAGGTCATCTTGGTGCATGTAGCCGCTTTCCTGGTGCATGAAGTCACCCAGCGGAGTGCCGTTCATGGCGATGTCTCCATCGACTATCGTCCCCACTGTTGAATAGTTAATAGATTAACAACCAATGAAGCATACCCAAACTTTATAACTTATCATGTCCCACTGCTGGGCACGGGTCTCCTCTCATATTGAGAGGGATCAGGCTATAGTCCACCACGCTGGCCTAGTACGGGTTGGCAGACTTCACAAACCGTTGAGAAAAATCTCTAAGGTATTGCAGGTTTCCTCACGATGTTTTCCTTCACCGTTTAAGCGAGTGATAATTAATAATACGCACATTAATTCAAAAAGTCAGAGGTGCGACCTCGAGACCTTCGATTTGGCAGTCATACCACTAGGCTATCACGCTTTTATTAACTTAACCTAAACATTTTTTGTAGAATGGAAAATTCTCATGGATCAGTCGCCATGTAGAGGGGGTAGCTTATGTTGGACTCGTACCGACTAAAAACCACGAAATTCGCCACGAAAATGACAGGCTGTGGTCTAGGCTAATCAAAGGCACACAGTCAAGAAACACACGTGCCGCTAACTGGGGCCAACTTTCTCTATACTATACGTAGTTTTTTTTATTTTGACTTTTTCTATTCATTCCAGGGCAAAGGCCCCCCTACCATCCTTCCACTCCTCTCTGTTTAGTTTTCTACAATCCTCCTGTGGAGAGGCGAGGTGTGTTGCCCCTCCAACCAAAGGGAGGATCCTCCAACCAGGCGGGTGTTATGCTTGGCAGGCCACGGCCCGACGGTTGATGTCGTGCGGTTGTATATATTATGCAACTTTCGTTGCGAATGTTGCTTGCGCGATTCAGGACTTCGTAGTTCCATATAGCGCGGTAGATGTCGCTACACTCCGAATAATCTTCCAATCCGGGCATCCTCAAGGATGACCCAAATTAAAATGCGCCCGATGTTAATTTTATTAAGGTAAAGAAACCGTGATCCTCCGAAGAAATAAATGTTTTTCTGTCTACTGGGTTGACATATTATGGGCTCGTGGCTAAGTAATAACTAAGCTGATTAACCGATCTGCAAAGTTAAGCTGCGCTTGTCGCGGTCAGTGTGTGGTTGGGTGACCATTCTGAACACATTGAGAACCCTCTGTGCCTCGGAGAGCACTTAAAGCCGTCGGTCCCGGTTGTCATACGAACACCTATCACAATCGTTAGTGGTACCCAGAAGCCCAAAAAGCCTGACGACCAGTCTCTCCTCAGAATATAGGTAGTACCCAGAAATTGTGTTGCGGAGGTCTGATGGCAGTCGCTTCGTGTAAAATACTGATATTCAGCCGCATCTGGTTAGACTGGAAGCCAGCCCCGACATAGTTGTGAAAAAGTCTTGAAGGATGGAGAGGTTGGACATGTTAGTTAATAACTTCTATTGTACAACTTTACATTCTAGAGGTAAAGATTATTCCCATATTGAATTTGGTTAAATAACTAACGAATGCAAAGGCGATGTTAAAAAAATATGTTATTTATTATTGACGTCAGTTATTTTTTTTTAGGTATTTCCGCATTTTGGACTGGTCTGCATCTGTTAGGTATTTTAATAAAAATTTGAATAAGTACCTACTTAAAGTTAATTTAAATACTAAATTTCTCAGTTATGGTAGGTAACAAAATAGTTTCTTAACATATACCTACAATAAATTTTAACATATTATTATAAAATATGTAAAATTTATTGTATTCAATAATGTATAATTATTGAATACACTCAACTTTACATATATATTAAATAATAAATGTAAAATAATATAATATTTATTATATACTTAACATATACAATAAATTTTACATATTTTTTAAGTTTAGTGATATAATTATGTAAAAATGAAAAAATGAAAAATTATTTGATTATTATTTGTTAAATTTCATCACTGCCTTATTAATCTAGTGGTGGTAAGCGCAACTTCTTCGCTTGAGATTGCGGGTTCGATCGCTAGGCTAACAAGCGTGCCACGAAATCATTTTGTCGTCGTTTATCTCGTGCCAAAAGTATAGCGAAATACGAAATAAGGCAACAATAAAATATTTCTCGTGGCACGCTTTACAGGCCCCTGGTCGAGCAGTGTTATTGGAGTTTGGTTTTGCGGCAATAAATAAATAATATATTTTGGGACATTTTACACAACACCATCTAGTCCCAAACTAAGCAGAGCTTGTACTATGGGTACTAGACAGTGGATATAATACTTATGTACTTTTTTTTTTGTAAATACATAAGAAACACCCAGACAAACACAAACTCTCATGTTTTATCCACACAAATATTTGTGTCCTGTGGGAATCGAACCCATGACCCTATGATCAGCAGTCCGGCACTCGAACCTCTAGACAACAGAGGTAGTCATGCTCTCTATTATATGGGACTTAAACATAACGAGCGAACTGTGGGTGCACAATTAGTACACCTCTGCCTTACCCTCCGGGGAGTACAAGCGTGATAGTATCAAAATTTACGGCTCATTTATTATAAAAATACATATGCAAAAAAAACAGACCACAAAATAGAAAAATAATAAAATAAATTGACTAGTCAACTCATCCCGCGGGTTCAGTTTAGAGTGGGATCAGTTAATTAAAAAGCCGCCGTTATTACAACCCTTATTTTTAATTATTCTTATAAAAAAACCCCTTATTATAAATTAACTTATTTACGTTACACAGTCGTATTTGTTTCACAGAAATTACCAACTTTTAACTTGATTGAACAGATCAAGTTAAAAGTAGATTCGGATAAAATTGGCATAAAGAGATTGTGACAGACGAATAGACAGACACACGAGTGATCCTATTGGGGATCCGTTTAAGCTTGTCTATTATTCATATTTATCAAATTTATCTTCGGTTATAGAAATTATATCCTAAAGTATGTTAAAATTATTAGTAAAACATATTATAAATATTAATTAACTCACCCGGACTTCGATGTGCCAAAGCTGTCATTAGTGTGGTCTTGCCTGCACCGCTGAAACAAATATATATTTTAAACTAGCTGATACGTCATACAAAAACCCCATAGAAAAAAAACACCAAGGAACACAGGCATGATGGTATATTAAAAAAAATGCCATATCGATCTAGTACAACCCATATAAAGTCCCACTGTTGGGCACGGGTTTCCTCTCACTTCCTTGGATTAGACTATAGTCCACCAGGTAGGCCTACGTGCGGGTTGGCAGACTTCACACACCGTCGTGATAGTCTCTAAGGCATGCAGGTTTCCTCACGATGTTTTCCTTTACCGTTTAAGCAAGTGATAATTTATTATTAATACGCACATGATTTCGATTGACATAGCCGATAAAGCCTAATCCCTCTCTTCCTGAGAGGAGACCCGTGCCCAGCAGTGGGACAGTATATGGGTTGATGATGATATTAATGTACCAGCAATTTCCCGCTGTCTTACTCGCGCACCGTAACCACTAAAAGTAACATCTTCGTAACCCTTTATTGCTATAGTTAGTAGTGTGATAGTTATTATACAATGCCTCTTAACAGATGCTCGGACATATAATATACAGACAGATATACAGAAACACAGACAAAAAATAAAAAATGACTAATCTCAGCATCCGTGTCGTTGGACGTGACATAATTAAAAAAAAACGATGTCGGTACGGTTTTTGTTTCATTTTATTAAGAATAATTTACGTATAGATTATGCTAATAGGCTGTCAGACAGACTGTATAGTAATCGCTCTTAATCACTTATTAATTAGCCACAATGACCGTATCAGTAGACAGAGTTATCTTTAACTTTTAGTTTGACAACTCTTGCGCAATGCAAGGTAGTAATGAGCATTAAAAAAACGCCACAATGATTTCTTTAAACAACTGTTCTTTACCTAAAATATACATATATTTCAATTCCATAAACAATATTAATAGGTACTAAGTTTCTTAAGAAAGACATTTTTTTAAACGTTATGGGGGCAAACAAGCATACGGCCATACGTACGGCCCATCTGATAGGGTAAACGGTTACCGTAGCCTATCGGCGCTTGCAACACCAGGGGTATCACTTGCGCGTTGCCGACCCTGTAAAACGAAAGAGGAATAGTAGGGTTTGCAGTATATGGGTCAAAGTCAAGCCCCACTGCCAACACAACGTTTTCTCGCAGAGAGGATTAGTATACCTATGCTTGTCAAACTAGAAATCCCTCAGAGTGTAAATAAATGTAGATCATAACTTTCCACGCATGTGTTTTAGAGCGATAACTTTAAACAGCACATGAGCATGGTGAGGAAATATACTAAGTACTTATGTGATTAAAAACTGCCAAGGTTAAGCTCGTCACGGTCGGTTTGTGGATGGGTGATCTTCTTCTTAAAAAACATACAAAGAGTGGCATAAGGCCACCCATTGTACGCTGACTGCAATTTCTTCCAGGCATCCTTATGATGATTAACAGGATAGACAAAATTTTTCCAAAGTTTCAGCAAAATTTGTCCAGCAGTATTGGCGCTAGGCTTGGACATAATTATAAACAGAAATACAGAGATAAAATAAAATAAAGAAATGTTGTCATTCTTTGTTTACTTGTTTGTAAATTTAGTTGTGTGTTGTAGTTTTTGTATGTTTATGTAGTACTTATTCGTAGTATTGTACTGTATGTAATTATCAATAAAATTCCTTGTCAGAATAATGTTTTCTGATTCATTTCATTATTCACAAAAATTAGCTGTATCGACTCGACCGCGTAGTGGATATACCTACGATCGAGATGCATAATAAAAAATAGGAAGAATTAAATTTTCCCAACTCAACCACGTGGACGAGTTTTTCGTGGCCGAGTTGATGAATAAGTCTCATTTTCTTACTTTAACTTATTTAGCATTGCATATGCTAAATAAGTTAAAGTATATTTTTTAAATTTAGATGTTTGTGGTCATATTGTACCATTAATTTACGGGCTATAAACATTTTAGTACCTAATAGCTTATGGAAATCTCGAAGACGAACCTATTTATGTAATTTGCATACCGTGCAGACATGTACGGTAACTAAGTTTTTAAAAAGGTAGGTCAGTACCGTCCCGAACAGTTTGAAATATGATAATTAGATATGTAGATAACAAGATACGGTCATAAAGTGCAAGTTTGTAAAACTTTATGTCTTTTTATAGCAGTAGTAAACATAGCTTCTAAGCCGATATAAAGTTAAATTTATTTCTGTTATTCTTACTGAACTCCTTGGTCATTTTATGTTGGCGTGAAAAAAAGAATTAAATTGTTGTTGATTGAAATATTTTATGAATTGTAGAATTTCGAAACTTCATGACATACTAGGAACTCTTTACGTACGACGCTGGAGAGTCTCGTATTTAGGAAACATCTAGTATGATTAAATGACTTGGTGGATAAAGATTTTGATCAATGAGAAGGTGATATTTTAAACATCCCTATTTTTCAAGGATCGACAAAAGTATTTCTATGGGTTGAAGAAGTTGAGGTATAGTCGCAAAAATAATGATAATCCAGCATTTAGGTCCCATGTAATAGAGATAGCTCAGCTGGCAGCTCACCTTGCTACCAAGAGAAAGTCACATCCCTAATGAGGCAATAGCTAACATACCATCATACACCGTGTTTTTTTTTGTCGTCCTACAGCCGAAACCATTATTTCAATATTATTTCTACTAGGTCTGAAATCTTGAAAAAAAGAGCTGTTTCTTAGAAAAAAGTTCAGGTCTCTCTCGACAAAATGTAGGATGTAGCTGCTTTTTTTTTGCACTTTATGGTTGATCCCATACAAGAAATTGTTGATCATGATGAGTAGAAGTATATCCTTTCAGCTGTAAGACGACAAAAAAACACGGTGTATACATACCATCAAGCCCATATTCCCCAAAGGTTAGGCAGGAGTGTACTACTTGTTAATAATAAAATTGTCCAAACAAGTTCCAACTCCGAGTTGCAACTGGGAATTCCTTAGAAAATCCCAATACCAATACTAATCTACCTAGGAATCGGACCCAGGGCCTCTAGAGTAGCACGTAATATTGCTAGGCTAATTGAGCAATAAGTAAAGATTAAATTATTCTTTATAAATACGTAGCTTAGCTTCAAAATAAAATTATTATAGCTTACCTCGGTCCCATTAAAGCCGTCATCGTGCCGGGCTTCGCGATCCCGCTAACTAAAATGAACACAATGTTATTAATATCAAAGAAAATGTATGTATGTGTCTTATGTATTATAAGTATGTATTTACAAAAAAAAAGTATGTAAGTATTATATCCATTGTCTAGTACCCATAGTACAAGTTCTGCTTAGTTTGGGACTAGATGGTGTTGTGTAAAATGTTCCAAAAATATTTATTTAATTATTAATTTAAATAAAAATAAATAAATTTTATTATTAATTTAAATAAAAATAAATAAATTGCTAGAAATATAAAAGTGGAGGTATGGTTATTTATTATACCACACGGTGTTGGTACCTGGTGGCTGATTAAAGGAGGGAAGTATTTTAAGATATTATAACAAAGTACAACAACAAAACTTTTGTCCTGAGAGAAAAATCGCGGAACAACAATTTTAATTCATATAATTTCGTAAAATATTATAGTACAGAGGCCAGCACATCAAGCTACCACAATCTGTCAAATTCTTTTGATTTATTTTCGACTTTAATGCAAACAATAAGGTTCATATTCAATTGGGAAAATTTGACAGTTTTGGATAGCTTGACCAGCTGGCGTCTGTACCTTCGCTGTGTGTGATGTTAGTCTCAAAAGTTGAGTTAAAAGGTAGCCTATCTCCTTCTCCGAGGTCCAATCATTCTCTATACCAAAAGGTAAGAAACAGTCAGGCAGAGTCACTTTCGCATTTATAATTATACTAGCTTCTGCGTGCTACTTCATTCGCGTGGAAAAGTTACTTTTAATTATCGTTGTAATTTGGCTAATTAACTCAAAATCATTATAAATTATAGCCTATATGTTATTATAATGTATAAATAATAATACTATAAAGTTTCATCAAAATCCATTCAGTAGTTTTAGCGTGAAAGAGTAACAAACATCCATCCGTCTACCATCCTCACAAACTTTCACATTTATAACATTAGTAGGTTTAGTTTGGATCATTGGTAATCGGTACTAAGTATTAATAACACCATGTTAGTGTAACGTTGTGGAATATTTACATGTCCGCGTCGGTGTGCCTGTGAGCATGTAATCGATCCGTGAGAACGTATCGGCATGGTATGACACTGAAATTAATATATCTACATTCATACACAAAGCGAATACATTTAATGTTTACTAGTTCTTTTCCGCAGTTTCACATGCATTATAAGGGGCTTTTTGAGACAAAAGGTAGTCTATGTCCTTCTTCAAGTTCTAATCTATCTCTGTACCAAATTTCATCAAAATCGGTACAGTGGTTTAGGCGTAAAGCGTAACAGACAGAGTTCCTTTTGCATTTATAGTAGGTATTAGTAGGAATTAAATATTTGCTTTGCAATTTTTTTTTATTCTAACTCAATTTTTTGACAAATACTTTCGCGGCCGCGCACGCAACAGCTCCTCATCATCAACCATATTGTCCCTTCGCTGGGTTCTGGTCTCCTATCAAAATGATATGGATTATACTATATAGTCTACCACGCTAGCCTACTATGGGTTGGCAGACTCCAAAAGCGCTCAGTCGAGAAAATTTTTGAGGTAGTTATGCAAGTTTCCTCATTATATTTCCCTCCTTCACCGTCAACTGGCTTAAGTTTTATTATAATCCGATAAATGGTAAAGGAAAGCATAGAAGAAGAAACAAACAAACAATCAAAATAATGATTATTTTTATATACTTATTGTAATCATATTTAACGTGATGTTTTCTTAAATACTATTTACTTATTTTATAGAAAAATAATTTTCAAAAATCTAGGAATGTGGTAGGTACGTAAGTAATGTTTTATCACACTTTGCTGAACACTGGCGGTTAATCAATTTCCGCCCTTATTAATAAGAATTAAAGTTAAAAAGGTCAACCGCTAATGTACTTCACCGTACTTTCAACTCAGGAAAACCACGTGTCCGAGCGCAATCAAGTCAAGTAGATTAAATTACGATGTCACTGTTACTCTACTTAAGGAAATCTAACTAGCTGCCGCATTTAGAAACAGCAATTAACGTAAATGAATCATTACCTAATTAGCGTCTAGTATATCGCTGACAAACGAAAATACGGAAAATATATCCCAATACTAATAGAAATAGTAGTTTCGTGTAAAATACTAATATTCAATCCCATCTGGTTAGACATCTGGTTAACAAGTTTCATGAAATTCCATTTCATCATCATCATCAACCCATATTCTGTCTCACTGCTGGGCACGGGTATCCTCTCGCAGAACGAGAGGTATTAAACTATAGTCCACTACGCTGGCTTAGTACCTACGGGATGACAGCCTTCGCACGACGTCCAAAAAATCCCTAAGGTGTGCAGGTTTCCTCACGACGTTTTCTTGCATCGTTGAAGTGGTTGATAATTAATTAATACGATCATGAGTTCGGCAAGTCAGAGGTGCGTGCCCTGGATTCGAACTCGAACATATCATAATATACATACCTCTAGGCTATCACTGCTTTTTTATCATGCATGTCACTATTTTGTAATGTAAATTCGGCTTTAGTTATTTAATCTACTATTATCTGCCATTTTACTATTATCTCGCATTAGGAACAAACCCCTAGATAAACACAACACCGCCACACATTATACGTACAGAGGCCAGCACATCAAGCTACCCCAATTCATTTGATAAATATTAAATTCTAAAGCATTATACTTGATAAGTTTGGGAATTGAACATCAACTCGACCGCCAAAAACTCGTCCACGTGGTTGAGTTGTCCCACACTTACATTTATTTTATTATAAAAAAAAACGTTTCCCCACACTAATTTTCTTCTGTATCCTTTTAATACAATCTTTCACGTAGTTATACAAACACTCCGACTGGGAACAACTACCTGTAGGTTATACAAATATTTTTTCCGTAGTGGACTATACCTAATCGACTCTAGTTCGTGGTGTCTAATTCCTCTAATTCTGAGAGGAGACACCTGCCCAACAGTGGGATACAGTGTGTGGGTTGATGACGATCCTACTAAAGAATTCGATACACCTACACCTTACCTTTTGCGTCATTGGACTACTTTCAGTTGTAACAAACTCGATAAAATTTTATGACGCTTTTAAGAGCGCATAATCGTTTGATCTGTCACCAAAAGATTCCACCAACGCAAAGCTTTGTGATTTAATTAAATCTAGCATTAAAAAAAAATTGAGTGAATAATTGTATATAAATATCTAAATATTTTGGAACATTTTACACGGCACCATCTAGTCTGAAAGTAAGCAGAACCTACCTAGTTTGTTTTATGAAAATAAATACTTATAGTAGATAAGAAACATCCACAGAAACAAACACTTATGATAATAACATAAATATTTGTGTAATTTTAGTTTAATTTCTTTGCTGTCTCCTACACAACGCTTAATAATTTCTTAGATAATAATTAATAATTAAAATAATAATTTCTTACATTAGTATAGTCAACAAAAGAGTTAGGTATACAGGTAGATAATTAAACATCTGTGCTTAAGGTATCACACAATATGTGTCAAAAAGTAGGTTTTGTAAACTGCTACATACTAAAATTTTAGAGAAACTGCCCGACTGGGCACCTCCACCTTACAGAAAATCCAAGTGAAATAACACTGCTTTGAGCTGTGAATTGTGTTCCTTACGGTGAGCAATGTTGCCAGTGCTCCGGGAAGCCACGCTTTGACCCTTATACTGCCAACCGAACTATTCCTCTTTCGTTTTACAGGGTCGGCAACGCGCAAGTAATACCTTTTATTGCAAGCGTATATAGGTTACGGTAACCTATTATTATCAGGTGGGCCGTATGCTTTTTCGCCACCACGTTATAAAAAAACCATTTGGCGCATATTTATATTACAATCTGTGTAAAGATACAGATTTTGTTCGGTATCTGTAATACCGCTTTTGATGACCTCTGCCTAAGTGTTCGAGAAATACAAGCGTGAGTGTGTATAGGTATACCGGCAAACTCAAAACGGACTTTGAAAACAATTTAATCTAGAAAATTTAATTGACATTATTTTAAATAGATCAAATCAAGAAGACTGTTTTAAAGCTATTAAACTATGTTAAAATAACACCTCATATGCATAAATTACCTTAAAATAATTATCTACTTACTTTGTCATAAATCTAAATGTTTTAACTATTATGTGTATATTTTTGCATTTTCCATTTGATTTTAAAGTTAATAAATAAGTTAGTAAAGATGTCACCATAAAGACGTAAATTCAGAATGTGAAGGCAGAATTTCGACCTGGCGGGTGGGACTCGCGGTGGCTTAGAGGTCATAGCGTCTGTTGTACCGAATCCTGCCCGCGGTCGAAGTTTTCCTTCGCTCAAATAATTAATTGTATATTATATTGATCCCACAGTCAAACTGTTTACAGTACAGTTTTGTGGGGCACTGCTTTAATTAATAAGCCTTACTATGTATATCATAATATACAATAAATAAAGCGTCTTGCGCTGCCGCATGCCCGGCGATGGTGATGCGGACGAGTTTTTTGATGCTCTTTTCTAGTCTAGTTTTAGTTTAGTTTACTTTGTATTTTTTAAGCGACTTCAAAAAGGATGTTCGACTCTATGTATTTTATTTTTGAATATTAGTTTGTTGGTAATGTAGATAAGTTTATATTATTTTAATTATGTAAATAAAATTTATGATATACAGTGTCACATTTCAAAGACCAGCCAAAATTCAAAATTAAAAAGTTAAGATAAATCCAAATTATTGTCAAATTAATTAACAATATTGTAAAAAAATGCATATAAAAATGTCCGAAAAAAGTCTTAATTTTATAAACACGCAATAAGGACAACGACCTCGTTCTCCGTGTAGGTACCTAACTACCTACGACGGGTGGCGCGCTTGAGTACGTAGTTACGTACCTACGTACCTATCCATGTGTGTATGCATGTTCTGTTTTTTAGAGGCGAACAGGAATAAAAAATTGAATATATCGAAAATATTATCGATTCCGAAGTCTCGGTAATTTGGCCGGTGATTGAAAATTAACCCTATATATTTAATCACATTGCTACAATAAATAAATAAAATACAATTTAAAAGTATAACCTAATCCCCCTCAATATGAGAGGAGACCCGTGCCCAGCAGTGGGACAGTATATGGGTTGATGATGATGAATTTAAAAGTTGTTATTATTATTCAGCCGTTGTCATTAAACTGCACCACAATGGCCTCCCTACCCTTCTTCCATTCCTCACGATTCAAAGCAAAAAGGTAACATAACAACATACCATCACGCCTGTATTCCCCGAAGGGTTAGGCTTGCTAATGTAGGTACACCCACAGTTCGCCGTCAGGTTTAGGTTCCACGTAATAGGGGGCGAGCCTATTGTCATTAACCGGGCACAAATCCAAACTCTGAGCGGCTACTGAATTTCATAGAAAAACCAAATAACACTTTGCTCGGCCTGGGAATTGAAACCAAATAATTCAATAGACTAACGAAGCAGTCAAAAAGGTAAAAAGTTGTGAATGTAAAATTGAACCTTGCACAGGATTCGAACCTACGTTTTCCGTTTAATAAAGACTAAAATAACCTTGGAAAATGCTTTGAAGTGTAAATTTGGAATACAATTAAAATGTGTCCCAATACTTTAGATTTAATGGCGTAGAAGCGGCAAGAAACTGAATGGACATTAACATTCTATTGACCATTTTAAATAATCATTATAATACTAAGTAATTACCATTACCCATTTAATTTATAAGTAATGTTGACTAAATCACGCTTGAAAAAAATTCCAATAAAAATACATTATTATTAAAGATAAAGGGGACATCACGAACAAAGCAAAATCGTAGTCTATTTTATTTCCTATATAGGTGGCTCTATCTCTGTCATATGTTGAAATGCCAAAAAGAGAAAACAAATCAAATCGGGATCTAAACGTTCCCAATACCCGATCTATAACCCTTTTAAATGTCATTGTTCGAAAACAAATTTTAAATTTGGAAGCTTTAGACTAATAAAATTATACATTTGAAAAGATACGGCTATCTTCTTGGTCCATCACGTGTCCCGAAACACATGTTCACGAACTTTTATGGCGTGTACCAATACGACATAATATTGCGTAATATCCATTTGTAAGGATTCCGTACTATAGAGAACGTTACCACAGGCGTTACCAACAGCAGGATATTAGAGCTAGCTACGAGTATTACATTAACATTTTTTTGAATTGATTCTTTCATTTATTATTCTAGTTCATGGGCAGATATGGACCGTATCCAAGAATATACTAAGTAGACACTATCAATCTAGTATCGATAACGATTACACGTGATTTGAGGAAAATACGACAGAGATGTACAGTCAACAACGAAAGTCGCTGGACATGTTGGAATCTTCAATACGATCTTTAATATAATGTTGATGACCTGTGAACGTTGTACGAAATAATTGCATATTTATAAAAAAAAAAATCTTGGCAAGTTTCCAACAGTTAGGTACATACTATAAGCCACGCCAGGTAGAGTGACTGACTTAATTGTCTAATTAAATTGTATCAGCACTATACTGTAAAATAAATTAACTTAAAAAAATACAACCAAATTTATCTTACAGCACGGGAAATGATATACTATATCAGTAGTTAAAATTTTTAGGAAAAAAAAAACAGATTTCTATTGGAAGTTTCTTATTATAAACATATACATAACATCGATTATATACAACATCGACTTCGTTAATAAAGAAAACTATAAATAGTAATTTTAAAAATGAGCCGTAACGACTTAACGTGACGCAGTTAAAAAAAAACTATTCAAATCGGTTGAGATATTTCAAACATGGCAACATATCACCAAATTACAGACGCATTGAGAAGGTGCTCCTTTCTGAAGTCAGTTTTATTGTCAGGCAATGTCAAATACGAACGATTACCTAAGTATTTTTTACAAACATAAAAATCAATAATACACACTGTTTGCGACACATTTCACGTGAGATTTCAATCCGACACACAACATAATACTAGTTTTTTATTATTATAAGTATTTGGATTAATGCCAAATATATTAAAAAAATACTGTATATTTTTGCATACTAAAGATTTTTAAAGAAATAAATTTTAGAGAAAGAAAACATCGAGCTGACGTCACCAACTGCAGGCTATAAGACGTAGAATAAGGAAGAGAAACTCGACATCACAGGCAGTGGTCTCGGTAGTTTGGTAGACTAAAGTCTGATGTACTTAACCGGAGAGACACAGGTTTAAACCCAGACTGAGATCGAATGTTTCTTTCTCTAAAATGTATGTCTTTGACATAACATAATTTTAAATAAAATATATAATACTCAAGGTACATACCATTGTTGACAAGCCTCTTCAGTTTTCCATCCTTGAGTTTGGTGTGCACTGTCAGGTCTCGCCACACAAGAGTACAGGGTCGGTACGTGGGACTGGACCCCAAAACATCCTCGATTTCGGGGTACATGAGATCATGTTTCGACTTCGACGAATCTTTTGAATGCTGTGAAAACATTTCCTAAAAAAAAAAAATAATAAGTTTATTTTCTGTATTCTCGTAAGTTATATTTTTCCTAAGTAGTAGTTTTTCCTTTCTGCTTTCCTATTCATAAGTTTAATTCCGGTTAAAAAAGGAACACTTATCAATCGCAAATTAAATTATAATATAACAAAAAAAAATATTTAAAAAAGTAAGTGTAAAAATAAAATTAACCTTCTTAGTGTTGAGTGAATTCCTAATGGTATTATTTAAGCTAATTTTGTAAAAACCAAAGTATATCCGCTGAAAAATTGATATCATAACCGCTATACAAAAAAAAAAAAATACTTAAAAAATATATGCAGTTATAACTTATCATTTTTTTGTGGATTTATCATGTTGCGTCGCACGTATTCAGTAGTCTTGCCTACCTATCCTAGACACCGTGCCTAGATTGAGCAAGAAGGACTTTTTGTCCACTAGACAGACCAGACCAGTTTGTCCACGGAAATATAAATACATACCTACTTAACAACTACTTGAAAAACATTATTATGATATACCTACTTATTATTCCCCTTTTTTCTACCCTAGGGATAATTCTTTACTTTTGATGTCGTACCCCATCTCATATAAATATTAATTCCGCAAAGAAAATAAATTCCCCGGCCAGTGTAAAATAATACGACATTGACTTTGCCCTCAATCTACATATATCCATCTTTTCATTCACCTTATAATCAATCTTATAATTCAATAGTAAAAAAAAAACATCCAAATCTGATAAGCCCATAAAAATCTAGCGGAATCTTGAGAGCCTAAGGCAATAAACAGATAATAAACTAATCAACATACCGACAAGTTTTCTTCCGACATCATAAAAAAAAATTTGCTAACTTCAAAACAAATTCCTTTTTTTACTGCATAACAATTATATGAACGTATTTATTAAAAAAAACTATATATCTGTGATTAAGCGTAGACGAATGCAGCGCACCACTATACCTCTACGCACAGACTAAGAAAAGGCGCGACATGCGACAGCCAAATTCATTTATTATTCTAGTATAATATTAATACCTGCACGGTTAAAACTACTGCGATTAAAGAAACTATACCGGTTTAAAATTTTCAAGGTAATACAATTTTTTTTTTTTTGAACTAGGATCTGTAATAATATAATCTATTATATTATCATAATTACACTTTAAATTTTCCGACTATTTATCTTTATAATTTAATAAGCTTTTAACTAAAGCATAAGATATGCAAATAAAACATTAAAAATACATGTTTTTTTGTCGAGCACTATAGATAAAAATGTTTCCAGGTCTGCGAAATGAATTCTCGTTAATTTGGAAAATAAAATAATATATCTTCCTGATAACATAAATAAATAATAGTAATAATTTATAGTTATCAATTCACCTTATCCAATTAATTCAATTTCCACATACGGCTAACTGTGATTCCTAATAAATAACACTTAAAACTTTAACTTGCTCAAATTTTAATAAAAAACCACCTGCACCTTGAATGTCTTGTTTACTTACTGATGCACTTGATCACCTTTTGGTCACTTTCTAATTATTAATTACGATAATACTTAATTAATGTTGTGAAATACTTAAAACGTTGTCTTACATAGTTCTCCTCGGTCGTTTGTGCTGTTGTCAATTTCAATCCATCTCCATCTTTCTTTGAACTCATTTCTGTTGCACAGCTATTTTAACTACAATATTTTAAAAAATATGACTGAATTAAGTTTGAAATGTAATCTTAAATTTGGAATTGGAATGAGCTCGTTAGTATTGTCCGCGTCGCGTTCATTTTACCGATTGCTATGAAGTTTTGGCGCCAGAACATAGCGCGTCTGCCTATGAGTGTTGCGTTGATGGTTTGACATTACTAGTTACATTAGAACGGGACAGCGTGGCTTAGAGCAGGATAAATATATTCTATCGGTAACCATTGGTAACAAAAGTAAGACGACCCGACTGGAAGAGGGGACAAATAGATTCCCTAAGTGCATAATGATTTATTTCAGATCTTAATAAATGTCAATTAAAAAGCGATTTTTAATTCAGAGCAAAATGCATTTACATAAGTATTCCTTGTCTTTTATAATTATTTAGCTTATGACGCGTTAAAGTTAATGTTTGTATTGTAAATACAGAATAAATGGCTAAGCATTTGATAAATTGACCCAATTACCGTACTATCTAGCTTTTTCACGTACCTGAATAACGTTACATCACATATTACATTCCATGTCTCCTTTTTGATGGGACCATTATTGTTAACCGTGGAAAATTCTAATCTCTGTGTTGTGACTGAGAATTTCCAAGAAAACTTCCAACGCGAGATCTGAACCAGCTGTATTCCAGCTCAACTGTCGGCAAAAACCACATATTTGCCATGGTCCCGTTCCTGACTGTCGCCAGGACCGGGCTAAGGCATGTGAGAATTCTTAACCTGAGAAAATTGGCTTCGCGATAACCGGGTCACGAAATTTGTTTAAATTACTTTGAACACACTTTCGTAAATCGCATTTGAACTTTTTACTATAAAAAACTAGCCAAACCAGTACGGACGCGAGGTAAATCAAGCTGAAAGTTTAGCTTGATACCTAAGAATTAAAAAATAGTATTTATTTAAGGAACGTAAGTGCTTATCTGTAACTACACCGACCAACAAACTTGTGATACCGGAAATAAATGCTCTTTTATAAGATCGTTATGCAAAAATCTAGTTACGACGTCACATTTGTTTGCTTTGCAAAACAAATTATCTTTATGTGGCAGCTAAATGTGAAAAATAAAGGATCCGTATCGTTTCGTTTGTGGGCCTTCTTCTTCCAAACGACGCAAAAGATTTTAATACGATTTAATACGAGAGCTATTCTTGTGAAGTTTCCCTGGGATGGGCCTTGATATTCTTGGGATGGGCCTTGACAGGCATGACACAGGAAGGGTCCCGGAAGAATATTTAGTTCCCGGAGCCCCCCTTATCATGTGCTGAGGATGGCCACAGGGGGATTTTAGTGCGGTAAAAATCCTACACGCGGCACACCCCAGCCGTGGCATATTTTCGAAGGTTTCCTTCTCGCAACAAAAATAAAGGGTTTGTGAAAATAGGGTCTACAAAGTACATCATCATAGTCCCCACATAATGGTCCATCATGGTACAACATGGTCATGGTTAAAGAGCATGGTTTGGCCGTTTCGTGGTCATCGCATAAACACTAATCCCATGGACTATCTAGTATACTATGTCAAATTCAAATTCAAATATTTTATTTAACCTATATTATACATATTTGACAAATTTCAAATTCGTAGGCTTTTGAGATTTCGTAATTAATCAGTGAGTGGAATGTTCCTAGGATAAAAGAAAAAGAAAAAAATATAATTTTAAGACCGACAACCCATGTACAGTCAGCAACGAAAGTCGCTGAACACAGCAAATTTTTTTTATTGTCACAGCTCCAGAACTTGGCAACAGGTCTTTTCTACTAAGGTAACCTAAATATTTAATGGTCATCTATGCAATTATTTCGCATAACCTTCGTAGGTCAGTAACTTCATACTTGTTAAAAATCATATTGAAGATTGCAACATGATCAGCGACTTTCGTTACTGACTGTACTATCTCACTGCTGGACTTGGGTTTCTACTAAAAGGCCGTAGCGATATACAGGCAGCTGCTCCCCCTCCCCCGCAGATGCAGTTGATTAGCAGGAATGCTCACGAACCATGTTTTAAAACCTACAAATAAACAAAAATAAAGTAAACCTTGAATTTGAACCTTGAATAAACCTTGACAGGCAAATTTTATAAAATTGTACCATGAATCATCATCAACCCATATACTGTCCCACCGCTGGGCACGGATCTCTTCTCAGATTGAGAGGACCACGCTGGCCTAGTTTGCCTTCGCCGTTTAAATAATTACTTATGCGAGTGATAATTAATTATTTATACGCACTGTTTTTTTTTGTAAATTAATGTTGGTCACTGGTGTATATAACCTAGTGTAACTTGTCCCATTACTCGTGCAGTAAATGATTTTGAAAAGCCAGAGATCGTAAACCTAAAAAAGTCTACGTTATCTGATGTATCTTAATGGTTAAAATTTGTCTTCTATGCAATTTTCATTGATACTTACTATGATAATGGCAAAAGATAAGAATAAATTAGTGACACATTTTGGCGGGCATTATGGTAGGTATCGGCATTTAGTTATAATTATACAGAAAATTCTGATGCGGGAAACACATGATGAACGCGGATAGCACCAGAGAATACCTGACGTATCCTTATAATTCTAAGGATAAGAATTATAAGGATACGCCATACGCACATTGGTACACGGTCACCTCACAATCAGTGTTGCCGTTGCTTAAAATCTTTAATAAAATTAAGGAGATTTATAATTCGAGAGAAATATAAAATAAATTCCTTAGTAGCCCACTTATTTCTATCTCATCTTTTTATATATTTAGTGAAAAAAGTAAATTGTATAAAATCAATAATTTCATTAAAGGAAAAACTGAAGAAGTGAAAAATAAGGTAATTTATTAATATAAATTAATTAATATTTTTATCAACATATCAAACGTCAGACTGTCGATGACGTCACTGCATAGTGTATACCAATCACGGTCACTGTTACGGGAAGAAAAAAAAAACAAATATAGTTTTAATTTGGCAGACCATGCGAACTCCACCTTAACATTTAAATGCATTTGCATCTCCTTAGACTAAGTAATCCATTAAATTGTTATCTTTTTTTTCTTATCGCCCGCCAATCTAAATGAGCTTTTAGCATATTTGCGATTTATTGAGGCCACTGTGGTCGAAATTCAACCGTTTCAAGTTTGAATGTTTATTTATTTATTTTTTTAAACACTAGAGCATAGTAAGTAGGAGTTCAAGAGAGGAGTAATTCCACTCAAATTGGAGCTGCCCGATTGAGGAAGTACCTCCGCCTTGCAGAAAATCGAAGTAAAATAACACTGCTTTGAGCTGTGTTGTGTTTCTTACGGTAAGCAAGATTGCGAGTGCTCCACGAGGAAACGTTGTGTTGGCAGTGGAGGGACTTTGACCCTTATACTGCCAACCCAACTATTCCTCTTTAAATACAGGGTCGGCAACGCGCGAGTGATACTCCTGGTGTTGCAAGCGTCTATAGCTACGGTAACCGCTTACCATCAGGTGGGCCGTATGCTTGTTTGCCACCTTAGTAGAATAAAAAAAAGTACTTAACTGTTTTCTCTTTGCCTGTTTATAACATACCATCATGCCTGTATTCCCCACAGTTCGGCGGTGTTTAGGTTTATTATTATCACTTAGGTATTTATATATATTATATGCCTCTTTAAGCCAAGTGAATTGTATCTGGTTGCCAATTTAGTAGTGTCTAAACTAAAATATTGGCCTTTGGCCCACTAATAATTGTCATGCATCATAATGGGCGCAAAATAAATACTTTTTCTTTCTTTCTTTTCTTTATATTATAATAATATTGCAAATTGTTAAAAGCTTCATTAACCTACTGGTTTCAAGTGCGACGGTCACAATTGAGGTCTTGGGTTCGATTGCCAGGTCGAGCAAAATTTTATTAAGTTTTTTTTGAAATTCTCAGTAGCAGCTCGAAATTTGGATTTGTGTAGTTTGTGCCAATTTAAGTGATGTGTGTTTTATTATGAGACTTGTTTATCAATATTGACAGCCAGATTATCTATTGCGTTTGATCAGTTTTTTGTCGAAATGTCAATAGTGAATTTACAAGGTCATTCGACCTTGTAAATTGTCTGGGTCATTGACATGTCCTATTGTTACAACTACCGGCACCCTCCACAAATACGTCTTACAAATATCCTACCAATTAAAGCCTCATAAAACTGTTTTATTAGAATGCATGGTTCCATTGCTTTAAATAATTAATTAATTAATAAATAGTAATTGTAGAATATTAATAATAATAATCATTTATTGAAACACTTCAAGTACAATATTAAAACAATTAACAATTTCACTTAAAGCTAATTTACTTAGTAACTATTACTGTATCCCTGTACCCCACATTAGGATTCCCTGTGTCGTGGGGTACAGTCTCTTCCCAGTTTCATGTGTATGCATGTGTATTAATTAACATCACATTCACCATTAATCAATAATAAGGAATAAATATGATTGTATAGCCGCTATTTGTCAATGTTATGACGTAACTTTGGTTTGATATAAAATGGGCGGGAAACTATTGTGCAGATTCATTTTGCTCTTGTTGACGATTGATTGGTAATAAAAGTTGGTACTAAAGTGTACGGATTATTTCTTTTGTTACGGATATCCTGCTGCTTCAATATTGCCCCGCCGTTTCACTATAAATCGTAGCTTTTATTAATAGACCTAGAAACATATAATCATTGGTAGCCTTGGCTGACCTTGGTTAAACGGTAATAGCCTAGTAATATGACCATTGCACTGCCAAGTCAAAGGTCTCGAATTCGAATCCAAGGCACGCACCTCTGACTTTTCGAATTCATGTGCGTATTCATAATTCATTATTACTCTATTTTTGTATTTTTTGTCATTTTCCATGCTAAGACTTTAAAGTCATTATTACTCACTTAAAACGGTGAAGGAAAACATCGTGAGGAAACCTACATGCCTTGAAGATTTTTCTCTACGGTGTGTGAAGTCTGCCAACCCGCACTACGCCAGCGAGGTGGACTATAGCATAATCCCTCTCATTCTGTGAGAAGAAACCCGTGCCCAGCAGTGGGACACTATATGGTTCGAAGATGATATTTTTTTCTATCTGAAATGCATACTCATTCGTCACATTATTATTAATATACTTTATTTACTTGTAAGTGAACTATGTTCTTATGAGAATAAATTCTATAAACCCACATCATTTACGATTTCTAGGTTATTCACCCCTAAAACCTAACGCCACCTGATCCTACGCAAATTGGATTGGATGGACCTTGTCTCTGAATTTTCTTTAGACTAAAGGCATTCACTCAATGCATCGTACCTATAAAATGACAGTAACAGAACTGAAACATCATCTGCAGAAATGCTAGGATCTCTGTTAAATTTTACAAGACTTAACAACACATACAGACTTAAAGAACAAAATATTATTTTTATTTAAGTAAAACCAAATAATTTGGTATTTACACATTTTTGTGCAAGATCTCCTTACGAAATTTTAACGAAATCAATTCAGCGGTATATTCATAAACCGATAACAGACGAACAGAAAAACTAGCAGAGTAAATTTAGCATTATACCTAATATTACTATGTATAACGGCTAACCGTATCATTCATGCCTTATAGGTACGTCCCCATGTTACGGTTTGGTGGGCGAACTCCACAAATTAACACGTTGTTAATAGAATAGAGCACGCCGATCGTTGATTGGTGCAAACGGAAAACGATGTGACAGCTAGTTTGAAAGGCTTCGGTTTTCATGTAACGATATCTGAGACACGCAACACCGTCCCACCCCGGGTCATTGAGCACGACCGTAGAGTAAAAAGATCAGCGCACTAACACTCCGATGGCGATCATTTAGCTATGATTTGTCGGATACTATTGATGATAATCATTTATCAAACGAACATCATTATCATCAACTCATATACTGACCCTGCTGGGTCTCCTCTCAGAATGAGAGGGATTAGGCTATAGTTCACCACGCTTGGCTAATAAGGCCTAGCAGACTTCACACGCCGTCAAGAATTAGCATTAAATTAGTACACCTCTGTTTAAACAGGGGAATACAGGCGTAATAGTATGTTTTAATTGATCATTTAGCTACAAATGATAGCTAGCATCATCTTACCTAATCCAAGCTGCATCTTGAGCACTGGGGATCCAAAACCTAAGCTTAGGTTACGATAAAAAAATCACAATCTGTAATGATGAGTTTAATCGTCTTCATTAATTGTATGTAATTATTGTAATGTAGTCATTAATTAATGTTATAGTAATCATTTCGTGTAAACGTACTATTTTCATTTTAATGTGTATTATGGGCTAGTTTCCGAAATAAATTACCTAATTTAAATATAATTTCAATAATACAAGCTCGTAATCGATATCAATACCTATACCTACTATAACAAAGATATAATGGGTACGTACTTATGTTTGTATGCAGTAATCTATTTCTGGAACTACTAATACGAGTCTGAAAATGATTTTATTAATTGAACTCTATCCTAAAGTGACAAAATATATGTATAATTATCTGGACTTATAATGATACAAAGACGGACGTTGCGGACATTCTTAGAATATTCTAGATTATGAGTAGGTACCCTAAACTGAAGATCACGTATGAGAAGGTTATTGAACATAGGTGAAACGGTGCTCCGGGACAGTATCAAGTGGAAATCTATAATCTCTGCCTTAGGCAACTATATATGTATTGTATGATTTTAGTTAGGCATGCCGGTGCTATCTACTGCTAACATCATACTAATTAATCTATTTACAGAAATAAATTTAATATCATTGGAAAAATAGTTTGTAGGTTCTTCTTTCAATGAGATACAGGACTCTAATTCGCTGCAAGAATAAAGTCAATATTCTTTGCATTGATGATTCCGTTAGAGATTAAAGTCAAATTCAAAATACCTACTTTATTCAAAGTACCTAGACTATTAGGTAGTACTTTTTGAACGTCAAACATTTACATTAAGACATCCCCCAAAACACCCGTCTTTCACCACTTCCTAGTGTTTTATTTGAGAAGCGGCGCAATAAACTCCCCTGCAACACATTTCTGTCTGTTAATTTATGTTATGTAAAATTTTATACCTATAAAACGAAATTCTTATTTTGTTTAGGTTCAGTAAATCTTTATTGCTATATGTCAGTCACTCATTATGTATTGGCATTGAAGTTAATACTATAGGACCCTTATGGGATCTTAGGAGGCTATTCAAAGAAACTCTTGGTTAAAAAGGTACTTTAAGACTTTATTCTTCAAAGGTCAAGGGAAATCTCTCAATGTGACAACCATCAATCACTTGACTAAACATTCTACGATTCAAATGATTATTTCTTCTTATTCAAACCAGTCCGTCATATGCTGACTCCATGTAGCGACACTCATGTACAATACTCAAGCATCATTATAGTAGTAACGAACCTCTTTAATTCAATTATCAGGCAGACTAGCGACTTTTAGTATCTGTGATCAGGGATTCAGTCTCTTATCGGAAGCTTGATGACGCGGCAGAACGCTCCTATTTGCATAACAAACATAAATCTTTAGTCAATGTCAATGCCACGACCGAACGCTTCAATCCGCACTCATGATACACCAATCGTGGCAATCAACATCGTATCTCTATCTCAAACGAAACTAGTCGCTAAAACGCAATGCAGCATCGATGCGGTAGCTAAAACGCGCGATTTCGGTCCAACAGGTAGCCAAGATAACATGTGATACAATACAGCATCGACACAGTCGCAACATCGCCGATCACTGATGCTAAAAGTTGCTTAACTGCCTAATCCCTTATCAGTGGCATCTTAAGATAAGAAAAAAAAACAACAAAAAAATTCAAGGTCACGGACAGTAATCTAATTCATTATATTCAAAATGAAATAAGAATAACATATTTTGAAGATTAAGATCAGATTGTAATAAAATTCAGATGATTCAATTTACAACTATCCACATCTGATAATTTGGGGATAAGCCATGCGCATTTTTAATACTATAACTGTAAATTTTACAAAAAATTGTAAACATTGCTATAATATCTGTAAATGTAGTCGTCTGAGTTTTTTTATTGCAGTCTGATTTTAATCTTAAGTTATTCTTCCTCAACAACAAGTTCGAGACTACAAAGGTTATCTGCATTGTTAAAATGACAATAATATTTATCAACGCAAATAGAAATTCAATCTGAAACTCATCAATAAAAACACCATATTTATTCCTAGCCTTGCACGATGCACCCCATGTAACGTAACTCCTTTTATCTTTTTTGTTAACCAACATATTCATTGATAAAATATAATTATACTAGCTTTTACCCGCGACTTCGTACGCCTAGACTTAGTAACACAATTGTTGTCGGATTGTATTCATGGGATAAGAAGTACTCAATGTTAGGGAAATTCCCGCTTTGTTCCGAGAAAAGAAGTATTCAATATGCCAGCGCCAATCACAAACTATTAGTATACCAACATTTCATTCAAATCCCGTAAGTAGGTCTCCTTCATTCGTTTTCTGGGAATTCCCACATAATTTTGGGGTTAATTGTATCCTATTTGTTATTCCCGGTCACATACTGTGTCTGTATGAAATTTCATTCAAATCCCGTAAGATATTCGTTTTTCAGGATTTCCGGGATATTCCCACATTTTTCTGGGGTAAAATATGTCCTATGTTTTATTCCCGGTCACATACTATGTGTGTATGAAATTTCATTCAAATCCCATAAGATATTAGTTTTTCGGGAATTCCGGGATATTCCCACATTTTTCTGGGGTAAAATATATCCTATGTGTTATTCCCGGTCACATACTATGTGTGTATGAAATTTCATTCAAATCCCGTAAGATATTCGTTTTTCGGGAATTCCGGGATATTCCCACATTTTTCTGGGGTAAAATATATCCTATGTGTTATTCCATACTATGTGTGTATGAAATTTCATTCAAATCCCGTAAGTAGTTCTCCTATATCCGTTTTTCGGGATTTCCGGGATATTCCCACATTTTTCTGGGAAAATAAGTAGCCTAGACTTTATTCCCGGTCACATACTACTAAGGTACCAAATTTCATGCAAATCGGGTCAGCCGTTTTTGCGTGATTGAGTAACAATTAATAAACAAACAAACAAACATCCAAACTTTCACATTTATAATATTAGTAGTTATGATTGTTTTCCTAAGTAATATTATCATTGTTCTGCTGTAGTACTTTTTAGACTGTTGTATTTCACGGGCGCACATATTGCTACCAATCCAATATGGAATAACCGAGCTCTCCTACTTCAACGACGACACACTGATATAATCGACGTGCCGGATATCCGAAAAGAAAAGATTGCCATTTAAAAATCAACAATTTACCATGTAAAATGTTTGAAGTTTCACCACTTCTGAGTTCGTTTGCTTTTGTATATTTACATTGCCGAATATAATTCTACCGATAAGCAATGTGCTCACATTAATGTGTTCCGGTTCGAAGGGCAATGTAGAATGCGCGAGTATCTACCACTGGTGTTGCTAGCGTCTATAGTCTGCGTTTGTCATATACCATTAGATGTACTCTTGTTCAGCGTCATGTCATATTACAATAAAAAAAATTACAACCTTCGTTGACATGACAGATCATATGTAACGTATAATATTTCGTTTCTATTTTTTATTTAACGAAGGTACGTCGCCAAAATAGACCTATGTAATTAATGATACATGTTGTTTTTTTATAACTAAATACTGTAGGACGTATACCATATTTTATACATGATAAATTATTATATAATACAATAAAAGCATTCTATATATATGCAGATTATATTTTTTTGTATTAATACTAATATGAAAACAATAAAAAGGCTGGGTCCATTCAAAGCCGGATTTAAGTGTATTCCGTAACCAGCTGTCTTCCTCCGATGCTCTCATAATTCCCATATAGCTCAAAGCCCTACTAATATTACAAATGCGAAAGTAACTCGGTCTCTCTGCCTGTTACGCAGTTTAACGCCGAAACCAATTTCGATGAAATTTGTTACAGAAATAGATTAGACCTTGAAGAAAGACGTAGGCTACCTTTATCTCAAGAATTTCTTTGGGATGCCTGTGAAACTGGGAAATATATCTAAGTAGTATGTTATTAACCGCCTCTCCAGGTTCTTGAAGATACTTGAGGATTTTCTGCACTACGATAGTTAAAAAAAAGCAAAAAAAAACCGACTGCGGAAAGATCTGCTGAAAAGCATAAAACGAGAAAAAAATCCTTGCAGTGATAGCCTACTGATATGATCATTGTCAAAAGTCTTGAGTTCGGAACCAAGGCAAGCACCTCTGACTTTTTGAAATGATGTGCGTATTAATAATTAATTTTATCACTTCGTTGAAATGGCGAAGGAAAACATCGTGAGGAAACCTCGTTGTCAAGCTTGTCTGTCCATCTCGTTGGTCGCCGTCCTACTATGCGCTTTCCGGTGCGTGGTCTCCACTCAAAAACCTTTTTGCCCCACCGGCCATCAGTTCTGCGAGGTATGTTTACATAGATTGCGACATAAATAAGTAGATATGTAGTAGCTTACAATACCTGCGATTTGCCATATATTACGGGATAGGTAAAGAATGTCTAATAAAAATCTTAAACACAGATCCTTAATTAACTACATGTATACCTAACTCTTTTGTCGACTGTACCTAGCTGGCCACCACTGTACCTATTTATGTATGGGTCCCTACCCATAGACACGACCGCGGCTATAAACTGGACAAGTGGACAAGTGGACAAGTGGACACGTGGACACGTGGACAAGTGGACAAGTGGACAAGTGGACAAGTGGACAAGTGGACAAGTGGACACTAGTATGCCAATATGAGTTGATTTGAATTCGGTAATTGTTACTAAGGGTCATCGCCGACAGATATAACATTAGAAACAAATCCTACATTTCATTTTTGACGACGTCTGTAGTCTAGTGGTTCGACTGCTGATCACGAGGTTGGTGGTGGGTTCGATTCCCACAAGACGCAAATATGTGTTTGTGTTTGTCTGGGTGTTTCTTATGTATTATAAGTAAGTATGTATTTACAAAAAGAAAGTATAAAGTATTATATCCATTATACATATAGGAGCCATAGTACAAGCTCTGCTTAGTTTGGGACTAGATGGTGTTGTGTAAAAATGTCCCAAAATATTTATTTATTTATTTTTGACTTAATACCGCTGAAGTTATCGTGTTTGTATAGTAAGATTTTATGTTAATACACCCGTTACATCAATTTAAGTCGTATGCCAATGCAAGTAAAGTTGAGTTAAGAATAATGACGAGAATTTTATTAGGGCATTTAAGACCTGATGTTTGTTTATTAATGACATTAGCATTAGGTAACTATTTTAATAAAAATAAAAGCGTCAGTATAACTTAAGGGGTTAATAAAACTTAACGTTTATGGCAAAATGCTAATAACAAACTACATAATTAATACATTATATTAACCAAGTACTATAAATGTGTTGAAAAGGCCGTAAAATGCGTAACATATTATATGTTATTTCTCTGTCAAAAATGTTTTTTTTATTCTTAAAATGACTACTGGCTCAATAGCCTGGTGGACGTAACTCACAATCGAAACTGCTACGCTACAAGTCTTAGGTTCGATTCCCAGGTCCAGTGTGCAACTGTGGGTGTCAAATTCCAGCACATCAAGCTACCCCAATCGGACAAATTTCTTTGATAGAGCTTCAACTTTAATACAAAACTAATAGGTAAGGTTCATATTCAATTGGGAAAATTTTACAGTTTTGGATAGCTTGACCTGCTGGCGTCTGTACATTTGTAGGTACATCTCTACCGAACCCTTCGAGGAATACAGGTGTGATGGTTTCTATAGTTCGCAAATAAGCATACGAGCGGCCTGATGGTAAGCGGCAATCCCAGCCTATAATAGACGCAAGAAAACCGGTCGACCAAAAAAAGTCAGTTGCTACGTTATACTTCGAACCGGAATTCAGTCATGTTAGTATATTATTTGGCAATGCGATGAACCCACTCACACTAACTCCGCAATAGACTTCTAAAACCCCCAAAAAAATATATGCGTTCAATTTTTTAGCCATAATATTGCATATTATGCATCCTGTGCATTTCTCTTGTAATAAATTGGAATTAAAAACGAGTTCGCTGTCTCGCAACTTAGATTATAAATGTATACTAATACTTTATATAACATCATCTTCTTCAGCTTATATTCGTCCACTGCAGTACTGTAGGCACTGCTGTGCTGCACATAGCCCTCTCCTAATGAACGCCACAGGGCCTGATTTTCGACTTTCCTCATCCAGTCACTACCAGCTGCTTTTCGCAAGTCGTCACTCAACCTGGCCGGTGGGCATCCTACACTACGCTGCGCTTACCTAGTAGACGCGATCTTCACTCGAGAATTCGTTTGCTCCAGCGTATTATAATATACCATAGGTAATTCTGTAACTATACTTTGTTGGATATTATTAAATAAACATAATTTAATACATGATAGAGCCCAATGATATAAACATTGGTCTGCCAAGCCAAAGGTCTCGAGTACGAATCCAAGGCATACTTACCTCTGACGTTTTGAAATCATGTGCGTATTATTATCACTTGCGAGGAAAACATCGTGAGGAAACCTGTATGCCTGAGAGATGTTCTCAGCTGCGTATCAAGTCTGTCATCCCGCATTTGGCCAGTGTGGTGAACTACAGCCTAATTCATCTCATTCTGGGAGGAGACCCGTGCCCAATCAAGGGGCAGAACATGGTTCGGTGATCATGATGTAGTAAATAATAGCAAAATATAAACAAAAGATTCAGTGTTTTTATATTTGGTTAAAAATAATTTCGAAATAAGATTTCATATGGAAAAATTGTGAATGTCTGTATGATTGTTTAAGATAACTTCCTCGACAGAGTTTAGTTATACGAAAATATTTGTTCTCTTTGACATATCTATTTATGTAGGTATACTTCCAATTAATTGACCTACATAGGTATATTCGCAATAAACCATTGAATTGTATAAATATGTCTCTTTCTTTATTTGAATTCATATGGAGATAATTAGTAGTAATTAACTGAAAAAAATAACCGCGCCCGGAGTTGAATTTTTCCTTTGCTAAAATAATTTTAAAACCTTAGCATGTAAAATGCTAAATGTATGGAAAATACAAAAAGGAAAGTACTTACCTTGAAGTGGCCAGATGACACTAAGCCGGCGTCGTTGAGAAACAGCACAGGTCAAACAACCTTCTGAACATCATCAGGCTTCATATTTTCTGTCTATTAAGGAATTTCTATCAATTTAATACCGAATCGGAGAGGAAATGTTCTTCCTCATATGTTCACAAAATATCTCACTTATCTATAAGTACACTGTTGTGCTCCGGTTTTGTACTACAAAATAATTATCATCACTTTAGCGGGTATTTTAAAAACCGCAGTCTTTCATTGGTTAATATTCGACATAGGATCAAATAAACTCCTCTTATTTGCGTGTTACAGTTTTCAATCAATAACTAGTAGGTAGGATTTAAGATAAGAAATTTACTTTTTTACTAGGATATCATTATTTATTTGTTTTAACTATGATTTTTAGCGTGAGATTAAAACTTGACCTTGATCATCACTGCTTTTTTTTTTAATTTTTTTGGGCCTTGGCACAAAGCCATCAGCCTATTGATCATCACTGTAACAATCACCATAGACTATGATTACCTAGATTTTTAAGATTTAGAAAAATATTTTTTTTTTATTTAATTATTGATTTTGGCTTGGATACAAAAATCTATACGCATGTAATACCACAGATTAAATAGGTAGGTGATAGTGTGCATTGAACAAGAAAACTGTTGTTATTTTAATTACCGTAATAAATCCTACATCAAGCCATTGTATATGAGTAGGTAGGTAGTTTAGGAATTGCATAATATTACTCGCTTAAACCGTAAAGGATACGGAATACGGAACATAGAAAATTGAAATTGATATAAGTAATTAAATAAATATACTTAGACGAATTGAAAAGATCCTTCTTTGTGAAGTCGGTTATAAAAAAGTAAACTAGTACTTATTGAAATCACTTTCACTGAAGATTATATTGTGTCTTAGAGGTAGGTAGGTGGGTAACTCAAGTCGGTTAAAAATAGAAAACCGGTGTTTATATACTGCGTATTCTATTTTGAATAAAATAATTATAATCTATTAAATGAAACGTGTGAGGCGGGAAATTATTTACATCGCTGTGATAAAAATAGGAAAGTCAAAGGACGCATCACTCATTATTACATATATATTGAATTCGTTAAAAGTGGTTGAGGCACAGAATCCAGCAAATTTCTTTGATAGATTTACAACTTTAGAACAAGTCAATAAGGTTCATTTTCTATTGGGAACATTTGACAGTTTCGGATTTAAAACTTGACTTGCTGACGCCTGTACAACCGATCTTTTTTAAAGTTTATCTTGTTGATTTTCGTACAATTTGCGAATAATCGAATAAAATTTGCCAAAATAAATTTCTTATACTTTGGTAGGTACCTGTAAAACATCAAGCACGGTCATACTTACTTTCATTTTGTCTTTGACAGTTAATATTTTATTGAAAATTACTCCCAAATAGTTTAAAGAAGACCTGTCCAATTGACGACAATTCACCATTTCCTCTGTAGCTTACAAAGGACGTCGACCCTGATAGTGTACCTACGTATAGCTGATGTAAACATATTCAAATAAGATTTTATGAAAGACCGTTAATTCATTTATTATATAATATTTTTACTAATCTTTTCTCTCTATCCAATTTAGTTCCTGATTTAGTTTGTAGATTTTGTGTACGCAAACGGCAACATCGAAGCTGCACAAAATTAATTCAATGTAGGTACTTGAGTATGGAAATAATTAAAGAAATGTATTATCAAATCCGTATTAATTATAAATAAAATGCTGTTCTTCGTTGGTAAGTGCGTCAGAGAACGGTTGGACAGTTATGGTATTTTATTTAGTGTTCGCAATGGTCCGTATAATGTTTTTAGGGAAAGAAAAGTTACCATCTCTTTCTGGTTAGAATACGGTAAACTTATACTTACTTATTTTTAATGCCTACTATACTATATATATTATACTTCCTGAACTACTTTTTGAGTGACTTGATTTTTATTAAACCTGTATTTAATAAAAATCGAGTCTTACAAATCTAAAAAATCGAGAATAACGCCTCACAGTTTTGACCAAAAGTTGAAAATCTATCAAAGAAATATTGATTTCTGTCATTTACGCGAATATTATACATTTTACATCCTTTTACAGCGTCCATGGTCACGGGTAGACTCCCCGTGTCCATGGACGCTGTAAAGGGTCCGAAACGTCGGGATTAATAATATCAATATAACGTGATAAAATCCGTAAAAAGTAGTTTGATTTTAATCTATCAAAGAAATTTGACAGATTGGGGTAGCTTGATGTGCTGGCCTCTAAACCTACACATACTTTACGTCAGTATTCATCTAGATCCTTTTAAAAAAAACCAGTTCTGTGACATCTTAAGTCTGAGTTCAGATGACAAGTTTAGTTTTTTCTTCACAGCGATTGAATCAGCATATTTCATCCATTTTGTTATCGGGCTAAGAGCTGTTAGTTAGTTAATAAAAATCAGTGGGCGTTTTTTAAATATTTATTTTACATTTATATAAACTAAATTATATTTAAACTGTCATTTTAAGACCATTCGAAAGATTCTGGTATCTACTTACATACATTATTTTTTTGACAATTTTTTGCCATTGGTATAGGTACGTAGGTAGGTATTCTTAATTTGGATGATGTCACATTATTTGCATTTATTTGCCACATGCTTTTTGCTACTTATATTTACTTTACATAATATACTTAACTCGACAAGTAACAAATTATACAGACACAATGCAAAATCGATTGTTCTACGCCGGGAGCCGGGACCCAAAAATGCGATTCTCATTTTTTGTACGAATTGTATTGAAGATGCTTCGATAAAATAATAATGTATTTTACTGTGCTTTCGTATTTTATTAACTGTGCGTTAAGTGGCTTAAAGGTCACTAAAAAAGAAATATTATACCATGAGGTAGCATTAATTATTATTGGGAAGTAAGAAATGTCAAAATTATGCAAATATGAAAATATATCTGCTTACTAAATGTTGTTATTATTTCATTATTGTCTAAACTTAAATATAAAACTATAACAACTATGAATAAGCAACAAAACAACTATTATTCAGTATTACGTATGCAATTTTAAACAATAGATTTTTTAATATATTGGCTAATTTCAAAAACATAATTTTACTTAGTCAAATACGTTGTCATATAAATTATACTCATAGAATGTTTGCATATAAAATTTAAAAGCGTAAGCCTGCGTGTTGGAGAGCTGCTGAGTACAGTACGCCCGGCATAACCTTACCGAACTGAAGTTAGCCGTTTGAATGCGCAATGAATTGTTTATGTTGAAAAATTGTATACTGCGCAACCAAATAGCCAACTTCAGTGAGACCAAGTTATGCCGCGCGTACTGTACGTTTGGGGAGTAGGTACAATCGCATTGCCGAATATTCTGTCGCTAAGATCGTTGGTGGAGCCAATGTCTACGTAGTGTCACGACAGTGACGTCTGTGACACTGACGTTTGACATTGACGTTTTACGATTTAGCAGTGCGATAACTTTATTTTTTAAACCAGTTTGAAGGGTATAGCCAATGAAATTACTGGGCATAAGAGATTTGACGACTGAGGTCTCAAGATGACAATGAGTGATACCACTAGTGTTGCTGGCGTCTTTATACTGTAATTACCCCAACCATCAGGGCAGTATGCTTGTTTGTCATCTCAGTTTGATAATATGAGACGCGACCAATTCTGAACTTATTCTTCCTTATAGTATAGGTATATTTTTTAACGCAAAGTTAAACTAGATACGTGACCTCGACGAAATATTTGATTATTAGTTATTCTGCGTAAAGGTTAGGGAGTCGTTAACATATTTTTTTACTATTTTACCTTTTGTTGAGACTTCTTTAAGGCAATTTATTATTCATATTATGTATATTGCTATGGAATAAAACTAACTTAGGTCGATGGATGTTAGTTGGCTCGAAGCTAGGTATATGGTTTGAAATTTTATTCTCGAAAACGGCTCTAACGATTTCGATAAAGTTTAAGGTCTTACCCGTCTGAAGATAAAATTTACTAGTTAGGTGCTAGTTAATGTTGGCGACCAGAAACCTACGTTAGACAATCTATAAATAAGCATTCTAGTTAAATTTAGCTGCTCATACAGAGTTTAACAAAAAAAAACTTACATTGCTATTTACATTTAAATACATAGACAAAAAGTAATTAAAATACAATAGACTCGGTAGGTAGTACAGTCGACAAAACAGATATAAAGGCAGCGAAAAACATGCCTGTCACGGTCGTGGCGAATTTCACGGATACCATGGCCACGACTGTAAGCAAGTGAAGGCAAGTACGGTTTTATTCGGTACGAATCCGACATACCCGACCACCTTCTCAGGTAGCACACAGGATTTTCCACATCACAAAAAGGCAGCGAACGACATTTCTGTCTCGACATACATTGCGTTATCAATAGCTGGCTGTTGCCTACGGTTTCACCGACACCCCAAAAGGTTTTTTGAAATAAAAGGCCCTTAGGCGCGAAAGCGTAACAGACAGACTAACTTTGGCATTTATAATTTTCATCATCATCATCAACCCATATACTGTCCCACTGATGCCTCACAGAATGAGATGGATTAGGCTATAGTCCAATCAATTTATAATATTAGTACGGATTTCTTCGACAACCAACCAACACCTAGACCTTGGTTTTAACATAACGATATTAATACATTACTACACAATCTTTGTCAAACACAAGTGACGTTAGCTGCCTGAACACCTTACTCAATTGTCGACTGTACCTACATGGTTTCCATGAAAAATAGATTCTTATTGGTTCTTTAATTTGGCGCGACAACCAATCAGCAGCTTGTATTTTAGTATGGCTAGAGTGTAATCTAATCTATGGTAGACGTCCATGGGGTCACTTTCCCCTGCGCGCGCGGAACAATAACGCAAGGTATGCGAGGAATCGGAATCCGATGAACAGCAGCACCATGCTTACGACGTCCATCGTGAAGTGGTCCTGAGAAACGAAGAAATATTAATTAAGTATAAAATATAATTAATTATGAAACCCAAAAATTTTGTCAGCTGTCATGTTCAGATTATTTAACAGAAAGGCCTACTTATATACCTATTTTATCTAATAATTGTCTACATTAATAGTTTTTCTATTTTTCATTCATAAATGTTGTTGTTTTCCTTTTTTTGGAGTATGTTATAAAGCGTTATTACGGTTCTTAAATATTGTGAATGGACTCGTTATAAGGCCCCATTTAACCTCCTCTCGGCTTAACGGGTAGTTTGGTAACAGCTTGTATAACATAACATCACGGTGTACTCCCCGAAGGCTTAGGTAGAGGTGTACTAATTAAACACCCACAGTTCACCAGTATGTTTAGGTTCCACGTAATAAGGGGCGAGACTATCACCATAACCAGGAACACCACAAATCCAAACTCCGAGAAGCTACTGAGAATTTTATGGGAATACTCAATATCACTTTGCTCGATCTGGGAATTGAATGCAGGACCACAAGCATACCAATAATAAAATACCAATCGCGTCTACGAGACATTATAAGAATTAAGTAAGTATTATAAATACACTGAATCGATATTCTAAAGATAAGCTAGTTTTGAGACTGTTTGGGCTTTTAACTACGGATTTTAATACACACAAAAGTTACCTATTATAAAACCCAACCCAATACAAGATATGGGCAGCTGCCCCCTCCCCCTCATGTTCCCCCCATCATGTTCCGAGCCTTTTCCCTATCTATGTTCGGGTCGGTTTCCAGTCTAACCAGATGGGGCTGAATATCAACATTTTACACGGAGCGACTGCCATCAGACCTCCTCAACCCAATTTCTGGGTAATACTGATATCCTATAGCATTATCATTAATGATATTCATTTTGAATGGGTTTAACGATTTAGTATGACAAAAATATTAATAATTTAATAGTATATGTTGCTAAGCAAATTTATTTCATAACTTGTCAAAAAAAAATGACATAAATTATGTCAGGTGTTTCTATTCAATATAACTAATACACCCAACTTTTCCTGACAGTTACAAATGATAGCTGCCAACTTAATTATATAAATAAATATACTTAAATATGTATATAATCTCCTCGGTGTTAGCTGTTCGACTGGAAGTTTATCTTGTTATTATTAGCTTCCGCCCGCGACTTCGTTCGCGTTTATCGTTATAAATTATAGCCTATATGTTATTCTGATGTATAAATAATAATACTGTAAAGTTTCATCAAAATCCGTTCAGTAGTTTTAGCTTGAAAGGGTAACAAACATACACACTCACAAACTTTCGCCTTTATAATATTAGTGTGAAGTGTGATATTGTTAACTGACTTATTAGCCTGGTGGTCCTAAGCGCGACTGTTACGTTTGAGGCCCTGGGTTCGTTCCATCTATCAAACGTGTTATTCTATGAAATTGTCAGTAGCAGCTCGGAGTTTGGTTTTGTGCCCGGTAGATAGCAACAGACTCGCCCCCTATTAATTGAGCCGTCCCCAATATAGGAAAAGACTATGAGGACGATGGTTACTCCCATTATCTCCTCTATTTAATATAATTAAGTAAGTATATCTTTTTGTATTTTTTGGCATCGTTCGACATTGAACTAACTGTAAAGTAATTCATGTAGGTTGAGAAGAAAACACTTGCTTTTCAATATGTGTTACTGACGTCACCATAAAGACGTAAATTCAGAATGTGAAGGCAAAATTCGACATGGTGGGTGGGAATCGCGGTGGCTTAGTGGTCATAGCGTCTGGTGTACCTAACCAGAAGACGCAGGTTCGAATCCTGCCCGCGGTCGAATTTTTCCTTTGCTAAATAACTAGTTAAGTATATCTTATATCTCTTACCTCAGAGAAGCTAAGCGTGTCCAGCACGACTTGCCCAGACGCAGGGCAGGTGAAGTTCTCCCTGGTGCAGGCAATGGTCTCCACGCCGGACCACTGGTTGACCAACAGCGCCTCGTTGCCGTAGTGGAACCACGACAGGTATGATATCCAGCCCAGGTAAGGAGGAACGGAACTGTTGAACGGAATATTTGACTTAAAAACGTGAAAAACTGTTTTATTTTATATATTTATCTTTATGAATAGATGATACAAAGGCGGTCTTAATACCATTAGTCATTTTCTGCCAGACAACCTTAGGGTGACGTAGAGAGAATAAAAACACAGTAGATGCACTCTTTATTATATGAGATATTATTGACAGACTAAAATATAATAGATATTTATTATATATTTTATATAAACAATTACCTACATACATGCATTACATTATGTAATGCATGTACTTGACATGCATTACATAATGTAATTAAAGTATTTATGGTTAACACTAGATGGTGCTGTGTAAAAATGTCCCATTTATTTATTTATTTATTTGTGTATGTAAGAAAGAAAGAAAGAAAGAAAGAAAAATCCTATACCTATCTTTGTTGCCGACACTAGCATATACTCCAGGGGTGCTAGAATCCTGTTATGGTTGTGGCGCGGATCCCATATGGCCTCGCCTATATAGGTAAGGCGGTTTTTTAGTCGGTATGAGTCCGACATACCCTGCTACGTGATGGGAGACGATCCATGAGGGTTATCCGGGGGGTTAAAAAAGGGGGAGTTCAATCTAAAGGTTCGAATTGTCGAACGAATCGAAACCATATGGAAATGACATCCCTATTAGTCGAAAGCTCGGATCTCTTAGTTACGTAGAATATATTCTGCGTAAACGGTATAAATAAATGGGCTATGCAGGAGTATTGCTTTAGCTTCGATAATTTGGTATATATCTTCAACACCAGCTGGATTTATATAGAACCTTCTCGGAAGTATATTTAGGTTAATAATATAGTTCTGGGGCCCACGTATGCTATTTCAGTATCAGAATTCAGAATGGTCGTTCAATGGCATTAAATGGACTGACAGATTCGACTAATGTCAAAAATCAACAATTAATGAAGCAGTATTTGCTTCTTTTCACACTGTTGTCTACATTTATTATTTTTCAATTCTCCTCTCGCAGGTCTGCTGCAAGAGATTTCATAATACTAAATAGTCCTAAGCTGGCTCCTTTCTAGTTTCTAAGTGTGTACATAAATCAATAAATAAATAAATGAAATGCAATCTGGGGCCTGATTTACTGTCATTGTCGTAAACGTCTAACTAAAAAACAACATCGAACATGTACAGGTTATATTGTAAGCGGATTGGAAATGGACATTTATTACACTTGAACAAGAACGGAACCATATCTATAAATTAAATGCTGTTCGTTGTTAAGTGCATTACCTACTTGACAACGATGGGACCGATTTACATTTTGTTTTTTTTTTATGATAGTAGGTACTAGCTTCTGCTCGCGACCTCTTCCGCGTGGAAAAGTTACTTTTAATTATCGTTGTAAGTTGGCTAATTAACTCAAAATCGTTATAAATATGTGTATGTAGTACTAGTCGCTGTTTTTTTAGCAATAAAATGTTTCTTTTTTTCTTTCTTCATACATTATAGCCTATTTATTTGATATTCTGATGCATACATATTATTACTGTAAAGTTTCATCAAAATCCGTTCAGTAGTTTTAGTGTGAAAGAGTAACAAACATCCATTCATCCATCCATCCTCACAAACTTTCACATTTATAATATTATGTTAGTATTTTTCCGAATTAAATTCTTAAGCAAAGTAAAATTGGAAATTATGCCTGGAAAATAGAAAATTTTATAGGTTTTTTGTTTAATTAATTTTAATTTAGACAGTAAAACGTCTGTCTGGGCGATTAGTTTTTAATGTTTACGACTTTTTTGAATGAATAATTTTATCAACTGTTGTACTAGCCGAGTCGTAGCAAAATTATGGTGGGCCAGCAAAAAATTTTTGATGAGCTTCTAGTAACGATTATTTGTTAAGATTTGGCCATAAAAACACTTAATTAACAAACGATCGTAGTAATCAAAGGAATACCGCTGTTTGCGTCGACTGTCCGTCAGATTTAACAGCTTTTTTATTACATAATGTAATTCAATAAACATCATTCCCCATTCAAATTAGAACTTATAATTGACAAGTTGTTTTAATTTTGTCATAGCATTAACATATATTACCATTGATGTTGTTAAGGGTTTTGATAAGACATAGGTATGGTTAACCTAATCTTAGTTTCGAATTATCTCGTAAACCATTTGAAGTACTTCTGTCGCTATAAAAATGTATTTGTAGATTGATACCACTTTACTGTTAGATACGAAGAAAAACAACGATATTTCTAAGCATTTCATTAACATATGTCAAACATTCAAAAAGTACCATACACTGCACGCGTCTACATCAAGTACGTTACCTACCTACTTGATGTAGAAGCGTGCAGTAGAGATTTAATTTAGCGCCAATTTTAGTATGAAATATTGCGTTCCCGTCTACAATGACTGTAAAACATGATTAATTCATTGTTTACATCAATACACCACCGTCAAAGTATACATAAATATATCGTGGATAAAAATATTAATTTAGTTGGTATATATCTAATTAATTGGTGTTGCCGCATTTAACCTGAGAACGGCTAGACCGATTTGGCATTGATTTTTTATTAATTGTTCTTTTAACAGTTCGACGGTTTTTAGAGAAAGAAAAATTGGAAAATGTTAACCGGAAAATTGAAAAAATCGGAGCAAAAACGGAAAATGCTTTTTTCTATGGGACTTTTGTATGATTTATTGAAATTTAGCAGAAGAACGTCAGGTAAGCTAGTTAAGAATAAATTCGAGCGATTTGAGCGCTTTGTGATGTCAGCGTCTAAATTATATTTATCTCGGTGAAATGTGAAATGTTTCATAAAATACTTTAGCTTCTGCCCGCCACTTCGTCCGCGTGGATAAGTTACTTTTAATTATCGTTTGAATTTGGTTAATTAACTCAAAATCGTTATAAATTATACCATATATGTTATTCTGATGTATATATAATAATACAGTAAAGATTCATCAAACTCTATTCAGTAGTTTTAGCGTGAAAGAGTAACAAACATCCATTCTCACATACTTTCACATTTATAATATTAGTAGAAAGTAGGATAGGATAGGATATTATGCAGGATGACGAACTTACCCAGTGTTGAGGAAGAATCCTCCAAACAGCATGAAAGGGATGATAATGGGTGGTCCCACTGACGCTGCCATGCTGACGCTGTTGCTCGCACACGATATTAGGTAACCTGAACGACAAAATATGAAATTAAGTAAACTGTTGGAAAGAAAAAACAATCAATAATGGAGAAAAGGCAATCAATGTCAAGCATTTTCTGGTATATTCAGAAGCGATCTGACACCAACAAAATGTATATGAACTCTTTACGAAGTATATCTGATTTAAAAGAAATAATATATTTAATAAAATAGAGCTATCAAATAGAAATATTGAAATCTGGTTACGGTTGGCGAAGATATCGCGTTACACACAAAAAAAACCTTACTGTCAAATTGCGAGCGTCCTCCATTGAAATCGGTTGGTTATATTAAAATGGTATTTTATAACATTGACATGAGTATTACAATATACACCGATAATTCATGTCGCATATAATCCCTATATCTATATACATACTTAACTATATATATGGTCATCAACCCATATATGGTCCCACTGCTGGGCACGGGTCTCCTCTCAGTTTCAGAGGGATTAATTTAATATTCCACCACGCTGGCCTAGTGCAGGTTGGCAGACTTCGCACACCGTCGAGAAAAATCACTAAGGCATGCAGGTTTCCTCACGATGTTTTCCTTCACCGTGTAAGCCAGTGAATATTAATTATTAATATGCACATAACTCGAACAGTCAGAGGTATCAAATAGAAATATATGGATAGGATACGAACTCAAGACCTTTGACTTGGCAGTCCAATGGTTATATCACTATCACCATATACATATATATATATACATATTCCTATCTATATACTTACTTACCTACTTCTATATATGAATTAATTAATTACAATTATAAAGTCTTTTGTCATAGCTTTGATCAACAAAAACCTTGGTAGGGCTAGTCGGCGAGATCATTAATAACCGACTTGTTTGTATGGAAACGAGTAACCTACGGATTTTTTTATGAACACTATAAAAATAAAAAGTAATTTATTAGTTTAAATCACATTTAACGACGCGACGGTATTCTTTTTAACTTAAATGTTAACTTTATACGGTCAACGAAAAACAACTATTAATAAATTTAAATAATTTCGGATTTAATAATCATTAAGAACCTGTTTGTTTTTACGTTAAATGCGTATCATCGATCCATTTATCCGTAGAAGTTACTAACTAGTTTAAATATTATGTAAAACCACGGAGTTAAAAAATATTCTTTGGATCAGGCCGACGCGAGTGAATATTAAGGCGTACTCGGCCAGACCCCTGACCCTTTTTTTTATAGTACGGAAATACCTCATGGACTATCCGCCACCCGGGGAGGTGGCAGGGTATGTCGAACTTATACCGACTAAATACAGTACTTGCCTTCACTTTCCCTATAATCATGGCCATGGGATCCGTGAAATCCGCCACGACCATGACGGGTTATCCTCAAAACTCCATAAATTATGATACATTTCAAGGTAGGTTTTTGTCGGCTTAGTAATAGCTGATCAACCGATCTGCAAGCTTAAGCTGCGCTTGTCCCGGTGAGTCTATCAATGGGGGACCTTTGTTAACTCATCAAGCCCCTCCGTGCCTCGGAAAGCACTTAAAGTCGTTGGTCCCGGTTGTCATACGAACTTTTATGACAATCGTTAGTGGTAGTCAGGAGACGATTAAATACTTATGCTGTAAAAAATATTTAGGCAGAGGGTGGGTTTAGATAGGTAGGTAGGTAGGTAGGTAGGTAGATAGGTAGGTAGGTAACGCCTGACAACCAGTCATCCTCAGGATATCGATATTGCCCAGAAATTGGGTTGTGGAAGCCCAACACAGGGAACACGAACACGTGGAAAAGGCTCGGAGGAGAGGAGACCTTTAGTCAATGGTCTAATAAAGATCTAAAGGGATCTCATTTATGGATGTCAGTCTTAAAATGTAGGCCAATTATGCATTCCATTTCCTGTCGAAGGGCCTTAACCTCGATAGACGCGTACCTATATACAAATTGTGGAAAACCGCCAAACCGTGTAGTGTGGGTACAACGTATTAAATTGCACGACATGTGAGATGCTGCGGTCTAGAGAAATTTATCTCCCGTTACAATTTCATATCGAGCGAGGAAACTATTAACTGTTACAGTGCACCGTGCTTTAAATACGGTAATGCACTTGTGTATTAAATTAGATACTTAGCTTTCTATTATACTTAAATAGATAAATTATACCTACATATTATAAACATAATTATTATTCTACGTATAAGTCTTAAGCAATAATACATATTATACATGTTAGGCTCAAAGATCGAAAATGCTCATTGAGCGAAAAAACATCTCACAACGCGTTGTGGTCAATTATATTAGAAAGTAAGTAGCAACTTAATAAACAGTTGTTAGCTTTGTTTTAATTTAAACTGCCATCGAGTTTTTGTATTTATAAAAAAAAAACTAAGAACCTAACCTAGTAGAGTAGGATTTTTCTATTTTTTATAATTCCTTGCATTTTGAAGCAACTAATATAATTGACCACAACGCGTTGTGAGCTGTTTTCGATCTTTGAGCGAAATATGTACAAGCGGTCTACTCCGACTTCGGACAGGTAGATAGATAGGAAAATATAGTTGTTACTTGCTGATAATGTAGCTTTCTATAGGTGAAAGAATTTTTAAAATCAGTTAAGTATTTTTTTGAGTTTATCCATTACTAGTTTTCCGCCCGCGGCTTCGCCCGCGTCGAGTTCGGTTATATCGCGTTTTCAAGAGAACTCTTCAAAAGTCCGAGATAAAAACTATCCTATGTTCTTTCTCAAGGTCAACTCTATCTCTGTACCAAATTTCATTAAAATCAGTTCAGTGATTTAGACGTGAAAGCGTAACAGACAGACAGACAGAGTTACTTTTGCATTTATAATATTAGTAGGGATTAGTAGGGATAAACAAAAATTAAAAAAACAATTCTATGCTCTTATTAAGTAAATAAAATCTTATAATTGGGTAGTTCGCTGGTCTTTGATTTATTATACCAGGCTTAGTGAAAAATATAATGAATTATAAACTAAAAAAAACTAATACACACAGTCGAATATAGAACGTCCTCCTTTTTTGAAATCGGTTAAAAAATCAAATCGACTAATAAATTTGGTATAAATTACCAAAATATAGTATAGAATTTGTATGGCGGACGAAACATTGACGTAATATTTTTATATCGTATATAATTTTTGTGTAACATATAATTAAAATGCTTATTTATACTTAAACTTCTTTATTTTTTTATGGAATTATAAAAAAAATATCAAGCCTCTAGCCTATTAATTGATGCGTCAAAAATATTATCTTTGAATCAAAATTAATTGCTAATAGGTACCTGTCAACTACTCTATAGTTATCCGTAATTATAATTTAGTAAAAAAACTGACGGTCTCATTAGTCTAGTCGCCGTTAGCGCGACTGTTACGCTAGAGGTCCTGGGTTCGAATCCCAGGTCCAGTAATTTTGTTGGGTTTTTCTAAAATTCTCAGTAGCAGCTAGATGTCTGGATTGGTGCCCGGTTAATTGCAATAGGCTAAACCCTATTATATGTGTCCCAAACATAGTGGCGAACTGTGAGTGTAATTTGAGTACAAACTGCCCAACCCCTTCGAGGAATACAGGCGTGATAGTATGTATGTAAATGAATAAAACTTAATGATATCCTATAACATTGAATTGATATTGAATATTAATTCATAGGCATCTAAATCTAGTAATTTAAAAAAAAACAGAGAGGAACGTGTTATCTTCCAAATTTTTAAATTTTATAACCTTGATAGACAGATATAGCACGTGTAAGCAACATTTTATAATCTGTCCTTCATGCTCAAAACTAGATAAAGTTTAACCAAGTATTTACTTTTAACATAAATTTCTTAGTTTTATTTTAATAATCTAATAAAAAATGAATATTTAAACATTTCAAGTAAGTAAAGCTTAGTTCAATTTATTTATTCTTCAAGGTGAAAATTTACGTTTCTTATTTTTAAATATAATATATGTAATTATTTTGAGTCATTTTACATAGCACGAATTAGTCCCAAATTAAGCGCAGCTGGTACTACGGGTACTAAACAATGAATAGAAAACTTATTTTTTGTAAATACATACAATAATATTTATATAAGAAACACCCAGACAAACACAAACACTTTCACACAGGTTCATCTTATAAATATTTGTGCCCTGTGGGAATCGAACCCACAACCTCATCATCAACAGTCCGATACTTAAACCACTACACCACACACGAATGCGTTGGATACAAGAAGGGTAAATAGACTGGTCCTTTATATGACCCCTGGGGTACTCCCAATGGTTACCCGTACGTTTTATTTCAATATACTGTAAGATTGCATTAATACGAATTTAGCGTGGTAGCATAATACCTCATCGACCCATAATTTTTTATGCTCCCTTAATGAGATTACGTTACATCATGATTTACTGTATCAAAAGCCTCATATGTTTCTTTTAAATGTGGGTGTAGGTATGTTAAATTAACTTCGGCATCGTTTGTTTTTTTGGCCTATGGAATTTACATGGTGATTTCTGATACTTATTAATTACATCTTACGTTTATATGATGTTGTTAGAGCCTAAAACATACCTACTGGATACCTGTGGGTGTACAGTAACATCAGAATCTATTCAGGGACCTCTGTCTAATAATTCGGCTACATATCCAAATACATATTAGCATAAAAATACTGTATTGATAACATAAAAAATATGTATAGCTATTCGATATATTTTTTTTTTTATATACATCGAGCCTGTTTATTAGTTTTCAAGATAGTGTTCAATGATCTTTAATGAATAGGCAATAAAACAGGCGTAAAACAGATTACTGATTAGATAGTTTTAAATGCGAATTCCACCAAGATCTCAATGTTAGTAGGTAATTAAAACATCAACTATCTCATTCTACCCATGACCATGAACGCTGTGCAGGGTTCGAAGCGTCGAGATTCATAATATCGTGGTAAAATCCATAAAAAGTAAGTAGTTTTAATGACAATATATTCGCGTAAGTGCCAGAAATGAATACACACTACAAAATGCTTGAAGTCAGTTTTCCTTTTCTAAACTTTTAGTTGTTATCTTTTGCTATTTTAGGATCAATTTACGATATTTAACTAATACCTATGTTGAGCATCTTTAATAAGCAGGCCAAAACTATACACTAGAGATTAAGAAGCTTTAAATGCTAGTTTCAGTTTGAAGCCGTACGTAACCCGATCATTTTAGGTTTTGAGAGAGTAGCGGCATTCCTCTCTTACCTATAACAGGAAGACACGAATCGGCGAAAACGAATTTTTACTCTTTGTAACCACAAGGCGCAACGCTAAACCTTAACCTCTTAACCTTTTCCCAACTATGTTGGGGTCGGCTTCCTGTCTAACCAGACGCGGCTGAATATCAGAATCTTTCACACGCAGCACTGCCGTCAGACCTTCGCAACCCAATTTCTGTGTAATACCGATATCTAGAGGATGGTTGTCAGGCTTTTTGGGCTTCTGACTACTACTAACAATCATAGTAGGTGTTCGTATAACAACTGGGACCGAGGCTTTACGTGCTCGGCGCGGCACGGTCGGGTCTCGATGTGTTAAGAATCCACAGGCTAACCGGGGCTAGCGCAGCTTAACTGCAGATCGTTTGATCAGCTTTGAGCTCTTTTTCAGCACAAAACCCAAACTAGATATTTGTTACACTTTAAGTAGGTACTCTGTAGGTAATGACAGCATGTAACTGGTATCTTATCTTGACTCTTCGTCTGCTGCCTTTAGAGACATCAATAGACGCGCATTGGTAGGCTGATAACAAACTCAAATATCGAACCAACACTAACACTGTTAGCTTACCTTTTAGTGTCTATTAACATCTCTGAATTGGCCAGTAAGCCAATAAATCACACATTATTAGATAACACCACGTGGTCCTTCCTGCATTTAAGTTCAAGAAAACTTACACAGAAAGTAAAAAACAACAGTCTTATTATTTTATATAATTGACCACGGTGAGACTCACGCCCTCCATCGTAACCATATTCTTTATTACCTCTAACAAACATCATGATGATGAAATAATGTGCAATAGCATGATATGCTAATAGGACAGTTATTTTTTATGATAAACATTTTAATGGTAACATCATCACATCATCAGGAGAAGAAAGGCCGCTTTCAATTGGGACATTGGGTAATGTTTTACACAGCACCATCTAGTCTCAAACTAGAGAGTTTTAGTATGGGTTTATAGAGAACTAGCTGTTACTCGCGGTTTCTCCCGCATCTCAAAGGGCTTTTTGAGACAAAAGCCTCCTCCTCCTCCTAATCCTCCTTCTCCAAGGTCCATTCTATCTCTATATAATTATAATTTCATTAAAAGCGGTTTAGGCGTGAAAGCGTAACAGACAAAGTTACTTTCGTATTTAAAATATTAAAGTAGGGATGGATATACTTACTTACATACTTATAACATATAAATATCACTCTTAAAGAGATAAAGCGATAAGCTTTGTCTCTTTAAGAGTGATATTCATTATATAAATATTTGTGTCCTGTGGCAATAGAACCTACATCATTGAAGAAATCCCGACCCTCGGCGGGACGAAACATTGTTTTTCTAATATTTCGACTCAATAAAAATATGTTTCACATTAGAAAGTTGCCAAGGAGAATCATATTCAAAACTTGCAGCAATTATTTCAGAAGAATTGGTTTAAGTGGCCTTTTTAACTCCCATTCCCGATGTTTGTAAAAACAAGGAAATATTTTATACTTAATTAAGACGCAGATATACAGGGTGGAAGGGGACATCGACGCGCAACGGCTTACCATGACTTCAGTACATGATTCTGGACCCCCCTGCGTTGGAATTTTTCGTCGGCTTTTTTTTAAATTACGTTTTTTTGCAGTTTTTCAACTTTAAACTGTATAAAATAATTATTTCTATCTAACCCAATAAGAATTTATTTAAAAGTCATTATTTCACTTTTTTCACTAAAAACAGCATTGTAAGTTAAACTCGAAAGATCTTCTGGTCAGCTGTTTCCTTAGAGTTCACTTGCGAGTTGTAAAATTTAAGAAAAAGCCGACGAAAAATTCAACTGATCAACCGATCTGCAAGGTTAAGCTGCGCTAACCACGGTCAATCTGTGGATGGGTTATCATTCTTAAGACATCGAGACTGCTCCGTGCCTCGGAAACCACGTAAAATCGTCGGTCTCGGTTGTCATAAGAACAGCTGACATGTCGTTAGTGGTAGACTGAAGCCCAAAAACCCTGTCAACCACAACATAAATCCGTATTATCCAGAAAATGGGTTGTGGAGGTCTGATGGCAGTTGCTTCGTTTAAAATACTGATAGTCAACCGCATCTGGTTAGACTGGACGCCGACATAGTTGAGAAAGGTTCCGAGGATAACAATTCTATGGTTCTTTTTTATCTGATGAAAGATACTTTCGGGAGGTAGATAGTGGGAGTAATTCCACTCAAATTAGAGCTGCTCGAGTGGGGAAGTAACCGCCTTGCAGAAAACCGAAGTGAAATAACACTGCTTTGGGATGTGTTTTGTCCTTACGGTGAGCAAGATTGCCAGTGCTCCGTGAGGAAACGTTGTGTTGGCAGTGGGGAGATTTGACCCTTATACTGACAACTATTCCTCTTTCATTTTACAGGGTCGGTTTTACGCGCAAGTGATACCCCCAACCGTCTACTTTAGGTTACGGTAACCGCTTGCCATCAGATGGGGCGATATACTTGTTTGCCACCTTAGTTGTATAAATAAAAAACTTTCTAGTTGCTCTTATTTAAGTAACCTTATTAGTTATTTAGTCGATTTTTCCTTTTCTAAAATTAGGTAATTGTCTTTCTTCTATTTTAAGATCAGTTTACGATATCAATTTAGTGCCTGTGTTGAGCATAGAATTATCATAATCAGAGTAGGTAACACTTTGGTATCACTAGATTACTAAAACGCATAAAGAACCTTATATGTTTGACTTACGATACATTATCATCAAAATTTTAAGTTAACTCTGACTGCCACTATGTATAATTTAACGTTTAAAGATAAAGCTATATTCTTCTGAACTTTTCCATTCGGCAATCTGTTTGGTGTGGTAATATCAAACTCGTTTGGTCGTGCACAAAAAATCTTATGGAGGTGTATAATGCCTATGTTTACCATATAAACCCATGTGATTGATTGACGACAACGTTCCTCGCTTAAACTTAACGTAGAAAAACCTTCCAGACGGTTTTAATTTAAAAAAAAACCTCACATTAGCATTTTCTACTAATCGTTCGTTTACAAAAACTTTAGACCTAACCTAGGTTACTGAGTTTAATGTTGCCTATACGTTAACGAAGTTGACTTACAGTTTTAACAACGAACTTGGAGGCTCCATTTGAACTAAGAACTGTTTTAAACCATCTTATGATTTATCTTAATTATTTTTCATCTATTTAAATAAAAGTCAATTACCGCATGTAAGAAACACCACTTGAGAACGGCTCGACTGATGTAGCTGTTTTTTTTGCCATGTTCGTAATTAGACAACGTTTGGAAATTCACCCGGCCAACGCCGGCCATGAAAACATAGTTTTTCTAATAAAAAAATGTTGCTCATGCAAGGATTTTCTCTGCTATCGTGGGTTACAAACAAACAACTTCTCAACACATGAAGACTCAGACCCTGATTTTTTTTTTCGTGCGGGCTGAACGCAAAAGCGCCTAGCACATTAGTGGATGGTTTAGCTATGTACTGCTAAACGATGATGAATACGCCACGGGTGCATTGTTTACTTTCCCACTTTTCCCTCCGATAGGAAACTTGATGGAATGTCTCATGACTGTTGGAGAACAGTGAGGAGCTATAAATTTCTAAAATTTATGAGTATTTTTTAAGCTTCTAGACAGAAATGCATATATTTTTAAAACAGCATTAACCTAATCCCTATTAATATTATAAGTAAGGGCCGATTTCACCATTCGCATTAACCCTTTGACCGCCACGGACGTCTATAGACGTCAAATTAAAAGTAGCAACTTTTAATTTGACGTCTATAGACGTCCGACGCCAACGACGGCATGACACATCAAAAATACTACTTGTTTATAGTGCTTGGCGCAGAGAACACGATGTTCGTTATTGACTTGGCGGTCAAAAGGTTAAAAACTGAGTTTAATAAAACATTGACAGGTCGTAATTAAATACGTTATACGCCGAAAATCGGGCGTTCAGAATTTAAACGGGAATCGCCGTTGAAACGAGTTCATGCAAACCTGCTTGCTGAACTCAGTTAAACGCTTAAAAAGACGGAGAAATCGGCCCTAACTCTGTCTGAAAAAGCCCCTTGGGATGGGGTTGGATCCGCGGGAAACAGCGATTGATAGTATATACAAAGAATTAGCTTTCGAACTGAAAAGTTATCCTAGAGAACAGCACTCAGTTACGAGATGAGTAAACCTGTCCACACAATTGTAGGAACCGGTCTTTCTCAAGAGATCATGCTTTAGGATCCAACTTACAAATGAATGGACTACCTTATTTGTCTAGTTTTCGAAAGCATAACTGCTACACCGCAAGTTCTGGGTTCAATTCCCAGGTCGAGCAAGATATTACTGGGTTTTTCTATGAAACTCTCAGTAGGAGTTCGGAGGATTCGTGTCCGGTTTGATAGAAATACACCCTATTACATGGAACCTAAGCACACTGGCGAACTGTGGGTGTACATTACCTCTGCCTAACCTTTCGGGGCATACAGGCGTGATAGCGCCTGAATTTGTTTGATATGCTAAAAAAAGTGTGGTAAAATTTGCAGTTTTATGAAAAGCACGCACCTCTGTCCTCCTGATTACCTGGTCGAAATTCACAGAAGTAGCAGAAAAGTTAGTCAATTCGAGTCAGAAAAATATGATGGTGTTAGGTTTATAAATTGATTTAAGTTTAACTTTGATATCGTATCGGGATATTCCTTTAAAGATGTGGTAACTGGTTTTAATAAAAAAAAATGTAATAGGGGGCGAGCCTATTGCCATTAAGCTCAGAGCTGCTACTAAACATTTCATAGCAAACCCACAATAACACGTTATCTTGTCCTGAGTATTCATTTCGCTTTGGTTGCCTGGAAGAAATCGCTTTAAGTGATAAGGCCGCCATTGTACATTTGTGATAGATAAATAAGTATGTATTTCTTTTCTTGAATAAACACGTTGCACGACTTGGAAATCGAACCTAACGTTAGCGTAGCAGTCGCGCTTAAGACCACTAGACTGGTTAGTCTAGTGGTCTTAAGCGCGACGCATTCAATACTAATACTAGTATTGAATTTAATCGTTGTTTGTTTACAATACCAAATACCTATCATCATTTACAGAAAGGCTAGTGTGATAGATTCGATTTTAATAGATTTCTGTTTTAGAGTCCTTCCTGATTACCTACCTGATAAGTGAATACAAGTGTTACATAATTAATTATTTATATTATAGTAATGTATTCAAAGTTCAAGACCAAAAAGTTTTTATTTCAATTAAGTCAAGAAGAAAGAAAGAAATATAATTTATTTAGTATGCAACACTGACGGTACAAGGATTATGTACAGAGGCCAGCACATCAAGCTACCACAATCTGTAATGTTTGTTAATCTGTAGTGTCTGTTTTTTGATTGATTTTCAACTTTAATACAACATAATAAGGTTCATATTCAATTGGGAAAATTTGACAGTTTTGGATAGCTTGGCGTCTGTACAAAAAATGCCATGTATAATTATGCCATCAATGCGCATACCAAAATGGCATCAACTTATAGCATTTGTTAGGCGTACAACAATTAGCTCCGATTTCCAGTCGGCGTTGGCAGGCAAAAAATTAAATTGATAGAATATTTAAATAATACTTTACCAATACAAATGAGGCGCCGACTGTTTTACAAACTTTTCATCGCCAAACTGCTAAGCAGTTTGTAGGCGTTCTGCTCTTTTACAATTTTAAACTTACACTACCTAATAAACACATCATCTTATCTTATTTTTCTACACATAACATTATTTTAATATCTAAAAAAAAAGTGATTAAGAGGTCATAAGTTCCTTAATAACTCTTTTCAGTTTCATTTTACATTTAATCTTCTCACCATCTCTTAACAACGGGTATTTATTAAACAACCTTGGTACTAGATATTTACGTTCTCTCACCATAATAGTTAATAATTTTATTTTGTTCTAGTCTTCCCTTTTTGACAGATCTAACACTGTACTTGTAAGTTTTATTAATCTTATTTTTATCTATGTCGTATGTTTCTAATGCTATTAAATAATTTACTTTTTTATCTACTGGAATCATGCTGCATTCTTTAAATAACCGATTGTAATCGTCTTTACATTTATCTTTGGTTTTCTTATCCACTATTATTTTTAATAACCTTATTTGAATTTGTTTAACTTCATCTAAATATGTTTTGAAAGTTAAGCCATAGCAGCTTAACCCATAACTAACCAGTGACTCTGCCAACGCATGATACACAATAAACAATGTTCGCCTATCCAATACTTTCTTAAGGTTATAGAATTTACTAAGAACTGTTCGTAGTTTACTACACACTGCATTAACTTGAGGCTTCCAATTAAATCTGTTATCAATAATTAAACCCAGATATTTTATTGATTCCACTACTTCCAATTGATTACATTTACAGGTTTGCTGATTATTATGTAAGCATTCGTACGAGTGCCCCACAACTCTAATGGTATGGCTCTGTCCACATCCTTTATTATAGGGTGAACATATATGCATACACTTAGTTTTGCTAGTGGTAAGTATAATGCCGTTGTCATGTGCCCATTTGGTAACGTTATCAAAGTCAGATTGTATCTGAACTTCTAGCTCTTTTAAGTTCCTCCCGGCGACTAATAAGCAAGTATCGTCAGCATACATATAGATCCTAGAATTCCTCACCACGTTTGCCATGCTGTTTACATGCATTATGTAGCCTACAGGACCATACACCGATCCGGTCGGAACACCTAACGTAATGGCCGCGTCAGCTCCGCTCGTCCCGTCTACCATAGTGCAAAGTTTACGATTTCTCAAGTAGCAACCCAGGAAATTATTTATAGGACCACTAATACCACATTCGTCCATGGCTTGAAGTAGATGGCCTGATGATGATCAAGCGTATCAAAATATCACAGTAAAAGAGAAAACTTTTATCCAATAATTTTAAGAAATAAGACTTGTCCTCGGAGCATTTTAGGGAATTGTAAAGTACTTATTATGATTATGGTAAAATTGTGGAAGATATTCGATCATCCATCATCTCCGTAGAGTTGAGTATCTACTCCATTACGGAGTCATCAACATCAACATCATTAAGGCAAGAATAGGGCGAGTTAAGCTCGGGGCGGGTTCGGTGAACGCTTCGAGGCGAGGTCCGACCGGTAGAGGGCGGTACTTAGCTTGGAGCAGCTTCAGCAGGAACAAAGAGGCCCGCGCGTTTTTTGTCTAGGTCGGACATAATTTTTAGCTCGAGGGAGCTTTAAAAACTTAACCGGACTAGGTGGCGAGGCACCAACTTATAAACTAAGCAACACAGCTAAGGGCGTTCCCTGCGGGACTCGGACCTCGGCTTAGGGCGTTGCTGGGGGGGCAGCCAGGGACGGCTGGATCTGGGTTTAAATTATTTTGGGGCGAATTTAAAGCTACTGGCTCGGCACGGGCCGGCTCGAGCAAGGGACGGGGAGGATTACCGTTATGGGGTCTTCGCGACGGGCCTCGTCGGCGAGGACGGTATATCGGGCGGCGTTTTTGTGGGTGTGTTTTGAGAGTGCTAGTCACTCTGTTTGACTCCTGCGCTAGGGTGATTTGGTCGAGGCCCGTGCGTCGTCTGCGACCGTATTTATGTGCGACGCGCGGGGTGAAGCTTGAGGCGCGGAGAGGGAGCGGGGAGCGCGGACTGTGCCACATGGCTTCATCAACAGGCCCTATCAGAATATCAGCGCTGCAGCTTCATTTGCTTTTTGCTGCAGCATAGTGCTGAGATAGGGACCTATTCTGACATCGCACAGGATAACGTACCTACTTCCTTAGTTTTAAGACATCATATATTAAATTGTTTTGATATCTTGTATTTTGTCCTGTCAGAATAAATTTTCTTTCTTTCTTTCTATTAATACGCACATGATTACGGATAGTCAGAGGTGCGTGCCTTGGATTCGAACTCGAGACCTTCGACCAGTCCAATGGTCATAGCACTAGGCTCTTGCTGCTGCTTTGCAGGACACTGATGCCAATTGATATCTTCACCAAGAAGACGTTGGCAGAGATAACCGTAATATAGAGATGACGACGACCACTGTGGTCTAATTGTTCGAGTGACGGACTGTTGACCAGGAGGTCTTGAGTTTAGTTTCCACATGACACAAGTATTTATGTGATGAACATAATGGTAAGTGTTTGTATTTGTCTGGGCATTTCTTTATATTTATTTATCAAAAAAGCTAAATAAGTAGTATATCCATTGTCCATAACTACCTGTGAAAAAATGTCCCAAAATATATTTATAGCAAGTAAAAAAAAAAGAAACTCACCGAATGAAGTGGCAACATTGGTTATCAGGGCTGCCAATCCGGATGCAATGAAGAATCTCTTGGGATCAGGGTTGAGCCCTATCATATAGTACGCTATGGTGGTGAATACTAAGGGTATCGTTGCAAACACCGGCGCTTCTGCCAGGGTTTTTGATAGGAAGTATACGTCTGCTCTATACATCCCCGAGTGATGTTCTCTTATGAATATTGGCAGTTCTGAACAGAATACCTGTTGACAAAACGATTAAGAATTAAAAATAATATTGCTAGTCAATGGCACACCTTCCGCATGCCTTTTTAATATTTTTTAACGCAAACGCATTCAAGATAGCAGTAAAAAAGCTTTGTTGTTTTCTCAATACCGATATTTGAAGCGTCTGATCCTTAATTACAGAAAATGCGTTCCGAGTTCTTGCTTTAGAACCTACTCATATGGTTGATTATATTGCTATCTTTCCATCGATCATAGCCATAAAATCATTCTTCCAAACTGCAATATTATGAAGTAAGTAAGTAGAATATTAATATATATAGTATAGTAAGGTAGATAGAAGATCGGAAGAACCGAAGAGGATTTATTCTTTTAATTATAATTATTTCTGTAAGATTTTTTATAGACAAAAGGTTTTAATTTTTTTTAGTAATAGATGTGGCTGGCATTTCCTAGCTTTGCGAAGAGATGCCGAAACAAACTCAGATAATCATGACTTTGTTTGAAATGGACTTCTGGCCTTTCGAAGATAGGGCGATAACATTTATTGCCATTACTTGTCCATAGGTCCATATTTCAACAAGAGAAGTTTCCTAAGTGATGAATAATGATGTTCATCATCAACCCATATTCTGTCCCACTGCTGGGCACGGGTCTCCTCACACACAATGAGATCCCATTAAGCTATAATCCACCGCGCTGGAATAGTGCGGGTTGGTAGACTTCACACGCTGCCGAGAAAATTTCTAAGGCATGCAGGTTTCCTCACGATATTTTCCTTCAGCGTTTAAGCGAGTGATAATTAATTATTAATACGCACATGATGTCAGAGGTGTGTGCTTTGGATTTGATGGACACGAGACCTACGACTTGGCAGTCCAATGGTCATACCACAAGGCGATTACTGCAAAAAAATTATGTTCATCTTACGTTAATAACAGCGAAGATGTTCTGGAAGGTCATGTTGGTGAGGAACATGAAGATGGCGCCGTTTATGTTCATCACGCCGTCTTGGTCGAGGTGCTGCCCGAAGTAGATCACGCCGATAAGGATGGACACCATCTACAAGAATACAATAAGGACTTTTGTAATATGTTTGAAGAGTTGGTTGTATACAGTTAAATGGTTGGTTTATATTATATGTTAATTAATCAGTTTTTTAACTTTTAGTCAGGATGTGGTGCAATGATGGACCATTGTATTCCTCATTATAAACCACTTTTACTGCGGGACCAACATTAAAATCGCAACAAAAAAACTTTTTCATACCACTAAGGTGGCAAACAAGCATACGGCCCACCTGATGGTAAGTGGTTACCGTAGCCTATAGACGCTTGCAACACCTAAGGTATCACTTGGCGCGTTGCCGACCATGTAAAAATCTTGTAACACCCTTCTTGAAGAACCCCATGCTATAGTCTCTGGGGAAAACCTGGACTGGGAGCTGATTCCACAACCTAAGCGTGCGTGGGAGAAAATGCCTCTGGAATCGCACGGTATGAGACCAAAGTGGTTCAAGGGTATGTGGATGAACTCCACGCCGATGGCGAGAGCTCCGATGGTAGAAAGTAGCCGTTGGCATCATCTTAAACAATTCCTCAAAACACCGCCCGTTGTACAAACGGTAGAACACACAGAGAGAGATTTCACTCAACTCGACAAAATGTATATAATACCTACATATACCTAACAGCTGTTTTTCTTTTCTTATATGTATACAACCTTATTTTGCCTATACCTTTAAAAAAATGCAGAGACCATAGAAGGCTTTTTTTAGATTATGATGGGATTTTTTCCCATAATCTTAATTACTTTCGCATTTATAATATTTAGAAGGCAAGTAGAGATTTTGAAGGGGCCCAGCGAGATTCACGGTTGCACAGTGGTCACGCGCTGCCGTGCACTGAGACAGGTTCAGGGTAGACCCATTTACGCCTTAAGAGGCGTTGCACAGGGGAGTTTTGGGGTGGTCTAAGAAGACACAGTGCCCCCCTCTGTGTATGGTGGGTGGTTTTAGTGGGTAAGACTCCCACACTCCCCGATCTAACCCCCGTAGAACGATAGCCTTTTGAAGGTTCCAAAGTCAAAGTCAAACATTTTATTTCAATTAGAATATTACGTCACTTTTGAAAAGTCAAAACTAGTTGCACGGTTCCAAAAAGTAGGTCTAATGGAGAAAAACCGGAAAGAAACTCAACAGACACTCTTTTAAAAAAAACATGATCAAGAACGATCATGAAGAGTGTTCATCTTGGTTTAGTCTAAATCGGAATAGTTCAAGAGAACAATGCAGTTTGATGTGTACTATTAAATTCATCTAGTATAATAAACAGAGAAAAAAAAAGAGTTTGCCATCGACAGTAAGAGCTGACCAGCCTCGACAGACGGCACCCGTTCGCGAGTATGACGTGCGTATCGGCGTCGTTCCACTCAACCATGATGCAGGGAATAAAACGACCCGACACACAACGCTACCATCAGCCGGACATTAAGGCCCGGCGCTCATTATCGGCATCCGCAAGAAAAGGGATCCTTCGGCATTCCTACATGCAAGCGCACACTGTCGGAAACTATGTCTTGGCATGCTGCAACGTTCTTAGGGATGACGAGGCGTCCCGCGCCGTCCTCAAGCTTGCCGAAGCGTCTCAATATCGTATTTCTCTTCAAAACAGTCTCAGAGTTGTTACAAGCTAGTTGCCTGAGTTGTATTTAATATAGTGGATTGGGATCTAGTGCTCATAGCAGCTCTTGCTAAAGAAGAAGAGAAATCTAATCGATCAAGGAGAAGATTTAGAAGCTACCCTCGAGTGCTGCCTCGGCGGGCGACGGCGTACCGAATGATCCCGAAGTATCCCGAAGCAGCCTCAAAGCTGCCGATGCAGTAGCCTCAAGCATACCGAAGCGGTATTTTTGTTATTACGATCATATATTATGGAAATTTCTACTTTATTGCCATGAAGTTAATGTATAATGCTTTTTATCACCTAAAATCCTCAGCCGTGCCGATGCCGATAGTGGGCGCCAGGCTTAAACAAAAAAGGTATACTTACAATAGTCTGCAGGAAGCGCACTTTGATGAGCATGGGCTCCTTGGTGACGGAGAGCCAGGAGCGCCACAGCACGGCGCGGAACTGTGCGCACCACGACGCCTTGTAGGGCGAGCGACGCGCGCGGGACGCTGTCGCCTCCGACCACGCCGGGTCCGCCCACCCAGACGATATCTTGCGCTGAGATCAAACTATTTTTATATTCGATGACCTCTGTGTACTGCTGATCACGAGGTCGTGAGTTCGTTTCCCACAAATCACAAATATTTATGTGATAAACATAAGTGTTTGTGTTTGTCTGAGTGTTTCTTATGTATTACATCATACATGTTAGTATTTACAAAAACAAAAGTATGTATATAATTTACTTGTACACTGAGTGAATTCACAAGGATAACATTATACAAAATAAGTTTTTTTTTTTGCTTCACTATTGCATTGGGTCGTACCTGTAATGATAGTTGTAAGTCATGGTTATAAATAAATAAATAAATAAAATAAATATGTATTATATCCATTGTCTAGTACAAATAGTACGAGCTCTGCTTAGTTTGGGACTAGATTCTAGTCCCAAACCGTTGGCACTATCTATCAGTCAAAAGTTATGTATGTCACGGTGCTATGTAAAATTTTCCAAGAATATTTATTTATTCTATCCATACTAATTAATTATCACTTGCTTGTTTAAGCAAGTGATAATTATGCATGCACGTTTCCTCACGATGTTTTCCTATACTGTTTAGTAAAGGAAAACATCGTGAGGAAACGTGCAAGCCTTAGAGGTTTATTCGACGGCGTGTGAAGTCTGCCAACCCGCACTAGGCCAGCGTGGAGGACTATAGCCTTATCCCCTCCATTCGGAGAGGATACTCGTGACCAGCAGTGGGACAATATATGGGTTGATGTTGATGATTAGATTGTCATCAAATTAATTTTACTTCAATTATTATAGATGAAGACTTGTTAATAGTTTCCTATTGTCTAGATAATGGTATTTTTTATGTTTCTTCAGCTGTAACTCTTCTATCTTCTAAAATAAATGAATGACATCACCAACAAAAGCGTATTACTTTTTTCAAGTGGAAACAAATCGCTCCGTGTTAGTCGCTCTATCTCTGTCTTATGCTGATTGTCCTTAAACACCCTGGCTATTTTATTTTTTGGATTTTTTTCTGATGTATAAAATCGACTTTTCTTATTATATGACGATTTTCAAATTACAACGATAATTAAAAGTATTTTTTATTATTTAGTATTTATTATCGTGGGCAGAAGCTAGTATTTAAATAAAATAAATAAAATAGTATATTTCATTACGAGTGCGGAAAACCTGTCATTGCAAAGAGTTCCGACAAATGTCTACCCGAGCCGAGGAGCAGCCGAACGTGAGGGTTGACAGTCGGAACAAGTTGCAATGACGGTTCCGCACGTGTACTGAACAACTATTTTTAATACAGTTGCGAAAAAATGAAGCAATTTAATAAAATAATAAAAACACAATAAACTCGACTAACTAATCAGTTAAACTCGCAAAGAACATTTTTTGAAAATGGCGCCAACCGTAAAAGTATATAAGCAGAGTTTTTTTTTTGTTTTCTTCACCCATTCTGGGTAGGCAAAGGGAACTATATATATATACAGCCAAGTCTTCCGTAGATTTTTTTTATTTATGAAATAAAAATGAAATTTAATGAGATGAAATGAAATGAAACCTAACCTAACTCATTGAATCAAATCATTAAATCTGATATTGAAACAAATTAGTAGCTTCTTTTTAGAAATATTTGCATGAATAATAAAAACTTCTATGAATTTTTCTAGTAAAAACTTCGTGTTTGGTTTTTTCTTTTTAATAGACATTATTTTGACAGTTGGGAAAGAGAACGGACGAGTTCGGAAACGGTAAATAAAAAGCTCGAGTGTGTAATAGCCCACATCCCGAACGCTATGCGCCACTTTTTGAGCAACTGTATTAAAAAATCTTTATCATGGTTACCTCAAAGTAGAGTGCATTTTCAGCTTCTGCGGCGATCTTGCAGCCGACCTCTGAGCGCGCGAAGGCCGTGCACACAGTGTCGATGGTGGTGCGCGTGGTGTCCTCGCGGCCGGGCACGCCCGCCAGCAGCTGGATGAAGTGGTCCGCGGGGTTGTAGTTCGGGGGACAAGCCGCACCCAGACTGACGGATGAGTATTTTGTTTTTATTATTTTGTTTGGAACTATACATCCATACAACACCATAATGTACTCTATTTTAAGTGAATAATAAAAAAATACATACATACATACATACACTCACGCCTTTTTCCCATAGGGGTAGGCAGAAACTAAAGAACGCCACTTGCTACGATTCTTGCATACTTCTTTCGCTTCGACCACATTCATACATCTTGTCATACATACACGCCGGTTGCGAGTACTACGCACCTGACCTTTTTGAAGAACCTCACCAATAAGGTCGGTATAAGTTTTTCTAGGGCGTCCCCTCTCGGCGGTTCCACTGACATTCGCCATATAAATCCTTTTTGTTAGTCGCCTTTCATCCATTCTCTCGACATGCCCAAACCATCTCAGCATATTCTTCTCAATTCTCGTCACTACATCGTCTTTTAAGCCACAACGTTCTCTTATCACACTATTTCTCAATCTGTCATTCCGAGTTACACCACACATACTTCGCAGGGAACGCATTTCAAATTTCATTTCATATCACTGTGACCGTAGTCGGTCTGATTGACACTGGTTGATTTACTTAGAGTTCACCGCTAAACCCTGCAGCTACTATACTATGCGGCTAGGGTAGCTGTGATATAGTGATTCGAGTGTTGACCACGAGATCGTGAGTTCGATTCCCACAGGACACAAAACTTGAGAGGTGTCAAGGGACACCCGGATGGAACGAAGTTCCTTTCATTAAAATTTAATAATTAAAAATAAAAAAACCTGTATACACTCAACAATTCACAACGCGCGAAATTCAAATATTGTCATTCACTCAATAATTCGAAATTCAAATATTGTTGACAAGCAAAAAGTGTCGTGACAACTTTTCGTAAGAATTTTTTCCGTCTAGCCCCCTTTCACAACGCGCGATAAGGAACTTCGTTCCAAAAAATTATGTGATAAACGTGTTTCGTATGTATTGTATGTCTTAAGTCATCGAGACCCCTCCGTGCCTCGGAGAGCACGTAAAGCCGTCGGTCCCGGTTGTAATACGACCACCTATGACAACCATTAGTGGTAGTCAAAAGTCCAAAAATCCTGACAACCAGTTTACCTCAGGGTATCTGTATTACCCATAAAATGGGTTGCGGAGGTCTGATAGCAGTCGCTTCGTGTAAAATACTGATATTCAGCCCCATCTGGTTAGACTGGAAGCCGACCCCAATATTGTTGGGGCTATATAAGGCTCGGAGAAAGAAGAAGATGTATTGTAAGTATGTATTAACAAAAAAAAAGTACATAAATGTTATAATATCCATCATCTAGTTCCTTATTACAAGCTCTGCTTAGTTTGGGACTATATGGTGCTGTTAGAAAAAGTTCTAAATATTTATTATTTTTATTTATTTATTTTATAAAGCATGCCAAAAGTAAGTACAGACGTCAGCAGGTCAAGCTATCCAAAACTGTCAATTTTTTCCAGTTGAATATGAACCTTATTGCTTTTGTTTAAAGTTGAAAATCAATCAAAGAAATTTTACTGATTGGGGTAGCTTGATGTGCTGGCCTCTATACCTGTAAATATTGGTCTAATTGACATAAATTATTTGACTGACTCTCATCCTAACAAAAAAGCGCAGATGCCTTCCATTGCCTCCACGACTATCTACTTTAGCTTAGCAGCAAACACCACGCTTTTTGTATAGAACATGTCTTTCACCTAGTTTTTCTCTTTCTTATCTTAGGTAATCTGTTTGGTGTACAATAAAGAATGACATGCGGAATTATAATAGAATATCTGCAGAAGCCACGGAAGAAGTATTTATTATATTCTAACCCGTTTCGGAAATGCCGTGGGATATTCTTGCCTATTTATGTGCGAGTATAGATAAATATACTCCCAATTTATATAAATTGGGGCTCCCTAATATAGCTCTATACTCGCGCAATATCCTATTAGATGCAACCCCTGATAGGAATCAGGGGTTACATCTGCTAACGATTCATTATTCGAACAAATCAGTTCCATTCTTAGGTATTTAGGTAATTCTTATATTTTATTTTTATGTCACCGGTGTACTTTTATTTTACTTATACAGGTGCATATGTGCCGTCGAGGATTTAAAAGAGTTAAATTAACAAGAAAATGAAATTTAAAAAATAATGTGAAATGATAATTAAAGCTTTGTTCCAATTTTTTTATGCCAGTGTTGTCCACTTCTGTAAGTGACAAATTCATTGCGAGAGAAAATGTCTGTATAAGTATTATATATACTGTGTTTAGTGAATAAGTTGTTGAAGTGCCATAATAAATAAATAAATATTCTATCTATCTTTCTATCTATCTATATCTACATTTTGGTTCGATTCGAGCGTCGATTCAAACGTTAGTAATTGCAACTTGTTTGCGGACCTGCTGGGATAAAAAACGCTTTTTATTAATCCATCACTTTTCCCCGCGGCTTTGCTCACGTTTAATAAGAAACCAACAGTGATGATCTCTTCTTTCTATGGGTTTGTATACAATAGAGAGGTCAAGCTCTATCTCAAGTTCTATTCAACTAATAGATCCAAGATGACGAATTTCTAAGTTGGAGCTTATGTATTCCAAAAATTATCACATATTAAAAATCTATTTAGTATTTTTTGCGCCAGCCTCTAAACAAACAGACAAGAATACCAAAAATTACTTTTTTAGGTTCAGTGACGTTTATAACTATGCTCTAACACAGTTCCTTTTTAAAAATATATCCAATGTACAGACACAGGTTCTTTACAATTTTACAATCGTGATAATGTAATTCACATTGAAAAATTGCTAAAGATCTCCTATAAGTTCTACAATATTTTATTTATTTATTTCAACCAAATTCACACATATCATTCAACGGTTTATTCCTAATGCGATAGTGAATATGAATATGAATTGATTCTAGGGAAATTGCTCAATGCTACCATTTCAGCTGTCTTCAAAACTGTTTATTTATTTATTTTTATTGACAAGGGACCTACTAAGTAACGTTCTTATTTCCTATCCTATTCAACCTATTTACGAACAGGACAGAATATTTTTATAATTTACTAGCGACCCGCCCCGGCTTCGCACGGGTGCAACATGTATATATTATACATAAATATATATTATAGCCTATGACACTCACAAATAATGTGGCTTTCTATTGGTAAATTTTCAAAATCGGTTCAGTAGATCCAGATATTACAACCTCACAAACTTTACCCCTTGATAATATTAATAAAATAAAAATAAAAAACTTTTATTGACACAAAAATGAGTGTATGTATGTGTGTGTGTGTGTGTGTGTATGTATGTGTGTGCGTGTGTGTTCGTGCGTGTGCCTGTGTGGGGGGTATATGTCTGTATGTGTTTGTGTGTGTGCGCACTCGTGCGTGTCTACTCTAAACAAATATTTCTGGATCACACAAATATTTTTTGTCTCTGGTGGGATTCGAACCACAATCTGAGCTAATTAACCATATCACGTGCAGTCAAAATATAAGATTTATGGTTGGTACTTACTCTTTGAAAAAGTCGTTAGCCTGGTCCGGCGAACCGAGGAAGGCGACCTTCCCGTCAGCCATGATGAGCAGCTTGTCGAACATGGCGTATAGCTCAGAAGATGGCTGGTGGATTGTACATACAACCGTCTTGCCTTTCTGAGCCAAGCCTTTAAGCACCTGAAAACATTAATTATTCAGTATTAGAATAATTGTAGAAGCGTTGATATTGAAACAGATTTTGAAGCAGTGATAGCCTAGTGATTTGACCACTGGACTGGCAAGTCAAAGGTCTCGAGTTCGAATCCAAGGCACGCACCTCAAACTTTTCGAATTCATGTGCGTATTTAGAATACAATACAATTTGCACTCCATATGTCATATTAAGGTGTTACACAATATAAGTAAGTACAATATGGACCCTGTAGGGCACGGCAACGTAGGAGCAACGTAATTAATTATCACTAGCTTAAACGGTGAAGGAAAACATCGTGAGGCAACCTGCATGCCTTAGAAATTTCTCTCGACGGTGTGTGATGTCTGCCAACCCGCACTTGGCCAGCGTGGTGGACTATAGCCTAATCCCTCTCAATATGAGAGGAGACCCGTGCCCAGCAGTGGTACAGTATATGGGTTGATGACGAGAATAATTGTTGTATTTGAGGGGTTCTTGGCTATGTAATAATTACTTTGCTAATAATTACATTGTTCAATCGATTAGCAGGTTACGCTGCGTATGCCACGGTAAGTTTGTGAAGAAGCGACCATGAACCTTTAAACCTTTACAGCGTCCATGGTCACGCTTGCGGGTAGATATGGATAGAGTGGGTAGACTCTACCCATGTCTACCCGTAAGCGTACGAGCCCTACGGGCGGACGGATGGTGTAAAAAGGGTATGCAACGGAATTAATAAGGCGATCAAATCCGTAAAACGTAGTTTTATTTCAACGTCTATATTATAGTCTAGAACTTAAATGTCAGAAATCAATACATTCTTAACCCATGGTTACCCCTCCGTGCCTTGGAGTCAAGTAAAGCCATTGGCCTTGGGTGCCATACGACTACCTGTGGCACGCGTTAGTGATATTCGGAAATAGCAAAAAGCCAGCTCAGTCCAACCGTCCTCCGTGTGTCTGGCTGACTGATTTCTTTTTAAATGTTCGTAATAGGTTTTTAAGGAAACAAAAATTGGAAACCATCCCCGGAAAATTTGAAAAATCAGTAAAAGCTGAAATTGCATTTGTTTTTTCTATGATTTATTGAATTCGGACATTTATACGCGAATATTATACATTGAAATAAAACTACATTTTACGGATTTTATCGCGTTATATTGATATTATTAATCCCATTATTTATTTTTAATAACATTAATACATATAAAAACTATACATAGTAAAAAGTAGTTTTATTTCAATGATTTATCGAAATTTGGGCAGAATAACTTTCGCCCGGCGAGCTAGTTTACATGTTAATAAAACAATCATTGAAATCAATAAACACGGTACGTACCTGTATCACATTTTGTGCCATGAAGGAGTCGAGTCCTGACGTGGGCTCATCACAGAACATGAGGGGTGGGTCTGTGAGGACCTCGCTGGCGAAGGACAGCCTCTTCATCTCACCCCCTGATATGCCCTTCAGCCTTCCCGGGATGCCGATCACCGTGTTCTGGCATTTTGTAAGAGCCAACTGTGTACAAAAAAGTTGTATTAAAGTACTTATAAGTATTACACAACTGCTGTTTTGGTCCAGCGGTTGTAAGCGTGGTTTCTAAGCCGGGTTCGATTCCCAGGTCAAGTAAAGTGTGGTTTCAATTTGGAAAATCTCAATAGCGCTTGGAGTTTCGATTTGAGCCCGCAATGGCAGTCGCTCGCCATCTGTTACATGGGACCTACTTAAATATTTGTACTTTAGGTATAGCAACATTAGTACACTTCTGCTTAATCCTTCGGGAAACACAGGAGTAATATGAAAAAATAAATAAAGAGAGCGATGTAAATACTTATACCAAAGTACCTACCTACATTATTTAGATGAGCCGTCAAATAAAAAATGCATTTATTACAAGGCTTTATCTTTTGTTTTACTTTCAAGATAACATTCACATTTCGTGAGTACCTCTGAGGTTGACAATGTATGTGCCTACTTAGTTGTGTTTACTGTAGAATATCATAATCCCTTTACACGCAACGACCGCCATTAGACATCCGCACAAAAGTCAGGGTCACCGTCACCGAAAACGACGAGGACAGGACTACAGAACAGACAAACGTAATTTTTTTTTTATATGCAAACCTTATTTTATATCTATTTCTTTTAATTTTGTAAATAATCGATGTTAAATATAAATTCCCTATTGCGATATACCTATGCAATATAACCTGCGTCCTTATGGTTAAGAACACTGGACGTTTAGCCATTAAACTACCGATACTGCCTGTGATATCGAATTACTCTTTATTTTTCTTTTTAAAATAGAGGGGTCAAACATGTCCGTTTGACCCCTGTCACCATGGTAAGTGACTACCGCACCCATGGACATCAGTGATATTATAGCTGTCACCAATGCGTTGCCGGCCTTTTAAATTTAATATTCTCTTCCACATTTTACATCGTATTAGGTGACGTTTGAAAATACGTCAGTGAAACTTTTATCTTTAAAAAATGTTTAACATGCATTAATGTCAGCATATTATTATAATAATTAAAAAAATAAATACCTAATCGATGTTATAATTCGCATAACAGAAAATATAAAAAAAAAATATTGAAATAAAACTATTTTTCACGGATTTTATCGCGTTATATTGATATTATTATTCCCGACCCTTTAGAGTCTACCCGTGACCATGGACGCTGTATAGGGTCCGAAACGTCGGGATATAACGAAATAAATTCCGTAAGAAGTAGTTTTATTTCAATGTATAATATTCCCGTAAATGTCAGAAATCAAAATTATATCTTTAAAAATGTTTAACATGCATTAATGTCAGCATAATTATAATTAAAAAAAAAAAACTTATCGATGTTATAATTCGCATCACAAAAAATATACAAAAAAACGTTATTACGGGCCATATAGCATTTTTTACACATTAATAGGTTGTCTCTATATAGATTTACTGCAATTGATTTACGAATTAAATGTTAATAAATTAATACGAATTAAACGTTAATAAATTGCACTAAAACTATTTATTAAGATAATTGAATAGACTAAGCTCATTGTCATGATTAACGGGTGATTTAAAAATTAAGTATAACTAATTAATATTTTTTATACTAATTTAATCGTGTTCAACTGTGTATGTAGATACCAAAAAAACGAAGGAATGTAAATCGTTTTTTAATGTAAATGGTAATATCTTAATGTTATCGATTAATGTAATGGTAGTGGTAGTAATTGGTAAAAAAATGTGACATTAATGTATAAAAAATTAATTTCCTTTTTTATCAAAACCCAAACGACTCTAAATGAAATACGACTTTTTATCAAGGCTGACTCAATGTATTATGCGTAAATACTAATTGTGTATGTTTTTAATTTTATTGAGATTTAATGTTTTAGAAAATATTTTCCTTAATTATTAGAAAGTTAGTATTCGATAATCGTGGGTAGTTTTTTTTTATTATTTTTAGTGTTGCAATAAATACAATACTTACTTACTTCTTTTTGTCACCATGTCGAATATTTATTATGAAGGAAACATGGAAAAAGTACTAATAGAATCACTATCATCTGATGATCTTTAAAAATTAATCGGTCTACGAGGATAAGACCGGGGAGATTGCGATGTTACCCTCTAAAACCACTGTGTCCTCTTAAAATACCACCTCAGAAGCCCCTTGCGCATGCGCAATGATATCTGATATCAGTAGAGACTGGCGCGGTGCAATGAGCTACCATATATCATTGCGGTCTCTACTATATCTATCCATCTATATAAATCTGTAGTATGTATCATTATTATAATATTATGGTTGGCCGGTTCAATAAGTAAATTAACAATAATTTTAAATCACTGACGAATTTAAAAAAAGACTTCGATAGCATCTAATTGATCCACAACGGGAGCTAGGCAACGTGGAAGCGAATTTGTTGTTTATTAAAAAAAAACATTATACTCATTTTCAAACTATTCTACTCTACATAATTAATTTATTTTTATTATTATTGAATCATAACCAGAAATTCTGTGCTACAATAAGCGGCAACTTATTTTATAAGTTATTTCAACCTAAATGAATTTTATGCAATGTTGTGTGTGGTTTTTGTTTTATCTTTGCTGTGTTTATTTTTTATTTGTTTGTCTTATTTAATTTCTGATTGACACCCGTGAAACACTAGGGCTCCAGATGAAAACCAGCGTCAAGCACTAATTGTGTTTGGCAATAAGCTGATCTGGAGACCCATTTGGCCCAGCCGTGAGACACAATCATGCAGAACCTTTTTAGTATTATTTACTATATTGATTTCTGACATTTACGCGAATATTATACATTGAAATAAAACTACTTTTTACGGATTTTATCGCGTATATTGATATTATTAATCCCGACGTTTCGGACCCTTTACAGCGTCCATGGTCACGGGTAGACCGCCGGGAGTCTACCCGTGACCATGGACGCTGTAAAGGGTCCGAAACGTCGGGATTAATAATATCAATTTTTTTACTAATTTTTTTTACACCTTATGCATGTTTATGGATTTTATTTTCATTTATGTGTACTCGTAAGGTCTCACATATTCTTGGCCAAATAAATATCTTTCTTTCTTTCTTAAATATTAGATGTAAGTCGTCAGCTGTTCAAAGTTAAAGTCAAATATTTTATTTCAATTAGACCATTAAAATAACAATTTTGAAAAGTCATAACTAGTTGCACGGTTCCAAAAAGTGGGTCTTGTTGAGAAGAACCGGCAAGAAAATCCATAAACTTTAAAAAAAAAACATGATTACAGTGATAATCTTGGTTTACAATTTTATTTTGAATAGTTCATGAGAACAGTTTGATGTGTACTAATAAATTAATCCAGTTTAATGATTTAACAGAAAAAAAAAGATTGCCATTGACAGTAAGAGCTGACCAGCAGTTGTTCTATTGACTGACGAGAGGACTAGTGCTCCGTGTTAATAATTAAGTAAAGAAGAACACAAACATACGGGAATCTAATTTTTTATATATAAGTTCAACGTTGCCTAGAAGTGTTTTTATAGATTAATAAATAAATATAATGAAGGTGAGAGAGCCGCAGCGAAGCGGGGCCGTGTTTAGCCACTACCTCGAAATATTAGTGAGTAACACGAAATATACCTAACCAGTAATGTTCTGTCTGTGTTTTTAATTAAAATAAATATTTGGGATTTTTACATAGCACCATCTAGTCCCAAACTAAGCAGAGCTTGTACTATGGGTACTAGACAATTGATATAATACTTATATAATCAATACATATACAGTTTGGTGGCTTTGAGCCTTTTTAGTAGCCTACGCAAATGTTCCTCTGATCTGGTATCGTCGTGCGACGGGTTGTTGAGCTCCCTAAATTATGGTTGAGCTACGCAATGACTGATGCATGCGTGTCGTCGGTTGGGACTGGTCTACTCAAAGCCGCTATGGCTCTTTCTCCAAAAGGCCATTTCAGACTGCCCTACATTTTAAGACACATTTGTTACTATTTTATGTCTGGACTTTAAAAGAGACTATCATTCTCTGAGTTTGTTTCGGCGTTTCTTCTCAGAGGTCGTCAGTTAGGATATGCCGGAGCCATCTATCTTAAAAAATTTTGTTAAATATTGACTAAGTTTCTTTAAAAGAAATAAATATCTTTTATCATGTATCATCATTTATACTACATTAATAAACTCGGATAGCAATCAATCTAAACCAAGCTTTATCCTTTTCTTTCTTAGGTGATTAACATTACACAGTATTTAAAATAGAACAATAGGTTTTCATTCTTACCTCAGTTATGACTTCTTGAACTCGCTGCATACGCTGTGCGTAAGGTATATGCCTATCCATTCGCACCATAGCCTGTAAAAAGTAACATTTATAACATTATTATCTCACAATTCTATTTTTTTTTTATTTGGCATTCAATCTATCTATCTATCAGCCACGGACGTCCACTGCTGAACATAGGCCTCCCCTAATATTCGCCACAAAAATCGATCTTGCGCAGACCGCATCCACCGACTCCCTGCGACCCTCACAAGGTTATCCGTCCACCTAGTTGGGGGCCGTCCTACGCTGCGCTTTCCTATGCGCGGTCGCCACTCCAGGACTTTATTTCCCTAGCAGCCATCCGTTCTTCTGGCCACATGGCCCGCCCATTGCCTCTTCAACCGTGCAATCCTGCGAGCTATGTCGGTTACTTCGGTTCTTCTGCGGATATCCTCATTTCTGATTCTATCACGCAGAGAAACCCCGAGCATAGCCCTCTCCATTGCACGTTGCGTGACTCTGAGCCTCCTAATAAGTCCCATCAATTTGGCATTAACGCATGCTAATCGTTTTCAAAGAAATTTTTTTTATACCACAGATGGCAAACAAGCATACGGCCCACCTGATGGTAAGTGTTTATCGTAGCCTATAGATGCTTGGGCGTTGCCGACCCTGTAAAACAAAACAGGAATAGTTGGTATAAGGGTCAAAGTAAACACAACTGCCAACACAACGTTTCCTCGCGGAGCACTAATACTAGTTCTAGCAAAAGAAGAATCTATCTCGGGCAGGGTTCGAATCTGCGTCCTTCCAGTTAAATACACTGAACAGTTTACCCAAGTACCTAAGCTACCAAGACCATTGGTTGAGATGACATATTTCTCTTCCACATTTTACATATCAAGGTGTCGTCAAGCAAGATCCATTGAAGTATTATTATTATGTTCTTCATGTTAAGTATATTAAATTAAAACTATGTTAATTCAAACTGGCTTAGATAAAATAATCAATACGCCTAGATATCCCAGCTAGGCATAATGATTATTATCTAAGCTAATATTATAAAGAAAATAAAATAGTTTTATTTTAGTTTCAATGTTTTTAATGGATAAAGTCAAAGAATACTTTACCGATTTAAAATAATCTTTCGCCTAAAAAGCTACATTATCAGCGAGTACCATCCAAAAGTAACTCTATCTGTATGTTATGCTTTCATGCCTAAAACGCTAAACAGATTTTGATGAAATTTGGTACAGAGATAGATTAGACCTTGGAGAAGGACATAGGCTACCTTTAATTTGTCTGTGGGTAAAACCGCGAGCAACAGCTAGTAGTCTATAATTTACAAACATACACGTGCGAACCAGGGGCAGGTTACTAGTGTTCATAAAAACCTAAATTACGTCACGGTACAATCCACATAAACACATAATAACAACCGAGCTTGTTCTTCATAATTTTGAAGTTAGTGTAGTTATAAAGTGATTATTTTAATATCACAGACTTTTTGTCTTAGTGTCAAGGCCTCGCCGGCTCCGGACAGCTTTTATTTTTACTAAACCGGTTTTAGGATGTTACCAAAGTTTGGAAGTTGCTCTACGAGAAGATAAGATGCTCCAAATCATTCGTTAGTTATACATTTGGTATTCAGATCTCAATGAATTATCTTTTTTAAATTCCAGCGAGCTTTGAAATTCAAAAATAAAATGAAAGTTTTCTTTCCAGTCAAACTGACATACATTTTAGCAAAACAAACAAAGATGAGACAAAACTTCGATATACGTAATATAATAGTTTTAATATGTTAATTCAGTGTCAAACTTAACTGTAGATACCTAGGTATTCATCTGAATACCTATGCTATCTAGTATCTATCAGACTGACATTAAATTATGTTCGCATTATAATATTAGTGTGGATTTGTCTGTAACCTTTTCACTCTGAAACCGGTGAATAGAATTTAATAAAAGCAAGGAGGTATATTGAATCTGAGAAAGAACACAGGAAGAACTACTTTTTATTTAAAAAGTCATTTTTGATGAGCGTGACAAAAGCAATCAAAAGATTTATATCTCACCTGGAATATCAAATGCTCCTTCACTGTAAGTGTGCCAATGAAGAGATCCTGTTGTTGAACATACGCTGACAGTGCTGAAAGCGCTTCAGGAGTAGCAGGCTGACCATTGAGTGCCCTCGTACCACTGGACATCACTCCGCTTGGAGTACGGAACGTCAGTGTATTGAGGAGTGTGGTCTTCCCGGCACCCGATGAGCCCATAATAGCGAGAAGCTCGCCGGGGTAAGCCGCTCCATTTACTAAAAACATGGAAGACGAAAGTTAATAAGGAGTACCTACTAGGTTTGCAAGATCTGTGTGTTATTCTCGTGAACAGGTGTTGCTTGGGGTGACTCGAATTCTGGCTATGTAATGCTTTCTTAAATGTCGGTCACATGTTGACTGTGTTGTCTTGTAGGTTCTAGTTATTATGCACGCTACATGCAAGATACATAATTATATCAAATTGCTCGTGTGAGAGAGGAGGCTTGCGACAATTATTAATGTTGATTAAGTATTAATTTCGATATCAGATTATGTGTGCGACAATGAATAAATAATTCACAAAGCATACATCAAAATTTTAATGTTTAATGCCATAAGTAGCAGATAGAAATATGGCTGGGAAGTTTGTTGCGCCGCTGCGTCTTCACAGCAGAAACACTAGGCGCGGTGACGTTCGAATGTGGTCGAAGCAAAAGAAGTAGGTATGCAAGAATGGTAGCAAGTACCGTTCGTTAGTTTCTGCCTACCCCTATGTATGTATGTAAGTACTAAAACTTTTAAAACTTGGTCCAGCTGGCCCTAGTTGTCTCCCCAGCAACGCTAAGGCGAAGTCCGAGTCACGTTAGGGACGCCTTTAGCTCCTCTTACTGATTAGTATAAATGCTCCTGGGCGGAGGCATACGGTGTCTCGCCACCAAGTCTGGTTAAGATATTAAAGTTCGTCTTTTTCCAGGTCTACTATTATTCCGAGGACAATAGTTTGGGTTATACGTTTCTAACACTGAAATCTTTAATCTACTAAATCTTTTTTCTTTTCTTGTTTTGTATATTATAACGTGTAACCGTTTTTTGTCCCAAATTAATAAAATAAAATAAATAAAAAGTTTCTCCGAACATTGAAACAACATTCCTCAAAATTGATGTCGAGTAGTAAGTACCTACCTATATTGATTTCTGACATATTCACTTTGATACACGAATATTATTAAACATTGCAATTAAACTACGTTTTACGGATTTTAACGCGTTAAATTGGTATGTCCATGGTTCAGGTACGTCCACCCATATCATGGACACTGGACCATTTACAGCGTCCAGGTCACGGGTAGACTGAGGTGGATTTTATCGCGTTATATTAATAATATCAATATAACGCGATAAAATCCATAAGAAGTATAGTAGATAATATTCGCGTAAGTGTCAGAGATCAATCCGTAGAAGTAGTTTTACTGCATACTTATTAGTCTAAGCGGAGGAACACCAAAAAGCAAAAATCCTTGACAAGATATATAATTGCGTTTTTTTGAAAGTTATACTTAGTTTCCTTTATCTCTAATTTATCAATTTATCTATATGCAATTTTAAATTTGTAATCATAAGATCTAAAATTGTAGATAATATTTTGGCTGACATTTTGTGCGATATATGAAACATGAGAATAAATGTCTGTTGCCTAATTAGTAACCCGGATTGTCTACTGTTATCTCAATAATTCATGATCGTTATCTATGATACTCGATTGCAATGTCGATGGCTAGAATAAATTCTACTTCTAGTACTAATTAAATATTCTAAGTATTAAATAGTAAAGCAGAACAGGTCTGACAATATTAATATACCTTATTCCTTTTTTTACAAGCACTGATAGCCTAGTGATATGGCCATTGGACTGCCAAGTCAAAGGATTTGAGTTCGAATCCAAGGCACACACCTCTGACTTTTCGAATTCACGTGCGTATAAATAATTAATTATCACTTGCTTAAACGGTGAAGGAAAATATCGTGACGAAACTTGCATGCCTTAGAGATTCTTCTCGATGGTGTGTGAAGTCTGCCAACACACACTAGGTCAGCGTGGTGGACTATAGCCTAATCCCACTCATTCTGAGAGGAGACCCGTACCCAGCAGTAGGATAGTATATGGGTTGATGATGATAATGTTGATTCCTTTTTTCCTAGTACTACGAATTAGGTAGTACAGGCTAGACATACTCCCGCCGACAAAAACATGCTTTGCTCTCTCTTAACATCTACGATAAGTGCCAAGATTCCTTCTATATGATTCTAATAAGACCAGAGAGTTAATAGACGCATTTAATTACTGATCTTATTGGCGAGGTTCTTCAAAAAGGTCAAGTTTTTAGTACTCGCAACCACCGTGAATGTATGACAGGAATATGAATTCGGACGAAGCAAAAGAAGTATGCAAGAATCGTAAGAAATAGCGTTCTTTAGTTTCTGCGTACTATGGAAAAAAGGCGTGTACTTAAATTACCTAAGTGCTTCCACCGCATTCGAAAAAAATACTCACCATTCCTCAATAACTGTTTCCTCTGCTGAAACATGCCGCTTGCCGAGGGCTTCCAGAAGTTCCAGATGCGTTTCCTGGCTCTGGACTCGGTGGAGAAGGCGTTGATGTCTGCCCAGGTGTATGTGACCTTCTCCACTCCTCCAATGGCTCCATAGTTGCGATGTGTTGGTATCGCCACGGCGATTTCTCCACTACTGCCGCGTGGCGATGATTCTGGCGTTCGCGCATCCTGAGGAAACAATAATGTTCGATTAAAAATAAAAAATAAATTCTATTTGATAAATTCTATTTGAAAACAGGATTTATTTTAAGAATGGTCTAGAACATAGGGAGAACTTAAACATAGAGGGGCTAAGTATTAACTAAACTGATCAACCGATCTGCAAGGTTAAGCTGCGCTAGCCGCGGTCAATCTGTGGATGGGTGACCATTCTTAACTCATCAAGACCCCTCCGTGCCTCGGAGAGCACGTAAAGCCGTCGGTCCCGGTTGTAATACGACCACCTATGACAATCATTAGTGGTAGTCAGAAGTCCAAAAAGCCTGACACCCAGTCTATCCTCAGGGTAGGTATCGGTATTACCCAAAAATTGGGATGCGGAGGTCTGATGGCAGTCGCTTCGTGTAAAATACTGATATTCAGCCGCATCTGGTTAGACTGGAAACCGACCCCAGTATTGTTGGGAAAAGGTTCGGAGAAAGAAGAAAGGTCTTGAACATAAAAATTCGTTTTTGGAACCTATGAATTTCATACTGCATAATTCAATAAACGACCGTAAATATGGCCATGCCGTAAATAATGTTTTTTAAAAAAAGAACGTCGTGGACACGGAATCACTTATTAGTCTAGTGATCGTCGGCGCAACTGATACACTATTAGAGTTCCGCGGTTCGATTTGAAAACCCAGAGATTAGGTTGTGGGATTTGCAGGGGTCTAATGACCCGCGACTGTTTGTGTATTTTTTTTGTACCACTAAGGTGGCGAACAAGCATACGGCCCACCTGATGGTAAGCGGTTACCGTAGCCTATAGACGCTTGCAACACTATGGGTATCACTTACGACCCTGTAAGACGAAAGAGGAATAGTTTGGTTGGCAGTATAAGGGTCAAAGCCCCCTCACTACCAATACAACATTTCCCCGCGGAGCACTGGCAACCTTGCTCACACAACACAGCTCAAAGCAGTGGGTATTTTACTTCGATTCGAAAATGCTGATAGTCAGTCCCATTATAATTGGGGAAAAAGAGAATGAAGATGTTGTCCGTTCAATCAACGGTGAAAGTAATTCTGATGATTTTTTACATAATCCAAAAACTACCCCATTAGCCTAATGGTTGTGAAGTGGCGTGACTGCTCCACTAGAGGTCCTGGGTTCGATTCCTAGGTTGAGCAAAATGTTATTGATTTTTTCTATGTAATTTAATTTTTCTCAGTACAGCTCGAGTTTACTGGAAACTGGTTTCGAGGTACTCGGAATTGTGCCCGGTTAGTCTCTCCTCCTATTCTTCTTTCTCCGAGCCTTTATCCCAACTATGTTGGGGTCGGCTTCCAGTCTAACCAGATGCGGCTGAATATCAGTATTTTACACGAAGCGGCTTTATGGGCTTCTGACCACCACTAACGATTTTCATAGGTGTTCGTATGACAATCGGGACGGACGGCTTTACGTGCTCTCCGAGGCACGCAGGGGTCTCGATGTGTTAAGAATGGTCACCCATCCACAGACTGACCGCGAATAGCGCAGCTTAACCCTGCAGATCGGTTGATCAGATCAGTTATTACTTAACTATGAACCTCTCTCCACGAGTCTCTCCCCCTATTCCATGAAACCTAAACATACCGACGAACTACCGATGTACAGCTCTGCCTAACTCTTCGGGGAATACACGCGTTATGGTAAACCCAAAGAAACCATAATATTACAGCAACCACACACTGTATTGACGACTTTATTTTTAAAACCAATAATACCACCGTTGCTTTGTTGCCTGTTTTAAAATATTTCGTTTTCGTCAATGGCGTTTAAATATAGGTAGGTAGTAGGTATTTGTAAATTATGCAAGTTAGTCTCAAACCGGTTGAAGTATTCATTAAACTGATTTTTAACGATGAGCTGACCCGTTTATACTACTATACTTTAAATATTTTTTAAGTAGAATATTAGATACCAAATAAACATTAAGAGCTGTTGGTTTAATATTGTGGTCCTTATATTATTGATATCAGTAGCTGTGTTAGATTATTTAAAAACTTATTTTTTTATATGTGTGACGAATATATTATGTATAACCAACCTAATACGAACAATCGTTTGAAGTATTTTTGGTTTGAATTTACCATAGATATAATTATAATTACTTATATTGGGCATAAGAGTAAAAGAAATATGCGCCTGACTGTATTTTCGTGTGTTTGAAAGAGAGAGAGAATGCACTGTCAGCATGACGTCAAAATCTATGACAGAAAAAGCTACTGCATTGACAAGAGCTCATGTAAACTAACATCATTCTACGGAAATTATCATGTTTGTTCCCTTTGATTATAGACAAGTATATAATCAAAGTTTGTTCCATCCGGTTTGTTATATTTTAAATATCATTTATTTTGATCGATATCGATAAATTGTTACGATGCAACAGTAGCGATGCACACATTAACATTATAATACACATAGAAAGTTTAAGACAGTTTATAGTCTCATTCGTGTCGTATAATCTATGGAATTTTACGATGTAAGACTCGAAATTCGAATATTTATTTTTGAGTTGAGAATTCTAAGAATTTAGCTGCTTAGAAGTCTCAATTTGGCTTGTGACCTTTACCAGCTCTAAAGCTATTAATGTATTTATATACTTATCTAGCTACCCGGCCCGTCTTCACACGGGTGCAATGTACAGAGCCCAGCACATCAAGCTACCACAATCTGTCAAATTTATTTTATTGATTTTAACTTTAAAGCAAAACGATAACGTTCATATTCAATTGGAAAAATTTGACAGTTTTGGATAGCTTGACCTGCTGGCGTCTATATTAATAACATGCATGTATTATCAATATATATAAAAATCAATGCCACTTTTCGTTGTAATTTTATAACTCAAGAACGGGCTCACCTATCCAAACCAAATTTCAGGCTTTGTTCGGACTATTTAGTACATAGATGGTTTATGTCAAGTTTGCACAAAATCGGTTGAGCGGTTCTTCATATATATTATAGTACAGAAAAGCCGAGAAACCAAGCGGGCGAAACCGTGGGCGGAAAGCTAGTACGGTATACAATTTCCGGAAGAAATTATCTAAATGGTAGTGAAAACCGCATTGAGAGGGGACTAGTGGGCATTTCTCCATACAAACGAATTCCACTGTTTTCTTCGTTGATAATGCCTATAGAGCAATGATTTTTTCCCAAAAAATATAGAACTACCTAATTACGTGCTCCTGTTACTTCCTTTCTACCAAAACAAAAACAGTAATAGAAATATGAGCATCCAAAAACCCGTAAAAATGCCCGTTTTTACCGCCATGTTCAGACGATTATCAGACAAAGTTTTTATCAAAAAAGAAAATAATAAAAGCATAGATATACTTTTCGTCTAAATTATGATATACATTTTTTTAGATCAATCCGTCTAAAAGATCTCAGCGTACAGTGGGAGAGACGGCAGCGGGAAGCGACTTATACCATGTATATACAACAGTATTGTTTATTATATTATTGTATTATATACTGCCTTGGTCTAGTATTCGCAAGAGCTGCTGTTGAGCGTGAGGTCCTGGGTTCGATTCCCAGGTCGAGCGTATTGGGAGCGTGAATTTGTATTTTATGGGCCCAAAAATCTATCGGCTAACTGTACATCACTATACCTCTGCTTCCACTTTGAAGACGTAATGTAATGTAGATATAATGTATTATTATGTTGACAGTATACTATTGGCGCAGCAGCTAAGTGACTTCGGGGTTATGGGTCGCGGATTGAATTCTAGTCCTATATGTAGTTGTTCCGAGAGTAGGCGGCAGAAAGAAGAGAAGACATCTACCTCTCTTTTTAGCCGTTGCAAGTCTCGGCAAACTACCACATTCCCAGATTTTCCGTACTAGAAAAACTGTGCCAGGTTTAGATATTATGTATTTATTGTAAGTGAGAATTTGTTACCAACAAAACAATACCAACGTACAGCAAGTCGAGCAAATCCTAGTACTTCTAGGTAGGACTATGTTTTGGTAAGTAAATGCTGTCAAAACAAGCATAGTCAACTATCACTGTACCTACTTATTGCGTTTCAGCAGACGGGCTTGTGATAAATATGTAATGTACTAACAAGCGATCGAATACCTATGTATTATAATTTAACCCTATTAGGGATGAAATTTCCATATAATGGATACTTTATACAACAAAATGCATCAACTGCCAAAAGTTTAAGTTGGTAGCCCCAGTGGTTTTGGTTCTGCGTTGATGATTCAGTCAAGACAAGTACTATAATATTATGTATGTATTATGTATAAATATAGGATTCGCAACTGATAACATCTTACGTTACATTTTGATACTTATTCAGGTTTTGATAAGTGACAAAATCTGTATTCCTTGTTCACGGTTACTTAATTCTTTGTCCTTTGTTTTTTATAGTAAAAAATAACGTAATTTTTAACAATAATGGCTCCATTCAACTTTAAAACCATTTTAAAGTAGGTATAACTAACGGCTATAAAATGGATTCTTGGAATTAATGTCTCAATTAGGAAATTGCTACATATCTTGTGTAGTAATTTCTCATTTAAATACATTCAGTATTATAATTAATAAACAAATACGAGCATATTAATTCAATATTAATAATTATGCTCTTAATATTGAATTGAAATTTGATTGTGATCTTTGATTAATTGTAATATTATTAAATAAATTGTGATTCAGGGGCATACGACTTCGCAACGTACTGTACATTTCCAGACTACATAATTATGTATAATATAAGCTGACCTCAAATCCAATGTAACTCTGTCTGTTACGCCTTTACGCCTAAACCGTTGAAGCTATTTTGATGAAATTTGGTACAGAGATAGATTAGACCTTGGAGAAACACATAGGTATAATTTTTGTCTCGAAAAGCCCTTTAGGGAGGATGTGTTAATGCGAGCAACAGCCTCAGCTATAATACCTATATTAAACTCACGCCATTGTCCCCACAGGGGTAGACAGAAATTAAAAAAACGACACTATTAGGTAATTGTATACTAAAGATACCTACGTGAGGGAAAGTGAAATTAAAGTCATTGTGAGTAAATATTAATAGATACCCTACATCTATTAGTATATTATAATGACTACTCACAATGACTTTTTTCGATAGCTAATTAACTAATTAATTTGGAATTATTTAATCATGATTAAGTACTTGTGTTTTTGTCAAAAAAAAACTCGCTGGAGTTAATCATAACCTAATTAATGATTTTAGAAACTTGTAAAACCAAATTATGTAATTGTTAGATTCCTAATAGGCATCCTAAATTATTAATTACTTAATTATAATATAATATCCTAAATTAGAAATATGGGATCAAATTGCTATAAATTTCTTAAAACTAATTACCTTGAATGTTGTTATTAACATACATACACAGGTACATACAATCATGCCTTTTTCGCAAAGGGGTAGGCAGTAACTACAGAATGCCACTTGCTAAGAGTTATAAAACAAGAATTAAGTTTTAATTAAGAGTTTCCTATTTCTAAATAGTATGTCAACTGCCATTAGGCGTGGTAGACTATATAATAGCCTAATCCCTCTCATTCTGAAAGGAATAGCGTGCCCAGCAGTGGGACAGTGTATATGGGTTGGTGATGATGAAATTCCCTGAAAGATTTTCTTACGACTAAGAAGGTATCCTAACTAAAATAGTTGGTAACAAAAAACTCCGGTAAGCAGAGTGTTAAATTGTATGACGTGTAATCTATATGATCGACGTCCCCTCGCGAAAATATCGGTTTCCTGCTTATGTGTCGTAAGAGTTATCGCTAGGAAAATTACAAAAGAACTAAGAAAAAAAATACTTTCATTTGAGTCGACATGTCGCATTGAAAATTCAAATTTGAACAAAATGAAAACAAAATATATCTATGGGAAGACATACGTCAAATTAACGCAAAAACGGCCATCGCTCAGCATAATACATTGAATGTAATTATTCTAACCGTACCTACTAGAATTCCAGTTAATATTACCTAAGTATATGTATATTATCATCACACACACAAAAGGTCTAATCTATATTTGTACAACATTGCAACAAAATTGGTTCAGCGGTTTAAGCGTAACAGTCAGAGATAGCTAGTTATTTTTTCATTTATAATATTAGTAGGAAAATAGGGTTTACGACTGGATTCTTCAAGGATTAGGCAGTGACGTATATACGCCAGCAGATCAAGCTAAGTATCCAAAACTGTCAAATTTTACGGAGGAACTTCCTCTAGCTACAATTTGAGTGGAATTACTCCCACTATGCCCAACCTCTCTTAAAATAAATATACATTTAAAATAAAACTAATCTCATATCTCATTCAAATCCCACATTTTACACTTTATTGACAGGACTACACAGTTTAGTTATTTTGAAAAATAACACGATTATTGAATCAATAAAAAAATAGCAATGTAATCAGCAAACTATAACAAGTTCCGTGATTTCTTCAAAATTAACTCTTAAAGTAGACATTTACAGAATTTATAATTCAGTAACATAACTATTTGATTTCTTACTTTATGGTAATTTGGAAATAAACTCAATTTTTATTACTTACCAAATTGGTGCCGTTTTATTATCTACTTTATTTTATAGGTACATACCACAAATTAAAATACATATTACATGTTCAAATAAATGATAATACTAAATTTATGTTTTAATTGGCTGATCACTTTACGAAAAACAACACGCTGGTTCTATAAGTGGCTCCTAAGCCACAAAGCGTGGTATTCACAAAACCCAATGTTTTTTGTACAAATGATACTACTAACTACATCATAAGCACTTTATTTTCAGAATATACAGCGACAGTATTTCTGGTTCTCAAGAAACTATTATAGTATGAATTGAGGAAATGCTATTTTAAAAAAAGACAGCTCAGGCACTATGGAACAAACCCTGTGTCTTTACAAACTGGTGTACTTTGTTTATCCCTATGTAAACAAAGTACACCCAGACAGAAAAACAAATATCTGTCGAACAAAGAAGTCTATTTGCAATCCCTACGTAGCAGCAGTAGCAGTATGCAAGTGTATCTATCCCAAGCTTAACCTAACACTGTTTTGGTAAAGCAATTCCATTTTGTCTTAATCCCAATCTGTTTCTAACGCAATAGACAACTTAACGACTCAAGAAACCCGACGGTAGAATCGGTGTTTAATTACCACACGGAATTAGGGAGGTTTCGATATCCGGAATAGGGTATCAAGTTTCTACAACGTGGGAGTTACGCAACACCCGGCGTATAAGCCGGCCGGACTTGAAGATTAGGCGCTAACTTCGTTACTTATAAATATTGAAAAAATTATGTATTTTTTATGATTCGTGTTGAAGGAAATAAGTCTTGAAATGGGCAGAGTAGATTGTTCCACAGAATTTGAATTTAGAACTGGGGGTTCGAATAAAAATATGTTTCAATTTAAAATCTCTCTTTGAACGTTTTTATTCCAAAAAGTATCTTATATGCGTAGTATTTAATATTTGCTTCTTGAGTATTTTTTTACGGTCATGCCACAACAAACTTTTGTAATATGGCATTGAAGTCATGGCTACAAACTTCACAGCCACCATGAATGAGGTCAAATGTTTACCATACCATACGCCTTTTATTTTAAAGAAGAGAAACATTACATTATTGCGTTTGATTAAAGTTTAAAACACATTGAAAATCATATTTGTTACCATTGTTTCTTTTTTAAGTTTCGAGTTAGTCACTTTACAAAATACACAAAGATCTCTAGTTTATTCTATCTACAGCTTCGATTTAGATTGTCTGGGAATGAATATGAAAATATTGAGAATGATGATAAAGTCAAGTACCTAAGTTCATAATATTAAAACGTTTTAATGTAATTAATCTCGTTTAATTTGTGAAACTTTTAGTGTTTTTCTAATATCATGGTGTCTTATAAAGTAACAATACTCAATGATCATATTTTAGTTTTTAATTATTGGCAATCCGATTCACGCAGAACGAGCTCACAGTATCCTTTGGTTTTGCAGTTGTAGGCCTGGATTTTGGTTTAATAGAATCTATAACAGGATTCCAAGCAGGTGGTAAGACCCAGCCATCTTCTCTATTGAAATTTGGATGTTTTTTAATTTCAATAGCCTCACGAATCATCCGGTTGGTATCGACTTTCTTTCGCAAGGATTTGTGGTTTATCAAATCTGATATAATGCTGGGCCTGGTCAAGTGTATGTCCACAATTTCAAAGTGTAATATTCGCTTAAATGTCAGAAATCAATATATATTAATCTGATAAAAAACCAGTCACGTGCATTCATGATTTAGTCTTTCAGTTGGCAACAAATTTCAAAAATAATACTTTATTAGCCTGGCCTACCAGTCTATAAATTAAATTTCCATATTAACGTACTGTCTATAAGATTTCCACATAAGATAAGTCCAAGATTTCCGCCTTATCTCAGTGGAATTACGCTCGTTCTCGACTCGATTTGAGGAGTGACTGACTAATCGACTCCTGCGCAGTATTTGGTTATTATGTCTATGGACTACGAAAAGTAGTGTGGAATTTGTTTTTGGAATCTGCCTGGCTATAGATCTGAGTAATTGTCTAGGTACAAGCGCTCGCTTGTCACACATGCGTAACGCTGCGTCTTTTTGGTCGGTCAGTGGTTTGCTAGGTAAACCCGGAGGCCACCTAGCTAATTCATACCTTTTGAACTGGGTCTCTTTGTAGGTATAACTGTTATACCTCACTTAAGCCAAATTGGCCAAAAACGAATTCCAGGAAATTTAAAATAACATTAAAATCTCATAAAACCCTAAGGATACAACGATGAATATGATTCACATAAAAATTGTCAAAGAAGCTATGGGTTCTAAATATGAATTGATTCCAGGTGGATTGCTCAATATGATCTTTTGAGCCCCCATTCGTGGTATTGATATAGTATAACTGTGTGCAGTTTAAAACTTATAAAAACAACGACAAACTATTCGTATTATGTATGCATTGATTAATATTTATAAATCGATAAAATTTTAAAAGGACAATGTGAAAAGATTGTTATCGTGAATGATGTCATTGCTTGGCATTAAAAAAGCGTTTCCTAAAGTGGGTTCTGCGGAACCTATGAATCTATAGAAAATTCTTCAGGGAATCTAAGATCAGGGTTTTATACCTAGGTACTTAAATTGCAGAATTATTGTCTTTATTATGACTTAGTTCCATAGAATAAACGAGATTTACCTATTAAGTGTTCGAAATCTTTAAAGTCTAGGAACAATTGGCTTAAAATACATCAAATTATATCAGCACATCAAGCTACCCCAATCTGTCAAATTTCTTTGATAGATTTTCAACTTTAATACAAAACAATATAAGTTCATATTCGATTGGGAAAGTTTGACAGTTTTAGATAGCTTGACCTGCTGGCTACTGTATACGTAGATAATATGTCTATTAGTTGGTGATCAGGAGGCATATATATGGCCACGACCGTGGGGTATGGGAAGGGAAGAAGACAATTGCGGTGTATACAGTACTGTATGAGTCCAACCCCATGATGATCACACGACAGGTACCACACGAATGTTAATATTAATGAAACAAATCGTGTCATTATATCAGCCTAACAAAGACACAAATCAAATCGGTATCAGTTTTTGTATAAAATGCTTCCATGCTAATCTCTTTAGCTAGATTTCATTAAAAAAAAAGTATGTACTATAGAACATTCACTATCGAAGAAATACTAACATTTATCTCAATAGCTGACGATTTTCTTATACAGAGGAAGTGACCTATTGTACTAAATTGGTTACGATCAGTAAAGCTAAATAGATCACAGAATGCGCCCAGTTCAGACAATTCTCATTGAGAGCTTATGTCACTAATATTTTGTAATCATAGATTATTTACTTGAGAATAATCTGTGCACATGTACCTAATCGTTAAGAGTTAATCAGAAGCCAAAATGTCTGATAACCAATAAGCATAATCTCTCCTTAATACAGGTTGTTCTGCAACCTAGCTAGGAGATCAGCACCTCAACCAAAGAATTTGTAATGTACAGTACGCGCGGCATAACCTGGCCGGACTGAAGTTGGCTGTTTGGTTGCGCAGTATAAAATTTTTCAACTTATACAATCCATTGCGCATTCAAACAGCTAACTTCAATCCGGCCAGGTTATGCCGCGCGTACTGCACTACGCTCATTTATCAAATTGTCAAACATTATGTACTAAAAATATCCCTAAATGCAATAAACTATTTATTATTATATCCTCATGATAATGGTAACGGAGGTCTGCTGGTAGTTGCTTCGTGTCAAATACTGGTATAAAGCCGCATCTAGTTAGATTAAAAGCCGACCCCAACACAGTTGGGAAAATGTTCGAAGGATGATAGAATCTGTGTAAATGGCCAGTGTAAATACGTGATTATTGGTAGAGGAAAGCTGTACCTGCCTGGTGGTTACGTATCCCAAAAACAGTAAATTAGTAGGTAGGCTAATTATGTAAGTATCAGATTGTAACTTCTATCGAACGAAACTTGTACATCTATCGAACGTCCTGACGCTGAACTGATACACATGACAGTATTTCTTCCTTCCAAAGCCGGATAGGACACAGCAGTTGACGGCCACATAATTGAACAAAATACCTACCTACTTGCTACAGCGAAATGAGCCATCGTTCAGCGAGGTGCATAACGTAATTAATAGGTACTTACTTAATATGCTTTAAATTAATTGCTACACTCTATACACATTGCAGGTACCTAAATTTTGTTTTTCTGAGCATTGACCAAATAATTATTCTATTTTTTCTTGAAACGCTGTCGAAATGTTGTCACCAATCAATGTGATGGCACAATATTTTTGGAGAAAAATGTAACCTTTGCTGCGCATACGACCATTCCACTGTAAATGTTACTTTCTAACGGACAGCTGCTATGCAACTTGTGGTTCAACAAACCATATTACTGTTGGCCGACCGTAGGTGAGGCCCTTACAACTGATAAAAACGTACTTACCCTACAATGTGTCGTAACTTTTACGAGCATTTTATGTGGGTACTAATTAACTTCAATCGTTTTTATTTAGAAACTGACTGACTGATATTTAATTAGAAAAACAATTGTGGATTTAAAATTTTCGGCGGGAAACAAAAAACAAAATAAGAACAGAGAGAAGCTTAGAACCATCCGGTGCATGAATTAGAAACCTGTTTTTTTTTATAAGCTCGTTTTAGCCCACGAATTCGACGATACAGCCATGGTAACCATATTATATTTTACACTCATTGGAGTATTCAGTCCGGTTTGTTATTCTTTTTGCTTGACATATTAATATTATAATGGGCTGCTCAAACGTGGTGTGGAATCTTTGGCCGCTATAAAATGTTCTACTCGAATTCATTTAATATGTATCTTGTAAATATGCCTAAGTAGGTACCTACTATAAATCCTCCAATAAAAAATCAAGAATTTGTTTTCCTGTTTGACGGGGTATTATGGTCCGTTTGAAAATTATTACGAAAAAATTGTTCCTAGTATTAGTACCTACTACTAGTACTCGCACATAGACGAGTAAACCTTGATTACGTTATAAATGTAAAAAATTGGGTAGGGGTGATATTGGTATATTCGTCAGGGGTGATACCACCGCGTTACCAACATTTCCGCCCCCATGTCAGCCTGTACGCTTGTTTGTCATGGTACCCATCATAACAAAAAAACTCCCGCTTCCATATTAACATGCGAAAGTAGAGCCGTCGTCGCCAAAAAAGCTTCATGGATCTTGAAAAGACGATGTTTGTCAGTTTGTTCAAAGAAGAAGATAATGAACTTAGATATACCTAGGTAGTGAGCTAGTAACGACGATAACCTATTTTTTGTTAACAGTGGGAAAACGATTACTTATGCAGATCTAAGGTTAAAAGATTAAAGGCCACTATCAATTAATCATAATATTATTATAATTATAATATTATTCACATGCTAAGAATCTACAATGAAGCGATTCCAGTTGAATGGTCTAGGTAGATATGTAAGGTTCATACCGAAGCATAAATATTATATCTATAGATAGGAAAAGTCAATTTGGAATATACCACGTGAGTGATTAAGAAAATTGAGACAAATTATGCAACCGACGAGGTCGATGTTGAAATACATCCCAAAAAACACGTCGAATGAGCACTCTAATAAGTATAGCATAGGTACTCACATTATATTTTACTACAGCTTTTTTTTTAATTAATGCGGAATACTACCTGTTTACTACTTAAGTCGCGTTTATATAAATGTATTCCATGTGGAAACTGAGCCGCGCCTTGTTACCATGCGCTAAAATCATCTCATTATACATATTATCTACGTTCTTTAAAAAAATCACTTACTCTGTATACCATAGGGTATTTTTAATATTTCGATTTCACACACTCCGAATCTTGCCTGATAGTTTTTAAATTGAATGAATGCGCTTCTGGTAGATCACTTAAATGGTCACTGGCTAGTGTACCTATAGTGAATCTATTACTGAATGGATTCAATGACTATATACTAAGTACCTATTCTATTTATCTACAGGCCACAAAGTTTATCTTTCCAATACTATTAATTGAATATTTATTACATTATTTATAAGTATTCCTATTCATTTCACTTCACTGCTTACACCACAATAATCGCATTCGCAAGAGTTTTTTTTTAATATTATACTAATTTGCTTGTAACATGACGATAGAAAATACTTGTGTGTAATTATAATATAACAAAAAAATAAAAATAAAATATTTCCTAACTTACTTGTGGAGAATTGCTGTAGGTAACACGATGGTTATCAACAGATGATGTGATCAGGGGTTCATGCTCTTCGTTTCCAGCCGTCATTGTAAATTTATTCCTTTGTCACGAAAAAAAATATTAAAAATAAAATTAAAAATTCACTTTCATGTTCACAGATCACGGAAACTAAAAACGTCACTATTTTGGCGGGAAAATTGGTGTGATGCGCGCTGGGGCAAGTTCCGTAGCAGTGTGCCTGCGGTAATAGGAACGGACAAACTAAGCGCTCCGTTGACTAATCAATGTCTGGCGGCCATTAAACTATGTTTTGTCAGTCTATCTCTGGCACCATGCATTCTTTAATTTACAAGAACACGTGCAATCTTATTAACTTAATGATAATGATGATTATTTCGTTGTATTTTAGGCTAATTTATTTAGTTTAAAAAAGGCCCTTGTAAGTAGATAGGCACTTGTAAAAGTAGATAGAATCAAATTAGGATACCTAGGTACCTCCTTAGCTTCGTAGAGTTGACAAACTGTCATGCACTCTGAAAAAATTAGTTAAGTACCTGCCTAGGTACTTACTGTTTTCTTGAAAGTTCTATTAAGTACCTACTTAGATACTTACCTACTTATTATTAAGGTAAGTAGGCATGTACTAAGTAGTTGAAATTTCTTAGTAATTATTCAGTTTATTAACGCGAAATATTCAATACCTACCAGTACTCCTCACGTCTTAAGTAGGTACTTCCTATAGGTACCTATTATTAAACTTTTATTTGGTGAAATGTAACAAAAAGTACCTAGCGATAGTTTAGTGTTGAAAACGTTGGCATGCTGTTGATAGTGTTCCGATTCCGAGTTAAAATCCGAAGTAATGACTAATGAGACTTGATTTTTCGATTCCAGAAGTGCTGAAGTACAAGTTGACGTCTGGCATCGCGGTAACCCTAACGTATTTTATCAGAGTAGGTATTAATTATATTGTATACATTAAGATAGAGCACTACAAAATTATTCGCCGGCGACGTAGTGGCATCGGGCACATAGCGAGCGTCTGTTCTGCATTTACTATTTCCTTTTAACGACACCTCTTATATGTGTGGAGCTAGAGATCCAGACATAGAGATTACAGTTAATGTCGTACACTGAACCTTACTACTCGCTGTGTGCAGAATTCCAAAGGTTAATGCCACATCTGTCTGACGGAAGATGTGTCGGTTACATAACGGCGTGTAGCCTCTTTTGTATCCCTCTGCAGGGCAAAGGCTCCCCTATTAAGGCTCCCGTAGTCCAGGACTCTCTATCCTGAGCTTCTTCATACCCCGTCGGCAAAAAGCGATCAAAATCATCTCGCCAACGTCTCCTCGGCCGACCTTGTCCATAAATAGATAAAATAAATAATAATCAAATATCAAATCTTACATACTTGGCCGACGATCCGACCGTGGCATCTTGTCAATGTGGCATTACTTCAGGCTAAAACGGCCATTTTGATGTTTTACACTGGAAATGCACGATTTGGTGTGTAGTTGTGTTCTTATGTCGGTGTATCATCAGCTCTCGGCGAGGCCGCAATGCATTTATTTGTAAGGTCTCCTGAATCCGAAGTTTGTTTATAGCTTGGCAGACGCCAAGAGAGCTTACATTCGTCCTGATAACATTTAATAGTATAAATCAAAGTCGCTTCCCGCTCTGTCCCTCTGTACGCTGACATCTTTAAACTACGCAACGGATTTTGATACGGTTTTCACTACTATTTAAATAATTCCTTCCGGAATGTGCGTGTTATTAGTACATTGCACCCGTGGGAAGCCGCGGCAGGTCGCTAGGAAATGATAAATGTACATCATTATCAAGTAGGTGTCTTGATATTACAGACATTATTTACTATACATAATCTACTTACTTTTTGATGTGAAGGTCAGATTCTGATGATGCCTAGGTACGGTCAGCAACGAAAGTAGCTGAACACACCAAAATTTTGAAAGCATGACAGCTCCAAAACTTGTCAAGGGATCTTTTTGATATGAAGGTAAGGTAATCATTTACTCGTCATCTATGCAATGATCTCGCACAACCTTCATAGGTCAGTAACTTCATATTAAAAATCGTATTGAAGATTGCAAAATGTTCAGCGAATTTCGTTGCTGACTGTACCTACGAAACGTGGGACTTTAATATTAGGATATTTTACTTCGAACGGGTTAGGGCGCGTTCCTACTTCGACGGGGATCAGCAGCTGCTGGATTACAGCCTGTCTTGGTCGTGGCGAATTTCGCGGATCCCCATGGCCATGACAATAGGGCAGGTGAAGGCAAGTGCGGTTTTTAGTCGGTACGAGTCCGACATACCCACCTCCCGGGTGGCGGAGGATACATGACGATTTTCCGTAATACAAAAAAGGACGCGTTCCCACTATGTCGTGACGATAGATTATCCTGCCGTTTAAAGCATCGTAGCTTGGGTTGCTCACATATTATATCTATCGTCCACAACTTTTCTTGCAGTGACGGCAGATTGTTAAGTCAATGGGTTAGATGTAGCTAAATCGTCCTTGCCACAAAAAACCGTTTGTTCCCGTTCAGTTACACCATTTTGAGTCATACTGTTACCCATTGGGAAAAAAATTACCGATTAATAACACTAACTCAAAGCCACATTTTTCTTTCCCTTTGAGTGACAATGATTCGGTATTATTCAGATTTGGTTCTGGCATTGTGGCGTTGTGTGGTCACAGTTCTAACCTAACCTAACCGATATCTGTATTTTGCTGCTCAATCAGTAATTTTGTTGCTCAATCAGTATTTTTGATGCGCGGTTTATTATATTCCTTAAAAAACATCCTAATCATGTCACAATAAAAATGTAGGGTAGCAGTATTAAATCAAGATGTATTTCAACAACGATTTTACCCAAAAAGGTGTTACTTAACGGGAACACAGCGTTCTGTTGAGTTATATTGTCACTCAAAGGGAAAGAAAAATGTGGCTTTGAGTTACTTACAGTGTTATTAATCGGTATTTTTTTTCCCAATGGGTAAAAGTATGACACAAAATGGTGTAACTCAACGGGAACATACTCAAAATACCTACACATGACGTAGAATGATTTAAAGAAAAGTGGACTAAAAATGAAAAGAATTTGTAAGCGTAATGTAATAACTTTAATTTATTCTATAAAATGACATTTGAGATAGATGCAAATATTTTTTCCAGTAAATTACTTTATACAATATTTAAACGAATCTATTACACATTTTCGTTAGTAGTTTAACAAAATGACACATGACAAAGGAACTATTGTATGTAGACTTTAGATGTAATGTGATTCTAAACTATAATAATGATTTAGGAATATGGCTTATTCATGTTTGTATTATTTAATATTAAACTCGATGACAATCCTCTAACACTTATTCTTTTAATAATATTTGGTGATAACTTACTGGTGGTACCCGAGCTTTGTTCAACTGAGCAAGCTGGCAACATCAGTATCACAATAATCCACTTCATTTAACCATCGTGAATGAATTAAAAATATAAATCCAACATTCATTTACGCTTTACACATACTCCAAGCGTTCTTGACAATGTTCTCATTATTATTATCACTCATAAATAAGACGACGGCATTATTTACATTGCACAAACGGAACTTGTGTAAATTAGAAAAGTATTGTGACGTTGCGCGATGTAAGGCGACTGGGCTTTGTTTAAATATGGCTGACAATTTTACATTATGTCAACATTACCCAAACTGTAACTTATGAAACACATATTTCATTTATAATTTTCTAACCAAACACAATCACATAATATAATTATAGAATCATTCTTGACTTACATATTAAATTATAAAAATACGTTAATATTAACAAAATATAGGTAAACGATACATCACAAACGGTCGACCCCTCGCGCAACGCTGCATTTACTACTAAAACCTAATTGATATTTAGCACTACATAGGAAGCAATATAACTTACACGGTATACCATGAGCCGTTCACAGTTATTAAATATGTATACAAGTGCCAACAACACAATACATTGAGTTACTTAAACGGAACATAAAGGCTTGCAAAAATATGTTTAATGAGTAGATTTATTTATATAGTTACAATTATTCTATTTCATTTAAATATAATGTAGTTTTAAGAATAAAATATTTTCATCAACTATTGTATAATGTTTTGCCTCTGAAATGTACAAAAAAAAAAAAACAATTTGTTAACTAATTTTATTCGGAAAATCTCTTCTATTATAATCAGCTGCATTTACGATTAGTCTACTGTTCATTTATCCTAAATACAATATAGGTAGTTGTAAAGATGGGGACAACGTCAAAAAGTGTGACTATATCGATTAATTCAAAATATGGTTACAAGGGTATGGCGACTATCGTAATAAAATAACAATTCCTAAACATTTTCCGAGCATATTATGACAAAATATGCAACCATTTATCCAAGATATTTGCAATAACATAGTCATGCACTTTATGAGCGAATACATATTTAAGCAACGGGAAAATAAGGATTCCTTCAAGTGCCATTGACCCCATCTTCAAAATTCATTTACACTTCATTCTCTACTGTGACTATTTAACCTAGTAAACCGTCTTTATAACATATGTATAATTACGTTTCATATAGTCGTTATGGGAAGCTATAGTTTCTAACGGAAGTATTCATGTTAAGCATATTTTATGGCAATGAGAGGCTTATGGAACTACATTAGAGGACGACAAAACTGCACCAGTGTTTACTGTAGCTTCTCTCTGTTTTAAAAAGGTCGTTTAACAAACAATGATAACTTAAGTGGACCTAGTGTCAGGGTAATGCACCTTAAAAAAGACTAGTATTTAACTGCAAGTCAATTTGTATAACAAAATAATTCCCAATCCTAAGCAAAAATACTTATTGCAGCAAAATAGTCACCTCAAAATATTGTTATAATATACATTATCTTGGTCTCAAAAACATTCAGATTTGGTTCTGGCGATGTGTGGTCACAGTTCTAACCTAACCGATATCTGTATTTTGTTGCTCAATCAGTATTTTTGATGCGCGGTTTATTATATTCCCTTAAAAAACAATAAAGCCAGGCAGGTTTAAATAAAACAGTATTTTTATTTAATACCAATTGCCCATGAGAAATTTAATTTAAATTAATTCAATTTTTATTGTGGTCTCCGAAACATTTGATGCAGTATTGCCGTCTTTTCCTGTATATTTATAACAATAACATATCTGCGCATACCTAGCTATTAATAATAACTGAGCTTGAGCTACTTATGTACCGTATATGCATACTAGTTGTATGCTACTCTAATGTCTACTAGTAACTTGTTGGCAGTGTTATATGGATCATCAGGTTAGGCGCCGTTAACACTTATAAACACTACACAAATATTCAACTTTTTTTTAGTGATATTGGTCTCCAACTAAGTTCCAATGCAAAATAATATATTGAATTATATATTGTGTAGCTTGTGCTACCAAGTAGAAAATCAATGAGCACGTGCTATTTTTCATTTGTACCCTACTCTATGGCAGCAAGAAAATAATGTACTCTTGCGCATGCGGCGTTATTGCAAACGGTAGTAAGGGAGAGAGAAATTTCAAACCAATACCCTCGGTGCTATTATCGGTGTTATTATTTGCTATTATTATATATCTAAAGTACCTGTGTAGTGTTTAATCTGTGACATCACAAACAGAGTTACCATCTAGTTTTTTTTGTACCGCCTATCTGATTTATTTCGTATTGTACGGGCGTAGGTGACGTGGTCAGCCAGATATTTTATAGAACCTTTTTTAGTACCTACGTATATGTGTTATAACTTGATTTTATTTTACTATCGCAAATGCTACACTACAGCCATTGTAGGTCATATTTAATTTTAATTCTTCAAGCGTAACGTAGACGCAATAGAACGTTTATCTTTAACTGGTCCTGGGATCTGAACGCAGATAATTATATTCAAAATAACATTAACATCCCGAATTCCCGAGTGATCGTTAAAAAAACAAACTTATTAAACCATCAGTACGCACCCGGATGATTAAAATTCCACAACCTACAACTCGTAGGTGTTATTCATAACTAGACGTTTCCCTGCTAAGTTTAGTTCGGCTTTTAGTATAACCAGATGCGGCTGAATATCAGTACTTTACGCGCTGCGACTGGATAACTGCAATTAAGTACAACATCATATTCCATATGAGCATAAGTACAGTAATTAATCAGAGCTTTCACGCATGGTAGGTTTGTTGGCCACATGACCTAATAATTTGATCCAAGGGATCGGTGTCGCAACCGCGACTTGGTGCTCGAGTTTCAGACTTCACGCGTCGCAGATCAGACGAGATAGACATAACTAGATGGTAGCATCCTATGTTAAACGGTACCTAGTTTAACAATAATTGTAGGGACGGGTCCGCAATTGTGGTATTAATTTAATGTTCTCGTGAAAGTTCTACCTTTCAAATAGTTCTGGAACAATTAGCAGACGCGATCGAAAACATTTATATAACCCTTCAGATGGTCACCGTTTCTTTAATGTATTCATCCGTCATTCCATCGCTTACAAATAAAAAACCGCGGCAAAAACTATTTGAATGACAAGACTACGATGCTTTATTTCTCAACTAGATATCAATTAACTAGTGAATGAATCAATCGAGTTTATGTCAAATTAATATAATTCAAGGTACTCGACTTGTCTTTTGCCTTTAGTTCAATGCCCTGTTCTCTTAGCCGTGTTAATTCAAATAAGGACATTCGACAAAACTTTTGGATAGATTTATATGTGCGGGAGTTATGTTGTTATAATTGTTTATTTATTATCCTATTAATCTATTAAATTACTTATCTGTAAACTATGTACCTATAAAATTGAATAAAACTGACATGCAATAAATGTATTTATTGTAAATTAAGAATATTATTTTCTTATGAAATTACAGGATGGGAATCACAGACAGGGTGGAGACCTCATGAAATGAACGTAGGAGAAATGTTCATGTTTTTAAGTATGGATTCTTGCCTTAAATTTCCACCCTTTTGACACATTTAACAAACAAAAGAGGTTTACCACCATTATATTAGTGATGCAATAAAGATGGGTCGATCTAATCCAAGACGAATAGTAGCAAAAAACAGTAAGTAGATTACCTATTAATAACAATACGAGATCAGTGCATTAACGACATTATGAAATAATCTTTATTTATTAGGTGACTATTGGCCGAATACTGAAACTCCTTTAGAGCTCGTTCTGCCATTTAGGAGATGGCTTCAAAAAATCTGACCGTGAATATGCTTCATAGCATTAACGATATCTATATTACCTTCAAAACAATCGACTCCATTCAAATTACAACTTTAATAAACGTTATAGCTATTAAACAAAAGATAAAGGGTAGTACACGTTTTGGAATAGTTTGTGTTTCTGCATTCGGCCATATTTCTGGTCATTATCTATATTCCAGCATCGTCCCTAATGTGAGAACTACGAACAACTTTTACCGAGAAAATAAGTCATCGGTAACGCATAACAATTCATCTAAAACCATTCACAACTGTGTAGCAACAACTTAAAGCTAGGCATATTTATTTTTAATAAGATTGAACATTTCATTAGACTTTAGCTTGTGTATGTTTCCACTAAAGCTTTCCAACGAGTGCTAATTCTACGTTATGCTACAGTTAAGACATTAGTTGGGTCATTTTAAATATGGGTACATGGGGATATAACCCACGATTGTCCAACTTGCCTGATTCGCGATTGTTCCGTTTTCGCTAACCCGTAATCTTGAATCGTGCCTCAAGCATCCCTATTTGACATCTGACGTAGAATTCATCATTCATCGCTGAGCACCATTCCAAAATACGGGGTTCAGAAGCGTATTCTGATAGTTTGATATTAAATACGAAGATTTAGTGAGGCAAATAAATTGTTATCGATTAAAACACGACAGCTTGAGGTAGCGCGAAGTTATACACTTAAAAGTAACTGTTTACTTTTTTAAGAACATAAAAATGACAATATAATACTGCTTAGCCTATAATTTATATCCCAGTGGCAACCGCGGTATCAGCTTCGAAAGTATCGATACTCCAATCAATTAATAATAGAGACACGTTTATCGATAAAAGAGTATTGACGCCGCATAACCACATCTGGGACTAAAGGAGATAAACGTGGAGAAATGATGTTTTCACTAATTAAATTTACGCTTAAAAATGAGAGCAATTCGTCTAACATTATTTGATGAGGGTTCTAATTAAAAATGCACGATATTTACGCGAATTGAATCTAGTTGTATGACTCTTATGCTATTGACTTGTGTATGAATTCATACAAGCCAAAAATGTCAAACAACAATAGTACAAATATTTACATAATTATATTTGCCTTATTTTTTATTCATTCAATGGCTGTTAACCATTTCCTAACCTAGGCCAAAAGTCTATCTAAAGAATACCGTGCATTACATACGTGCCTAATGTATTTTCAGTCGGTTTCAGGAATGCGACGGCTTTTCCTACTATCTTTTTCCCTTCGCCACAAACACCCTTACAGTTAACTAGTATACACATGCCCTAATCTAAAGAGTAAAATTAATTTTGTTCCAAACTACCGACTAACAAAAAAACTAATATAAAAATCTATTACATTTAAGATAGATAGGTATAACCCGACTTTATTCTATTTAATTATAGGAAATAAGACTTAAAGAAAAGCGACGTTAGATATTTTTTCATTCAATTGGTATCTAGCTATTTAGCATATTTTACTTTATAGATCCCATTACCATTCAATGTATAAATAACAATTTATATCATAGTTTCGACGTATCAAATAAAAGGTTCAATCGACTTTAGATATCATTTTGTCGTTTGACAATTTGACAAATTCATCACAACTTTTACTAACCTCAACTCCGAACCAAACACCTTAAAATTCCATCAACTACCTAAATTGCGCATACGCAGCGCGATAATATCACAGCCAAATCCGCCACCGCACACCTTAAAACCGTCTGAACATCCTAGACATTATTACGTAACTATAGAAGAAACCTTAATTTCGATAATTAATTCAAATTGCAAGTTACAAACACGCATTTTATGTAAAAATTCGCATTTGGAAGTTGTATTCCAAATTACACAAAAATATAATATAATAATAATATATATAATAATAATAGCGACGCAAAGGGGCCAAAGACTAAACGTCATAATTTCGATATTTTAGAAATGCATAGTCTTAAGATTTTATATGTCGTTGGTACGGGCATAGCAGATGATGGAACCATAAATTTATATCTAGCGCTAATACGCACTTCACTTTTTTTTTGTGGGATCTACGCATAGCGTATTAATGTTAAATAACATTATGACAGCCAGTGTCTTTTCAATATAGCAACCGAGTCGAGAATGGGATCGGTTGCAATCAAGTCTAGACACAATATGGATCTCTAAAGGCATCTTACATCGCATACCTTATTAAATAACCATCTTGGTACCTCGTATCACTGTACCCAACTTTTCATAAACCACTATCAGTCTTTGGACAACCTCGTCTCGTTCACAAATTAAGAAACATAAATTTTTTGGAAAAAAACTACTGTATTTTTGTATTTAAACTTTTAAGATTGAGCGGTAAATTTTAAATCGGTATCCGGGGTTTGCCTTAACTTCGTCTTATAAAGTTATAATTCATTCTGTAAAATAAATACAAAAATGCGCCAAATTATGAACAGTACCTAAATTCATCAAGATTGATAGCTCATCAGAACCAATTATGTTTATTTTAATTTTCTGCTAAACAAGCTCATTTTGGAGTAAAATAAATAATTTGGGCTTCTTAATAAACTATCGATATTTAATTTTATCTTTAATTCTGGTCACAAATATAAAGTTTAGTTATGGTAAACCGTCAAAGAGACGCTGCGTATGCTAGTCCTGAAGTATCTTACGACAGTCAATGCTGTTAATTTGCAAATATTTATTTTTTATTATTTACTAACGAAACTAGATAATGAATAAGATGCGTTTGGCTACAGCCTCATAGTGATGCTAGATGAATCGACGATAATTTTTTATCTTTTTTTATACCACTATGGTGCCAAACAAGCACACGGCCCACCCGATTAAAACGGTTACCGTAGCCTATAGACGCTTGCAACATCAGGGATATTACTTGCGTATTGCCGACCCTGTAAAACGAAAAAGGAATAGTTGGGTTAGCAATATAAGGGTCAAAGTCCCCCTCACTGCCATCACAACTTTTCCTTGGGGAGCACTGGCAACCTGGCAATTATTTCACTTCGATGTTTTGCTAAAATAAGCCATTCATTTGGCATGAATGAACGACTTCAAATTGATTTATAGGAACAAGCATACACAGCACTATCAGATTCAGCATCTGCCCTTGTTGCCTATCTTTCTAATGTTGATAAGTTAGTTTAATATTAAAAAAGCGGGTATTTAACAGTATTTTATTGTAGGTGAACGAGACCGACCCGTTGGTGTATCAGTTCGGTTTGACACATATATTATGATGGCAAGATGTTTGAGCGAGTGACTGTATAATGAAATTAGTAGTCTCAAGTAACACAATTGGCTAAAACTTAAAATAACCTCATTTTAATTAGTAAAAATCTTTCGTTTCGTTTATTGGTTATTAAAGAAATATTTAGCAATCACACCTAGAATTTTACGAGCCCGATCATTATCATTGCCAGAACTTCAAAATTTTCCTTTAGTTTTTATCTCCAAGAGAACTCGTTAGATTCTTGCAACAAACTTGTTTTACTTATTGATATAATTCATTTCATTGTAAATATTACGCAATGTTTTACGATGAAAGCATACGCATTGCACAATATTATTTTCTCAAGTTGAATTTCATATCATCTAGGTATAGATGGCAAAAAAAATTGTAAAAAACCGATCAAAACTAATTCGAAGGACCCTATAAAAATCATCCCGTCACTCTCCATTTGTTTTAAATCTTGGTTTGCCAAAACGACAAATGTTTGTAATAATTGACCAACATTTTATTTGCCACAACAGTGTTGAAATATTTATTCCTTTACATTTCATTAGAGCTAACTTTCCACTACTTGTTTCTTGGTGTAAAAAGTTGTACAACAATTTCAAATATTACTTCAGTTCAATAAGGCGTGACTAATTCTTGTTAACTAACTACTTTAGTAATTAATAAATGATCCATTATTACATTTATGATAGCACAATCTGTTCATTAAAAACCTTAAAAATGTAGACTAATGAATGTTCGGTAAATAGACCTGAACAAAATGCCTAAATGATTAATCATCAAAGACTTCTTATTAAATCGCAGATTTTAAAATTAGAAGCAATTTTTAACTTTGCAAGTCACATTCGCCGCAATGTTCAAACGGACCCTATGTAATGGTGTTACAACTCACTTTTGATAAGCGTTTTATTTTTTAAATCATTTCATCATCAAGCCGTTTTTACCGCAAATCGAACAAATTTTACCGCATTTTATATACAATTAGGCGAGTAGTAACTTTACATGTACGGTAAAACTGATTCTTGGAGGTAATAGTCACTCATAAAGTTACCTATCACTGGCCCACGTGGGGTGAGCCCCGCCTACAGAGTCTGCGGTGTGTTCTTGTGTGGATGCCGCTTGAGCCGGCGGCTCGCGGGTCACTGTCAGTTGTTCTTGTCAAAGTTGTGGATCGCCCAGTTGAAGGACGTAGTCCATGAATTCTTCATTGCCTCGTTGAACTTCTGACGGAAATGCTCCATCGCTTTCTCTTCCGATAAATCCATTACCTGTGGGAACCAGTTTGATAAGAATTTTGTTACGAACTTAATAGACTAGACGGAGGAACCTCAATTTATGACATTATTCATTTATTCTGTAGCGACATTTACCGCGCTACATAGAACTACGAAGTCCTGAATCGCGCAAGCAACATTCGCAACGAAAAGTTGCATATATACAACCGCCCGACATCAACCGTCGGGCCGTGGCCCGCCAGGCACAACACCCGCCTGGTTGGAGGATCCTCCCTTTCCGTTGGAGAGGCAATACACCTCGCCTCTCCACACTGGTGACCCCGACGTGATCCAGTATCTCCACAATTCCTTATCATAACAATATACTCTGAACGATATTAACAAACTAAATTGTAGTTACCATGCATTACATGTTTTGACTAGTATTCTTACTTGTATTATTTTAGGTTACACCTTTTATATACTTAAAAAAGTAACCAAAGTAAATATAAAAATACTGACCAATGTTTCACGGAGATATTGGAGATCCTTCTCTGAGCTCAGCTCGGGCAGACCCGTTGAGATCATCATCGAGAACAGAGACAGTATCAGGTGCCCGTGCTTACGTAGTATTTTGAACGCCTGCAAAATAAAATCGTGTCCTAGTCGCCTTCGATATGATATCCTCATCAAATCAAGCAAATATTGATCCTGTACAGACGCCAGCAGGTCAAGGCTAGGTATCCAAAACTGTCAAATTTTCCCAATTGAATATGTACCTTATCGTTTTGGTTTAAAGTTGAAAATCTATTAAAGAAATTTGACAGATTGTGGTAGCTTGATGTGCTGCCCTCTGTACCAGACCACAAAGGCTACCGTGGTCCCACAGTTTATCACGACAGTCCGGTGCTGTGTGGTATACTTGTGCATCCATATCCAGCATAGTATTATTTTGTGGACAAGTTTACTAAGTTTAACATAAATGGTGTTAAAAATAAAGTAAATATTCTTGGAACAAATTTACACAGGACCATCTAATCCCCAAACTAAGCAGAGCTTGTACTATGGGTACTAGAAACAAGCACATGTTCAACCTAAGGCTGAGTGACACGCGAACCTGCCGGCGTTGTGAGGAGGCGGACGAAACGCCACTTCATCTCCTGGGAGAATGCGGGTCTCTAATACACAAGCGCAGTGTTCATCTAGGGAAACATATCGTAAGCCTAGATGAAATAAAAGAGCTCAACCCTAAGCAAATCCTGCAGTTTATAGTAGCCGCAGGGTTTAGCGGTGAGCTCTAATGCAACAAGTGGCGATCACAATAGACCGACTGCGGTCGCAGTGATACTTAAGCCGCTATATAATAAAAAAAAAAAAAAAAAAAGGGTACTAGAAGAGTAAGGAATGTACCATGCTGGGGACAGCACAACAGATCACATTTGGTCGGAGTGTTGCTGGCCATGCCAGCCCCCACTGCTAAGATTAAGATATGTACTAGACAATGGATATAACAGTTATATACTTTTGTTTAATGTAAATACATGCTCATAATACATAAGAAACCCCCACAAACACTTATGTTCATCACATAAATATTTCGTCGGTGATACTTCAATTCCGCGTAAGTAACACTTTGATGTAAGGCCTAATTTTCAATGTTATTTAATACGAAGTTAGGCCTTATAGCATAGTGTTACTTACGCTGTATTGGAGTATCACCTACAATTTGAGATTTGTTGGAATCGACCACGTGATTCAGTCCAACACCGACCCAGTAGACCTCAGAAATCGACGAAGAGTGGAACTCTTTTGACTTACTCTGTTCAAGTATCTTACCGTTTCACAGTGCTCCCTGAATATCTTGAAATCGATAGGCACGTTGTCCCCGGAGCCCTTCTGTCCCTTGTTGATGACGTGGATGAAGTCATGCGTCAGTACGAAGGGCGCGCGCTCCCGCTTGAAGCCGTACCATTGCTTGAAGTGGCCCAGGAAGTGGCCGAAATCTATGTGGAACAGCTGTGAGAAGAAAACGTGTTTATTAAAATTGTAAGTAAACTTATCAATTCAGTTGTGAAGGGCTTTGCATGTTTTCTGTAACTTGTAAGGTAAAGAGATTCAAGTAGGCGGCGGCGATGGCTTCAAACTCTTAGAAAATCCTGAACACTAATTAATTCTTGACGGTGAAGGAAAACATCGTAAGAAGCAAGAAACGTGCATGCCTAGAGATTTATCTCAACGGCGTGGGAAGTCTGCCAATCCGCACTAGGCCAGCGTAATGGACTATAGCCTAATCCCTCTCATTCTGAGAGGAGACCCGCCCGTGCGTTTCAGTTGGACATTATACAGGTTGATGATGAATTCATTCTTAGGCGCATCTATATTTAGTTTACAAACATTATTATTAACCATTAGACAAGTAACGAAAGTGATTGTATTATATTGTTAGAAATTACTACGACTAGATGTCATAAAGTATTTCGAGTGCCTACTAAGAAGAACCTAAAAAGACAGATATTCAAAACATTTTTCCACATAGTAGACTTTTGATAACTCTGAAAAAACTGATAAGTAGTACTGTGAGGAAGTGCTGCAAAATATATAATTGATATTACACCTAAGTCGGGTAACCAGACGCCATTCATGAGTTTGTGTTAACTTTATTTTCGTTCGTTTTTGTGTTTCTTTTGCCGTAAATTGTGTTAATTAGTTATTATTCCGTTTGTTCGTTGTTTTTATTGATTGTTAGTTGTATTGTTATTAATTTTAATTGTTAAAATGAGTGCTCCCGAGCCAGGTACTAGCCTTGCTTATATTTCGATCACCAAAGCAAATACGTTCCAGAAGGGCCTATTTCGTCATTGGAGAAATGTACAATTATAAACATATATAAATATGTCGAGAAACTTGGTCCAAAGATTGTTAGAAAGATAATTAAAAGATATATTAATTTCACTCCCAATTCATAAGATACAATTGTAATAAAAGGTTGAACAGCCCTGAACGCCGCCATTTTTATTGTTTACCTTTAGTTAAGTACCTAACCAAATGGAGTATAGATCAGACACAGATGTTCACTGAAAAAAGAAAAAAAAAATTGGTGCATATACTAGGAAACACCTGTGTTACAGGCAGGATGATGCGTACCTGACCACTTTTCTTGACCATGATGTTGTCAGGATGTCTGTCGGCGATGCCCAGCACGTAGGTGGCGACGCAGTAACCGGCGCAGCTCATAGTGAACTCATCCACCGCCTTGTTGAACGCCGCCTCATTGTTCTCAGTATTTTTGCGTAACCATTCTGAGTAAATATAAACGAATTGAGGGAAGAAAGAACGCAGTTTTTACGCATGGTTTTTAGACATTATATTGATAGCAGCTGTTGCCGGTGTCACACGCATCCCAATGGGTTTTTTGAGATGTCCTTTTCCAAGCTCTGTACCAAATTGCATCGGAATCCGTTCAGCGGTTTAGGGGTGAAAGCGATTTAGACAGAATTATAATAATAATAATAATATTTTTGGGACATTTTACACAGCACCATCTAGTCCCAAACTAAGCAGAGCTTGTACTATGGGTACTAGACAATGGATATAATACATATATACTTTTTTTTGTAAATACATACTTATAATACATAAGAAACACCCAGACAAACACAAATACTCATGTTTTATCCACACAAATATTTGTGTCCTGTGGGAATGGGATGTTTGTTAGTCTTTCACGCTAAAACGACTAAAATAATTTTGATGAAACTTTACAGTATTATTATTTATACATCAGAATAACATATAGGCTATAATTTATAACGATTTTAAGTTAATTAGCCAAATTACAACGATAATTAAAAGTAACTTTTCCACGCGGACAAAGTCGCGGGCAGTTTAATCTATAAAAAACCGCCACGTTCTCCTTTCTAGTGCAAGTGTGTAAGCCGATTAAGATTAGTATTTATGAAGCCTCGTTTCCACACATTTGTTCTGCATCTATAAATATGGGTACGAAGTCATATTTCAGCTTAGTAAAAAAATAGGACATTAATACTCACGTAATAACGTAGACTTATAAATTGTGGAGGCAGCATTGAACAACGCGCTTTGCTTCTGAATGTTGGCGACCGTTTCAGCGTCCTCAACCACCTCGATCATGCCGACCTTGCATTCCATCGATATGCAGTTGTATGGATTCAATCTGGAAGGATAAATCAATGTATATATCTATGTAAAATTGTATTAATTTAAAACCTTGCTTCTAGACACGGCGAAAAAGGCTTGGTGGCTGACAAAACCCCCGACTTGGGGGGGGGATTTAAGTGCGGTAAATATCACACACACTCCGGTCTGGGCAGACCGGTAATACTATTTTTAAGGTAAAAAAAAGAGATTAATAATATAAAGGACCCTTTATAAAAATGAAGAAAAAATAAGAATGAGAATCAGTAACGCAAACAAAAAAAAAACATAATTTGACATAAATAGTGCGAACATAAGTAGTACCATAAAGACGTAAATTTAGAATGTGAAGGCAAAATTCGACATGGCGGGTAGGTATCGCGGTGGCTTAGTGGTCATAGCGTCTGGTGTACTTAACCAAAAGATGCAGGTTCGAATCCTGCCCGCGGTCGAACTTTTCCTTTGCTTAATAACTTTAAAATCTTAGCATAGAAAAAGATAATAAATAGTGCGTCTCGTTCCCGCAAGGAAAAGGGGTTAAGCATTATGTTGAAGCTAAATTTTTTGTTAATTCTTACCTAAAATCATATCCATGATTCTTCCATAACCTGTCCATGATTCTCAACATCTGTAGCGTAAACATGTCTTGTCGTAGGTCATCGCCGATCTTCAATATGATGCGGATGTCGGACCCCGTGGGGTCCACGTTCTCGAAGTCTAACATGAGGGGTCGCATCTTGCTGTCCATTACTCGACAAACATCGGGCCTAAGATACGGGGATTTAATCAGTACACAGAGATGGTAAAACAATTTCGTTAAAAGGTATGTGGAGCAATAGGAAAAAAATATTTTCGTATAATTGAAACAATCTTTAAGCGATTGTTAACTTAAACAGTTATTAGATAATGAAAGAAAGTTCTTTAATGGCTGAGATCGTTAAGGTATAAACTTGCTTGGTCTTTTTGTATTCCTGTTATACTGCGTTATAAAAATACCTCAGCTTAATTATTTCGACGATATACTATTGTGTTACGGAAATATAACATCAATTGAAACATGTGTGTCTCCACTCTAAAATTTCAATTCGCTATCTATCGCAGTTTATATAAAAAACTTTAGAGGATTAGATAGATAGATAGAGTATTCTTTATTGTACACCATTACATAGGACAAATCAGAATAAAAATATGCAAACGTTACAAGAGTAGGTACAATTGGCGGTCTTATCGCTATTCGCAATTTCTTCCAGACAACCATTGGATGGACAGGAATCTAGGATAGAGACAGATAACAGTGGTTGAAGGTGTACTCAATCATAAAGTCTAATATGATTTAATTAAACTTTAACAAAAATTAAAAAGGATTAATGCATTTAAATAGTGTAAATAAACCGTACATGTTATTGTGGAGTATTCGCGTTAGTTACAGAAATTAAACGTTTCTTCACAGCATGACCAGCAGGCTAGCTGTGTTTGTATTCCACTTACTTGATCCTCTTGCACACAAAGCTAGGGTTAAGTGGTGACACAAAATCACACAGTGTTTCGACGCAGTGTTGCTCTTGTAAATGCTGGATGAGGGCGGCGCGCGCCTGCTTAATCTCCTTCTTCTTGCGGACGCATTGGCTGGCCCCTAACACAGCCAAAATATTGCTCAACAAGTGTATTACGGATTTATGGGAATTATAGGTGAACGAGGCAGATGTAGTTATTCGGAATTCAGTTACGGAGTGTGATTTTTAGAAGTCATTATTATCATAATTTATCTAAAATTAAAAAAGAATACCTATATTTTTACAGTTTTAGGGAACAAATTAATTAAAAGTAACATAGTGATTGTAATGTTTGTCATGTTCCCCTTCCCCGTGTTAGTTAGCATTACATGGATTAGCCCAATTTTAGAGATTTTTTATTATTGCATAGTGCCTCCCAAGGCGTGTTAATTTTTTTTTTTTTATGGTATTGAAGTGAATTCCAGTATTAATAATATATAAATCATATAGTACAGTATTGTAGTTTTAAGATTATTATTTTAGCGTGACATCCTTCCCGAGAGTACGTCATACGTCGCTGCAAAACTAGTGGTTCTTTTAGAGTTTTTTTTTTAATGACATTTTCTTTACATTTGGAACCAGCAATTTTTGTTAGTATATTACATATAATTTCAATACAATAACAGCTAGCTCACATTATACATATAAAAAGACGAAGTTTAGTCTGAGTTTAAAATGAGAGAACGATCTACCAACATATTAATGACAAAACATGGTTTTTTGACATATATGTTTTTTAATTCTACGAAACGCCAAGTTAACAAAGTTAAAATGACCACTGAAAACATGGTTCTTTACACTGAGCTGGCTGTTCGTGATTTTGGACTTCATAATACATAAAATTAGTAATCAGTTTCCAGCAAAATAATAAAGCGAGGACGATGACAGTCAATAACCTGACATGATATACTTACACTTGAGTTTGTCGAGGCAGGTGATCTGCCGCGTGAGGCTGATAATGTGGTCTTGGCAGCCGCGGCAGTACGCCTCCAGCAGCAGACCGAACCGTACACACACTGACGGGACGTGCATTTCAGACCTGTGTCATCGAACGATGTCAGACTGGATGAATTCAGTATTATTAATTTCTTTTCAGAGAGACATGTGGGAGGAATTCCACTCAAATTGGAGCTACTGGGGAAGTACCTCCGCCTTGCAGAAAATCGAAATTAAATAACAAATAACAGTGCTTTGAGCTGTGTTGTGTTCCTTAAGGTGAGCAAGGTTGCCAGTGCTCTGCGAGGAAAAGTTGTGTTGGCAGTGGGACCAAGTGAAACCCCTTGTGTTGCAAGCGTTTATAGGCTACGGTAACCGCTTACCATCAGGTGGGCCGTATGCTTGTTTGACACCTATGTGGTACTTATAAAAAAGAAATTGTTATGGTGCATTGTATGGGACCGGTATTATTTTGATAACTTTGAAGTCTGTCTTTCGGTAGCTGACAGAATTTGTCAATTTATAATTTCTATTTGAGGTCGGGTTTAAGAGACATGGGCTTTCGTTAGAAGGATTTTACTTAGTTAACAAAAAATTACAGACACCACAGCGGGCAGCTATTTGCATAATGTGACTGGTACCCACTGACTCGAAACCATGGTTTCGCTCTGGCGTACCTTAAATGCCAAAAGAGGTAGTGTCCGATGGTCATGTTCTTGAAGGCCCTCTTCAGCAGGAACACGGAAAGGTCGCACATGAGGTATGACTCGTGCTTCAGCGCCTGAACCAGCTGCAGGAGGTACAGCAGGAGGTCGTTGTCACTGTACAAAACAATAAGATCTCATATTTTCATAATCCTATTTATACTTAAGAAAGTACTAATGATATTATTTTTCAGAATCGCGTAGAATGCAGCATATCTTGTGTAATTGTGCTGTCCTAGCGACGACACGGATGAGTCATCACGGCAACGGATACCCGAAGCCAGAAGACTGCAGGTTCCCTTACTCTTAGTGGGCTAGCCGCCTTCATGAACCACGTCTTTGAAGGGTTAAGAATGTACCATGCTGGGGACAGCACAATAGATCACATTTGGTCGAAGTTACCTTAAAGCAAAGGAAAATACTAAAATGTATTTTTAATTTCTTTGCAAAATAAACTTTAACTAGGAGTGGAAATTTAAAGGTATAATAAATTAAAGTGCTTCATTGCAAAATCTTAGTCGTTTTATGCCGTACCGCGGGTACGCAGAAACTACAGTGTTATTGAGTTTTTCTATGAAATTCGCAGTAGCAGCCCGGATTTCTGCCCGGATATTGGGAATAGGTTCGGCCCCTATTACATGGGAGCTAAACATACCGGCGAGCTGTGGGTATACTTTAGTATCCCGTTGCCATCCGAGGATGCAGGCCTGATGGTACGGTCAGCAACGAAAGTAGCTGAACACAGCTAAATTTTGAAAACACCACAGTTCCAAAACTTGTCGAGGTTTTTTCTATTGAGGTAACCAAAATATTAAATGGTCATTTATGCAATTATTTCGCATAGCCTTCACAGGTCAGTTACTTCATTCTTATTAAAAATCTTATTCAAGATTGCAACATGTTCAGCGACTTTCGTTGCTGACTGTACGAAGATGAATAAAATATATATTTTTTAAACTTACCTGATCTTGCCTAGACACTTGACAGCGAAGCTCCTGACAGCTGAGTCAGCGTAGGCGTAGTCCAACAGTTCTAGCGCGGACTCCACTTGCAGCATGGGCCAGTCCGACAACATGCGCCGCACGCTGGCCGCCTCCGCCCGCTCGCCCCACTCCACGCACGACAGCAGCTTTGGAAGAAGCTCTGGTGCTTCTTTGCGAAATCGTTCCCTGTAGACATAGATTGTTATTGTATAAGATAAAGTAGTTAATAGTGGCGCTGGTGACAGAGAAATTACAGAGACAAGAAAAAAGGGAACCGTTTGGTATGGTATGGGCATGTGATGAGGAGAGATGAAACGCATGTTACTAAAAGAGTGATGAATATGAATGTGGAGGGATGGAGGGGTAGAGGAAGGCCAAAGAAAAGGTGGATGGAGTGTGTTAAAGCGGACATGATAGAAAAGAGAGTGACTGATGATGTGACGGCTGACAGAGATGAATGGAAGAAAAGGACATACTGCGCCGACCCCAGATAAATTGGGACTAGGGAAGGAAGATGATGATAATGAAGATAAAGAAGTTACAGTGACCAGCACGGATCTTCAGAGCTTGGCAAAAGGGTACGGATTGATGTATTTTTTTGTGTGTTTGAGTGGTTCGCTCGATGATGTAGATTACATTCACAATTGGATCCGGTAGGCGGCGCTGGAATCGGTTGCGGGATAATGTCTGCCGGGCCAACTAGTAATGTTTAGATTCAAATTTGCCAATATATTTGGTAAAAATACGCAGTTTATCGTAAAAACAATTGAAAAAAATAATACCTTGAAGCCCAGATGTCCTTCTTGTCTTGTTCGTGCATTTCATACATGGGGTCCTTTTCGGCCGTGGACCGTAGCCTTTCGTAATCTCTGCTGAGCCTCTCCATAACCTCCGGCGTCACATCCTCGATGTGTTCTGAGTAATCTTTTATGGTCTCGTCTTTCGGAAAAAGCACTGGGTATTGGCAATCGTAACTAAAAAGAGAAGACACAGTTTTAAAATGTTAATTCGTTAATGTCCGATTTTCGAATTGTGTATTAATCCACATGTAACAATGATTTGATTATACACGGACTGTTTGAAGTATAAACTTTTTATAGGGGGCCGAAAGTAATTGAAGTAAAAAATGTTACATACTTAGAGAACTTGACCTGCAGAGCTGCGCAGGAGTCGGTGTTGGGGTTGGAGACGACGGTGCCCAGCGGGTGCAGGATGAGGTCGTCGCCCTGAGTGTCGTCAGCCACGTGAGTCCACATGGACAGCGTCACGCCGTCAGTCCGCAGTTGTTCTTTGTAGTCGAATATCATCGTGTTAGCCCACGTCAGTCTGTTTACGCCCTCCTGAAATTATTAAACGAGTTACATAACATGCCATCGCGTATGTGTTCACCGAAATTTCAAGAAGAATAGTCGGGTTGGCAATATAAGGGTCAAAGTATTACCACTGCCAACACAACACAACGTTTCTTAAAATTGACATTACAATGATGACGCAAAGTATTTAAAAAATTTAATTTAACATACCTTGTTTGAGTCTTTTCCTCTCCTTTTGCTTTTACTTTTAGTGATCTCGTAGACGCCGAAGCACATCCGAGCCATGCGCGGTAGGTTGAAGACCTTGATGGGGAACGTGAGCTCCTGGTCCCACTGCGCCACGCCATCCTTCGTGATGAAGGCTGGTCGCGTCTTCTGTGTCTCACACAAAGGCTTGCCGCCGTGGAAGATTCCCGCTTGGCATATAACCTGCATGGTCATTAAAAATGCATTCAGATCACAAAATCAGGGTTTCTTAAGTTCTATACTTAATTGCTTTATGGTGGTGAAGTCTGTCTGTCCGCACGTTTAACACTATAGCATAATCTCTCTCAAATAGTAGGCCCATTATTTTTTTGTTTGACAAGCTTTTATTAAGACAAATTACAATGAAATGGAATTAATTTTCAAGCATCTGTAAGTTTTCATTATATTTTTTTAAAGAGTAGGTTCTAGGTAGTAAAAATATGCAACAAATATTTGGAATTGATAACGCGCTTCTGACTGATGGACAAGACATAGGCCACGCCCATGACTTTTGGAAATCATGCGTATTAATAATTTATTATTACTTGTTCTAACGGTGAAAAGGAAACCTGCGTGTCTAAGAGTTTTTACGGCATCATGTGAAGCAAATCAATCTGCACTAGGCCAGGGTAGATTATAGCCTTAGCCGTCTCATCTCAGCCGTCTAAAAGGAGATATGCGTCCAGCAATGGGACATTAATTGATGAAGGCAACAAATTTTAACGATCCTGTCAACATTCCTTGATCATAAGTAAAACTCACCGCAACTACATTGCCAGGGTCGACGTTGAGTTTGCTGACGCTCTGCACAACGCATGAGTAGTCTTTGTCTATGTTCCAAGAAGACTCGTTTTTCTTCCGTCGCATGGTATTGGAGTGCTCTGAAGTCAGTCTCCTCCTCTCCGGTAAGCAGTACGGATAATAGGGTAAGTCTCGGCTCACTGTAATAAAATTTATTCATTTAATTTTTAAGTCAGCATTGTTAATTTATGTTATATTTTTAGAAAGAATTAATGATTTGTTCTTTGAATATTTCTTGAATTTTCTCTACGTTATTTGCCCCAAAAAATGGTTTTCGTTGGTTCATGACTAAATAGATTAGAAATTGGAATGCAGGTTTTTACTATTACACCAATAACATGAGAACTTATATTTATTAAATCTTTGAAAGACACTTTTACAAATCAATGTTTTGAATTTTTAATACTAGTTGGCGCCGGCATTTCCTAACTGAAGCTTTGATAATAGTAATCGGTTTTAAACCATATTATTCAAAGTAAAATAAATAAATAGTCGAGGATATAATTAGAAAGCAATACAGATCACCAACTCACGCGTCAGCGGTAATTTATCCATGCTGATAGTCATGACTTGCGGCACACCATCAGTTGACAGCATCTCTTGGATGTACAGGAACTGTATGAGCGGGAAGTCGCCGAACAGGTACTCCTCGCGGCCACAGACCTTCAGCACGTAGTTGTGTGGGTGTTCGCCGCGCATGTTCAAAGAGTTGGCTAACTTGCGCAGGATCACTTCTATGTGCTGCTGTGGCGTGCGCGTCGCGGGCACGCTGGATGAAAACGATACCTGGGAATACAATTATTGTTTTTGTATTTTTTACTCGGCCCTATATGTCCCTATTAAGTGTCGAAAGTGTAACCATAGCGAGTCAGTTGTCTTATATGACTGACTGAAGGATACATGCCATCACGCCTGTATTCCCCGAAAGGTTAGGCAGAGACGTATTCCTTTTACTTTATTTTAAAGAAAAACACGATTCATAATCTAAATGAATATTAATTGCGTGGATAGGAATTTATGTATACAAATTCGCGTATGAATACCCACAATTAAGGATATATTTAGGTTCCATGTAATCTGTTACTAAGAATTTCATAGAAAAACCTACTTAATTACCTACAAATATATGAATTTTACTGAAAGATAAATTGATCTCAGAGAGGATTCGAACCGGTTAAGTACACCGGACGCTTTAGCCCCCTAAGCCCCCTAAGAAGTTTATCCAAGTTACAAGTACAAAAGTCAACTCACTGTGGCTCCCTATTAACAAATCACTAAAGAAAAAATGTTACGTTTACACAAAATATATTTTACACTTTATATTTTATACAACGAAATGATTCAATAAAATAGTAGTGTTTTGGTTCCTTCGCTTCGTCTTGGCGGGGGCACTACCGTGCCCCTAGATTTAAACTATTATGATACAAAAAAATCACAAGTCTTAGTACAATAAAAACTCGCAATAATCAAAGAGTTCAAATGCACGCAGTGTCGCACTATTGACAAAAAAATATATTTAAAAACCGAACGTGTCAATACAACGTGTCTACACGTCAGATTTGTCAGTCAGTATCTTTCAGAGATAAAAATGTTGAAATCGCATTTTAACTTAGTGTACGATGATGACGAACCTAAGCCAGAGGAGGAGCAAGAGCAGGAGTTGGCGGCCGCTGAGGAGAAGGAAGAAATTCCTGATAGGCTACTGAACAAGTCGGAAATCAGTGTCCGACTTAGCATGCTCGGCAAGACTGCTGAAGGGAACGGGTAAGGGGAAGATACTCAGATCGTCACCATTTAATCTGATGATAAAAGCGTCTGTTATAACCATACCCTGGACACCAGAAATTCGTCATCGATACCTCCTACATTTCCTACATTTTTATAAGCAAGATGACGTATGTGCACTCGCACCATAAGCAGGTAGTCTTGCCTTTGTGTCCATACCTTTAAAGGTGGAAGGCACTACTAATACTGCCGAGTTCGTTCGAGTTTCGCATTGCCAAAAGTATATAATGTGCCAACATTGTGTTCCGTTTTGAAATGCAATGGAGCTAATGAAATTACTGTGCATATAAGACTCGACAACTGAGGTCTCAAGATGAGAACGTAAGAGTGATGGAACCACTGGTTGCCGCTTACCATCCGCCGGCATGTATGCTTGTCTCTTACATAGTAAAACGTTTAAGTAAACGTAGGTATACAAAAAAAATATATACGTATGTATTATAATGGTCAGTTTGGTTTTAGACCGAACTTATCAACGGATAGTGCAATTTTATGCCTTAAGCAGACTGTCCAATATTATACAGATAGAAAGACTCCTGTAATAGCATGTTTTTTGGATATATCGAGGGCGTTCGACCTGGTTAATTATGAATTACTCTGGCATAAGCTCACTCCCGACACTACTGTCCCCGCCGATGTGATATCACTGTTTAGATATTGGTATAGTAGTCAAAAGAATAAAGTTAAGTGGGCAAGCTCATATTCTGCCTTACCCCACAATCCAGCCCATACACATCATGTATGGGCTGGATTGTGGGGTAAGGCAGGGAGGTTTGAGCTCCCCCCGTCTTTTTAACCTATACATAAACAAACTGATAGGTAGGCTCAGTAGCACCAAAGTCGGTTGTCACGTGGATGGTGTTTGTGTGAACAACATCAGCTATGCTGATGACATGGTGCTGCTGAGCCCATCTGTCAGTGCAATGAGAAGGCTTCTTAAAATTTGTGAAAGTTATGCAGTGGCTCACGGGCTCTAATACAATACCGATAAGAGTAAATGGCTTGTTTTTAAATCGGGTACTTTAACCTATAAACAGCTGCCTGAACTATCACTCGCTGGGTTTCCTTTAGGTCGTGTACAGAGGTTTAAGTATTTGGGTCACTGGGTCACTGATGACCTGAAAGACAATGTCGACATAGACAGGGAGCGCAGGTCGCTGGCTGTCCGTTGCAACATGCTGGCCCGCAGGTTTGCACGCTGTACAGATTCTATTAAGATAACGCTTTTTAAGGCCTTCTGCCAGTCGTTTTACACGTGCAGCCTTTGGATCAAGTATACCCACCGGGCATACAGCGACCTGCGCGTACAGTACAATAACGCATTCAGGGTGCTTTTGGGGTTGCCGTGGCGATGTAGCGCGTCAGGTATGTTCGCGGAAGCGCGCGTCGACGGTTTCGCCGCGGTCATGCGGAAGCGATGGGCGTCCATGATGGCGCGCTTGCGCTCCTCCTCCAATGGCATCCTGAATGTGTTTTCAGACCGGTGGGACTCTTACTACGTTGTTGGGTAACACTTCAGACCCATTATGATAAATAGACTGGTGAACCATTGAACGTACAATTCAATGGTTCATTAGTTTTTTATTATTATTCATTTAATTTAATACTAACATTAGGCTAAGTTATACTACTACTAACATTATATGGATCTGTATCCGAAATAAATCATTTGAATTTGAATTGAACGTCCTCCTATCAATATCCAACTTATTAAAAGTTCATTTGCATTTAATTTTTAGATAGATCATTATCAACCCATATACAGTCCCACTGCTGGGCACGGGTCTCCTCTCAGTTTGAAAAGGGATTAGGCTATAGTCCACCACGCTGGCCTAGACTTTACACTCCGTAGAGAAAAATCTCTAAGGCATGCGGGTTTCCTCACGATGTTATCCTTCACCGTTTAAGCAAGTGATAATTAATTATTAATACACAAACGAACTCGAAAAGACAGAGTTCGAATCCAAGGCACGCACTTGGACGCGAACTCTAGACCTTTGACTTGGCATTACAAAGGTCATAGTTATCACTAAGCTATCATTGATTTTTTAGATACTAAGTTAAGTTTTGTCAACAGGTACACATATCTCAAATGCAAGATTACAGGATTGAAAATCACGCGCATTGACGTGATAAAGGAGTTCACACATCTCATGTTCCTAGACGTTTCCAACAACTATTTAGACATAAATGCGTTGCAAATAATTGCCGAACTACCATGCTTGATTCTCATACAAGCGGACAATAACAGACTAACTTCCGCAGCATTAAAACTGATGAAATATCTTCAAGTAATAATTATGAACGACAATCAAATCACATCTGTGCACGACGTTTTTCAACCGCAACTATCAACTTTAGAACTTGGTGGCAACAGAATTCAAAGCGTATCGTTTGCTAGTAAAATGTCTACATTGAGAGTTTTGGATTTCCGAGACAATCAAATAACGGACATATCGAATTTTGATTTTCCTAGTTTGGACAGCTTATACTTGGCAGGGAATAAGATAACGTCTCTAGTTGGATTAGAGAAATGTGTAAATTTGAGAATTCTTCACGTGCGGGACAATCCTATCAAGCTGCTCAACGGTTTTGATGAAGCCCTTACGAAGCTAACGTATATCAATTTACGGAACTGTAAAGTTCAAACGTTGAAACAAATCAAGAAGTTACGGGTAAGACATGATATGGTTGTTTCTATGATATAACATTATTATTGTTTGTTTGAACGCGCTAACCTCTGAAACTACTAGCCGGATTTGATTGCATTTGATAGCCCAATTCGTGAGGAAGGTTATAGGGTATTAAGCATTACCTACGCTACAACCCTTAAGCGCCGAGCAATAAGGGAAACGTCAGGACGGTTGAAATGTATGTATATAGAAAATATATAGTAACACAAGCACAAGGCTAGCTATCCCAATATACTGGATGATTATTGATGATAATCATAATAATAAAATAACTCACTCTTACTATTAGGTACTGAAAGGTATAGAAACACTTGTAATAAAAGGGTGTCCTTACATGGGAGGTACGGAAGAAGAAAAGGACGTCGAGGACGACCCCCAATTGAGAGTCGAAGTGTTGACAGCACTGCCTCGATTGAAGAGGTTAAACAAAGACCTTTTCACTCCGGAGGAGAGGTATACATTGGTTTTCTTTAATCCAGTCTAGCCTTTCCAGGTTGCATTTTCGGGTTAACAAACTAACCGAATTCAGAATGGTTTTCATATTATGATCTACATGATAATAGTTCTTGCCGAAGTATACGGTTCTGTTCAGCAGGTAGTTAGAGGCTGACTTTCCATGATTCACCGCAGGGCCATAGTGATCCCATAGATTTACCATCTTTCTTATTTTTGCGCCGCACATAAGGCTCTATTGGACACAGCTAAATACGACTAATATTTCAGAGAGGAATCCAAAGAACTAATGGCGCAGTGGCTTGAAGAAGGCGAAAATGATGAAGAAGAAATAGAGGATGAACAAATCGCTGAGGAACAATCTAATGTTGAAGAAGCTTAACAGGTTAAAAAATAATATTTTTTTATTATAACGCGATATTCAAGTATAGTACAAATACTTCGAGATTTCACCTCTTTATTAGCGTCTTTTGGCTTTCTATAAAGCTAAAATCTATCAACAACGCCGTCGTCAAACATCACATTCGTCGAAACATACATCGCGGTATAGAACCTATACTTGCACAGTATACTGTGCACGTTAAAAATATAATATTTATGTATACATAACGTGGACAGCTTTCGACAAAAAAAAGTTGGATTGTAGTCAAAATGTTGTTTACCAGACATTGTTTATACTTTACAGCATAAATAATTACGGCAATTGAGACAAATTAGACATTAGAAACGTCTTTAAATCCAATAGATACATTTTAACTCGACAAAATGCACCACCAAATTACAATTCTAAACCACGATTTCGTCCAATAAAAGTGTCAAATAAGCGACTGGACTATCAGATTTATGAAATGAATATGTTTTGCATTGAGGTTATAAGTAATATTGTGTTAGACCAGAGGCCATACCACAACATCTTAGTCAGATTATTTTTAGGTTGTGAGATAAGGATATTTAATTTATAGAGCGACATCCCTCTCTCTCAATCGAAAAACGATCGCAATAACAGGTTGTGGTACGGCCTCAGGACGATAAATAAAATGTGTGCGCTTGAAGGTACCTTACGTCTTACCGTCTCATTGATGAAACAATCTTTGAGTAATATAAGGGCACGGCAATGGTACTTTACTGGAATTGTTTCTTCTTTTATCTAAAGTGCACTAAATATTGAACGTATGTATTTATAGCATGTTTACTTTTTGTTTGTTTGTAGTGATTTGTGTCATTTAGGTACAACAAAATAAAGGAACAACAACTCTCATAGCGGTTTCGTCACAAAATATATTACCTCAATGGCGTGGTGGAAATTTATATGAAAAACATCGGTGATTTTAATTGTCATTGCCGAGGCGGCGACAGTTTTCACGTCTAGACTGATCTGATATATTTATACCGCAACAATTGATCCGGCTGTCTTATCGAATCTTGAGTTTACGTGTTTTCGTTTTAGCTATTATTCTAGTTTATGTTTATCAATAAATTTAATGTTATTTCATTTTTGTTTTAATTCTCTAGATTTAAGCTGAATATTATTTGAATGAGAAACCGAACGGTTTTGTCTCCACATACCCAATTATCGCTTTAATTATTAATTACCACTACAGCAATAAATTAAGTACTTAACGTACTTGTACGTAGTACAAGTAAAGCAATAAATTTTTAGCAATTATAATCTACAACCACAAATTATTGTGCAATAGGGAAATTTTAATAAATTAAGTACCTAATTTTAAGCAGAGGTAGGTAGAGGTAAAGCCAAAGAGTATTAAGTATTATAATATTTCAGTTATTTGAGAGCACTTGGGAAATCGTTCCTTTTAAAACGTCTTGTTTACTCTTGAAACTGACGGTAGAGTAAACGTAAAAACTAGAATTCGTTTGTTTTAATAATATACAAGTCAGAGTGCTATACAACTGTGTCCAAGGCAACATGTAGCAACTCAAATTACAGGCTTCTTGTAAACTTCAGATTACATAAACATGTGAAAAAAGTACACACACTGTTTCCCGTTATCCGTAATAGTATCAACATTCTTTACTATGTAGTACATACGATAGGCAATTTATAGGGAATCTGCATATTTTTCTTTATTTAATTATTTACATCTTTACGACGTAGGAAAAAATAAATAGTCTTGGAAATGTCAAAATTATTTTTTATACTTAAATTAATATTTAAAACACGAATAAAGTGCCATTCAAACGCCGCCATTTTTTGCGGGCTTTGGATGACGTCACATGACGCGTCCCGTATTTGTTTACCGTTCTTTACTGTAGGCCCGTTTCAGTGCAATGTTGTGTCATGGGACGTCACACTTCGTCGCGACCAATGGTGATGCGTTTCGTAAGTTTCAATGTCCCTCGCTTAATTTGCACTTTTACCGGTTTCCAGTCTTAACAGATGCGGCTAACTATCATAGCATTTTACTCGAAGCGACTCGTACCATCGGACCGGTACCCAAATTCCTATGCAATACCGATATCCTGAGGATAGACTGGTTGTCAAGTTTTTTGGATTTCTAACTACCACTAACGATTATCATAGGTGTTCGTATGACAACCGGGACGGCTTAACGTGCTCTACGCACGGAGTGGTCTTTGTGTTAAGTATATCACCCATCCAAAGATTGCAAAGACAGCAGCTAACGCAGCTTAACCTTGCAGTTCGATAGATCACCGTAGCTATTAATTAGCTACGAGCTCTTCCCAAAAGGGGAAAAGGAACGAAAATGAGGGAAGAATAGGATAATAAGATATTTGCGTTTGCCTTATTAATCTAATGTTATCAAAGGTAATAGTAAAACCTAATAACAATTATTGGCTTTGTCTAATTAGTTTATTGTCAGTAGCCCCCCAATTTATTTTTGTGCCCGGTATTATCCAATATTACATAGGACTTAAACATACAGATGAATTGTCTGTGTATCTGTATGCCTTTTAAATAATGTTTCATGTTAAGATCAACCTTAAATTTAAATACAAACTAACAGTATGGGCTTGCCAGTTTACAAAATGTGGCAGCGAATGCCTAATAGATTAAGAACAGACAAGCTAAAAGATTGCCTATACCCAATAGTCGATAATGGAATATAGAAAAATAGACAGATATATCAAATACCTCTGTATTAGCGAATTTGGTGACAAGTATGAAGCAGTGTTGGTTTAGGTGGGTGTTCAGAGTGGTGGGCGTGTCGGGCAACTCGGCGAGTCTCGGTGGGCACTGGTAGCGCAGGCGCTCGAGTCGGGTGCTCTGCGCTCGCTTGATCAAGCTCTCCTCGGCTAGGTACCGCATCCGCATCCGGAAGTCGTTAACCTCAGAGCTCCGAATGTTGTCGAATTCATTGAGGCCTGCCGAAGATAAAGTTGTTATACGACATTTGGATACATCAAGAATAGTGCAACATACATAGAGCAAACCCAGATCACATATTTTTTTAAAAAAAGCTTGCCCCTCGCTTTGATTTAGTCCAGTGTTTTTTACTTACATCCAACTACCTACTATAAGTCATACCAATATTTATTCCGTGCGGGTGTATATATATTTAATAACATCAAAATTCCTATAAGTAACTAGACCAATCAAACTCGATAATACACCAAGGATGACACAATACCTTAGGAAACCAAATAACGCATGGCTCTAAAGTTCACCAGATATTGCATTGCGAATTGCAAAAGCCAAACAGGCATTTAACACGAAAAATACATTTATTTACAGCCAAATAATAATAAACCAGTATTAGAAAACGATTGATAAAGATTTAAATTTGAAATGTGGTGCTGGAGGATGGAGAAGACCAGTGGCCGGAAATGAAAATAATTAAGGAAGTATTAGTAATTTTGTAGACGAGAAAGGACAGTTGTTAAGAACCATAGAGAATAGGAGAGGAAAGATGTTTGACCACTTGATACGACTCGACGACTTCTTTAGAACTATACTAGAATGTAAAATTTAAGGAATACAAGGAAGGGGAAGATCTAGACGAAGTTTTGTGGAACAAGTGAAGGAAAGGGTGGGGATCAAGTAAAATGGAAAGCAGAGGATAAAGAAGAGTGGCGATTGCTCCACCGACATGAACTGAGCTCTTAAATTGAAGAAGAAGCGGGTATTGAATCCATAATAAGACACTACGCCAAACAAGTCGTCAAATTTCAATTGACGTCAAAAATTTAAATTGACACTAAAATGATATTGTATTCTTGACATTCATCATTGTAATTTATTGTTGTTAATATTTTATAGACTGAAATTATGTATTATTATTTTATAAAAAATGTATTTTATAATTCAATGTGCATGTGTAATATAAGTATTTAGTTATAATTCAAATGTAACTAATCTTGCAAGTGTCTTGGATGTGACATCTGTTAGCTTGTAAGATTAAATGAATAAATAAATTAAATTAATTAAATCTTGCAGGTATCTCTAAGAACGTTGAGAGGTAGCAGCAGATATATGTATAGTACCCATAGTACTATTGATTATTCTATTCTTAAGATGTTTAAATCAACAAAACAAACATCAACAAACAGTGTAATACAGATCATACCAATAAAAATATTGTTTGACATTGGAGGTTCGCTAACCCATTGGGCGATAACTTTAGTTTTCTAATTATAACCGTACTAAACAGTAAACAAATTGTGATGTAACTGCGTACGTTATCAATTTTAATGAAACAATTGTTTAAATCAGTAGTCTAAGTTCACGCAAAACGTTACGACGGAAATAAGGCGGCAATTTGACAGATTGGGGTAGCTTGATGTACTGGCCTCTATACCTACATGTGGGCCAGTAGTACATCAAGCTACCCCAATCTGTCAAATTTCTTTAATTGATTTTCAATTTTAACACAAAACTATAGGGTTCATATTCAATTGGGAAATTTTTACAGTTTTGGATAGCTTGACACAAGTAAACGGTCAATAACCACTGAGTCTATCATTCATTCATAAAAAAGTTACAGAATTGAATAAGCTTACGTAAAATTTTATGATATACAATCCTAGCTTCGTTCACATACAGCCTGTCACGGACGTGGCGAATGAGAAATTCTATGACCGTGAAGTAGTAGGAGTCTCTATCCTGCCACCTCCCCCAGTTGGTGGATAATCCATGAGGAGTTTCCATATGAAAAAAAAACTTCGTCCACATTCGTACAAAAATTTAAATCGTTAGATTTGCCCTCACCATACTTATACCGGTAGAAAACGTGTCCATATAGAGATGAGTGCATTGCACACATTCCATGTAGAGACAGAACGACAGTGTGCAATATTCAGTATGAGTGGACGAGACAATAACAGATTCGATACTTCCCAGTTTACTTACGGAAACGTGACCATTATTTAAAGCGGTATCGAACGATTTAAATCTTTGCATTCGTACATCTTTTCATAAATAGGCGACAGCTGCGAGTACTACGCACCTGGTACCTTACCTTTTTGAAGAACCTCAACGATAAGGTCCGTGTTGTTCGACTTTCTAGTACTTAATATTTTTTTAATTTTTAAATTTATCCTAATCAAATGACGTACAAAACCTATGTAGTATTGGTACTTTCAATAATTGTCCCGTTTTGAACCTTAATATATATGAGCATCAACCGACATTACTTCACGTAATAACGTTTGATGATTGGTTTTAAATGTAGAAAAAGACGCCGTTCATTTATTACCTACACTAAGACGATTTAGGGGGTCTACCATGTCTTTTTTTCCTTACAAGGAGGGGGGAGGGAGTCTTGATAGTACTTGGGTAAGATAACAAAAATGCGCAAAGTTAAGATTATAATTTGAAAAAGCGCGCACAACAGCGCGAGTGCGCAGGCGCACGCTCGGATACGTATAAACAATTTCCATGACCAAGCCAAACGTGTGTATTCATTATTTTCATTTAGACTCTTACGTAATAAAATATGTTAAACAGAGCCCGTACCACCACTTATTATTGCGATCGTTTTCCGATTGAGAGAGAGGGATGTCGCTCTATAAATTAAATAGCGCCATCCCTTTCTCACAGCCTAAAAATAATCGCATTAACACGTTGCGGTATGGCCCCAGGGGTCGGCAGATTCTTATTTTTTTTTACATAGGGGGATGGGGTCAAAAACAGCAAAATGTTAATGGATAGCCCCAAATATGTACCTATAGAACCACATTCATTCGAAGTAGGTACTTTAAGTTTTTATTCTCTTTCCTCATACAATGTCAGGTTTTAAATCTGTCTATATTTAGACATTGTTGTTTATTTGTGTACTTTTTCCTACCAATTGAGGAAGAAACACATTTGGGTAATACCAAGATTTTACCATACAGTTAACAAACAGGTGCTGATAAATACGGAATTTGGCGAAATAAACCACAATTCGCTACAGTGCAGTAGAAAGGAGGCTTTTTTTTAAGTATATTGAAGTACAGACGCCAGCAGGTCAAGCTATCCAAATCTGTCAAATTTTCTCAATTGAACATGAACCTTATGACTTTGTATTAAAGCTGAAAATCTACCAAAGAAATTTGACAGAATGGGGAAGCTTGATGTGCTGACCCCTGTACATGCAATACTGCCTCATTTGTCTAGTGGTAAGTGCAACTACTCTGCTTGAGGTCCTGGGTTAGATTCGAGCAGTATTATTGGGTCTATTCCATAATATTTTTTTATTTCTTACTAATTTTTAATACCTATGTGAAGTTGTATTCTGCAACCTGTTTACTCATGTATAGAAATTTGACAGATTGGGGTAGCACATCAAGCTACCCCAATCTGTCAAATTTCTTTGATAGATTTTCAACTTAAATACAAAATAATAAGGTTCATATTCAATTGGGAAAATTGGACAGTTTGATAGCTTGACCTGCTGGCGTCTGTATCTATTACTTGGGAGCCTTAAAAGGAGTCTATGTAAAGAATTAGGTACACATAGCAACACATCAATCTATTCAGTAGCATTGCAAAATTCATCACTATTGCGACGGAATACGGTCCAAAGGCTCGTCGTGTGTACAGAGGTCAGCACATCAAGCTACCACAATCTGTAAAATTTATTTGATTGAGTTTCAACTTTAATACAAAGTTATAAGGTTATTATTAAATTGGGAAAATTTGTCAGTTTTGGATAGCTTGACCTGGCGTCTGTAGCTTGCTTTATAATCAACTTACGTTTTCCAATCAAATGACTAATGTGTGTGTTCAGTAACTGTTCTCCGGGTCTCTCAATAGATCTCTTTACAATCATAAGCACCCCACATATTGGCTTTATGTCCCGGATGCGCTTGTTCTCATCATCAACCTCCTCTGGGACCGCAAGTGAGTTGACAAATTGAAATACATAGCTGGACATCTCATGCAACATCCCAAATAGGGGAAAGTTGACAGCCCGGTCCCATATGTCCTGTAAAAGAAAGAATGTTGGTTAAGAATGTAAAAATTGTTTTTAAATACAACTAGCTGTTGCAAACAGCTTCACTTGCATCCCAAAAAGAACATTAATATTTACTTTTTGAGAGAAAAGGTACCCTACATCCAAATATTGATAATTACATGAGCATTGTCATTAAAACATAACATACCACCTGTAAACCCCGAGGGGTTAGGCCACCCAGGTTAGGCCTACTCCGAAGGGTTCCGCCATATGTATGTATGTGTAGGTCTCATGTAATTGGGGACGAGCCTATTGCCATTAACCAGGCACAAATCCAAATCTGAGCTGCTACTGAGACTTTCATAGAAAAACCCCATTATGATGATGATGATTTGGTCTAACCAGTTTCGGTCATGGCGACAACTTTATGCACTCTGTTGTCGCTGGTAAAAACCCAATAACACTTTGCTCGACCTGGGAATCGAACCCAAGACTTCTATTTTAACAGTCACGCTTAGGACAACTACACTAATGAAGCATCACTGTCATTTATAAAAATATTATTAAATCTGTGGCCTGGTGCTAAAACGGCCAAAGTCTAAAAATTCTATTTCCCGTAAACAACATTATAGCAATGGACTGCTAGAAGGTTGCAGGCAGTCCAGAAATTTTGCTTTATTTTAAACTGTGCAGTTAGGGCTAACATTTTAATACAAAATGGGCTTAAGTTAACTTTGATCGTTCTCGTTTTCACTCCATTAAACAAAAAGTGATTCTTACAAAAATGGATTTTGGCCCTTTTTGCACCAGGCCACAGAAATAATCTGAATAATCACAAAACTTCAACAATATTTTGATTGCTTTTTTGTTAAATAACATGTTTTGAATAAAAATCACCTGATATTGTAGCAACTATAATAAGTCATAGTTAAATGATGATACAAGCTTATTATCAGTACTCAGTTACCTCATGTTATTGAATAGATATAAATAGATGCGAACTTCATCCTTCTGTCCAAATTAAGAAAAATATTGCAACATGTAGGATTTAAAGTGAAACACTAAATTGATTGTGATCAAAATAGAAACCTATTCAATATAAAACATAACATCTTTGAGACAAACAATTTTCGGGTTTTGTTATGGAAATAATTGATTCTATTGAATAATTACATGAAATCAGCATGTAATTATTCAATCAATTATTATACCTACATTTAAATCAATTGTCTGGCTTCTGAGATTGTGGGTTCAATCCATACAGAACAAATATTTGTATGACCTACAGGTAGTTGTTGTAAGTCTGGGGGAGTATGTGATATGTGGGGAAATTTGTGTCTGTAAACACACTCGCAATATAAGAAAAAAATTCTAGTGTTTTATATAAAACAAAAAAAAATACCAAGAAGAGATATTGGCCAATAGAGAATTTGGAGATTATCTAGGAAAAATATTATTATTTATTGAACCAACCAGCAAATGTGAATTGGTTGATGATAACACAAAAACATTCCATTGTGCCTGTAATCCCCGAAGGGTTGGGCAGGGATATTTAGATAAGTTTAATAAAGTTCACACAGTTCATCAAGTATGTTTAGGTCCCATAGACTAGGGGCAAGCTTATTGCCATTAACCAGGGACAAATCCAATGTTTGAATTACTGAGAATTTAATAGAAAAACCCAATAACACTTCTCAACCTTGGAAGTGAACCCAAGAACTCTAGAGTAGCAGTTGCACCACTAGACTTATCAGGTGGTTGTTTGTTGATTTCAATTAATATGAATTGAGAAGTTCAATTTTCATAAAAATATAAAAGTACTAAATATGGTACCAAGTTATTAATACTTCAGATAAAAATTGTTTATGCTGTTCACTGTTCACACTGCATTGTTTCTTTTATACTTACAAAATATGTGAACATTGAAAAAGGAGATAAAACAAGTGCACAGTTTTTTTGTATTAAGCCAACTTGTAAAGCTGAATGTACCAATGTTTTAGTTTCTCTTTGGTAAAATAAATTATTTGTATTTGTATTGGAACCACTTAGGTATTGTTACTGCTAACTTTATGGATTTTATAATTGTAGCAGGACAATAACATGGTACTAGTACTAGATTCAGGTCCTGAATAAACATAAAAGAATATGTATTTATTTTTATATAGTTAAAATACATTTTGTCAATAAACAAAATCTATGACACAAATCTACAGCGAAAAATTCTAGAACGCCTATCAAACCACCTACATGATAAAAATTAGTGCATGGTATTGTAAACTACTTTCTAAACTAAATGTACCTAACAAATGTGCCTGTAAACATGTTACTCAATACTTTGACCCACTTTCCAAAAAATGCAGTCAAAATATCGTCGGCAAGAGGCGTGAGTCATGCGAGGGTGTTCCTTCCTGTCACTAACCTCTTTGACATCCTGAAGAGTAGCATCCCAACTTATCCTCAGAGGAATGTAAACAGAGTTCGGCAGCAGACACGTGAGCTCCACTACGTCCGATGGCGAGGACGTCCAGTAGTCCCACGTAAACGGACAACTCGGCGCAGGAACCATTGTTTTGATATTTTTCCAGGTAGGTACTCGAATTACCCCCGCGACATTTTACAAAATTTCAGATTTACGTTTACAGCGACCGGGTCGCTGTTTCAAACTGAAAATAATGCACACAACACATTAGTCACTGTTGTTTAAACCGCAACGATGTTGAATCATAGCATTTCCTGGTATTTTACGATGGGCATATCGCCATTCGAAACGAAACTGTCAACGATTCTGTTACACAAACAACATCACAACTATCTAGGAAGGCGTGTTTATTTAATTACCTCTCCCACAAAACGTATACATAATTCATATAATGTTGGATGTACCAACTAAAATTAATAAAATATGTTTTTGTGAAATAGTAAATAAAGATTACGTGCAACAAACTATGAGCGAAGTAAATTGTTTATGGTATGGTTTTTTTTTTTACAACAAAGATACATGTCGCATCGGGATACTGGCGTGTCGGGTGGTACCGCATGGACCCTGGCCCGATATATATTATACTTTCCTCTTTGATCCTGACAGTCTTCCCCTTTTTATATCCCGGGAACCAGTTTATTAGAAAATTTGATTGTCTAAAATATGTATTGGAAAATAATGCTCTTGATAAAAATGTAACGTCTTATTTTTATTATTTGTTTACTTAAGGTAACACACTGGACGTAAGCTTGCCCTGTTAATTTGTCAAGGTTCCTTCGCAACTTCGAACTAACATTCGACTTGTAGTCATAAGTCTTTGCATTGAAAGACTCAATTGCCATCAAGGAAAAAAAAAAAGTCTACATTCGACAATGTAAGAATATAACCGCATTTGTCTAATAGTCGTAAACGCCACTGCCGGCGCCGACGGTGCGTACCATCAGTGGCGTACCGTGTATTTTGCTACCCAGGGCCAACCCTAAAAATGTCTAAAGTTTTAAAGTTATTTAGCGAAAGAAAAATTCGACCGCGGGCAGGATTCGAACCTGCGTCTTCTATGAACGAAGACGCTATGACCGGTCATAGCATTTGGTGTACCTAACCAGAAGAAATAACTTTGAAATCTTAGCATGGGAAATGCCAAAAAAAAAATACAAAAAGATAATGTATAAAGTACTTAGAAGCTAACCAAAAGCAGGTTAGTAGTGCAGGACACAGACACATACTAAACACAGGTGACCGATGAGTATGACCTGACACCTGACGCTGCGACTCACCATGGGTGCATAGTCCCTTTGCCCTCCGAAGCTACGCCCGCCGTCGTATTGTTTTCTAAATTTTGTTAAAAATATTTGTTTTATTTGAGCTCGCGGCCCCGTCGGACCATAGGCCCGTGGCATTTTACCAGCCGTGACACCCTATAGTTACGCCACTGCAACCAGTCTATGCTCAGGATATCGGCATTGCCCCGAAATCGGGTTGCAGAAGTCTGGTAGCAGTTGCTTCGTGTAAAATTCTGATATTCAGCCGGATCTGCTTAAACAGGAAGCTGACTTCAATGTAGTTGGGAAAAGGGTCGGAGGATGATGATATAATTAATCAATAAAAGTTTTACCTACCTACCGAAAATGATTTATGAAATCGTTACCTTTGCTGTAAACTTATTAACATGGTTTTTAAAAATGGAACGTAGTGTCGACTCTGAACTGATTGATGACATATTAATCGCAAAGTAATATGAAACGATTACCATAGTAAATATGGTTTGTTAGTAGGTAAATAAACAATTATAATTTAAAGTATATTTATAATACTATATGACTAATTAATTAAAATACTATTGAACTGTAATATCAAATATTCCCTCGCTCGAGACCTGAAACGCGCACACGTAATGTTCGTTCATTGTAGAATGACGTGCTATTTTAATTTGTATAGCATGCGTCTCGCTTTCTCTCTGTCCTCGCCCTATAGGCTATAGCTTTACGGAGACGGAGAGTGAGTAACCCGACTTTACGACTGCCGCGACCGTAGACAGAGGAAACTATAGACTGCTGGATACATCTATCTCTCTTCAGCAAAAAAAAGGATAAATATACACCAGATGCCCGAGAAGAAAAGAGATAACGATATGATATTTTTTGTCCCTCATCGCGAGGCCATTTTTTTCAAGGTCAGCACTTCATTTGCTAAACAAACTTTGACGTTTTGATGGAGCATTCGTGACAGATTGTGATAAAAATTGAATTTTTTATTGATTACTTCATTAATTTTGTATTATTATGTGTTCGCTGTTGAGCAGGATCTTTATCTAATACTGCAAAATGTTACGGTGCAGTGTTCTTGGTTGCAAAAGTGATAGTGAGAAGAAAAATCCCGGTTTATCTTTTCATTCGTAAGTATCACATTTTTTTGTTTATTTGCTAAATTTTTTCAATTTAACACTTGTTGTAATGCTTTATTATCTAGTTTAGATCAGATACTGCTATTTCGAAGGGAAATAAGGGGCTATTTTATCCATAATGATAAAAACATAACCTAAAAGTTCAGTGTTGCCACTTTGTGCTGGGAAATTGCCCCAGTTTTTAATGGAAAATAGTAAGGAAATGATAGAATTTAATAATTTCGTTCCATATTTTTTTATGAATAATTAAGTATTTGTCGTTTAACCTTAACGCCTTCTGTTTTTTCAGATATCCCGAAAAACCAGAATCATGAAAATTATGGATTAAAGTAACAAGAAGAAACATCTGGCTGCCTAAGAAAAGCTCTAAAATATGCAGCATACACTTTCATAATAGTTCTTTAGTGAAGATAGGAAATATGAAGATAGGAAAGGAAGAAAATAGGAACTAAAACATGTTTTGAACCAAAGGAAAGAATAAGAAATGTTCATAATAAATTGGTACTATTTCAAAGACAATAAAAAAAATATAATTTGGCTTTTATTTCTAGTTTAAATAACTTAGGGCTATAAACTGTAGGTAGATAGAGAACATAACTCTCGTATGGCACTGTCTGGTAAAAACTAAGATTTGGGGTAAATAATGGTAACTCTAAAGTTACAAGTACCTTTATTTTTTGTCCCGCTCGGCGACACGCTATAACTATATAACTTTTCTCTGTCTACGGCCGCGACATAAAATTTGTAGTACATTAAAATTTACAATATTGAGCCGCTCTTATATTTTGACGTCATGTACGGGACAAATGTACTGCCTCTTGTAAGTCCTACCCAACACTCACTAGCATAGACCACTATTATATACTATTATAAGCAGTGTTGTTATGGATATCTATATCCGTAACCGAAACTATCGGATATCCGAAATAAAAAAAATATCCGTAACTGTAACCGAATCCGAAATAATAGTTTCGGATAGGGCAGAGTCTAACTAAATACTACACTCGTAGTCTCGTACGAATTGACTGTGCACTCCGCTGGAATGCGACACCTCTCCCGCTACCTAATGACTGCACAGCTGCTAATTCGTACGGGTTATACTTTATAATAAATATATATGACACGTCGTGACAAGTTTTTGTTTTTGCCCGGCCGGCAGATCACCGCGCGCCCGTTTATTATACATTATATTTTTCATTTTACAGTTCCTTAAATAATTAATATCCGTAACCGAAACTATCGGATAATCGGAAATAATTTAATATCCATAACCGAAACCGATAGTATATTTTACCAATATCCCTATCCATATCCGGATCCGAAATTATATATCCATAACATCCCTGAAGAATGAAGATATAATGTTTGTTATTTGATGCGTTCCGAATTAACGTTTTTTGGACATCAGAATGCTGTGGGAAACTGGAGTCTATCCATCTACTTGTAAATGAGAATGCTTAATTATTATAAGAAAAATTCAGATACAATATGATAAAAACTCAGTACCTACAGATATTTTATAATCGTAACATAGAATATCACATATTGCACAAACAGATTGTATGAACTCATATTAACCTATGATTTTCAGTTTGACATATATCTCGTGACAAATCTGACCCCTGACAATTGATTGAAGCATTGGGCAATATTATTTAGCAATGAAAACTTTTTTTTAAATTTATTGCGCTAAATTTATAATGTTTGAGCATTCAGTTAAGGTACCAAGACATTACAAAATTGCAGCGAATATCTTTAAGAAAGTTTCTACTGAAGGCGGCAGCGTTAAAACCTTACTATACGACGATAAACTTCGGCATTTTGTAAGTATCTCCTCAAAAAATGTTATAATAGTGAAATATTGTAGCCTGGTAGTATTATTAGTTTTGTGATATTTACAGAGGACGAATGTGCTTTTCGCACTGATAACAGAAACGATCAAACATGCGGGTGACATAGACAAAATATTTGAGAACTCTAAAATATTAGAAAACGAGTCACGTTTAGATCCATGGCTTGCCAAAATTCTCACAGCAGAACTCCTGTTCGGCAAAAAGGCTCTACCTGGCAAAAGCAAGCCAGAACAAACAGTTCTATCATACAAAGACCAGTTTGAGAAATATGCATCTGAACATCAAGATGACTTGAAGACAGAAGGTAATTCTTTTTATTCTTTTTTCAGATCTAAACCCACCATAAACTTATCACAATGGCAGAGGCAGATGGTGCTCCATTATTATCCAATCAAGCAAAACAAGCTGTTTTAGTATTGGCCAACCTCTTTATTTACAGTGTTGCCATGTTTACGCTACCATTTATTGCATTTTTTGGTGTCAGGCATATTCTGACTGAATACTATCCAGTACAAACTTTCCTGGTGAATGTGTGGTCTGTTATTGCTGCAGTAGTGGTAGTAAACACAATAATTTGTGTCTATGCCTATAAAGCATACCATGAAAAAGAATACGATGAGGATGGCAATGAGATAGACCAGCATGCATATAGTACAACCTCAGCTGCTGAAACGTCATCTGAGAAGAGCAATTTAAACTTGAAGCATGATTGATACATTTGTGAACATTCCAATTTTAAAACAGTATTACAACAATTTGCTTTATTACCTTTACAAAACTTAAAATTTGCGTCAAAATTTTCGATAAACTGGAGGTGTACAAATGAATATTTATAAGTGAACCAAAGTATGTTGTTTGTAATATAATCAAATTTCATAGCTAGATAATAAATATGGTAAAAGGACACTGTATTTTTTTTTATTAGGCTTCTGTCACAATCAGTTTGTCATAGCCACAACAGTCTGATAATAATACTATGACTATGATAATAGGCCAGCCTTTGTGAAGAGAGAAAATATATTTATAACTAGCTGAACCCGCAAACGTTGTTTTGCCATAAAAAAAAATATTTAGGGGTATGAAAAATAGATGTTGGCCTATTCTCAGACCTCCCCGATAAGCACAAAAAATTTCATCAAAATCGGTCAAGCCGTTTCGGAGGAGTATGGCAACGAAAACTGTGACACGAGAATTTTATATATTAGATATTCTTTTTCTGACATTTACATGAATATTATACAATTATTACATGGGTAGACTCTACCTGTGGCCATGGACGCTGTAAAGGGTCCAAAACATTGGGATTAATAATATCAATATACGCAATAAAATCTGTAAATAGTAGTTCTATTTCAAAATATAATATTCCTATTAATTTCTGCTGCAAAATTTTAGCCCTCTCCATATGTATGGTACAAATTCTTATTTCAGACAATTCAGCATCATCAATATAGAATAAATTTTCATCTTTTCCTTATCTAAATCACCAAATTATAAGCAATGTCTGGTTATGGGTGGCCCTAAGTTGCAGGTTTTTATTTGTGTAAATACAAAAGTTCACCAAAATTTATATATGGGACAAAGAAATATGCAGATCTTTAAAAAATATATAATATGCATTATATTATGTATTTTTTAAAGACATATGCATTATATTTATTATATATTTTTTAAAGATCTGCATTTTAGAAAATTAAATAGACAAATAATGAAATAAATTAAATAAGAAAATTTAATCTCAGCAGGATCTCAGTAGCTTAGAAAGTTAAAGAGGCCAGTGTATTTATTTAACTGGAAGGATTCTGGTATGAATCCTATAATTAAAATTTTCTTTCTCTAAAATGTATATCTCCTTAACTTTAATCTCATGTAACTAATCTATTATCTAATAATACATGTAATTCTTCTCTTATTCCAATTATCTAGTTGCACCAAGACCAAGATATGTCCGAATCAATACAAATCTATTGACAACATCAGATGCAATTGGAGCATTTCAAGATGAGGGATACCGGTTTATTCGGTGCACCTCAGGGTCCTACTCTGACTACCTGGAACAAATACAAAACCTTACAGAATATGACTTCACTCAAGACTATCATGTGAAGACTATCTTTGTGTTCTCATCGGGTACTAAGCTGCATGAACATGAATTATATTTGGAAAATAAAATTATTCTACAAGATAAGGTGGGTAGTTTTGTCTAATAATGTTGACTGTACATAGACACCGACTACTTTTAGCTGACCCCTCATTGTATAGAAAGTGTATACAATGACAGGTCAGCTTATACTGAATGTGTATAGCTTAATATTCAGCTGTGTGTACCAGAATTCAAATCAAATTTATTGGGGATACATAACCAAGGAATTAAATACTGTTTTCAAGAGATTGGTATCTAATTTCCATGTAATCTTTTTCTCAGAAACTTTTCACTTATTTCACAAGAACTAGAATTAATTTTATTTTAGTAGGTAATTAGAGAACAAAGGTAACACTAATTGGTTTTATATTGTTCATTGATATTCTATGTAAGGTTTTTTTTCATCTCTAATTCTTGCCTGTATTTCTATGTACAGGCTACGGCGATGGCAGTACATCTGCTAGCTCCGCCGCCGGGCAGCGTGGCCCTGGATATGTGCGCAGCGCCCGGCATGAAGACCACGCAACTGGCAGCATACATCAGAAACAATGTATGTGTGTAATTTCTCGGAAACAATTTTGACACCAGAACTAATATTTGAGTACCTAAGAAATCAGACAAAAGAAATCAGAATCAACATATCCGACAAAAGTTGTGTTACTAACAAAGATTTAAATTTTTAGATATCTCACCCTAATTCCTTACAAAAGTACTATAGTTACATAGGTATATGTGTAACACGTCGGTATGTATGTATTATGCACCTACAGTCTCATTTTCTTTTTACGATTTCAGGGCCGAATATTTGCAGTTGAAAGAAACGAAAAGAGATACCAAACGCTTTGTGACTTCGTATCAAAAACCGGTTCACAATGCGTGGAAACTCTCCATAAAGACGCTTTGGAAATAAAACGAGGAGACATGGATGACGTCGAGTATATTCTTCTCGATCCAAGCTGTTCAGGCTCAGGTAAATAACAATCTTATGATGTTTGTGTTAAGACTAAATTTACAGTTTGACAATCTTATTTACGACTATATACATGAAGTACTTAACAGTGTGATCTATATAATCACCAATGATTTCCTGTTTTAGGTATGGATTTCTGCGTGCACAACTATATAGAAAGCTCAAGACTCGCAAAACTAACATCTCTTCAAGAGAAATTCCTCAAACACGCCATGAACGCGTTCCCCAAAGCCAAACGAATTGTCTATAGTACATGCTCTTTATTCCCTGAAGAGAACGAAAGGGTTATAACTAACGTGGTCAAGACCTCACGAGCTAAATGGAGGGTCCAAGATGTAAAAGAACTGCTAAAAGGACAATGGAACAATTTTGGCTCTGGAATGTATGGTAGTATCGGGACTCGGTGTATGTACGCCAAACCAGACTTGGATTTTACCACAGGATTCTTTTTGGCCGTTCTTGATAGAGATCAAAAAGAATTAGAGAAGAATTTGCATAATGAAAAAACACAAAATGAAGGCAAGTCCAAGAATAAAAGTAAAGAAGATGAAGATAAAGAAAGCGATGTTACATCTGATAAGAAATCTAAATCTAAAAATGTGACTGAAGAAAATGAAGTCGCTAAAGACGATAGTGAAAATAACGATGAGAACATAGAAATTGCTGAAAGACCTAAGTCGAAGAAGAAAAAACATAAAAACGATGATACAGATGCCAACGGTATTGTAATAGAAGAAGAGGAACCTCTCAAAAAGAAAAAAAAGAAACATAATCATGAAGAAAATCATCCCCTAGTAAACAACCTCACTGAACACTTGAACGATTTAGTCGTTGAAGCCGAGATACCCAAAAAGAAAAAGTCTAAGCGTAAAGAAAATAAGGATAATGAAACTAATATGGACACTCTTCAAGATGCTTCTAACATTATAGAAGATAACACAGAAATATCTAAAAAAAAGAAAAAACGAAAAAAGGATTTAGATGTTGAAATTGAGGAACCCCAATCAGAAGAATCTGAACATAAATCTAAGAAAAAGAATACTAAAAAAATTGAAAATGTTTCAGACGCGGTCATAGATGATATAGTGGAAGATGTAGAGATTCATACTGCTCCTAAAAAGAAGAAAAAAAAGAAAAGCAAAGAAGAATGATGGTTGAATTGCACCGATTATGCCCATTTTTTATATTGTAAATAAATGCAATTGTTGGACTATTTTTCGTTGAATTATTCTTACTAATTTACCCACTATGATCGTTCTATAAATAAGCATAATAATACTCTTGATTATTTTAAAGAGTTTATGTGAGCTCTGTATATCGTAACTGGTTACACACCATTTCATAAATAGAAATAACATTAAATCCACGAAATAAGTAACAGAGATACAGCCACAGTTATACACATAAGAGATGATGAAGTGAGGCCAGTAACCTAACGTAACATGCGCGCAACGAAATAATTTTGTCGTTGCCTATCTCATAAAAGTTACGACGAAATTATATCGCGTTAGGTCATGTCATATCCCGCAGAACCTCATCATCGACTCACATTACATGTTTTTTTTATCCTGCTTGAATAATTTATACGTAGGTACTTACCTACCTACGTGGCTACAACAATATCAACGTAACATGACATCTTTAGGCTGAGGTTTGTCTGAATAACAAAGATTTAATCGTCTAGAACATATTTTGATGAAATTTGGTACAGAGATAGATTGGACCTTGGAGAAGGACTTAGGAGGGACTACAAATGTCAAAAAGCCGTTTGGGATGCAGGTGAAATCGTAGGCAACAGCCAGTTACTCGATAAATCTTCAACATTAAGTGGGGCAAACGCTAGAAACGTCATAAACGGCATTTATTTCGTCTAGCCATCGTTTCTACGAAATACATGTACTCTACAATTCTTTCGTTTCTATTAATACGGTTTTTTCTAATTTAAACCTTATTTGAAGGGAATAGATTTTGATTTTCATATTTAAATAGTCAGATGAATTACACGCTATGCCGCCACGGTGTCACGAATGTGTCGTGCGCCCTTATTTTCTTTGCATATTTGGCGGGTCGTATGAAATTACGATTGTTATAGTAGATTACACACTGATAATTTTGATGAAGTACATCGCAAAATTTGCTGTAAAACACAAAGGATATTATCAAATATTATAATACTAGCGACCCGCCACGTTTCGCACGGGTGCAACATGTATAATATTATACATAAATATAGGCTATGACACTCACAAATAATGTGGCTTTCTATTGGTAAAATAATTTTTAAAATCGATCCAGAGATTACCTACCCTTTACAGCCTCACAAACTTTACCTCTTTATAATAATTGTAATAGATATAATTTAAATAATATATGGATATATATACATATGAAAATCAATTTATATAAGTATAAATTGAAAGATAACATCAGGCTTAGTAGAATTAACCTTTCACAAACAAATTCGTGTTTAGGTACTTATTCCTTTAATTAATTTAATCTACACGTAAATCTAATCGTCAATGACGTTAAACGTGACAAGTACAAAAATGTAATTCATCAAACACGCTATTTTCTCTCCATGATGCAGACAATTTAATAGGTACCTAAGTACAGTCAACAAAAGAGTTTGGTATATAGGTAGCAAACGAAATCTGCATCTTTATACAGATTGTGATTTAAATAATTACCCGTCAAAGGGTTTGATGTGTAGCAGCTTACAATACCTGCGTTTTGACACATATTGCGTGATACATAATTACAGAATCTTTAAAAAAAACACGATGTTTAATAAGCTGCCTGTATACCTGACTCTTTTTTCGACCGTACCTAGGACGATTAAACAAATCGTCCTAGGTAAGGGAAGGGAAGTGCCGTTTTTAGTCAGTAGGTGTCCAACATACCTACCCTGGCACCATCCCAGGTGGCAGACGATCCATGAGGATTTCCCATACAACAAAAAATGAGATGAGATTTCCTTATTAAATTGTCACGACTTCTTAAGATTAAATTATTATACTACGATTAGGGTTCATAAACTTTTGGTAGGTAATAAAAATTTCAAACCATTTAGTGGGTCAAGCACCAAAAGCTATTATGAAGTAGGTAAGTACCTTATCGCCTTTCCTTAGCCTTGAGCTAATAGGAAAACTTCTTGGTAACACCTACTTTCAAACGCCACGGGCGTGCTTAGATGAATCGATTAAATACAATGATTTGAGTGTTTTACAGAAATTAGTCCAAGAGATTAAGTAACCTTTGGCGTTAGTCCTTGTGTAATAAAATAGTATAATAACTATAATATTATTCACGGGTAAGCATTCGTTTTGATAAATTCATGTAAATTATTACCTGCCTAATAATTTTATAATTGAGAAATTTTATAATGAGGAGATCCGTAGAAGAATAAAAGCTGCCGACATAGTTCAAAGACTTAGGCACGCTTATGTGGTAGTGGGCGGGGCACATAGCTCGTAGAACTGATGGCCGCTGTGGCTAAAAGATTCTCGAGTGGAGACCACGCACCGGAAAGCGCAGCGTGGGACGGCCTCCAACGAGATGGAGGGTCCTGAAGAACCTGGTAAAGGTCGCTAGGAGTCGTTGGATGCAGGCGGCTTATAACCGATCTTTGTGGAAGTCCGTAGGGGAAGCCTGTCTTCAGCAGTGGACCTCCTGTGGCTGATATGATGATGAAACTATAAATTTTCGCGTCTATTGAATGTCATTATAAATTTTAGATAAACTGTATGCCATGAACTAAACCGAATAGTAAGCAAACACATTCATCAGTGATCATTATTAATTAATACGCACATGATTTTGGAAAGTCAGAGGTGCGTACCTTGGATTCGAACTCGAGACCTTTGACTTGGCAGTCCAATAGTCATATCACTAGGCTATCACTGCTGATTATAATGATGAATATGCTCATATCAAACCCAAATCTCTGTAATTTATTTATTTATTTACTAAGTACAGCCACATTACATACATTAAAATAATCATAAAACAAACATATGAGTAGTATTTTATCTGATGCACATGACCATTACGGCGTACATAACACTCATAATTAGTTAGCTAAGTGATTTATATCTAGAGAGTATTAAAGACTATTAGTAAAGAGTATTAAAGAGATTAAAGAATATATTATCTGACAGCAATAAAGTATTAATTTGTAATTATTATTTTAAATAACAAATTCCGTTGCCTAGCAACCCGAGTTCCTTATTCTAACTGGGCGGGCACTATTCGCGGGTGGGCTTACATCTGAAAGAATTTCAACCAATCAGCGGCAGGATGACCGGCATTATGACAGTGGTGTCACTCAGTACCCGTCACCTATTAAGCCTATAAACTGATATTGACTTTAACTAAAGGGGCTTGGGGCTCAAATTAGCTTGGAGGTAGCAAAGGAAATGAGCTTCCGTTATTGGCTGTTATTGAATGTCACCCACCTCATTGCGGGTTGTACAGTTCTAATAAAAAAGTAAGTTGTAAACAATTAAGTGTTACGAATGTGTAGTAAACCATATTTCAGAGTAGGTAAGCGTCGTCGTGTCGAGGGACCGTTAAGTAAATAAAAGAAACAACTGCCTTAAAATCGGCCCAAACTTCGGCCCATTCGTTTGAGAGCTGTCACAGAGAGACACAGATACACAGGTTAAATATATAACACCCATCCTCTCTTTTTCCGTCGAGGATTAAAAAAATAGAAGTATATACAAGGATTTTATATTTTATTTTCAGTTTTAAAGAATTATGAGAACCATAAAATCATTACGCGGCAATTTACGTTTGCGTTAAATAATAAGGAACTGAAATATGGCCGTGCATCAGTGCGTGCTAGCCTCAATAAAAAGTGAGTTATCGCCTAACAATCTACCGCGATATGTTATTTAATATAATACAATGTTATTATTATAAACGCGTCCTACTGTGTTATATTTTATGTAGGTAGATATCTCTCGCTTATTGTTTAATGTATTTCTGTAATTACACTTTAAAACAGTTCTATAACATAGATCATGATTTCCGAACGTATGTCATAATCTATGGTGCCTACTGTTTATTTAATTTATAAATGTATGAATTTGGACGAAGCGAAAGTATGTAATAATCGTACTAAGTGGCGTTCTTTCGTTTCTGCCTACTCCCATGGGAAAAGTTGTGAGTGTATGTATGTATGTATTTAATTATTGTGAAAAAATTATAATATACATATTTCTTGCGGAAGCTTAAGATAAAATCAATAATTAAGACTACGTGCAAAATAAATCAAGGCATCTGCTACGCCGTAACCCAGCCGTAGCCGTAGCTACGATTCGTAGCAAGTGCGCGTAGCACTATTACAGAAAAGGAAATACCAATGATTACAGTTTTTGTGACAAAATGCTATATTGTTCGAATCGGGTCAAGTACGAAACGGGTACTTTAATAATATAATTGGAGGTAATAAACGCTTGTTTGTTCCTGAGCATTGCTGAGGTGGTGAACATAAACAAAGCATTGCTGAGGTGCCGACACGAGAATAGGTACCTACTTACCATATAGGTAATAAACTTGAATACTGGCTGCAGATTAGATTAAGAAAAAGAGATACTTACCATTTCTTGATGAACCAACTCATTGCATAGGTTTTGATTTAAAACAAATTAACTTGTGTCTGTGACAAGATGTTTGAGTGTGGACGTAGCGAAAGAAGTATGCATGAATCGTGGCAAGTGGCGTTCTTTAGTTTCTGCCTACCCTCATGGGAAAAAGGCGTGAGTGTATGTATGTATGTAAACTATAATTAAACCAATAAAAGTATTTCAGAATAATCCCTACTAATTTTAATAATGTAGAAGTAACTCTGTCTGTCTGTCACGCTGTCATGCCTAAACAGCTTAAACGATTTTAATGAAATTTGGTACAGAGATAGATTAGACCTTGGAGAAAGACGTAGGCTTTTGTTTGTTTGTTTTCTTTTGGGATGCAGATAAAACCACGGGCAACAGCTATTGAGATGTATCGTAATAAAATATCCATTATTCCATTAATACTATGATAATTAATTAATGATATTGACACGGAACAGTTGTGAGCAGTAGAATCGTACTTGTTTTTGCAGCACTAAACGGATTGACCATTCTGCACATGACAGCGATGCGCTAGAAGATTATTAGGTACGTTACTCCTAAGGTTTTTCATCATCAACCCATAAACTGTCCCACTGCTGGACCCCGGTCTCCTCTCAGAATGAGAGGGATTTGCCTATAGTCCACCATGTAGGCCTAACGCGGGTAGACAGTTTTCACACACCTAGAAAAACTCGATGTTTCCCTTCGCCGTTTAAGCGAGTATAGTTAATTATTAATATCCACATTATTTCGAAATCAGAGGGCGTACCATAGATTTAACACCTTTGACTTGGCAGTCGGAAATCACTTAGTTTATCACTGCTTTTCCAATGCTCATATCGCTAGGCTTTCACTGCTTTGCCAATACTCATATTACTATGCTATCATTGCTTTTAATATACATATACTATATGACAATAGGCAAAAGTACAAATAATAAAATACAACTTTATTTGCAAAACATACATAAGCGTTGAATCACGCGAGAACACCATATTTAACTTCCTATTGTTTATGCTAATTGAATGGGCTTGCAAATGTCAAAGAGCATATTAACTAACATTATAGTATTTACTGGAAATTAACCCTAAAGAACTATGGTTGTTACTAAATAACAAGTTGAAATCGCCGTTTTCTTCACTAACCGATATTATTATAAAAATGTATTAGAGATAAAATCCATAGAGTTAATTATATTGATTTATAACATAAATATACTATCTCCCCTGTACGCCACGAAGGGTTAGGCAGAGGTGTACTAAAGTTCATCAACAGTTTGCCGGTATGTTTAGGTCTCATTTAATTTATCTCGGATATATCGGTACCTGCCTAGTTGTCCGGTTTTTTAGGCATCTGACTACTATTAATGACTGTCATAGATATTCGTATAACAACCGAAATCGGTGACTTTACTTTTTTTTTTTTTACTCTTTATTTTATTTAGGAACTTTTGAACGCAGTTTATGCCAGTTCCATCATAACTTAATCTATGACTAATACAAAGTAATCGTTATGTCTCTAATAATATTAAAGAAATTATACTAAGTACCACTATTGTTATTATTAACTATTGTTATTGTTACCCATCCATAGACTAACCGCGGCTTGCGTAGCTTAACCTTGCAGATCGATTGATCAGCATAGTTATTACTCAGCCACGACTCCCTCCGAGCATTTACTTTTTATTTGAATACCCATTTTAGGTTACCTACTTTGAATTCATATCCATAATCTTAGTTAAACATAATTTTGAAATCACATGCATATTTACGTGTTCAGCTCAATCCTAGGAATTGTTTGGCACTTATTATTCACACTAGTATTAAAAGTAAGTCGGTAATTACCGTCCATGGGTAAATAAAACGAACTTGAGTAACCTCATTACTTTCTTTATTAACGCTATGTGTATCTCGCGACTGCGCCTGCATGACAGTCTTCACTTTCTTTATTTAGGTACCTACCTTAGTAGGTACCTAAATAAAGAAAGTGAAGACTGCCAGTTGTGCTAAAATATGAATACAAGGTAGTCCTTGTATTCATATTTTAGCACAACTTGCATGTTTGGCAGCGATGCGCAAACTTAAATCACCAATGAGATCAGTGATCTAGAAAACTTTTTCTTCGAAAGATTTAAATCACTCTTAAATCTTTAATTCTTTACTTTCGAATGACATTCAGTTGTTAGATATGTTGCAAATATCTATTGATTCTTAACTGCCACAAAAAAAAATGAATCTATTGATTCATGAACATGACACAACTCATGTTGTCTCATTTCAATTCAAAATATCCTGTATCTATTGTCTCATTCTACATATACGGATGTGTTTTGTTACTTTCCATAATTCCACGTGACTAAAATCAATCTTAACGTAGTGAGTTAAAGATGGATTTTCAAAAACAAATATTTAAAGAATGATTATGCATTTTGCAAGATTATACATGTTTGTATCAATTACTCCTGAGTTACACATCTCTTATGTATGGCACTGAAGATTTGGTGACTGAAGAGTCACCATTTGAGGACCAACAGGAGCGGGTTACCACATTAGATTTAACGTTTGAAATTGTATGTGTTTGTTGTTCCAAAATAAATAAATTTATTATTATTATTATTATTATTAAATAATATTTATATAAAAGTTTCCCTTCATAATATTCTTCTAACTCTATAAATTCTCAATCATTATATAATTTCCGGAAAAAAAGGCTTTCGTCAAAGTGGAGCACCTAATTTTCGAATTACATAATATAGTATTATAGCATGCTTATAAACATAAATAATAATTACAAGAAGTAATTGGGACGTCATAAAAACGCGAAACATTCCCCAAACTAAGAGAGGTGAAAAAATATAGTCTTAACCTACATAAACACGCCGCCCGCCGCGGCATGCTTCGTTGACCGGCGGGCGACCGGTGTGCATCACAACGGTTAGACCCTCTAAAGGAAAAAGGGACCATTAATAATTAATACCTCCATACGGAGATACTCGTTGTAACTTTTTTTTTCATACCGCTAAGGTAGCAAACAAGCATACGGCCCACCTGATGATAAGCGGTTACCGTAGCATATAGACGCTTGTAACACTAGAACGAAAGAGGAACAGTTGGGTTGACAGTATAGGGGTCAAAGCCCCCCCCCCACTGCCAACACAACGCAGAGCATGTATAAAAGTTTATTACAAAAATTGAGAGGAAAAACTATCGTATTATCGTAAAAAAAGAAGAAACAAGATTTTCAAATACCTATTTAATTATACTTACTCCACTTAACATAGTTCGTCAACTTTCATCTTTTTCTATTTTACAATATGAACAAACATATATATAGATTAACTTAGTTTGTAAATTATTTCATGAAATTTGACGTAACTGTAATATAACATGTGATATTTAACACAGCGATAAAATCATTATACCCCTTTACGTCGCGCAATCGGGTAAAAATTACGAAAAAAATACGGTTTCCCTAGACATTAAAGATTTCTCGTTTCAGCTCGAATATTATTTTGTTGAAATATTATTTGTTCGTTTTACAGGGTCGGAAACGCGAAAGTGATACCCCTGGTGTTGGAAGCGTCTATAGGTTACGATAACCGCTTACCATCAGGTATATCGAATAATTAGAGAGAGAATAATGAGTGAAACTGAACTTATTGATATCATGTTAATAGAAAGTACTTACGTAAAATACAATCATTTACTTCAGTGGTAAAGATTCCAAGCAGTGTATTCCAGACTTTGAAGCTAACCTATAATCCTCTTAGATGACAAATTATTTATTTTATTATGATAGATCCATACTAATATTGTAAATGCGAAAGTGTGTCTGTCTGTCTGTTGCCTCTTCACTCTTAAACCGCTACACCAATTTCGATGAAACTTTGTACCGAGATAGATTAGACCTTGGAGAAGGGTACCTTTGGTCTCAAAAAGCCCTTTGCGATCTGGGTGTAACCACGGGCGACAACTAGTTTGATATAAGTAAATGAGGGCAACAAACTATTCCTTACGTAAAGACCACGTTATGTTGAAGTAGATACTTGTTTTCTCATAACTCATAAAATTATGGGCTATTCCTTAATAAAAGCCCCAAACATAAGTCGTCAATTTTTAAAAACTAATATTAATTATTGATTAATTCCCCACGTGGTCTTACCGTCGCCGCGCACACGGGTGCGCTGCCCGCTAGCCGGCGTTGCCGCCCATTCGAAGAGCCGTCACTCTGTTCCGTTAACAAAACATAACCGGACGACTACATCCACAACAAAAACAACCAAACACTCAAATAAACATTATTTAAAAATTTACATCATACAGCCTTATGCAAAGTGCTTTTAATTAAAAAATAAATACGTGTGAATCATGCATAATCTGTTGTTGTAAATTCGTAATTTAAACATCGAATTCTTTTTACCCGGAAGTTACGTGAATTGAGGACTCGCTCGCGAATTCCAAATTTGAATTTAATTGAACTGGGTTTTAGTGCTTGCATGTGATTGTGTTTTGATAAAATGGCTACGGAGGAAGCGATGCCTGTTAATGCTGTGGTAAGATTATAATAATAATTATGTTATTGTTGTAATTAAAATAATTATTAATTAGATTGGTTCTTAAACAGTATTATAAAAATATTTGCTGATTATCTCTTGAATAAGTAATCATGCTGATGGTTTTGTCTATAGTTTAATTACTGTTCTTAATAAATTACATTGTGTTTGTTTGGTGAACAGTTTCATATTTGATTCTAATCATATTGCAAATCCTATGAGTAATCTATTTCTTCTCATTATCAGGTTTTATTTAACCACTGCATAAGTCTCCTCCATTTTACATATCCTATATTTCGTCTAAATAAGTGACATTTTTAATAGGTAAGCTTTTTAATTTCATCGAATTAGTGAAGTAAATTAAACTTTTTTAAAAATCATAATCAGATAATACTTTCATTACATTAATATAGAAACAAAGAAAAAAATCTTTACATTTTTATGTTCCACGAACTTTAGTCACAGTCCTAATCACAAATTATGATTGTAGTCATAACCGCCGTTATTATGTGTGACTAACACACAACTGAAACTTGTACGTTTCAGTAATAAGTTGTGAAATGATTCAGCTTGCTTATAACTTGTAACGTAAACTTATAAGTTTAAGTTAACGTTCAGTCGATGGTCGTGACTGGACTCACTTAGTCACGCACTAAGCCGACTCGTTAAGTCTTATCTGAAAGAATATCTAACGATTGGTATACCTAGGTTAAACTTCAACAAATCATTAGCGACGAGGAGTCGAGTCAAGGTTTTGCAATGATTGCGGCCATATTGGATTTGGGTGTATGTGTATCATTGAAATGACATTTCCATTCGTATTTTATTAGAGAATTCAGATAATTCTATAGTTTCGAAATTACAATAGCTAATGAGACAATTGGTTCGCAATCAGGGTACAATTGGTTCACAATCAGGTGACAGTTATGTTCAACTCGTCTCTTTAGTACATGATATATATATTAATTTAAAGATAGTCTCTAATTTTGCGGTATCTTGATATTTTTTTGCTGATACAGCTCTTTGACTGGTCTAGTAGACAAAGTTGTAATGCCTTCGTGGTAGATGAAAGGAAAGCTACTCAACCAGGACATTACATGACCCCATTATTGTTTGATATAAACAGACTTCCGTAATTGTATGCCTAGTTTAAGTGATGCTCCACCTACTCCCAATCAATCAGCCACGTGGTCGGCATGAATCGTCAGTTCATGAATGAACATAGACAGTGGTATCAGTTGATTGGAAGTAGGTGGGTCGCCGGGGCGTGCGGCAGTCCGCTGCCGGGTCGGACCGAGGGATGTCGCGTCGCCCGCACCCCCGGCCGCGCCTACTGTCGCGTCCCTGTCGCCAGGCCGCACCGGAACCCGCGCCGGCGCCGGACCCGCCGCCCCAGCAGCCCCCAGAGCCGCAATCTGACGAGGAGCGAGAGCCCGGCGACTGGCGCCCCTCCCGCCCCGCGTCTCCGCCGCAACGCCCAGACGACGTCTCCGAAGGATCCGAAGCAACTGCTCGTCCCACCAGAGCTGAACCAGCAAGCCGATACGCTAATCTTAACTTTTGGAAGGCCAGACGGGTCACCTTCTACAGAAATGGGGATCCTTTCCATCCCGGTGTCGAGTTTCGCTTCAAGCCGGGCAGAGATCTGGTCTCGATGGATGCGCTTCTTGACAGGCTGTCAGAAAGGCTGGAACTGCCTCGAGGAGCGAGGTTTATCTTCGGCATGGATGGCGACAGAAAGTACAGGCTTGAAGAGTTGGAAGATGGAGCTTCGTACGTCGTGTCTTCATACAAGACTTTTAAGGTAAGGATTTGTTATCACACGTGTGGATAAATTATTTTTAATATACGAGTATGTATTGATACTTTATCATGCGTACTTACGCATACTATACCCGAAATGATTGTTTAATTGTTCCTTGATGTATTATTATCTTTCCTGTAACAAGAAAGCCTCGAATTTGAGTCAAACGACAGATTATAGAGTAAGTACATGAAAATGTTCTGTACTTTTATTCAATTTGTGATACTAAAGTCTATTAACTTGAGGAAGAAAGATTATTCTCTTCGCGTCGTTACACGCGTAACTGATCCCGGTTATCACATTCCCGTGATAATTTCTCTAAAGTTCGAATTTGTAGGCTGGTTACAGCTTTTGAGATATTTAACTTATTAAAACTAAAACTTAATAATACTCTGAAAAGATAACAATAATACTCTATAAAGCCTAATCATACAAGTAATTGAGGATAGAACAAAAAGACTACTAATATCGTGATTGGTTGGTGAGTGATAATATATATTTTTATTTAAGGCCTCAGATTGTCGGTGGAGCAATTGCTACTGATCTCTACTACTCTATCTTCTACTGTCCGTTTTACCTCTTGAAACAACTCCATTCCCACCCTTTCCTAAACTTGTTTCACAAAACTTCGTCTCAGTCTTCACCTTCCTCGTTTTCCATAAATAATATATCATTTTAATATAATACGAATAATATAGATTCGGTTTAAAGAAGTTTATTTCTTATAAAAACTTTACAGTTCATTTAGAATAAGAAATTAGTAATTACAATTCATAATAAAATTTCATTTACCTCTGGCACAATATAGTATGATATTATGATTCATTAACTGAGTAACAATTTATAACAAATAGGAAATTCATTTATAATAAATAATCAGCAATTTTATAAGATTAACGTATGCAAAAAGTAAAAAAAATACTTCTATTTTAGAGTTAAGTTAAGTACAGTCTGTAAAATATAAGCAAGGAGTCTAGACGACTAAAACTCCGCAGTATATAATTAACACCTGCCCCAATTTTCAAACGCAAAAATTATTCAATTACAACCGTTCATTTATGTGAAACAATTACTGGTTTCGTGAACGGCAAAATGTCGTACAACCTTGAAGATGTGGGTCAGAGGATAAGGGCCACGCACCTCAACCTCTTATTTGCATTTTGATTACATAAAAAAAACTTTGTTTTGTTACATCGATAACATTAATTGCAAGTAAATTACGTTTGGCATAAACACTCTTGATTAAGGGCCAGGAAATAGTAAGAATTTGAAGGTTTATTTTTATTTGTCGTAAGTTTTCATTTGCGTGTTCGCTAATTTCATTTTTTATCTGGTACTTTTGCTTTTAAAATCTTATGTTATGTAAATGATTGCCAATATACCTAATGCATATGAGTAGCGCAAATTTCTTCCTATACGTATATTTAATGCAATTAGCTTACGTTTATAAGATTATACATCTACGATAGCAGAGATGTACGAAACAAAAGAAATCACCATTTTTTTTTCACATAATGTCTATTGAAAAGCAATAACTTGCTTTTCAATTGGTGTTATTGACGTCTCCATGAAGAGGTAAATTTCTGAATGTGAAGACAAATTTCGACATGGCGGGTAGAACTCGCGGTGGCTTAGTGGTCATAGCGTCTGGTGTACCTGACCAGAAGATGCAGGTACGAATCCTGCCCGCGGTCTAATTTTTCCTACGCTAAATAACTTTAAAATTAAAATTTACGTTTATCAGTAGCGTACAAGGACCACGTTTACCGTGATGGCCGCCGAGTTAAATGCCTACGAGTGCTGAACCAGACTGGCAACGACATCTACAGGGCAATGCACTACCTTGCACTTAGTATGCAACAAGGCGACGCGGATTGCCCACGATTAACATTTCTACCCGCACACTGTAATGGAGGTGTTATCTCGACTCGCAAAAACGATTACTCGATTCTTTGTGAATACATTTCGGCTGTAACGTTTTACGTACATTATACAACTAGAGATTGGGTAAGGGAATCGAGTCACAGTTTAATCGAGTCAGATTAAAATGTTTATTTATGTATGTTATCCAACGAGATATTGGATTACCGAGTCGAGACAGATTTATAATCGAGTCAGAAATTCAATCAAGATTAGTAAGGTAATTAAATTGGTAATTAGGTAGTAGGGTGTTTAGAGGGTACATGTTTAGAGGTCCACTAAAAACACGTTTTTCTATCAGTATATCGCAGCGTACCCAACATGTAAGCAGTTTATTTATTCGCGTGTTGATTTGACCCGAGTTTTAAGTTAACAATATATCGATAAAAAATCGTTTTAAAATAATTATGCTCTCAAACCTTTACTGAAATAAACTTAATTTCATGTAGGTAAACTCCTTAATGCAGTCCCATTCTTTCCTTTATGCAGTAAAGAAAGGTTTTGCAGTACCTCCTACTTCTATCCACTGAATTATTATGATTTTTAGTTATAATATCAGTAAAATAGGGTCGATATTTGCATACATAACCTAAAACCGCATTCATGACTTGTCTAATACAAGTACGTTTGCGATGGAACACTGGGCTGTTTAGTATTCAGTGCGTCCGCGAACCTCGACGTGATCAGTCTTCCTTTCATATCGTATCATAGCATTTGCATATTGCCCTAGAAATTACAAAAAAATATATAAACAAGAGATTTTTTATTTTTTATACCACTAAGGTGGCGAACAAGCAAATGGCCCACCTGATGGTAAGCGGTTACCGTAAACCTTTAGACGCTTGTAGCACCAGAGGTACTTATAACTTGCCCATTTCAGACACTGTAAAATGAAAGAGGTATAGTTGGATTGGCAGTATTTATAAGGGTCAAAGTTCCCCCACTGCCAACACAACGTTTCCTCGCGGAGCACTAGCAACCGTACCGCAACCTTGCTCAACGTAAGGCACACAACACAGTTCAGCAGAGAAAGCAGCAACAAAGCAGTGTTAGTTCACTTCGATTTTCTGCAAGACGGAGTTACTTCCCCAGTCGAGCAGCTCCAATTTCAGTGGAATTACTCCCTTAGAATTTCTCTTAAAAAAGATGTCACGTGTTATAAGTTGTATCGATAAGACTGTTGGCTTTAAACGTGTCATAAATCATAATATCATCATCATCAACCCATATACTGTCATACTGCTGGGCGCCGGTCTACTCTCAGAATGAGAAGGATTAAGCTTTACGGCTAGTCTAATGCTGGTTGGCAGACTTCACACGCCATTGAGAAAATCTGGTTTCTTAAAGTCAGAGTGCCTTCGAACTTCCAGACCTTTGACTTGGCAGTCCAAGGTCATATCACTAGTAGGCTATCAATGTTCAGATCACATATCTCTTATCATAATTTAATTCACATAAGAACAATGTTAAGACGATGGTAAGGGCATCAGTATTTTTTCTTTTGTACAAACTTATCACACATTTCAACCGGTATATATACTGTAAACCAAGATCTTCATTACTGGATCAACAGCAAAATGAAGGATGAATAAAATGTTCTTACAATTCATGGTTCCAGTTGCCATAACATAAAATCATTGACGTTAACTCAAGAAAAGTGAGCTCACAGTTCACACTAATGTTACACTGAAGGACATAATAATAATTATAATAAAAAATCTAAAAGGCTTATAAAAGTAATATGTCTTAGTGGCCCAGTTTAATATTTTCCGCATCGTTAATTTACATTGTAATATTATTGCTGAGACGGCTAATTGTAATGCATATTTCTTTTTGACAAATGGTTCTGTATTTTTATATTGTTTTTTATTATATAGTCAACTGTACTTCTTCTTTTCGTGTTGATGGGAAATACATTATTTATATTACTTGAGCCACTGGGCTCAAGTGGCCAACTATTGAGTTGGACATGTTTTTATTTATTTATTGGTTAACCTACAATTGTTACATATTATTTATACAGAGGTTCTTCAAAAAGGTCAGGTGCGTAGTACTCGCAACCGGCGTGTATGTATGACAAGATGTATGAATGTGGTCGAAGCGAAAGAAGTAGGTATGCAAGAATCGTAGCAAGTGGCGTTCTTTAGTTTCTGCCTACCCCTATGGGAAAAAGGCGTGAGTGTATGTTATACAGACTATGGAGATATATATTTATTAAAACTAAGTGTACAATATTAGGCGGCAAACACAGCAAGCAACAACAATTTTACATTAAAAAAAATGGTTTCGTTATAATATTTATAGACAGACACAACACACATAACAGAGAAAAAAATAACAAAAACAGAAAAAGGAGCAACAGTAGAGGTGGTAATATGTTACAGAGCTAGGTGGTTATTTGATGGACTTGGCGCTTGAACTGCTGAAGTGAAGTGCAAAAAATATCTATCCGATCATCAAAATGATTAAAAAAAAAAAAGTTGCGGCATCAGTAGCATTCTTTAGGTTCTCAAAGGTGCAGGTGCACGGGCATTTTGGACTCTTCAGCAAGTATACCATAGCCTGGTTAGGGGCACCGCACTCAACTCATGCCATCCCTCTACAGTACAGTACTGTGTAAGAAAGAGAATACGATTTTATTTTGTATATTTAACCTCCTTATTTTTAAACGTAGGTATAAGATTATTAAATCTCAGTGCCGTCTCACTTGTTGATATAAAAATGACAGGTATAATATGCTTGTGTTTTGATGATCAAATACAAAATCCAAGTAGTATAAACTCGTGGAATTTCAGTATTCTTTTGTTTAATTTCACTAAATACTCTTTCGTAAAACCTAAGTAGTCTACATTCACATGTGTCCACATTGCACACTGAACCCTAAAAAACAAACTGTCATCAACACTATCGATAAGAAGTGAATAAATGAATAATAAGTAAATAGAATAATAGTCGGTCATTGTAGAGCGACATTATGTATGTAAGAAAACCTTTGTCGGTTATATGGAATCACGCGATTAAAACCATTTCTTTGTGCGGTTTTTTTTTCACGATCACTATCGCGAAACGTGGCGTAAATAATTCAATTTATTATATTTTACTAGCGACCGTTGTGTAAGCTTGAGTTATTGTTGGTTTGTCGGGGATTTTGGCGTCAGATTATGGGATTTGATTTATACTCGAAGACCGGGGAAGCCTGCCATGGTCGTGGCGAATTTCACGGATCCCATGGCCATGACAATAGGGCAGGTGAAGGCAAGTGCGGTTTTTAGTTGGTACGAGTCCGACATACCCTGCAGCCTCTCCAGGTGGCGGAGGATCCATGAGGGTGTTTCGTACTATTAAAAAGGGGAAGCCCTAAAACTTGACAAAATTACAATATTGTTAAATTAAACTGATATAATACGGACTATAATAAAAAATTGATTCAATTTAGATAATTTCTGACATTTACGCGAATATTATACATTGAAATAAAACTACTTTTTACGGATTTGTACGTCCATGGTCACGGGTAGAGTCTATCCAGACAGTCTACCCGTGACCATGGACGCTGTAAAGGGTCCGAAACGTCGGGATTAATAATATCAATATACGCGATAAAATCCGTAAAAAGTAGTTTTATTTCAATCAATTTAGATAACTTCATCAAAACTGCAGTGCTATTACAGTTCAAGGATAAAACAAATGTACTGATATCATCTGTCATCGCTCGGCATTTTACATACTTAAGTAAAGCTCAATGAAAAAATAGTCTGCGAATAACCATATAATTATTTATTTCTATGGAAGACTTACAGTTAAATATAACAGAAAAAACACAGGAGTTTAAGGTTTCCCTTAGCACTGTCGTAGAAAACGAGCGTTGTATCTTTGGACAAAAAATGACGTTAATTAAAAGAAGCACAGATGAAAAACATATTTAAGAAAATATTGCGCGTAGCCTCTATAACTCGGTTTGCCGTAGGAGCCACCGACTTAGCAGGCTGTAGCATTTTCTCCTCTGTAACTTTTTCCTAAAAGAAGAGAAGAAGAATAATAGAAGAAGATTAATATCAACATAAATCGAACGAAATTTAATTTTAACACAAATCTTCAGCACTTTAGAGTAGTATTAATGGTATCAAATTGCAAACGCCTGCTCCTCGTAGCAGCGTTCGTAGAAACGACTACGGCTGCTACGAGCTGAAGCTCGTAGAGCCCGTAGCATCCTGCCTACGAGGTCGTAACCTTGTCTTCATTGCAGAAGTAATAAATGATTATAGATAGAGGCGTATGATCTTATCCATACTTCTCCATAACTTTGAATCTTGTGTACAAGATATTAGGTTAAATTTCGATAAAATAAAAACCTTTAATGAATTAAAAGTGAAGAAACACACTATACTTTAAGTGTTTCCTCAAACTACAATGTTTCATACGGCTAATACAATACTGCGGAGTCCCTAACGACTTGGGCGCGGTTCGTACAGTCACGCTGCAAATTAAAGTACAGTCGCATTCACATAAGCTGTATAAGAAAAAATAATTGTAATACCCTTTTTTATATTTATAAAGTCAACCCGCATTAGGCCAGTGTGGTGGACTGTAGCCTAATCCCTCTCATTTTGAGAGGAGGCCCGTGCCTAGCAGTGGAATATTATATGGGTTGATGACGATAATATGAGAGCTGTCATATTAGTCTGTTCGTATCGCGTGGATGCTGAGCGTGCGGTTCTCGGTTCAATTACCAGATCGAGCAATTTAGATGTTCAGAATCTGTAATTGTGTACGAATATTGGCTGCTTGCACAACAACTACTGACTATATGTTGGTTTCGTGTTCACTGTTGGAAAGTAAAGTAATCAAGATACCTGTTTTTGTCATTTTAATGTTAACAAAGATAGATGTGCGTTTCCAAATATAGAGGTAACTTATAAAATATACACATTACATTTTACTGCTTTATAATCCAACACATACTAAACATTTTTATGTTCTTTGCGTACAGTCATGAACATATGTATGAATAAACAAAGTAAAATTAAGATGTAATTTTCTCTTAGAGTTACAATCTGTAAGAGAAAATTACATCTAAATTTTACTTTTTTAATTTTATCGTGTTACAAAAATATACGATATATCAAGAAAAAAACATTATTTCATTTTAATATTGTTAAAAAATATCTTTAAATAATTTGGTTAAAATTTAATTTAATTTTAAAAGTTGCTATACTCCGTGAAAAAAACACTTTCAAATACCTATTAGTAATATCTATACTCAATACCTTTACTATGCACGTGACTGTACCGGCCATTGCAGGAAATATCTAAATTGCACTTTTCTTCCGCCGAACGTCGTTCGTGATTTCAGTGTAGCGTATCGAAACAATGTAAACGCGGCACTGAACTAGCGAACTGCCCACCGAATCAGGGATATAGGTCAGCTTGCCTTACTTATACTTGCTCATTTCATCGTAAGTTTGTAAGCAAATCGACTGAATAGGGCTCGATTCTCACAGTACACAAATATTTGTCATGAACATGTTTGTGTTATTTTGGGTATCTCTTATAAGTACGCATTGTCATCTTAAGAACTTAGTATTTACAATTGTTTTATCTTACAAAAAAAAATACCTATATAAAATGTATTTGGTATACATGCTCTGCTTAGTATGGGACTAAATGCTGACGTGTAAATTTTCTAAAAATATTTATTTGGAAAACATAATGCATAGTGTTGCCATGTTTATCAATAATTTTGGTGACTAAAATAAAACGCGTAGAAATAAAAAAAGAAATTTTAACAAAAATAATCTTAATAATTCAAAATTTGTAAAGTTATTTGATTAATTTCATGTCAATATGGGCTTTTAACATATCTACCATATCGGCATGATTACACTATTTAAAGTTATAAGCAAGTTACACGATGCATGGCAAGACCAATTTACTAAAAAAACCCATAGAAAATATTTTCTATATAAAAATATTTCTACATTTTACTATAAAAACTGCAATTCTTTCCCCAGCATGCAAAGGGCCCACTGTAATAGAAACATACCATTTACACAAATACGACTTTGACACACTTTACAAAGTTTCATTAAGCTTTATGTAACATTTAATTATAATTCTTGGCGTCCACGAATTATTACGTAGAATAATACCGCAATAAAATTGGATCAAGGTTGGCAACATTAAGACTAAATGGCCCTTCTTGTTTACGTTACATTTAATGAGTGGACCGAAATTCTTAACGGTTGCGTGCGTTGGTCGCCTGATCGACCACCAGTGGGCATAACAGCTAATAATTGCTTCACGTGAAACATAAAAGCGCTTTAAGCGACGTCTGGGCTGATGCATATCTGATTGTACTTTAGTTACATTGCGTGGATTCTACTGAGAGCGACCTTGGCGCCCCTCCGCTCGACTCTAACCCTCTACCGGCGAATAAAATTTCGAATAGTCTGCTCCATCCAACCGTCGTATTCGTACCTCCAGCATTCAGTGTAATATAGAGCCCTATATCGTGGTCGTAGGGTATCATCTCGCGTGTTTGCCGTGTGTCTTATACCGTTTCGCTGTTGTGATTACCTTTTGTTTTGTTGGAACTGCAAATTAGTCAGCTGTTGCGAGTAGCCCTAGTACCATATACGGTCGCTGAGAATATAGACGTGCTTCCTTTATCGTTTTTTAGTAATTTTACGGAAATATTTGGTTAACAGTATTCAGTTATCTTCGGGAATAAACCAAATAGGATTTATTGCAACCAAGTGAAGTGGCCTTAATAAAACACTTCATGTTTTCAAGTTTTCTAAAGAAAATCGATAATATTATGACCTAGTTTTTGTATCTGTTTGGCGTATCTGAAATAGGCAATTTGGTATGTAAATAAAGTTTACCAATTTTACTGTAGTTACATATGACGGAAGAGAATCATTTCCAAACGTGTTTAATAAATAATACACATTACAGAATTCATTCATTCAATTACAATCCAGCAATCCTCATATACAGCGGTTATTGAGACTTTACACAACATTTCCCAAAGTCTTCTCGCGTGCAAAGAAGGTATAAAAACGCCACTCAATCTGCAATTCAGTTATTTCTTTAAAATAAACTTTCCGTAGTTTCTGAAGACTCATCTTGAATTATTCTATAATATATATAAGAATACTCTATTACTTTATTTGTTATATGTATCTCTATACTTTATTAAAAAGTATCTCTTATACTAAACACCATAGGTACACTGTACATATTACATTCTCGACTCGATAATTATATCAGCCTATATAGAGTAGTAGCTAGTGTTCTACAGAAAAACTAGCCGAGCATTAAGTTCATATATAAACCACTTTTACTTCACATATAAAGTTCTGTGTAATCATAAAATAAATGCTAAATAATACTACTTATAGCGAGTGGAGGTTATTTAGCATAAGGATCACGGCACGGTAACATAATCGCCTTATGACTTTTTTTATTTTTCTTATGGCAATATAAAGCGCATATAGAAGTCGCGTGTATAAGATTCGATCTCCGCTGACAGACCGAGAACAACGCTCATAGCGTGGCAAACTTTAAAAAAAAACAAGCTGTATTTTAATGTATTACCGTGAACATTGTTTATTAAAATATTACGTGCATTTATATTCAAAGAGTCCTGGAAGTATGGCCGTATAAGTGTTCTTAGACAAAAGTAATTAATTATTTCGTATTGCAAAATAAGTGTGATTTTTCGTACAGTTAGAGGCTTATACTGAAACGGTATGGCCCGTTGTGTAGCCGTGTATCCATTTTAGCCACCCAGGTCTCAGGCAGGTAATTTTTTTATACATTAATAGCTCTCAACAGACCTCCTGTCTAAATTTCCATAAATGTAATTGTAAATTTTTATTATGTTGATTTGAATCGTTCTTGTTTTTTATTATTATTAATTTATTATATATGACAAGTTTAAAACACTTCAGGTGTGCATGATAAACAGAAGTGTTTGTCTTTGTCTGGGTGTTTCGTATGTATTGTAAGTATTTAGTATTATATACATTGTCTAGTACCCATACTACAAGCTCTGCTTAGTGTGGGACTAGATGGAGTACCGTCAGTGTGCACACAGCAGTGTTAAAATGTCCCAAGATATTAATTTATTTATTTCGTCAAATTAGTGGTTTAGGAGTAAAAGCGTAACACAGACAGACATGGTTACTTTCGCATTTACAATATTAAAGTAGGGATTATAAAAACTAGAAAACCAGCTTCATTTCAATGTAAATGAATGCAAGCTCGCAGTTTGTTGTGACGGAATAATTATCTAAGCAGTAGTAAGCAGCACTAGTAGTAATGGTAGCTTTAGGGAGCGTTAGACATCGGGTTAGCTATCTAGAACAATTCAGGCGGCTGCCCGACTTTTTTAACCCTAATGGTTGTTAATAGGTGTTCGTATGACAATCGGGACCGACAACTTTACGTGCTCTCCAAGGCACGGAGGGGTTTCAATGTTTTCAGAATGGTAACCCATCCACAGAATGACCGCGGCTATCGCAGCTTAACCTTGCAGATCGGTTGATTAGCGTAGTTATAACTTAGCCACGAACTCATCACATTAATGAAGACTGTATTACCTAAAATTCCGTACAGTGAATAACTCCAAGCGTGCAAATCGCGTATCTAGCTTAATGCAAGTTTATGTAAATGTATGACTGTACCAGCCGGACAGCCGTCACCCTCTATACGTTACGGTTATCACTGCATGCTAAGTAAACGGCGAGGCAACACGAAGACACACTCCTCCACTCCAGTAGGTACTTGAACTTGACTCGAGGTGTTGAACGCAAGTGACATTTACAATCACATTATAAAGTCTTTGACTCAACAGCGACACACACGTGAATGGATCGAAAGATTAAAAAAAATACTTATAAAGCTGGCGCCAGACTAGCTAACAAATAATACATAAAAAATACTAGGTACACAGTACCTAGTATTGCATTTTCACATTGCATTTTTTGTCCCACAATGGTTTTTGAATGTACACCCAAGCGGAGGCAACTCAATTATTTCTGTGGCCAACGACACTAATTTTACTTTTTGCCAATAGCTCACAAATAACGGTTTTATTAACCGATTTGAAAAATAGGAGTGTGCTTTCTGCCTGTACCTTTTGTCTATAAGTAGGTAACTTCAATGGCTTCCTGCCACCGACTTCAATAAACATTGTAGGCCCCTAATTTGTTTTGTACCTACTTTTGATTTGGTTGTGTTGGTTAATATATCAATATAATCATGAGTTAGGTATTGTGTTTTTAAATTTTTTTAATTATTGTTTTACGTTTACCGTTTTCCCCGGCATTTTTTACCATTTTACCATGTTTATGATTAATTTAATGCAAAATTATACACTTTTAATATTAATGCAACATCTCTAAAGCATACTCAATTGCAAAAATAATGTATCAAATTGTTTCAAAGTCACAATTATAGATCTTACTGATACCTACCTACCTATTCAGTCACACATGAATGAATCGAATATTTCAAATTTAAATAAAGAACATGGAATGTTTTATTAGGCCATTATGCTCATAAAAAATCTTGAATACCATACTATTACGTCATAAAGTCGAAGTCAAGTGTGAGTTTAGTGGTAGTTGGGGTGTTTTGAAGAGGGGTAGGGTAAAGTAACGAAGGTGTGGCGTCCAAGCCGGTACCGGTGGCTGCAGGCTGCTGACAGCTCCATGCTAGACAGCGAAGAGGAGTCGCCGTTCATGGTCATATCACTACCAGTCTACTCGACGGAACCATTTGTGAGTTGGTTTTGTTAATAATGGATTATAGAGGAAGTAGAATTTCTTCTGCAAGTGTCGTAAGAAGAGCCGTCGTAAAGAATAGTGATGTAGAAATAAGTAGAATCACAATTAACCTTAGCACGAATATGTTAATGTAGACTGCACATCGTTTAATTACACTGCCTGCTCTCAGCTGTGAAGCTGATGGTTTCAGTCAATGACATAAGTAAGTACCTATTTGATTCGATTAGACAGAGAAACTACAAGTACTCTTACATCAAAATAGCTCTAGTCTACATTGCAGATATTTAAACGTACCCAAAACAATTTTTTTTATTTGTTTTATTATTTAAACTCTTTTTGACGAACTTTTTAGACGAAACGGCTGCGGCACTGTGATTTAAGTCTGTAGTGTTAGCCATTATGGCTCATAACCTATAAATGTATGGTATCATTATGTACTTATATGAATTATGTTCGTAATACTAGCAATTACATATTGAATTTTTATATAACAAAATGTACTTTTTTTTTTCTAAAATACTAACATACACACGTATTCTACGAAGAGTAAGACAGAGGTATATTGTGTATGATGTCATAACCTCAGGTTTGTTTTTGGGCGTATCTTACAGTGTGGACGAGCGTATTTTCAGTACCGGGACCTAAACGCAAACTCAGTTGCTAATAGGAATTTTATAAAAAAAATACCCCTGGGAATCAAAACCAGGAACTCGCGAAGACAATTTGCACAGAAATTCATTACTAAGTACCTAAAAAATCCATTTGTGAGGAAATGGAATAGCTAATGGGGTCGTATCAATAACATAATCCAGTGTTTTCCTTGAAAATTCAAATGGATTGCGTGATTTGAGCTCGGTTGTCGAAACGTCGCGTCAAGACTTTATGTCACAAATGTCGTGATAAATGCGTAGGTAGTACTTAAATAAATATTTTTTTAAGTGTTTGTTGTAGGTATAATGGTAGTAATTAAGTTCATGGTTAAAGAAATTAGCGTGCTAAAGGTTTGTGAGTGCTAAGGGGCAGTAGGGCGGTATTTTCATCTGGTTTTGTGCGTCTTGAAGAATAAATAGAAGATATACTAAGAAAATAACTAGCGACCCGCCCCCGCTTCGCTCGGGTGCAATGTTCAGAGGCCAGCACATCAAGCTACCACAATCTGTCAAATTTCTTTGATTAATTTTCAACTTTAACACAATGCAATAAGATTCATATTCAATTGGGAATTGACTATTTGGATAGGTTGACCTGCTGGCGTCTGTACATACTATTAACTTACTTACATGTATTATACATATAAACCTTCCTCTTAAATTACTCTATCTATTAAAAACCGCATCAAAATCCGTTGCGTAGTTTTAAAGATCTAAGCATGCACAGGGACAGACAGACAGCGGGAGGCGACTTTGTGTTATACTATTTAGTGAAGAACATAAACTTTACCTACGAGAAACAAAAGCATTTTTTTATTCGTTCGTTAAAACAATAACATTATTATTGAATACAATATTCGAGAGCCCTTTTAAGCCAACTTCCTTATGGATATGAAATACAATTCTTTATATATGTACTTAAACGACGAAATGACTAACATTTTCAGACATATTAATTTCAAACACCGCAGTCGACTAGTTATGCAGCAATTTGAGACGTGACCTCGGACGGGCGTGTTCCCCACACGTGGACGATACATGTGTACAGACCACGTAATGTAGACCCCCGAACCATCACTTATAGCCCTCAGATTCGCGTGAATGCATAACTTTCGCGAGGGGGCGGGGAGGTCAATAGCGCTGGAACGTTATTCTAATTGCACGCACAGAGTTGCGATAAGCTTGTCCTTGGAAGACGGTCAGTACCACCGGCCAAGGACATCGGAATAATTTGGATGAAGCAGGGTTTTTGTTTACACGGTCAGTGGTCGGTTGGACGCCGGTGCGGACTGTCTTCGGCGGTGGCTAGTTGTGACAAAATACCGCGGGTAAAGATTCGGTGTTACGCGAAGAGAGACGAAGATTTAACCGTGTCTATTATGGTGAGCGTTTGATTTCACAAACTTTTTTTAAATCATTTTTTGATGATGAGATTGGTGGATAACTTTACTTTCGCTTTATTTAAAATAAAATGCGAATAATTTTAAACAACTTGGCAGAGTTCCAAGCTGTGTTAAAAAACAAAATAATAAATCAAACCATTTTGCAAATAACGAAATCTTTCCAAAGTAAATTTTAAACATAGCATGTTTTTATTTGGCCCGTTTTACGCAGTCACGTCAACATGTTATAATTATGTACTTATATACCTAATTATATTCGGCTCCTTTCTGAGAATTCTATTACTTTTGAGAAGAAGAATGAAGAAGCTTTTTTTATTTATATTTCACTTTCTATTGCTTATTAATCAAAAGTAGACATTATGAATTCTTTGATATCGCGTTGAAATATTTCCGTAACAAAGTAAATGTGCCAGGATTCTACGTATGAAACAGCAAAGCAATTAAGATATTTGGACTCTAGATTTTATATGAAAATCTCCCATTAGTCTTACCAATTGAGCTACTGGGAATTTCCTTCCCAATAGACTTACTAGTAAGACCACTGGGAACTTTGTACCCAGTAGACTTACCAGTAATACAAAACTCCCAATAGTCCTACTCGTATGTAGACCTAATTAATATATAGACAACCTACATAGTAAGTTAACTATGCAGGTACACAGGCATGAGATTGCGTTGGATACGATATTCTTCTCCTTGTTCTTTGTTGGGCACTCTTATCAGAGTAATCGTGGTAATAACGATGACATGTTCGCTGGGTTCTCGTCAGCATCGTACTCTCCTCTGAGGGTCACGGCTTTCGAAATGCTTCGCCACTTTTGACGATTACACCCTTTGCGCTGTAGCATGGTGCGGGTGACAGTTGCTTGTATGACGTATTGTATGTATTATGTTTAATTTACTACAGTTATTAATGATTTAATATTACGAATGTGGTACTAAGTAAAAATTTGTAAATCGCGGCAACTTTCAAGAGTGAAACGAAATGTTACTCAAACTGTCACCCGCACCATGCTACAGCGCAAATAGTGTAGTGGCATTACGAGAGCACTGGACCATTGTGGTCTGGGTAGCCTTCACCATAAGGTCACAATAGTATACGATAGTATATGTTCGTAATGCATAACATAACATAGCATCACGTCTGTATTCCTCGAAGGGGTAGGCAGAGATAAACACAAACATGTACACTCACAGTTCGCCGGTATGTTTAGGTCCCGTGTAATAGGAGACAAGCATTTATTGGGATTGAGTTCAAGTCCAAACTTCTATAAGAATATGACGTCACGATAAAGATGTAAATTCAGAATGTGAAGGCAAATTTGTGGGACTCAGGGCGGCTTAGGCAGTGGTCATAGCGTCTGGTGTACCAGAAGACGCAGGTTCGAATACTGCCCACAGTCGAATTTTTCCTTCGCTAAAAAATTTTCTAGAAGATACTGAGAATTTCTTAGCAATAATGCATACTTATTAATATACTAAATCAGCGAAAGAAGTATGCAAGAATCGTAGTAAGTGGCGTTCTTTAGTTTCTCCCTACCCCCATGGAACAAAAGCGTGAGTGTATGTATGTAAATCAAGAGTCTAGATAACATAATACATTGCATACGTTGCGTACGTGGGATCAGTCTATCTTCACTTTTATCCAACTCAAAAATAACCGTAAAGGCACTGCTTTACAATCGAGTCGCATAACTGGGTTAAAGCAATTCGCGGGAAGCTAAAAAATACCGGTCGGCTATGAAACGGAAACCACGGAATTTACCAAAGAACCATAAAATTCTGAATAAATCCACTTTCCTTGTAACATTCCCCACTTGTTGGCTATTGAAAAAAGCTAAAATGTAAAACTAAAAATACATTGCATTACAATGGTTTATGTCAGCTACCTAATGTGTAAGAAGAATATTTAAGAAAGAAAGAATATTCATTTCTTTAGCAGCAGTACCTACGTAAGTTGGTTATTTCAACGATGTAAGATTTTGTAGATTATTAGGTATTGTTAACGTGCTTTTGAAAGAAAGAAAGAAAGAAATAACGTTTATTTGCCATAGACAAAACACACTATATGTACGCTATATAAGTAAATAAAAAAAAAAGATAAGTACAAATAAAAAATAAATAAAAAACTAATTTTAAACGTTAGGTGTGTGTCTCGCTGCAGCAAATAGGTATCCAGCTCAGCATGTGCCAGACTTACATCTAGTATTCTGCTGGATCCTGGTTGTGACATACGGATGTCAAGCAAAGCGGTTTTGATAAATAGCATAGCAAAAACTTTCTTGATTTTCTTTGCAGTAGTTACATATACGTTTCTGACTTGTCTTCAATCTAGATTAATCTTCCGACATTTTCATTTATCTGGTAAACTTTGTGAGAAAGTTAGTTCAATTAGATCAAAAGTTACCTAGTTTTGAATCGTCAAACACTCTGTTACCCCCTGGGATGTGCCTTAATAGGCGTTGCACAGGGGAGTTCTGGGGTGGTCTTCATTATGTGCTGATAGTGGCCACCAGGGTAGTTTTAGTGTCTAAGAATCCCACACTCCCCGGTCTAACCCCTGTAGACCGGTAGACGTTTGAAGTTTTCCCCCCGTAAACAAAAAAAAAGGTCCACGGTTCCAAGAAGTGATTCTTATGGAGAAGAACTGTCAAGAAACTAGAAACTCCATAGTTAAAGAATGAGATTACAATGTCTTTCGATATTAAATAAGTATCTACAGTCTACACTCACTCATGGCAAATATTCGAATGATTAACAGTGAAAACTTTGTAGTTTGCACATTCATCAAACAAAATATTCGTGTCAGGGGCACGAAGCCCCGTATCGTCTTAGGTCGACTCGCTTATACACCGAAATACCTGAAATCATATAACTGCGATGACGTCATGTAAAAGCCTACTTCGGACCTAAATTAAGAGGAATGCGCTGCCTTTGTTCAGCTGAAGGAAACGCGGTCTCCCATTGACCTGAATTGAATTAATAATGCTTTGGTATTTAGTCCAAATAAGTATGTTAAGTATGCTTTACGCAAAGTAAATAACTAATAATGAGGCATTTATTACTAAAGGCCAGTCTCCACGAGAGTCATGCCACGTATTTTTATCACTCTCTTAGAACGTGTCAACACACGGCGATTATAACGATGCGACGAGTGGCTGTGTATTGAAATACGTAGCAAGAATATCGCCGCTATTCTCTCGCTCGTGGAGACGCCCCCTTAGGTACTTGTTAAAGATATTTTAGAGAAAGAACAAGTTGATCTCAGGCATGGTACTAAGCTACCGAGACCAGTGCCTGTGATGTTGAAATTCTCTTCCTCATTCTACGTGGACAGCTAACGTCAACGACATTAATTTCAATAAAACAAAATGTATGATGATCTCGTCTATAGTTATAAGCATAATATAATTTTTATTTTTGATATCTATCTTTGATAACTATCTTTAGCTTAAGATCTTAGGTTAAGAAGATAATTGTGTCCACTAGAACACTGCCGACAAACTGCTGTGCAGTTTGGCAGGAGAATTCTGTTTCATTTAAATGTAATTATCTTCAATAAATATATAAATAAAAAAAAACATCTATCAAACACATTAATATGTTCTTAATTATGAACTAACTGTAAAGTAGTTCTAGTGTGTAGTAGTCTTATGACGAGCATGAGGCAGAGAAATTGGATATCACAGGCAGTGGTCTAGTTGGTGGTAGCTTAGTTGACTAAAGCGTCCAAGTTGAATTTGCCTAAGATGAAATTTTTCTTTCTCTAAAATTTACATCTTTAAAAATGTTTACCATGCGTTAATGTCTAATACGTAATAAAAAATACTAGGTACTTGTCCCCAATTTCACCGAATTGTGGGTACCTTAATTTTGTCTCAAACCGCTTATTTTTTACGACAGAAAAATTCTTACCTTGCCGTTGCATCAGTACCGAGTGAAAAGAAACCAATGAACAAGGTAATTAATTACGCTGAAGCATGTACGACTCAGTAGGCCGTAGCGGATTCATGAAAAGTCATTATACTTGACGGCACCGGTGATTTAGGTACGTCACACACGGCGAAGATACTATATATAGTATCTATATTTTAGTAGCAATATTTTATCTTAACATAAAATATTATATATAATATTTTATGTTAAGATAAAATATTGCTCACTGTACATTTTGTATGAACTACCACGATAAGATACTATATATTTTCATATTATAGTACCTTAAGCTATCGAGCGATATGGAAATTTTATGTTAAGGTACCGTGCGATACAATAATTTTATATTAAGATGCGAACTATATCTTAACATGCTACTCGTATCTTAACTAAAAATGAGAGAATCATTCGAGCGGATATATTATAGTAACTTAACCCTTAAGATCCTATAATATTTTATATCCAGGCTTCTTAACATAAAATATTATAGTATCCTCGTTGTCTGTGACGCCCTTTAGTTTAGGAAAGACACTGAATTTACGTCATTTTTCTTAAAATTCAATAGCACAGTCATGTAGTGATTGACCATGTAATTTTGTACTTTGTATTCTTCCTCTTTCTGCGTTATTCGGTTACTAACAACTACTTCATAGGTAAGTACATATATATTTTCCCCATGCGACTGTACTGATCTACTTCATACTATTTTTTGCACCTTTTTTTACAATTAAGTAGTGTAAAAAGACTCGAATTACGGGGAATATAGTATAAATGGAAAATGATTGAGTATTCAAGTTTGGAGAAAGGTTTATAAGAGATTACCTATTCATGTAGCCGTATCCTCTGGCATCAAAGAACATAATTTACACGGCTTTACGGGTAGTTTTGTAACACCGTGTATTGTAAACAGGCAGCCAGCTACGGCAAAAAGAACGGCATGTGGTACGGCGGCACGACGACCGGCACCAGTGCTTGGTCGCGGGCTGGGACGAGGAAGCAGTCGGTCGCGGAGTCCGATGCCCCACCACCAGGCGGCGGCAAGCCCACCAGTGGTCGCGTCATCAGAATCATCAACAATATGGATCATTCTATACAGGTATGTTGGACTCAGATAACAAAGTAATCGACGTTTGGCGTAGCTATCGGCTTCCGTGCCAAAAGGTTTGATCCCCCCGCACGGAACTTGGACCAACCATCCGTGGGGTCATACAAATCTTTGTTCGACCCCACAGATGGTTGTTCCGAGTCTGGGCGTTTGTCTATGTAATAATTTGTGTTTGTAAACGCACCCACGATACAGGAGAAAATTCCAATGTGGTTCAAAATTTTCTAAAAAAGAAAACAAGGATTATAAACCTCTATGTAGCACTTAATTCCTTCTGTAGACGTATCGACGGAGTCAATAAAATATTATATTCTACAAATTATTTAGGTACCTAAAACATATTAAATTAAAAGCAATAACTATTATCTTAAAAAATATTAGTTTTACTGTAACTAATAACTGCAATACCAAAAATGTATTCTAACTGTACCTACTAAGTAAATCACGATCATTCAATTTATAACTTCATACTATACATTTTTTCATAATATAAATTCGACGTTCGAATCGACGAATGACAGAAAAATGTGCGTTTAACCTTTTAACCGCCACTTCAATAACGAAAATCCATGTTCTCTACGCCAAGCGACAAATTCTAGTACTTATCTAATAGGTAAAAAAAAAACAACAAATTTTTATATAGGTAGGTATTCATTTGACACTAAAAAAAAGTGGTATTTTTGACGTGCCATGCCGTCGTAGGCGTCGTGAGCAAGTTTTCATTTGACGTCTATACACGTCCGTGGCGGTCAAAAGGTTATGTCATTTGCATACATTTATGGCAATTCGTTTGTTGATTCGAATGTTAAATTGTTTTTTTTTACCGTAGCTAATATGTGTGTTGCTTGTAAACTTTTGTGGCCGATTATACCGTATCATAGACTGTAGGTACACTCACACTAAATGCGATTGCACGGCAACGATTTGTGCCGTATCGTATAATAAGAAGCTTTCAGTGTAAAAGGCCTTGGTTGGTAAACACTGGTGATTGCCAAAGAAAGCTTTGCAAAATGTTCTCGAGGTCGTTCGGTCGAAAGTGGCCATAGTATTAGAACTATTAGGGCAACGCTAATGTTACGTTCACGTGAAACTATAAAAACCTATGTATTTAAAAAAAATATTCGTCATATTGTAAACTTTACGCTTGTGTGGCTTTTATTAATATTGTTTGTAACTATATCTATTTTTAATATAATTCGCGCCGTAAATCCCTACTAATATTATGTATAAATGGGAAAGTAACTCTCTGTCTGTTACGCTTTTACGCCTAAACTGCTGAACTTATATTGTTTTAATTTGGTACACGGAAAGGGTAGACCTTGGAGAAGAACATAAGCTACTTTTTATCACAAAAAGCCCTTTCGGATGCGATTAGTTATATTAAATAATAGAATTAACAGATGCAACTTCTCTTTGTATTCAGTCAGCAGATTGATAGTCTGGCTACGAAACTCATTGCATATCTCATTGCAAACAAGCATACGACCCACCTGATGGAAAGCGGTTCCGGTAGCCTATAGACGCGACACCAGAAGTATCACTTGTATGTTGCCAACCCTGTAAAACCAAAGAGGAATAGTTGAGTTGGCAGTATAAGGGTCAAAGTCCCCACACTGCCAACACAACATTTTCTCGTGGAGAACTGGCAACCTTGCTGACCGTAAGAAACACAACATAGCTCAAAGCAGTGTTATTTTACTTCGATTTTCTGCAAGACGGAGGTTCTTCCCCAGTCGGGCAGCTCCAGTTTGACTGGATTTACTCCCACTATTTTAAACTTCATACACACAACTTGCACTATTTTCACTAAGACTTTCTTTCCAGTGTCGTGTCTTATTAAACTTACGGACAACACAGCCGTTCGAAGAGGTTTTAGAAGATTTAGGGCAAGTGTTAAAGATGAGCGGCGCTAAAAGGATGTACACAATAACGGGCCAAGAGGTAAAGTAATCTGTAGAGTTGGACTGTACTGTGGATTCTATATAAATTTTAAAGATTTTTTGTTTTTCTTGCTCGAAAAACTCTGAAAGTAATGTTTTCAATGTATACGACACCAACCTATGCAATTGCATTTAAGCCACCAACTTGAACAAAAATGTTATAAGTGCAACTTTGGCTACCCTAACTTGCAATGTAACAATGAAAGAAAAACATATTAGGGTCGTCTCCTTAATATACATTAACATTTTTTTTTCTTTTAGTTTTTTTTTATTGGCATTAACGCATGCTAAACATTAAACAAATCGATATGTTCAAATCCTGCCTGAGAAATAATTTTTCTTTTATATTTTCGTCTGTTAAAATTCATGACTCACGTTTCTTGTTAATTAAAGGTGTATTTTATTGTAGGTCAGAAGTTTCTCTCAGCTGCGCAATGAGTTTGCTGATGTGGAGACGTTTTATTTGGGCTCCCTGATGGTAACTCCGGCTTTGAGCCCTGGAGTCAGCGCTCCTTTACCCATAGAGTCGCCTATAAGAAGGTAACTTGTCTAATCAATATCATTCCTTTAGTTATATTAAATTTAATTGGCTTTGCTACATATGATCTGATGATCTGATGAACTTTCTGACGTAACTTCGTTCATATATTTCTCTATTACGTAAATTAATTGCCATCTGGAACACAGTACTTAAGATTGCGCACAGAAAAAAAGTTGTTTTTTTCTCCGTGATTTTTCCCATTAACCATTACGTTAACTTTAGAAAGATATGATTTTGTGGAGTTTGTTTAATGTACTTTTTAAGAACGATCTATGTTTGATGAGAACTTGTGTTCTAGATCTCGGTCACGTGGCAATGTGGCGGCGGCGCCGGTGTCTGAGGACATGCGCGGGAGACGCGCTCGGAGCAAAAGCCGACCTCGTGTGCTTTACGCGCCTGAAGGAGAAATCGTTCGCAATTCAGGTACTCTAGGATTGTCCTAGATTGTTTCCACTTTAGTGGTAAACTGGCATACGACGGTGAACGGTGAGCAATTACTACACCCTATGGAAGTTAATAACACTAGGGAAAACTAATCTTAGCTTTTTTATCTAGCACGACTGAGTCGTAACTACGAGTAGGTACATACGGAAAAATCAACGTTGTTTATTTCTAAATTGTTTAAATAACATTTTATAAAAAGAACGACTGAGCTAACATTTACCGTCTCCATCGTCATAAGTATTTCCGAGAGGAAAAAAAAGTTTCTATCTAAAAGCACTTTCAAGTTTCACATTAAATCCTCCTGAATTGCCTATTACGCAGATTACACTCTACTAGAAGTGCTGAAAGAAGAACCGATACGGGTCACAATAAGAGGTCTTCGACGTACCTTCTACCCGCCAATACATCACGCTCCAATTGACAACACCCCGCCGGATAAGAAACTACAACTCGATTGGGTGTAAGTAAAAACAATAGTAGGTACCTTATACATAATAATACGAAAAAAAAAACTTTCTGGTTTCAAAGTGATCTACATACAAAGTACCTAATAAATTAATAAACAATAAATTAAAAATAAGTATTTTATTAGTTATTATTATTTATTAATAAATGTCTTTACTTATTAAGTTATACTAAATCATTTTCACGTATTATTTTACAATTAAAATGTTTTGATCCATTTAGTTTTTAATATTGTATTCTTAGGGTCTATAATATATTTACTCTATATTTATAGAGCTAAATTATTATAAATCTTTTTTAATTAGCCTTTAAAATGAAGGCCAATGAAGGAAAAACAATACCTTAATAAGAATTGGTTTATCGTTTCTGCTTTACAAAGAAAAATAATCTGCTGATCGATACATTTTCAATAAAACTAATTATGCCTTAGAATATTTACTAGGGATGTAAATATACTATCAAACAGTTATTCGTAAAATTTGTTTAAGAATCTGTGTATTTCATTGTTCAATTTCTTTCTTACTTGCGTTACTCTACCGAATATTAAACTCTTTCAATTTTCCCCAGATACGGTTATCGTGGTTCTGATTCCCGTCGCAACCTGTGGGTGCTACCGACAGGAGAACTCTTGTACTACGTCGCAGCCGTCGCCATAATGTATGATCGTGACGAAGAATCCCAGCGACATTACATCGGACACACCGAAGACATACAATGGTAATGTTTTCGATTGCGTAACTAGATGGCGTTGGCGTCGAATTAGATGGCGCTATGGTTTCGTTCACAAAGTTTTATAAGTAACCGCCTTGTCTCACCATCTTTGTCCTGCTGATCTGGGAAGAAAACTCAGAATGTATTAGAATTTTTGATGAGCTCTAGTCACAATGTGACGAAGCTTTTATGAAATGATTTTATCTTTAATATGGTAGTAACTATCTATAGAGTTACTAGCTGACCCCGCAAACGTTGTTTTGCCATAAAAAAAAAGTTTAGGGGTATGAAAAATAGATGTTGGCCTATTCTCAGACCTCCCCGATATGCTCACAAAATTTCATGAGAATCGGTCAAGCCGTTTCGGAGGAGTATGGCAACGAAAACTGTGACACGAGAATTTTATATATTAGATTTCATAAAAATGTTGATGGACAAATGAATGAATTTACATACGAAAACTGAAAGTTAAATAAAAGCTTGCAAAAATGTGAAAGCATTTAGAGATCCATCTAATCTATCAATAGAGTATTATAAAATTATATATGTATAATAATTTTTAATCAAATGGAGACGTGGAGACCACGCAGCGGACGATCTCGCCCAACGAGGATCGACGACCTGGTAAAGGTCTTTGGGAGTCGTTGGAACAGGCGGCATATAACCGGTCCTTGTGGAAGTCTATGGGGGAGGCCTTTATTCAGCGGTAGACATCTTGTGGCTGATATGATAATGATGAATCATATATACAACTAAGGTTATGTGTTGAAAATGATGCAACATTGCTCTATTTTATCATAATATAGCTGTACGCTGACTCGTGGTGTGTTGATATATTTTTTTCCCAATCCTGTGGGAATTTCCCAATATACCATTTTAGTTCTACAGTACACAAGCAACTCCTGGGGAAATTTTCATGTTTCTATTATTACCAGTTGAAGGTGTGCGTTATCTGTCAATGTCTAGACTTTTAGAGTTTTATTAGATATGTACAGTCAGCAACGAAAGTCGCTGAACCTGTTGCAATCATCAATACGATTTTTAATATGAAATTACTGACCTGTGAAGGTGTTGAAATAATTGCATAGATGACCATTAAATATTTTTTTCATTCGTTGCTGACCGTACTCGTACTGGTATTGTGTAGTGATAACGTATATATTTATTGCATTCCCAAATGTACACAAGACATGTACATAATTATTTTCGATATTTTTTTTTTACCATCAGGCAAAGTAGCGGTCTAACTTGGACGCATTGATAATAAAAAAAGAAACAATTACTTAGATAAATCTGGTGATTTTCAATCAAGTCAGACACGCACCTACGCGAATGCTTATATTGTGGAAAATTATTCATTTATTATACGACAATATTGAGTTCACTGCAGACGGGCATATTTATCAAAATACAAATAGTTAATGTACAGAGGCCAGCACATCAAGCTACCACAATATGTCAAATTTCTTTGATAGATTTTCAACTTTAATACTACACAATAAGGTTCATATTCAATTGGGAAAATTTGACAGTTTTGGATAGCTTGACGTGCTGGCGTGTCTGTACGTTAACCGTACCTACAGATAGGTCTAATAAACATTTGTAGTGCATGACAGTGCATAAATATTGTGCTTAGTATGCTGGGATTCTAATTCTCTTCTTAGTCGACTCTTGACAGAGTGGTCGTGGCTGTCGATGCACAGGGTTGCGTCCCGGCATCTCCGCTGACTTCATAGGCTGCTGCAAGTCGCGCGATGTCCCTCTACTTCTGGTGACTTTCAGCATTGCGAGCACACTGTACTGCAGTGGACTGCGTAGCTTTGGTGATGAGGTCAATCCAGCGAGTTGGACTTGGAGATCGACCACGAGGTCTTCTGCCTTCTATGCGGCCTTGTATTACAAGTCGCTCCATCGAGTCTTCATTTCTGAATATATGCCCAAAGAACTTCATTATTCTAACTTATGTTGAGTTATAACTTTCTTATTTCTTCTAGCATGGAACTTCACCCGTCCCGCGAGCTGGTCGCGAGTGGTCAGCGCGCAGGTCGCGGCAGACGCGCGCAGGCGCACGTGCGAATCTGGAGCACGGACACCTTGCAGACACTACACGTGTTCGGCATGGCCGAGTTTGAGGCAGGGGTTTCTGCTGTCGCCTTTTCCCAACTTGTGAGTAAGAATTTCACATGTTCGACAAGTCGGTCCATTCCCCTAATTTTATAGTTAATGAAAAATAATTAAAGAACCAATTTTTCTTTAAAAAATATATATACTCATTATGAAAAAAAAAATACTATGGGACCATCCCTGAATTAGCGAAAAAAATATTAACTACTTGACTAGATTCATTAATTCTGAGTAAAATGTCCCCAATATTTATTATTATTATTTCCTATATTTATTGATGTACATAATTATTTTCGATATTTTCTAATATTTCAACAAATAATATAAAATATTGATTTCTGATATTTACGCGAATATTATACATTGAAATAAAACTACTTTTTACGGATTTTATTGCGTATATTGATATTATTAATCCCGATGTTTCGGACCCTTTACAGCGTCCATGGTCACGGATAGACCATGGTAGTTTTATTTCAAAATAATATAAAAAAACATTTAAAAATATACAAAATAGTAGCCCACCGTTATCGCGATCATTATCCAAGATACAGGTGGTCAGGGTTGGATGTCAAGCTTTAAAATCGCAGTTTTGCAGCTATAACATTTAAGGAAACACCCACACACTTACCCTAATTCATTTGATCTAAACGAATATTTCAAGCCTCTCTACAATATTTACAAAATGTCCGAAGTATTTTACTAAACATTATATTTCAACAGAATGGCGGTAGTTACGTGTTGGCAGTGGACGCCGGCCGCGAGAGCATTCTCTCTGTGTGGCAGTGGCAGTGGGGACATCTACTTGGCAAAGTTGCAGTAAGTTCTTACATACTCATTTAAAATAAAAATATAGATATGGTAAAATACTTACTTCACCCAGTTCACCGGCCGGGAAGCGTAATTAATGTCCTATACCTATGTCAATATGAAATTAAACACAAAATTTTCCTATCGCAGTATTTTGGAAAATTTTCAAATTTAACGTTTATGGAAGCTGAAGTTTACGTTTAGACTTATCTCTAAAAAGTATTACATCTTGATAAAACAACGTTTATTGTCTATAGATACCTATTTATTTATTTATTTTATCGTGATGCACTGATGGGAAAAATACGGTCTTAATGCCATTAGGCATTTTCTGCCAGACAACCTTATATAGAGATATTGTGGTGGACATACATCATTATGACTACACTGCATCTGCAGTTATAGGATTCTACAAAATTTAGCATAAAGCAACAAACTACAAAATACATACATGTATGAATTATTCACGAATTCCGAAAATTTTCGAATATAAATAGTAGACCACGTATCTACATTAAAGTATTCGAGAACTTATAACGTTATGATAAATTTAATAAATTCAAGATTAAATTCAAGAGAATGTAAAATATTTATGAGGTATGACGTACCGTCTGCAACCTTGTGTAAGTACCTAGGCACTAATAGAAGGTCGCTCCACACATTAAGATGTGGCGGCGATTCTTGCATCGATAACAGGCACATAAACTTGTGTCACCCGACGTGGAACGCAAACTACGAACCAGCGTGGTTTTTAAAAAAGTCCCTCGCTTTTTAATTTAGAAGCAAAGATAGGATCTGAGATATGGTTGAAGTAGAATGCATTTATTTTCGGTGTTTTAATTTTGTGGAGTGTTTATTTTAATTCTATAAAGCTGTTTAAAGTTTAAGATCTTTGTTAAATGTTAACAGTTAGTTATGCATATACCTATCTGCTTAATATAAATATTGAAGGGCTACCTAATTAAATTACTAATTTAATAACATACCATTACGCCAGTATTCCCCGAAGGGTTAGGCAGACGTTTACAATTGCTACTACATCTAAGTACAGTTTGCCGATATGTTTAGATCCCACGGAATAGGTAACAATCCTATTGCCATTAACCGGATACAATTCCAAACTCCGAGCTGCTACTGAGAATTTAATAGAAAAACCCAATAATATTTCGCTCAACCTGGGAATCCAACCTGGGTTCTTAAGCGTAGCAGTCGCACTTAAGACTACTAGGCTAATGACGCAATTGAGGGATTGCTGGGATGGAAAAAGACGGAATGACAGGCTACGAAGACTCTGGGATGACGTTTTCATACAAAAATGTGGTCCTGACAGAGACTAGTGAAAGATAGGGAAAAGTAGAGGAAATTGGGGGAGGTCTACGCCAATGAGCCGACTGCCATATAATTAAAATTCATTATGTAGTTTTACTTAAGTATATTCTTATGTAAATATGGTATGGCTTTTTATTTTATTGTTGCTGATTGCCCTTTATTTCATTACACTTTATTGTATTTAAATACATGTTAACAGCAATAAAACAATGCCAAGTCTTTCTCATCGCTCTAAGTTTTACTGTCTTACTACACAAGTTAAATGATATTCGTGAGCAACATATAAATAAATAAGTACTTAGGTAAATTAAAACTCGACTACGGAAAAATTACGCTTTAATATGTCTGAATCGATAATTGTTATGTTCAATTTGATACCTTAAGTTGTTTAGAATTTATGAGGAAACAAATGAACATGCATACATACCCACATAAATACCGGTCAAAATCTTCCCCGTAGTCATTAAATTGACATTAAGCAAAACAGATATCAAGATAATATTCGGTACCTACTGACATTATGAAAACTGTCTGAAGAAAAGCAGTCAGTACTATGCAAACAACTGAGGTAAACAAAGAAACAATAAACGCAAAGAAAACCATTTTTCGCAATGAAACAAAAAACTTCATCCATAGTCCACGTTACGTCCAGATTACGATAAGGCACAAATGCAAGCTCTACGAAAGCATAAATCAGTTCGTAGCGCGCGCCGGCCGCAAGTTCAACACACTTGAACGTAGACACGCCCAAGCTACGATACGGCTACGAGTTAAAGTACTACGAAATATAAAACGTAACTATGATTTTTATTTAATTATAGGAATTATTCTATTTTTAAAATTGTAATTTTCCAAATTTAAATTATTGTTCTATTATAATAAGCTTATAACTTCAACGAACTTTTAAACTTTGAAACATGTTTATAACTACGTTAATCAACTGTACTGCAAAGTTAAGCTACGCCGCGGTCAGTTTGTGGATGGGTGACCACAAGTTTGATAACCAGTCTATCCTCAAGATATCGGTATTGCCCAGAAATTGGGTTGCGGAGCAGTCGCTTCGTTCGTTGAATAGGTTACTTATAGGCAAGCGTGACCCGTCGTCGATCGCATTGAGATGGTTAAACACAAGCATATCCTATCCTACTAATATTAAACATGTGAAAGTTTGTGAGGATGGATGGATGTTTGTTACTCTTTCACGCTAAAACTACTGAACGGATTTTGATGAGGCTTTACAGTATTATTATTTATACATCAAAATAACATATAGGCTATAATTTATAATCGATATTGAGTTAATTAGCTAAATTACAATAATAATTAAAAGTAACTTTTCCACGCGGATGAAGTCGCGGACAGAAGCTAATAATGCATAAAAAAAGCATGTCCCGCTCTGCAAAAAAAATGAAATGTTTCTTTAAGCTAACAATGCGGGTATTTCCAATGTTCCACACGTAAAATACAGAAAAAAACATTGTGTATTTCAAAATAAATTCTAAGTAACTTTTTTAAAGCACGCTTGAACGATGCAATTACGCCCTTTGGCACGGTTATATTATTATTTTCAAAATGGCCGACCTATGTTGGTAATACGAGGGTAATACCATGCTAAGTCACCCTCAATCATAATTAATAACCACGATTGATCTTTTCTAACACCTATTTTTATTACAAGAAAATATTATTTTTCTCGCTAGCTGAGTAATAATTCTTCATAATTGTCAAATAACATCTGATCGGGTCACGCGATCTCACTCTTGTACATGACATGGCCGTACATTATATGTTCAGGAAAAAAAGCGTATCGCGTAACTGTTTTATGTAATACCCACTGATCAAATATAACACAGTATTCAGTTGAAAAACCCGGTTAATGACAATAGTGAAATCACACAGCTTTGAACTGTGTTGCGTTCCTAACGGTGACACAATTTGCCATTGCTCCGCGAGGAAACGTTGTAACTGCTTATCATCAAGTGGACCATATCCTTGTTTGCCAACTTAGTTAACCTACAACTGGAATGCTATTATATAATTTACTTAAACTGCATTGTTCTCATGAACTATTCAGAACAAAATTGTAAACCAATTTACACTGTTTTTTTTAAAGAAGTAAAGTGTGTCATATGGAATCGTGCAACTAGTTTTGACTTTATAAAAGTGCTATTTTAATGGTCTAATTGAAATACAAATATTTGACTTTTTTACATAAAAACTAAATTGTCACGCCTGGGCTTCCTAGTATTCCTCCACATTGTTGTCATCTGGTACTCGTAACGTGCCCAGAAGATAATATGCCTACTTAGTTTTTGTTCCTTTAGATTTCCAATATTAAATAGTTAAACAAGAGGAAGAAAATTTAAATAGGTTTTTTAAATGAACCTGTATTGTATCCGTCCTGTGCCTCCCAAAAAAAAAAACACATTATAATTTAATTGGTAAATTAAAACCTCAATGGTCCAGTGCACTGTGCACACAAACACAGGTGCTGAGTGAGCGAAGTCCTTGGTTCCAAGGTCGACCGGAGTTTTTTTTCTATAAAATTCTTACTAAGAATCAGCTAGCACAGTGTTTGGATTTGTGCCCGGTAAATGCAATAGGATCGCATCTAATACCTGAAACATGTGGGTGTACATCAACACACTTCTGCCTAAAGATATAAATTTTAACAAAAGAAAAAATCAATCTACCGAATAACTTTGCATAATGTAGCTACTATTATATATCTTTACAAAACTGTAAATAAATAAATAATAACAGCTTAGACTTATAATTAAAAAATAAAAATCTATCCAATTTTTTTGCAGACTCTACAAGAGGAACTTACTGGTGCTGCCTTCCATCCACTTGACGACAACCTACTCATCACACATGGCAAGGGACACTTGGCTTTCTGGAATCGTAGAAAAGATGGATTCTTTGAACGCACTGACATTATCAAACCAGTATGTTTATTTTTTTGTAAAAAAAGGTTTTATTCATTTAATTATAACTCAACATTCAAACCTTTCAATAAACCTACTTTAAATTTGGAACGCTCTTGATTCCCGCGTTATTCATACAGTTTATTGTAATCTTAAACATTTAATATATTTTTTTACGGAAACTTATTTAAAATTATTTTTCATCATTAGAGACAAAAATAATCTGCGTATCAAATATTAATTTTGATACGGTATTAAAGGAGATATTTCATAACGACAAAAAACAGTGAAATAATACAGTTTAGTAAAGTCACTAAACAAGCAATTACAGTATAGTTTTTTTTGCAGCCGTCTCGTACACATGTAACTGCATTACAATTTGAGCAAGACGGTGATGTTGTGACTGCTGATAGCGATGGTTTTATCACAATATACAGCGTCGACAGCGATGGGGCATACTTCGTACGAATGGAATTTGAGGTTAATATCTATTTACTTGTGTCTTTTTGCTTTGCAAACGATCAAGCAAACTGATCCAGCCATATTTAATTTTATTATTATTATTTACTACCTGTTACGCGGTTTCACTCACATCCTTAGAAGATTTTTGAGACAAAAGGTAGCCTATGTCCTTCTCCAATGTTTAATCTATCTCTGTACTAAATTTCATCAAATTCAGTTCAGCTGTTTAGGCGTGAAAGCGTCAGACAGACAGTAGACGGACAGAGTCTCTTTCGCATGTTAAAGTATTAGTTGGGATTTTAATGCCTGTAATGTCAAACTGCAGGGCAAAACTTCCCAGTTTTTTTAACTAGACCAGCTCATCTCGCCATCTCCGTCTGGGTCTACAACCTACAACTTTTTAAACCTTATTTACGTTAGTATTTTTCTTTTAGGCTCATATCAAGGGTATAAGCTCCTTAGTAATGCTTTCTGAAGGAACATTAATATCAGGAGGGGAAAAGGATAGAAAAATCGCGGCGTGGGATTCTCTTCAAAATTATAAAAGGATTACCGAAACAAAGGTTTGTATTATTACGAGAGATTTTTTATTAAAAGAAAAATCTAAAGAGGCGTGAATTCCACTGTGGTCTCCCATCGGGGTAATCAGAGACAATTTCTACCTGTTACGATACTAAGAAACCTCTTATTTTATTTATTTTATATTATTTATAACTTTTAGGAAGACTATCAGCTAATTAACTAAAAAACAATATTCAAGTAGTAACATGAAGCTATTAAAAGTCTCCACTGGTAGAACTCTTTCGTCTTATCTACGTTTATTTACCGCCTCATGCTCGTTAATTGGCTTATAGTGTTCGCAGCCTTTTCACAGAGAAATGGTGATGCACTGCCGTTATACAACACCATTTTTCCAAGGTGAAACACCGTGTTGTTTGGTAGCCAACTCATAGCATGGAGTCCAATAGGCTCCTTCAATTTCCAAAAGCCGCGGAGAGGAGAATTTTCTAAAAGGCGCGTACTTTTTCTTATGGTGCGTCCCATGAGGTTGGCCCATACATAAGCTTAAGTATACTCATTTCGTCAACCTTTTTCCGTCCATCTTCTCCACTAGATTAAACCATCATAACATTTCTCAATTAATGGGAATGCATCTTCTTTCACTCCATAAAAACAGCAGGGTATTTAACTCAATATATGTACTGAGCCTAAACGCTTCCTTAACACTATTTTTCTCACGTCTTCATACTTAGGAAATTTAAAATAGAAAAATAATTTAGTAATAATGTATTTCAGTTACCTGAGTCCGTGGGAGGGGTGCGCAGTATTTACCCACAGAGGCCAGGCAGAAATGATGGCAATATATACGTCGGTACAACACGAAATAACATCATGGAAGGTTCCCTTCAAAGAAGATTTAATCAGGTACGTATTCAGTTTTTACCTAAATGTTTAAAAACAACTTGATGTAATAACAAATAAATGATAATCACATTATCGCATTGGGTGTAAACCTGTTATGATAGTGTTACATTGTAAATAAATAAATAAACTTTCAAATTTTCTTAGGGGTACTAGTGCTACTAAAACTTGAAGTTAGATAAAATACTGTCTCATGTAGTAATGCTAGTCAACGCTAGATGTCACTGTATGTTACTGTACATGGTTGATTGATGACGCGGTAATTTGACTATTTGAAAAAAAAAATCATAATTCATTATTTTAGAAAATAGGACTATGTAATAAAAGTATGTATTTACAAAAAAGAAAGTATATTAGTATTATATCCATTGTATAGTACCTACATAACCACACACTTCCCAGACTAGATTGTGCTGTGTCAAAATATCCCAAAAAAAAAATATTTACTTCTTAATTATGATAAAAGTTAACAATATCTGAAGTGTCATGTAATATTATCATGCAGGTTATTAATATACACAAATACCCTGTGGGTTACTTTATTAGCACTAAATTAATAACCATTTATTTTACATCTTTTTATTACCGCATACAATGCCCTCTAATGAGCGTCAATAAAATCCCGCAGGTGCCGGGCGTGTTTTCAGGGTTACAGAATTGTAAGCAACACTGTTGTGGTTGAAACATTATTAAACTTTATTAATGAAGTTGGCTGCAAATTTAAAAATGTGGGAAAGTGTACCTAACGCCTATAGCTGTCTATTTGTTTTAATTCAAAAGTGAACGCAGGAGTAGCAATGGAAGCAAAGTTTAACATCAAACTCGATAGGTGGTGTTATCCAGTAAATTAGAAGTCGCTATGGTTTCGTTCACATATTTCAATGCCACCACCATATGCGTGTGTAGACACAGCAACAAAATTGTAATGCAATATAATATATTGATAATTTTTGAATAGTCGAGCGCTTTTAAGCTTTCGACTTGAATTACTTATCAGAAAATAATTTTCTACGAGCAAAAAAATATTGATTTTCTACTTTCCGCCGTAATATTTCATGGCTTCTTACAATAGGTCCATCGTAATTTCTGGTGTCTAGGACCACCTGGACACCAGTAATTACGATGGACCTGTTGTTCACAAAAACTATTTTGTATGGACTGATTTTTACGATTCTATCTTATACAGTACACTTTGGACTTTCAGATTCCATCAGATAATGATTGGAATCTGGATAAACAGACTCCAAACAGATTTTATGGAATTGGTGAAATACCACCCAATTACACCCCAAAATGCCTAAATTAAATTTCCTCTTCAATTGTTTTATCATTTCGGTCTGTAAAGTTCTTACACAAAATCCATCTTATGGCTTAAGGTGGTGTTTGGACATCACAAGCAACTGATGGGATTGGCCGTTCATCCAGACGATGAGATGTTTGCCACTGCGGGACATGATAAGAATATTGCCTTGTGGAAAGGACATAAACTGGTCTTCGCCACTCAGGTACTGCAAAATTGTTGGTCCTATCTTCTTCAGAACATTATTATACCTACGCACCTTTTTAATGCATGCAAATTTGCCATTGGATTTGCCAGTGGAACTAAAAAGTCTATATCCATTAAATATAGACTTGAAATCATTCAATTGAATTTATTATTGAAAATCCCGATAAAAACTTCATAATTCAGGTACAATTATAAGCGAAACGAGATCTGTTGCATTACCCATACGCTGTATCGAGTCCACAATATCCTGTTCTTCTTTTTTATGGTTATCATGCCATATATCATGATAGTACCTAAATGATATAATTTATTTAATAAGTAGTTACAGAAAAAATATATTTACATCATGTACAAAATACAAAAAATATTTTATTGTCACGTCTACGATTTGGAGTACTCCTACACATCGCTGTCATCCGGTATCGTCCCCAGAAATACTCTTCTTTAATCTAACTTGACGTTTTGAATTCTTTGAACTAAGAATAGTTTTGTATAATATATAAAAAAATTACAGGTTGGTTATGAATGTGTATCTCTGGCGTGGCACCCGAGTGGTGGAGCTCTGGCAGCTGGGAGCACTGAAGGGCATCTTGTAGTTCTGAATGCAGATGCAGGTGCTCATGTAGCCACTCTTCGCGTTTGTGGCTCTCCACTTAGCTGCTTAGCTTATAATTCCGGTAAGAAGAGAAGTTTCAATATATGTTAAAACTGCATGATAGGGATAATTCCATAAAAAATCATGATTGGTACTTTTATATATTTAGCTCATGAGGAACGGCTAAAAATACCAAACTTCCTCTCTAAGCGCGATAATGAACACGTGTTGTAAAAGCCAACAAAACCCTTTATGGTATGGTCAAAAGATCCGCCTGGACCATCCTCACATGTAAAATCAGCTCTAAACAGTTTTACTGTGAATAATACCTTCTTCCCCCTTCTCACATACATTCGTTTGTATTTATTTTAAGTATCTAAAAAGTAAGTAAAAGGTCTATTTATTTGAATTGCATGCTTCATAATTATTAGATACTGTTTCTATCTGGCAAAAACCTACCCCTAGCGGGCCCTAACGGCCAGAATATATTAGTAACATTTGAGGTTTTGTAATTAGCAAATAATCTTTTTCAGCTGGAGATACTCTAGCCATAGGATCACAAAATGGCAGCATTTATTTGTTCCGTGTGTCCCGAGACGGGTTCTCTTACAAGAAGTCGAACAAAATCCGAGGGGCGCAGCCTCTGGTGCAACTGGACTGGAGTCTCGACGGCAATTACTTGCAGACTGTTACTGCGGACTATGACCTGGCGTTTTGTAAGTTGCTCCTCGTTATTATTAATTTCACTACGATGACCCTACCTTTTTGCAAGAGGGACCGTAAGTTGTAAGTGCGAGACCAATGCAAGACTTATGACTATATTCCACTTATTCTAATACTAAAAAGTTACGTTAAAATTTCAGAGAGATCTAAAAAGCGTGGGTGTATGTGGTGTGTCTGTGTGTGTGTGTGTGTGTGTGTGTGTGTGTGTGGTTGTGTGTGTGAGTTTTATTATATATTTGAAGTACTTAGTAATTAGATATCACACATATTTTATTTACATTGAGGTGTAATTTGATTGACCTCTTTAAGTAACCTCTGCATCTTTAAGGGAAACAGACTTACCTATAAATATATTGTTCATTATCTTGCAGGGGATATTAAATCTCTATCACCAGAAAAGAGTCCAATCGCTATGAAAGATGTGAAATGGTCCACATACAACTCTACTGTTGGATTCCTTGTATCAGGTACGAATTGAATCCTTCAATAGGCTAGAGGTTAAAACAAAATAGTTTCTAATACTTATTTAATGTTTTTAGGAATGTGGAACAACCGTTTCTATCCAATGACTACGTTGATATCTACGTCAAGTCGGTCAGCTGCTCACGATCTTCTAGTAAGCGGAGATTTGGATGGACATGTGCGCTTGTTCAGGTATTAATGTTTTCTCTTTTACCGTCTCTTTCAGAAACAAACGATAGACGTTGGTAAGTCAGGACGCAAGAGATAGTTTCATACAAAAAAAACTAGATACGCTAACGCCTAGCGTTTTAAAACTTGTTAAGGCTGCTAAACTATTTCTATGATAAAAAAAACGCTGTACCTACACTGAAAAGTTTCAGCATGTAGATGACTTGACAATTAAATCTTATTGTGAACGCCCTTGATAAATAGGTACTTAAAAGAGAGGCCGTAACATAGCACTAACACACCGTGGCTGTTAATGGGCTAACCTAAAAATAGAAGTTTTTAAGCCTAGAATCAAAATGTGCTATCATTAGGCTAGTGGTAGTAAGCGCGAGCGATTTTCGCTACCTGGGTTCGATTCCCGTGAAATTATCAATAGCAGGCCCCTATTACATGTGACCTAAACATACTGGAAAACTGTGAGACATACATTAGTACACCTTTAACTGATCCTTCACAGGTGTGATGATGGTATGTACACAAGAAATGACAGGATCCTTCCATCTTTTCCCAGGTATCCTTGCGCAAGTCCTAAAGCAGAGTACAACGAAATGAAAGTCTACAGTGGAGCGGTGTACAGTGCTCGATTCTTGTTCAACGACCGCTGTATGATCAGTGCAGGGGGGACTGACGCCGCCCTCATGCTGTGGGACCTGGTGGATGATTAGCATCAAGTAGCGCCGGGACTGCGTCCGCCTGCGGTTGTGGTAGCCCCCCCCACACCCTCGCCGCCGCCCCACGCGCTCATATCTCATCCCACTTTTAAAGTGCTGGAATTTGATGAACTTGATTGAAACTGTTTTTGAAATTTTGAGGGTTACGATGACAGATTTAGCGTTAATTGACGCTATTCTCAAAAAATCTTTACATGACACTGGCTACGTCATTTGACAGGACAAATGACAGGAAATTCCAGTCAGTTTTTCTTAAAAATGATACACAGGATATGACACTATTAACTACTTCTTATCACGTAAAAATCAGTGGTCTAGGAGATATCGACTATTATATTTTAGTTAAAGTAGGTTTATATAACACACTGCCATTCTAAAGTTGCATTTTATTATAGGTAGTTACTAATCACGGAAATCTCTATTTAAAATTGAGATAACAATGTTAAACATTTTATCTGAAATAATGCAAGCGATTTAAATAATTGGTTACCGTAATGGTGCTCGTAATTTAGGTATGAATTGAGAATTTAATTAATACTTTATGCAATACGTTTTCATGTTTATATTCACGTTAATTAAATAGGATGTGATTATAATTTAAGCCTTAATGACACTGCATAAAAACCATTAAAAATATTTTAAATAAAATTGTTGTATTAAAAGCACTATGTATCTACATCTAGATTTACTATAGTTATTAGATTATAACATGAGGACTTCCGATAAAGTGGCAGGCCACAAACAAAAATTTTCTATAGGTGTATTAATTTTTATTGCGGTAATAACAAAAAAAAATTTGTCGTAGGTACGACTATGCTATGAATAATTTTAAAAGATTAAAAGTGAAATATTCATTACCTATCGTATGTAACCTTTTCCAACTTTGTTTGGGTCGGCTACCAGTCGAACCAGAGGCTCAATATCATATCAGTATTTTACATGAAAAATTCAACGTGATGGAAAAAACAAAAACTTTATTGACTAATTTTTGTTTACGATAGAGAAGAATGAATAAGAAAACTCGTACGCTGGAGTGCGGAGTGTCGTCAACTAGGGTTAATTTCTTGTCGGCCGGAGGACAGTACCTCAATTTAGTCATGCGCAGGCCAAAGCTTATTTAGGCTACAAATCTTTTGACGACCTCTGGCGTCCGTTAAATCTTCAATGGGTTAGGAGAGGAGAAGTTACTTCTTTCTCCGGTTGCACTGCCTCCTTTTCTTTTCGTTTAGTGTATGTCTTCCTCGCAATAGGAAACGACGGTTTTCGACGCGGTCTCGCTCTTGATCAAAACAATACTGGTAGTTACTCATCTAATGGTCAGTATTTCGTCGAAAAATAAGGTTGAACTTTTGTCTTAAGTTTTAATCTTTTACTTCGAACTTTATAACTCTATCGTGGACCATTTTTTGGAGATGAAAGTTGTACTTATTTCGGGAAAAATTTAGTCAAAATAAAATATTTTCAAAATATATGGACACATTTCACAAACAAGGCCTTCACAATCACCATAATGTACTATATTAATGTAGCTTTAAATTCATAAATTAATAAAATGAGTTTTTACCTACCTGTGCAAGTTTATTGACATGGATGTTTTAATTAATTCATTTGTTACATCAAAGTATTACTAGGTTTAGAAATGTGTTTTTTTGCATTATGTATGCAAGTAATGATTGTACAACATAATCCTTAACATTCATTTAATAATGTATCAAATAAAAAGTAAGTAAGTTACCATACCTACTTACTTAATATCGCATCAAATTTTAATAAAAACAATATCTAAAGATCCTAAAACTTTGTTATGGATAAAGTACGTTAGTTTTATTGATTGAATTAAATTAAGCTATGTACTTGTATTAGTATAAAATATTTTACGCTTAAACAACTTGTTTTTATATACATAATAGTTTATAAATCAATAAATTAATACCAGATCAATTAATTTGTTTTAAACCCTGCCTACCACCACCCAACACCTACTATTGAACGAACATTGCATTGTAAGCATATTTTAAGAAAATTAGATACATAAATAATGTATCTAAATAATTAGCTAAATAACGGCTCGTCGATTCTGACTCTGCTGGGCAGCGTTTGGAAAACTTTGCAGTGGCTATTCGTCAACTACACCCTGTGTTGTACACACTGGCTGAAGACTTAGGGCTACAGTGCCCTAATCACAATGGGCCTCGTAAGAAAGCTCAAGGTCGAGAAAGCTATGCTTGATATTTCACTACCCGACCAAATCAGAAATGAGGAGATTCGTAGAAGAACAAGTGGGCGGGGCACATAGCTCGTAGGACAAAAAGGTTCTCGAGGCTCCACTCGCTTTCATTTGAAAGCGCAGAGCAGGACGGCCTCCGACGAGGTCTTAGACAGACGACCTGGTAAAGGTCGCTGGAACCCGTTGGATACAGGTGGTATATAACCAATCCTTGTAGAAGTCTATGGGGGAGGCCTTTGTTCAGCAGTGGACTTCCTATGGCTGATATGATGATGATTGGCTAAACAAGTATTAAACATCGTAACCACAACTGAAATTAAAACGTTGGTTCATAAAACATACATAAATATGCACACTCACGCCTTTTCCCATAGGGTCAAGGGGGTAGGCAGAAACTAACGATCGCAACTTGCTAGGATTTTTGCATACCTACCTACCTACTTTTTTTTTGCTTCATCCACATTCATACATCTTGTCATAAAAACATGCCAGTTGCGAGTACCACGCATCTGAAATGAAAACCTATCAAATAAAGGTGTAAATACTTGTCAAAAACATCTCTAGATAGTAGTGCTTAATAATAGAGTAGCTTTTTTCCAGTAGATACTGACTATTTAGTCAGTATCTATCTACTGGAAAAAAGCGCGAATGAATAAATAAATAGTTAAGTACAGTAGTAATACAGTAATTTACTCAGCATTATCTAATCCCAAACTAAGCAGAGCTTGTACTAGGTACTAAATAAACTATGAATTTAATACTTCTTTAGGTTGTTTTTTAAAACTACCTACCTCTATGTAATATTGTTTGTAATATTACTAAAGTCATCAATAGAGCCAATTTTGATATGCTATGCCTTCCTCAATCTGAATGCTGATTGTGAACGATGCTTCAGTTCAGTAAATCTTATTAGGCGAAAATCCGAAACAGGCTCAGCATTGAGACTGTGAACGGCACACTATTATCGAAACAACATATAAAACGCTTTGGATGTTTTGTTGATTTTTCTCCAACACGAGAAATGTTCAATAATACGAGTAGTAAAACTCTATAAATAAAGATAAATAATGTTAATTTAGTGTAAAAATTAAGTTTTTTTTTTCAAATGTACTATTTTATTTTTATGAACTTGGCATGGCATACAAATTTTTATTTATCCATCGTACCACATCGTACGATCGCTCGTTTAAAACGTCTGTACTCTGGCAACACTGTCTCAATGTCATTTTTTTTGTCGTTCTCCAGTTCTCCTTCTCCCTCATCCATCAATATCAAATGCCATCAATCAAAGTCAAACAAACGTCAAGTCAGTCAAGCCGCTTGACTGACTTGACGTTTGACTCAAGCGTCGTCGACTGGTCGCACAGATCGCAGACCGTTTCAGTTTTTCGATGTAATTGTTGAAGTCGAATGGTCTGGTTTCATAAGTCATCATACATATTGTGAAACAATGACTAAGCCTCGTCCATGTGGTTGCAAAGGCTGTAGGACCTGCTTGGTGTGCGAAACGCAATACGGAGCCGAAAACTTGAAATTACAGCTGGAGCTTGACAAAAGTAAAGGTTATGTTTATTGTCCGTTCTGCAATAAAGCCTGGCGAGGATGGGACTTGGACTCTTACAAGCAACATCCTAATCATGAAGGAGACTCTATAGATTACCCCGGTGTGTATATACAACTGGATTTCTTATCGGAAGACGAAGAGGGCCGCTTAATGAAGAACATCGATGAAATGCCATGGGACACATCTCAGAGTGGCAGAAGAAAGCAAAACTTTGGTCCGAAGACCAATTTTAAAAAGAAGAAAGTTGCTGTTGGTAAATTCGAGGGATTTCCAGAATTTTCCAAGTATTTACAGGAGAGGTTCGATACTATAGATTTGTTGAAGAATTACTATGTTATTGAACAGTGTTCTTTAGAGTACGATCCAACGAAGGGGGCGTCTATTGACCCTCACATAGATGATTGTTGGATATGGGGAGAGAGAATAGTCACTGTTAACTGTTTGTCTGATTCTGTTCTTACTATGACCAAATACAAAGGTGATAGAAAGAAATATAACCTTTATTGTGCTGAGGAATATGGTCCAGTAGTTAGTAGTGATGGCAGTATTATTATGAACAGCAAAATGGAACAGTCAATGTTAGATGCATGTAAGTCTGTAATTGAAGAAGATGTTGTGATTAGAATACCAATGCCACGGTAAGTTGTACACATTTCTTGTTTTTTTATCATATAACTGCTTTCATAATAATTTAGTCAAGAACAAAGTTTTTAAATATGTTTTATTAAAATAGCAAGTTATAAATTAACATTTATAAACCACACAAGTTTAGTTCATTGCACAATGATTTTGTTTTTAATGAAAATAAAATATTGTGCAATCATGTTGAATATAATTATGGTACTCTACAACTGACTGAAGTTTGGTCAGGTGAGATTAACTGCCATGAAATTTCTAAACCTTTTTAGTATAAGTGTCCCTATTTTCGTATTTCAAAAGACTGCTACTGATAATTGCATAGAAAAATGCTCCAAGTAATATTTATGTAATTATAATAATAATTCCATAATATCTATGTTTCCAGGAGATCTCTACTAATTATTTACGGCGAACCAAGATACCACTGGGAACACAGTGTTCTTCGAGAGGACATCACATCAAGAAGAGTCTGTATAGCATACAGAGAGTTTACACCTCCATATTTGAATGGAGATAAACAAGATATAGGCAACACCATTAGACACATAGGCAAAAAGTTTTGGGACCACAAAGGTAAAAACTATAATAATATTATAGAAGAAAAACCTAATCATAATGGATTTGCCAACAATGGTATTAAATCTATGTCAAGCCTATCACCACTAATTGGGCAGAATAAAAAAGTGGAAAACCAAATAGCATAATACTGGTAATTAAATATTATTTTAGCCACTTAGACCGTAGTGACTGTGATGGGTTAATAATTATTTTTTATTTATTTAATTTAGTATTACAGTAAATATTTTTCTCAATGGTAGAATCTAACGATTTGCCTGGCTGAAACTACCATCCTGATTCCTGATATTAAGAATGGCACTAAATTGTTTTATTGTAGTCTGATGTGTGTGAAAACTGTGAGAGCTAGTGCCTGTAAGTGTGGCATCAGCCAATTGTAGGGTTAGAAGCATACAAGTCAAAACATAACATCATCACATCAATATTCTCCAAAGTGTTAGGCAGAGGTGAACTTTGCCAGTATGTTTAGATCCCATATAATAGGTTCGAACATATTGCCATTAACTCTGCAGAATGTATACAAACTCTGACAGCTGTTACTGAGAATTCCATAGAATAACCCTCCGACATTTTGCTCAACCTGTAATGGGACCCATGACCTCTTGCATAGCAGTCACGCTTATGATAACCAGACTAATGAGCCGGCACCCAAGAACAACAGATTTTGCATCCTGTCTGTATTTTGTTACTTACTACACATATATGCAAAATACTGGCTATGTTGTGGTGTTGCAAAATAGCCCACTCTGCTGATACCAAGCTAGAGGTCCTGGGTTGAAGGTCTCACTTGATTGTGTCACCTTTACATTACTTGACGGTACTCCTTACAACCTTAAAGTGCACACCTAATGCAGAAAATTATTAATTTAATAGTGTGAAAGGAAATCCACACAATGTAATTATAATAAAATATTTAAAAATACAGTGCAGTGATTCTTTGGGAACTAATTCTTCAATATTGTTTTTGATGTGCGGTTTTAGGATAAAACCTAATTTGATTTAGTGAATTTTTATGCCTAGTATTTACTAAAGAATTAGTACATAGTTTTAAAATTGTGTGTATCATGAAAGCCACTAGCTTCATACGGATTTTTTAATTATTAGGTTTCATACTAGTATTAATTATTATGGCTATTTTAGATTTATTTGTATTCAACAATTATACACATTCAAGGTTACTAGTATTAAATTTTTATAGCTATTTTGTGTTTGAAAGTAGTTATCTATGAGGGTCTACTGTATATGAATACATAGAAATAATCAAAGATGTTTTCCTATTTTGTTATATCAATGAGATAAGTACTTCATTCATTTTTATCACTTGACACATAGATTATAAGCAGCAAAAAAAATGTGTTAAGCTTGCCCATAGAATAATTTGGATAATGAGAACCATGGCCCTACGTAGCACTGAGTACTGCACTTTCCGAGTTATGGGACTTCTTTTTTTGTTTTAATTTTCAGAAATTGTCCTATTTTATTTTGAAAATGAAGTCTAAAAAATCTTTTCAGTGGCCCAACTTCGAAAACCAGTGAAAAAAAAATCATAAATATTTTTAGTTATACTTAATTTAAAATATTGTGATTGATATTCAAAGTAATAATAATATTATCATTTATTCGCTCTTGGCAAATAAGGTTCCTTATTTCTAGGTGCCCCAATTCTAATATTTATCAGAAATTATCTTATCATTATCCTTAATGGCATAGACGTTATCTTACTGAAAACGTAACATTAATTAAAATGTCGGAACTTTAAGATAAAAACAGTTTTCTTTAAAATATTTATTGTAGTATTAACTATTTTATGATACTGTTTGTAAAGTCACTGTGATTCATTTTCCATAAATTCTTTCAGTTTCTAAATGTCTCTGTCTATGCAATCGTCCTAAGTTTGTTCCTAATTACGCAGAAAGCATAGAAACAAATGCAACTCTAAAGCAAATGTTGTGCTTAAGAGTCATGTATCTCAGACAAATAAATTAAACCAAATATTGATTTCCAACATTATTGTTTCATTTTAGTTTCTGTTAAAACCATACAATATTTTTGATTTTATTTACTAAAAGGTGTTTTAGAAGGAAATCGAACGAATTATTTACGTACATTTATTAAAATCAAACGAGGCTCCTAATTATTTATTTACAATATGTACTTACCTTATCTAAGCACACTGAATATCAAATAAGTAACATAACTATGTAAGTATTTATTTAATTAATGCAGATAATGCAATAAGTGTCCTATTTAAGAACAAATCAAACGAAATAAGTACAATTAATGAAAAAACAAAACTAGTTTCAGTCGGACAAAGAAAGTTTACGGCTTCCGCCATTACGTTATAACTGTATATAAGGTAAAATATACCCAACAAAACACGTACGTACAGAGGCCAGCACATCAAGCTACCACAATCTGTCAAATCTCTTTGATTTATTTTCAACTTTATTACAAAACAATAAGGTTCATATTCAATTGGGAAAATTTGACAGTTTTGGCTAGGACCTGCTGGCGTCTGTACCTAATTGTAAAATAACTATTTATTTATTTTTTATGCAAATGGCATATTTGTTTATGCCGTGCTTGAAGCCTGGTGGTCAATATACACCTGGTTGTCTGATTGTTTGTGCATTTCCTCTGCGTCCCTCGCCATGATAAGCTTCTCCTTGATCTTCCACATGATGAGCGCCTTTTCGCTCTTCAGCTTACGGATGCAACGTGCTAAAAGAAGAGCGAAGATTATGCCGAGTAACTGCAACAAAAACAAAAAAATTACAGAAACGGAATCCCTGACAGGATTTTTTCCTATTTCTGGGAATTAAAGGAACTAATTCAACAGTTCGTCGTGGTAATCAAAACCAGGACCTTACATTCGGCAAATGCACTTGCGACCACTAGGCCAATGAGGCAGTTTTAGGGAGGATAAAAAAAGGTTGACCGATCTACCGAGAATTTCCCAACAATAATCAGCTCGACGGCGTCGAACCCAGGACGCAAGTCCATTATGGCATTTTTATTTATGTCAAATAACATTGTCACATGACTTTTCTTTATTGTTATTCTGAACGATAAAACCAGGCTTTTATAAACAACTATTAAGCCCAAAGTATATAAAGCAATATCAAAATAATTACTAAATACAAACTAGGCCGCATAATGTCCTTGTTAGCGCTATCTTAGTCCAATGACTTTATAATAACAAAGCATCTAGAAATCTAGAGCAAGATAACAGGCCAAATACAGATTTGGTTTCAGCTACAGCGATGAAGGATGAAGGGAAAATTCATGAGAAACTGCTTAATATGTAACTATGTATATCTTAAAACCAAAAATTGGAAGGCCTTGGTAGGATGGCAGGACCTCCATTGGCCTACCCATACCAGGGAGCCGTGATACCACTTCAAATTGTATTTATGTATTACGTCACACCTGAATTCCCCGAAACTTTATACTGAAGTCTACTGAACTAATTACTCTACTACCCTAAATACGGTATGATGTTAGTGTCGACGACATAAGTATTAATTTAAATCTTAGGATGCTTACATAGTCTACCCTCAGGATATAATTGCATGGAGATAGAAATTGTGTTGCATAGGTCTGATGGCAGTCGCTTCGTGTGAAGTACTGATATTCAGCCACATCTGGTTAGACTTCAACTCAATCAACTCTCATACTCGTAGTTGGGAAAACGTTCAGAGGATGATTGCATCGAAACAGACTAAGCTGCTACTGATAATTTGTTAGACAAGACCTAAAAAGACTTCTCGACTCAACCTTAGGAGCTTATTACTAAAACAATGAGGCACCGTGACCCTGCAGAGGGTCGAAGAATTTTTATGTCTCTTAATGGATTCTTTTTAGAAGTTTAGATTAATAAGTGAGCAAAATGCATTATAAGTCTGTAAGTAGAGAATCCTTTGGTGCACTCTGGGCAGCCTCCCGTGTAACTTCATGACTGGGTACTGTTTCCACGGCTTGAAGAGTCGCTCATACGACACTATAATTATGTATATGGCAATATAAATAAAAAAATAAACTTACATTTTGATTTCTGACACTTATGCTAATAATAAGCATTGAAATAAAACTACTTTTTACGAATTTTATGTCTACCCGTGATCATGGACGCTGTAAAGGGTCCGAAACGTCGGGATTAATAATATCAATATAATGCTACAAAAAATCCGTAAAAAGTAGTTTAATTTAAATAAACTTACATTTATAAACATAACCGAGACGCCCAAAACTCCGATGACGGTGGCATTTTGTACGAGCGCATTAACCAATGCGTCTTTGCATCCTGTCGCCGATACCCTCTCGCATTGCCCCGCGTCGTTGGTCCAGCAGCAGGATTGAGGGAGCGCCATAGTAACCAATTCTCCGTCTACGATTAGGGTTGCATTTGCGACGGTCTGATTGTTGGTGTATTTAATGCCATAATAGTCCCAGTAGGAGTTACTGCCGCAGCAGCCGAACTGGAAAAAATATTTAAATGAGAACCCTCTTCATTGAGTCTATGCGTTGTTCTCAGATCTAGCGAGAGATAAATATTTCAAATAATGAGAGAAGAAGGCAAGAAAATCAGTTGTCTTGCAAAAAAAAGAATGATACTATCACTAACACAAACAAAAAATAAAATTACGACACGGTTCTCCTCTCAGATTGACAGAGACAGAGGGATTAGGCTATAGTCCACCACGCTGGCCTAGTGCAAGTAGGCAGACTTCACACACCGTCGAGAAAAGTCTCTGAAAATTACACATTGGCACTTACTAACCCGCGGGTGTTATGCCGTGATGTAAAACTTGTATGTTCAAATAGACCAGAATATAAATTATATATACCTGTTGTTACTTACCATAGTTTGTAAAGTGTCCACTTCAGCTTGAATCTCAGGGTCGTTGTAACCCCATACAGGTACCTCGATGAGTTTCAATATTTTTTCTCTATCCATTGTAAAGGCGAGTATTACTACCACTAATTTCATTACGAACACCGTCATCAAGATGAATGCATACTGAAAGGAAATTCTTGTTTAAAATTCAGTGTTGTATTGTCTCCTGAAAGAGGCCAATGATCAGCTAGAGGGCATCTTAACTGTGGTCCTATTTCACACGAATATTAATCTGCCTATAACACCCGTGACTAGTACCTACTCTGTAATCGTTACTGGTAGGCCAAAAGTAGGTATGAGTGCCTAAACACTTTCTCCATCATGGATATACTGTCAAATCACTGCTGATAATAAAAAAGAATAGTAAAACACAGTAGATACCTACAGAAATCCGCATTCGATAAAATTAGAAGACAGCCTCAAAAAAATTGGAAAGTACCTGTCCTAATCAGATATTATGTGCAAGACTATACTGTTGGATTGCTTAGTAGAATACATACCAGATTGACCATGCAAGTGCTGAGCTTCAAACTGCCGAAGAACCCGAAGATAGAGACTACCATCAGCGCGAGTCCGAGAAACACGCTCAGGGCTGAGGGTGTCATGATCCAACCGGTCTGTCCGGGCCCGTAGAAGAAAGAGAAACTGTGGTAGTGAGAGTATACCGAGATTCCCAACACTATCATTAGCCCGGCGATAACCTGGAAAAGGAAATAACTATTAAGAGAATGAGCAACCGGCGTCAGCGCCACCTGTTTAATTGTGAGATGCACGGAAAAAATATTTCTATGACCTGAGTGCCTAGTTGTTGTATCTGTGCTTACGTGTATTGTGAAAATTTGTGTTTGTAAATCCAGCCACGATACAGCAGAAAATAATAGTGAACAAAAAGAAATATGTGTATACGTGCGTATTAGTTGTTATTTATTCTTTTCTTAATAGAAATCTCCGAAATACCAGATGCCCTTAGAATTTTATCAGCGAGGCCGTTACGATGTCTCATGGAATCATAACGTCATTAGATGTTGTAGCCATTCATGGTCATGGCAAATGACACGAATCCCATATGGCCGTGACTACAGATGTAAAGCCCGCTGAAATAGTTTTCAACCAAGCGGTTAAAACGGCTCTTTTTGATATCAACCGTTTGTCCATTTTCATTTGTTTCACATTATCATTCTTTAATTTTATTTATCTCTACTAATCCCTATTTCCCTACTAATATTACTCGTATAAATGCGAAACTAACTGTCTGTCTGTTACGTTTTCACGCCAAAACCGCTCAACCGATTTCGATTAAATTTGATACAGAGTTAGATTAGAACTTGGAGAAGGACATAGTAAGCCTATGTGCTTCTCCTACTTGAGACAAAAGTCAAAAAGCTATGATGATAATGAGTTGATAGAAATAGAATAGAAAAACCTAAATAAGCTGTCTCCGCCGCTGCTAATTGAATTGAATCTAGAGTTGGTTTACAATAATATTTATAATAAAAAATAATAATTTATTTATATAGGTACATTAACTTAGGTGACATTAACAATAGTACGATAGCTGCTGACATTATACAGACATGATATTCTTTTCTCTTGCAACCGAGTCAGTGTATAAAGTGATTTTGGTATTTATTTTCTGTGTAATAAAGAATTAAGATAAGATATCTTAAAAGTTTCTAAATAAGTATAAATAATTTAATTTTCAAACAAAATAGGCTTCAATATTTTAATAAAAACAGCCTCCTTACTTTTGCCCTGGAAAGAACAAGACAGTACGGGACAAGGAAACTACGGGTCCATGCACCGATTTGGGCTTTGCACAATGCGAAAGTCAATTTTCTTGTTTTAAAATATACTTATAGGTAGGCACTTTTAAATACTTATAAGTCCAAAAGACATTGGTAAACAACGACAGGTTATTTATTTTAGACATAAATGCTAAATATTAATTTTTCATTATCTAACTTGAGGGTAGTTGGGTAAAAGCTAGACGTCTGAACGGTGCGCGACGAGCGAGTCGAGAATCCATATTCTCCTCGTAAAAATTAGCTGATTAGTTGGAAAATCAGCCTTAAGTGCGGGTTTTCGGGTATCTAATCCTGTGGTCGTGTAAAATTTTAAATCGTTTGGTGTGAAGAAGCAGGTCCACAACATCTAGCACAACGCTGGTGACCCAGGTAGGTAGACTATTTTGTTTTTTGTCAATTAGAATTTTTTTGTCAATCTGAAAAGTGCTAAAATCTACAATACATAATATATTTTATTTGCGATTTCTTAAACTTTTAGCATTTTTTTCTACTTATCGATACGATATTTAACCTATGCAATATTTATTTGTCGCTACAACTGTTTTCGTCCCAGATTGTGAAATTGTATAAATGGTATTATGTACTAATACTTCGTAGAAAAATTGTTTACGTATACCTACGTTAGTAGTCAGCGTGTCATCTTCCATAAATTTGAAATATTGTCTTGTATTGCCCCACGCTAGAATTATTATCTCCTGTATATATCGTAGGTGCATTTACAAACACAAATTATCACATGCCCAAACACCCAGACCCGGAACAACTACCTGTAGGTCACAAAAATACTTGTACAGACGCCAGCAGGTCAAGATATCCAAAACTGTCAAATTTTCACAATTGAGAACATTATCGTTTTGTATTAAAGTTGAAAATCTACCAAAAAAATTTTACAGATTGTGGTAGCTTGATGTGCAAATGCATTGTACAAATGCATTTAGGTAAGCTTGTTTGTTACCTATTTTCTTTTTGGAAATCTTCATCAAAAACAAACTGATAGGTAGGTATTGTTGAATATAGATTAGATAGTTCAATATCGATCGTACCGGAAATATTAAATGCATTACATTTGTTCTATTTACGTACTTACGTACCAAATGTTTTGTTTTATAATATTTCTATTAACTGCTGTTAAAACCAATACACGCAGGTACATAGTTAAAACAATTGAAAGCTATAAACAGCCGATCTAGAATGATTCGAATCCTAGACTGCCTTAGAAATCAAACACTAGGTAATTCCTCAATAGCTTTAGCTTTAACCTACCTATTAAATATGTAGTATACGGGCAAGTACAGAGGCCAGTACAGAGGCCAGTACATCAAGCTACCTCAATATGTCAAATTTATTTGATAGATTTTCAACTTTAATACAAAGTATTATGGTATTATTCAATTGGGAAAATTTTGCAGTTCTGGATATTGACCTGCTGGCGTCTGTAAGTACCTACTTCTTTCATAGAAAACAACATACCAACACGTGGAAATGTGAAGTCTACAATATTAAAAAAATTCGTCTCGGCCTTAACAATACCATCCATAAGTAAGTATTCGAGTATTTACAAGACAAAAGGTACTTTATTGTTCATACGAGAAATTTAAACAAAGCACAATAATAACGATATATTATGCCATAACAGTTTTACATAAGTACAAATATGTTCCCAAAAAGGTAAACCTACAAAAATACCGTTATTATTATTGATACCCATTTATTATCCTCCTGGGGAGGTGGAAGAGTATGTTGGATTGATACCGACTAAAACCGCACTTGCCGTCTCTTGCCCAATAGTCACGGACATGGGTTTCGGGACATTCGACACGACCATGACAGGCAGTCCAGTGTCAGGACAGTCTCCTTCATAGGGCGAAGTAAAGTTCCGCATTCTACTCGAAAGGCTGTGTGGTATACACGCGCATTATTGAAACCCTAGGGGGTTAGATGATCTTAAAAATCCTCCAATTACCATTCTACAAGTTCTTCATCAACATTTCGAATATGTGGACTAGCTACCTATAGGTTGGTGTGGTAGAACCATCCTTGTTTTTCTGTGAGGAGGTTTATTTTCAGCAGATAACTCCAGATAGCCTGAATATATATGTTTAAGCCCTACCACTACCAGGTGTATCAAATAAAACCCCCCGAACATCGCGATGACGCAGTCGCTCAGAACAATTTCAATATTCCATTGTCTTGAAAGAATAGTTTGACAAATTTTTTTTAAACCCATTATTTGTCATTGTCAAAAGTCTTCAAAACCTAGATCATATACATAATTAATAATGCACCTAGTAATCATCATCGCATGTGTTTTATACTGGATGATCAGAATATTAGGCAATTGGTCTATAAATTAGGTTCCTAGGTTTAGAATTGAGACCAAAATTCCAAAAAATCTGAAGCTCGCAGTGCCCTATCAGGGACATTTAATTGGCAAAGTATTTCAATCGTTGTTTGTTTTTAAAATCTAAAATACAGGTCCAATTGATAGTACCACTTCAGTGGACGTGTACCTATATAAAATTGCGCAATAGGTATATAACACGTAATCGATATTGTTTATTATTAGGAATCAATGTACTTACAATAAACATCGCCGTAATGGTCAGCAATAGAAATCTGATAGACTTCATATTGTACTCGGCCTCCGTTTTAGTGATTTGCATCCCAGCGTTATTCGGCACTGCAGTTTCACCCGCCATTTTAGAAATTAAAACTTTTAAAGCAACAACGATTATTATTTAGCCGACGCCTTATAGCCACGGATATCTAAGTGATAACTGAGGTAGAATCTGATAACGATTGTTTTACACACATTGATGAACACGGTGTTTTCCAACTGCTTACAGTGATAACGTGTACTGCTTTTAAAACGTCGCTACCTGTATCTAACTTCAGGCTAAATGAAGCGTGATGTATTGCATTGCAGATAACTCTAGCTAATTATAAACACAGCACAATTTTATTGTTTTGTACAAAGACTTTCTACGGTAATCGAGACAATAGATAATTATGTTTGCGGTATCTGCAATAATTAATGTGCATTATAATTGTCTCAAGGAGATTTCGATTTATCTTCACCTAATTGTTTTGCCCTGTCTAGACAATTATTTAGTAGGTACACTCTTTGTTACGGGTTTAAAATCCAAGCAAGTTCACTTCACAATGCTCCAAAGCTTTATAATGTTAGTATTGATTCCGACAGTATTGATTTAACTCTATATTAGACCTTGAATGGATAAAATATTAATTTCATGGCTGTAGCATGCAGTGATAGCTTAGTGATATGACCATTGGACTGGGTCATCGATCTCGGATTCTAATCCAAGGCACACAGCCAGTACCCATCATGATTTTTTTACGTACTCGTAACATTCGCCACGCCTTAACGGCGTGGTAGATAGTCCTGCATCAGGACCGCTTCATAGGGTTCGCCCTTCAGGGCTTCGCACTCTACCTCGGTCTTTTCGGAATCGCTTAAACAGTGAAGAGAAACATCGTAAGGAAACCTACATGCTTTAACTTTTGGTCGCCTGTTCGTAAAGTCTGCCAACCTGCATTAGGTTCAGCGTAGCGGACTATGGCCTAATCCTTTTCATTCTGAAACCCATGCCCTTCCTTAGACAGTAAATGGGTTACTGATGGCTGCAGCCCTAAAAGTCATCTGTTTGCAGACTTGTATGTAGGTATTTTACCTACCTGTACCTACCTATCATTTTGAGGAATATCAGCTTTTTAGTCATCAATTAAACCTTCAAAGATCTTTCGCCGCTGGCGCCGGGGGAAATGGTAGGATAAGTCGGACCCTACCAAGTAAAACCAGCATTTACCTTCTCTTAGTTGCGGCCCCGGAACTTATGACATGCTCTAGCGCAATCGCTAGACCCTTTCAAAGGAATGAATTGGAGCTGTTTAAATCCAATTTCTCTGCATGTCTACTCTATGCTCCCTAAAGCTCTCCAAAATTGTTACTACTTACCAAACAGTTATAACCTCTGAACATTCCAGAATATAAATATACTTAAAAGGCTTTAGAGGTTCCAAAGTACATAGTAACATCCAATAACATTCTGGAATAGAAGCAGTCTACGGTTACCTATAACTATTGCCGGACTTACATTAGTTACAACTCTTTCGGCGGGGCGAAGACCCCTTTACTTTATCTCAGCTAAAGTGGACCTGTAGGCAGGGCCGGATCTACTAAATGGCTTTTTGGGCTTCAGCCCAGGGCCCCGTGGATTCAGGGGGCTGCCAGCTAAGTCAAGTCAAAGTCAATATAAATCAAATATTATATTGTCTCATTTTTTTCTATACTTTGTGCAATTAGGTGGGCCCCTAAGTAGTATTAGCTTAGGGCCCCCTAAACTCACGGTCCGACCCTGCCTGTAGGGTAGGTAGGCATTTCATCTTTCGCACCGCCGCCGCCGGCGCAGTTACTGTTTGAACTTATAGCTGATTTTCGCGGGGTAAGGACGGGACACAACGCGTCTGGTATGTATAGGCTTGGCCAGCCTGGAGTTGTACTGATTTTGTTAGCCAAGAAATTTCATCTAGAATCAATCTCATTTGGAATTAATTTATTAACACGCACACGATTTTCAAATCTAAGACGCATTAGAATTAGCAGTTCAATAGGAGTCATAAGCTCATAACACTAGGCACTCTTTTTGAATATGCTTTCCTTTATATGACCAAAAAAGGTAGTAATACCTATTATGAGCCATGTCATTTCACTAATGTCAGAGCACTGACGACAAGTACTTCCTTATCGCTAAAGCCGTATTTCGGTTATCGGTGATATCTGGGTATAATTTATGGAAAACTCGCTTAGATAAGTGTACATTACATTGTATATTGAAAAAATTTTTCTTTGTTGTTTCAAAAATGATGTCATGATGATCTAGATCTACCTTGTATCATCATCATCATCAACCCATATACTGTCCCACTGCTGGGCACGGGTCTCCTCTCATATTGAGAGGGATTAGGCTATAGTCCACCACGCTGGCCTAGTGCGGGCTGGCAGACTTCACAAACCGTCGAGAAAAATCTCTAAGGTATGCAGGTTTCCTCACGATGTTTTCCTTCACCGTTTAAGCGAGTGATCATTAATTATAAATACGCACATGAATTCGAAAAGTCAGAGGTGCGTGCCTTGGGTTCGAACTTGAGACCTTTGACTTGGCAGTCCAATGGTCATACCACTAGGCTATCACTACCTTGTATACTTATGATTAAATTGTAAATAAATACATGTAATGAGTGACCGGTTTACATTGTAATTTTTAATATGTGGAATCATTTTTTGAACATAAAATTTACCCCATACTTGTCTTTTTCTTTATATCATAGCATACAAGAAAAAAATCTCTCAAATGTACTAATCAGAGATGGGAATTATAGGTAACAAATAATGATTTATTCCGTGCGAATATCGCTGTCGCTACCGCTAGTACAGAAACACAATTGGATGCGCGTATCCTACTTTTTCTACGACTTGTTTTTTGTGAACGTTTACTTAACATATAGGTACAAGGTAATTTTAAAAGTGATGGTGCTGTGATGACATTTCTTAGAATTTTAAGAAAGAAAAAACCTATTGTTTTTTGGTTTTTGCTAGGCACTTATCTAGCTATTGGTGGAGTTCGTTGGCGTCTATAGGCTTTAAACTTTTACTACGTGCATAGGATAGGAGGCGAGGGCCTCGGGGGGTTAACCTTTTGACCGCCACATCAATAATGAATATCTGTGTTCTCTACGCCAAGGACTATAAAAAAGTGATATTTTTGTCGTGCCATGCCGTCGTTTGGCGTCGTGAGCAAGTTTTAATTTGACGTCTATAGACGTCTGTGGCGGTCAAAGGGTTAAAAAGCTTACCATAATGATTTCTCTGTCATTAATTCATATTTAGAACCCAAGGAGCTCCTTAGCAATTTTCTAAAGTGAATCATATGATGATTCATACAAGACAGCCTCTTTAGCACTGTAGATTAGTGTAGATTGAAATTGATAACGCTGCACCTCGCCTCATCAGCAGCGAAACTCTTACCTTACCTTTTTTTTAATGTACGGAAAATCTTCATAATTCGTCTGCCACCTCGGCAGGCGGCAAGATATATCGGATACGTGTCAACTAAAAAACCGCACTGGTATTCACTTGCCATATAGTCATTGCCATGGGATCCGTGAAATTCGTCATGACCATGACAGGCTTTCTTACAGTCGCTGGACCCCTTCAAATAGCGTGGCCTTACCTCGCACACTAATTGAAGGCACGTATGTTCGCCACACGCGTGCCACCTACTAGGGCCATTAATACCTGCCCGTAGCCCGATTCACGTAATGAAAACCGTAGCGATGTCGCACGGTGGGCTGAAAATCGGCTTTCATAGACTTAGGGATTTCAATTTGTAAGTGCCGGATTTTTTGCCGGATATCGCTTCTATTAGTTATTACTATATTTAAAAACTACACCCGAGTTAATTCTTGTTGTATCTAACCAGCTCAGAGACATGGTGAGAAGTGATATGGTGGATATAAATAAAATTCCAAAATATTGTTTAAATAAAAATATTTCTATACAATACTTTTTTTAATACTTATCGTTAAAATGTTGATTTATATATAACAAGTATACCTACGAGGCTTATGGACTCTCACACAGAAATATATAAGTGGGATTTTAGAAATAGATTTTATAAAATGTCACGGAAATTATGATACTTGTGATAATTTATGAATATGTGATAAGAAAATCTTAGAACTCGAATGATCTCAATAGGCAGTTAAAACCTCAGAGACAATAAAAATAAGACATAAAAAATATGTATTAATTACCACTAATATAATAAAATGTACCTACGAGTGTACTCGAACCTTTTTTTATTCTTGATCTCAAACCCATAATAATTTATGTATGATGTTCGAGCCAAAAGTGTAGCTATCACTCATCTAAAAAAATTGTTTTTGGTATCCTTAAAATACACACTCAATCCTGGTTTTGGAAATATCCTAAAAATGACTCTACAATCTACATTAACTATGAAATAATTAGGAATGCTACCTATCTAATTATATCCACTTACGTAGGTTTATTTTGTTATCTCTACCGAGAATCCATAGGTATATTATAACTTTTTCTAATTAACATAGGGCAACTATAATAACATTTTAGAATCTCATTCACAAACGAAATAGTTTCCAATGATTATTTGATTTGTTTTTTCTCATTCAGAACGAGAAGACATATATAAATATAAAGAAACAGGTAATAAAAGGTAAAAACGTAAATGTCAAAAACATTTGCAAAATCAGGACCAAGTTATCGTCCATTCAGCCTCTTATGCTGTAGTTTGTCCGTGGAAGGGTACATAGACAACTGGTGCTTTTTTTTCGTCGTTATTATTAGGGTTGAGCGAAGTGTAAGCGTTGATCATTTGTTCCCGAATCTCCCACTTTCTGCGTTCACGTTCGGATTTCGCTTTACGGATTGAACTGGCCAGCGAGAATGAGAACACAATGCCGATTATCTGAAATTCGATAAGATAACATGTGAATACTTAATCCCATAAATGATAAGAAATTGTTATGAATGATAAAAACACCAGCATTTCATATTTTTGTTTGAAAATTTTATAAAATTCTCAGAAGCAGTTCGAAGCTCGACCCCCACCCCTTTTATAGGGACCTAAAAACTCATCGGCTAAATGTTCGTGTATGTAGGATGCGTAGGTATGCAGGAATATGTTTAGTGAGCTTGGTAGGTAGGTACTCGTATATCGTGTGGCAATAAAATTAAATGATTAGTCCATTATATTATTTGGTGTGACCTCAGGAAAACCAAGGACGTTATTGCCATGTAATCGAGGCGTGTTCCTTTTTCAATGTTAGTCATTATATTTAATTTAAACAGCATAATGAATCAAGGATATGAGTCAAAGTCGTACGTTTCATGTCGCCTGACATCATGACATGGGCGCATATGTAATGTTGAACTGCATTTTGCGCTCATTTTTGCTAGACCTTTACGAGTTAAGTCAGAAAAGTGAGCCTTTCCATTGTCCTAACTCAGGTCGAGCTATGTCTGACATCATGACATAGGCGCACATGTAAGGTTGGATAGCATTTTGCGCTCATTTTTGCTGGAAAGGGAGCCTATCCATTGTCCTATATCAGGTCGAGCTGTTTATTATAAGAACCACCATATTTTACAATGACGATACGGTCATTGACGATATCCCATATCACACCTTAAGTCCAAGACTTAGAAATTTCGTTATCATCTGTTAAACAAACCTGTATGAATGCAATAGTCATGGCTCCGGCGCCCAAAAGACCAGCGCTCTGGTAGACCAAATAGAAAACTCTGGGCAGGCATCCATTAGCATACAGCTTCACACACTCGTCAATCTCAAGGTCCCCGATGATTTCATAACGGGTTTCGGCGCAGCAGGAGTTGGGGACAGTGATGTTGCTGATGGAGATGCCGGTGTACCCTGAAGGAGGGGTCACCACATTCCAGTCCATGTAGCTATCCACGCCGCAGCAGTTCAACTGAGGAAGAGAGAAGAGGATGGTGAGATGGATTATGATTCAGTTCTCATAACACAATTCTGTAGGTACTATTCGGTATGGCAACGTAAAGCAGTGATATCCTAATACTATGACGCGCAGCTCTGACTTCACTACATAGTATAGAACAAAGTCGCTTCATGCTGTCTGTCTGTCCCTATCAAATCAAATCAAATATATTTATTTCATCAACTCAATATTTACAAATACATAGCAAGTGTTGGATTCTCCTTTTAAGCAAGTAATTTGCTTGTAATGAGAATCCGCTCTTCCAGTTTACAATTAAACTGTATTAAGTTGTGGTAGACTTTAAATTATGTAGAATAGGCATGCAAGTAAATAATCTTTCTACAGATAATAATAACAATAATGCTTATGAATGCTTACAAACTTAAAACTCTTTAAAACTACGCAATGGATTTTGATGCGTTTTTTTTATAGATAGAGTGATTCAAGAGGAAGGTTTTTATGCACATAATTATGTTATTAGTACATTGCACCCCTGCAAAAGGGGGTGGGTTGTAATTTGATATAAAAAAAATTTACAAAAGGTATTTAATTTACGTATTCACGGCCCCTCTATTACATGATGTAAAAGGTCACTTAAAAATCACTTTTAATTTTACTTAGCGCATGTTAGTTGCAACTATTTTCCTGTTTTGTTTGTTCTAAATGACTAAACTTAGAACGACTCATTATTATTGGTTAACAGGCTACCAATTAACATTTACAGAGAAATAAAAACTGATTCTTTTGAGGATGCAGGCTACTATTTATGTGTTTGTGACTATAGAAACCGACTACATACATAACACACTTTTTAGCACCTTATCAGGTCCTTGAACACATTACATAATGAAGTATGAGTAAGTATACCTGCTTGCAAAAACACTATGGTACCGTGTAATGAAGTTACATTTATTGTTTTTTTTTTGTACCTAATATTTACATAACTAAGCTGCCGCTGGCCTGAGTTAGTCTATTATGGATGTGGGTATGTTTTTTTACTAAGCACATCGATATTTTAATTTACCTTCACCACTATGGCCTGCCTTCATTTCATTTTTTTTATCAATCAACTAAACTAAATAAATAAATCACTGGATTTATTTGCAGTAACAATTTACTCGTACCAGGAATCGGAGCCAAGACCTCTAGCGTAGCAGTCACTGTTACGACCACTAGGGTAACGAGACAGTTACAAGCAGGTACAGTACTTATATTCTATCACCCAACATAGCTGGAGCACTCACCCTGCTCTGGATGAAGTCGAATGCCCCGTGGACTTCCTCGTTCTCGTAGAAGTAAGGCAGCGTGACCCTCAGCTTCTCATCCAGCATGCCGGTGACTTGCGAACGGAGACTATACGCCGCGATGGCAGCCGCGATCTCCAATATAAACACCAGGCTGAGGATAACTGCGAACTGATAGAAATTGATGTTGTATTTTTTTGGGCATGCTAAAAATTACCGCCTTGAAGTGCGAATTATACCGTAAAAAGTTTGGTAGGTGTATCCAAATCGCTCGGGCTTCATAGAAAATTACTTAAATAATATTTTTAAGAAATATAACCATTACGCCCTTATATATGTGTTAGACAGAAGTGTACTTAAGTCCCATGTAACATATTCAAAGTCAAAGGCAAATATTTTATTTCAATTGGACCATTAAAATAGCACTTTTGAAAAGTCAAAACTAGTTGCACGATTTCAAAAAGTGGGTCATAATATATGGAGAAAATACCGGCAAGAAACTCCATAGACACTCCTTTAAAAAAAATCATGTTAAGTAACAGTGTTGTCTTGGTTTACAATTTTAGTCATTAAACCTGGCTCACTATATCCAAACTCCGAGCTTGTACTGATAATTTCATATAAAAGCCCAATTAAACTTTGCTTGATGTTTAAAAAAACATGCCTAAAACGTTTGCGTGTTGTTATAGGACGCACAAATTGGGAAATTTCATGGCAAAGCTCAGTTTATATATTCTCTACCAACATTGAGCGATTTGCAAGTCTTACGGGAATCCAAATAGCTTTCCTCATATAACTTAAATAAGAAAGGTAGGGCATAGCGGGAATAATTGCACTCCGAATCATTGCCCGACTAAAGAACTACCCCGCGTTTCCAAAAATCGAAATGAAATAAGATTGTTTTGAGCTGTGTTGTGTTCCTAGAACGGTCAGCAAGGTTGCCAGTGCTCTGCAACGAACCGTTGTGTTGGGAGTGGGATTGACCCTTATACTGCCAACCCAAGTCGCCAGCCCACAAATGATACCCCTGGTGTAGCAAGCGTGTATAGGCTACGCTAACCGCTTATCATAATGGGATGTATGATTGTTTGAGACCTTAGTGGCAAAAAAAACTTAACTTATCTAACTAACTTAACTAATTAACTTGACTATCACATGATAGCCAAATCAAAGAAGCAATCCTTCCTACTTTCTCTAACTTGAAGTTAAACACAGTAAAACTTTTTTATTTTGTCGGATTTTGTTCCCTCAATGCATTTTACTTACAATATTAACCAAGCAGGTGCTTTCCTTCAGTGCGCCGACGCAGCCGAAGAGCGACACGAACAGCATGATGACACCAATGGCGATGACGAACGTCGCCGGTGAGAAGAACTGATCGTCGAGGAAGAATGATACGTCATGGTAGATCGCGTAGATCGTTGTGCCCACTGATATTATAAGTGCTGATGTGAGCTGGAAGAGAAGAATAAAAAATATATCAATTGTTAGTACTTTATACGCCACGGTCACGGTGAATGGCTCCGAAGTCTATATGGCTCCGACCACATAGTGCCACTCAGTCTAATCAGTACGAGTCGTTTACTCTGGTGGCAGGGTATGTCGGACTGGTATCGACTAAAAACCACACTTGCCTGTGGTTGGCTGTGGTTCAGCAGCCGAAGGACCCCTTCAATTGGCCTGGCCTCGTATCCTGATTAAAGGTACGCGTGTTTTGACCAAAAGCACGGATGCCGCCTACTGGGGCCATTGTCTGATCGGGCAGCACACAGTTCATGGAGACCTCATGGATCTCATTATTTTTGCCACACTATTACGCACTAGACAAGATGGTTGATCTTTCTTATTGGTCTTAATGACCCGTAAGACTCAATAATTCCGAGAGCAATTAACCGATGCCCTCTCTTTTTCTAATGTTGTTTTTTCCTAGATTCCAAGTTCAAATCTAGCCCTTGTCTCTGAAATCATATGCTTATTTCATCACCAATGAAGGAAAACTTGTGAAAATATTTATGATATGATTCACATTTATCATTTGTTAATGATTTGTTATGAATTCTATACAAGAATTGCTTAATCTTGATTAACTTAAGTATACTACTTAGAATTTAAAGCAAGCGCTTGCGTGTTTGAAGACTTTAAAGTATGCATATGACGCTAGTATCGATTTTAATCATAATACTGGCCACATAGAGTTAGGACCTTGACATGTGAGTGGTCGCTGAAAAAATCAATACCCTTCGTGACCAACCGTTTATGTAAATGTTCTGCGCTCAAAACTCGTGTTTTGATACGATTCTATGAAAATGTTCTCTAAAAAAGGATATAATCCACGAGTAGGTATTTATTTCAAGCTTACAGGCTTTTTTTAATGTTGGTACAAAAGAGTATGGATGTTAGCATGATTTAAGTCTCTTGATTGCAATTTCAACAATCTAATTTCCAGCCAAAGTATCTAATTATTTTGTCAGTTTGATTTGCTCACAAGCTTATAGGTATCACTCATCCTTTCCGTGATTTTGTCATAGTTTCCAGTATATCTAGCGCGCCACTCCTCGCCTCAACTTTTTTTTTAATAAGTAATTTCTATTGATGTCATATAGATGTCGTATATAATTTTTAACTAAAATTGTATATTCTGATTTTTTCATAGGTTTTTCCAAATAACTAAATTATACTGGAAGCAATGGTCGATATTTTCAAACCTTAAGTCTTAAGTACATGCACTTAATCAATCTTATGTCCAAAAATTTACACTGTAATAATATCAAAAGTTACAAACAACAACGTTCTGCTTTCAGTATTGTATATAAGTATAATTAAGTAGATAAGTTATAGTTATAGTCATAGACGATAATCACATTATCGCATTGGGTGTAGACCTGTCATGATAGTGTTAGATTGTAAATAAATAAATAAATAATTGTGTAAAAATCAGAAGTGATAAGGCATAAAAAATGGTAAAACACTAATGAATGGTTTCAGCGAGTTAACAACATTAATGTTCAATGCAATTATAATAATGTATATTGTACTAATTATAACTAACTAACAAAATTACATTATAGTTATATATAATATTGTTAATGGCACACTGGACTGTTACATGGTTAACCAATTAAATTTTAAAATACCAACGCGTTCTGTGCGTACACCACAATTATTTAGTATACCATGGTGCAACAACAATGTGTCCCAAAACAATGCTCTATTAAGAATGTGCAAACAATATAATGCTGTCTGTTCCAATGTTGATATTGTCCATGAAAGTCGTAATATTTTTAAGAATGTTCTACTTAAGCTAAAATTTGATCAATATTTTAACACAATTTAACTTTTCTTTCAAAACTTAACTTTCCTAACACGTTTTTTACTCCTCATAAAAGTTGTTTAACTGTTTGAATGTTGTGTACAGTCATAATTGGACTTCAGGTTTATAAATTGTATGTTAAAAGAATGCTAGTATGTAATAATTAATCTGTGGTCTGTTTCTGTACCTGTTTATAATATAATTTTCCAGAAAAGGTGGTCAATCTAATCATTGTCACGAACAAAAACAATAATATTATTAAACGTCATACTTATAAATGACATTTAAAATGATAGCAAGTCATATTGTCTGGTTAACTCCTATTATAGGAACAAAACAGGAAAAATAACAATAATTGTATTGTTTTGGTAATTAGTATTTGTGTAATAAATTAACCTAAAATACTTCCCTAACTTTGAACTTCCTCTGCACAGGGGAAGTACACCTAAAATGTACTAAATATGTACTAAGCATATTTTAGCTATTTTCTCTAGTAACCAAGTCATAATTTAAATTTTAAAAAGAGTCTAGCAACATGTATTAGTAACGCGATAAATTCCGTAAATAGTTGTTTTATCTCAAGGTTGTACCAATTTATGTGTTAACATTTTAGCACCATCAGAAGTTGTATAAAATAATTAAAAGTAATAATTCTCAATCAAAATAATTTGACAGATTGGGGTAGCTTGATGTGCTGGCCTCTGTACATAGCTTCCGTATACCACATAGGCCACTTATATAGGTTTTTGACAAATACCCACGGCATTGGGAATAAAACTAGATGAACATGAGCATAATTCCAAGACCGAGTTCCAAATGCCGATGTCCGGACGTGGTGATGGTAGATGGAGCTGCACTATATCAGATTGGAGACTAATGTGCAAATGACGGACAGAAGGAGAGTGAGGTAGCTAGATGGCTCTATGATATCAGAAAATTCATTGGTCCCACTTGGACAAAATTAGCACAGGACGGGAGAAGGATCCGGTCATACACAAAGATAAACTTATAGGTACTCAGTAGTGGGTAGATTTAGGCTGTAGATGATGATATGATGATGGGGACCTCTGTGGTCTAGCGGTTCGAGTGCCGGACTGCTGATCATGGGGTCGTGGGTTCGATTTCCACAGGACGCAAATATTTGTGTGGATAAAACATCAGTATTTGTGTTTGTCTGGGTGTTTCTTATGTATTATAAGTATGTTTTTACAAAAAAATAGTATATTAGTATTATATACATAGTACAAGCTCTGCTTAGTTTGGAACTAGATGGTGTTGTGTAAAATGTCCCAAAAATATTTATTTATATTATGAACGCGGGTAATACCTTATTCATACGGGCAAGCGCCGGAAGACAAATGTAATTGATCACGAGTTCCATACAGGGCAAACAAAGGCAAGAGCGATTTAGACGAAACATCAAAATGATCAGCACTATAAAAAAATGGGTCACCTAAAAGTTCGATCGATTCCATATCGTAGCTCTTACAGACTGTTAGCAAGTTTTGAAGGAGCCTGTCAAGGTCGTAGCGAATTTGACGGATTCAATGGCTATGGGTCAAGTGAAGGCAAGTGCTGTTTTTGGTCAGTATGAGTCTGACATACCCGGCCACCTCTCCCAGATGGCGGGCAACCAAATGGAGTAGGAATTTCTGCACTACATAAAAAAAACTGTTAAACAGATTCACAGTCTACGTATAATTATTCTTGTAAGTATTTTATTCTTACCACTCAATTTCTAACAATCGTACAGATAGCAACAATTGTTTGGTTAATAAAAGAACATCACGCAATAATGAACCTAACTAAGTTAGTATACAGGTGATTTTGGAATGGCTATCGCGTGGAATGCCATCTATAGATGTATTAGACATAGCTATAAATAGTCTGAAATCAATAGCAATGATAAAGGACTGAAAACAATGTCGCTATGGCCTCGCTCCAGCACCTGCCCTATTGTTTATTATACAATGTAGAAAAAACCTTAACTGGGAAAACTTACAGTGGAAACTAGCATATCCATATCAATCTAAACTTAAATACTGGCAAGTTACTCATTTGCAATTTCAAGAGAGGTAGGGCATAGTGAGAGTAGTCTCTAATAAATAATTGAAACTGCCTGACTATGGCAGTAACTCCGCCTTGCAGAAAATCCGAGTGATATAACACAGCTTTGAGCTGTTGTTTTCTTAATGGTGAGCAAGGTTGCCAGTGCTTCGTGAGGAAATGTGGTGTTGGCAGCTTGACCCGTATACTGCCAACTCAACTATTCCTCTTTCGTTTTACAGGGTCGGCAACGCGCAAGTGATACCCCTGGTGTTGCAAATGTCAAGGCTATGGTAGCCGCTTACTATCAGGTGGGCCGTATGCTTGTTTGTCAACCTAATGTAATAAAAAAATAATATTATTAAATTAGAACTTATTCATGCAAGATATTTATTTGTTTATTTAGGTACTTATTTCTTATTAAAGATATCCAACAGCGTGCAATTAATGTTAATGGACAATTAAGAATAAAATTGTCATCAATAGATACATTAAGATATTGCAATGGTTGCAAATGGAATATTTAATAATGTCGCCTGTCGGAATGTGATTACAAGAAATCAACACAAAATTATAATTGCAAAAGTAGATCTCTTTCTTACATTATGTTTGTTTATACCTTTCTAGCCTAAACCACCGTACAGATTTTAATATAATTTTGCTGGGAGATAGATTGTATCCCGAGGAAGGACATAGGCTCCTTAGGCTACCCTTCAAGTCCCTAAAATCCTTTGTGGATACAAATGAAACTGCAGGCCACAGCTAGTCCAAACAAAAAACTGTGCGAAGGTAATGAAATTTTTTTCTTAGTGCGATTAATCCTCACGTATCGTCCGTCACCAAGAGAGGAGGCGGGGTATATCGGACCCGTATCGATTAAAAACTGCGCATACGCCTTGTCCGAACATCGTGTCATCGTTGGGACTCGATATCTCATTCGCCACGACCTGACAACGTTCGATACCCTACCTTTGAATTGTCAAGCAATACGATCACGTGGAAATGATTAACAATGTCATGCACAGTTCATTGTTTCTATCGCACGACCATTGAAATGTAAACATGCCACTATTTTGCAGCAATATAATATTATGTAGAAGCAGATCTTTCGTCACTGTTCACATGTGTCATTCGTCATAGTTCACCTTTCTGTTTTAATTTATACTGGTGAGAAGATCTTGGACTCTCAGTATATCTAAGAATTATTATCAACCATAGTATGATTGAATTAGTTTCGTAGACCGACGCGACGTCAAGACTGAAGCAGTATTGTTAGTTATTCTGTGACCAATACTTACTTAAAAAGGAAGACTTTCTTCCACAAAATATGTGGAAGAAAATTATCATTAAGAACACACGGGATGCATTTTAAAGAGCCTCCGAGTTAAATATATCCTGGCATGAACTTTTATTGAATAGCCCATGGCCGTCTCGACACAACAGAGAAGAGAGCACCTTTTACAGATGATTCATGATGATCAGATCTAATATTTTTTAATTATGATATTGCCTTATATACTTACTGCATCGCATAAAACAACAAGTGCAAAAACAACCGAAAAGTGGTTTCTTGTTAGCAATAAGTCTCTATCTCCCAAGTAGTTATATTTCACATACCTTGGCTTTGCCATAAACGCCGGAGACGAGAGACAAAGATTATATTATATATGTATACATTCTGAATTCAAATACATCAGTCTGAGCTTAAAATACTATTGAGGACATGTTCTTCAATGCAATTCAGATAATACTGTAGCCGCATAAGAAACCATGAAGCTGCACACGAATACATACAATGTACTCGTAAACAAATTATTTTACAATAGACTTCATTTATGTAAACAATAACGACGCCGGTAACAGACCATCCGTTTAGCAAATTGTCCAATAACTATGATGGAACGCTATATATAACCATATTGCCATGCTAAGCTATAGATATAAGGGATTTATTTAATCCGGCAAATGGATAGTCAATATACAAAGTATGTATGTACAACAATTGACGTCATAGTCTTATCTCGTCGGGATATTAGCGGGGCAACCGTAAGCCTGCATTCTTCCAAACCTTTTTTGAATTTCAGCTATTTCTTTCACCCTGTCGTAGTCCGCAACAGGGGGTCTACTCCCTAAGCACGAAGTCCGTAGTTTCGACCTTCGTTACGGGCGTTTCCTACTCCGTATCACCTACGGACGGATGATTCTTTCAGGGCCCAAACTAAGAATGAATGACAACACAATTTGACAGTTGTCCCTAGGAGAAATTGAATTTGACACTTGTTTTATCAGACTCCGAAGTTTCGGAGAACTTTCGAATGGTTCGTAACTTCGTTGACGGAGATAGGGAGTAGACCCCTGGACATAAGCCTCTCCCAGTGATAAAACTTGGTCATTTGTCTATTCAACAAACGGAACCGGAGCACCGATTCTTCACCGATATTCATAGTCCATACTTATTTCTAAACGATAATTATGAGTAAAGGAATGTCACGACAAGAGGCCAGAACATCATGCTACCCCAATCTGTCAAATTTCTTTGATAGATTTTCAACTTAAACCGAAGTAATAAGGCTCATATTCAATTGGGAAAATTTGACAGTTTTGGATAGGACCTGCTGGCGTCTATACATAATAAACAATACAATCTTTGTAGCACCTCCTGCTCTAAACAATATAATCGTTTAAAAAATAGGCACTTAAAGATTGATCTTGGATACTATGAAATACTTAGTTGCGAATGTAGTATCAGTGCGACCGCATTCAGTCTATTGTGATCAAATTAAGTACAGACGCGAGCAGGTCAAGCTATCCAAAACTGTCAAAGTTTGCCAATTGAATGTGAACCTTATTGTTTTTTTTATTAAAGTTGAAAATCAATAAAAGAAATTTGACAGATGTGGTACTTGATGTGGTGGCCTCTGTAATAGTAATTACCTAATGTATTTAGTTCTGAATAATTTCTAACAAATGTGACTCAAGCATTCATGATGACATGAATGCTTTAGACATTAGTTTTGTCTTGTAATACTGCGGGAAATTCCAATTGATGATCAACAGTCGGAGACATACCGACTGAAAACCGCACTAAACACAACATGATGGAGTACGCAAATCAAGTGAGTGGGGTTCAAACAGAGAGGTAGGGCACAATGGGAGTAATTCCACTCAGATTGTAGCTGCCTGATTGGGGAAGAACCTCCGCCTTGCAGAAAATCGAAGTGAAATAACACTGCTTTGAGCTGTTGTATTCCTTACGGTGAGTAAGGTTGCCAGTGCTCCGCGAAAAAACCCTTATCTCAACTACTACCAACTCCTCTTTCGTTTTTAGACCAAACACAGTAAAGCTGTTTCGCAGCTCTTAATTTGGCTTGTAACTACCCAGGTGGATCCTATCATCACGAGAATGCATAGTCTTTTGCTCTTCTGGATGCAGTATAGAGTGTTTAGAATCGAAGTATATGTTAGTTTATTAATAATTAATTATCACTCGCTTAAACGATGAAGGAAAACATTGTGAGGAAACCTGCATACCTGAGAGATTTTCTCGACGGCGTGTGAAGTCTGCCAACCCGCAGCCAGCGTGGTGGACTTGAGCCTAAAACCTCTCATTCTGAGAGGAGACTAGTGGGACCAGTGGGACTTTATATGGGTTGAAGATGATAATTATGTTAGTTATATCGTTCCTTGTGAGTGTGTGAATGTGATAATCGACGGAGCAGCTGTAAGTACCTTGCTATCTGGTGATAACAACGACTTTCCTGAGGTGACAAACTGAAGTTTTCAGTGAGTAGGTAGGTACTTATTGCTTGAAGTATTGTAATTTTCTTATATAAGTAGTCCTTTACACACAATTTATATTGAAATTATGATCTTATGAATATTTAGAAATTGTATTTTTGGTGGAAAGAACGAATCGAAATCGACTGGAGCAGGATTGAAACCTAGCCCATCTGATACTAGAGATATTCAGGCCAGACATCAAGGCCAAAAAACTTCAGTAGGTACCTAGCTTAACATTTAGAATTAAAATAGTAGTTTAGTCTTTCACACAAGTAAGGTATAAATAAATACTGATTTACTTTTCAACAGGTTTTATCAATGGGATCATCTATCTACATAATTATTTTGTCTATGATAACCACTATACCCAAGTGTATATTTTTGTTTAACATTGTTTCTTTCTTTCTCTATACACTAAGTAACTCCATCAAAGTGTATATAGGTATATATGATATATTTATTGTATACTTACACTTATGTGCTAGCGTACTAATCAATTATGAACGCGAAATGTGGTCAACGAGGGTCATTGTAAACAGCCAGCGGCAGCACCAGCCATAGTGTACGATCGATATTCGAAATTTAAAATTCAAAGATGCCATAAAAATGTTGTCAACCGTTTTAAATAATAATAAGGCGAACGTACGTGTATCGCTGGCAATAGTTTTTAGCAGACAGGCAACATATCGCGGTGACTAAGGTTCGTTAATTAGCCTTCAACGTTATCATTCGGCGTTAATTACACCACTTTGAAACGTTATCATACATTAGAACGTAAAACGCAAAGTGCCAATAAGTATAATAATGTTTTATAAAGGCTCTTATAGTTATATTTATTCAATGTGTCACTATCGGTATCCACTATGCTCTAAAAAGATAATATTATTTACCTAGTACTTTTGCAATAAAGTTGTGCATGAAATATGTATTGTAAAACCGAGCGATAGTCTCCTTGTAATAAATGCCAAATAAAGAATAAAGCACAATATTACAAACACGTGATCGACAAAGTTAGTTATCTTTTTCGAACATTAATAAAAATCGAAGAAACAAAGGTATATTACTTAGTTGTATTCTACCCAACAATGTTGATCTATAACAGATAAGAACTTGCGCAAATAATGTGGCGCAATTACATAGAAATAGAACTCTACAAAAAACACGATGAATAAAAAAACTCACCACAAATATAGCTGTTATGCACAACAGCATATACTTTATGCACTTCATTCCCACTTCCAGATTGTTCTTCGCCATTTTGAAGAAAATCGGCGCAAAAACTGTTACCTATAAGGTAATCAGTAGAAGACTGAAACGGGTGAAACAGAAATGAAAAATTGCACTGTTATCAACTTGATAAGGCACTCGACGCTCGCGGGCAAGTCGAACGTTGACTGTTCACTATAGGCTGAATGCCGCCGCGGAAAATACGACATTTTTCTTTTAGCCAATTAGCTTTGGTACGCTGTTAAAACGTAACGCTAATGTGGCAGCAAATAGTACGTCATTCGACGCATAATGCTATACCTGTATTAAATGTCGTTTTAGCCAAGTTTCATAGTAAATACCCATTAGAAGCTAATTTAAATTTAGTGTGGGGATCAGAATACGTTTATTGGAATACTAGCTTCTGCCCGCGATTTCGCTCGCGTGGAAAATCTACTTTATATTCTCGTTTTAGTTTGGCTAATTTACTCAAAATCGTTATAAATCGTCTATTATGTTATTCTGATGTAATAAATAATAATACTATAAAGTTGTATCAAAATCCGTTCACTAGCTTTAGCGTGAAAGAGTTACCAACATCCATCCATCCATCCTCACAAACTTTCACATTTTTAATATTATATACTAGAATATAGTAGGAAGGATTAGTAGGAAGTAGGATTGTGGAATGGTTGTGATAAATCAAAACTAGTTCAACGTTAATGATTACAGTATTTGCCTGTTATGATAAAAAGGAAAAAAATATTATTTTTACTACTGAGTTTAACTTATCAGTAAATTATACATTATGCACTTAAAGTGAAACCGCTTAGTTGATGGAATAATTGATTAATTCATTTAATTAATAATGAGGGTCTACAATTGTTACTTCTATGTTATTTTGAACTAAGCTTATTTATAAAGACACAATGAAATTGAATCTAGTTATAATTCTCGTTCGGACTACATTTAAATAGGGTTGCTTATTTTATATATGGTTTAACTGCAACTTCTCGTAGAGTGCAATTTAATTTTTAGAAACTTAATTGGTGACATTTCTAATATTATTATTTCCTTTCCTTTATTAATTATAGTACTGTATGTTTCTTATACCGCAATAAATAAATAAATAAATATGTCGGCAATCCGTTAAGGGGGTGTACGAGAGATCATTTGCAGCCAAATGACCCCCTATGACCCCTGTGCAAACGTGTAATCATTTTCGAGCATGTTACAAAATACCCCTTTAAAATATACTTAATTAATTATTATCAAAGCCAAAAATTTTGTCAGCTGTCATGTCAGGGAACCAGATTATTTAACACAGAAAGGCCTACGTACCTATTTTTTACCAAATAATTGTCTACTTTAATAACTAGTTTTTCGATTTTTCATTCATAAATTTTGTTGTTTTCCTTTTTTTGGGGTATGTTATACCACGTTACTACGGTTCTTAAATATTGTGAATGGACTCGTTATAAGGCCCCATTTAACTTCCTCTCGGTTTTACGGGTAGTTTTGTAACACCCTGTACGAAACTAATTTTGAAAATGTATAAAACAAAAACCCAATGATCCCAATGGATCCTCCGGCACCCGGGGAGGTGGCAGGGTAAGTCCGTCTCGTACCGACTAAAAACCGCACTTGTCTTAACTTAGCCAAGGCCATAAGTCATGCAGGCCCATGGGATCCGTGAGATTCACGACGACCATAACAGGCTGTGGTCCAGCACTCGCTGGCCCGCATCATTTAGCCAGATCATGCCCTGCATCCTATCTGATTATCCTATCTGCCGCCTACTGAGGTATCTGATTGGGCGGCGGAATCCCCAATTCAGCCGCTGGATGGAGGCTGAGTACCTACCGTATTTTTATTTTAAAATTCACAAAGGTTTTAGTTTAGACAAAGCCTATTAACAAACCATGTAGGTACACACTTAAGGAACATAAAGAAACAAAGGGAGGACGTTTCTGAAACTATTTTTACACTCGTTAAATAAATTGGTTTGCCAACTAATATAATAAATGCCTTGAACGGAATAAACCAGAATTACTTACTTACATCTTACTTAGATAGTTTTAAGTATCCTTGAAATATAAGTATTATTTAAAAGCAAGATGTCAAAGTCTGATTAGAGCTGCCTCATGACTGAACTGCCTAGTGGTAACAAATATCACAGGGGCGTATTTTGGAATTTGGCGCCCCGGGCCAATAAGTTTCGCCACCCCAGAATTCTTAAAAATAAATGTTTTTTTTTCTATTATTTTAATTTTAATTATAAGGAGTACATAAGGAGTACATAAGGAGTACATAAGGAGTACATAAGGAGTACATAAGGAGTACATAAGGAGTACATAAGGAGTACATAAGGAGTACATAAGGAGTACATAAGGAGTACATAAGGAGTACATAGGTAAGTACATAAATATGACTGCTGCGCTTGTGGTCCTGGATTCGATACCCAGGTCGAGGAAAGTGTTATTGGTATTTTCTATAAAATTCTCAGCAGCAGCTCGGAGTTTGGATTTGCGCGCGGTTTATGACAATAAGAACGCTCTCTTTTACATGGGACCTAACATGGCGAACTGTGGGTCTACAACTAGTATACCTCTGCCTAGCTCTTCGGTGAACACCTACAGGCATCATGGCCTTACACATAAATAAATACACACATAATTACCTATATATACGTAGAGTTTTAAAATTAAAACACACATTCAATGTATTCAAGAATCAATTAGCACAATACGAACTAAAAAAACCATCACTAACGTAGGTAAACTAAGATGCGTTAATCATTCATATCTAGGCGGTGACGAACTCGATTTTTTAATTAGTTTAGTATAAGAAAAAATAATTATGGTGCTCATGTAAGTGACTTTGTCTTTTTTGAGAATTAATAAATAGTATTATCTATTACCGGTAACCCGTATCCACATAACTCTAGCTACACACTAGCGACACACGTTTTAATACTGTGATATTGCATCACCTCCGGTTACGGTTAAAGATCTTTATTTTCTCAAAAGAATTTTAAATTCACTTACAGAGAAAACATTACTATCTAGTTACATTAAGCGTAGTTTAAAAGTTAAAATTTTTACAGTACTTATACATGTATATAATAGTAAAAACAATGCAAAACCCAGCGAACAAATACTTATTAAACAAACAAAACACAAGAGGGTAAGACGGTGCATTTATAAATACCATTAACACAGTTATAGGTTAAGTATCGTAATCCCACAATACCGTATCAATTTATTTATTTTTTATTAGGTTTTCATTAACAGCCAACGTTGTCTGCCTGGGGGATCAGTCGCCTCGTGGGAAACCAGTACTTGCCAAGCTGGTCAAAATTGCCATTCATTGAGATGTGCGGTAATTTCATGGATTAAGAGCAGAAATGCACTCAGACCGAGATTCATACAGGTGAACGTTTTACGTCGTTGTATTTTCAGTGATTTTAATCCTTCAGTAAGCCCGTAATGTCACTTAAGTCTGGGTGCACGGTAGGACAACGCCAAGATTGATCCTCTACACCAAACCTTTTACATCATTATTGTTAGGATTACAGATTTACATAAGAATCTAAATAAATTGAATAATTATTTTTAATTTAAAACATTTATTGATTTCTGACATTTACGCGAATATTATTATACATTGAAATAAAACTACTTTTTACGGATTTTAATATTTTTAAAACATTTATTTTTGTGGCACAATAAAAGTCTTATCTAAACAAAAACTAAATAGGTCTTCCCACTTACTCGAAACTAATAAATAAAATATACCAAATAAATAAACAACATTTAGTATAATTTTTAGAGGACACTAATACAATACTATGTATTACCTAAACACTATGAATACAAAATAACAATTTCAAATCAAAAGCATGACCGCTTTCTTGCTTAGCAGTCGCCTTAACGATCATTAGACCATTAACAATAAGGCAATACCAAAAATTAGATTTCATTTTAAAGTCTTTGCACATTATTTTTATTACAACATATTACTAGTATTTTTTTAACATCAAATTTACAATTCACGTTAATTTAACAAGATCTATGTAATATAATCGATTTATATTACTTACATAGTTCTTCTTAAAGTATCAAGCTTCAAAACACTTTAGAGATAAACATTTTAATGGAAGACACAGGCTAAGCATAAAAGAGAAGGTAATAAGTATTAGTTGTAATAATGCAAAATTGAAAGGCTACAGTGAATTAAAAAAACACCGTGTATCATACCCTAAAACATGTTCCGAAAAATATCAGAAATATCTTACATTGAAACTCTTTTTCTTACGGTAAATGCTTTGCTTTAACGTACGTAAATTTTTCAAAACTTTACATAGGTAAATACACAAATCTTACAATTTGTTCTTCACGATTCTTCTTGATACTTATTCTCTTTCTCTCACAGATTATATACCGAATCCCGACGTGTAATTTTATATTATTTTTCATATAATTACTAGAGATGCGCCGAGTACTGATTTTACCGAGTAACCGAGTACTGAGTATTACTCGGTTTAATGTTTGCCGGACCGAGTACTCGGCCGAGTCACTCGGTGCAATACAAACGCTTTGCGGTGCGAAAACAAGTTTATACAGGTTCGGGACGCGAACCCGCCAAGCGTGCTGTGACCCCTCCCTCTGCCTCATTTTTAGAGTCCATAAGTAGAAGTAACGCTACAGATAGTGAAGACAGCAGTGATGAAAACGAGTTGAATCATAATCGTAGCAGAATAGAACAATCCCAAGATGCTCATGCAAGTTTTTGGAGTTGCTTCGAAGAACTAGCTTCAACTAAGCCACCGGAGCGCAATGATCCTAAAAGCCCCATCGCTCTAGAATTAGACCGATATGTAAACGAAGGTTTGTTGCCACGAGATCAGAGTCCTTTCATGTGGTGGGCAGGACATAAAACAAGATATCCACTAATGGCATATCTAGCACGAGTATTTTTGTGTGCACCTGCGAGCACTGTGTACAGCGAGCGTCTATTTTCTGAAGCTGGCAATGTGTATGAAGAAAAACGGAATAAACTGTTACCAGAAAGCGCAGAGGGCCTTGTATTCCTGCATCATAACTTTCCGTTGCTAAATTTCAAATATTAATTGTTTCTTTTTGATATACTTACCTGTATTTTTTAATAAATAAATGTTCCTTATTAGACTAATAAACAAGTTTGTTTTCACTAAATTTCTTAGACAGAGTACTCATCACTTGAACCGAGTTATTCGGCCGAGTACGAGTATAAAAAAATACACCGAATATGCCGAGTACCGAGTACTAACCGAGTACTCGGCTCATCTCTAATAATTACGCATGTCAAGCAAATTCGAGCTCGGGCAGGATTTTCATTTCAGAGGTCGAATATTTATTTAACAATATTTACAACTAGGAATATCATTAACACTAATTGTTTTATTATTAATATATTGTATATTTCTTTATGTAATAAGTGTCCAAATAAATATTTCTGTCTAATTTACTAAACTAATATCAGATTAAGGGTAAGCCCCATGTTCTTCTCTAGATATTTTGGCCATCCATAATGCGCCCGCTACTGCCAACGCCTGAAAAAAGAAATAAGTTAAATTATTATGAAGTATTCTCAATGTTCATACTTATTTTGATTTCTGATTGAGCATAACAGTAAAATAGCTTGACCATGACGCGATTCAGAAATAAATAGCTGCGAAGACAACTAAGGTTTTTAAACTTTGGTTTTAAGAATTATCGAGCTGTATAGATCAATCAATCTATTATGTCGTGTCAGCATTTAATTAATACGTGAAGCGAAAACTTTACCCCTTTTTTAAAATATTGCGCGCACGGAGGACTAAGAGTTTATATGTAGAAGGAGTGCAGAAAACTAAAATTTATGTAGGTACAGACGTCAGCAGGTCAAGATATCCAAAACTGTCAAATTTTCCCAATTGAATATGAACCTTATCGTTTTGTGTTAAAGTCTAAAAACAATAAAAGAAATTTGACAGATTGTGGTTGTTTGATGTGCTGGCCTTTGTACAATGTAATTGTAAATGTAACTGCGTGTCTGTTAATCATATTGTGATTCATCAAAGTAGCCATTTAAGCCACACTTGTGTGTATCTACTGTCTAACCGTGGGACAGGGTTTACCTAAATTACGCGTAAAAGCTTATATTGTCTCTTATTTTTCTTTACCGAAAAAATTGTAAGCAGTATAGAACCCTAAATGTAAATAGTAGTATTTCACAACAAGTTTCCCAAAATCAGCAAATTTCCTTTCTATTATTTTGATTAGCTCCAAAACTAAAATTTATCAAATATCACCTACGGAGATAGAGGTCCATGCTCAACGGTTTAAGAATTTTAACCAAAGACCCACCTGCATTAAAACTAAGAACACGCCAGCGACTCCAATCCCAGCAGCGTGTGCCTGGACCCAGTTGCCGAAGGAATCGGAGCAGCCAGCACTGTATGACGTTGCCACAGTGCAGTTAAACGTGGCCACAGTCCCGTATATGTGGCTACAACAGCTGACGGGAAGCCCGTTGGTGTCCTGCGTGCCCAGGGGTATTATCCAGTCACTGGCGTTCACAACACCACAGCATTCGAACTGGGGAACCGGAAAAGAGAAATGAATATAAGAAATTTTTTTGTAGATGTTATGGCGTTTCGAAGATCGAGTTATAATAATAATAAATAACAATCATAAATATTTCTTTGTCAATTTTACACAGCACCAACTAGATCCCAAACTAACCAGAGCTTGTCAAGTACTATGGGTACTAGACAATGGATATAATACTTATATACTTTTTTTTTGTAAATACATCCTTATAATACATAACAAACACTCAGACAAACTATAACACTTAAATGTTCATCAAATAAATATTTGTGTTCTGTGGGAATCCACCCACAGTTGTATAATTATGAACTCCAGAGATGGGAAAGGTCTGTTAGAAAAAAAAAGTTAGCTAGATACACCCTATACGTCAAGCAATTCACTTAACTGTCAATCCCGTAAAGAAAAATCACCAAATTTAAATCTTAATATGATTCACATTAGTACCTAGATCCCAAAGTAGGATTAATATGTGGTCTAAATATGAATGAATACCAGAAAAAAATGCTCACTGTGGCCCTTTTACAAACGAAGATATTTCAAAAGTAGAACGGTGCTCATGTCATATTGGGTAAGTATTAAATACAAGTATAAAAAACAAAAGAGTAGTGTTCCACTTATTTTAAATCCATAGACTTTGTAATAATGCGGTTATATGATACCAAATCCTATTACAGTCGTCTACTTGATATTATTAGGGAGAATATAAGCCCCGATCTCTTGGCTTGTACTGTGAACTGTGACAAAATTAGTCTGAACTAAAAAAAAATGAATTACCCAATAAAAATAAGTTTGCGTGCAGATGGGATAGTGTGCGTTGACCTTGCGTGCTTACCATAGGTGGGTACTCCGCAAGTTAAGGGTCATGGAATAACACTGTACAGTCAGTCATTATTTACGAAAGGCGTGAGCTAGGGCTTGGCTGAATCCATTATCTATTATCCATTATATATTTTGCTAAACTTTTTTAATGGTAATCGCATAACAATATCAAATGGTCATATCGCTAGGCTATCACTGCACTGATAGCCTAACTGCTAAGTCTCAAGTTCGAATCCAAGGCACGCACCGCCGACTTTTCGAATTCATGTGCGTATTACTTAATAATTAATTATCACTCGCTTAAACGGTGAAGGAAAACATCGTGAGGAAACCTGCATGCCTTAGAGATTTCTCGACAGTGTGTGAGGTCTGACAACCCGCACTAGGCCAGCGTGGTGGACTATAGCCTAATCCCTCTCAATCTGAGAGGAGACCAGTGCCCAGCAGTGGGACAGTATATGGATTGATGATGATGATGATGATCAATGATGGTAGATGTTCTCCAAACATAGGACTAAAAACTATGCGTAAGCCTTACTACGTATAAAGCTGGGTAAGAAACTAACAATGCATGGAGCTCCATACAAATCTGTTAGCCACTTTAGTTATGTCGACTCAGAAGATACCAACACTCACTCCTTAATATCCGTTTTCTATACCGAGAAAGTTAATTATCGTTTTCAAGGACTGAATACTCACATCTTCCTGCACCTGATCCCAAAGCTTGGTGACCTCAACGCTCTTGCTTGGCCCATACAGGTCCATAGTGGACATGAGCTGTTGCTGCACCAGGGCCACGGCGTTACCCTTCAACGCGTACCCAGCTATGCACGCCGACAGTTGGAATATGAACATCAGGATCATGGCACCCGCGAACTGGAAATGGCAAATATGACCGTTATATCTCCTGACATATGACGAGACTGAAAGTTTACTAGCTTCTGTTCAATAATCGGTTTTCCACACGTTACCATTGTAAATTTATATACTTACGTTACAACACAAATATGACATATATATATTATATAATAACTTTTACTATATTTTTATACCTTTTTTCTTATTTTATTAATATTAATGTTGCCGTGTACCAAGGCCAAAAACATAAGAATGATTTGGACAATGTATATAAATGGTATCCACGACACAGGCTTGCCTAGTGTAGTTACCTCGAAAACTCTTACTTTATGTACATGATCCACCACTGTATAAAACTTTATGTGCCAATAATTATGTACTTATAGTTCTCTTTGGTGAAATAAATGATTTGTATTTGTATTTGTATATATATTTATTTGACTAATCAATAAAAATATTTATAGAAATGCTATCAAAAAAACCTACAATTTTTAACTGAAAATGACATGATCTATTGAAGGAATTCAAATCTAGCTTTGCTCAATAATTTATTTATATTTATTTATACGGTTTGTGAAGTCTGCCAACCCGCAGTAGGCCAGCGCGGTGGACTATAGCCTAATCCCTCTCAATATGAGAGGAGACCGTGCCCAGCAGTGGGACAGTATATGGGTTGATGATGATGATAATTTATTTATATACTCTTTATTGCACACCAAAAACACAATTACAAACATTATATTTATTTATTTATTTATTTGTTCGGGAATACAAACGGTTACATACTATTCTTAATAAATAGGTTATAGCTATTAGGATTTGTCAATGAGTAACCCACAACGTTATCCACGTCTTAGTAAATAGTCATAACATTATATAACAAAGTAAGAGTAGGTAGGTACAATGGGCGGTCTAAACACAAGGTGATCTCTTCCATACAATCTTTGGATGGATTGGAAGAAAGGAAATTATGTGCATATTTAATGATTAAGTATAAAAAACCATCGTGAAGAAACCAGCAAGCATGAGAGATTTGAAAGTTTGAAGTCTGTTAACCCGTAATAGGCTAAGCGTGGTGGAATATATAGCATAATCCGTCTCACTCTGAGAGGAGACCCGTACCCAGCAGTAAGACAGTACAGTTGTAAAAGTCACAAATGCTTGGTGGTAAGATCTAACGACACACCCATCATGTGACGTAAGACCAACGCCGTCATACGGTTTCGTCATAATTACTTGAGAGTTAGGGTGTGGCCAATTTCCCAAGTGGCTCTCAAATTTTTGCAGCCTTTTTTAACCTATACAACTGTCCGTTTTAGATTATTTTTAAAGTCAAACAACTTAGTTGAAATTATACAAGAAATATGAGTTTTTGCGTATATTTCTGAAGTAGTCAAAATTATGCTTATGTAAGTATATTATACTTATTTATTTTTATTTATTTATTGTAACAACTTAAACTTATGACTAATAAGGCAAAGCAGCTTACTACTTACACAATACTGAACACAAATCACAATCTTATAGAAATATTTTTATTTCTGTAAAACGGCTAAACAAATATTCCGTCCCCAAATTTTCCGCCCTAGAAAAGCAGCCGCCCTAGGCCCAAGCCATACTAAACCTGCTAGTAAATCTACCACCGCCCGAAAAGGTATTTATTTGAATAACTTCCTCCATCTTAGTTTTATCCTGTGCTTTTCATCAGGCAAGACTAAGAACTCAACAATAAAATTTAACAATAGAATTTAACAATAAAAACTCCTATAAGATAAAAGGTTTGCCCATAAGGATAATCTATGATTACGTCGAATTTGACCAACGCACACTTATCGATAACGAGATTATTAAAAAGATAAAGAGATAACAATCAGACACCACTTACTAATTAGGCAATACAAAAATATTTCCTATGTTTACAATAATAATTACATGCCAAAGGTGACAGTGTGTTTTTAACAATGTTTAAAAGTAAAGATTTTTAGCAAAGGAAACATTCAACCGGGGTCAGAATTCGAACCCGCGTCTTCTGGTTAGGTACACCAGACACTATGACCACTAAAACAAAAAACTTTTCAATAGGTGTTACTGACGTCACCATAAAGACGTAAATTCAGAATGTGAAGGTAAAATTCGACATGGCGGGTGGGAGTCACGGTGACTTAGTGGTCATAGCGCCTACGCAGGTTCGAATCCTGCCTGCGGTCGAATTTTTCCTTTCCTAAATAACTTTAATATCTTAGCATGGAAAATGTCAAAAATACAAAAAGATATTTAAAAGTAAGTTTTATATTATACATAGGTACATTATTAGGAGTATAGATAGGTACATTTTACAAAGATCGGTTAAAGAGAGGAGGAAGTAATGTTAGCCTAGTGATATGACCATTGGACTGTCAAGTCCAAGGTCTTGAGTTCCAATCTAAGACAACATCTCTGACGTCAGTCAGAAAGTCAGGTGTCAAGTTATTACTATTAATAATTCATTATCAAAACATCGTGAGGAAACCTGCATGCCTTAGATATTTTTTCGACGGTGTGTGAAGTCTGCCAACCCACATTAGGCTACGTGGGCGTGGTGGACATTATATAAGGATTACTGAAATAAAAGCTTTTCTTTTTTACCATTTTCAAGAACACAATTTACAAGATAATATTCCAAATAAACATAAAGCCTGAACCCTCAGACTTCGAAGACGCGATAGCAGCGACAGGGTAGATATGGCTGGTTCAACATAGCGCTGATGCTGTGCATTTACAAGAAAAATAATATTTTATTGTATAAGTACCTACTTTTTTTTTTAATAATCTAAAATATCTAATTAATATAATTTTTTTTTTAATAAATACGTATCTATGTATGTTTAGTATATAAAAGCATACCAGTTTATATTTTGTTATTGCTCATTTGAATGAGAATTTTGTGAATTGTTTAATTATAAGCAAATGACAGCTAAATGCAATTGCATGGGTGATTCATGATTATCATATCTACAAGTGTCTAAGTCCTTTTCTTAAGTGTGCTAAGTAAGATTTCATCCACTCATAAAGGATAATTCATAAGGTACAACCAATCGGAAGGTTCCCCTGCATACTCATCGCGTTCGAACTTAAATCAAGAGCCTCTCAAGTACTAGCCACTCACACTATCTCGAAGGGAAAGTATAAAATAGAGCTCATTGGCATGTAGTGAGGACTCTGCTACAAGAGCTCCTGCTACCTGGTACACACATTGCTTTGTATAATTTTTGAATGCTGTGGTCTCTCATAATTAAAGGAGTACACTGGCCTTTATTGTATGCGACTTATTAATAATATATTTTAGTGTATATCCTTTGTCAGAGATCAATAAAATAAAAAGTATAAGCGGAAAGCCTATAGAATTTCAGGTCAGCAAAATGGAAATTTTAGGTTGACATTATGACATGTATACAGTCAGCAACGAAAGTCTTACTATTACTATTACACAGAACCCTTCAAACCAGAACACAATAATGTATGCACATTATTGCTTAACGGTAGATATTAGGCAAAGTGGTGATACCACCCGAGACGACTCTCCAGTTCTTGAACAGTGCTATAATGTTATTCGACCAATATTGTCGAACCGAATATGCGGACACGAATAGACATAGCACGCCTAATTTATATAAACATCATTCAGTCTATTTCACATCACTGTTTTGTTGACAAGGCGTTATTAGACAACAAATTACCGGAAATCGTAAAGTTAATGACTTAATGTTACTACCACGGTTACCATGGCAACACTGTCCCGAATCGACGGATTGGTTGTGGGGATTTTCAGGTAAGTAAGGTATAAAGTGCAGAGATCCGGAAAATACATTGAAGGGAACATGGTCTTCACTTGACTGACCTGAATATTAAATTAGGCTTGGGTATCCCTATACCCAAAGACCCACTGGACCTCCTGACCGAAATTATAATTTTATCAAAATACTTTTTTCTTTTGTTTAAATAATTCGTCTTTTAAACTTCGTAAACCATAGCTTTATACCGATGACAGATGTCATATAAACGTCAAAATCATACCTACATTTCCGTACATTTCACAGCGATTTTTGTCAATTAGTGTCGTTTCTAACTTAAAAGACACAAATAAAACTATGATGTTAATTACAGGTATTTTGTACTCTGTCGCTTAGAGACACAATTAGTAAAATAATTGATGCAAAACACAATGACTAGCATTTATAATTAAACAAATGACTTGTTTGATCAAAATAAGGAAGACAAACTGATAAAATACTTCTCGTCCTTTATAAAGTAAGAAGTTATTTAAATGCTCTTAAAGTCTTAAGTTCTTATTAAAAACTGCCTAATTAGTGTAGTAGTAAGCGAGACTGCTACGCTAGAGGTCCTGAATTCGATTCCCTATCGGAGGAAGGACATTGGGCTTTTCTATAAAATTCTCAGTAGCAGCTCGGATTTTGGATATATTGTGGATCCGCGAAATTCGTCACGATCACGACAGTAGTTATTACAGCGGTTTTTAGTTGGTAGGAGTCCGACATACCCTGCCACCTCCCCGGGTGGCGGAGGATCCATGAGGATTTTCCGTACCATAAAAAAAAGGTATTACATGGAACTTAAACATACCGGCGAAATGTGGGTGTACATTAGTACACCTCTGCCTAGCCCTTCGGGGAATACAGGCGTGATGGTATAATAATATTTTGATTTTTATGTTTTTAAATGTTAAAGTTCTATTTGCTTTAAATATTGCTAAAGATGATGTGACTATGAGCGTGTGTAATTTATTACTGTTGACATTTCTTTGGGACGATACTACGCTCGTATGTAGGGCAGGCGCCCGGTACTTCGAACAAAAAGTAAACTATGGTGCTAATTCCGGACATCCCAGGCCAGACATGCGTCAACAGCATACATGTTTATATCAAAAACGTTTTAGTTCTGATAAATAATGATGTAATTATCTCAATCGAGATAATTGAGTTTACCTACCTACTCTCTAGGCGTGACGTAGTGTCACAGAATATTAGCATATCTGTGATAAAAGTGCCACCAGAGTAATACAAAAGGTTTCTGTTGATATAAGTATCAAGACGAAAATTTATAGACTGTGATTACTGAATCACGACAATGTAAATTCGCAGCTCCTTTGAACTAATGCATTCCTGCTACCTGAGAGTTGAAGCATTCAACGAATATTAAAAAATGGCCATGCCATTTGATACCTAAAAACATGTTCCTAACGTTTTGATAGAATATAGATGCCATATTTTTACGTACGTAATTCAGCCAAGAAATCTATGAACCATCAATTACATCAAATTAACGTGAATGATTCATAAAATCGCTACAGTTTACACAAATCAAAGCACAGAACACATCTATGCATGAGATAACAACGTTTCACGGCCATGAAAATGACGTTACGATAAAAAAACTGTTCCACTTACCACCATGTTCATTAAGTAATTCTCCATGAAGGCTCCATAGAACCCGAAGAACGATATCAGGAATATGATGACCCCAGTTGCGATACAGAAGGCTGGGAGAGAGAAGAATCTCTCTGATAGGAAGGGGTGGTACCCATTGTATGCAGATTGTACCGACCCGCCAACTGACAGGATTATAATACCAGTAATCTGTAAATATCATAACCGGAGCTAAAGACACGTAATCACCACACATAATACGTATTTTTTAACACACAAAAGCAATAAGTACTTACCAAAAACAGAAAATTAACCGTCACTAAAATATATTTAACGGTAGTAAATAGTTTCGACAACATTTTACAATATATTCAAATAACTACGTGCTCTCTCGCGTGACAACTTCCACCGTCGTAGTTTTAACTGGCTACAGATATATTTTTATCACTATAGGTAGGTACATTAATCTTGATAAGGAAAACAAGCTGATTTATCTCATATCATATAGGAGGAGAACGTCGCTCACTTTGAAGCACGATATATTTTAAAATAAAATGCACACTTCGTAAACCAATACTATGACATAATTATGAACTGTTATCGATGGTAATGTTGTAAATTATTGTAAAAACTGAGAGGAATAATGTACACAATAGCTTCGCTTGCAATTTAGAGACGATATGACAGAATGCGTTAATTTTAACCCGCCTCAGTGTGTTTAGAACGAATGCGCTGTTAGTTCTTACAGGTGCCGATAAGAAAAACACGTACAACATTCAAGAATTTTATTTCCATTTTAATGTGTGTCGTTGAACTACAGGAAACTACGTGAACTGTCGTTTCCTTGAGTTTGTTCCGTTGGGAAATTCGTAGATAGGTGGAAAATGTAAAGGAAAAATTAAAAAGCAAGTAAATGTATATTTTTCCGACAAAGCTCAGGATTCGAAACTTAGGTCATACGTAAGATTAAGATCAATAGTAGGTAAAAATTTGAAAAACTGTCTGTCATTTTATTATTTGACGTTAACTAGTAATTAGATAACAATAAAGCATTGTTTTAAATTACAATTGTTTTTGCATAACAACACATTTAGACTGAAATCTTTAAAATCTTGACTTGTAAGTGCTCAACTTTTACTTTTACCCAGGTTGAGTGATAATTGTCTATTGGCTTTTACTCAGCATAAGTTTTCACTGAGCGTAAGCCGAGTCCAGGTTTGGATCTGACTCCGACTCGATTTCAGGCCAATTTCAGCAATCCATTGAATCAACACAACATGAACACCTTAAATATTATAAATAAATTAGATTTACCAAGCCTCTGCAAGTCATATGATTTAAACTAATATGAATTTTGTATTTAACTTTGGTACAATTAACAACGAAAGTCGCTGAACACAGCTAAATTTTGGAAACATCACAGCTCCAAAACTTGTCAAGAAGTTGTTTCTATTATGGTAACCTGGTCATCTAAGCAATTATTTCTCATTACCTTCACAGGTCAGTAACTTATTAAAATTCATTTTGAAGATTGGAACAATGTCAGCGATTTTCATTGCTGACTATACAATAACTTTTTAAAACTGTCTTCACGCTTATCTACATTTTCGCTTACGAGTATATTTCATTTATTACAACATAATTATAACATTATCATACCATCAATATTTCAGTGTACAGCGTCTAATAAACTCCGTTATTTTACAATTAATACAAAGGAATGTAATCTATTTCACATTCACATTTACAAACAAATTTAAACTCTAAAATGCAGTAATTTAACATAATAACTGTCGATATTTGGCCGTTATGCGTAAATAGAGTGAACTAATGATAACTAAATGCCTTTTAATTTTTTTCTTACACAATAATTAACATTTATTATTAAACTAAATAACACAATGACTTAAATGAACTAGATACTAATTTAAGACTCCAATTCAACCTCTTCGAACTTTGTTCTGTAAGCTAAGTAGCCGCCCATTATTGAAAGGAGAACCTGAAAAAAATAGTAGGGGTAAGTTATATTAATTACTAGCTGCTGCCCGTGGTTTCACTCACATCCCAAAGGATTTTTAGACAGAAGGTAAGAAAAAGAAGCCTATGTCCTTCTCCAAGGTATAATTTATCTCTGTACAAAATTCCATCAAAATCGGTGCAGCGGTTTGTAATATTAATTGCGAGTAGAGATATGATTTAGTAAGTTTCCAGAATTTGTTATTTATTAAATATGTGATAGAAAAACAAGTACTTAGATAAATTACTTTTAATTATGTTTAAGTTCGAACTATTAATGAATTACCTATTAGGTAAGTCTAGTCTAAGAGGCATTTAAGTTATTAAGATACCGTCCAAAAGACTTTACTTTAGATGATTTTTTACTTTTTAAGAACTAAAACAACACCGAGAGCCATCTTCAGCCAATACATAGGCCACAGCACATCAAGCTACCCCAATCTGTCAAATTTCTTTAATAGATTTTCAAGTAATAAATTTCATGTTCAATAGGGAAATTTTGACAGTTTTGGATAGAAAAGACCTGCTGGCTGCTGTACAAAGGTCTACATTTATGATGTCACTCATCAAAGCGATCTACTCAAGTACTCACTCTGTCTAGCTAGGCGCTTGTAATCGAGTATACGGTCATGGTCACGTAGTTTTAGAGCATCTTAATTAATTCAATTGTCCCGACATCGTGTCATAGCTGATACATATTATACCTAATTAGCTAGTTGATAAACAACAAGGTTCTAAAAATGCCTCGCCATTCCTCAAGGTCCTGTCTTACAAGGAGTGTTGATCGCGGATAGGAAATATTTTTTGAAACGGCCATTTTCTGGCTCTGCCTCTTTCTGCTTGTCGCGTGGGAGTCGAATAGTGTTATTGGGTTTTTCAATGAAACTCTAAGTAATAGGCTCGTCCTGCATTACATGTCGTACATATTACATAGGACCTAAAATACACCGGCAATAGTGGGTGTATCTTAGTGCACCTCAGCCTTCATCAATACGGCGTTACTGTATGTTATGTAAATTTATATTAAACGACAATTTTAAAATGGGTTAAAGTTAACCCATTTTAATAAAAGTTTTTTAGTCTCTAGTTCTTCAGTTACTCTACAAGAGAAGACACATCAAAATTGAAGCTAAGCGAGGAATGGAAGAACTAGATGAAGCTTTATAGAACAACTAGTGAACGAAAAAGTTAGAATCCAGTCGCATCAACAGTGGCGATTGCTCCACCGACAAGAACTGAGCATTTAAATTAAAGAAAAATACTTTACAAGACACTACATTCACAATAACGTAAAAGGGCAAAAGCTTTAGGTACTGACATTACTGACCTGCAAGCAAGTAGTGACAACGGCACACACGGCGATGATGTAGGCGTTGTAAGCTAGCCACTCGCCAAGCGCGCTCGCGCAGCCAGTGGGGTACGCGTTGGAGGTACCACACTCGAACGGGGAGACCGTGCCGTAGTCGATATGGCAGCAGCTGACCGGGATCTGGTTGGAGACCCAGTCGAAACGCCCGGCCACCCCACAGCATTCGAACTGGAAAATGAAAACGGTTACTTGTCCTGAAATATTTTTTTTATTGTACGGAAATAATTATTGGTATGCGGAAGCGGCAGCGTATGTCGGACACTTATCGACTAAAATCTGCTCTTGCCTTCTCTGACTCAAGATCATATTCAGCATATAATAATATCCTGAAATCTATAATAAGTAGTTATCTTTGACACGAGTGAACGTGTAGGTTACCTCTAAAATTAAAGGGGCCTTTGGATATTCTAAAAGTTACGACATTTATCGACAATTTCCGGTTGCTTAGCAACTTGGATATTGGTAGATACACCAGTAGGGAATATACTTTTACACGTTGCATCTAATGAGATTGCTCACAATTTATTGCTAGGCGATTGATGCCGTGCACCACTGCTGTGTTTCGGTTAGAAGGCTAGAAAGTGGGTTACCGATGTCGTAATACGATCATTACTCCAGTGTTCCCTTCAACTTTGGCTCTAGAAGATGACGTGTACCTACTGGCTGAGCATAATCTGCAGTTCAGGTGACAATTTACCAATAACTTTGTCTCTTAAAAAAGAACGAAAACAAGAAAATAATACTAACTCCCATCTGCAGGTCATCCCACATCCTGGTAATGTCCAGCCGCGTTCCATACAGCTGGAGGGACTGCAGCATGGGCGTCCTAATCTCCGAAGTTGCATCGTTGCTCAGGGAGAAAGCTGCTATCACGATTGCTATCTCGAAAACCAGCGTCACCAGCAGAAGCACCACATACTGTAATATCGACTGGATTCATAATTTTGGGGATATTTATGAATAGTATTGCTAAACGATTAAATAGCTACTTTAACATGCTTCATGACAACAATATATTTCGCTCCAAAGGGCGTGCCATAGGATATTTTAGCTCCTAAAGCTTTATTCTTTCAAAGACAAAGGATCGTCTAAACAATGATACTCACCCCAGCAACAAAATAGAAGTGTTGCGAGATAGCGCTATAGAAACCAAGTATTGATCCCAAAAGTATTATAACGCCCGATGCCACCGTGAACCCTGATACCGTGAAGAACCGCTTAGTAATGAGTTCGTCATACTCAGTATATACTATGAATACCGCTGTGCCCACGAAGAGAAGTAGAAGACCTGTGAGCTGAAAAGAATATTACTTGGTAGTTATGACAAAAAAAGAACAGGTTCTCATTCATCTATATACTTTTTTGGTGGGGGACTGATATTCCTCATATGAAGACAATAAACACTTCCTTTACATAAGCTTCCTTGTGTCATGATTCTAGAAATTTGACACTATGGTATCTTTTAATATGCTGTTTGTTGTACCAGCCTAAGCCAGCCTAAAAGTCTTGTATTGAACTAAATAGTGAAGTTTATTGATTGATTCCAGAAAACTCTAAAATGATTGACTAATTAGTATTGAAACAAGAATGCTGGTTGTTGATTCATATGTTGAAGAGAATTTCCTTGCTGCAGCAGTCTTTTGAGTAATGGATCGTGATGAGAAGGAAATCCAACTAAAACTCAAAAATCTAACCGAAACTAACTTCAAAGTACATATACAATTCCTAAGTTTTATACCTTACCTAACAGGATTTAGGTAGGTAAGTAGGTACATTAGTAAAACTTGAGCTGAAACTTTGCACAAATAAACATGTTTACCAGACGATCGCCTAATCTTAGAAAGCTGGCTAATCTCTTGTTTATTCATGATGACACTCATAATCTTGCATTATCAAAACTTCTTACTTTTTTATTTCTTAGCATGCATTTCTAATTTTCAGTCGGTACCTAACAGTTTTGTAAAATTATATAAAATTATATAGGTAGTGTAGTAGTAATAGTAAGTGCGGTTTTTAGTCTGAACAACCATGCCGCCTCCCAGGCAGACATCCACCAGGTGGCGGATGATCCATGAGGCGTTTCCAGTACTTAGGTATTATAAAAAAGTACCTAGAACATTGAAGTGCTAGGAGTACCTATTATGACTCATTATTATTTCCTCACATAAGTACTTACCTACTTTACATACCTACATTTTGTATGCGCTTCGAAGTCAAATTTTAAACATTCGATCACGAGACTGTCGTAAAAACCAGTTCTCATAATACATAACATATGATATCGATGAACAACGAACGTGTTACTGGCGGGGAAAATATAAGCAATGAATGAATTCGCCAACGATCCAACTCACCAAAAACACTCCATTCACAGCCGCTAAAGAATACTTCACTGATTTTAAAACCTTAGGAACATGAAATTTAAAATTTAATGCCATTGTTTGAAATTAGATTTAAAGGAACTATATACATGTAGATACCCACTGAGTATGATAACTTAACTGAAAAATGAGATGATGCATTACTATCAATCATACGCGAGTCAATATCTTTCATATCTCGACATATTCATCTAATCTTCGAATATGGAAACTGTAACTCATAACATTCGTAGTTCAAAAATAAGTTGTAGGGCAGGTTAGAAGGACAAACAGGAACACTAAACAAACTGTAATTAATCAAAAGTTAAGTCTTAAACGTCGCTTTGATCTATCGAAAAATATAAGTGGAGTGAAAGTAAAAATCCAAAAATGCTGCAGAATTCCTTAATATTAAAGTTCCATAATCAGCAAACGAAGTTCAGATTTTATCCGTAACTAAATTACATTTTAAATCCCTTGACATAATACATACATAATTATCATAAGAATCGTCAGCCGTCATATTCAAAATTAAAATTAATCAATACTACGTAAAAATCTACCATTTCTACCATGAAGCTCATACGCCATCACTGTAGCCCCCATCAGGAGTAGATTTTAAAAATAACATATGGCAACACAGTCATTGGCTATTTTCAGCGTATCGGACGTTGCTCGTGTTGTTCATATTGTTTTATCGCAAAACACAAAATTTTGGCGGTAAGCTTTGCTTTAATATTCTCGGTGTAAAAATAAAACAAACGTTTTACCACGGCTATTATTATAAATCTTTAGATGTGTTAAAACAGAGTGTGATTCACCTGTCTATGTGCAAGCAACTCCAATCGATGTTTACCTTGCGCGACGGTATAGTGGGGAGAAAGGAATAAAGTAATAATATTGTCTTTTGTTTTGTTACAGATCTAACTTTTTATAATTAGATTGGAAGACAAGATTTAAAAATGGCAATTGGCGCAGGAATGTCGTGTGTGAAATATCTACTGTTTTGCTTCAATCTTTTGTTCGCGGTAAGCATTTTTTTCTCTTGAAGGCTAGCTTGTTCACCTTCGATTTTTTCGAGCTGTTTGCTTGAATAACCTGTTACTGTCTTTTCCCTTAACGAAAGTTGTCTAAATTTATAAATAATATTCATTTAAACACATACTGCGTTGTTGTAGGCTTCAAAATTAATTACTACGTAGTTAGCAGAGAATCGTGAAAATATACCATAAAATCAAAGTTACCCACACCGCATTTAAAATTATGACTCACTACTTTGAAACGATCGCATTGCACAACATTATTTTAATTTTTTTTGAACTATTTAACGCATCATTGCTGCATCGTAATTAAAAATTTAAAAAAAAATCCACGATCGTCGTAAAAATCCATTATTTCATACTTCTAGGCATTCCACATAATGTACTAATTATTAAGTAACTTTTATTATGATAACTAAAAATTATGCATGTTGAGCATCCATCCATATATCTATTTATTAAACAGAACATAAATGTCTTGCAAAAAACGAAGAAAATATTTTATTTCCTACCTACATCAAGAATTATTAATCTAGAATAAGCAGAATAGAAAGTATTGCTAAGCACAGTGTTTAATTTTAAGTACTTAAAGTAGGTCTTACTACTTTAGAAGTTTATTTCACCATATCAGATCTACTGTGTGATTGGATGATTTCTTTTTTTTTAGATCACTGGTCTCATAATCCTAATTGTTGGGATCAAAGCTGAGATTAACTCATCACCATACATTGACCTGACCGATGAGAACTTCTACACATCTGGCCCCATTGTACTGATCATCGTTGGAGTGATTGTGTTCATAGTTGCCTTCTTTGGATGCTGCGGTGCGGTCAAGGAAAACCATTGTATGATAGTCACTGTAAGTACATAAATATAATATATTCTATTAATTATAATATTGCTCTACTTCTGTTTGAAGTTACTAATACTGCTTGTGTTAATGTAGGTATTTCCTGTTGATCTAGTTGATATAAATATTCTGTTGGACATATACCTAAATATCATAGTTTTCTATGTAAACCTCAGAGAAAAACATAATTATAAAGTATAAGTACCTAATTTGGTGCAAATCTTAGATCTTCTAACATTTCTTTAATTTATATTTTTTATTATATTCAAGTATTTTTCCAATATTTTATACTGATGAGTCAGTGTTTTTACTTCTACTTGGGTACCTACCTAGTTGCCAGGAAGGTAAAAACTGTGATAGGTAATTTGTCTGAAAGTAATAATAATTAATTAAATATTATGAGTAGGTATTGGCATTGACTACTTGCTGATCATTTAAATAAAAATTTTCTCTTTAACTAATAATAGATTGTTAAATGTAGGTAGTGTATATTATTGTCTATTACTTATTGGTTTAATGCTTTTTTTTCTATTAAAGTTTATATAATTATCAAAAATATTAAAAAACGTTAAAGATGACGCCATTACGCATCTAATTATGTTAACCACAGTAGGTACTTTTCTATCATGTTTTTTTACTATCCATACGTTCTTCGATCGTATCTGTCGGATGGAGTGGTACCATCGCACTTCGCACCTATTGTTCTGCTTCTCCCATTAACGGAACGAAAGGCATGAAGGACTTCCTACTCGTGCAACCAGATTCCATGTTATTCTACGTTTTCTCCGCGCGACACGTCTCGATGACATGTAATCAATACCATGCCTCCTACTAATAAAGCTGACTATTATTCAAGTGTGTTAGTAATTACGTTGTAGGTGTATCGACGTTTTTTTTAAAGCTTCTCTTCGGCATCGCTTTGTCGTACTTCTAAATAGGGTCATAGAACATTAATCCAAAATGCTTAAATTTTATTATGTTACTAACTGTGACCCGTGGTTTCACCCGCATCACAGGTATTTTTGAGACAAAAGTTAGGGTTTGTCCTTCTCCGAGGCCTAATCTATCTCTGTACCAAATTTCATCAACGGGGTTTAGGCGTAAAAGCGTAACATACAGACAGAGTTACTTTCGCATTTATATTAGATAGAGAAGTAGAGATTACCTGCACTTTAAATATACATCTATCTTTTTAATTTTTACTGGTCACCAATAAAGTGCATTAATACCAATTTTACCTGTCTATAAACAACTAATGAGTGTATTGAAATCAAAGGTTACTCAACTAATTCACGTTTAGTTGAGTAACCTTTGATGTGTTCCATAAATTATGCTGTGATTTAACACATTCCTAAACTTTGTCAAATATTCATAAAATATATTTTCAAATGTTGAAAGAAATGCTTAGGATGTAAAGAGTCAATGTTATACCAACTCTTACTATACCGTATCCCTAGCTGTATAAAGCAGATCAATTGTTGCATTTATATTGTCTTGTTAAACAATTTACTACCATAAATCTGTTAGAAATATTCGTAAAAGGTTATTTTAAAGGGATCTCCATAGTTCATTGTCCGTAAAGTCCTTACACTAATATTTTAGTAGCTTAACATTCACATCGCGATTCGTGGGTGTCACTTGTATATTAAACAAGCGGTTAACCTACTCGTACCAACCTCTGCCCGCATTTCTTTGCGGAATTTATTAGCAAGTTTACTTTGCCACCGTGTACCTTTAAATATGTTAAAATAACTGAGATTTTTGCAATTTCGTGCAAGCCAGCACCACACAACTTTATCTATATCTTTATATTAAATCTAAGAGAGGTAAGACTTCCACTCAAATTGGTGCTGCCCGACTAAGGAAGTACCTCCGCTGGAATAGTTGGGTTGGCAGAATAAGGGTCAAAGTTCCCTACTGCCAACACGTTTCCTCGCGGAGCACTGGAAACCTTGCTCACCGTAAGAAACACAACACAGCTCAAAGCAGTGTTATTTTACTTCTTTTTTCTGCAAGGCGAAGGTAGGTACTTCCCCAGTCGGGCAGCTCCAATTTGAGTGGAATTACTCCCATTATGCCCATTACCTCTCTCTTTCATTTAGTTATGAGTTAGCACCGACTGATTGAAGATTTGGGTATCGATCGACCCTGCTTCATCGCATCGGCCTGGCATCTCAGGGGCCAGCCAACCCTAGATACGCCAATAGAGATCAACATTTATCGGCCGAGCTATTTAGATGATTTTATATTGAACTTCACCTACACCTAAAGTGCATTCCGAAAAGCTATTTAACGATTCTATTACACTACTGATTACTGACTAACTATTGATTAGAAACAATGGCAAGGTCAAATGTGCAGTGAGGTATGTGGAGTGAGCTGCATTGTGGTGCGTAACTAATGAGGCCCATAAAGGCACACAGTGCTTTACTCTCTACGTGACGTCACGTAAAGAGTGAACACGTGGTCGTGGGCAATGGACAATTGAAGAAATATGAAAACAGGATATCCCAACCTAAAAAAAGTCCTCAGGCATAAATAATTTATTTTTTTCTTTGCCCAACAGTGGGACGAACCGGACTAGGAAAAAGGAGATATTAGTATTACAATAAAATAACTGCATCATTGGTACAGTGGTCGTAAGCGCGACTGCTACGCTAGAGGTCCTGGGTTTGATTCCCAGGTTAAGCTAAGCGTTATTGGGTTTTCTAAAACTCTTAGTAGCAGCTTAGAGTTCAGATTTCTGCCCGGTCAAGGGCAATAAGCCCGCCCCCAATTATTTTGGACTAGCTTCTTCCCACGACTTCGTCCGCGTTGAAACGTTACTCTTAATTATCGTTGTAATTTGGCTAATTAATTCAAAATCGTTATAAATTATAGCCTATGTGTTATTGTAATGTATGAATAACAATACTGTTCAGTTTCATCAAAATCCGTTCAGTAGTTTCAGCGTGAAAGAGTAACAAACATCCATCCATCCTCACAAAACATTAGTACACGTCTGCCTAACCCTTCGGAGAATAAAGGCGTGGTGTTATGTAAAATAAAAATATTTTTAATTTATTTCTCGTTCTCGACCAGAGGCATTACCACAACGTCATAACCCGATCATCTTTAGGTTGTGTGAAAGGGCTAGGCTATTTAATGTGTAGAGCGGCATCCCTCTCTCTCAATCGCAAAACGATCACAATAACACGTTGTGGTACGGCTACAGGAAACGTTTGCGGAGATGTTTACAGTCACAATATGCTCCTTAAAACGTCAGCACAAATGCAATGTATGCCAATTAATTTTGCGGTCAATGTCATCGGCAGTGTAAACAATGTATGAGACGGACTTATTTCTTTTTCTCTGTAACGGAATAAGTATGAAGAAGGTATATTATAACTAAAAGAACGTCGAACTCGAACACAAACCATAACTGTTTCTTCGGTCTTCCACCTGTAATGGAGATCGCTCTATGACGAATATACAGTATGTCAAGTGGCGCAAAAGCCCGATTGATATACATATAATTAATTATAACAGTAAGCTGCAAAAGCAGTGACAACGTAAGTACTGAGTTCGGTTACAAGGCACGCTCGTTAAAAACTCGTACCATAATAATAATAATCAGTCGGATAAAAGCATAAAATAAATCTTACGAAATGTTGTCAATGGTTTGTGCAAGACTGCCAACCTGCTCTAGAATAACGTCTCCGTCTACGTGAACCGTAGACAGAGGAAACGTGAACTAAGAGGCTAACCATAGATTAGACAATAGTTCCTACGTAAGTCTTACACCCTCTCATTCTGCAATTTCGCTAACCTGCAGTGCATAATTATTCACTCCCTTTTCTGTCATATCCGTTTCAATACAATCCATCCATCTTTTCTTTGGCTTCCCTCTACCCCTCTACCCCTCCATCTCTCAACATTCATATTCATCACTCTTTTAGTTAGATACGTTTCATCTCTCATCACGTGCCCATACCACGACAAACAGTTCTCTTTCTGTTACTTGCGCCACTTTCAAACTTCCTCTATTAAACTTACTCGTTCCTTATTGTTGTCCATTCTAGTCACCCCACATACGTTGATCTATACATCTACGCTGATCAATCGATCTGCAAGGTAAAGCTGCACTAACCGCAGTCAGTCTGCGGGTGACCATTCTGAGAGCACGTAAAGCCGTCGGTCCCGATTGTCACACGAACACGTTAGTTTGGTAGTCAGAAGCCCAAAAAGCCTGTCAATCTGTCTATCCTCAGGATATCAGAATTGCCCTGAAATTGGATTGCATAGGTCTGATGGCAGTCGCTCCGTGTAAAATACTGATATTCAGCCGTCATTTTTAAAACAAGCATACGTCACACCTGATTGTAAGCGGTTACCATAGCCTATAGATGCTTGTAACATCAGGGGTATCACTTACGCGTCGCCGACCCTGTAAAACAAAAGCAGTAGTTGGGTTGGTAGTATAAGGGTCAGCCCCCCCACCGCCAATACAACGTTTCCTCGCGAAGCAAAATCTGGTTAGACTGGAAGCCGACGCCAATATGGTTAGGAAAATGCTCCGAAGATGAAACACGCTCCGCTTTGTGCAGTCGGATAAAAAGTTACATAATGTATATCTAACATGTATTGCCTTTAGCCCCAGCGACGCTAACTAACTTCCTTAGTACATAACACATTCACAGCACAATGTAACACAAATTGCAGTTTTATTACATAACTATTCTATCACGTGTGTGTAGATACTCTGTGTAAATTGTACCTGAAACTTGTGGTAGTAGTTGTGAAGATTTAGTCCTCGTCTTTAAGATAGAGCAACCAAGATCAACTGCAGATCAAGGCACCCCATTCTGCCAAACTTCACTGATCGATCCTCAACATTATTATTACAGAACAATAGGGTCCACTTTCACTCGGCAAATCCCGACAGCCCCGGGTAGCCCGTCCCGCCGGTGACTGTACCTTATTGCTTTACATGTTATGTTGCGGTAGACACACTTAAGCTTGCTAACATCATACACAAAAGTGAACACTGTCCCTTAAACTAGGACTGGCCTGTATCTTAAGGAACAGTTATCGGCTTAATAATAAAGATTCCATCTACCCTCCTTTCGGCATCAGTAAAAAATTTCGAGTATCAATATCTAATACCTTTATTAATCAATCTTCCAATTACCAAAAAATAGTCTCCGCTTTAATTTTGACAAGCTGTGGCAATAAATAAACAAACACTAATTTGAACGACAGCCCTATGGTCAATTGGCCGCGATGAATTGAACCTGCGACCTTTGACACGCGACTGTCGTCTCATCCAGTTAAATGGCTACATCCTTTCCTACTTATAAGCAACTATTACAACGTTCCTAATAGACTAAGATTTTCAACCATTGCTAAATAGTGTGGGTGGAAGATTCTGTTTTCGTAGGAGCGGAATTAACTAATTTAATAAGTAACCTACTTTTAAATTGTAACTTTTTTAGAATTTAATTATGAGCACATGCTGAACTAAAAGTTCTTTATTTTTTAATGTTTTCCATAGTAAACCTTTTTTGAAAAGAACCGACTTTGATAAGATGTTAAAATAGTAGTGTTGTATCACCTAGACGTTAATTTTTATAAAAACCGTAGGTACCACTAGAAGAAGCCGTCCTTTTGACCTAGATTGACCACGATTTTATTACCTATGTTCTTTTTTTTGCAGACGTAAGTATTACATTATCTACGCTAATGCTATAAGTGACTCAGAGTTCACATTTTAAAAACAAAAATCCCTGAATAAAATTAATTTCGTTTACATTACAAACGTCGATTCTTCTATTTCAATAAATTGACTGACTAGCGTATATTTATAGTACTATACTATTAGTTATGAATCATGCTACAGGACAATCACAATATTAAAACAATATTACAATCAATGACGCCACACTGTCACAACTACCCACGCGTAAACACTAAGCAAGCTTTAGAAAAGTCTAGAATCTAAACAATGCTAGTACACGATCACATCTAGTTGAGTCATCTCTTATGATGCTATCTTATCTACTTGTTACTTTATAACCGCAGTAGCTGCATACCTAGCAATGACGATTTTGCCTCGCTAAGCCGGTTGGAAAACAGAATAAAACACGTTTCTTTGTATTTAGCGAAATTCAGAGATCATAGTAGATAATAAATTACATAACATACGCCTGTATTCCCCGTAGAATTAGGCACAGGTGTAATGAGGTATGGTATGTTTTGGTCCCAAGAGCCGATCCTTTAACATTAACCGGGCACAAATCCAAACTCCGAGCTGCTAAGTACTGAAAATCTTTTATAGAAAGAACCTAATAACACTGGTCGACCTGGTAATCGAACCCGGACCTCTAGCATATTACCACTAGATTAATGAGCCAATTTATGATCATCATCAACCCATATACTATCCCACTGCTGGGCACGGGTCTCCTCTCAGAATGAGAAGGATTAGGCTATAGTATACCACGCTGGCCTAGAGCAGACTTCACACACCGTTGAGAAAACTCTATGCAGGTTTCCTCACGATGTTTTGTTTCACCGTTTAAGCGAGTGATAATTAATTATTAATACGCACATGATTTCGAAAAGTCAGAGGTGCGTGCCTTGGATTCGAACTTGAGACCTTTGACTTGGCAGTCCAATGGTCATACCACTACCTAGTGGTATGACCATTACCTACCTACGTAGTGGTATGGCTATGACTATTTATAATGAATACAATTCGTTGCCTCAACCATTTTTTCTATGATCTCAAATAAAAGTTCTGGCCTATCAAAATCACGTGTATTTAATTAATCAAAACAATGTACGGACGTGATATCCAGATAAAGTGATTAGGCACAATAGTACAGTTAAACGCTGTTACAGCGGACACTAGAATTTCCTGTTCATTATTAATACAATTACAAAAAAACAACTGTAATTACATCGTCACTCGCGGCACGTTGACGATTTAGCTTGGCAAGGTAAGACTGGCCTATGTAGCTAAAACATGGAATTATCTATCTTTTATTAAAACCCTTTGTTGCACACAAACTGTTTCTATACTTGAATATTTATTCATGGCAACAAAGTACTACCAATTTCAATATCATTATTAATATGTACATAATTATTTTAAATGGACGGCATATTTTTCCTTCCTCAAATAAATTACCGAATATAGACAGAGGATTCACATGGCCGCATTTAAATCCATATTATAATAACAGTCCGATTGTCACTTAAACAACTTCTCAGTTGAAACTGAACTCGTGTCATTCAGTTATTTCCATAAGAGTAAATGCTTATAAAGTCGGCGAAACAGTGACTTGTCCAACTGTCAATAGCAGAAAACTTGGCAAGGTTGTTCGGAAATAAACCACGCTTCAGATATCCAAACCGACATAATATATTTCTTACTTTGTAAAACAACTGCGTTGATACTAATTTTATCTTCGCGGGTGACTCACTGTTTCCGGATATTATGAACAAAGCCTTTCTATGTCAAAATGAATTTGTTTAGGTTGTTGACATGGTTTCTTAGTTCCGGAGAATCATTATCATCATCAACCCATACTGTCCCACTGCTGGGCACGGGTCTCCTCTCACAGAATGACAGGGGTTAGGCTGTAGTCCACCATGCTGGCATAGTGCGGGTTGCTAGACATCACACACCGTCAGAAAAATCTCTAAGGCATGCCGATTTCCTCACGATGTTTTCCATCACCGTTTAAGCAAGTGGTAATTAATTATTAATACGCACATGAATTCGAAAAATCAGAAGTGCGTGCCTTGGATTCTTGGTCTCTTAACTTTGAATTGGTCATGTCACTATGCTATGTCACTGCTTTTCAGGAGTAAGTAGTGCTTTTTAGTTCAGGAGAATATCATTAGATAATGACCTAATGATCACTCGTACTGCTACTGACTCATGATCCCATTATAGCGCCGTCTAATAAGCGGTATTTCAACCAGAATGAGTTTCAAGAAAATTAAGGTGTTCTAAATATGAGATACGCAATATTTTTCCCGATTTCGTTTCTTAGTTGGGAATTGTTTAAGCTAATAGATGCAACAAAAACCATAAATATTTTTTGGGATACCTCTTTTTGGTTTCTGAGGTTAGTATAGTAAGGAGACCTCCGTAATGACAATGAGCACGAAACTATTTGTGCAAATCCAACTTGCACTTAACTTTACTTGGATAATTATTTTAACTTAAACTGTTACCTTATTATTAAGGTTATAAATAACACAAAGAAACAGTCTCATTTACGAACAGATACGTTGCGTGTGATCGTCGCATTAATTCGCCCTAATAATTCACCGACGTGAAGTCCTACGTACTTATCGCTATGTAGGTACTTGTTGACAGCAGTATGTCGGGTACTGACCGATACGTAGACACATACGCATATTTGTTTGTTCCATTTTATTTATAAATTAAAAAATTGAGTCATATTCGTCTGCGTACCGTGCCCATCTGTATTTTAAATATATCTAATCGATTCCTGCCCGCGGTCGAAATTTTCCTTCGCTAAATAACTTTATGATCTTAACATGGAAAATGCCTAAAAATACAAAAAGATATATCTAAACGAGTTAAAATCAATATTGTTGTATTGTTACATCAAGAACAGAACACAGGTACTTGTGGCAATTGTCTAGGCGTATTTAAATAAATTGACACTAAGCGCGGCAGAGATGCAGCTGAATTTCAGTATTTACACGACACGCTCTGTAACCCAATTTCTAGGTAATACCGTTATCCTGAGGATAGAGAAGTTGTCATGCTTTTTGGGATAGATGTGTGTGGTTTTGTTTCATAGATGTTCGTATGACTACCAGGACGACTTTACGTGCTCTCCGGGGCACAGAGGGGTCTCGATGTGTTAAGTATGGTCACCCATCCACAGACTGGCCGCGGCCCTGCAGATCTGTCGATCAGAGTACCTAGGTTTATTTAGAAAAGGAAAAACTCGACCGCGGGCAGGATTCGAATCTGCGTCTTCTGGTTAGGTAGGGCTTAATGGTCATAGCGTCTGGTGTACCTAACCAGAAGACGCAGGTTCGAATCCTGCCCGCGGTCGAATTTTTCCTTTTCTAAATAACGTTAAAATCTTAGCATGGAAAATGCCAAAAATATACAAAAAGAGAGTACCTAGTTATTACTTAGCTCCTCATATTATTTACCAATAGTAAATAATTATGGTAATATTATTATATTTATAGTTACCAAATTTATTCTATCATCATTTTTCCGATAGACGCTGTAGCGAACTGAGTTTCGCATAAAGGTTAGGGCATAAGCTGAGGGCAAAGGGCCAGACTTCTTTGTTACAGAAAATAGATAATTAAAAAAGACGATAACACTTGTTATGAAGTTCATTTATCATCATAAAGTGAAACATAATTTAGTAGTTCAGTAAAAGATAGCCTAGAATTAAGTGTTCGCCTATCGTACTAGGTGATGCAACCGAGCTTGAGGCCTCTGACTTTTCATAATCTGCCAACTCATAAACGCAAACATCATGATGTTTTTGACGGCGTCTGAAATTTGTCAACCAGTACAATTATATTGCTTATATTCTCATTTCATGCCGACGACAACGCTATGAATTTGAGTTATGAACCTATCAAATGAAAACGTCATAAAAAGCAACTCTCACCATAGTAATTTTGCATTATTATTTACGTTACTGTACCATTTTTTTTTTGTATATTATCATGATATACATATTTCGCTTATCGTTTTGTATGTTGGTTGGCTGGCTTCAGAATTATCCCGCTAATGAATCATACAATACGTACTCTGCAATGTGAACTCCAATGTGAAGCAACGCACGACGGTAATTGGTATACTTAATGTGCGTCATACGTAACCACAGTTCAGGTTTGTGGATCACGGAATTGCGTATAACGGAAATTTTGTGAATTTTATAATTATGGAATTAATTGCGTTACTCCTTATTTTACAACCTCCTTTAATATATATTAAAGAAACTGCGACCCTCTGGAGGGTTAAAACAATAGTGTGTCTGCTCCTTGGTGTTAATAACTTACAGACAACCAAGGCTTAAACCGGTGGTTCTACTCGAATAAACATGGAATACTGTACAGTTGTGCATTCTATACATAAAGATTATCGTAGTACGGATTATTGAGACATTCCCATAGGATCAGGAAAACGCGATCGTCTAAGCGCTTTCATTCTGAGAGGAAACTTGTAACCTCCAGCAGTAGGATAATAAATGTATTGAATTCAATGTCGATGACATTGGTACCTTTTTTTTTTTAGTACGTAATATCCTCATGGATCGTCCGAAACCCGGTGAGGTGGCGGACTCGTGCCGACTAAAAACCGCACTTGCCTTCAGTTGCCCTATAGTCATTCGTGACTCGTAAAATTTGGCACCGTGACAGGCTGTGGTCCAGCATTCGTAGTCGCTGTGGACCCCATAAAATTGGCACCAACATTCAAAGATTTAAATCGTTAGATGCGCCTTTCCGTAAGTAAACTGGTTGACATCGGAAGTATCGAATCTGTTATTGTCTCGTTCACTCATCCTGAATATTGCACACTGTCGTTCTCTTTCTCTACATGGAATGTGTGCATGCACTCATCTCTATATGGACAAGTTTTCGAGCGGTATAAGTACTGTCTAACGACTTCAATCTTTGCCTACATTTTACCAATAATCTACGTTGAGAATAGAGATAAACTAATCACACCTCTCAAATGCTCGGTGGCATTAATCGATAACACAAAGGTCAATAACATATCTGTCTGCAGTGTATTCAACGTATAACATCCTATTAGAAGATACTTCTAGATACGTTCGACAACTCTCAACTCATGCATATTTAGCAGGCCAGTTTGAAGGCTGCATGTGTTAAAGCCGGTCGATATTATTTTAGTCAAGTTGCAATGCTTAAAACAGATTTGAAACTGTTATATCTTCACCCCTGAATCTGTCAAGCGGTTAAGCAGAGTTGCAATATACAATCTTGCATGTTTAGAAAGTTATTTTCATTCCCTTATTACAAACTGTCAAACGATTAAGCAGAGTTGCAATATACAATGTTGCATGTTTAGAAAGTTATTTTCATTCCCTTATTACAAACTAGCTGTTGCCCGCATCCCAAGTGGCTTTTGAGACAAAAACTAGGCTCTGTCCTTCTCCGAGGTCTAATCTATATCTGTATCAAATTTCATCAAAATCGGTTCAATGGTTTAGGCGTGAAACTGTAACGGACAGACGGACAATATTACTTTCGCATTTAAAATATTAGTAGGAATAATTGTTTCAAGACGAAAAATAAATTAGTCTGAAATTTCACTAGTCATTTCATAAATAAAACTAGATTTTTTGGACTACCTATATTTTGTTTTATGGGTTTAACTTCCGCATAATAATGGGTATGTAATAAGCTAATCGTTTGCTACCAATATAAAGCGGCTCTTTAGTCAACTTATCCCGCGGGCTCAGTTTAGAGCGGGATCAGTTGACCAAAGAGCCATAAAGCATTTTATCAGTATACAGAACATTACTCAGCTGTGACCATTCCTCAAACGGCATTTTAAATGTGAGCCTTCCAGTCACGTGCAACTCAATGTGCAGCAGCTATGATTAACTGGAAGACGTTAAGCAATCCGTACTGCAATAGAATAAAGTAACAATAATATCCGTTTGTTTAAAAAATATTTGAAAGGGTACAAAAATTTTGATTTAATTATTTTTAACTAACTTCAAAAAAAGGAGGTTTTCAGTTTAATGTATGTTTGTCCAAGATTATCTCGCGTTTGGCTGAACCAATTTTGACGCGTTTATCAGAAAAGCATTTGTTACATTCTAGAGAAGGTTTTGGTGTACAATAAATGGATTCGCGTGGATCCGTTATTACGGGTTGTAAAAGTATTAGATCAAAGAATATTATTAGGTTTTACGAACGAACGTTACGTTTAAATTTTTTTAGGTAAGAAAGATATACGAGTTTTCAAGTTTTATTTTTCTAAATAGCAACATTTATAGATGTACTACTTTAGATGAACAGACATTTTACTCTTAAAACTAGATGATGAACAACTATCATAAGAGGTCAGACGACACTCTTGCCTTTTCTTACAAGGCAGAAAAAAACAAAGAAAAAAAAGTAACATACCTATCTAACACCGAAGTAGGTCATCCTAAGTGTATTTCATCGCGCCCTAAATTAATTAATTATAGTGTAGTTTAAGTTAACTCTATAGTCTTGTGTCTACACAAGTCTTCCATTAGGTCACAGTGGGGTATCAAAGAAAATGTGTTAGTATACGCATTGATAGATCAATGAATAACAACAATATTTGTTACACCGACCTTGCAGTGAACAGCGATAATGGACGTTGGTCAAGGACTCATCAGTCATGCTCATGCGCAATGCAAGTAGATTACGGACTTTTTTGTCATTTTAACCTTTTTAGGGTAATATATAGTATAGAGTGCAGTGATAGCCTAGTGCTATGACCATTGGACTGCCCAGTCGAAGGTCTCGAGTTCGATCCCAAGGCACACACCTCTGACTTTTCGGATTCATGTGCGTATTAATAGTTAATTATCACTCGCTTAAACGGTGAAGGAAAACATAGTGAGCGTTATCTGCATACCTTAGAGATTTTTCTCGACGGTTTGTGAAGTCTGCCAACCCGTACTAGGCCAGCGTGGTGGACTATAGCCTAATCCCCCTCAATATGAGAGGAGACCCGTGCCCAGCAGTGGGACAGTATATGGGTTGATGATGATGATGATGATAGTTCAATGTTCCATTTAAATTTTTTTTTCCATCTGCTGTCGATACCATAAGAAGAAGGAGGAGGTGATTGCGCCCGGGTAGCCTTTTTTTTGCACGTTGTAGAAACTTTGGGAGAACAGTCATTAAAGTTTTTTTTTACAAAGTATCAGTATTGAGACATATCTCAACCTTACCGATCGCCTAGGATAATACAATAACGTCTAGCTAAATTAGCCATTTATGGTTCAATAACGTTATTTGACAAGATTGCGGTGGTGACAACCTTGTTCATACAAACTTGTTCAAACTTCTAGCACACGAATTGCATTCATAATACGAGGAATAACCGGCATACTGGTCGCAAATATCTGTTGTATTTTTTCCTCATTGGAGAGGACCGGTTTCGTCTGACCTACCTTTTACCGTTCTGTGTTGATTGTTATGGCGATTTTTGCCAAAAGAATACTCACAACGAGAAAATAAGTATTTTGAAATAAAATTACTATCTTTTTGTATATTTTTGGCATTTTCCATGCTAAGATTTTAAAGTTATTTAGAAAAGGAAAAATTGGACCGCGGGCAGGATTCGAACCTGCGTGATCTGGTTAGGTACACCAGACGCTATGACCACTAAGCCACCGCGACTCCTACCCGTCATGTCGAATTTTTCCTTCCCATACTGAATTTACGTCTTTATGGTGACGTCAGTAACACCTATTGAAATGCAAGTTTTTGCCTTTCAACCGACACAACTTATTTTACAGTTAGTTAAATGTCGAACGATGCCACCTTACCTTGTAACTATCTTTTTGTATATTTTTGGCATTTTCCATGCTAAGATTTTAAAGTTATTTAGACTTTTTACGGATTTTACTTTTTACGGATTTTATCGCGTATATTGATATTATTAATCCCGACGTTTCGGACCCTTTACAGCATCCATAGTCACGGGTAGACTGAGGTGGTGGGCGTCTTGATGATATAATTACTGACAGCTACCCTACATTTTTTATTGTTACATGATCAATGACATTTATTATTAATTAAAACTAGATGGAGCCGGCATTTCCTAGCTGACGACCTCTGAGAAGAAACGCCGAAACAAACTCAGAGAATCATGGTCTCTTTTAAAGTAACAATATTCAATGATCATGTTTTAGTTATTAATTATTGGCAATCCGATTCACGCAGGAACGAGCTCACAGTATCCTTTGGTCTTGCAGTTGTAGGCCTGGATTTTGGTTTAATAGAATCTATAACAGGATTCCAAGCAGGTGGTAAGACCCAGCCATCTTCTCTATTGAAATTTAGATGTTTTTTAATTTCAGTAGCCTCACGAATCATCCTGGGTAGGTATCGACTTTCCTTCGCAAGGATTTGTGGTTTATCAAATCTGATATGGGCCTTGTCAAGTGTATGTTCACAAACTGCTGACTTCTTGGAACGGCGGTGTTTGACATCGGCGATGTGTTCTTTTACGCGGGTCCCTATGCTTCAAATAAATAAATATTTGGCAACATACCTAAATATTTATGGTTTTGACTCCCAAGTTTGCAGTATAGTTAGTCACCTCGCCACTATCGTTCGGGTGTCGTCGGTTCTATTTCCACCCGAGGCAAATCGTTGTGTGATCCAGAAATTTTCTGTACAAGTTTAGGTGTAGGTACGTTGTGTCCGTTAATTATAATAGGTATGCTTGTGGTACACAAGGTGTGTTCTCTAATGGGATTGTATTTTTTCTTTTTAAAACTAGCTATTTGTATTGGTGGTCCAAATTTACATATCAATTTGGTTCCGAATTTCTGATAGATTAGAAAGTAAGTTAAAATATTTCACCACTATGCACTACTATAATTCTCAAGAATATAGTTGTTAGAATACGTATGCATGCATGCTTGCGCGACCTGTCTGCGCTCTACATGATTGGTTATGATGGCCCAATCTGTCGTCTCAAAAAGGCTCGAGAGCCAATTGTTGTGGCAATAATAAGCCCTAAAAGTATGAAAACCTAGCACAGCATCCCGCAAATAAACAAACAGTCTAAGGGACACTCGCATGAATCTAAAGAAGTATTTTTTTATACTTGAGGCTGTATCGTTATTCGTTTGTATTTCACAAATATACAAGGAGATGAATGAATGAGATCCATCTCTCATACATTTCAGCCGAATCTTCCAGAAGTAAATACCTAATTTGTAACTCTAATATAGTATACGTTTATGTCCTCCAATAGGTAATGTTTAAAAACAATTAATCTGTGTAAATCTGTAACTCCGTTCTTTAATAGACGTCAGCACACAGAGTATAGCTTCAAATGTTATAGTTATAAGAAATAGGCCACATGAGAAGGCACCACGGTGTCACCTCGGTTTAGGAATCAATAACCGATTAATTTTCTGTAGCGGAAACCGCCAAGATAAGCCTGACGTACACTGCACTACTCATCTATACGGAAGGACCGCTAGTATTAAAATAACTTCGTATATTACATGAGATTTATTGTATGAGCTTGTTTACGTAAGATAAATAAAGCAGTTTTTTTTATTCGTGATAAACTATCTGTTGGCTGCGGTTCCATGGGCATCCCTAAAGGATTTTTGAGCCTATGACCTTCTTTAAGGTCAAATCTATCTCTGTACCAAATTTTATCGAAATCGGTTCAGCTAATTAGGTGTGAAAGCGTAACAGACAGAGTTACTTTCCACATGCATATCCAAGCCATTCGTATACTGAACGGGCGCCTAGGGTTATCTGTAGGGCAAGTGAAAGTGTAAAGGTAAGTGCATTTTTTACGATATACGAGTCCGATATACCCTGCTACTCCCTAGGTGGCAGAATATCCATGGAGAGTGGGTCCTAGGTGGAGAATTTTGCACATTCCAAAATAAGGGTTTTGGATGAACAGAGGCCATTAGGTTGTGAGAAAGGGATCCTTCAGTCTCATAACGCTCAAGTTGATGCAAAATAACATATGGTAGCAAAAAGTTCAAATCTCATAAGACCCAAGTCTCGAAACCTCCAATGGCGCTATTTTATTTTTTAGGGCGACATCCCTCTCTCTCAATCGGACAACAATCGCAATAACAGGTTGTGGTGCGGGCTCTGTTTGTGATTAGTCTAATCTTGGACAAAATAAAATTACTTTCTGCATATTTTAAAACTCTTGGATTTGTGCCCGGTTAATGGCAAGCTTGCCATATTACGTCACGGCTTATTTCCTGGGACCTAAACATAGGCGAACTGTGTGTTACATTATAATAATGTGTAATAATGTCATTATTACACATCTGCCTAATTCTTCTGGGAATACAGGCGTGATGGTGTATTTAAATAATACTTATATAAAAGTAGGTATAGATTATCTGGTACCACTTAAACCGAGTGAAATAAGCCTACGCTCGATAATTATTATTCCCGTTCCAATGCTGTCAAACAGCGCCACCCACGGTACTCGTGTCACATCATATTCAAGTGCATGTCGCTCAGTTTTTCTGATTACGTACACAGAAAATATAACAACTCACGTGTAATAGGTATGTATGTACAGTCAACAAAAGAGATTGGTATACAAGTATCGAACGAAATCTGCATCTTTACACAGATTGTGATTTAAATAATTACCCGTCAAAAGATTTGATGTGTAGAAGCTTACAATACCTGCGTTTTGACACATATTGCGTGATACATTAATACACAATCTTTAACAAAACAGAGATGTTTAATTAGCTGCCTGTATACTTAACTCTTTTGTCGACCGTACATACACCAAATAAACTTTACACAAGAATGATTAGAACTCAAACAAGGCATGAAGTGACCCACCATATTCATAAATCAAACACGAAATTTGGAAGAATCAAATAAGGTCATAAAATAGCCCAATATACACGCGAAACACAATAATATCTTGTCTATGAACAGATATGGTCCTACCTTCAGCTCTTATTAAGGCTCAGTTTAAAAGAGGTCTTGGTATGATTTAAAAAAGTGACTCAGATTAAACGGATTTTCCTCGAAACTGGTTCGCAAACTAAAAGGTGATAGAAGACCTCCCGCTCTTGTTTTGTTTAGGTATTCGTGTTTTATGAATCATGTGTAATCACACTGTAGATAAGTATTGAAAAGATAACACGCACTTACATTTGTATGTAAACAGATATGTAGACCTGCGTAATTTTCGCCCTAGTATTAAAATGTCAGTGAATCAGTTGCCAGATGACGTCAACCCTTAATATTTCTGAAAGACAATGTTCGGTACTATATGAACTACATATAATAACTTTATGTTCTGCATACAGATCAATAACAAACAAAGAAATTGGAACGATCAGATATGAGCCACATTTTGTGGACTATGACGTCATTTACGAAACTAACAAGTCCCGCTGGGACGAGTCATCGACCCTTATAATATGTCCCACTGTTGGGCAGGGAAGGACTAGGCTCTAGTTCACCACGCTGGACTATTGCGGGTTGGCAGACTTCACAAACCGTCGAGAAAAAACTCTTAGTCATGTAGGTTTCCGCACGATGTTTTCCTTCACCGTTTAAGCGAATAATATTTACGGGCTGTACAGTACACAATACATACAAGATATTATTAGATAAATACTAGTGAACCGCCTCGGCTTTGCACGGGTGCAATGTACTAATAACATACATGTATTAAACATGTAATATATTGACTTGTAAAAGTGTCTTTAAAAGATCTATTTACAGAAATAAATATCATTATCATATTCCAACCTTCCGGAAGAAATTATCTAAATGGTAATGAAAACCACAGGTCTCGGCGGCGTACAACTTCTTTCGCTTTGTCCACATTCTTAAGTACATCTTGACACCCCGTGCCGCCGGCTGTGAGTAGGTTCTACGGACCTGACCGATATCTCATATTTTTATTATTCTATTTTCCAGTTCTCGGTGTTCCTCCTGCTCATCTTCGTTGCTGAGTTGGCCGTCGGCATCGCAGGCTATATAAAACACCAGGATCTCGAGACCTCCATAGTTGACCACCTGAATAAGACCATCAAGGAATATCCCACAAACAAGGACGTAGCAAAGACATTCGACATTGTGCAGACCGATGTAAGTACTTTGACTTGAATAAATCAACTCGCTGAAGTTATCCAAGCGCCTCCCGATTTTTCTCAATGGAGTCGGCGTCCAGTCAAACCAGATGCGGCTGAAAATTTGTATTTTACATGAAGCTACCATAAGACCTCCACAACCCAATTTTAATATCGATGTTCTGAGGATAAATTGGTTGTTAGGTTTTTAGTTTCTGACGACCAGTAACGATCGTCATACGTATGACAACCGAGACCCACGACTTAACAAGCTCTCTGAGCAGATTAAGGGTCTCCCCACTTGCTTATCACCAAGCTACTCGAAAAACCAAGGTTACCTGCCGTATTGCCATCGTAGCGAAGCAGTCAGTTGAGAGAGCTCATTTTTACTCCATTATGCGGTCAACATAATTATTATTATACCAATAAGGTGGCAAACAAGCATATGGCCTACCTGATGGTAAACGGTTACCGTAGCCTACAGACGCTTGTAACAACCAGGGGTATCATTTTGCGCGTTGCCGACCCTGTAAAAAGAAAGAGAAATAGTTGCGTTGGCAGTATTGTATAAGGGTCAAAGTCCTGCTGCCAACACGTTTACTCGCAGAGCACTCGCAACCTTGCTAACTGTAAGGACCACACAGCTCAAAGCAGTGTTATTTCACTTCGATTTTCTGCAAGGCGGAGGTACTTCTCCAGTCGAGCAGCTCTAATTTGAGTGGAACTACTCCCACTATGCCTTACTGTTATCTCTTACTCTTTCCACCGGCCGATAAATGTGGTGAGACCCTAATGACATTTTTAAATTTTACATATATTTGCAAGTAAAATAATGTAAAAATACAAGTTGTGAAGTCAGACTAGCGTTACTAATTTCGCTAACATTATCCTTTCAATTGTAATTCTGGTTGCGGGGCTTCCTTTGTGTAGGCATTTAGTATTCCTATGTATCATACATGAACGTTTAAGTACACGTACACGTCATGCACACTACATTGTTAATTTTCAATTTCTGTTTTTACCGTCAATGTCTTTGACGATTATAAGTATGAATTTAATAAAAATCCTCGTTTTTAATGTAGAAATAAAGTCCCAAAAAAGGGACCATTGACGTACCAGTCTATTAATCTTTCCATCATTTCCGATTCCAGCTACAATGCTGCGGTATCCATGGCCCCGAGGACTGGGCGAACAACAACATGACCCTGCCAAGCACTTGCTGCGCTGGCCAAGAGATCACGGGCGGAGTCCCTGTCCCTTGCACCGAGCACTCGCCCCACTTCCACAAGGATGGCTGCCTCGACAAACTCGTCACTTACTTCAAGGATATCGCCCTGGTACTCGGCGGAGTGGGCCTGGGAGTTGCTGTCGTACAGGTAAGCCGTTGTTCTCTAAATCGTAACATCGAAAAGCTAGACAGATGGATAACCAGTTTGCTGGGATGTTTTAGGTGCCATGTAATTAGAGTAGAGCCTGTTGCCGAGCTGTAATTTCATTTCATATTTTTGCTCGACCTGGCATCGGAACCTAGGGCGTCACGCTAAACAGCCGCGCTTACTACTATTAGAGACCAATAAGGCAGTAGGTAGGTACTTATAACCTTTCTACAAAACTGCCTTGTAAATCTAATTCTAAGCGCGACTGTTTCATTAGAGGTCCTGGGTTCGATTCAGGTCGAGCAGTTGGGTTTTTCTATGAAATTCTCAGTAGCAGCTGGAAGTTTAGAATGGTGCCTGGTTATTGGCAATACGCTCGCCCCTTATTACATGGGACCTAAAACATATCAGTTAACTGTGGATGTACATAAGTACACCTCCGCCTAACCCTTCGGGCAGTGCTTTACCAATAGTTTGTAATGGCCGAAACCGACATAATTTTAATTACAAATATTTACTTGTTTCAGCTCTTGGGTGTCGTATTTGCTTGTTGTCTCGCTCGCTCCATCCGCAGCCAGTACGAGACTGTATAAACACGTGATAAATACGGTATTTTTTAAAAGTAATCTCTAGAACTTAGATGTTTATAGCAGTGCCCAATATATTCCACAAAATACATCAATTTTAACTAAGTTGTGATCAAGTACACCTCTACAATTTTATGTATATTTTGTAATTTATTTTATTATTGTTATTCCAGATGATTTTGTTTATTTTATTGTAAGGTTTAAATATCTCATAAGTGCTATATCAACTATTAGTATCAGGAGGTAGGTACTGTATTATCTATATAAAAATACGTGTAATTTTACTATGCCATAATTTGCAAATGATATGGGGAGTGACATGAAAGCACAATGCACAGATTTTCTTTTAGTTCACAATGAAGTGTGCTCAGTGTAGAAGACTGATTTTTCGAATAGAAATGGATAAATTATGCCAAAAACTTTATCGGGATTTCCTACTTTTTACACTTTCCTAAATTTCAATCCAAATACTGTATTTAAATAATAATTGTAACTTACTATTAATATTTCGTATTTAACCAACCAATGTAGAAGTGGTGCACATTTTTCTATTTATATTTATAATAAAATGATTAGATTTATATAATTCGTTTCTTAATGAGTCGATGTAACAAACCTGATTCTATCTCTCTTCCATTGTAGGAAAAGAAATTGCATCAGATAAAAAAAAAAATTTGATTATTGTATGACGTAATGTTTGGAAAGTGTTTTTAGGTCGTGTATATTTATAATAAAACCTGCATTATCCAAAATGAGTTTTAATCAGGAATATAATGAAACAGCATTCAGTGTCCTAGTTACACACATTTTATTTTCCTATTTTATACCATGATATAAATTGTAACAAAGGATGGTTATTAGGTATCAGAGCATGAACATTGAGTTTCGAGGAACATCAGTTGCGTTAAATACAGTTTTTGCAAGCAACACATTTCGAGTCACAGTATAAAATAATTAAAAAATCACAATGACAAAATATACCAGTCCCGAATACAAAATAAGTATTCATCTCTCTGTTGTATGTCGCAAGCATCTGAATCTCACAGCACCAGTTCCGACACTCGCGATATCACTCAATTTAAAAAAAATCATTTTCACGACGGCATCACCAAAACATTCATATACGCGCGACATACAAACACTTTTGGCTAAAATCATTACAACGCTAAAATTCTAATTAGTACTAGGGTTAAGAATACATTATACATTATCTAGACGATAAAATAACTTACATCTAATACTGTTTACATACTAAACGGAATATTTTAGAAAAGATGGAGATGTCAGACTGGAGCGGAGGCCAATGTGCCCGAGTTTTGGCACTTCATCAAGGTAATGGTAAAAGTAGTCAAAATTATTATAACTAACAAATCGAAAATTTATTTCTTCGTCCTGGTGTTGCTTTGATATGTGTTAACAAGTAAAACATACTATCAAATCCACAGACCGCTTCCATGACGACGCCGCATGATACATATTGTCGAATCACTACATAAAACGATTTTATAATGACATAATCACGAAAAGTTAAAAACACAGTATGCAATTCATATTTCATAAATTGATATTATAAAAATAAATAGGTTAATAATTATATCCCAGACCTAATCTACACAATCAAAGTGTTTATTATAGTGATATAATGTAAAAATATAACTCAAGATTTTATATAAATCCCTTAAAATTGCACAATTAAAAACAAACGAACAATAACCCCCCAAGAATCCTTGTCGCAAAGTTCTAAAATTCCAAATAATTTGACTATCTAATCCTTAACAAAATGGACCAAGTTGAAAAACCTATCTAATGTAACTTTCTTCAGTTTTCAGTCAAATAAGGCTTTCAGTGGTATCAATTTGGCCATCGCAAATAATGATTATAAAACCAAAACTAGATTCGATTAATAAATATAATACGTAGTACTCCAGAGTACCTGCTGATCATTTAAAACTTGACCGTCCGACACTAGCAATCATATTTATACATTCACAAAACTAATTTTGCATTGCTTCCTCAGCCAACATGTGACATCTCACTAAAAGGTAAGCAACTGATACCTCGTCTTAATTATAATTACAAAGCATTGAAGTCATTAATGGATTCCTTTGTTCTTGAAACTTTATAACCATCAAGTTTGTACTTGTCAATGCTGCCAGTTCTGTCGCAAACTATCCGAGAGATATAAGTACTACCATAACGAAATACAAAAAAAAATACACAACAGAATGAGAAATTTTACAACCATTCAGTAACTTGTTTGAAGACATAAGTGGCGGAGGTAGAAAATGTATTGGATGAAACAAATCATCAATATGGAGGACAAGAGCTTTTTTTGTAGCACTGGAAAAAGTTTTTATCTTTTAAATAGTGTCGTTATTGGCTGGAGAACAGCTTTTAAATCATTTCTACTTTTCTATTTTAATGTTGGCAACTGATTTATAAAGTGGAGGACACTGACAGCAGCTAAATATTGTCTTTAAAATCATTAATCTTAATCCAATAAGACATGCAAGTATTGAAATTATAAAACATTTTACAAAAACATAATGCGAATTATTCCCCAATATATAATAGTAGGTATCGCAATGTCCAGACATACTTACACATAAGTAGTAACAGTTGAAGTGTATGAGATCATCGCTTTATAGCGGCAAAATTGACTCAAATCACTGGTTAAACCTACGATACACTTTCATTAGTAAACTTATCACTGTATTTATATAACACAGAGCTAGAAACATTAACAGAAAATCGTTCAATTCACAAATAAATCTTTCATCATTCTAAAAGTATACAATTCAGACCGTCTTAAGCATGTTGACATCACATTAATTGCAACTAAAAATTAATAAGCTGTATAAACATTACGCGCTAGATGTGGCACATTCGTTAAGTGAAATGAGTCTGGGGTTAACAAATGTGTCGCAGCAGCGGGTAGTGATCGAATATAACCTTATAAGCTTACATTTACGTGAACAGGATGGATTTAGAACAGAATGGTATTGAGTATGATACTGCAGGTTGTTCCTTGGCGGCGCTGACGGAGGCAATGCAATCATGTCGCGTAGCGCTTGGTCCAGAGGCGCGCGATGCGATCGTGCTCCTCTCTATTTTGGAGATACTGTGTTGCAATACTGCCCACCAGAGGATCAGCTGAAAATTAACAATATTGTACTGTAGAGTTGTACTGTACTGTTAATGATTTATCAGGGAAAGTGCATTTCTTGTCTTCACAACTACCAGACAAGAACTTCTGCTGCAACTAACAGTCAAACATTAAATGTGCCGATTGATTAGATATAATTTAGCAGAGGTTCAAAGTTTGTGTAGACAAAGTATCGATGTTTTCAGTTAATTTTAGCAATTTCAATAATTTCTGTTTATCAATACATCTTAACTCCAATGTTCCAGAAAAGCCATAAGAATTGCTTGGGCTTTCTGAATGTTTTTTTTTTACATTAAAATAGTCAAAATTCTGTTACATTTCTCACTAACTCGTACATCATCTTTCTTTTTTAAACGTCGCTCTACAAACTAATATAGGTATAAATAACCACTGCGATAGGATTGAAGCACGAACAAAGCTATCAGGACATAGAGGACGAAAGGGCTTTGACCCCACGAGACCACGGGTACAAGAGCTTTTGTGTTACAAAGTCAGTAGGAAAAACGAAATGGATATTATCAAAAAAATAGCAAAATAAAGTGAAAATAGGTGTTCATCGTAGTCTGGGCAGATTGTATAATGTACAAGTTCTAAGATAGCATTGAAAATTTTTGGTGAAAGTACAATTATCATAGTTTGATTTTATCACTAAATTTATAATGTTAACAGCGAAGAAAGACACATCCTGCATGATTTGGCGCCAGTCGTTCATAACAGGTAGTGGTTAGCCAGGGGGATCTACAGCCAAACATGATGAGTTTTTTAAACTTCATAAGGTTTTTTTTTACCCATCTTTCTACCCAATATGTGAAGTGGAAATGTTATGTTGTTAGATCACATTTATACTAACAAACCACACATATTTTCTGTCTGGGAATGAGGTCAGATTCTTTTGTTTGCCTAATATGCTTCATTCATTTTTTTTTTTCAAATTCTGCATTGAATAGATATTCTTAGAATAATAGAATAACCTAGTACCAAACTAAGCAGAGCTTGTATTAATTATTAAGTATATCCATTTTCTAGTTGACAATGGATATAATACGTATATACGTTTTTTTCTAAATACCTACTGAAAAAACATAAGAAACACCTTTTTTGTAGTACGGAAAATCCTCATGGATCGTCCCCCACCTGGGGAGGCAGGGAATGTCGGGCTCATACAGACTACAACATTTGTCTTCACTTGCCCTATAGCCATAGCCATGGAATCCGTGAGATTCGCCATGACCATGTCAGGCTACATGACCATGACAGGGTACATCTAGTAGTTGGACCCCTTCAATTAGCGAAGCCGCTAACCGCCCGCAGGCCAATATAAGAAACACCGAGACAAAAAACACACGACATTTATGTTCATTACATAAATATTTGTTTTCTGAATGAATCGAAACCACGACCTCGTAATCAGCATTCTGACACTCGAACCACTATACCACAGTTGTCAATGGTAAATGGTAGCATATAATGCTATTTCTCATTTCAGTCATTTGTAGGATGTGCGATGACGGTCGCTGTTAGTTAAAGTATACATCATACCTGGATTACAGTCAGTGAGCAGGGAACATATTGATAGTAAAACTTTAGATATTGTTAGCGCCGGCGACCAGTTGTCTTTCAGAATGTCCAGACATATAACTCCCTGGCTGTTGATGTTGCAATGATATATTCTAGTTCGGAATGTCACCTGGAACAGATACAAAATAAGTTTAATAATAATAAAAATGGAGATAGAAATATCTTAATGTTGATAACCTCTAGTAAGTTATATACCTAGATAAACTTGTAATATATCAACATTTACTGCCATATCCTGATAACAGCATACTGTTAAATCATTGTGGAAGCAGAAGTACAAAAACAGATTACAATTTATATAGAATAAAAAATAACTATAAAATATCGAACTTATATGAAAGTCAAGAAATTTATTTATTACCTACAACTTTGTATACCCATATTCTGACAAATAAATCTTTATTTCTTTCTTATTACCATTTGCTATAACGGGAAAGGATCCTGCACATTAACTTAACCTGAACAATCCCAAACCGCAAATGTAATTCTTAACTAATAAATATTTGATTGGCTGAACCGGTATTGTTATACCAGTTCAGCCCAATACAGTCCCACTGCTGGGTATGACCCTACATACTTTGAGACCACATTGTTTGCCCAAAAACTTTTTGCTACTTCATTGTCGCCAACCCAGTGACGCCGTGTTGGCTACGGTAAATAAATGCTTATCATGACACGCTTCGCCTAATCCAGATCCGTATTTAATTTACTCAGAAATTGGTAGGAGTGAATAGTAGGAAGGAATATCGTCCACACACCGACAACGACGCTCGAGTCAGTTTTGTGGTGATATAAATTTGGGAGCTTTACCAAATAACCCGACCCGCCCATTTTCCATCAGACAGGTCAACATAAATAATAAAACCCAATCAGAAGAACTACCTAACATATTGTAATTAAATTCGCATAACCAAACTGCATCACGGAAAAGGATCAACAACATTTTGTGACGTAACATTCTATTTATAGTAGGGACGAAAATGAATCTCGTCCAACATCCTCGAAAGTATTATTTTATTGCATTATTTTGAACTGACGAGCACAACAGTATTACGAGACGATGTTGGTATTACAAGTTTACAACGCAACGACATCTACTTACCTCACGAACAAATAGTCCTTTGTAACTGTACTACGTCAGCAAGCCTTAAAATTCAACACTCACTTAAACCTGACCCCAGATCTAAATCAATACAAAATTTATTGGCTATTTATCTAAACACATGAAATCCCCAAGTTTAAAATTCAGTTCTCCTCTGACTCCCTGTAACACCTAATCTACACTACCGCTGTAGCTACCTTATACGTTTATGTACTTTTTAAACTCGCTAGGAGCTTAGAAAAGTTGTTTTAGTTTCGAGGTTTGAACCCAAAATGCGTTTCTTGGAATAGTTTTGTTGTTTTGACGATCTAGCAAAAAAATGTATGTAAGGAAACTTAAGTCGACGATAGACACGTTGAAGTAAATCTAAAAGATTTAATAATATTTGTGAAAGCCGTATTTCCATAAACTATTTAGTTTTGTCAACGAGAAATTTCGTATAAGGATAATGAGGTGTCAGAATGCACAATACGTTTTGATGAGGTGAGAACACGATGCGTGACATTGATTAATGTGATGTGCCCGGCATATATTTTTAGAGAACTGCCCTCGTGCTTCATTCTCCTTACTATTTTCATTGTTATGAAGTTCATTGAGAATTTATTACAGAAATACGAAATTGTAAATTACCTACACGATGATAATTTCTTAGTACAGTCAACAAAAGAGTTTGGTATACATGTAGCGAACGAAATCTGCATTTTTACAAAGATTGTGATTTAAATAATTACCCGTCAAAGGGTTTGATGTGTAGCAGCTTACAATACCTGCGTTTTGACACATATTGCGTGATACACAATCTTTAAAAAAACACGATGTTTAATTAGCTGCCTGTATACTTAACTCTTTTGTCGACCGTACTAGCTTCTAATTTTACTTAACGCGATAAACCACGTCCACGAACACTTTTCATTGATTGAATTGTCGGACGGTGGCGAGTCCAGAGGGATGTCAGGCACTAATTAAATACTAGGGCGTCCCGCGACCCCGCGTGGGATCTGACCTCCGTTTTTGGGGCGTTGCTAGACGCGAGCCAGCTGAGGTTTGGGGGAGCATGTCTGGATGAATTGATTTCACATGTATAGGTGTAGATTTGGTTAGGGGTGAAATGAATAAGCTTTGATCAATCAAAGCTTATTCATTAACAAGCACCTATATCAATATAGGTGCTTGTTACTTTATTACAATGGTCACTGAATAAACTGATTTATGTAAGGTAGGTAAGTGGTATAGTGAGCTGGTTTTAGTACAGAATGTTCTGGATAGGTATGTATGTAGTGTTTATTTCAGTTATTTAGACCATGTGTAATAATTCTATTTGATTTTTTACCTTCTTGACAGTTTATGTGCATGCTGAATGTGATATTTTATTATAGTTATTATTCATAACTAAATTACCTTTCTCATCAAAATCATTATCACACACAGTAGTAGTAGTAGGTGCCAAGTCATCAATATAAAACTAATTTTGTCAATCACTTGTGTCATGCAGACTAAGTGATTATTTTGAAAACATGAATATGACTGCCTCATTGGCTTCTTAGCATGCAATTCGGGGTTTGATTGAAAGTGTAATAAGAACCTTCTATGTAATTCTCAGTAGTGGCTCTAAATCTGTATTTGAACCTGGTTTAAGGCAATAGACTCACCCCCTTATTACACCTTATTACATCGGTCCTAAAAGCTTACTATCAAAATATGGATACACTACTATTGCTCTGTATAAACCTCCTGAGATACAATTGAGATGATAATATTATGTAACAGTGCCCAGTGCTTACTATAAGTGGGAATCTATATTGTCTCTTAAAGACATAATTATGGCATGGTAAAAAATAGGACACTATGCTGAAGTTCCAATAGACTACAACACATAAATCAACCAACCATAGTTGGGTCAAACAAACCTACCTGTTTCACAATTGGGTGAATGAAGATAACCTAACTAATGTCCTGGCTCATACTTTTATCAAACCTAGTAAATAATTCTACCTATAAATATTTACTGTAACTATTTCATAAAGTAAAGTAATAAACAACAAAAAAATTACCTTAGGAGGCTTGAATGGATATTCTGGTGAGAAGTGGATGTCGAGGAAGAAAACTCCACCCTCATAAACTGAACCAGGTGGGCCCAAGATGGTGGACACCCATTCATACAGGTTATCGCCTTTGGGCCCAGCACTGCAGTTTGGTGGTGGGTCAAGTGTAATCTCTGCAAGTTCCTTCTGGATCCTCTTGGCTGAGGTCCCCAGTGCCTTCGACATCTTAGGATTAGGTTTATTCTCTTTTGTATCTGGTTTACTATCAGCAATGGCCCCACTAGAGCCAGCACCTCCTCTGCCACGTCCCGTACCACTCCCTGATGAACCAGACGCACCGCTCATTATCTAGAAGCACCAAAAGTCTCATTCCGCTAAACAAAAAGCTACTAATTAAAAAGCTGGTGAACCTTTTATGATATGAGTGTGATGATTGATGGAAAAACTGTTAAAAATTAAAAACTAATAAACATGCTTGCACAGGTATCTATGGATTCAACATATTTTTCCAAAGGTGTAAGTCTATTCTTGGAATAATGTTCAAAAATAAACAGGTTTGATGACACAACATTGCTATGTGCAAATAAGATGAAAGTGCAATGATATGAAAGTACAAAATGATACACATGGATCATTGTTGAATGATTGCTTGTGAGTCATATAAATGCATCATCAGCCGCATCACAGGCACTTTTTAGTTACAAAATCACAAAAAATTAACACACTTTTTTTTCAAGCAAGAACCAAATCATTTGAACAAAGACATACCTAATCGCTGAAATTACTATACTAAACTACAGCATTAAAATAAACATAAATCACTATGCATAACAAATACTAGCTAAACATGTAAACGTCAAAGTAACAATGCTAGAACGTAAATGGGAAAAGATTTATTTGTACCTTACGAATAACAGTCGGCCATCTTGTGGGCTGGCGTTATCCGATAAATTAAAATTATTTGATTCACCACTGAGCCAATTCAAAGGAAAAGACAACTCCCAATACGCAATAGTTAATAAACGAAGAAATTCATCCACCACATGTGCAAAATTTGTGCAATAATACCAATGTTTTATCTCCGTGTTAGTCTCTCCGCACTGCAAAGCGTAAATAAGCTTCCTGTTACTTTCCGCACATTACCGCTTTGTGAAAATAGTTATCATTAAATAAATGTACCTTATTCAAAGATTAAACTTGACTTTGGGGTGATCCAGCAAAGTTTTCAGAATCGCAATCCACTTCTCTACCACATTTCACCCATTTGTCTGTCACCCTCACCAACACAAACAAGCACTGAAATTCACGGAATGCACACAAGCTCAGTTAAAAAATAAATACATTTATAAACAATACCTATGGCATTTTAATACTTACGGCTTGATAATTGAAACTAATTAAGTTATTATTCACAAAGAAATAAGTATTATTTTGTTAAAATAATTATCCTAAGAAAAAATATACGAAGCACAACCACTTTCCGACATTTTTTAACATTTTAATTTTTTTTGGACCGTGTTGCCAATGTTGCCATTGCCGGTAAATTCCATTTTTATTAGTTATATTATAGCCCGGGATATGAGTCTTTTAGGACCAGTGACTTCCCAGCTACTCGTGCCATAATATCACATTCATTTCAATTTTTTTATAGAAATGGTACAAAAACGATCAAGTATGTACCTGACAGGTCACGCCGTCATCTATTGCAAAACGCCAATAATAATTGTGATGTAAAGTACTAACATACCAACATTTTATTTAATTTGGAACCTAGACAAGCTAAAATTCCTGATCGTGTGTTGTACTTTGATTGACGTCGGTGGTCATTCGCACATCACACACCTACTACTACTAACTTACATTGTGTGCAAACCAGAATATTATTGGACCGCGATCCGATATTTTAGAGATTGAATCTATTCGTGACCCAAAATTCGATTGGATTGAATGCCCAAGATCCGATTTTCAAAAAGATCAAATTGGATCGGCGCATCACTATGAAAGATCTTGATTGAAAACGTCGATTTGGCTGATGGCTTTGTGCCAAGGCCCAAATAAATTAAAAAGAAAAATTGATTGAAAAATTAAAACGTCAATTTGACGTTGATTTTGTTGATTTCCAATTTCCATTTTCCAAATAAGCAGTTTGTGAATTTACACGCCTGTATTTTGGAATCAGAAACCATAATTAACTAACAAAATGGGTAAAAGACAGCATCAGAAGGACAAAATGTAAGATTTATCATCTGTTTTTTATATAAATCACTTAAGTTTTAGAACTCATAGGTATTGGTATTTGTTTACTGTAAAAATGAATAATCTTAGCCGGCCACTCATGTATCAATCTCAGCTACTGCTTAGGCTTGCAATACACATATTATAGTGTTAGCAAAATTGCGTTTAGTAGGTATGTACATTAATATAATAGGGAAGAGCTAAGTTGTAGGTTCCGTATCCTTGGTTGCCTTTAAGACAATGTGTACCATTTTGTTTATCATCATCCTGCCCTTATTACAATGATTTCGTTGGGGTTGACTAAGGGTACATCATATTATTCCAAGACAGCTGTCATCTCATCAGCTACTTCTTTTTTAAAATTCACCTCTAAAACAACTGTGTCCACAATTCCACATGAAATATCCGTATACATATTTTGTTCAAAACGTTGGTATATAATAATATAAATATAGGTACTTAACTTAAAATCCATAAAAAGTAGTTTTATTTCAATGTATTAATTATTTTTATCAGGTACCTAACCTACACTGAGTGGACAACACTCTATGGAGGTAAAAGGTCAGGAACCAGTAAAGAAGAAGATACCACATTTAAGCGCTTGCCATTTGACCACTGCTGCCTCTGTCTACAGCCTTTTGATGATCCATACTGTGATGCAGATGGCAATATATTTGAGTATCAAGCTGTACTAGAGTTTCTCAAGAAGTTTAAGGTGAACCCGGTTACTGGTAAAGTAAGTATCACTACATAGTATAAAACAAAGTCGCTTTCTCTGTCCCTATATCCCTATGTATGCTTAAATCTTTAAAACGACTCAACGGATTTTGATGCGTTTTTTTTAAATAGATAGAGTGATTCAAGAGGAAGGTTTATATGTATAATACATGTATGTTATTAGTACATTGCACCCGTGCGAAGTGGTGATGGGTCACTAGTTTACAATATAATACTGAATTGGAAATAAAAACATTTTCACAATTAACTTTCAGCATTATGGAAACTTAGTGGATTTTAATCTACTTTTTATCTATTGAAAAGATCAAATTAATTTTATGTAATAATGTATTGTTTGTACAGACTATAACATTTTTCATACAAAATAATACATTACAACTTCAGTTTAAGTAGTAATTTAAAATATCTTTATTATTTCTTGGTAATTATTAATATTACTTTTGATACACAATTGTTTCAATATTGAAGTCTAGAAGGCTTGAAGTCCATTACACCACAAATAAAAAAAAATCTCTTATTGTTTATGGTGTTTACCCACAATATTTATTCTTCCCGATTGATCCTTGAGAGTTCAAAAGTTAATCTTGTATCTAAGACATGTTTAAAACTGATAACATTATTAAATAAAGTTGATGTTTTTTAGAAACTTGATGTGAAATCCTTGACAAAAGTGAACTTCTTCAAAAATGCCCAAGAGGACTACCACTGCCCAGTTTTATTCAAACCATTTACAAAGAACTCACACATTGTTGCTATTAGAACTACTGGCAATGTGTATTCAAATGAAGCTGTTGAACAGCTTAACATTAAAGGAAAGAATTGGAAGGATCTCATCAATGACACACCATTTACAAGGACTGATATCATTACTATTCAGGACCCACAAAACTTGAGCAAGTTCAATATATCCATGTTTCATCATATCCGGAATAATTTGAGGGTGGAGACTGAAGGTACAAGAAATTATCTTGTAGAATTTTACACTTTTTACTGTAAAAATTAAAAAAGCTGCAGCAGCTGAATACTAGTGTTATGAAAATGCACTGTCAAATTCATATCCAAATTCAAGGCATGCATCCGATAAATATAGACTTACAAAGGATTCCAGAAAATAATTTATGAAATCCGTGGCAAATTTGAATCAATTCAGTATTCAGTGGCCAAACGACATTTGACGACACGTTTGGCGCAGCGGCTGAGTAATCGGCTCCTGAGATATGGGTTGTGGGTTCGATCCCCGCACGGAATATATAATTGTATGACCTACACATAGTTCTGGGTCTGGGTGTTTGTGTATGTGATAATTTGTGTTTGTAAATGTACCCATTATAGAGGAGAAAATCCTAGCGTGGTGCAATGTATAAAAACAAAAGATAGCTACAGACCATCATAAATCATAGGAAATGAGGTCCCAATTTTGCAACTTTATTATTTACAAGTTACTAAAAGTATATATAATTTACAGAGGAAATAGCAATGAGGAAAGACCCGCATGCAAGACTAAAATCTGTATCAGCTGAAACAAAAGACATCCTACAAGAACTAGAGAAAGAGTACAAGGCACCTGAGAAGAAAGAAGTCAAGAAAGAGGTTGGTATATATGTTACGGTAAGAGTGAATAATTGAAGATTATTAATAATTATCTATTATTATTAATAATTACCGAAAGTCGAGGTTAAAGTGATAAATGTACATAAGTAACGCTCAAGGACCAAAAACAGCTCACAACGCGTTGTGGTCAATTATATTAGTTGAGCTCCATTATGCAAGGAATTATTGTTTTTTTTTATATATTCAAAAACTAAAAGTAATGAATTTCGATTGTTTATTCACATTTACCAAAACATGTGGTTATTATTAATAATTTTGTAAAAATATTAATAATTTTCAATTAATCAGATTTACCGTAACATAGATAATTATGTAGTACTTATGTGTGTAATTGTATTGATGTCTCTATAAGATCGATAATCATCTTTCCAGCATTTTCCCAACTATGCTGGGGTTGGCTTCCAGTTGGGTATGGTATGTAAACTATGTGGATTATGCTAGTTATCGTTTTGCTATTTTTAAAGGTTGCAGATAAATTCAATGCAGCACATTACTCCACTGGCATGGTGGCTGCCAGCTTCACATCCACTGCTATGATGCCAGAGACGATCCATGAAGCAGCCATTATTTGTGAGGATGATGTTAAATATGAAATGGTAAAGAAAAAAGGTTGGTGTCTATATTCTTGTTCAAATTTTTGGCAGGTAGCTAACATAAAACATAGCTGTTCTATAATTAGTAACTTCCAATTATCTGAATAATTCAAAGTTATTCGGAAATAATGTTATATGTTACAGCTTTTATCATTTATCACTTTTTAAAGTGTTTGCCATCTAAATTGGTGTATGTCTGGTACATCAACATATTCATGCAAAAACTCTGATAAACACACATCTCTAACGAAATTATCGCACAACACCATTGTGTTATCCCTACTTAATATTATAAATGCGAAAGTAACTCTGTCTGTCTGTTACGCTTTCACGTCTAAATCACTGAGCTGATTTTAATGAAATTTGGTACAGAGATAGAGTTGACCTTGAGAAAGAACATAGGATAGTTTTTATCTCGGACTTTTGAAGAGTTCTCTTGGAAACGCGATATAACCGAACTCGACGCGGGCCAAGCCGCGGGCGGAAAACTAGTTATTAATAAACTCTGCCATCCTCCCCGAAACATAAAAGCATTTTTGACACTTACATGAATATTAGACCTGATAATTAATAACACAACTCTTTACGAATTTTTCGGACTCCTTACAGCGTCCTGGTCACCGGCAGACCATATTCACAGGTCCGAAACGTCGGGATTTATAATAATATCTAAATACGCGATAAAATCCGTTAAGTCTTATTTTATTATTTCCCGAAGTATGTTTATTATGCGCCCCGAATCCTCCCAAAAAATGATTTTTTTATCTCGTTTTTTTTCAGGATATGTGAGACTAGTAACAAACCTGGGACCTCTTAATTTCGAGTTGTACTGTGACTTGACACCGAAAGCCTGTGATAACTTCATAAGACATTGCAACAATGGATACTACAATGGCACCAAGTTCCACCGATCCATACGGAACTTTATGGTTAGTTGATCTTATACATTTTCAGATTTCTTATAAAACCCCATTATTGCTGCTTGATTTGGGAATAGAGTTAGGCAGTTGCGCTTGCGACCATTACTTTTATTTTACTTTTATTCTATCGAGGCAGTTAATTATGTTGAGCATTACAATTTTAAGTATAACTGCATTTACAGATTCAAGGTGGCGATCCAACTGGCACAGGGTTGGGCGGCGAATCAGTTTGGAAGAAACCATTTGAAGATGAAGTAAAACCAAACTTGCACCACACTGGCCGAGGAGTACTGTCTATGGCTAATTCTGGACCTAACACCAATGGATCACAGTTGTAAGTATACATGCATGTAATAATTGTATTCTTATTCCTGTGGAAAGGTTTTAGAGGTTCAGAGGTCAACCATGACTTGGCTAGAACCATTAGAATGGTATTTTAAAGGGAGGAGGGAGACTTCATGAGCATTGTATCGAGTCTGGCTGCCCAGGACCAGGCAAAACCCTAAAGGATTAACTAACCATTACTTTCCATTCGATTTTATTTCAAATCAATTATATTTGAAAATAGAATCGAATACCCTGTAATATACCGACTTAGCCGATTATATTTAGTACCGATTATTATCGATTACAAATAACAAACTTTTTTTATTATATAACTTAGTTTCATCACCTTCCGATCGTGTAAGCAGCTGGATGGAAAGCACACGATATTCGGCAAGCTGGTCGGTGGCATGGACACGCTCTCCGCCATGGAGCAGATTGAAGTGGACAATAAGGACCGGCCTATTCAGGACATCGTGATAGATGTTGCGCAAGTGTTCGTTGATCCATTTGCTGAGGCTGAAGAACAGGTAACTTAATAAAAATAATATGTATGTTTTGTAAGTATGTAGTTCCTACAAAGTATTGGCGTTTGTGTCTCAATACAACATCTTTGAGCGTTCATTAGACGCTGTGTTTTTGCAAGTATAGTTTTTTAGTATCTGGCTATATCTACAGGAAGAGGGCGTCAGTGTATGTCTTTGGATTTAAAGTGTTGAGATTTAATAAATCATTGAATTTGCTATTTTTAGATTGTACGAGTCCGACATATGACCTATAGTTAACTGTTGTTCTGGGTCTGGGTGCTTGTTTGTTATAATTAGTGTTTGTAAATGCACCCACGGTACACGAAAAAATCCTAGTGTGGGGCAATGTATTTTAATAATAAAAAAAGACTTACCGCGCCCCCTCGCGTGGCGGTGGAAGACCCATGAGGATTTTTCGCACTCCAAATTAAAAAAGATCACACCAAATATTTACTACTTAAAAATAAATGAAGGAAAGTTTAACAGTGTAGTCAATTACTGACAAAATGACTCCTTCTAAGAAGGTGACACTCTTCTGGTATCGTAAAAACGTTGCATAATTAAAAATATTGTGTAAATCAATTTTATTATTTAGTATAGTTTATGAAGAGGCTCTATGTTCCATTTATGAACTAGATGGTTACTAATTTGATTATGTATTACTTATTTAGTTTTTTTTTATTGCAGCTGATCAAGGATAGGGCAGAAGAACTAAAAAGGATTGCAGAAACTGAAGGATCGCAAATCAGGCCGAAAAAGGCGAAACAACCCTTAAAAGTATTTAGAGATGGAGTAGGGAAATACCTAAATTTGCAGGAACCATCGACAACTAACAGCAAAACTACTAAAACACAAGAAGTTCCCGCCAAAAAGGTAAAAAAGGATGGTAAATTTGGTTTCGGAGGTTTTGACAGTTGGTAGTTGAATTCTTATTGATAGAGGTGATATAAAATAAAATCTAGTATTTAATGTAATATTTCGTTTTATTTAATTTCCTAAAATACTGACAACTATAAATAAATTCATAACTTATTTTAAAACTACATGATTTGTTTACAAATTCAATAAGTACTTCTAGTGATTGTAGGGTAATTTATACTAATTAATTCAGTTAAGTACCCAATTTTAGATACATTTTACACTAATAAATACATCAACACAATAAAAGGTGTTTTTTTTATGTAAGTACATAATTATATTAGTCATTTTATATCAACTAGGTCTTTTAAAAATATGAGTATAACTAGGTAACTGGATGCTTCATCAAAGCTAAATTCAAAATTTCTGCATACTGCTCTCTCTGTCTGGAACTTGCAGGCATTGCACAATATAGTGAATATTTTTTGGAGTTCATTATTATCAATTTTGGTGTAAATTATTTGCAGTATTTTTATTTAGCTCTGAGAGAACATTATATATTATAACTCGTTATTGCTTTGCCAATCAAGAACATAAGAATTTTTAACAGTAAATAAGTTCATAATCACAAATACATTATTAATTTGCAATATCTATAAATTTTAAAATGTGCCTATTTTTTACAGTGGTAACCCACCGCATGGTTTCTCTGCTATTCAAAATTATCAAACATGTATCAGTCATTCAGACATTTTTAAGGAAGTAGTTAGTATTAGTATTGTCTTTTGGCTACTTCGCACCATCATAATTATCCATGTTACTTTCCACCAATGACAAAACATATCAATTAATTGATCTAACTCATTTATATACTTTAGCAGTATGATAAATTATCATGAGGAGTTTAGTTGTAGTTGGTGCGCCGCCGAGCAGTTCTCTGCTTGTCAAATCTCATTTCCATCTCCTCTAAAACCTTAGGAGTGTATCGCACAACAAGTTTCACTGAACCAACAGCTTGCTTCAACAATTCAACAGCTTTCTCGTGGTTTTCACCTTCTACTGACACTCCATTGACTGACAGCAGCTGATCACCTCTTTTGAGTCCTCCATGGCGATCGGCGACGCCTCCAGGAATTATTCGCGAAATGTAAATTGGAGAGTTTTGTTCTTTGCCACCCATTACGTTGAATCCTAGACCTTCCTCCGTCTTTGGGAGCTCAACAACCCTAGGATGTGCGTGACCTTCAGCCGCAGCGAATGCAGCCACTGTGGCCTTGGCTGTAGCGGAAGCTCGGATATCTGCCGAGCCTTGAATATCAACAGTTTCATAAACATGCTCGTATACCTCACGTACGGCGTTCAAGAAATCACTTTGTAGCACTTTTTGCAGCGCTGCTAGCTTCGTTGCAGGTACTTCACCACTTTGTTGAAGTTTTTCAAGCAATTCTATTGCTCTTTTTATATCCCTGGCTAAAGTTAACTGCTCGCCTGAACTGCTCATGCTGCCTAAATTAGTCTCCTTTACAATTTTAAATGAAATTACGAGAATTTGGGCGTAAACACGACAGCAAAATTCTATTGTGAATCGATACGGGGAGTCGGGGGAGGGATTCAGCACAGCAAGTGTATTGCTGCGTTCAAAACTTCTATATATTAAATATTATTGACATAGTATGTACATAACACATAAATACATTATTTATTTTATTACATTGTGTCATTTAAAATGTTTTCTGTATTTTTTTTTTAATAATTATCTCACGTCCGTTATATTAGCATTTTTCTGTTTAATGAACGTATAAAAGTTAAATAAAACTAAGTGGTAAGTTCGGAATCGGAACGTTTCTCGTTTGACTTAATACGTTTACTTTTTACTTAAAGATAATGTAGTTGGTACTATTGTTTTCGTTCGGAAAAAAGGGCTAATTATTTACGACAATTTAAATTTAAATTAACGAATATACTGTTAGATTGACATCTGTTAATAAAGTAAAATAATGTTGTTGTTCTAAAGAATATTATTAATTATGATCTAAGTTCAGTTATTAACATATTTTATAATTTGTATATTCATCGGGCTCGTTTAGGAACACTGACAGGAATGTTTTGACAAGTTGTTCAGATGTACCAACATTTCGCCAAAATGCTAAATAACTAAATTGCCTTAAATTGGGCTGTAATTTTCAACTTTGATTTGCGGTATTATTGTGGTATTTTGCAGGATAAATAGGATAGTGTACGTTTAACAATTGTGTAACGTTATCTAAATAGTGTAAGTGAGTGTGAAAGCTTCGTATTTGCAGATACAATGGATGATTTAGGTAAGTTGTCTTATCATAACCTGTTTAGCTGCTGTGTATACGATATGACGTGTTCTGCTAAAATAACTTGTTAATTTGCATATTTGCCCCTTGCCGGACCTTCTAGTCTTATCCTTGCTCTCTAGACCAATGTAACTTCGAACTGTTTAGCACTTCTAGGTGACAACTGTTCACAACTTCCTGTGTTATAAAATGTTTGTTTTATTTACACATATGGAATTTGTGATTAAATCCGATAACAGTATAATTAGGAAAGAATAAGAAAAAATCTATAGAATATCCTTCCCATCCAATTACGATGATAAAGCCTTTATTTACTTAACCTTATCTGAGTTACATACTTAGAAAATGATAAGCATAGTTTGACATCAAATTATGTCAAGAATTCATTTAATTTTATGATGATCCTGTGATACAATATGACTAACTTGAGGTTTACTCAAATTAGTAATATTGCATTTCATTATAGAATACCATTTAGAGACCCTTAAAAAAATGTTTGCATGTGGTCATAAAGTTTAAATTTTTATTAACGCTCTGGTGGTATTTAAATCTTAAGTTTACTCATTAGTTGTAAAATTATGATCTATATCTAGTTTTAGATTTTTGTATAAAATATGACACTGAATTAAAAATCTGCCCCTCTGCTCCTATCCAAAATTCTTCATTGATGTTATTGTCTGTCACTGAATAACAAAGCTGTTATGTCTTGCTTGTAATTTCACATCCTCCTGCAGATGGTTCATCCGTTCATTAAGACAACATTTATACTTATAGGTACACAAAGAAGTTCCTATAATATATGAATTTGTTAAAGCCTTATAGGCTCCAAAAGATTTCTGATGCAGAGTTGCATAATCCCTCAAGAAACTACCTGCCATAACATAACTTTGCTATAGTCATTCTATCTTAGACAATCTTAGTACTAAGACTTGTGTGTATTTATGTCATTGACATAAAGCTCAAATTTCGATAAATTAATAAATTAAAATTTGAACTTAGTTCAGTCCGGTCATTGCATACAGGTCATCACAATTAAGAGACTTTGATTGATAAAATGTCTTTAACACTAATTACCCTCGATCTTTGATTTTTTAATATAGTCACCAATTTCCTCAATTTTCTTTGAATTTTTAATAATACATATGATTTACTTGAAATCAGTTTTAATTAGGATCTCCATGCATGGTGGGGTACGGTACTAGGCTACAAAAAATGCACAAGATAAATAATATTGTAGACTAATGTTTATTATGATGCCCAAGTCCAAGTAGTAGATTGATAGTATTGATAACACTATTGACAGATTTGGGTCTATGTTACTTGTTGTTAGAATAAAGACTTGCACATATAAAAATAACAGCTTGTTGTTCCACATTTAGTAGGTGTTTGTGTAGGTAAAAGATTGCTTAACACATCAACAATATGGGAAAAAAAATCTGGGTAATTGATTGGGTGCTACTGAGGTTTTAGTAACTACTACTTTAATTAGGCACCTTTCGCTGATATCAGTACTACAGGCTTATTTAATAGTTCTATGGTTCTGTCAAATACGTATTAATAATCACTAATTGGTGAATTACATAACATCTTCAAGGAGACACAAAACAGGTCTGAAGGAATGTTGCCCAATAAGTGATTTCACAAGTAACTAATTATGACGGATTATAACGTATTGACATATAAATTTCGAAAATAATGAGATTATACATTCTTTAACATTATTAGAACGTAGATACCTATTATCACGCAATTTGTAGTTTTACGTGTCTATATTATTAATTCATATTTTATTTATAGTAGTTGACTTTGATTTATTAAAAATAACAGGCTTATGTAGTGTAAAATTAATTAATTATAAACTGTATACAGAAAAATCAAGGGTTTGAACGGTCCCCTTCCCGCGTAGAATTTGTATGGCGCACGGAACATTGTCGTCACATTTTTGTGTAGTGCGTTCTCTGTCTAGCATATAATTTAAATGCCATACCTACGTTTTTTTTTATTTTTATACCGATTAAATGTGTTTTCTCTTATTGGCTCTATTTATGTTTTTTTTTCATGAGATCATAAAAAATAATCAACCCACTGTGTAGCCAATTGATAGTTGTAAAAACACTAGTGGGTACAGGTACATTAATGAAATAAAACTACTACAGCGTCCATGGTCACGGGTAGATTCACGCGGAGTCTACCCGTGACCATGGATGCTGTAAATTGTCAGAAACGTCGAGATTAATAATATGAATATAACGCGATAAAATCCGTAAAAAATAGTTTTATTTCAATGTCTAATAAAATCAGAAATCACTAGTACAGACGCCAGCAGGTCAAGCTATCCAAAACTATAAAATTTTCCCAATTGAATATGATCCTCACTATTTTGTATTAAAGTTGAAAATCTATCAAATAAATTTGACAGATTGTGGTAGCTTGATGTGCTGACCTCTGTACATTTTGTTTCTAAAACATAATAATATGGGCCACCGAATCACGTTAACCCCTTTATTCGTCACTGTATTGTATCTGTCACCCAAATTACAAAGTTGTTATTTCTCATTAGCTTATAATTTCGCATCCGACTGCAGATAGTTTCATGATCATCCTTAATATTAATATGAGTTTTGGTAAATATGAGGCTTCAAATGATTTGTGATCCCATCAATGGTTTCTAAAAACATTGATTGGCGGCGATTAATGTATGTTCCAAATGGCCAAATCAATATTCGTGTAAAACTGGAAACTTTCATAGGAAAAGCTATGGAAAGAGTGCATATGTTTAATGATTTCAGATCATTAGTTGTACAGACATCAGACACCAGCTATTATAATGAAAATCGACCCTAAGGACATTGAATTTATCCTTCTGAAACGGGGAACTGGAACTTTAGTATGAACTACATCTTGCCTTTTCGATCGAAGTTGGTTAGAAAAGAAAGGGCTAGACTGTTGTTCAGACGATGATGGTCTACCTACAGCTAAGACAATGTATTGATCCATACAGTACACAAAGCAGTTGTGTGTGCAGTGCGTCGTTATGCACAAGCCATCCACGTCCCTGACACTGCGCCGATGTGAGTGCATAGAGCCTAAAATTATATCTATCTACAGTTTCGACACGAACTTCTCAGCACGAATACGGAACTAATAAAGATTGCTTATACCTGTAGCTCTATGTATACCAATCAGAACATATTAGCTTTTATAAGATTGCAAGGTGGGGAACCTACGTCGTCATCGGTCATTAATCACCGCGAGGCGATGGGGTGTCATCAAGGGTTATTTCTAAAGCCATTAACGGGTTAGACTAACTATCGTTATTTATTAACCACCAGATGGAGAGATCGATGAGAAATATGTTTTTTTAAGTGTGACAATTTTATTATATCTCGCTTGAATTATGACTGGCGGTCTGGCGCAGTTGCATGTATATGAATCCTCTCTACCAACATATTTTCTAAAAGGAAAAATCGATACCGCAGTATTGTTAAAAGGCATTTTTGAGGCATCCATCTGAATAGATACGACGATTTTGTAACAAAATTTCGGAAACCGTTTCGGACAAAAAATATTGGTAATACGCACACGATGACATGACCAACATACATGCTCTTTGCAATGACAAAACGCCTGCATCAATAACAAGACTCTTTATTAAACATTAAACAACAAATGCGAGTACAGAGGACCCTTTCATCATCTGGACAATCTTTATACAAGAAAGGGACCGACAAATGACATGAAAAATTATTTCCACTTAGTGTCTTCTTATTTTTAGACCTACACGATGCAGTCGCTCCCACAAACTAGTAGATTAAAATGAGATATTACAGCGATCCATCGGTACTAGTACGGTTTTAGTTATATTATACCACACAATATGGCGCGCAATTTCCCATTAAAAACCAATCAACGTTAAGTGGTTCGGTCATATCTTAACAGGCTATGATGTACGTTAATTCCTTCACAGTCCCATACCTACACGTATATTCTAAAAATATAGTCGGAGGGATTAATCAGACACTCGAGAAGTATCCCAGGCGGGGAATGCGAGAAATCTGTTACATGTCAGTATGGAATGTCCATGTGAACTGACAGATCAATAAATCCGATTCTCGAGTTAGAATCGAGATAAATCTATGCTGAGCTGTGTCGAAAATAATCGGCCAATTAAGTCGCTATGATTTGGTGACGCTTGATAATTATAGCATGTAATTTAAACAACATCCTTGAGTTATCGCTCAACATAAGCTCTTGGGGGATACTCCAAGTAGCTATTTACAAAACTGGTAAAGCCATGAGTCCATGATAGGAAGTTGTCTATCAGGTTAATTTGTCTGTGCATCTTCTTGATGAGATTAATAATACAAATAGGCTCCGCGCAAACACCTAGCTAGAGGTAGTGAAGAAAATTCATAGAATTTGAGCCACTGATGCGTTTACGAAACTTAAATAATAAAACATTAAAGAACATCATAACAGGTGTAATAAAATTGTTTATGCAGTCCGCTTATCAACATTAGAATATGATATCGAAACGATATGGTGTATTTTTGGTACCTCAAAATAAGACATTTGCATCGTTGTTTTAGACACGAACTATTAACCTTGGATGGAAGAAAATCTCTTTTTGTTAATAAAATGTATAATTATGGTGATAGGAAATTTACATTGGCTTAGAAAAAGAGTTAAAAAGTAAATTAATTCGTTAATGATGATATGAATTGATATTTTGACCCATCTATCGATGTTTTCCACGTAACGGGCCATTGTCCGTCTGGTGTTAAGCCGTAAATTCTTGCAACAGAAGTCCTAGCATCGGTACTCCACTTCATGACTGGACTGAAACTTGAACAGCATCGCATAAAATTATTGTAAGTAGACAAATTTATTTGTAAGTTCGTCTTTTAACAAATGTAATCAAAAGCAGGCCTAGTAACTGAGGTCTATAAACCAAAAAGTACAGTCCTTTTTATTAAAATTGCAGCATTCTGCAGTGATATTTGGGCAAGTGTTACTCTACTTTAAGGCTATAATTGGGCAATGAACTTTGCTTCTGAATTTGGACTTTCCAAAGGCCTTCGACACTAAGACATAACTCCAAAATTATACAAAAATGCGGTGTCATTAACATATGTATCACATTTCCACATTTTACACGCACAATTCACGCGATAGCACGCTTAATGTGCTTCGTTCCTCCTGCCTAATTAATTTAATTAGTCGTCGTGCACTGGGGAATGCTGTAATAGGCGACACACCTATCTTATGTGATTGGAAACACGTAACTGGAGCGTAGATCGATAAACTCATAGTTATTTGATGTTTAAGTTTGATCAAATAATTGTAATGTCACAACGTCGTAAAACAACGTCGGTTAAAACTAATCAAAATTGCGGACTATAAAATAATTAAAATGGAGTAGTATTTCAGTAAAATTTCGAAAAAATCATCAGAGTTAGTGTTGGTTGTACAATGGATTTCTTATGCTGGGCATGACATATAATGCAAATTAATATTGAAACCGTACCTACTTTATTTTCTATTGTTTCAGTAAAAGTTTCCATATACATTACTACAGTTTATTTACTACTACACAGGTCGTGATTTCTGTTTGCATCACGTTTGTTCAACGAATTAGTGATCTCAGAAACCTTGGAGACTATAATGATCTCAGAATTACGGAGAAATTACATCTACAGACTTGAACTTAGTACAGAGTAACAGCTGATAAACTAAAACGTTTGCCAATTTCAGTTCAATACCATTAACTTTCCCTGTCTGACCTAAATCGTATCAGCTCGGTAATGTTGCCTGTTCATAGATAAGGCTGTAAATATATAGTGTCGTGACGTCACTGCACCGTGACGGACTTGGATGAGTTGCGTGTTACGCGTTCCCGACATCTGTCAGTCGCACGCGTAGATCCAGTCGGACGTACCGGTTGGAAAAAAAAAAACTATTTCATTATTAAGACTTTCCGTTTTCGTAATAGTCGGTGTAGCTTTTAATAACGTCGATGTTATTAATAACAAAAATATTCTTATTTATGTTTGAAATTAATTAATGGTGTTTACATACCCAACAAGGTACTGCGAAAGTGTTGGAAATTTGTGACAGTTTTTCCGCATTTAAATAATTGTGAATTATAATTATCAAATAATAGATCGCAAGTTATTGTAAAGGCTTAATGATAGGTTGTTTAACTAATTGTGGACTTTCATTATAGTTTGTTAAATATTTTTAAATAAATACCCTTGGCAGTTAGAACGATTGTTCTTGGCTTGGTTTCAAAGTTTAATCGGGTTTAGGGACTGTAAGTTCAAGACCTATCGAGGTTAGAACACTCGTAAAAAGTGGTAGCAGAAATAAAAATATCTATAATAAATTGAGACTATAATAATAGGTCTCGGGATCAAACATATTTAACTAACGGAAGAATAACATTGGTTTCAGAAGAAAACCATTCTACATGAGTTTTTCATAAGGCGAGCGAGTCAAAAAAGCAGTGATAGCCTAGTGATTGACCATTGGACTGCCAAGTCAAAGGTCTCGAGTTGCAAGACCTACCTCTAACTTTTCGAATTCAAGTGGGTATTTATAATTAATTATCACTTGCTTAAACTGTGAAGGAAAACACAATGAGGAAACCTGCATGCCTAAGAGATTATTCTCGACGGTGTGTGAAGTCCGCCAATTCGCACTAGGCCAGCATGATGAACTATAGCCCAATCTCTCTAAATCTGAGAGGAGACCCGTGCCCCGCCGTGGGACAGTATATGGGTTGATGATGAAGCCAGTCATTGGAAGGCTAAAAAACAGCGCGGTTAACTCTACACTGTACGATAGTTTGCTATGTAAGTGGGTTGAGTTAACGCCGTGGTAGTACCACTCAAATATTTACTTCCTTATTAGAGACCAGCACGGGAACAATAGAACAGTTACCTCGATCGTAAAATGGACAAGTTGTAAAATGCACTCCGCACTCCGCTGTACAAACCTTATGTCCATGTTTAGATATTTAACGCGTAAAAGCAATAATGTCTACATACCGTGCATACATTTACGGTAATTTTTGAACTTAAGCATCGTGTTAAATATGCAGTTAAGTTAATTAACACGATTCTTATTAAAATTTGAGAGCTGTTATTAAACGTTATAGCTCTTTCTTTTCAAATAGATCAAAGTGTTAGATGCCACTACTCTCTAACGACAATCATAAACTTATAGATGAAGTGTGATGGAGGGGAATGATGAACCGGAAGCCTTAAGTCTAGAGACTCGTGCGCATCGTATTGCTGCCGGATGTGGCTTGGGTGCGGTAAAATTTAGCGGGAACGAGGCCCGAAATTAGATTTTTTCTCGCCTCGGAATCCATGATTGATCGCCGTCTCTCTGGATTACTGACAACTTTACCTCTAGAGAGGGAATTAGTGGAATTCTCTCGAGATGCGCGACGTATCGTCTTATTATAATTCTAAAGACTATCATAAATATGTTTGTATCGTTTCTTTTGATCTAACTGGTCGCTGGGGATTTATAAAGCCAAGTTGTAGAAATGTAGTGTTGTGAATTCTCGAACATCTTTGAATATTTCTGATCTGATCACATAAATTGAATCGTCCCTGTATAGGTATAGTAAATAGTACCTTTTATGATTTTCTTCATTAATAATTTAGTATGAGAGTCTGAACCGAAGAATTGATTTTGACGATCATTGTATTGATTTGTTGTCGTCCCTGCGTATAAATAATACTGGAAGTGTAGCCGGTGTGGCTGCGCGCGCGCTGGCACCGCCACCACTACACGACAGTTGTGACCGCGCCGCGTTGACGAATACTCTACTCGGCGCACCGCGACCTCGCCCCTATGACATTGCCTTATCACTTATCACAACACTTATCAACAATAAAAGTAAAATCATCGATATGACGATCAATACCACCAAACTCTACCGAGCGTTCAGTCGCGTCGTCCTTGTGATAGCCCAATATTGCGCATAAATCATTAATTGTTTACTTTGATGCACTGTCTAGTGTATAGTAATTGCAAGTGTTTTGCATTTCTTCGCGTAGGACGTCGTTTACGCGATTAGTGTAGGCTGTGATTATGGTGCGCTGACGCCGTTGTGGTTCCTGTGGGTGTTTTAATTCTCGAAGACAGCTGTGATTGGCCGAAGATGGATCGAACAATGTACGGCAAGGTGCTGCCAGGCACTTATTATCCGTTCCGCTGCGCTATGAAGGAGAACGGAATATCGCCCGGCTGTGAGTATTAATACTTATAAAATCAGTTTAATAGTGAACAATTTGTGTTACGAATATTTATCGGTTTCTATCATCCACCTCGTGTTTATTTACCGTGATTACGTGTGTGGCTACAGCTGTGTGTTGGTTGCATTATAATTACGTCCACACTATCATTTCCCGGTGTTGGTGTTTATTTTCTCATGTGAGTTCCTCAAGTGCATCCACGTCGGATCGTGGGACTGGTCTCTCAATGTGTGTTTATTTACTACGATGCGTGAACCGTACAGATGTACATTCTCTTTTGTAATTCAAGTGATGTTTGCCAGCCTGCTATTTTTGGAGTGTTTAGTTGAGCGTCTAATGGGTTGATGTGTCAACACGTTTGTATATTTCGATGATTAGTTCGCACAACAATTGTCCCAACTACAACATATGTTCGTTTAATAGTCCTTAACTCAATTAAATGCTGTATTATTTTATAGCGTACTTTTAGTGAAGTCATTCTAGTTTGTAGTCAGGTTAATTTGGTTTCATTAGCATTAGTAGCATTTGTGACGTTTTGCGGTTTTGTTCCGTTCTTTTATGACGGTCGTGTCTATTCCTGGAAGACCTCGTGGGTGGTGACCAAACTGTACGAACTTTTAGTCTCACAATCACTTTTATAGTGATTTTTTAGTACAAAATTCACAGTGACATTATTTTGCAGTTTTGAAATGTTCCATTTAATACTGTTTTCTTAAGTACTTGTAATATAGGACTACTTGCATCTGAAGTGGTCGTGCAACTTGTTTCTGAAGTATCGTTTAGATAACAACATGTGTTGTAATTAGCCTGTATTGTGCCCAGAATTGGTGTGGAAGGCATTACTTACTAAGTTAGCATTGTGTTGTGGCCCAGCCTACTTTGTCGATTTAGCGTTTAACTACTAAACGTTGTATTTCATAATTAAACGGAATGCAGTACGGTGACATTGTGAGGTCGTGTTATGTGCGAAAATGTGTTACATTGGTCTAAATTGTTAGAGGTCCGATGGAGGTTGTTTGAGCTCGTGATCATAATAAGGATTATATTTAAACGAATACACAATATGGAAAACGTCATCAGTTGATATGAGTGCTACAATGAATTATATTAAGCGAGGGTCTCCGTCTGCGACTTCGTCCGCGTGGAAAAGTTATTTTTAATTATCGTTTAATTTGGCTAATTAACTCAAAATCGTAATAAATTATAGCCTATATGTTATTCTGATGTCTAAATAATAATACTGTAAAGTTTCATCAAAATCCGTTCAGTAGTTACAGCGTGAAAGTGTAATAAATATCCATCCATTCATCCATCCATCCTCACAAACTTTCACATTGATCATATTAGTAGAATAGGATTATTCTGATTTGTTAATCTGGTACTGAAATCTTTTACGATATGTGTAAATCGAGACCTTTACAGAAAACGCTCGGACGTTGAGTAATATTAGTGGGTTGGGTTGGTTTTAACTTCTGACCCATCGCCTAATTAATCGCCCTGTAGAAAGAGCGTGGGATTAGTAGATTTGTCTGAGACAAGTAGTTTTTTGTCGTTTGTCGTTATTATGTTGTAAGTATGTTTTTTAGTGGTATTTTAGACTATCCCTGTAATTTTGAGTGCGCGTTGTTGAGTTCGTCTCAGAATTGAAATAGTATTAGCTGGGACTTTAGTACACGTTTTTCTATTCGTCTTTCATTTTTTTCTGATGTCATTAGTGCTGTAACAGAAAAATATAAATACCCTTCGATTGGGTTTGTCTATCATTACTCTATCTTATTATTATCAAAACGTTTTGATTTAATTACTTGATGAAATACGAAAATATAATAATTATTAATCACCGTTGGTGATAAAACGTTCAGTCTACAAACAACATCAAACGTTTCTATGGACTGTGCTGTGGTCAATAAGTTTTTAGTAGATTCGTGGTTAATCCAATTGCGTAACAATTTTATTCATCGATTGGTGGAGTCCATGGAAAATAGGTAATAGTGCATGCCTCTGGATAGTTCGCTAGCAGACTGTCAAATATTAGGTATATTTAGGAGTGCTTAAATAATTTAGATGAAAATGAAAGAAAATGCCCGATTACGTGTTCCGGGTGGCAGGCTTGTCGGTCTTCTACCGGATACTCGGAGAGTGTGCATCAGAACTGCACAATCGAATTCTGCCATCTCCCTTTTACCATCGAACAACCAGGCAAACTGGAATACGACACCGTTTCATGGTGGAAATTCCCAAAACCCGCACTAATCGTTTTGCCTTGACATTTTTTATCCGTATCTACAGCGAGGGAAAAGAATCAGCCACCTGAATCTGTATTTCCATGAAGAATTTTTGTAGATACTATAAAAATCTATTAGTCTGATCAGTGATATCTTCTTCTATACTTTTATCTTGATTGTATAGATATTATAATTAGGTACTTAATCGTTTATTGAATTTACCGTACCACTACATAATAATAAGTAGGTACCTACTATTAATTAATGCAAGGTCACGACACTCATAAGATTATATAAAGGCACGGGTGGACGCCATGTGATTTACTTATGTGTGTCATGCGAGTACGTAATATGTTATTGTTAGTGTTATTATATGAGGGGCTTAAACAAATTATGTAACCTGATTCTGTTAAACAAGATTTATTGTATATTTTATTAAAACATCTGCAAGTTAGGACGAGTATGTAAGTGTTTTTAATTAAAGCAACAATTCTACTATCCTCTTCAGCCTTTAGATTTTAATGATATCTAGATTCTATAATACACTTTCTTCTCCAAATTTCCATTCAATTAAAGTATGAATGAAGCACGAATTAATAATCTTAAACAGAGTCACTCAAACCTTGGCAAACTTGACTCTCGCCATATAAAAATTGGATAGATTATTCATCTTGAGGGAAACAAGTTTTCATTGAATTGTATGATATAAGATATAAACGACAAAGGCGCCTTGACATCGACCTTTGCGAGGTTATGACGTAACACTGATGGCAATGATTAAAGATCTTGTCCGGAAAGACACCTGGTTGCTAACAAGTGTCATTTAGATGAATAGGGTTGATAGGTGAAGCAAATTCAGTGTCGACGATTATGGATCAATTGTTTCTTTCAATGTGTTGTTTAGCAAAAAGACAACGTCAATATTTGATTAACACTAATTTAAAACAAAAGATTTAAAGTATAGAAATCTAAGCATTACATTTAATTTTACTCGTCTACTTATTTTAAGATAGGACATTTCATACACAAGCGCAATGCTTATCTAGGGAAACATAATTATCTTAAACCCAGATGAAATTGAAGAGCTCACCCCTAAGCAAATCCTGCAGTTTATAGTAGCCGTATGGTTTAGCGGTGCACTAACTAAACCAGTGACGATCACAATAGACCGACTACGGTTGTACTGACACTATCTCTTCTTCTTAGTCACTGTCTTCATTACTGAAGGTAGTGTCTAGTCTGATGTTTTGGTCGCTAAATGCACTATGCACCTCCACGTCTGTGTCCACGTGTTTCTGTCCTCGGCGCTCTAATTGCCTTGGTTATTGGCAGACAGTGAGCGTCTTTACTAGGTCTGACTTATGGGTAGGTGAGTGACAGCGTGGTCTTTTCCCGCCAACCTTACCAACAACCATCAGCTTTTTCAGGCTATCAGGGTTTCTACGAGCGATGTGTCCAAAGTATTTGAGTATCCGCTGAAAACAGATAGCGGACAGCCTTGTGGATGGTGACACTATAGCTGCAAATAAATAATATAAAAGGAATTTTAAATATAAGTATAAGTTATTCGAGTCTACTAATCTAGAATTATGTTTGATTTGGCAGATAAGGCATGAAATAGATAACAAAGAAGATTTAATGAATTTGCATCATTTGCATGAGCTCCGTTTTATGGATACCTACCTACCGGCAATACATAGGTAGGTAACACATTAAATGCAGCGTCCGTGCCATATGTTACTTCATTGAGTACTTCTTAGCCTTATTGTTTATTCATGACCATGTAGGTATTGTACCTATTTCTATGTTTATAGCAGTACCAAAGACTGTCCGCAGAGAATTTATTATAATTTCAATATTTATGCAAATGTATATTTATAATCTGTCCTAAACTAGTCTAATTAAAACCTCAATCCATAGAGATTGATCAGTATAGAATTAATGGGAGTTTGCCATAATTCGTAAGCTTGTGTTATTACCATCATACTTTTACATTTTGTTAGGTGTCTACGAGGAAACGTTGTGTTGGCGGTGGGGGGACTTTTACCCTTATACTGCCAACCCAATTATTCCTCTTTCTTTTTACAGGGTCGGCAACGCGCAAGTGATATCTACCCCTAGTGTTGCAAGCGTCTATAGGCTACGATAACCGCTTACCACCAGGTGGGCCGTATGCTTATTTGCCACCTTAGCAGTATAAAAAAAGAAAAGATGTAAATCTAACCAAATCTTCTGTGGTACAATTAAATACAGTATTCAGCCAACTTCTGACTCAGACCTCTATGGAAGGTCAGACGAAAGGAGCCATAAATGGACATATATTAAATTATTCGTAACTCTTACTCAGGTTTGCATCACCTTGATACCAAGGAACTCCCTTGGTATAAATTTCAAGATCTTTACTTTGACAATTTATATGTTTAATTGCGAGTACATACAACTTTTTGTAACGCTCTTTAGTTTTGTTGTTTCTACGATCGATTCGATGGCGAATTATGACATTTTTGTTACAGAAAAAGTGTATTTTGTCTACCTTATTTTGCTTTTAGTGTGTACTTTTTCTTTTATTAATTTACTTTTAATAACCTTTATTAAGGTTATCAAAGCTTGAATTCGCGATCTAAGTCTAATGTAATTTTACCCCAATTTTATTTAACCATCGTACAGTTTGAATTATTTGAAATATTATTTAATCATTATCCAGAATCCATGGTTTCCGTCGATAAGCGGAAGCATTCGTAACTATAAGTGAGATATTTTCGAGTTTCAAAAACACCAAATGATACTTTATTACTTTAGGCGGTTAAACATTGTATCTCTTAAATTCACTACGACACTATATTCAGACTCTGAATATAGTGTCGTAGTCATTAGGAATCGTTGACTTGGGTCCTTATACAAAAGTAGGTTAGTCTCGTTTTGCTGTAGTTATCTCATTGTCTACAGGCACTAATATACAGATTAAGGTCTACACTCGGTGGGCAGTTGGCACCAAAACTTTTATAGAACATGATTATAAAATTGGTACTTACAATAGTGTGTCTGGATCTAGAACTCTGGAGATTAACTTTGTATTTTTAAAATAGAGACAGGTAACTATGATTGCTAATCTACCAATGTTAATGTTCTTATTATCATTAAGTTTAATAAATATATTATTGTCTGTAAATCTAGATAAAATGGTAGGCTTTCCTTCTATTTATCCATCGGTATACCTTGTCCTTTAAAAAGAAGCTCTGATGATGAATATGAATGAAAAAGAAATTATAACTCATTTCTTTTAGCTTTAAGTTCTTCGAAAAAGATTCAAGATATGGAAAAAAATATTTCGTCCTATATACGTTACGTGGTTAAGATGAAACTTTGTTCGAGAGAGGTTTTATTTCTGACAAAAATAAATAATATATAATAAATAGAAAAAGAGGTATTGCAATCAATGCTGTGGGAGCTATTAGGTTGAAAATAAATTACAGAATGGAAAAAATACTACTTCAAATATTTCTTCCATCATATCCCAATGACCAAATGGGCAAGTAACGCTTCATTAGTTCAAGTGTCCAAATATTATTGGTTATATTTAACCAAAATTATTATGAAAATACGAAATGACTAATGGCTTCAGTGTTATTAACTTGAGTCACGTGTTTGCTTATCCTTATTTGGTTTCAATTCCCAAACTTTACACACTCAATGCCATAATGTGTCATCGGACAGGCACAAATGTTAATCATGGGCACGTTACTACGTAATAATAATAAATGATACTAGGTCAGAAGTTGTTGTTAATATTTTTATGTCATTTGTCATTATTATTCTGACATATCGTTTTGAAACATCGACTGAAGCCTTATTTAAACGATCATTTGGAGCACATAATGCTTATGTAATGTATCTACACAGTGTTACGACCACTCAATGTACACTATCCATATATGGTACAACTTAATTAGTATTGGCTCCAACTTGATGCTAATACGAATTTGTAGCTATTGTTGCCAATTTATCATGGTCTCTTTTCTGGCTGATTTTCTAAGAAGTATGATACAAAATATGCGTCGAAGAGTATATCAATTATATTATATAGTATACAATCATGGCACTCTAAATTTGGAGTACAAAGGTACTAAAATCCTTGATATATTAGTACGTTGAACCGCGAATTCCCCTGACAAGTTCATCCAACCACGAAGAAATTAGATCTAAATTTGAATGTTTTCAGAAGCATGTTCAAATAGAAAATCAACCACTAATCAAATTAACATTTCATTTGCAAATACTGCTTGGTTGTTTAACATCATTTCCTCTAATAAAGGCGTGATTCAATCCCCTTTTTGGCTCACGTTACCACACAATGTTACTCTTCAGGAATTAATTAGTGCGTCTGAGTTACCGGCACTTGAACTCCTGGTATGCAAGCTTGTTTGCACCGAGCTATTTTAGCTTTAATTTGTACCTGAATCATATTTCCTGATTCCATATTTGTTCCTGTTACTCTTTGATGTTAGTCTAGTGTTAATTAATTAACCTGATTCTAATTCAGCGTAAGTTTTATTTTGCAATTATGGTTAAGAGTCACATTTTATTACAGCAAACCGTTTTAATTAAGAACTGGTATAGTTTCCAAAATTCCATCTTAGTGCTCACCTATGTTATAATTAAGGTATACTCCTGTGTTTTCAAATTCATGCTTCTAGTCCTGCTGTGCGTAGGCTGTCAGTTTGAGTTTTATTTAGTTGATCCCTTAACGATGACTCCCGAATGACATCAAAAGCCTTTATACTCGTAAGTTAGCTTTAATTCCGTTAGCAAACATTGTTAATCCTTTCGATATTTACGAGTATGATCACCAGAAGACAAATGGATACAAAAATAAGTCTTTGTCCTAATTTCTGGATGCAGCTGGCCAGAAAAAACACGTCGCACAAATTGTTTTCTAACGTCAGTTTCACGATATTTACAGTGTCTTTAATCGTGTTTATAGATGCCATGTTGAAAGTCTTTCGAAGTCCGTAGACTCAATATTTATTGGAACTGGAACTAACTAGGTGGTATGTAGTATTATGAAATGGTGTGTATTTGCATAATATATTATTTTATAGTCGTAGTAATTTAGTTTTATACGTGGTAATGAATCGTAATATATGAATATATGATATTAAAATGTTTATGACGATGTAAATGTAATTTCGTCTTTGCAATAGTTGAAATGAAAGAGAAAGGCAGAATTAGAATAAATTTCAACTTTATGGTTCTTTACAATTTATTCAAAGCTTAACAATTACTGTAGTCTCAAGATGTCAAAGCGCTAGGGATACTAATGATGTTGCTGGCGTCTATAGGCTGCGGATGCCGATTACCATCAGGCGGCCCGTATACTTGTTTGTCATCTTTCACACTTAAAAAAAAATATAAATATGTAATCGTAATCCTAGATGTTTATGAAAAAATTGTCAATGAACGGTCATTGGCACCAGCATCATGTATCTACGGCAATTAATTGTGACAATTGGCAGAATGCCCATTGGGTATTAATTTGTGACAATCATTTGAATATTTTGCTATCTTGCAACACTGTTGTTTTACGAGCCAAGATAAAGTATTCCATTTTCAAAGACTGTATAACGATGACTCAGAAAACTTTTTCAGTATCTAGGAGACAGTGAACCGTGTATAAAAGTTTTGGTACATTTTCATTTTACGAAATTTTCACACTGTATGTCATTTTTGTATAATCCACCATAATTACTTTTGTTGAATGCATGTTGGTAACCTATGCATAGAATTATTCTGCCAAAAAGATGGTTAACCATCCTAGGCTAGCATAGAATAGCTTTATTTCTCAGTGTATGGTACATTGTGGTCTTACATTTAGCACTGATTCACATATCAGAAATGAAGAATATCGATAGCTGAAGTAGAGATATTATTATAAGCTATACTTTACCAACTATGTTGGGACGCGGCTGAATATCAGTATTTAACACGAAGCTCCCGCCATCAAACCACAACCCAAGTTTCGGGCAATATGATAGCCAACCGAAGCATAAACGGGCTTTTCGGGTATCTAACGACTATGGCACGGGTCTCGATGTGCTAAGAATGGTTAATTTGGTTACCCATCTATAGACAGACCGCTGCAATTACATTTATTTCGATGATAAAATAATTAAAATTCAGTTGCCAAAAGTAACCTTACATCCGGTAGTTGGTTGTATTCAAATAGCATCGGCCCAAGAAGGAAAGTAAATTGTTCAATAGTAAATTATCCGTCGGTAATCCGATACATTCCTGCATATAGATGATCGAATTTGTATGTAGAGTAGCTTTCATTGATTTTGGTGTGTATCTTGTTACGGTTATGCTTTTATATTCTTAGTTATTCGGCTGGCTCAGTAATTATCTACACTTCTACACTTTCTACACTACTATTATAAAGAGGAAAGATTTGTATTTTTGTGTGTATGTTTGTAATGAATAAACTCAAAAACTGCTGTGCCGATTTCAAAAATTCTTTCACCATTGGAAAGCTACATTCACTCTCAGTAACATTAGGCTATATTTATTGCTAGAAAAGATGAGGGAATCTTATGTCCTTCCGTGCGAAGCCGGGACGGGCCGCTAGTATTTTATATATTGCTTTATGAATGCTTTATGAATTTCCAGTGTTTGATTTTTTACAATATTCTATTAATTGTATAGATTTTTATTCTATTCAGACATAAGTCAAATACCGGATGAAAAGTCATTTATATGTTTTCCGAATACTCGTATACAGAATATATTATTCATTTTTTACTTTATAGCATCTCCCATCGAATATTTCTTGAGTTTCGATTACGTCAGGGGTTCATAGCTTCAACCATGGTTAGTTACTAAACCAAAAGCAATGAAAAACGCTATCTATTCTTCTACCTACTCTTATTTTTCTATCAGTTTAGTTATATCTAAACAGACTATATTTTCAGATTTCTCCATTGCCCTGACCTAGCCTCGTGGTAATCTATCTATATGAATCGTGTCGAGGGGCCATTATTTGCATTTGACAAATGGACTATCTGTCCTCGACAAGCCTTACATTTGTCCGGTGACCCAAGGCCGGCTTTATTGGAAAAGTCATTTGGATTCGGTTTCTATTAGAAAAATAAAACGTAAAAGCCTTTCTAGTTGGTTTATGGTGACCCGAGTATGCGGTACATGAGCGATAAATACGAAAGTCGATGATAATCAAATTGTACTTATTGCATATTCTGGGTACCATAATGCCTTTACACAGGTATTACCTTTATACAGGTAGTTTTTACAACCTGTAAAAGTACTTATATAATTATTCTGCCAATTACAGGTTAATTATCGTAGATCTTTATACAGGTACCTACATACATACCTACATGTATAGTAATACAGAATATAAGCAATTAAATAATAGGGACGGATTTATCAATAGGCCGAGCCTAGGGAGTAAAATTTAGGGAGGCGGCAATCAAGTCTCTTGGCGAGTTATTTTTTTTAATAATCGCGTCTTCTGTAGACCCGCTCGTTTAGAAATAACAATCCATTGTTACTCACGAATAAAACATAATCTCAGAAACATCAATATCTAAAGAAATTGAGATAATTTCGTTCGTTTTCATTCTCGTAGTTTTTCATCATCTTCATCAGCCTATATAAGTCCACTGCTGGACGTGGGCCTCTCCTAATGTGAGCTATTTCACTCAGTCCTCGGCTTTTCGCAACCGGCTTCGTTGTTGTTATTATATTTTAATTTCTTATAGATCATTTAATTTTTCGTGCTTTACAGAAAGGCGGCAATCTTCCGTTGACCTAGGGCTGTCAAATTATCAATTCCGCCACTTCGACTTAGACGAGGTGACTTTTAAATCGTTCGTATTTCTACTTACTATCATTTTGTTCCCTATTGAATTCCCAATTCATCCATCAGATTCTCTTAAGAATTACCTACTTATCTTTAGATTTGACATAATTATGTATTCTCAAAAAAGAAAAAGAGACAACAATGATGATAACAATTCACAATAAATAAAAAAGTCGTTCGATTATACACTAGGCTTCTAACACAATTAGTAGGTAATACTCCATATAACATACAACAATTTTAATAAGGTTGCCAGTGCTCCGCGAGGATACGGCGGAGGGGGGGACTTTGATCCTTATACTGCCAACCCAGCTATTCTTCTTTCAGGGTCCAGACCCTGTAAGACGGGTATCACTTGCGCGTTGAAAAGTGAAACCCCTAGTGTTGCAAGCTCCTATGGGCTACGGTAACCGCTTACCATCAGGTGCGTGTATATTACTTGATATAATACTTGCCACTTTAGTGGTACTTATAAAAAAAACTACACTAAATACAATAATCATCAAAACCAGAATCGAAGATATTTTTATTGTAAAACCTTAACTTTGCACCACTTCTGTCGTTTCATGTTCTGTGTCTTTACAAATCGCTCCTGAGTCCGCAGTCTTTGAATCTACCGTTAATATTTGAATTGCTAAAAACAAATACCTATCGTGAATAACTATTATTCGGTGAACAACCTCATTTCTATTTTGCCAGCCAAGTAATATTTTCCGGCGGTCCCTTTATTTTTGTCACCGTTCCTACATCTATTATTGGCTTCGTGAAAAGCATATTTGTCAATTTTCCAGACAACTTTTTCCGTTTAATATTTTAATGTTAGTCGGCTGTTGTTTTTTCAGGAAGACTTTGAAAGGGTCATTAATTGTAGTCGCTATTTCAATAGTTGTTTTTATTTCTGCCCTAGTGCTAGGTAAATATCTTCAAATACTTCCACATTTGTTGTATTAATTTACTCTCTCGGCTTTCAGCCTAAGTGTTTATGCACTTGAAATACAGTAGCTTCTTTAACTGACCCCTCTAGCGCCATCTATACGATTCTAGGCGAACTTATGGCCGCCCACACAACAACAACAGTTCACGCATGTTTCATGTTATATAAAACAGTTGCCTTCAGCGTTCTACCTGTATCAACCAGGTGGCGCTTGTCACTTTTAAAATAAAATTATCACACGATATTAAAATTATTCTTTCAAGTAATCGTGTATTACTTATCAACTATTTTATTGGTAACAGTAAATTATTTTTTTAATTATACGCATATGATTTTTGTATTATTGATCGTTATCATCGCAGCGTTGTGTGACGTCACGGGTGCATCAACCCTTGCAGTGCCGCGTCTGACGCATCCGCCCGCCCACGGCCCCGGGAAAACTGCAATGTCAGTCGCGAGTCGGGGATCCTTGAACCCTAGCCAAGCTACAGAGTTTAGTGTTTACATCGCCTATACCAATAACAACCGAAGAACTTTTGGCGCTCCTCAAGTTATAGTAATTTCTTTGCTAATCGTCCTTATTTTGAAGCTGTATAGTAGAATTGTTGTTGAAGAACCGACCCAATTACGAACGTTTGAGTTGCTGGAAGTACCATAGCTCCAACCACTAACCACCCACACGTTTCAATAAAGGATGGTACATAACTACACGGTTACGCCCGGTTGCCAATACTAGTTATCCCGACTTATACGAAACATATGGCGGGAGATCGCATTCCAGTGCGAACATTCTGGAATATCGCAGTTCTGTTATAATCTTCGTGGAAAAGCCTGTGTTTGAATATATTCAGTGTTTTTTTGGAATTTCACTCTAAGGACATAATCGACGCCGGAATGACCGGTAAGCCATTTTTGGTAAATAAGAATGTTGGGTCATTAGATTATTATGCTAATTACGTTTCATGTTTTCGTGTGATTATTTCGTATTAGGAGTGATGATGGGTACTCAGCTTGTTATGGCAAGGCCTTGATGGCATTTATGGTGTTTTTAACCGGCATCTGTTTCTGAAACGCTTTTATGATTAGATATTCTAGTATAATAATATATATATTTGATGGTTCTTTTAGCTTTCTGACGCAAACTACTTACTGTCGTGTTTTCGTTTTATTGGTTCTATGATTCACTTGATATTTTATTTAATTTTTTTGTTAAGTACATATTCCTGACATGTTTTTGCTTTTATTTAGTCCGTGATAATAACAAACATGTCATTACAAAGTATTATTGAAAATGTGCCTTTATGGGTAGTTAGGTAGGTTCAAATTTACACTCGAAAGTAAGATACAAATCTAAACAAATTCTACCTACACTCGCAAATAAAATTCATGGCGGTTGTTTTGTAATATAATCAGCTGTCTAATTACTGAAATTGTACCTATTACAAATCGCTTTACACGCATAGTTACAAAATGAAGGACCCAAAAATATTATATTCCGGCTAATTATTTAAATAGATTCTATTTTCAAAATAGGATACTGACAGCAAAAAGGTTTATATTATCTATTCTTCGCCTATGAAGGGTTCATTATAGAGAAACGTCAGAGTTTTACTAGCAGGACGTTACTGATGTATTGGGTACATTAATACACTTCCTACCTTCCCGCCAAAGGGTGAAAGATAAAACATATTGCCGAGTCATAAAAGATAATGATCAACTAATAAATAAACGTCCACCTGTCATGGCGGCGACTCGGCTTTGAGAAATAACAGCAATCAGTGTGTCAAACGCGTCAAATCGGTCCGCGGATCCGCTGTCCCTCCAAGTATGGGTGCGCCGGCGCAGGCGGACTCGCGGGAAAATGCACTCATTACCTCGGCTAGCTAGATACCCATACCCTTTATATTGTAGAGACGTGTTCCAATACTTAAACTGTTTTATATAGATGCTGCAGATTGTGGGATAGGATGGGAAAATTAACTTGATTAATTTCCGTTATATGTACAATCAATTATTAACACATTGGACACACGTTTAAAATTCTCAAACATGTAGTTTTCCTCATATTGTTTGTTCACTATTTAAGCAATATTCCCATGTAGTAGTACCTATTAAGTAGTAATTCTAGTACCTATGAAGAGTCGAGCTAAGCCCCAGACAGAGAGAGAGACGGACATGGCGAAATAAGGGTATACAGGTTTCTTGTTGATTACGGCACCCTAAAACTTAGGTCAACTAAAGTAACATCACAGAACACAGCTTCTTTAAAGTTAGTTTTCCTCTTCATTTTAGTTTCCTACGTTTATCTAAATTGAAATTTGAACTATTTGCAACGCTTTGTGTTCTTCAGTTTTATCGAGTTTTATAAATCGAAAAATATATTATATAAAATATTATATTAAGTAAAATGTAATTTAAAAATTCTTCGGTATTGTTGAGAAAAATAATATTTTAAACTAGTATTGTTCACGACCATACCGAGAAACTCGTAAATGCAACAATTATGTTTGAAACTTAAATCTGTTACTATGAATCATACTTTTACTTTGATCTGCAGTATTATTGATGTTACGAATAAGTATAAATTTTTAAACAGCACTATAATGTTTTTTTATGATACTGCATGCTGAATAAAAGCACATGTAATGGCTCCCATGAGGAAATCGCATCAGACACTTCTTCAGACATTTTCTCTATTTACCTTAGGAAAAGTCCCATGTCTCTACGGGGGACGAACTCTATACGGATAGGCGACACGCCTCCCGTGATATCAAACACGTATAAGTTCCCAGCCAATTTGTACCGTCGGCTTTTAATTAGGTAAAAAAAACTAACGCTACTTACCTGTTTTCATGCGGTCGAGTAGTTTCTCATGGGAGCAGCATGTGTTCGTAATCATATTTGGACGTCATTAATTTTTTATTTTATTTATATTTATACATTCCGATAGATAAAGGTATTGATAGAATGAAATATAAGTTGGACTGCGAGGCACGAATGGCAAACATTCAAAGAATTGTGTAAGTACTATTTGACATTTAGGAAAACTTTTGTGTGGTACTACGAAATGTTTTATCCAATCTGAAGTATGACATTACTGACCCGTTAGAATTGAAAAAGTATCAATGACTTCTAAAATTCGGTGATATGAGGTAAGAGCAAAAAAATATTTTTTGAAAAGATATAATTATAATATTTTCCCTTTCCTATTATAACTAGCAATGTCTCCGACATCATTCACTTAGCTTACAGAATTTTCCTATGTATGTTCAGCAATTTGTAGGGTCTTTCTGTTAATGTATTACGCCCCGAGGTGTTACCTGCCTGGAAATTATATTATCCAGCAATAGCGTAGCTTTTGATCACTGAAAGAATCTGATTTCAGGATCGGTTCAATAGTTTGAAAAGTTACCGCCTACAAACGCACTAACAAACATATGTACTTCTATGTGATCTCTATAGATGAGAAACAGAACACTTAGGAATCGCACAAGAGCAATACAAATTCCCTCTGCACTTGACCGCTCATCTGCTATATGTTAACTTACTATTCTGATAAACATATCTATTTCATATTTCACATCAACTAAGTTACTACATTGCATACACAAGTAAATTATGTTTCCTGCTGCCTATATCTTAAGACCTTATGAACCCTAATATAGTAATGTCACCAGTGGGACAATGTACATACATACATTGTTCTTTTACAAATACCAGTTCCAAAACCATAATATTGCAATTACGGTCGGCTACTTTATTTGCTGTTTTAGGCTATAAATTGCATTGCATTAATCGTATATCTGTGAGAACAATTGCCCATAAATTGCAGTATCTGTTAGCTGGACAGTATGAAATGAATGGAGCTAAATAGTTGTGTCACTCAGAGATAAGGTAATGTTTTAATGACCTCACACTGTTCCTTCAATTAAAAGCTTAATGCATCACTGTCTATGGTCGGATTGTTAGATCTGTGGCGACTGGCGCCTCTATTTGTTCGGTAATAAAACTGTGTGTGTCAACAATATCTCAGAGTCCTAAAGATTGTTTATTTAGTGATTGGTACTGGTATGGCCTTTGGGAAATTGCTTTTGCTCTCGGTTGGTTTTCTTTGCGCCAATAAAATTCACTGAATCGGCATGTAAAGTGAATTGGTTTTACAAATTTTGTAGTAGCAAGTATTATATATATCAGTTTATTACATGAGGCTTATCTCATTTATATCTAATGCAAGTTTGTAATTATAATATTTAACGTTGCGTTGATAAAATTGAAAGCAAGACTACTGTCCCCCTCCTTAGTCGCTCACTCTTGACAGAGTGGTCGTGGTTGATGACGCTGCATTTTTATTGGTTAAAGCAGCCATCGCGATGCGCCTCCACTTGCTGCGGTCTTCTGCGTCTCGAGAACTCTGGACTATAGAGTTCTGGAAGACTACTGTACCGCTTCAAAATTTACTGAACCCTTGTTTTATAGTGGTGTCTCAGATGTATTAGAAACTTAAATAGCCATTTTTATGGGTTTTAATGCTTCTCAGGGTAAGATTAGAAACTTCAATGTTATGGTGACTGTTCCTTCCATAGTTGATATCACAGCGAGCGGTCGTAAAAAATATCAATACACATTAGGTACTTAACGATTTGGAAGCCCTAGAAGAAATTACTTTTTTAATCGATTAAGCAAATTATATACTTAGCTGGCATACAGACAATTTTAATCACTCAATGTTAATGGATTTAAGAGATTAAGTAACAAATACCCGGATTTTAACTGTCTAAATAAATTATTGTGTGCTCATTACAATACTACTCATCTTTAAATTTATTTGTGTACTCGCACTATAAGGTATCGAGTAAGTATCTTCTAACATACAATTAGCATCGTACAAAAATAGTGTTGATAACAATCTCTGCCTTTAACTACGGGTGCCCTACAATTTGCGGATTGACCAGAGACAAGTTACCAAAAACAGCGCTCACCCACTCGCAGCCGACCAGGAAACGAATACGCCTCATTATGGATAGCTATACTAATCGAACATTTGGAATGTTTGTTTCGTATTACGTTTGTTGTTCTTCAATCAATCAGAAATTCACAAATAACAGATTCGCACTTGTTTTTTAATATTTTTTTTATTTACAAGGAGATAAGTTATCTGGAAGGCTCTGTTTTTCTTCTATTTTTATTAGAATCTTTCTAATCCTAAGCAGGGGTTTCGTTTCTATTACCAGGGCGCATGTGCTCTTCTTGCATATTGGTAAACTTCATAAGGTACGAGGATTTCAGAATATCTTTTTGCACGCAACCGCAAACCTAAGCTGAGTCAAAGTAATAGTATTTTATTGAGCTAAATGTTTAAATAAGCCAAGGTTTCATTCATTATTACAGTTTAAATATTATCGGCAATAGCTGAACATTATCTCGTCGTTTAGAAACTTAAAGACAATAATGTTTTGCTGTGCTTTACGCTTTGTTGGGTTCACCATGAATGGCATTGACCACGCGATTCGTTATGGTATCTACCTCGTCATCGTCGTTAGCGATCTTTGTTTGGTATTTCGGTTTTCGTTTTACCTATAACTTCTTTAGCTTGTTTTCCTTTTGTGGTAAACTCTTAGCAAAGATGATTTGTTTCTATTCTTTAGAATTTAGTGAGACTTAATGGCAACTATAAATAACTTGCATAAAATTAATGAAAATTTCTCCTGCCAATCGTTGATCAAGATAAGAATCGAGGACAAGGCTTTATCAACAATATTACGTTTCTGTAATAATTTTGCCAGCTACGAAGTAATCTCCACAAGCCGGTAACATTCCTCTGATCGCCGACCGCGTCCTGCATTCCCATCCGCGGCGGCTTCCGAGAACATTGCGATCCGCTATGCCTTCTTACTAGGCAATCCCCTGCCTCCCCTGAACACCAGTTGCCGATACTACCATCGCCCACATGTGCCCATTACGAACTCAATTCCGCACCACAATGAAACGTAAGATCATTAGACACCGTCCCACAGTTGCGTCTTGAGACCGCGACAGTTGTCAGTCGCTGCGTCGACATCCATCCGATCTAACCGCTGCGACCGAGCGCGGGAGCGTTCGTTGACGATCGACAGTTGCGTACGAAACGAATGCCGTGTTTTTAATTTGGACGTTTGACTTCGGTCCCTGTGAATCAATTGGTAACGGTTTGACGTATCTAGTGTGAGACTAATTCGGCGACTTGTGTTCGTTAGTGCAGTGCACACTGTGAGCTGGCGTGGCGGCCGTTTGACTAATGTCCCTTTGATGTAACAAAGCGGTAATTAGAGCGTGGATTTAAAAATAACTGCGCCCACTCGTTCGTTCGTCTTTAAGTTGACGCTAATTACAATACGAATATAGCCTAACTCGGCCGATTTGTTACTTTATTTGGGAAAATAATAATAAATAACACCAGCTTATCCAAGATAATAATCATTGCGCGTGCGTCGACCCGTGTTTAAACAACGCGTACCAATATGTCAACACTCAATCAAATGTACATGAAGCCATAGTATTAGATGCCGCAAGACATCAGTGTTAATTGCCTATAAATAAAACAGGGCCACCACACTGGCCAATTTAGATAGATCTCTGTTTGCTAATAGATGCAGTAAAAGGATAAGTATTTTTGTAGAAATAAGACGTCCGATAGAGATCGTGTTAGATTGGCGATAAACATACGTTACTGAAGGGTTTCCGGGATAAAAAAGTTTATAGGTCTACAGTCTACTTACATGTTGTCATTATGCCATTTAGATTTTTTGTTAGACCTGCCTTCATCTAGTGCAGTCCTCTAGAGCTTAGTATTTCTAATACAATCACAGTTTTATGTCTTAATTGTATGCTCAAGTCAGCACGCTTCCTTACTCATGATTTTCATATTTTGCCATATAATGTATTCAAAGCCTACGATATGAAATATGCACAGCTCAATCTGTATGTCATTCAACATACCCACGTGCTACGAATACTTGGAAAATGGAAACTTATGTTTGTCAACGGCCTCCTGTTATGGCGTGAAATTTTGAAGTCGTCTTATCCATTGATATGTTAGGTTTAGGTTTAAAGAAATTTATTCTCAAAAAAGACATAGTCACTTACATGAGAACGTGTTGCATTATTCATTCATTATAATTATCTGTCCATTGTTGTTTTTATTAAGTAATAAGATAATACGTTTATGATTTTCTTTTTATACTGTGTAAGCAATGGTTCATTGGGTATTATTTATTTATTTGAATAACGCGATTTAAAACCAGTTACAAATACTAAAAGCGGACAGAATAACCAAATATAGAATTTAAAATTATAACAAAACAAAAATAGATTTAAACGCTAACATATATCGCAATTTGGGTAGGTTTCCATTAAGCCATTGAGAATTGTAAATTTTACTTATTTCCTCCAAAGTTTGAAACAAGACGTATTCGTTTAATTATTAGTACTCATTTTCTGTTTCAATTTAGCATTTGAGGTTGACACATTTGCCCTCTTATCAATAACTGAATCTATGTTTTAGTGCAACTTGCTTTAAAAGTCGTGTACTTCATTCCATGCCATAATTGTTACTGAATTCAATTAATATACTCGAGTAATGTCTTAAACAAAATTAGTTACAGGCTCAGGTACCATAATTAATTAATTTCTAAACCCAAGGCGCTTGAGCGTCGAATAAAGAAAAATGTTGTAATGATTGATTATGTTTCTTTGAAGCAAGCTTGTAAGATTGTCTAGACGATATTGTGGGTGGATGATCCTATTAATGTTTTATTGTATTTGGGCAAAGTATCTGTATTGAAAACGTACGTTATAGAAACCTAGCGACACGTCTTGCAATTTTATACGAGATACTAAAAGTTACGCACATATTTACATGTCTAAGAACTCTATTGTATCTTTTTGAGCTATACACCTTTTGGCCTCTACACGTAATTCAGTCGTAGGTACACTTGGCATTAGTTAGAGACATGTTAAAGACATAATTCTCTTGCCAATACGTGATTTACAGTTTTTATTGTCAACATGTGGCATTTAGTAATATGTTATTATTTGCACTTGAGTAAAATTTATTGCCAGTTTTCTTTAGAATAATTTATTAATGTTTATTTTATAAATACAAGTTCATGTTTTGTAGAAGATTTATTTCTTTGAAAATTGGTTTTGGCCCTTATATTATTCTCTACTACTATTGAACATAATATAAGCGGGTAGAGAACTCTTTTTTTGGACAGGTCCCAGGTACCATTTTAGGTCCTTACCGAAAGGCAGCGTAATATTGTGATTTTTCCTTGGCAATACTTTAATCGTGCTAGGATTTCGAACCTTAGGCTGGGCTCATTTTTACCGAGAGGTACATTTTGATCTTGTGCTTTCCAAATATAGTTTTTAGCTTTTAAAGTCATCAATATTGGTTTCATCACTTTCCTCATAAATGAATTCTTTCATCATCAAACTATTTACACTATGGGCATTATTTCTAATAAGGCGGGATGTTTTATTCTCTGCACAAAATATACCCTCATTACCGTTATTGATCTATTTTCGTAATACCCACATTCAATCTTATCTAGTCTTTATTGACACCTCTGTTTGTTCTCTCGTCGGTTCTGTTATCTTTACCTATTAGGTTATGTTATTTCATGAAGCTAAATCATTGCCTCTAAGCTTTTGTATATCCACCTAGAATATATTATGTACCATCTATATATTTACATTTTGTTCTGCACTAGTTATATCTATTCTTATAGCTTGCTTGCTAGTTTGAAATATTATTGTTACATAAACGAAGTTCTATATTCGAAAAAGTATATTTGATTCAATCCTAATTGGCCTATTCGAGCCATCATAATGTAGTTTTATTGGCAGCACCGAACGATGTTAGCTCATCTCATAAAATATCACTTTACCTTATTGTACCTATGGATGTATGAGAGATTGCCAAACACAATTATCGTCCAATAAGAGCATTCCGGTAATTGCTAGTAATTGCAAAACTTAGTCATAGACAGTCACGGGTAATTTAAGATGACCTACCTCTGCAACCCAAATTTCATGCTTATCATTGTTAATTACAGATTCGTCTTTACTCATCTGGTGAAAAAATAACGTAGCTCTTATGCTTTCTCTGGTTAGTGCACGTTCGATTTGTGAAATTGATTCATGTTATTAAACAATTCATGGCTTATGAAAATTGCAAATCGATGTATATGATTAGTGTTCCCGTGGAAATATCAAACGGAGATTCATTCTCCGTTCTATTTTTAGTTCTACAGGACTCAAAATAGAAGTACTAACTAACCACATATTTACGTCAAAAGATTTTCTCAATAGTACCATGAATACTTCTTAACCCGTCATAATCGAAATAAACCGTAATATTTGATAACCGTATACATACGTATGTTACATCATAAGCAGATTTCTATTAATATTGAAGTTATGCGTAATAATTAGGTGTGGGATTGAAAGGTTTTAATGGTGAATTGAGTTGCTGGACAGGTTGGTCATCGCCCACGAGCACCATTCACATGCTTCCATCATCTATGAAGAGATTTTTATAATTTGAACTTTTCAGCGTCACCAGTAATTCTTATTGATGTCTTTTTTGCAAATATAGTCTATAAACAAGTTTCCTTTACCTGCATCTTTTGTACTTCAACAATTGTGACAATCTGACATTCTCGTCGTTAGGAAACTTTTTGATAGTGGTTAAGAGTAGATTCAAAATAATTAGAATATAAATTCAGAAAAGTGTGAGAGTAAAATTTTATTAGCAAAAAGGAAACCGGCGTGGAGGGTACCAGCAAAATAATATATTATAGAATACATTGGAAGGCTTAGTCATAAAGATATCTAAACGATCAGTGCATTTGTTGAGGTGTACTGCAGTAATTGTAGGTATTAAGATATTTGTATCTTTATCTAAGGTACTGCGACCTTCAATACTACTATGGTTCCACCCACGGATGGGCGTCTCCCACACGATGTCAAAGACAATGAATACAGAATCGATACATTTTACATAGTTTCCATTTAAAATGGCAAGATATTTTTTAAAGAAGCTCGATGACGTGAGCCTAGTTTCACTATGTATGTATTGTTTGTCTTATTCAATAGGTTAGAAACTACTAGGATATTTCTTTAGGCCATTGTGCCTTATCGACCTATCTGATGATACTTTTGAAATCCTAAAGGTCGTCAGCTAAAATACCTGACAGAGTCTTTCTTCGATTAGTATTATAATAATAATAATGTTTCTTTTGGATTTATAGATTAGAATGCAATAGTATTTATTATACTACTCATGAATGGAACTGGATTTGGAATAAATTAGCTTCTTAACTGCGTGTAATTAATTGTAATCAATTGCTAGATGTATTGCTTCCTCAACGAGTGAGTTTCTGACTTTCTCTCATAATTATTTTTATGTGAAGTTACATTCATTGAATGTTTATGTCTCTACGACATGATGGAGAAAAATAATACATTATGAAAAAAATTGTGGCTTTGTTTTATTATCATTACTGTGATTTATTTGTTACGTCTTTCTAGCGGCATGGGAAAATGTAATAAAACCGTTTTTTTTACATTCGTTGATTTAGTAAAACCGTTAGTACCAGTTCTTTTATACAGAGCTTATATTTCAAACGTAACCACAGTCCACACCATTGTTTACGAAATAACAAACGTAAACGTTAGCTATGTTTGCCCTACTTCCACGCGTGGTTCTAATGTCTATACGTCATTATATGTAATCTACTGCATAATAGCATAATTGCTATCAATGGGCCCTTGTACTTCCGACGATTACTCTTTGTGTGTTTTGACATCATTAAAAATATTTTTTATACCCGAAGTCAAGTTTCTGTTATACTGTGTGAAAACAGGTTAATACTATTTACTCGCGGCGACCACGTGAGTTTCACGTAGATATAGTTGTAGGGCGCCGCCCGCCTACGTTACCGCCACACACAAACCTGACACTTACATAATATTCTGGCTCATACATAATCCTACGCACATTCAATATATTTTTTCACGCTTTTTACAAAGAGGTTAATGAAGTCGGTTCGCGATCAGTTGTGAAATACGTAACGGCGGAAATGACCACCTGACGGGAATAGCGCGTCGCGCAACTCTGTCGCCAGCTCACAGTGTGACCGCGCTATCACCCGGCGTCGCTCGCGCCGTAGATAACCCTGCATCACACCGAAAATAACCAGTCAACTCTTAGCCGCGGTCCAGCCACGACTGTCGCCAATTTGACCCATCCCGCCTTATATACCAAGCAGAGGGATGGCATCCGTGCGCACGCGCTCAGCATCCCCAAAATCTGTTTCGTTCTCCCCAATATTGGAGCGAAAGTACAGTGTTGAACGCAGTCAACCGGCAAGTCCTCCCGAACTGAAGTCCACGGACTGGAGGAAATACTTTACTGATTTCAGTGCATATCTTGGTGAGTGATCTTGGTGGTTTTTGGAACTAATTCATGTGTGAGTCAGGTCGCTTTTATTGTGCGGCCTTGCGCTATATCTGTTGCGTGTTAGTGGAGCGTTCGGGACCGCTGCGTAAACAAAACTTGCGTAATAGCGTCTATTGGTTTTGTGAAGATGTTTGATTTTATCACGTCACTTAAGTTATGGCCTCTCAATTGTCATTCAAATTCCTTCTTTCGCAAACAGTGTTTCATAGATTTGAATCAAGTATTCCCATACAAATTGTTATTGGGCTTTAGAATTACCTACATAAATAAGCATTTTCTTGTCCGAAATTAAAAATATTTCGGCAATCAACATATCAAAATGCAAAATCTATTAGAATTCAATTTTAGAAACGTTTCAAGACATCATCAAAAATATCTCGTGAGCTAAAGCAATAAAATGTTTATTAGTCTTCTAAACACAACAGCCAAAAAAAACCAGTTCTAGATTCAATTTTGGCGTAATTTCCGCTTATAGCGGAGAACAATTGAAAGTAGACAGTATCAGTTGACCAAGGCGAGGTGTCGCTTCTCGTCAGATAACCTTGCGGGTTGTGGTCAAATGCGACCGGCACCGCAAAACGTTGTATTGACTCTAAGTATATCGCATTGTTTACTACTGGTCAGGTCTTACAGCACGGCTATTAATAGCCTCGTATCCAGATATGAAGTTGATTTAATCAGTTAGCGAGAATGTAGTATTTCCTAGGAGAACTTGCAGAGATCTGCAATAGCTGTCAATCAATTCTGATGGTTGTTGAATAAGACTCGTGAATGAATTTCAAATAGAGGATCCCAAACTTAGCACTTAGGTGCAGGTTAGCTGAAATTATGGGGGGACTACTAGATCGATCTTTATCTGTCATAGTCATGGCAAATTTTAGACATCCACAGCCGTGACTATAAGGCATGAGAAGACAAGTGCGGTTTTTAGGTGTCCGATATATCCTGCCGAGTCCCCAGGTGGAAGATGTTCCATGAAGGATAGATATTAGACGTAGAAAATTCTTTAAAAAACGCTTTTAAGATTTTCTCCTGTGACGTTTGTCTATGTAAACGCAGCCCGCGTTTATATACACAAACAAGAGCCACAACCAGAGGAATTACTTGTACATCACTTGTGTAACTCTGATTTGATTTTCCAAGAAGACCATACAGCATTTATTTATTTTATTTGGATAACAAACAAAGATATTTCAGAAATATTATAACTTAATTGTAGGGTAAAATTTACAATTAACAACGTTTCGACAGATTACCATTAGAATGACAGAGCACGGAAAATAAAAAAATAGCAATTATTCAAGATAAATTTAGAGAAAAAAAAAGAAAACTAGAAACAACGGAGTTTATGCTGAAAGAGCCTGAAATATTGGAACGAAGTTCCTTATCGCGCGTTGTGAAAGGGGGCTAGACGGAAAAAAATCTTACGAAAAGTTGCCACGACACTTTTTGCTTGTCAACAATATTTGAATTTCGAATTATTGAGTGAATGACAATATTTGAATTTCGCGCGTTGTGAATTGTTGAGTGTATACAGGTTTTTTTATTTTTTATTATTAAATTTTAATGAAAGGAACTTCGTTCCATCCGGGTGTCCCTTGACAGCTCTCAAGTTTTTCTTTTCTAAATCGGTTAGATGACGAAACAAAAGAAAACGTTTAGGCCCGACTGTTGCATGTAGTGACAACTGACATCGTCACTACTCTAATATAGTCCCGAACGTGTAACAGGGAACACAAAGTTTTGTGACCTCTTTTTTATTAAACGGAATCCTTTTTGATACCTGCTGATGGAGTAGTACTACCGTACTAGTAATGATGCTTGAGTATTGACTTCGATGCCAAAACATAATGAGTGTGCATTGGCTGACATATTGCAATAAAGATTTATTTAATCTAAGCATAGTAAAAATTTTGTTTTATATAACATTTATACCTATCGTAAATTAACAGACAGAAACGTATTGCTGGGGAGTTTGTTGCGCCGTTTCTTCTTCCCAACCAAAACACTGGGAAGCGGTGACGGGCGAGCGTTTTGGGGGCTGTCTTAATGTAAAAATGACGTTCAAAAAGTACTACTTAGTAGTTTATATTGAATAAATTATTTTGACTTTAACCGACCCACATACCCTACTACCGATAGTATCTACTACTAAAGACACGATGGTCCTTCAAATTCCAGAGGTCCTCTTTTGTGTTTTTTTCTTTTTACCCGACTGCGCGACGCAAAGGAGGACAATGTGTATTGCCCCTACACTTCATTGCAAAGCTTTCTACGAGACCGAGAGAGAATAATTAAACAGACTGAAAAACAGTCTATAAGTGTGAAATTTTGCACATGAGTATCAACGTAATTGAGCACTAATACGGGATTTAGGGAAATTCCCACGTAATTGATGAAACTTGAAACAAGATCATTACGGGTAACACCACGGAAACTGAGCTAGTAAATTATAAACTTGTTTACGCAACCAATTAACATTTTAATTAATTCGTAACGCATCGTAATTAGGGCACTTTAATTTCGGAAATATTTTCCGAGATACGGTTTTGATGTACGGTATATTTTACGGTGTGGAATTAATTAACTGGAAAACATTTGATGCAGTCTAGTTATGTCCTGAGAATGTACGTAAAATAAATCCAGTTTACCAACAACGCCATCTAGTGTGTAGTAATAGCAATACTAATAACAAAAGTTGATGCTGTTCATAGAGAAGTTTAATCACTCAATACGTTGTCTTTGCTTGTTTATTTTAATCTATTCCATGTTTTCATGGATGTTATATAGAACATAAGAAAATGGTGGCATGCTTTGAAGAGTACCTATGTTATATATTTTGCTTACGTAGCGCCTTTCAGAAAAACAAGAGCAAACATTATAAATCACTCAAAGGGTCGTTGCTATTAAATTTTAGTTAGGCGTTTGCTATTCATTTAATCGTAAGCCAACACCGTTTTTACGGTTAGCTCTATATTTGGCAATCCTTTTTTAATTTCTGTGGTCAACTTTTTCCAACAGTCCTAAACTATGATTTATGACCGTTAAGGTTCTTAAGAATATTTTATTCAAATAATTCAATTCAAAAGGATCTCATTTCACTGTTGTGGAACTTGGCTATGCGGAGGCACTATGCACAGTGTGTTATAGACCTGATTTTTGTGACATCATAATTATTTTTATTCAAGTAATCGATAGCTTATTATCATTTTTAGAACCCAAGTTCAACTCCGGGTTCGATAAGTCTTTTAATTGATTTGTAAAAAAAATAAAATGATTCACATGAAAACTTTCAGATTTACCGAGGCCCGAGTCCCGTAAGGGGACGCCCTTAGCTGCTGTTGCTGTTTAGTTTTATAAGTACTTCTGGCTGGAGGCATAAGGTGCCTCGCCAACAAGTCCGGTTAAGTTATCAAAGTTCATACGAACTATTAACAATGTCCATCTTAAAAAAATAAAAACAACCTTCGTCCACATTGCCATGACCCGTCAGGCACAACACCCGCCTGGTTGGAGAATCCTACTTTTGGTTGGAGAGGCCTCGCCTCTAAAGTATGCTAGCTACTAGCCTATACAAAACATTTCCTAAATCTGTGCAAAAATACCTTATACTACATACTTAACACTCCATAAACATTCATTGCCAACCATGAACCTAGATCTTGGCTCTGTGAACGATCATTTTTTTTTTTTTTTTTAAATCATGATATCTATAATTATGTATTGCATTCGACAGTTTGATTTTTATTAACAAACAGTTGGGTGCCACGCTATGGAATCGCTATTGATAACAGATTTATCTCCCGATATGTTAAGGACAGTTGCACTCAAAGTTTACCGGGACATATAAGGATTTATGTAAATAAATGAGTAGGTTTTGCGGCAACCCTTAAGACAAGATTTGAAAATGGCGTCGGGGTCCTTTATAAAGTCTAACCCACAGGTTATTTTTTAATATCTTCATTATACAGACACAGTTTATAATAGTACTTATAGACTAAAGTCTGTTCTCCACCGATGCATTTTCAGTGGCAATGAGACAATAATAATCGATCTTTTTTAGAAAAACAATAATACCTACCGTTTTCTAGGAAAAATCCAAACTCAGCAGTACTACTGAGAATTACCTAACAGAAATATCCAATAACCTTGACATTATACCCAGAACCTCACGGTCCGCACCCGCATTTGTATAGACGCCAGCAGGTCAAGCTATCCAAAACTATCAAATTTTCTCAAATGAACATGAACATTACTACTTTCTATTAAAGTTACAAATCTATCAAAGAAATTTGACAGATTGACGTAGCTTGATGTGCTGGCGTCTGTACTTAGAGCTTTTGACCCGTGATACACTTTCTTAATCTTGAGAAAATGCAAGTTAAAAACTTTCTTCAAACTAATTGAGGGCCTTTAAATTAATGTCACGTGCAACAAGGAAAACTGTTACTATTTACCTAGTTACGATGACTCAATTTGGCTTTACCAAGCTTTACTGTCAACAATATATTACAACACTATTTCAATTTGTATACAAATCAAAAACAAATGAACAGGAAATTATACAATTACATAGATATCTTATATACCTAATGGTTTAAAACTATTCGTCTTTTGTTACTTGAACGTGTTACATAGAATAAGATACTATACACTTAGATCTATAATCCCTATATACCAAAGTCCATAAATTGTGGTTCTACGAAATTCCAAAAGTACTTACTAATCGACGTCTCCTTTCTCTCATAACTTCACGACTGGTCAGAGAGGGCTAACAGACAAATTCCAGTCGAGCCGCGTCATCCTATGACGCCTCAAGACCGTATTATCAAAGCAGCGTCAGCGAGTTCATTGATGAACTTTACCGTCAAGCACTTACAGCGCTACATTTTAGCGTATTAGAACGACTCACGTCTGCTTTACTTTTTGTCTATCTCAATAACGGATTTGGTTTACATTGTCCTGACATACGCAACTGACATGACCGAAATACTAATTCGTGACCTCATCTCTCTCAGCGCTTCTACAAACACGGACGATTAAAGAATCGCAAATATTTATGTGAACAATATGTTTGGTTGTGAGCGATTTTAGCGGTCTGCGCTTGTGGAGGTGAATCAGTACTGCATTAGTCCATAAGAGAGCCGCTCGCGCCTCTTTGTACGCACGAGGGCAAAGGAGATATATTTAAATTTAGAATCCCTTCCTCCGCCCTTGAGGCAAAAACTTTTTTTTTGTATTTTATGGCATTTCTCGCGAACTCGCCGCGGCCAGTTTCTTGTGAACCGTGTTAAGTGATACCAAAAAGGTTTTAATTTAGAAAATTTAAAATGTCTCAATATCATTATACAGTGAACGATGATATTTATGGGAAGATATTGAAAAGTAGTAAGAATTCGCCAACTAAAACAGAATATGCTGAGGTATACGAAGCTGTTGATGGATTGGGTATAGTCATTTTATTTTTATTCTTTGATATCGTGCTTATGAAAACCTAAATAATCTAAAAATCTTTGTATTACTTATGTACTATTCCTAGTTATACTGACGTTGACTCACTAATCACGTATTATTAATTGGTATTGACTTAACCTAATAATGATGTAACTCCTATTTGAATAGAACGATAAACAAAAGTGTGTTCTGTACTCTTGCATACTATATTTTTTATCAGGTCGCCCATAAATTAAGACAGAGCCTTCTTGTACCTTGTGAAATATTGCTTATCTATGGTGGCAGGCAATTTGCGCAACTTGACCGATAAGGGGTTACGCCATTTAGTCGTCAGCAGGATTTTTATGAAGAGCATTCTTATTTTAAAGACTTTAGAAGGCATTGAACTCCGAAAAGAAAACTAGTTCCTGACAAACAAGTCTTGGAGCACTGTATCGGCCTGGTGCGCTTGCACAGCGAAATGTATCAAATTTAATTATGCAAAACCCTTTCACATCCTTATGTTCCGTGGAATGATTATAAATACATTTAAACTTTTATATTTTGTGAAATATTTTAAAACCTAATAAAACCTAATAGATTTTATGGCATAGGCTTTAATATTAATACTGTTGGGACGAATTATTTAGTACTTGTTGAGAATTAATTAGTAACAAATCGGGGAAGGAAATATATATATGTATAAACGCCAATGTCCTGTTTGAATTATACAAACTAATAACCATATATGTGCTGCATAAAACCTCATAGATTTTTCATTTGTGTGCTAATGAGAATCGAAACCATGGAACAGCGTTCAGAATAAATGAACATGCTTGCACACCACAATCAACATCACAGTTTTTCATACTTATACCCATTTAATATTTTATACAGGTACACGTGAATTATAACTACACTCATTGTATAATATTTGTATTTTATCTGTATAGGCACCCTGCACAAAGTAGTCCAATACTGACAAGTCTAGAATTGATTACACCCCAAAATCGAACCCAACCCATTGCGCGGGCGCATTAACAAAACACTTCTTCCATTTTATTTATCGAGTAAGGATTAAATCCAGACATAACTTCGCAGCCTCCATATTCTATTAGGTCGATATAATATTTACTATGACTAACAAGCAAGCTGTATCCCCTAATAAAAAAAAAACGCAATGGAGAGGACCTTTGTCAATTAGCTAGTCATTGTTAATTGTTAGATTTTTCCGACAATATGATAACATCAAGATGTCAACGCTGCTTCTTTTTATTCTATGTGCATTGGTAAATTAATTCCTCTGGTTAATTTAATAAATAACAAGACGTGTCCAACGATGGCTCAAGGCTCTACGACCATCGTTAATCCTAACCTTATTATACCCAGTTGGGTATAAGGTTATGTTACGCTAATTAATCGATCATATGATCGATTATAGGCTAATTAATCGATCATATGATCGATTAATTAGCGTAACTTTTATCTACCCATGAACTTCTCCATCTCACCAAAAACCAAAACAAAGACCCTCAACAAAAGAGCCTCGATATACATTATATTGGTATACATAAGTACTAAATTTTCACGCCTTCATAGCTGAATCTTTTTGATGAACTTTGGTATAGACATAAATTGGACTTTGGAGAAGGATATATGCTTCCTTTCGTCTCAAGACATCTTTTGGGATACGATCGAAACCGCGGACATCATCTAGTACTCGTAGATATATGTATGTATAGAACTTAGTTAAAGTGCATCGCATCGTTTGGTGCCATAATAATAATTCCGTTCAATTAAAAGGACCCCGTTTTGCTCTACTAACATGATGTCATTGGATATATACGGCTCATTTTATGTTAATTTACTGAGTAAATACTCGGTATTATTAATTAGTAATAAATATCAATACCGTTCAATAATATTTATTGTGTAAATATAACATGTGAATGTTACAATAGCTCTTCGATATGTACTTATTGTAAAAAAACATATACTTTAGATAATAGTTGTAATATAGATAGTAATATATTTTTCACTAGGTAGAGCTGTTGCTGATGTGCTATTAAGTTTTGTCAGTTGTACTGGCACATTTTTTTTATTGTGAAACTATCGCAACCGGCCCCTTCTAGCTCGTTGTCATCTTGAGACTTCAGTTTATGGGACAATATTAATATACTATATATATTTATACTGTATTATTAATATTTTTATTATAGTATTATCCTTTTTTGTTTTTTGAACTGTCTTACCATCCATGCATGACCCACCATCGTACCACAGCGTACCATACACTATGGTCTGGTTGTAAAGCAGCGCCAGGCATTTCGTCTGGCTTATGCTGAAGCAGCATCGTTTCAGCACAATTATGGGGCACACAATTTATACCTAATACATATTCATTTATAGTCTGAATCGTGCTGAATAAACGATTTTGCTTTCTTCTTTTTCAGTTGTCAAGTCCCATATGCCCAGTAATTTCACTTGGTACATTGCCCTTAAAAGAACACATTGATGTAGGCACAATATTTGCTAATGGGGTGGAATGGGGTGGCCATTCCAAATCTGCAGCAGAAGCAGAGCAAAAACTGCACTCCAGGATTCTACCTATTCGGGATCATAATCACCGACTGCTCATGTAGGGATCGCAAGTGCTGTTTTAAGTTGGTACCACCTCAACATACACCGTCTCCCCTGGCGGCAGTCCTTTCATAATGACTTTACGCAGTGGAAATAACTTTTTAGGAAAACAAAACAACTTCGAGCATTGTGTGTAAAAATAAGACTAAATATGGTTTTCTCATGGATACCATTGTCAGAAATCAACCAAATTGTGACCATACGGGAAACACCAGCTTTCAAATAAAAAAAGAATCATCAAAATCAGTTCACCCAGTCGAAAGTTCTGAGGTAACAAAAAAAATACAGTCGAATTCAGAATCTCCTACAAAGTCAAAGTCAAATATTTTATTTCAATTAGACCATTAAAATAGCACTTTTGAAAAGTCAAACTAGTTGCACGGTTCCAAAAAGTGGGTCTTATGGATACGAACCGGCAAGAAACTCCATAGACACTCTTTTCAACAAAAAAAAAACATGATTACAGTGTTCAGTATTACAGTCTAAATCTGAATAGTTCATGAGAACAATGCAGTTTGATTTGTACTATTAAATTAATCTAGCATAATAAACAGAAAAAAAAAAAGAGTTTGCCATTGACAGTAAGAACTGACCAGCCCCGACAGACGGCACTCGTTCACGAGTACCTCCTTTTTTGAAGTCGGTTTCCTTTAGCAAATAATTTGAATAGAGAGAGAAGAACATAATTATCTTCTTCCTCTTTAAGAGCTTAGCTCGGCGGAGCAATCGCCACAGTTCTCTACTCTCTGCCTTCTGTTTGAACTCTTGATACGACTCGATTTCCATCTTTGCCTTACACTTGTTCTTCCCCTTTCCTCGCTTTCAATGTTGTCTTCTAAAATGTCCTAAAGAAGTGGTCGTGACGTATCAAGTAGCCAGTTATGTTGCCAAAGGTAACATCGAAAATAGATAGTGTTTCTTACCACGTATTTGTTTATTTTCATCTCGTTCAACGTACTCTATACATCTCAAACAATAGGCACTTTTGCGTAAAATATCATTACCTAATTCTATTATGTTTGTACAGACAAAAATTTCAATTGTTTTAGAATATTCATTTGTGACGTTGGAGAATGGCTAATGATTTTTTGAATAAACTTTATGGACCTATTGATCTTTATAATTTATATTATTTAACTAGCTGGCCCGGCAGACGTTGTAATGCTTCTGAATCTAAACCTTAGAGACACCATTTAACACTTGCAAAAATATCACCGAAATCGGTTCTGTGAGAGTAGGGAGTATGACACGCCGTTTTTGAGTTTAGCGAACGAACAGCAATTTTTATTTACAAGATGAATATAATTATGACATAGTTTTATCGGAATTAAATTAACTTTTCCATCAGTATCGTGTCTTCATATTATCGCATCTAGGTATAACAAACTGACATTAAAGATAATTTGACATTTCACAGTTATGTGCGGTGAACTTTACTAATCTGAAGGTCCAACACAGTCATGACAAATTAGTGACTCATTAATATAATGTTGATAAGTTTTTTAAGTAAATAACGATAATAATAATAATAGGAGCTAAAAAGATAGGATGTAAAATATGTAGCTAATAAAGTATTGGTTTTGCTTTCGGATAAGGTCGTCGCATATTATTTTTGATAGCTATCGATCTTTTGCAAGAATAGAACTGCGAGAATAAATACCATACTACAATTTGAGCTTGTTGAGACGGGAGACTGCACTATCGGATTATCGGATTGATGTCTGATATTTTTCTCGGTGTAACACTGATGGTCTCCATTGGTCCATACAAAGAGACCGTTTGGTGACATTACATTTTATTTCTTTAAATAGGTTCAACCTAAAATCGCATGTACACCGAGCAAACGAAAAACTTTTCCCATTTATTTCGTGCGGCGATGTTATCCTCAAAAATATGCTAAGGATATCTTATGTTGTCCATCTTCCCCCGTCTGCATCATAGTTACCCTTACGAAACAGTAGCCTTATTTTTAACTTGTGCAGTTAAATACAGTTGATCGCTTTTTACTAAATACACCATTTCCCTTGATTCCAGATGCGCTGCTCGCCGACCTCCAGAACTCCATCAACCCAGGTGCTAGAGTCGGCAGTCCAGGCGGCAGGAGTTCTCCCGGTGGCAGAACTGCATCTCCTGGCAGAACCAGTTCGCCCCTTGGCAGAGGAAGCTCACCTGGACGTCTCAGCTCTCCAGGCGGCAGTTTGAACTCACCATCGTCCACGGGATATGGCTCGATAAATGGATCTAGGAATATATCGTCAGACTATAATAAACCTGCTTCGGTAAGTGAACCAGGCATAGAAGTAAGACAATCTGCTGTCAGTTTACAATTGAGAGAGAGCTCTCCTGCAGTTCCGAAAGAACGTTTATCGTAAATTGCAGAGCTCAATCCTTTTGCTTTACTAAATTGGTCAATGTTTCCAATACGACCTCCTTTATGAGATTTGGCTTTCCTATAAGGGATTCCATATAGAAAAACTTTCGATGGTACTCTATAACCGAGACAAGAGAAGGAGAAGGGAAACAATTGTTTTAGAGTCTTATTAACATGCGTTCTAATGCCTAGCAGGATTCTGTAGTGTTCCTTATCGAAATACTATTCATTGATGGTTGGCTATTCGTCATGAAGCAGCTTTAAAACCACCACCAGTCTGACTATAAAAGACTTCATTACAAAAACCTAAACGAGAGCATTTATGTAGGTCCGATTTCTTAGAAACAGTTTGTCCTCGTTATCTACAGGATTCATGATTCATAAATGTCTTGACAATTTCGAAATGGATCTGTCTGTTTTATTGTCTTCTAATCGAGGCGGGATAAGCCATATAGGCCATGTGCCTTTAGGGCCTAGAGGCAGATTGCCTAGAGTCTAGGCAATGCGACCCTTGAGGTACTCCTCTCGTTTTCTGTCTTCCTACAAAAAATACTTATTTTTCTCGGGGCCTATAGGCAGTTACCTATTTTGCCTTAAGGTTAATTCGGCTTTGCTTCTAATAGACAAAATATACGACTACCCGCTTATATGTTGCCAGTAACATGGCCAGTAGCTCAGCCAATAATTTAATGCACCGCTTAAGTATGTGGGGCGGCCATGTCCGACTGACCCGAATTACTGTCTTTTATGAGATAGCCCATAATTTAGACCATCTTCAACACTCAGTATGTATTATTTTTCAGCCTGTTCAATTTAAGGGTTATTATCGTTAGTTGGATTTGTCCGATCCACGAAAATGTTTACTATATTTTCATCTGCAAATAACATTCGCAGTATTCCCCGAAGGGTTAGGCACAGGTGAAGATAATGTACATCTACAGTTTGCTGGTATGTTTAGGTCCAGTGTAATAGATGGCGAGCTTAATGCCATTAATCGAGAACAAATCCAAACTGAGCTGCTACTGTGAATTTCATAGAATAACCCAATAACACTGCTGGGCTTGGAAACCGAAGACCTGTAACGTAGCAGCCGCGCTTTTGGCCCTTCTAGCCTAATCTGGTATTCCTCCATTCCATTCCAGATCATTTTCATCTCGGATTTTTTATTTGTATACTAGCTTCTGCCCGCAACTTCAGCTGCGTGGATTTTACTTGGATAAGGAGTATCTAGTAGTTAAGTTTTCTGAAATTTTACAATTTCCTGCATAAGTTTCTTAATTTTTCTTTCCCTAAGAACCTTCTACAAAGTATTAGAAACCTTAAAAAATATGATGAATGAAAGCGCTACAGTGGTTCTCAAGTTATGTGAAGAGGCGTGACCAAGAAAACAGGGATTAATTTTTATATACATATATCGATTTCGCCTGAGTTTGGATTAATTATCTTACTTACAATACTTTCGTCTCCCCTTCTGACTTAATCACATATTTATATAAGAATGATGTGCAGTCTATAATAATATATTTATCAGTAAATCCCCAAGGATTTACTGATCAATAGATCCAGATTGATATCATGACTGTTTTCACACTGAACCTCGTAGAAACTGGAAATAGCTACTGTTTTATTGTATTTGTTGGTATTCATAAAAGTTGTAGAATGAAGCTGCTATTGACGACCTCTGTGGTCTAGCGGTTTGAGACGTAAAGGTAGTAAAGACTGCTGATCGTTTCCGTTCGGGGTCGTGGGTTCGATTTCCACAGGACACAAATATTTGTGTGGATAAAACATGAGTATTTGTGTTTGTCTGGGTGTTTCTTATGTAATATAAGTATGTATTTACAAAAAAAAAGTATTAAGTATATCCATTGTCTAGTACCCATAGTACAAGCTCTGCTTAGTTTGGGACTAGATGGTGCTGTGTAAAAATGTCCCAAAAATATATATATATTTATTTATTATTATTTATTAACAGAATTTAGTCATCAAAGACATTGCAATTGACTTGTTTACGAGAAGATGATTCCTAGAGTTTAATAATTACACATAGTTTTACGTAGTTAATCTGTGTTTACTACGATTCAATTGTGAAAAACAAACAACTTTGTTCCTAAACATAATTATATTTTTTAACCAAGCCGAGTTGTCATATTCTGAGCAATCTCAACCGCACTGTTATTTAGGGTTTTCTCGAAATTCCAAGTAGCAGCTTGGAGCTTGGATTTTTGTAAAAATAACAATAAGCTCGGCCCCCAATGATATGAGATCTAAAAATATATCAAAGACTTAATGTGTGCTTTTGATTAATTTACCGCCATTTCAATAAACGACCGGTATCTGGTTTTCCCGATTACAGATGGAATTTTGACACGTTTTGTATATAGAGCTTACGTCCAATTTCTATCTCTATTCGGAAAAATCATATCATGAATGAAGCAGTGATAGCCTAGTGGTATGACCATTGGACTGCCAAGTCGAAGGTCTCGAGTTCGAACCCAAGGCACGCACCTCTGACTTTTCGAATTCATGTGCGTATTAATAATTAATGATCACTTGCTTAAACGGTGAAGGAAAACATCGTGAGGAAACCTGCATACCTTAGAGATTTTTCTCGACGGTTTGTGAAGTCTGCCAACCCGCACTAGGCCAGCGTGGTGGACTATAGCCTAATCCCTCTCAATATGAGAGGAGACCCGTGCCCAGCAGTAGGACAGTATATGGGTTGATGATGATATTATGAATTGGTTATTGACAGCGTGCCGTTAGACATTAGAATTAATCGTTTACAGCACACAACAACAACATTGACATTAGAAAAGCTGCTGCTAAGGAGTTGCAATAGATCTGATTGTTTCCGGAGGAATTGCTAAGTTTGGCCTTCTTTGCTAAAAGGGGCCTGTAAAAAAAACTTTTTTATCATGGTGTTGCCTAAACTTCTTTCCTTCTTTTTTTTAAAGATGAGATTTTATCAGATACAAAATTTTAGCGAAGATCTCAGGCAGGACTAGATTAGAACATGCGTCCTTCTGTTTAAGCACAGAGGCCAGCACATCAAGCTACCACAATCTGTCAAATTTCTTTGATGGATATTCAACTTTAATGTAAAGCAATAAGGTTCATATTCAATTGGGAAAATTTGACAGTTTTGGATAGCTTGACCTGCTGGCGTCTGTACACCGATGAACGCTAGAGCCATCTAAGCTACCGTCTAACAATTTCATCTTTACGGCGGTAAAGATGAAATTGTTAGACGTTTTTTTGCGAACTTGTGGGTAGTAAAACTTGTAACAATATTATCGAGTCGAGTCTCGATTCTCGAGTCATTGAGTACAGCAAAATAAAGCTATTTACATCTATGTTAGCTAGATAATAATAACGTTATAATATTATGTATTATTGTAATACATAGCTGTCTGATCTGACCTACAAACACTGACCTAGTGTGCGTAAAGTCAAGAACAACTACTCATTGAAATAACAAGTAATTCCTTGTACTTATTTATTATGTTGTTAAAGTCTTTTACATGTTGACAAGTAATAATTTAAGGAGGATCGTTCGATCTAACCCGTCAAATTATTCTTTGGTTATTTTTACACAGCACATCCTAGTCCCAAACTAAGCAGAACTTACTATTTGTACTACACGATGAATATACTTACAGATATATATGTATGTATATATATTTTTTGAAATTACTGATACTTAAAAATACTTAAGTACCTATTTATGTTCCTCACATAAATATTTGTGTTCTGTTGTCAGCAGTACGACACGACAGTTGACCTCTCAGAATATTGTAATTTGTAAGTAGAAGTACTGTATGTACCTGCTGAAGTAATTATTAATCTGTGATGTTGTTATGAGCAAAAATAGCACAGCAGACGGCCCTTCAGACGCAAAAAAGAAGTAAAAGTTATTGCCAAAAAAGAACTTCAATTTATCTCAATAATTTTCTAATTTCCATAATAATCTCAAATGGTTTTATTAAACACATCTAGTATTACCTATACAATTGTTTTGAAACAGACGACCTTACTTATAATAATCGTTATTGTTGCGGTTAGTTTTTAAATATCCTAAAACATGCATGAGTCATCAGGATGATGATAGAGAATAAACAAGGAGTTTTACTTACAATACTTATTGCTTTGTCTTGCAGTGTCTATTGTGCCTGTGCTAATAATGCAGTGAGATAATAATATGCATACATACCGCGAGTATAATAAATATGGATTATATTTATCTAATCGGTATAAATTGCATAATTATTAGGTGGGTAGCATTGTGTACATTACATAAATTTTATGTTTACTCTCATTGCTTTTGGATAGTTGTGCACAGCGCCATCTAGTTCTACTTGATCTAATGTTTAGGAATTTACAATTTGAATTGGTTCCAAGAATTCTTGCATCGCATGTAGATGGCACTACTTATCGACAAAAGTTTGTCTCATTTCATTTTTTGTTTTTTGTGATGTCTTGTGTTTCATTTATTACATGATCTACCAGAAAATCGAAAATCGTCTACCATTTAGCCGGAACGGGAAACAAACCGACAACATCCTCCGCCTTTGAAACTAGCCTAGGTACTCCACAAATTACCATAACTAAGAATTCTGAAACAAAGTTTGCAATATTCCTTATAAGATTTCTAGCGTAGCTCTTAGTGGATAAGCCTCTCTCCCTCTGTAACCCTCCATTTATTTATTTATTTATTACTCCATAACTATTAGTTATAAACAACATTTGTAATTTACCCCTATGATTTCAGTGTAGCCCTTCATGGTGTAGATACTGGGTACATTTTTATCGTGAGCCAATAAATTCAACCTAAAAACAATCCTGATGTGGTCTTTGACAAAATAAGATGCCAGCTGTTTTTACGTGATTGGATTATTCACCTGGTTGTCTATTGCTTTAACCTACAGCTAACTCTAAATCCGAAGCCTATGCAGTGTTTAGAAAACGAAAATTATATTTTACACCAAAATGCTTCTATATAAATGTATCTAAGATCATAAATCATGTGTCTATAAAGCACCTACATCTCCCATTTATTTTACGACAACACTATTGCAGTCATGTTTTCTTTGACGATGTACATCTAAACCTGGTTTTATGTCCGTTTGGAATTATTATCTTTGCAACAATTTTGTTTACAAGCCCTCATTCGAGAGCAGTGTTATTGGGTTTAGCTCTTTCTGTACCTCTAGCGCTAGACTAACGAGGCAGTTCGTTTTTAAGTAGTGAGAAAGGGAGAGGGAAGGCGCTTATAGATGTGTGCGAAAGTGACAATCGCTCGTGCTCGTGTAAAATACTGATATTCAGCCGATTATAGCAGACTGGAAGTCCTACATCATTAGGAATTAGACATTGATGATGAAGATGACCGCTGAAGTAATAAAATATCTCTACGTATGTTTGGACATTGCAAAATAGGAAAGATAGGCCGGACATCTTGACGTCGCATTCTATTGTAACCTCGGTAATGACAAAATAGTTTTGAGTGAAGTAGGTATGCTATTATCACTAACCATGACGTATTCGTTTTCTTTTTTATTATAAGATTCAAGTACCGTATAATTTGTCCTACAGGCAGATTTGTATGTTAATGTATAAGTTAACTATTAATCATCACAGTTTTATGAAAATTGACATTATTCCTGCGCGAGACCACTATGACGTCAGTGCACACTGGATGAATACGGTTTTATGGTCTTTGCAAATGGCTGCCGCAGAGAATGATTGATGCTCCTCGTGGCTAGATCTGAAACTTAAATATTTAGATTTATAGTACCTACTAGATTTATTTGAGTAGGTTTCTATAAACCTAAATTTTCTTAGACTACATTTTGAGTTTTCTGGAATTCCAGACAACCCAAGTAGTCATGATGACACGGTTAGCATAGCGGTGTCGCATGTTCGATTCCCGCACGGAAGAAAAGAATATGAGGGAGTGCCTTGACTTCCATATTACAAATCCTACTTATTTTAGAAGTCAAGAGTTCCACTACTTGTGTACGACATCGAAGCTTACTTTCGCCTCATTCTAGCTAGGTTAATTAGTAAGAAAATCCCTTCCTCTCATGTAATGTGAAACGCTGGCTGACAGTAACAGTGCCAACTGTCTTGTTGTGGTTTCTAGAACATGCTTGAATGCTGTCACCGTCCACTGTGGCACTTGACAATGCATACAAACCTAGTGCTAGAAGACTTTAAAGTAATGTCAGTAAGTTTAGCCTTTTGCCTAGCCATTTCCATAAAATAATGGATTGTCTTCCTAACATATTTGTTAAATACCAGGATTTAAGTCGGTGCGAATTGAGCAATCTCAATCACGAGTAGTGCAGAATACTCGTGAAAATTATGAAATGATAATGAAAGAAACGTGTGTCGTATGCGGATTTTTCACCAGCAAATTTATTTTGTAACATATAAGACGTTATCTCAATTGAACGGATTAATTATAAAAGCCTTTCTTTTGTCCACAGCCAACCTACCAAAACACATCTTCACTCCACGAGAAAGTGGTTCCAGTCAAATACAACACGACACAGGCGAGTTATGGTAGCCATACGCCCACCTACAACGCGGGACAGCCCGGCTATGGCAGGACAACCACAGACAGGAGCGGACGCGGCCACCTGACTGAGTTGGATACCCTACTAGATGACCTAAGCAACGCTAGATATGGGAACTATGTGGACAAATCTACGTATAGTGAAAGAAATGGTGAGTTTACATCTCTTGACTTTTTTTTATACTAAAGGTGGCAAACAATCATACGGCCCACCTGGTAAGCGGTTACCATAGCCTATAGACGCTTGCAACACCAGTAGTATCAGTTGCGCGTTGCCGACCCTGTAAAATGAAAAAGGAATAGTTGGGTTGGCAGTATAAGGGCCAAAGTCCCCCCACTGTCAACACAACGTTTCCTTTTGGAGTACTGGCAACCTTGCTCACCATAAGAAACACAACAGATCTCAAAGCAGTGTTATTTTACTTCGATTTACTGCAATGCGGAGGTACGTCCCCAGTCGGGCAGCTCCAATTTGAGTGGAATTACCCCCACTACCTCTCTTAAAACCTACGCTTATCTTCAGGATGACGTTATGCTTGCTTTCCACAGCTTTCTTGTCTGGTGTCCATGCCTCGGAGTCGGAGAACACGTTATCTATGGCCTATGTTAATTGTAGTCTGAAGCTCAAATATAGCCAAAAATAACCAGTGCTTAGGATATCGGTATTGCCTAGTTGTTCTGATGGGCGGCGATCGATCAGGCCGATTCAGCCTCACCTGGTTAGACTGAAAGCAGACCCCATACTATACTGAATATATATACTATACTGAATATATTATATACAGTATATAATGTACAGAAGCCAGCACATCAAGCTACCACAATCTGTCAAATTTCTTTGATTGATTTCAACTTTAATACAATACAGTAAGGTTCATATTAAATTGGGAAAATTTGATAGTTTTGGATAGCTTGACCTGCTGGCCTCTGTACTTGGGAACAGGTTAAGTGGACGATGACAAAAGTAAACAACATTGGAACTAAAATAAAAAATACGTTGCATTGACTAGTTACACTTGACTATTTTGACAGTCAATTTCATGCCAAATTATTCGGGCGTGCGTCGCACTTGTTATATTAATACTTTCTTGATTCTTTTTCAAGCATATACATTATTGGAATTGCATTGAAATCGAAATTGGAATGAGATTAAAATGAGTAAGTAGTAACTGTAAGGCTGCGTGTCCACCAGCGATGTGCGAGGAAGCTTATCGAAGAGAAAACAAACAATCAGTAGCCAGCCTGCGTTTGGGTTAGAGAGTCGCCTTAGGGGCGGATTATTTCTGCGGACGATTGTTCCTATTCTGTGCTACAGCGCTCCCGGAGTCCCGCCACTAAAGTGGTGACGCGAAACGCCGAGGTTGGTTTTAGTCGGTTGATCGCTATTTTCAGAGCGGAGTCCGACACACCCCACCACTCTCCCCGGAGCGGTGGGTAGTGCATAAAGCATTTCCAACCCCGTCAACACAAAAAAAGGGGCGGATTGTTTCTGGTGAAAACGCACCTTAAACCTATTATCCGCAAATAGCTTTGTGGTGTCTGTGTTCATCATAATGTTATGGACCTCCACCGGTTTCACAAAGAAGATGATACTCATCTTAATGAAAAAAAAAGGAAGATAAAGGTTAATGCACACAATAACATGATTAAGTATAAAATTATATTTATTTCATGAAGTTAGCTTTCTAAATAAGTGTATGAAAACACGCACGCGATATACGAGTAGTTTGTCTTATGTCTTAGCGACAATTCGACAAGCCTGACGAAAGTCAAAGTCTGGAGTGCAATTAATTTACACAAAAATATGAAAAGAAATAAATCATGAAACACATAAATCACTGCCACTTATAAAATTCAGAATGACAGAAAAATATGAATATTATTCCAACGAACTTATGAATAGAAAACTGATGAAGGGGTGTGGACGAGTAACGCTAGACAGTAAATTTTCACAAGCAAGCATTCTCTGTCGAAATTGTATATTACATACCATCAGGCCTGCATTATCCGAAGGGATAGGCAAATGTGTACTTACGGAACCCACAGTTCGCTGGTAATTTTAGGTCCCTTGTAATAGGGGGGAGCCTGTTGCCACGAACCGGGTAGAAATCAGAATTTTTTTTATACTACTTAGGTAGCAAATAAGCATACCTTATGGTAAACGGTAGTCATAGCCATAGTCGTAGTCATATTACGCTACGGTCCGTATAGACCCTTGCTACACCAAGGTGTATCACTTGCGTGTTGCCAACCTGACAACCTGTTGAATAGTTGGGTTGACAGTATAAGGGTCAAAGTCCCCCCACTGCCAACACAACGTTTCCTTGCAGAGCACTGGCAACCTTGCTCACCGTTTCGTACACAAGTCAGGTCAAAGCGTGTTATTTCACTTCGCTTTCCTGCGACAAGGCGGAAATATTTTCCCAGTCGAGCAGCTCCAATTTGAGTGCAATTACTCCCACTATGCCCTACCTCTGTTAAAGTTCGAGAACTAGATACAGTCATTATCAATATTTTAATAAGTAAATTAAATGGCAAGTCAATCCTTGTAATCTGTCCTGTTGTGCTACTCATTCATTAAGACCAGTTCATTCGCTTTTCTTGTATTATCTATTACAACCTCAGTAGGATTATTATGACTGTTATGATGATAGTTATGGAAGCTATTCTTCCGGAGACTAAGCACCTATAAGATAGATTTCATAACATGTCGGGTCAGACAGAAAATTCTCATTTAGATGAACCCTTGAGTTTAACATCAAAAGGTTTTTAATACATCATATGAGTTATCAAAAGCAATTTGTTAGTTCTAAAGCTGATATAAATATGATTTATTATTAAAGTTGGCCATACATTTTAGTTGATGTAGACGAGGATTAATTCATGTATATACATTGAAACGATTCATTAGACATAACCTCGGGTGTAACATTTAGTTTAATTTTCCTCAAACCCGATTTGGATTCATAACTGGTAAAATAAGTATTGACCTCAATATTGTTAACAGGTCAACTGATTTTCCTATGTTACATTTGAAACAAATTTTATTTTAACCCCCGACCAAAAAAAGGAGGGGTTTTATAAGTTTGAGCGCTGTCTGCGGCTATGCCGTCTATGGCATCGTAGCTCTTAAAAGGGGGGAACCAATATGGATGCGGGTTTTTTATTTAAAAGCAGGCTTTCTAGCGATGGTTCTTAAACATGTTTTATTAAAATTGGTTCAGAGGTTTCAACGACAGTGTTTGTTAAAAAATATGATTTATTTATGGGACACAGAAAAAGAATTTGTGGTCAAGGGAACACCTTAATATAAAACAAAACAGGCAAATTAAATGCAGTTGATTGTATTTTATCAGGTCAAAAGTAAAGTCGTTGGTATGTAGTTTATAATTGGCAGTCATTTAAAAGTTACATGTATATCTACTATATCTTTGCTATTTGATAGTTTCAGTATCTTTTAATAACCTATTATGGTCGTGACTACGTGATAGTTAGCGACAATTTTATTAGCGCTATGTCTAATATTTTTCAACCTTAAATCAATATTCTCTTGTAGCCTACATCAAGCATCAACTAAAGTTGTAACAAATATATCGGAATACAGCAATAAATAGTTTGTTTATAGCCGAAAGTAATCGCCAAATGTATACACCAAGGCCAGGATTCGTCACAGAAATAGAACATCGTTCCAGATTGTATGGTTTACAAACTAATATTGTTTTAACTTCAAATGTCATAATTATATTCATTTGCTGACTGATTCTGATCTGAGCTTAATTATATGTATTTGGTTATAGTTTCCTTGTTAATCATTGTAGTGGAATAATTTTCGGTCGGTGATGATTCTAAATATTAAGTACACATTGTTCAGAGCATGTATGCAATGGAAAAGATTAGAACATTTTACATAATCAAGACGTAAAAATGGAACTATGTAATAAGATTTGCGTCGAACAAATAAATGTATTATCTATAACAATAAAAATAGAATACAATTCTGTTTTCGATTCTTGATAAAATAACCTCAAAATCTCTTTAGCTCACTGTAAATTGATTTTGCACATAAAGCCATTATTCTCTTCAGAATTTTGTTAGCAGACATCTCAGTCACATTAGAAGTTAATCCAATTAGTGTAGCATGATGTCTTCAATGCATTAAACTAAATTACGACTTTGGCATCGCCCTGCCACTTGTAATCAGGCGTTTGGATCCCGATGAGTACTACATAGTCTTCATAGATATATACTGATTTCTATATATTACGGTGCTTGCATACTTTGGTTTGGTTGCATGAACTGTTGCCAATTTTTTGGTAATTTGAACTATGCACGCAATATTTAATATAGAAATTGCGTATTGCCATCTAGACTCTTTCATAGTTTAAACGAGGCGAGTGCACTTTTTCAACGCACTCTAGTTTCTTATAATCCCATTAATCGTTGGTTGTTTTATGTATTCAGTAATTTCATCTTAAACATTGCATTAAGACCTTTCAATGAGTTTCCTCTTGAATTTTATGTTGGGAATATGTTTTTATTTACATTAATTTTTCTTTCAACATTTCGAGCTTATTGTTCTTCATTGTTGTAAGAAATGTAATCTTTGAAAATGAAATCACTCTTTTTTATATCAACATTTGCCCTTTTATTTTCTTCACATAATTTATATTTATCGTTTTCTGTCTTCTTCGGAACTCGTTGATCATATCTGCCCACCGGACTTTTGTCATTGTGTACACTCGTGACTTTGATCTTCAACCGTGCGAAACATCTCGCATCTCATCTAGTTTTCGTCACTCCATCTGTCGTTACCTAATCCCCGAACTACTTGCTGACATCACAGCCTAGAATCGGTTTTTAGCATTCCGCGTTCAATACTAGGATTGTTTAACAAATTTTTAAAAGCTTTTAACTTCTACAAAATGTATCACGTTCAGAAAAAACGTATTATTTTAGTCTTCCTACCTTCCTATTCTTATAGCTGTACCCCGCGGTTTCATCCGCCCTGACTTTGACTCGGCTCTTAAGAGTCGTAGTGTAATGTTAAATACCCTTCCTTGAGAATTAGGCTATTATATGCAAAAAGTTTTTTTTTAATCCGTCTGATAATTTCAACGATTAGCGCGTTCAATTAAACAAACAAACAAAAACTCTTCAGCTTTATTATATTAATAATAATATAGATATATAATAAACTACCCATTCCAGTAAATCTCTGATCAAATGATGAGTTGCCAGCCCATAGCTTATCTACTAGTAATACAATAAATAAATCTCTAAAACCACTTAATCCTACGGGTTAGAGACATAGACATCTGGTTTATATGTATAGCTAATTAGTTTTGTTCTAAGGTCATCTCATCATTTGTATGATTAATCGGAACATTAGTATATGTTGTATTAAATACTAAAGCTAAATAATCTTCTACATCAGAATTTCTGGCAAAATATCGCTTTTCCACAAGGGCCTGTACTTGGCATTGGACGGATTCGTCAAGAGCATCCCATCTGTTACCTCCCTTTTCTTAGACATTATTTTTGTCCGTTTCGTCTTTCATATTCGTACTTTCCATAATTTCTATGTAAACAAGTCGTTTACTTTACAAAGTGGTGTTAACATTGTTTGTAAATCGTAAATCCTCGGCTCATAATGTTAATGAACTTAGGATATTGTTCGTATTGTTTGTTTCGTTGCCAGAAGTTTTATTAATTTCATTCGCTTGAGAGCATTTATGATTACTAAGGTTGTGTTGCTCGTAAGTAATATAGTTGCTCCACCGAATAAATTAACAATATTGATTGATGAATTCGAATTTGCTTTTGAGTTTTTCAGGGTGATAATATTACCTCATTGGGGTACCAATGTATTGCTAAGTATTATGCAGCGAGATAATCGAATTATTCCGATGATGTCACCCTGCTTTGTCCCATTGGGGTGACAGATCGAAAAAAAAAAGTTGATCTGTCCCCCTGTTAGCAACGATGAGTACCCCAAGAGATAGTAAAATTACTGGTTAGTGAGACGTACCATAGACGGCCGGACGACCTGGTATAAGTCGCTAGAAATCGTTGGAAACAAATGGCATATAACCAATCCTTGTGAAATTCTATGGGAGAGGCTTTTGTTCAGCAGTGGACTGCTTATGGCTGATGTTTTTGTTCAGCAGTGGACTTCTTATGGCTGATGCTTTTGTTCAGCAGTGGACTTCTTATGGCTGATGCTTTTGTTCAGCAGTGGACTTCTTATGGCTGATGCTTTTGTTCAGCAGTGGACTTCTTATGGCTGATGCTTTTGTTCAGCAGTGGACTTCTTATGGCTGATGCTTTTGTTCAGCAGTGGACTTCTTATGGCTGATGCTTTTGTTCAGCAGTGGACTTCTTATGGCTGATGCTTTTGTTCAGCAGTGGACTTCTTATGGCTGATGCTTTTGTTCAGCAGTGGACTTCTTATGGCTGATGCTTTTGTTCAGCAGTGGACTTCTTATGGCTGATATTATGATGATTATGAGACGTACTAAGTGACGTCAGGGCAGCTCTTTACCGTATCATTATTTTAAGTGCTGCTGCCTAGCTGTGTTTCTTGTTTAACTATATGTAATGTTTCATTCCAGTTTATTTATCTTAACTGTTATAAGTTTAACTGGTGTTCGCCTAACAGCGTAATCTAATCAATTAACAAGAGTACATGTGTTTACAATTGTAGCGCCAATAAAGTGTAGAAAAACGTGAAAAGGAAACACGAAACTTCGTATTTCCAGGTTTTATTACACGTTTCCTGCATTTAAAATTCTTCCAGATACATCTAATCAAATTCTTTTGTGAGTATGTAACGTCCAATTTGCGAGAGCGGGTTGTTAGTCCGTCACTTACAGAAGTAAATACCTAAGTATATGTAATAAGTATATGAGAAATTGGGCTGCGGAGGTCTGACGGCAGTAGCTTCGCGTAAAATACTCATATTCAGCCGCATCCGGGTACACCGATATCCTGAGGATAGACTGGTTATCAGGTTTTTTGGGCTTCTGACTACCACTAACGATTGTCATAGGTGATCTTATGAATACCGGCACCGACGGCTTTATGAGCTCTCCGAGGCACGAAGGGACTTGGAAGTATTAAGAATGTTCACCTATGCACACACTGACCGCGGTTAACACAGCTTAACTTTGCAGATTGATTGATCAGCTTAGTTATTACATAGCCACTTGCCACGAGTCCGAGTTTTTTTAAATCTTATGTAATTTTCTACATGAATATTAAATTGTTTGTTTTGTTTGACAGTGTCGGATGGGTATGCCCGCACCAATGGCACAGCCAGCCCGGCGTCCTCCAGGCCTACAGTGGACTCGCTCCTGGACCAGCTCAGTGCAGACCTGCCCAATGGGTAAGTTGAACAGCGACAAAACTCCGAGTTTTTATTTCTTGAAATAATAGAATTACGAAGTGGTTTTCTACTTGCATTACATTTTATAATTGAACTTACACTACGTTGATCTTGTTTTACCAAATCCCGTTGGAATTCTCCTAAACCCTTAGATAATGTTTATAATAATCCTTGTCTACGCCCTATATGGAACCTAGTAGCTGAATATGAAACTTGGCTTTATTCAAATGAAGTCGTGAGAGAAGAATTTGGTGTTTATTAGATCTTTTAAAATGAAAAATGTTAAAAAGACGCTGAAGAATTAAATGTCACCCTGTAGATATTTTTTCATTGATTTCATGAGATCTGAGTGGGTGATACCTCAGCCCAGCGGTAGCGGTGTTCCTTACTGACCTCCAGGGTTATGTATAGAATAGAGATTTAGAAAATTTATTGTCAACGTGGGTTTTTCTGACTAAGAAAGCAATTTATTACAGTTCAAAAACAGATCAGTAGACATGTGACGACATAAACAACTTCAGTATGTTTGACAAACCATTCATAACTAGCTTCGCTCGCGACTGCGTTTGCGCGACTTTAACAGGATACAAAATATTTTCTGAAATATTCCAATTTATTGCGCAATTTTCTTAATTTGTCTTTCCGTAAGAACCATCTACTAAGTATTAGAAAGCTTGAAAAAAAAGTTGAATGAAATCGGTAAATTTCTCAAGTTTTAGCATGACCAAGGGAAACAGGGTCTCATCTATATGTATGTATAAAATTCTCGTGTCACAGTGTTAGTTGCCATAGGTATTCCTCGGATACGGCTTGACCAATTTTTATTAAATTTTATATTTATATCCGGTAGGTCTGAGAATCGGTCTTAATCTATTTTTCATACCCCTAATTGATAAGGGTGGTCCACCCCACACATTTTTTTTTCAATTTTTTAATTTCTATTTTAATATGTTGTGGCATTAAAAATACATACCTACAACTTTTAATTTTTACCCTTCTATCACCAATCTTTGTTTGTTTGTAACTAAATGAAACTGTTAATAACTTGATTGACAAGTTCATCAAGTTCAGTTTATTGAATAAAATGAACTATATGAACTTGTCAATCAAGTAACCAAACGCATCAGGTAACCAAATTCTTTCGTTCTGTTGTCTAAATTATCTTGTGTTTTATAATAATTCGCAAGAATATATTGTTGACATTATAAAAAATCGAAATATCTATTTTCGTCGTTGACACACCCACATTTTTATATTCATCGAGTTGCGGATCGCAAAATACTATTATGTAAACGGATAGCAGTCAACAAGATGTAGATACTAAGAAAAAGTTTGCAGTTACTTTGTAGTTGATAGAAATAACTGAAGCCAGAGATTATTTTGACTGTAAATAAAGACTTACTAAAGCTGCCAAGTTCTCTAACATATTAATTCTGATAAAAGGAAACACGGTCTCCTTATTTACTCTCCCACTGTTGGGCACGGGTCTCCTATTGGAATCAGCCGTCGCATTAGTTAGGTTATCAGTCTACTATGTTCTATTGATATTATTTTTAACTGAATTGTATAATGCTGTATCTAAGTCTGTTTTGTGTAGCTATAAAAAAATATTAATTACCTATAATATTAAGTAGTCCACCACGCAGACCTAATGCAGCAGCATGTGAAGTCTGTCAAGAAGCGTTCATCTTTCCTTACTTTTCTCCATGTTTATTTACTTGTAACCAAAAAAAATGGGTTCATGATCAAAATACAAAGTTATAACAATTAAATTGAATAGTATTCGAGCGTATCTTTATACCTGAACTAGGACAATTATATGTATAATCTTCCTAGATCTTGAAGTATAAACAATTATCACTATTCAGTTTTCATGTGATAAACTGCCTCATTAGCCTATCGCCCGGTTCCTAGTGCCCGGTCAACGGTAATAAGAGGTCTATTGCTATTGCCTTCTATTACATGGGACTTAAAACACACCGGGTGTACATTGGTACACCTCTGCCTAACCCTTCGAAGAATACAGTCGTGGCACATGTGGGTGATTTAACGAAGTGTCCATACTAAACATTATTATACAACGTGTTACAAAATACCCCGTAAAAATATTATTAATTATCAAAACCAAAACTCTAGTAAGCTGTCATGTCAGGGAACTAGATTATTTAACAGAAAGGCCTACGTGCCTATTTTACCTAATAATTTAGTTTTTCTATTTTTCATTCATAAATATTGTTGTTTTCCTTTTTTTGGGGTATGTTATACAGCGTTACTAGGACTCGTTATAAGGCCCCATTTAACCTCCTTTCGGCTTTACGGGTAGTTTTGTAACACCCTGTATACAAGTATGTCTATCTTTTTGTATTTATTGGCATTTTCCATGCTAAGATTTTAAAATTATTTAGTGAAGGAAAAATGACGTCACCATAAAGACGTAAATTCTCAATGTGAAGGCAAAATTCGTCATGGCGGGTGGTACTCGCGGTGGCTTAGCGGTCATAGCGTCTGGTGTACCTAACCAGAAGATGCAGGTTCGAATCCTGCCCGCGGTCGAATTTTTCCTTCGCTAAATAACTTTAAAATCACAGCACATCTGTTAAAATTTGTAATAAGCAGTGACATAAGATAGTACTGCCAATTGTAAAGAGAAATTATTACATCTCATTATCTAAATATAATTTACATAATGTAACATACCTTCACGTTTGTATTCCTAAAAGGTCAGGCTGAGTTTTAAATGTTATTCATCGACAGGTCACTGACATATTTCAAGTCTTATATAGGGGCAAGCCTAATTGCTAGTAATCTGACACAAATCCAAGATCGTTGATACAGATAATTTCGTAGAAGAACCGAAAAACAGTTTTCTCGCCACAAGAAGATTCGATCTCAGGGCCAAGCAGCCATGATAGCGACCATCATAATTGAGGTGCTCCTATAATTTGGCATATCAAAAAATGATATATATGATATGTTTGTAGAAGTGTGGCCAGCATGAGATATTTATCACTAATTTAATAAAGCAGTGTAACGTAATAATTGTTTATAGAATTGGCAGCATCGCAGTTACGTACAGTTGAAGGAACATATCATTCGTATTTTAAAAATTGGTAATGAGCACATATCAGTTCCGTTGCAAATGACAGTTTATATCGAATAATACTTTGCGATTTTGCTTTGATTACTCACGTAATCCATACTAATATTATAAATGCGAGTGTGTCTGTCAGTCACATCATCACTCTTAAACCACTGTAGCGATTTTGATGAAATTTGGTACGTAGATAGATTAGATTGGAGAAGGATTTAGGCTACCTTTATACCCAAAAATCCTTTGCCATGCGAGTGAAACCGCGGGCAACAGCTAGTAATCTATATATTGACACGTGAAGAGAAAACTTTGTTCCCCTGTTTAAGAATGGGATTTGGCATAGTTAAAGTTTATATGGAAGAGGAGTGCAGAAAGCTAACATTTGTATATAATAACAAAATCCATTCAATTAAACATTCATTGTTTACGTTCATGCTGTCAATGTCACATAAATGTGAATATGTCAATTGCTTTTTAAAATAGACAGACAAAAGCACCTCTTTAAATAATTCTAACTTAAAATGGTCGAATTTAGATCACCGTGGAAACATTAATCCGTGAACAAAAGATTTCTAGCAAAATTAAAACGTCTATTTTCAAATGAAGAAATCTTACTGCAAATAAAATCTCACTTTCAATCTAAATATTAAACTTAATATTTGTTTACAATAAAACTTAAGGGAGTTGTAGTGTGCGCGATTGAGGCACTGCTAGGGTTGGGTATAGCTTATCAACAAGTTACAAGTCTTCAGTCACGTATCTTGTACGGAAAAAGTATCATTATGAACAGTCCGGCCGTGGGCCGTCGACTGGGCCGTGTGAAAACTCTACCTATTTTTGTAGCGCGCGCACAAATAGCACTGTGTGACGTCACTATACTGTTTTGTTATTATAATCGCTCCTTTGGTGTGGCCACACCGCGCAATCCCGAGGGACAGTCTGAAGCCACAAGTTTCATGTTTTGACGAAATTGTTTTTTTTTGTCTTCTTATACCACTAAGGCGACAAACCAGCATACGGCCCACCTGATGGTAAGCGGTTACCGTAGCCTATAGACGCTTGCAATACCAGGAGTATCACTTGCGCGTTGCCGATCCTGTAACATGAAAGAGGAATAGTTGGGTTGGCAGTATAAGGGTCAAAGTCTCCCCACTGCCAACAGATCTATTCCTCGCGGAGCAACCTTGCTCACCGTTGGTAGGTACAACTCAACTTAAAGCAGTGTTTTTTCAATTTGATTTTCTACAAGGTGGAGGTATTCCCCAGTCGGTAACTCTAATTTGAGTGGAATTACTTCCTCTATACATACCTCTTTTAATATAATTATAGTATACTCTTTAATACAAATATCTGGTTAGGTATTAGTAAAATAATTAAAATATTTTTAAATTAATTAAATACTCAATATAGTTAATTACCCTTTTTGGGGACGGAAAATCCTTATGAATCGTTTGCCACTTGAGGAAACGGCAGGGTATTTCCGACTCGTACCGACCGCACCTATTTTCCCTTGCCGTATAACACATGGGATTCACAATATCCGTCACGACCAGGACAGGTTGTGGCCCACCTCTCCTTCAATAGAGAAAACCTTGCCACGCAACTTAATCGGGTGTCAGACTCACTGTTGACCTCTGCTTATTACGATAGAAGCACTCATAGGTGCTTAAATATTCGAAAAGTCTCAAGAACGAACCTGTAAATTTACCAGTACCTTTGTGCCAGGTATCTAGAACATAACATTGCTGCTAGGCTATTAAACTCATCTTATCCCACCCATTTTACATACTGACTTTCATTTAGGTTAAAATATTGAATGTCACGTATCTTATGTCCGTGACATATAGAGCTAGAAATGGTAAGTTCAGATTATAGTCGATAGGAGTTCAACATACTCTGCCACCTCTCCAAATGGTGGAGGGATCCATGAGGATTTCCCGTATGATAAAAAAGTGTTTGAATATTTTATCTCTAAGTAGTATGTGCTATATGTATATATGCTGTGTATAAACGAAAGCATGTGTAAAATTACGTGCTATGTTGAGAACAAACAGGATTTATTATAAAAATCTATTATCTTAACTCATAAAAATATTGTAAACTCAACAAAGTTTGTCAGTAATGGTAAAAGGTTTTAACTTTGTGTTACCCTCTGGAGTCATTGGGATATCTGCTTCGTGTGCAATGATCTTAAAATAATAACATAACTAAAACCATGTAAACGCACATAATAAACATATGCACAATATTTCGCTTAGTCACAGCCCTATTTGGAGCACAAACCGCTTCAATATAAATGTAAATAAAAGCGTATTAGGTTTATTTGCAATATTTTGCAGTACAGTCACACTCAGGGCTGCGCGTCATCATAGTTGGTTACTTGGTTGGTTTTCTTTTTATTTTTACCGTTTTTTTGTACAGTTATTGCAGTCGACAAAGAAGGACTTAGACATCAACTGCTCCTCAATGAATTATCCTCAAGAACAATTATCTATTACTATTTTCCGGAAGGAATTTTCTAAATGATAGTGAAAACCGTATTAAATCCCTTGCGTAGTTTAAAAGATCTCAGCCTACAGAGGAACAGACACTGGGAAGCTACTTTACTTTTTAAGTATGGAATAGAAGAATACTACTCTATAGCAGCAAAATTTCATTTAATGGCATCAGGGGCAATCTATTGCGCTGGTTCCAGTCTTATATTAGAAATCGCAGTCAAACTATAGTAAGTAACGGGTACCATTCTAACACATTTTTTGCAACATCTGGAGTTCCGCAGGGATCAATTTTGGGTCCTTTGTTGTTTATTATTTACATAAATGATATCGGTAATTGCTTTCAAAATAGTAATTTTTTGTTATACGCTGATGATCTTAAAATTTATAAGAAAATTTCATCGATTAACGATTGTTACCTTCTTCAAGAAGATTTGAATAGATTAACTAATTACTGTATCAAAAATAAACTGAAATTAAGTATCAATAAATGTAAATACATTAACTTTACCAAAAACAAAAAAAATATTAATTACAATTATTATCTCTGCGATGAACTCCTTCTTAAAGAAATTCAAATTTGTGATCTGGGTGTACTTTTGGCAAACTTCACCTTAATTTACACATCGAAAAGATAATAGCCAAAGCTTTCCAAATGTACAATCTTGTTATGAGGTCGTCATGCGATTTCAAACGCCCAGTCACTTATCTACATCTTTTTAACTTTTTGGTACGACCACAAGTAGAGTATGCGTGTATGATATGGGATCCTTACTATGCAAAATATGATCAAGCACTAGAAAGAATTCAGCGTAAGTTTTTGAAAACATTGCAGTTTAAATGTCACTTGGAGCGTCTGCCATACGAGCAGTCGTTGCAGAAATTTAAATTACTGACACTACACTCAAGGCGTTTGTTACTCCAAGCCATGATGCTCCGTGGACTGATTCACAACAAATTTGATTGCCCTGAACTTGTCAATAATATATTTTATATCGTGCCCAGAACTGTTATAAGACGAGAGGCACGCGCTTACCCACTCTTTGCTACGACTACTAGTCGTACAAATGCGGGTGAGCGGGCGCCTCTCCACAGATTAGTCAAAATTTATAACCAAAATTTTGTTAAAATAGAAATATTTGCGTTGTCTCACAATGTTTTTAAAAAAGAATTGGTTATTGCACTCAAAACCAATTAATTAATAATTTTGTATAATTTTAAGTTTAGCCCCACCTTTCATCCATACTGAATGTCAGTAAATTATACTGGTAATATGTGGAAACGTTGTTGATTGTACGTTAACCTACTTAATTGTATACTTAGACGTAAGAAGAAAATGTACAATTGTTTGTTTTCCCTAATAAAATAAAATAAAAAAAATAGCATGAGTGTCATCCTTAAGCCAAAGCAAAACATAACTAATAAAATATCTAAAAATAATGTTTCGGATGGGTAATATTAAGGTCGGAAGGGTAATTCTGGTACCTAGTAAGTACCTACTTAAAAAAAAATCAAAATATAATTCCGATATAATCTCGCAGTTTCGTAAATGTCAAATGGTATTCCACTAAACGTCGAAATGAACAATAAAATTTAGATTTAATTGAGATCTAAATTGACTTAATGTGCCATTCATGACGACTAAGACACTGAAACTGGCCCGAAAATGTAATTTGAACATATTTTAAGTAAAGTCCGTCTCACGAAAGAAGTCCCGTAGACGCGGCGCCACTGTCATACGACGGAATATTGCTATTTGCTAAACTCTATTGTTTTAGACTCTCCAAATATTCAATATTTAATCCCTGTAAGATGAATCTGATTTAATTGTTTCAATAATTTATTGAAATTGATATAATGTAAAGTTGTCCGAGTTGACAAAATTTGTTCCACTGATTTCTGTGGGACTTCTTTCGTGAGACGGACTTTACATACAGAATTCTCCTTCTGATCTGACACTAAACTTCGATGCTCACTTTATCTCGGTTTCATCTAGTGCGTAACCTCGGAATATTATTGTATACACTAACGTACCGGATATCAGCATGTCTTCTAGCCAAGAAATCCGAATATAACTGGCTAACACAAACACTACCCTTCATATCGACATCAAAACTATATCGTACATATAAAAGCTAATATTGGATCTCTATCTCATCATCCTTAACACATTTTACTGTCCCACTGCTGGGCTAGAGTTTCTCTCATACTGTAGTCCACCACTTTAGTAACGGGTTGGAAGTCTTCCCACCTGTTGAAGTCGTGACCTATGTATGATGAATCCTATGGCCTTGACAATAGAACAATAGAAGCCAGGTGCGGCTTATAGTCGGTATGAGTTCTACATACTCTTATTTTTTGACATCCTCCTCACCCTGCCGATGCCGCACCACCAGGCTCATCCCCACGGCAAAAAAAAAATCAAAATTTGATCCGGTCTAGAATTTTTAATGGGTCCCGCATTAGAATTTATTATTAATTCGTTTTATGTGTGTATCGATTAGGTACTTAACAGAATTCTAGACGACTGGACTTGTGTTTTTCTTTTCAGTTTTTTTTTTAAGTTATTTTTTTACGCAGTTTGTTTATTTAAGTATTCAATAGGGCGTCTGGTAGTCACCATATTGAAGATTGATTATTGTCATGTCTTTAGTGACATTCGCAAGAATCTTCAAAATCGGCTTACGCGTTTGGTCTATTAGAGCGCAAAGGAACAAACATACATACATACATAGTCTCATAAACACATTACCCTCCTTTGCGCCGCGCAGTCGGATAAAAAAGACTTTCCACTTAGTCGAAAATCGCTAAGTAGAAACATTGAATTTCTTCACGATGTTTTCCTTCACTGATGACGCGAGTCCTGAACAATATATGTACATGATTTTAAACTTTCGCGTTACAACGTGGTATTGCCTCTGCACGTATTATTTTCTACGTATCCACGATACAGTAGTTACGAAAATCATTACTCTTCCCCCGTTGATAGGTATTGTAACGCCTCGCAGAAAGATTTACACGTAACTAATGTTCCTAAAGTGTACCACTCGTACGTTCTACATTTCTATCAACAATACGATAGTTGAATTCTGTATTTTTTAAACGTTAACTGATCAGTCTAAAAATAAGCCAAAAAGCTTGTAGTGGAACTGGGTTGGACACAACTGCTGCATGTAGAAATAGGCTAGGGAGAAACCATTTTTCGCCATCGTTCCACGCGACAGCAGTTCCATCCACATCATCTAGATGGTTGGCAGTCCACTACTGTGCGTTTCTCTAGAAACTTTCTGCCTCGCACAACTAAACTGTGGAATGACCTGTTGCCTGCAGTATTTCCGGACCAATATGACCTTCAAGAAAAGAGCATACTCCCTTTTAAAGGCCGGCAAGGCGCTTGTGACTCCTCTGGTGTTGCGGGTGTCCATGGGCGACGGAAATCGCTTACCATCAGGCGATTCGTCTTTTCGTTTGCCCCCTGTCCCATAAAAAAAAACACAGAGCGTCACGTGCTTCAAATCTTGCATAGTTACGACTTCTGCTTCTTCCACTATATGCGTCTTGTCGTACCCAAAACGAAACTATTTTAAAACTTCACTGCAAAGTTTATGGTTTCCGTATCCTCTATTTTTTATTATTATTATCATAACCTCATCGCATAAGTTGTGATTCGAAAGCACAGCTTGTTTTTTCAAACAATTTTTCATCATCGTATTTTGGCATTGATCCACTACATCCGTTGGGCGAGAATATTTTTATATATCGACCGATATATCAGTGTCGTGTGTTGTAATACATAGTGTTTTTAACATTTCCACTTTGACAGTGAACGAAGTAATGTCAAAAATTGACCCAATTTGTGATCAACAATTTCAGTTAAAGGTTGAGACTTTATTTTAAGAAAAGATGAAGTTTTCAATGTCATTTGCTATAACAGCGTTCAGATTGTTTAAACAAGTTGATTATAAATATTTATTTTACCTATTTATAAAATAATTATAATGATTATGTATATATAATTATATTTATTTATAAACGGATCGACTTGATCTCTCAAAACTTTGTCATTTCCATAAATTTTCTCTTTGTTTGTTTAAAAAAAATACTTATATACATACTTCATGTAACAATAATAATAATTGAAACCATTTCGATCGATCCAGACGGTATCGATTCAATAATTCAATTGATACGAAGGTAATTGAACTCTAAATGGGAAAATTAATTTGTAATGTGCATAGCAAACTGGTACTCGTATTTTTGGCATTGAAGTCGATGCTCCGATAGATATGCTATTGAAAATATTTGCCGATAATATTTTTATGGTAGTTTAGATTGTGGCCTTTCAATTGATATAACTAGAATGAAAATCGAGATGAAAAAAAATTATAACCCTATTTATAAAAAAAAGTTATACCTTAGCCCTCCATTCAACTAAGGATGTCGAATTGACTGTCACTTCCTTTCAAAGTGATGGAAATATAATATATCGTTAGGAAACTTCCAAGTCTAAGGTCCAATAGTGTTAAATTCTTAACCGACCCGCTCCAGGCCAGTGTGTTGGATCTGATCTCATTTATTCTGAGAAATCTGGCAGAAATCTTGTCTATCGTATTTTTTTTAAAGATACAGTCGTAACTGTCATCTCGTATGATATCTTTATGATAACCATAATGCCAAAGGTTATGTCTTCATCTCGTAAATTAAAAAGATGCCGAGGAGATTGCACTAGACGGATCAGCATAATTAACGGTGACATTGAAAACAATCATACTAAGATAATGATTCGGTTGCCAAACGAGTCTGTTTTTAATGTAGGTACCCCGAAAGGTCGTTTTAGCGGCCTTTTGGTATTTGGCTTATAATGCAAAATGGTATTGCCTTTGAGTTATTATATGTAGGGTAGTTGAATTTTAGACTTTGTAGAATAAATTTAATTATGTGGTGGACGAAGACTCTGTTAGTGGAATAGACCAAACTTCTGAGGAACTTAATGAGGAAGGTTCTTTACTTTTATGTGTCTCACAAAGTTTTTATATCCTTCCAGAAATATTTTTGACATAACAAAAACCGTTGCAAAAATATGACTTTTACGTTCAATTTTGATGTTAAACATATCGCAATATAGTTTAACATAAATCAAGTTCCTCCAAAATTCGTAAACAAAGGTTGACAATGTAAAATAATTGTTTTTGGCATGGCCGAGCGACTCTTGCGCACGTTTCCGTCCGCTAATTAGTATTTATGTGCTAATGGACGGTAATCGCACCTGCCGCTGAGCTTCTACCACATGTATTATTTACTAGAACACATTTGTTTGGGGCAGGGGCGGCATTAGGGGATAAACTCCTTTCTTCAACCTTTGACGATGGAAGGTCGTTAAAAGGACATGTCCAAAAATAATGCTTTTCAGATACAAATATGGAGCGTCTGAACATTCTTCATTCTTCATCCGTGGACTGGATATGTCTTGTTATTGGCTTTAAGAATATATCGCATGTCGCTAAATATGGTGTCCCTTACCTACCCTCCACAGAATGCCATGTAGATGTGTCCATGATGAATGCAATTCAGATGGACTGAACTCGAGAGGTAGATGATTGAGTATTGCTTGACTTGTGGTGAAAGTTGGAAAAAAGGTTTTGTGGGTTTTTGTATGTTAAATGCCATCACTTCTGAATTCTCCGAGGGGTTAGGCAGAGGTGTATAATGTACACCCACAATTCGCTAAAATGTTTAGGTCCCATGTAATAGGGGGAGAACGTGTTGCTATTAAATGGGCACAAACTCCAAACTCCGAGCTACTGAGATTTTTATAGAAAAACAACAACATAGCTTGACCCACGAATCGAACCCAGGACCTCTAGCGTAGCAGTCACTCTTACGACTATTAGGCTGATAATTATTTAAGGCAGTTAATTATTTATAATAGAGGTTTTTGTTCATAGCAGTTTGTTCTAGTTTAGGTTAATTGATTGATTATTATTTATTCTAAAACAATCTGAGTTTGTATTAATAAGTGTTTTCAGAAGTTAAACAAATTACGAATATTTGTCTATTCATGCAATATCGTCTTGGATTGAAATGTTTGTAAATGGTGACTTGATTCGGAATTGACGGATTAAAAGCTCTCCATTATTTTGCACACTCATTGTTCTTAAGCATCTGTCAGAATTATGTGATGTTTTCTCTATTATTGTTTACATCAAATAGTAGCTTATTCCTTATTAAGAAAATATGTGGGTTTTTTTTAATAATAAAAATTACATGAAAACGCCTGTGTTCCGCAAAAGGTTAGGTTAGGTTAGATCCATCCAAAGTTCGTCAATGTTTCGGTCTCACAGGTAGGTCGAAACACTTGTTTTTCTATTGTCTGCTAATTCTTCCATAGCAGGTTAATGTAACTGTCTCAGACCAGAATTAACAACTAGGAGTAACTAGTTGTTACCTAGTATTTATTACTTTTTTTTTTATAGTACGGGAAATCCTCATGGATCCTCCGCCACCCGGGGAGCTGGCAGGGTATGTCGGACTCATACCGACTAAAACCCGCACTTTCCTTCACCTGCCCCTATTGTCATGGCCATGGTCCGCGAAATTCGCCACGAACATGACAGACTGTAGTCCAGCAGTTGCTTCACCCCGTCGATAAGCGAGGCCTTTCCTCGCATACTGTTTTTAAGGCACGCTTCGTTACAAGCGTGCCGCCTACTGGGGAGTATTTATTACCTAGTTCGAAACTGCAGGGCAGAGTTGGTCAGGATTTAGATAAAGTGCACGGTAGACTGGAGGCCCTACTTTTGCTTGTACGGTCAACAACGAAAGTCGCTAAACACAGCTAAATTTTGAAAACGTCAGAGCTCCAAAACTTGTCAAGAGGTTTTTTTTATTAATGTGGCCTAAATATTGAATAGTCATTTATGTAATGATTTTTGTAATAACTTTCACAGGTCAGTAACTTCATACTTATTAAAAATCGTATCGAAGATTTTTTGCCAACGTGGTAGGAAGAAGCTCAGGATAGAGAGTCCTGGACTAAGATAGGGGAGGCCTTTGCCCTGCAGTGGAACACAAAAGAGACTACATAACAAAAAATGAAGATTGCATCATGCTCAGCGTCGAATAGACAACAGAATATTATTTTATTTACATCCGTCCCTGTACAAGCCGTTGTTATGAATGCATACATGACACTGATTAACTATTAAATAAATAATCGTTTCGGAAGGACAATCGGCTATTTAGGGAATTAAGACGCAGTGCATACGCGGGCCAATCGCTAATAGGTCTTTACGTGCTGGAGTAATTTATAACTGCTTTCTGTAAACACTACAGACATGCCCTAACGGCCAATCACAAGCCGTAATCATGTACTCAAATGACGCTATTTTAGTGAATAGAGAAACGTGCAGACTGGCGTCGAGATAATCGGAGGAAATAAACGACTTGGTTCTTACGCAGTCGTATAAGGATCACATTTTCCCCATAATTATACATCGAGACTTCTAAATGCTTCGGGGAGCACGTAAAGTCGTCAGTTCTGTTTATTATATGAACACCTGTGAAAATCTTTAGTGGTAGTCAGACGGCCAAAAAGCCTGACAACCAGTCTATCTTTAGAAAATCGGTATTACGTATTACCCTGATGTCAGTTGCTTTATGTCATTCAAACAAATCTGGTGAAACTAGCTAAAAGGCTAGGAAGATGATGATGAGCAGAAAGCCTAATCCTTTAATAATAAACAAACAAATGAATCAGAGAGGAAACAATAGAAAAATAGTCACCACCGTATTTGCTGTGCCGAAAATTGGGAAAGTTCACATGCATCGTTTGTGGGGTTCAGAGATCTTAACCTAACTCAATGTGACTGCGACCTGTTTATCCCTTGTGCCTGAACACCCGTACGAGGGATGATCTCTATGCGACCACACCTAAAGCTATTGAGGTGGCCTTATATTACTCGCACATTGTTTAACAATTGACCTGATAAGAAGAACTAGTGGAGGTTAGATCACCTGGGGAGGTGAGGGTGGTCGTACTGACTAAAAACCGCATTTGCCTTCACTTACGCTATAGATATGGTAATGGGATTTGTAGTATTCACCACGACCATGTCAGTAAAACACGAGAAAACTTGTCTAACCATTTTTTCCATTGTCCACAGTCGCGCTTCGACATCGCCCGTGCCACCGTCCTCCCAGGGGGGCACGCTGCCGCGGCCCGGCACGAAGCAGGTCACGGTCACGGTACAGGAGACCGTGGTCGAACCTGCGCAGTCGCAGCAGCAGCCCCCGCCAACGGTGCCTGCTATAAGTGCCGTGCAGCGTCAACACCATCACGCCTCCAACGCTACCAAGGAGCTCGATGACCTGATGGCTTCCCTGTCCGATTTCAAAGTAAGTCATTGTGTAATATAATAGCTTTAAAGTCTAATGTTAGGGGTGGCCTTTCAGCACTGGTACACAGAAGAGTAGCCTCTTCTGTGTCATTAAAAAAAACAAATCATATTTTGGTACAAATACATATCTTGGTACAATTCCAAAATGTAAAATGAAAATTTGTAAAGCTCTATTAACCACAATTTTAAAATATTTAGGTGCCTTTTTTTGTTGTTAATAAAGTTACGACACACAGCAGTGATAGCCTAGCGGTATGACCATTGGACTGCCAAGTCGAAGGTCTCGAGTTCGAACCCAAGGCACCCACCTCTGACTTTTCGAATTCATGTGCGTATTAATAATTAATTATCACTGGCTTAAACGGTGAAGGATAACATCGTGAGGAAACCTGCATACCTTAGAGATTTTTCTCGACGGTTTGTGAAGTCTGCCAACCCGCACTAGGCCAGCGTGGTGGACTACAGCCTAATCCCTCTCAATATGAGAGGAGACCCGTGCCCAGCAGTGGGACAGTATATGGGTTGATGATGATGAAAGTTACGAGATAATACCTTATTGGCTGTCTCTTAGTTAATGAACGTTTTGGAGTATATGTAAATGTCTATGTTAAAATTCTTCTATAATGTAAAATCCATGCACTTATCTGGTTTCGTAATAAAATCATGGTTGAATTTCTGTAAATCCTCAAAGAAGCACCTTAGTTCCTTTGTATATCTTATATGTTTATTTCCTAAGCTGAAGTGCTTTTGATGTTTGATAGACGTGCCTTATTCAGATGTGATATAAATCCATAAAACATTAAGTATGATAATTTAATCTAATTCTCTTGTTTAAGAAAATTAACTTGCGGGCGTCTTGATTTGGATAGATTATGACAGTAAATCTATGGTGTCTGCGTCATTTTTATTAGATTCGTACTGTAAATATTATTTTCTGCACGCTTTATATAACGTATTCTTAGAAAAATAACTACACACAAACGCAGTACGCGTGAAATATGTCTTGCACTAACATTATCTTAGAAATGTGTACAGCAAAAACATGAATACCTGTCCCCAACATGAATATCTGTCCCCAACATGAATATATTTGCCTAATTGCTTATATATCTTGGGAAACAAATTACCAATTAATATAATTTGTACACAAGTTACAACATAGCAGCGGAAGGTTACTTGTAAAATAAAGGATAGTTGATGTTCAAACAAGCTGCCAAAAAGTCATTGGAGCTGGTGTCGTCGCGTCTCATACCATTGTTTATGTCTCTGCGGTTATCACAGTATTTTTCATTCATGAACTCGTATATTTACTGAATAAACTAAGAATTTATAATCTGGTGAATCGTTTCGGTCGAGTTTACGATTCGATTCTGTAGTAATATACGAATATTTAATTGTGAGTCAGAGCCACCCTAAGGTCTAATATCGGTCGGCATCTGTCACGGCCACCTCGGCACACTGCACTACAGCAGTCTCGTCTTTTCCGTTTATTATAATATTTACAACTCGCCTTTCTTGGTCCACGGCTATTTCCAGCCGCGCTAGAAGCCGTCCTTCCAGCGCTCGGCTCGTCTCCCTCGCACTCACACAAAGCTCGCCGTCTAAAGATAGTTCCCAGCGTTACATCACAGGCGTGGTGGGGACGCGAGCTTATAATATTAGAGTACATAGACAAACATTTCACTCTGCATTCGCTCCAATCCACCACGAACGACCGGGTTTACTTCTGTACGTTAGGACTGCGATAAATATTTCGATCTTTTACTTGGACTTGAAAATAGAAATATTATTAATTCAAATTCAAGTAAAAGATACAAGTTTAATACTGGTTACATTTATCCAACGTTTCTATTTTGCCGTTATTTACGAAGACATTCAAATTCCATCACATTTGACGTTTTTGTAATGGCTAAATAGAAACGTCTCTTATAATATATTTTCTCAATTTCTCAGGTGAGCGGCACAGGAGCTGGAGAAAGCGGTACCCACGTATATCGCGAAAAGCGTGCGTGGCAAGAACACTACCGCAGCAACCCGCGGCAACCAGAGTCAGCTTCTCTAGAGCATATGCTCGGATCTCTCCGGGCAGACATGAGCCGCCAAGGAGTACAAACCCCCCAAAAGGGATGCTGCAACGCCTGCGAAAAGCCCATCGTCGGACAGGTGGATATCCAACCAAACGTGATGGGAGCAGAATTTGACGACCATCGCCACAAAGGAAGTCTGAAGATCACAGTGAAATTCTGCTCCCAAAAGTGTTTAGTGACTTCAGTAAAGTAGTGAATGACGAACTGTTCTGTGCTTCAGGTTATCACCGCGTTGGGTCGCACGTGGCACCCTGAACACTTCACCTGCGCTCACTGCAACCAGGAGCTCGGCACCAGGAACTTCTTTGAACGCGACGGCAGGCCTTACTGCGAGCCTGACTACCACAACCTGTTCTCGCCTAGATGCGCTTATTGCAACGGACCAATCCTCGACGTTAGTTGCAGAACATTCGCTCAACATAAATTGGACTCTAAACTCACGATGCTAAGGTGTTCCTTTAATTTCAGAAATGCGTAACAGCTTTGGAAAAGACCTGGCACACGGAACACTTCTTCTGTGCTCAGTGTGGCCAGCAATTCGGTGAAGATGGCTTCCACGAGCGTGATGGCAAGCCGTACTGCCGCAATGACTACTTCGACATGTTTGCGCCCAAGTGCGGTGGCTGCAGCAAGCCCATCATGGAGAACTACATCTCAGCACTCAACACACAATGGCATCCAGATTGCTTTGTGTGCAAGGTCAGTATTGGTCGTTCTACCACAGGTATCATCGCAGTTTGCTGAAGATTCTTATAAATATTGCCCAAATACGCCAGGTCAAGTATTAAAGTCCTTCCAAATATTCAACAGTTGTAAAGCTCTTGGATATTTCGGATATTGAATTTCTAATGTATTATTTACCTCACGCAGGATTGCGAGAAAGCCGTCAAAGGCAAATCTTTCTATGCTATGGAAGGAAAGCCAGTATGCCCCAAATGCGTCGGAGTCGATGAGGATGAATAAAAGATGACGTCACCAATGCCCCTCTCTCATCATGAATGCCCCTCCCCCAATTTTTTTTACAGCTATGCTCGTGGTTATGAAACCGCAAGGGAATGATAAAAACACACTCACACACAAACACAGATGTTATTTACACACACAAAATATGGAACAACAATACTAGTCTAGTAATTGATAGGGAAATTAATTTATGTAATATATATTTTTTTAATGTTATAATGTAATGTTAAGATTTATAATAAAGAGAACAAAAATGAAAAAAGAATAAGAAAAAATTATAGAGAAATAAATAAAAACAATACAAAACTATATGAAATTGCGGATATTATGCCCTCTGAAAGGCATTCAAGGTCACTTGCGTACGCGCATGACAATGACCTTTTGTCGAATTCATTGTTGCATAGGGAAGGACGTTGTGGGAAAAATGCAACAAAATTGTAGAACAGGTCAAGTGCCGAGTATAGGGTTTCCCGTTTGGCTCCCAAACTATCTATTAATAGTAGGGAGATATGACGTCACCGATTCGTCTGCAGCCACACCGGCTGCTAGTAATCAACGCGTTTTGTTTATGGGCCATTGGATTAATGCTATTTATAAAGCCGTACGTTTTATTTTTACCACGTCATCACGCGGACTAAATACGAAGAATTAAGGGTAATAGTGCAAGTTTAATGTTCAATAAAGTGAGTTGTGTACCTGTAGTAGTTACGAAATGAAACGCGTGAGCTTGCCAGCCCCATTGCGTAATTTGAAAACAAAATGTTACAACTACGCACCGTTTATTTGCCGCTTATTAATAGTCAAAGTTTGGAAATGAAACGCCAATAATTTAAGCACTTATGCCTTTTTGGATTGCGAAACAGCGTCATGAATTGTGTGCCACCTGCCGTAGGGTATATCGGATTCATATCGCCTGAAAAAAGCTCATTCGCGTCATTCGCCACGACCATGATATGACTTGATGTGGTCATACAGACACTGGACGACATGAAGGGAAGCTGAGCATCCGCCTGTCATACGCGGTAGTTTGAATTCAAATAGTACGTAGTACGGATAGTAGTAGTACGGATTTTTTAACTAGGCGTGTAACACACTACAATTATCTACTTCTCATTATCTACTCTACACTACACACTCAAATTATACACTACAGAGTAGGAACTCTTCCTTAGATTGAAAAAGTATTGTTCTAATTTACACACACACAGCTGTCATTGAGATATTATATTTAAAAAGACTGACGTACTTATTATATAAGTTTGACTTCTGTTTGTGAATAAAAAATAAAATATATTTTATGTAGTTGTTTGAAAACATAATTTCTCACGTCATTACAAGAGTTTTTTGCCACGATAATGTGACATTTGTGTGGATACCAGCCAAATGATAATTGTCCAGTAAATGAAAATAACTTTCAATGACGTAATTATTCATTCGTGAATAAAAACTGTATAATCTCTTGACAGCTTATTATCATCTCATTTTCAAAAATGTTGAATGTTAAAACTATCACAACAAGCAACCGTGTTCATACCTAATAATAGTGAAAAATAACGTCTCCATCTTTTTCAAAATGGTATATTTAAACAAAACACTATAAATTCTAAACAAAACACTATGTGGTCCTCTATTTTTAGCTGATTTGATAGCTAGCCACTTATTTTAACTAACCATATATTTATTATTATTTTGACACTTTTAAATTTTATTATAATGTTAAGGCAATCTTGGAGAAGCTTATGAAATTATATGAATCTTTCAACTATAATAAATATCCCTATTAGGCAAGACTACCGGTGGTAGAATCATAATAACGAAACAATTATTTGTTTGACCTACAGGTAGTTGTTTCGGGTCTGGGTGTATGTTTATGGTACTAGTGTGGAGCAACGTTTAAAAACAAACAAAAACCCCAAACATAAAACTGCTGTCTACTGTTGTCTACACTTTTTATGTCAAAATATAGCGTAAGAGCCGTAAGACAGTCTTGATGGGAAACAGACAGAGTTTTTATACCTATATTGTTTATAAACATTGTTAATAAAAACGTTACATTGAGTTAAATAATGTTTTCAGTTATAATAATAGCCCACTTCTCACACAGTTTTGTTTGGGTCGTTAAAATGTTATGAATATAACGGCAAGGGTTATGGACCTACTATTTAATTAGATCAGGGTTAATGTTATTTTTCCTTGTTGGTCTGTGTTAAATACACATACGCTTATATAAAACGCAATTTCTTAAACACATACATTGGAATTGTGATCAAACCACAAGCGTACGCAGCGCCCTCTTAGAAAAGAATTACTAGTCAAATTGTTGATGCATAGATTTATCTACCTTATTTCATATTCTTTATAGATTTCCAGTTCTGAAAACATAAACAATTAAGTTTTTAGCATCTGGGAAATCGTTGGGATTTTGCTGTTGTTTTTTTAAATATTTAGTGCTTCCTGCACCCACTTACCAATATAGAATACAAATATTTATGCTTTCGTTCAAATAATGAACCCAATTTCATCCTCAGGTGTTTTCCCTAATAGTGACATTATTTTACTACATAATCAAAAATACTTATAATAATTCATCAGATTTTACTTTCATCCAAAATAAATATAATTTAAATTAATTGCTCTAAATGTTAATAAAACTTAACTTAATTTAAAAAGTTAACTACGCAGGGGTACTTACTATAAAATACACATTTAGAAAGTACAACAAAAACTTGTGTATTTTTAATTTATCGTCTTTTGTAAAAAGTCCTTTATCTAAAGTTGTTGTTTATGATATAACCAATACAGTCCTGAGGGTTATTAGTGTGTTACAAGTAACCCTGTATATTCCGGGTGAGATATTACCACACATGATATTAGTTTTTATCGTCTTTTAGTATCTACATCAGTAATAAAACTGGCGTCATTTTCTATCATAATAATTAGGTACATCCTTTTCGATTAAAATCTCTTTTTATCCCAAAATCTAGTCATAGATATTTTTAGACTTGTCTTTTCGTGGAACGCGGTAATATTTACTTTAGGTAAACTTGAACGTACTTGCAGACCTATGTCCACATATTATAATATTAGGGTCTTAAAGGGTTCAGCACATATGACGGCTGGATCCGTGCGGTGGCCGAGGAATCGGCTACTGCGCTAGTAGTCGCGGGTTCGATCCCCGAACGAAACAAAAATTTCTATTGCCTAAAAATATTTGTTCTAGGTCTGGATGTTTGTGCATGTAAGATTTGTGTTTGCAAATGCATCAATGATACAGGAGTAAATCCTAGTGTGGAGAAACATTTTTTTCTATTAAAAAAACTCATTCTTATTCTTAGGGGAGAACCGTGCCTAACAATGGGACGGTAAATGGAATTAGTGTTCTAGGTCAAAATCTGTCATAGCCATAAATCTTTAAAACTATTTTTTGTTTCTTTTCAGGAGTGCCGCGAGCCTTTCCACGGTGGCTCTTTCTTCGAGCATGAAGGCCAACCGTATTGTGAGACGCACTACCACGGGAAGCGAGGCTCGCTCTGCGCAGGTTGTCACAAGCCCATTGCTGGCCGTTGCATCACTGCTATGTTCCGAAAGTTCCACCCCGAACATTTCGTATGCGCCTTCTGCCTTAGACAACTCAATAAAGGAACATTCAAGGAACAAAATGATAAGCCTTACTGCCATGCGTGCTTCGACAAGCTGTTTGGTTAAGCTATGCCATGCCATGTGACGTCACAGCGCTGCAATATCGCTATTCCAAATTCAAACTTTATTGAATTTGATTTGTATTTATCGATCGAACAGTGAGCGTTCGAAATATGAATAGTAAAACGTCACTGTGACTGAACAGGAAATAATTATGGATTTATGATTGCAGTATTTTATTGTAAAATGTTCAAATTGTAAAGGCAAAGGTTCTAATTAATGCTAAGTGTCGACTTTAAGTCGTGCTGGTGCCATACGACGACTACAAAAAAAAGAATAATGTATTAGAAACACTGTTGACGTCATAACTTGTAAAGAATTATTAACTTTATGATTTAAAAATCAATTCAAATCAGATAATAAACGACTTTATGACTAACAGGATCAATCAAGAGAATGTATGAAAAAATAAGATTATTTCCAGGTAATCTGAATTTACACGAATAATCCTGTCCTATAAATATCAGTTTCATTATCAACAGATAATATAAAGCCAATTCAATAATCAAGCACTTTATCAAGATAATATAATATTTTGTTAGGTACTTTTGATGTCAATGTTCGAATTTCTTGCTTTAATACTTCAGAATATAAAAATAGAAAACAAAATTTTCTTCTTGTAATGTTCATTATTACTTTGAACCGTGATGGTCATTATCATATTATTATTTTTTATAAAAACAAATAGGAGTTGAAAGAGCGGTTTCGCACTACGTCCGATTCGATCTGTGAAAATACAGAGAGAGAGAGAGACAGATGACGTAGAGAAATCGGATCTAGTGTGTAAACTTCCGGACCGTATTTTCACGGATTCGGATTGGACGTCGTGCGGAACCGCTCTAAACCTCCAATGAAAACCATGAAAAGAGTTTATCGACTCTTTTATCGACAAAAAATACATAATCATCATTGTACTCTATTCCCAACATGGGCTCGAATTCCAGTTGAACCAATTGGATCAATCACAAATAAAATAATGAAAGTAAACTATTTTTTTGTCAACGGATTGACAAAACCCTTAAGTTGTAATGCAACTCCACAGAGAAACCTCACCCTACACGAGTTATCATCACTCCAGTTGACTCCAGTATGTATATATTCATCATTACATAAGTAGTTTAATAAATAAATAATTAATTACATATGAAAAAGAAAAAAGTATAAATTCTCCAATGGACTCAAATCACATCTAATTACAAAAATTTAATGTACAAAATTATCACAGCCATACAAATGTGTAGGTATGTATGTATTTAGGATCATAAAATTACAAAGTGAGATTTGTATTATGTTAGTATTCTTAAATGGCGCTCAACGGTCGTTTAGTGTACTCAACTACGCTTACGTGACGTAATCAAGTATCAAGACTATGAACATAAACTGCTTTGAGCACATTTCTAGGATACTAGCGTCAGTTCGACGGCGAACCACATTTTCCCACTGATTATTATTAAATAACGACCTTATATAATTAACATACAGGTGAAAATAGAATACGAAGAAAAGTGTAGATGTTTCTTGGTATACATGATAATTTGTTTCCTAATTTAAACTTTATCTGAATAGAATAGGGATGATTTTCTATTGTGGGAAAAGTAATTCGTCTAATCTGACCCCTAATATTTATTATAAATAAATTACAAAAAAATAAGCTCACAATGTAACATTCTAGCAATTATCGATGTAGTCTAACTAGTGCATGTGATTTAAACTAATTAAGTATAGTGTTTATACTAAAAATCGTTCTACGAATAGATAGGATACAAATTTTGGAAATGTTATTGCAAATAGTGCTATTGTACGGTCTAAAATGTCTCAGACATAGTTTAGTTGTTAAGGCTTAGTATGTTGATTGTTATGGAGATATCACGACGGAATATGGCAACACCGAAATCTAAATAGCGGAAAAGAATAGAAAGGAGCAGTAATATGCGCCAGTACCTTAACCAGGCGTTTAATGAGCGATTGTTGCTGGTGTAGGTATCTAAAACCTAGTTTTTCAGTTGACCTCTACTGGCGCTGTAGGTACAGGATTTCTACGTAAAATATTTGTAATGTGATTATCGCTAAACTCCTTATTAGACTTCAGATAATGTTGAATATGTCACATTTGCTTGTACAAATTCCTATTCAACACTTCTTGGTAACTGCAAAATCCAGGAGGCAAAAGTGGTGACTAAAATCGAAGGTCTTTTACCTATTGGAGGCCTTATGCACTTTACACTTTTGACAGAGGACCACAAGGAGGAGGAACTAAGGGAGCTCATGATCGCGGTGCACTGGGCACTTGCCCAAAGTGGCCAAAGGAGGAAACACTTTTAACATTTTTATGAATTCCAGAATGTTGCTTCTTATCGTGGTGTACAATAAAGTTTATTCTATTCTATTTCTAAGCGATAAGAGTTATATAGGCAGAGCCAAAATAGGCTCACGGGTTTAATCTTTATATTTCTACATCTGATCGCTCAGTAGATATTTGATATTAATTTAGTTTAGTGTACCAAGATCCATGAACCCAAATGCAACCAGCTATGGAGCATTAATGCTCCATAAATGTTTTCAAACAAAAGTTAAATAAAGAATCTTGATTGTTGTTCTAGTGTGGGAGGGCCAACTTTCCAAATAAAATAAAATTCCGTCGTGATTTCAAATTTGGAACGACATATTAGTGCTGCTATGACAATCCGATAGTTTTACGTGCATTTTATTTATGTTATACGCTTCCAGTTAATATAACCGAATCGACTCAATTATATCGATAAGCTGTGTATCTTCCATTAGCGTTACGCTGTACAGTTATTTGCTACGTTGTTATTATATTTTTATTACTCCATTTTACGTTATTGCTTCACGTTCGTTAGAAAGTGCCAAACTTATCGGGCTTAGAGTTAACGCTCACGGACTAACATTACATATTATTCACCGTTTTGATAAATACATGTTTTTTAATTTTGATAACTAGATTGGACCGACTACAGATTCCGATACCCGTATACGAAACATATTTGTGTAGTCGTATCTGGGAGTTTGTGACAAATTTGAAATTGTAAACGTACATACCTACAAGAGAAAATGATAGTGGGGCAACATAATTACATTACATACTATCATGCCTATCCTCGAAGGGTTAGGCATAGGTGTAGATACCAATGTAGACCCACAGTTCGGTAAACGTAATTACTAAAAATAAAAACATAATTGTGGTGCTTATTTGTATTAACACTTAGGTATTAGGTATAATAGATAACTCGGTTCATTGAAGCTGCTAGCGTATTGATGGGTACGCTGCAATTAAAACCTTTAGTAAAATATAAAAAGTCAAAACATGGTATAAATTGCACGTTATCTCCGTGATCACAGTTAAATTGTAATTCATGTTGTGTGCGTCCGTGAGCGTGGGCATTAACGTTATCGCTTTAATTATGTTGATAACAATTGTAACGAGTGCAGGCGACATACCCGCGGCAGGACAATTTACTTGTACGAATGAGTATGTAAGCTATGAGACACGATTTTATTGAATCTGTAATATTTTAACAAATATATTTAATGTTTTTTAATTATGTCGTTTTATTGACTGAAGGTTCGGAGGTTTTGCTATTATTTTTGATTGGCATAATAGTTTCCAGGCAATAATAGTAGATTGTTCACCAAGAGGAGAAAGTTAAAGTCTATACATATAATATTTTTGTTCGAAATTCAAATTTTGCGTTCCTTTCCTTTACCATAATTCAATATTTTCTCTGTATTAAAAAAAACACGTTTTTAATGGATTATTTTTTATACAATTTCACAGCCATGACCTGGGCCTGTAAAGAACTACTTTCCCCCCTGTATTAGATTAGTAATGTGTCACTTTCCAAGCAGGTGAAGAGTTAAAAAACATATAACAAAATTATGTATTAAAAAACTGATACTTAGTAAAAAGACTAGACTAGGGTTTGGGGTTGAATTGTTGAAAAAATGTGGTCTGAGCAAAGATTTAAATCTTTGGGGCCGAGTGCACTTTTACTTTTTAACTATTCGTGACCCAAAGATTGGCGGATACTTTGGCCGGACAATAAGCATCGCCATTCAACCTGGCAATGCAGCCAGCCTCTTGGGTACGCTTCCAAGCGATAGCGATGCTGAGGAGTTTATTGGAACCCTTTACCTACTAATGTTTCTTTGCCGCATTAAATACATAATATGCCTTTTATAATTAGAAGATAGTAAAAAAAAAATAGGCCGAGACCTTTGTATATGTATAATAAATGAAATAGTTATTATAAAATATTTATATTAATTTAAGTACTAAATAATTCATATTGTTAAAATTTTATAAATGACTCGTTTGTACGTCCTCTGCGCATTCCTGTACCTTTTATTCATAGTCCGTATGACTATGATTAAACCTTATGAGTTGTTGTGTGCGTGCCGAGATGAATTCTGAAAAAAAAATCATAAAGCAATGGGCACAGCTATAAAAAAATATATTATTTACCTAGTCCTTAAAAATGACGTTAACGAGACCGTAACTAAAATTGTATTGTACTAATTAGTTTCATATTTCATTGTTCAATAATTCAAGTATTAAAAGAAAATCAGTGAAGCACCTAAATAATTTGATAACAGGGATCATTAAATCATATCGGATAAAGGTGCCTATCTGTTACCTTTTTCATATCTTTTTACTCCATCGTGTTTTATGAAAATCGATATCATGACTTATTATCGAATCGACCTCAAAACCAATCGACATGAAAACAGGTGTGTATGCATAATTTATATCTATTGATTCTTGTGCGGCCTTCAGACTATGTTGTAGACTTATTATAAATGGGGTGGAAAATTTACCATATTATTATACTTGGAACACATTGATGTATGTAGGTACCTACTTACATTGTATAAATGTGACTTATGTTTAAATAATATCTTTATTTTGAGTTAAAGAAAAGAGCGAAACCGTAGTAAATACACGTGGACTGTACGAGATGCTAAAGGCTTCAAAAATGAATGATCAGTTAACAGCTGATAGAGATAATAAATATGGAAGAAAAAGGCATACTTCGCTGACCCCAAGTAAATTAGGACAAGGGTAAAAGGATGACCATGTCGAGATTTTTACTATATCATCCCGCTTACTCTACATTTCGTACGACAATCGGACGTAACATATTTTTAACCAACAACAAATATAACACATATATTTAAACAATTTCTTACATATTCGTTGACTAGGACTGTTTTCATGCGCATGTCATGCTTACATAGTTTAAAGTACATTCGCATGTACTAGTTATACTATCAAAATTAAATGTTAACTAACTAGTTGCTGGCGACGCGTCAGCAGTATTGACAAAGGACTGCAAATAAGTGATTCGAAATGTAGTGTTTTAGTGTAAAACTGATTATTTTACAATAATTTTTATATTAGTTAGAATTAAGTAGAAATTTATACTTTATTTTGTTGATTTTTACATCTGGTCTTGTAATTTATTCATATATAATTGATTAACATTAGAATTTAAGTACAATTAAGATTTTAAAGACACAAAAACTGTCATTTGCTGCCATTTTCACCGATTTTACGTCAATAACTTTTTGTATAAGATTATAAACAATAATGTTTGATTATTTTAAGATTAAGCAGGTTATATAGATGAAAATTATGTACAATACACGTATGTAACTTGCAAAATAACAATAGAAATTGTGAAAATATGAATCTGGTATAGAACAAAATATGTGATTTTTTGATATAAAAATAAAGGTCGTCAGAGAGGTAAAGTTATTGAGTACAATAGTAATCGTGAAATTGATGTAGTTAGTTCTAACTTTTTTCGTGTTGTACTCAAGAACTCACCTGATTGGAAACCTTCAAAGTGTTGTTTCATTCCTGGTCCATTGGGCACCGCCCCCAACAGTTGGTCCTTCGAGCCGGATCTGCGGACTATGAAGATAGTGAAATGTGAATAGTGAAAGAAAATGGACCAATAAGAAGACTTCACGAGATTTGAAGAACGTCGACTGCTGCCAGGGTGCATTTGCTTCCAGGAAGACTGAACTACGTCAAAACACAAGATACTACGAAGATTTGATGAGTGGTGCAACAAGACACTACTTCCACCACCCAAGTTTTATACCTTAGTAAAACTTGTATGAAGATTTAGTTCGAGTTGTTCGAAGATTATTGGAAGCAAGTGAAGTGCATAGCAGAGTTGACGTCAGCGCCGAGGAAGATTTGAGCACCGGGTAGACGCGGAACACTGAAGCGCCCAGTCTTCAAGAAGATTGAATGCGGGTAACGGCCGCCGACTTGAAGATTGTGCATAGTGTCTACACGGAGTTAGGAAGCGCTCAATCAACCGAAGCTCTAAGTGAAGAATCGCTGTGAAGGTTTTATATGCGGGTAACGGCCGCCGATTTGAAGATTGTGTGTAGTGTTTACACAGAGCTAAGAAGTGCTCAATTTAAACTGAAGAACTATCAAGAAGACTGTGTCAAGATAAATATAGTGCTGCAACGCTACTTTTCTTGAACGCCGTCGCTGCAGTCACAGAATATGCTGACACGGAGCCGTAAGGGCGGAGATAGTACGCGCTCTACCACGGAAGAAGAAGCTAGCACCGGCACTGAGCAGACTGAATCCTCTGGTGCTACGGATAGCAGCGCGCCCACTGAAGACTCAACCGTACGAAACATGGAAGATGCGGATCGTACTATTGTGAACAAGTCGCCGAAGCCCAAGTCAAAGTCTAATAAGAACGCCAATAAGAAAAAGGAGTTGGAAGCTAAGCTTGAATTGGAACGTCTCAAGTTGGAAGAAGTTAGACTGAAGGCGCAGATGGCTACAACTCAGTTGGAATTGGCTCGACTTCAAGAAGACACGGATGCTAGCGACGTGGAAATAGACCCAGAAGCCGAAGCAGCTGCGGCCCAGGCTACAGCCGACTGGGTGAAGAAAACGAAGAGGTTGGATCGCGACGAGGGGGAGCGCACTCATACTCAAGAAGCACCCCGCGCGTCCCTCGCACCCGGGGGTGGCCCCTCCGCCTCAAGCCGTGCCAACCAATTGGCCGAAGCCATATTAGAAGCATGTAAGTCGGCGTCAAGCAGCAAGTCCATGCCTGCCCTCCAGCGCGCGCCCAAGTATGTGAGCGATTTGCACCCCTTCGAAGGCGACGCAAGAGACTGGATCGCATTCAAGGCGACGTACACCGATACGAAGGAGTTGTTTGGTGCCATCGAGAACATGGGAAGGCTCAGAAGAGCCATAAGAGGCAAAGCCAAAGAAGCAGTGAAATCGATGCTGTATACGCAAACCGATCCTGAGATAGTTATGGCAGCTCTCGAGCGAAGATTTGGAAGGCCTACATACCTCATTCGAGGAGAAATCGAAAACATAGAAAAATTACCTCCTATGTCGGAAGATGCAAAAGAAATAGTGAGATATGCCGGAGCCATCGCTAACACAGTGAGTGTGATACAGCAAATGAAGAAGAGCAGTTACCTCCACTCAAGTGACATATCAAACCGTGTGATAGACAAAATGTGCACTATAGTGAAGTTCAAGTGGTACGAGTACAGGGCTGCAAAAGAAGATCAAGATGAACCGATTCTGGTAAGTTTAATGCAGTTCTTCAACCAACTGGTGGATCGGTTCGAAGTTCATGAACCTTCGAAGCCCTTCGTAAAAAAGGAAGGCTTCAAGAATAGACTGCGAAACCCCGGTGCCAGAGGAGTGCACACAACTCAAGCATCACACTGTGATGAAGAGGATAGCTCTGATTATGAAGACGCATCTGAAGATGAAATTAAAGAAAATAAAAGAAGCACAGTGACCGTGTGTGCCTGTGAACATAAGAAGACTACTAAAGAAGTAGAGAAGTTCGTGTGTCCACTGTGCAAAGAAGAACACTTTCTGGCACAATGCAAAAAGTTTGAAGAGGCCTCGATTCAAGACAGATGGGATACAGCAAGAAGAAGTGGCACATGCTTCAAGTGCTTAAGAAGGCGGCACCGCGGTTTCAATTGCCGCGGGAAGCCATGCCCGAAGTGCCACAAAGGACACCATCTGCTATTGCATTATGAAGACAGTGACAAGCAGAAGCCTCAAGAACATACACAAGTGGTCACATCGACAGTGAATGCAGTTGGAAACATCAACAAGGTGTATCTGAAGATTATCCCCGTAGAGCTTGTTGGTCCCGAAGGTAACATGGAAGTCCACGCACTTTTAGATGAAGGCTCTACAGTGACCTTAATAGAAGACAAGGTCGCTAAGCAGATTGGAGCTCGTGGACCAGAAGAAACCCTCAGAATTGAAGGTGTGGGTGGACATAGACTGGACCAACCCTCGCAGAAGATCGAAATCAAGATTAAGGGACTGTTCGCGAGGACATACGAACAGCTAGAGGGGTACACCGTTAAAGATCTGCACTTGATGCCGCAAGAAATTACAAAGGAAGACCTTGTAGGATGTAATCATCTAGAAGAAATCAAGGATCAATTGCAATACCCACATGCTAGACCTACGATTCTGGTGGGGCAAGATAACTGGCGGCTGATAGTGACACAGGAAATTAAAACAGGAAGCAAAAACCAACCAGTGGCATCCAGAACCCAGCTGGGATGGGTACTGCACGGGACTCGTCTAAGCAGTTGCAACGTGGTTAGAGTTGTCAACCATCTAGTGAGCCAATCGCCGCAGAAAGATGACCACTTGGAAAGGATGATAAAAGAACACTTCAGCATTGAAGCTCTGGGAGTTGAACCCAAGAAGCCCCGCAACGACATCGACCAAAGAGCACTGGAAATATTGGAGCGAACAACGAACAAAGTAGAAGATGGAAGGTTCAGTACTGGATTGCTCTGGAAGACGGACAACGAAGTGTTGCCGGAAAGCAGAACAGCTGCAATGCGAAGACTTAAAGGTTTGGAAAGGAAGTTCGCCAGAGACGAACAGCTGAAGCACAATTATGAAGAGCAAATCGCCAATCTATTGAAGAGTGAATACGCTGAAGAAGCTGTAGAGAAACCGACATCGATCAGGACTTGGTACCTTCCGCATTTCGCGGTGGTTCACCCTCAGAAAAAGAAAATGAGAGTAGTTTTTGACGCTGCAGCCAAGTCCAATGGTAAATCACTGAATGACGCTCTGCTGGCTGGACCAGACCTACTCCAGTCCCTCTTCGGTGTATTGATGCGATTTCGCCAAGGACCCATAGCCGTCGTAGCTGATATTAAAGAAATGTTTCTGAGAGTTCGGATCAATAAAGAAGACAGAGACAGCTTACGATTTCTATGGGAAGATAGAGAGTATAGAATGAAATCGTTAATTTTTGGAGCAGCATGCTCACCCTGCACAGCAATCTATGTCAAGGACAAGAACGCTGACAGATTCGCCGAGATATATCCAGAAGCGGTCAAAGCAGTGAAGAGAAATCACTACATGGATGACTATTTAGCCAGTTTCTCGGATGCAACAACAGCCAAAGAAGTATCCACTCAAGTGGATGAGATTCACCGGAGCGGAGGATTTCAGCTCCGAGGTTGGGCAAGCAACGATCAAAGTGTTATAGAGAAATTCACTCAAAAAGAAGACTGTGTGAGGACCGTTCGTCTTGGAGAGCCTCAACAGGAGCAGGTCGAAAAGACATTGGGCCTCAATTGGAACGTGAAAGAAGATTACTTAAATTTCACACTCAATCTTCGAAATACACCAGTCGAAGCCATCAACGGAGAAAGAGCGCCAGTCTCGAGAAGAAGTTCTGCACACCATTCTGTTAGAAGCAGAACACATAGTAAATTCACGCCCACTCTTCACCGTCGACCTGCAACCAAATCAAGAAGAAGCCTTAACTCCCAACCACTTCTTGATTGGGAGATCGAGCGGCGCCTCCATATTTGGCGCGTTCGACGACACCGCCGACTATACTATGGGACACCGGACTGGAAGAAATCACAACGCCTGGCCGACCACTTTTGGTCCAGGTGGGTGCGGGAATATCTGCCAACACTTGTACCCCGATACAATACGGGTCCACACTATACAGACCCCACCATCGGCGACATCGTCCTAATCGTGGATCACACTCTACCACGATGTTCCTGGCCTCGAGGGGAGATCGTGGCCACTTACCCAGGCCCCGATGGAAGAACCAGGATCGTCGACGTGCGCACGACAGCTGGTGTGCTAAAGCGCCCGGCATCCCGCCTGGTGATCATCGTGCCAGCCGCGTCGCCCCAACAACTAGAGGTGCAGCGCACCGAGGGGGAGACTGCTGGCGACGCGTCAGCAGTATTGACAAAGGACTGCAAATAAGTGATTCGAAATGTAGTGTTTTAGTGTAAAACTGATTATTTTACAATAATTTTTATATTAGTTAGAATTAAGTAGAAATTTATACTTTATTTTGTTGATTTTTACATCTGGTCTTGTAATTTATTCATATATAATTGATTAACATTAGAATTTAAGTACAATTAAGATTTTAAAGACACAAAAACTGTCATTTGCTGCCATTTTCACCGATTTTACGTCAATAACTTTTTGTATAAGATTATAAACAATAATGTTTGATTATTTTAAGATTAAGCAGGTTATATAGATGAAAATTATGTACAATACACGTATGTAACTTGCAAAATAACAATAGAAATTGTGAAAATATGAATCTGGTATAGAACAAAATATGTGATTTTTTGATATAAAAATAAAGGTCGTCAGAGAGGTAAAGTTATTGAGTACAATAGTAATCGTGAAATTGATGTAGTTAGTTCTAACTTTTTTCGTGTTGTACTCAAGAACTCACCTGATTGGAAACCTTCAAAGTGTTGTTTCATTCCTGGTCCATTGGGCACCGCCCCCAACACTAGTCTTAGTTGATATATCTATTACAGTCGTTTACCAACGTCCTTATCGGCCTATAAGCTGTTTTAGTAAAGTATTTAATAGAATAGGTAGGTGGAATTTACACGATAATACCGCTTTTGTTTGTATGTAAGATTTTTTTTTAATGATATTACGTAAGGTTACGTTAGGTGATTGCACCACCTAGACCAAACATACAGCCAGCATCATTGTAAACATTTATTTTTATAACGACCGAACTTAACACATACCTTCCCCGAACGCTCCCCGTATTCCCCGAAGGTAGAGGTGTGCTTGAAGGGTATGGCAGAGGCTATAAAATAGGGTGCCAACATCCGGGCACCGACCCAAACCAATGCTACTGAGAATTTCATAGAAAAAAAAAAACTAGAGAAAAATCAACAATTTCCAGGTCCAGGTCCAGGTCGAGACCTGGGAATTGATATCAAATTCTCACGGTTAGAAGCCGCTCTTGCAACCATTAGACCAGTGAGGATCTGGCTCATTAGTCTCTAATCGTTACATAATTACCACAGGTTGCTAAAGCAAGATATGAAATATTTAAGACTCATCTTTTCGACCTTGAAATAAAAGTTAAAACAAAGATGAGAAAACACTTGGATAAACACATCCGTTCAGTGTATATCGATATGCTTATTTAAACACTTTATCAACCAATGTTATCGCTAATTGCATATTTATCGTTTCATTATCGAGACAATATTTTTTCTGGTAGGTAATTCCATTTTGAATCGCATATGAAGTCCATAGGTACCAATTCCTTCGTAAATCATAGCTTACGGGTCAATATGTTTTCATAACCTTACATAATAATTCCGTGTTTTTTCTTTGGTTGCTGAAGCCTCATTCACAGAGTACCTATGTAGGTACATCATACTTATGGCTCATTCTCCAATGAAAAATCAGAACACTGCAAGAGTAGATGTCAACACTTATGTAATAATATTAATTCTATTATTATTTCATTAGCCTTTTCTGTCCAAGGCGTCGTGCACACAGTAAGCTGTCTAAGGTGCAGCGCAAACGAGACTATCCGTGACGTACTTTTTGTGCGCCCCGCAGACTCGGTCGTACAAAAAGGTGTGTCGTCTGCGCTGCACCTAAAGTTCACTGACCAATTTTACTGTTATTTTTGTCATACAGTTTTAGAAGTAGTACATAGTACTAAGTAATAACTTGTAGGTATAGATCTCGATCTCGACCGACACGGTCTGAGAAAATCTCCATTGATACGGAGGGAATAGTGAATGCAAAGCTCTGAACCCTTGACGGCCCTTGCAGTCCCGATGCATATACTGCGATGAACCCAGTTTTAATGAGTGTTGATTATTATTGATATTATAATCCTTCAACAAAAGTAATCATCAGCGAATGCAAAAGGAGTGAAGAAAACAAAAAAATCGACAGAGCATTATTTATTTACAATCTATGTGCATCCTAACTAAACACTTAATCATAATTTGTTATATATTATAAAACATTTACTTAAAGTTTACGAAACATAAAAAAAATGACATTTTATAATTTAACAGTATAGATTCAATAACTTAGAACTTAAACTAGTCAGTCTTTGGTGGGAGTCAAAATGCAGAAACATTCTATGCTAGTCCGGGGAATAATTCTGAAAATGATTCACACCAAAAGTCTGACAGGTCCATAGATTCTGGCTCACTGAGTGGTGAGGCCAATGACTCGTATCCCAGGTCAGAGCTGATGATGGTGTGTGAAGGTGACAGCCCTAGGTTCTCCTCTACAGATTTTGGTGACATTGTCATTGGAGAGAGCATTTTCATGTCGCACTCCAATGTGATTCCTGAACAATCGTCCGTCAGAGTAGTAAAGTCAGTTTCTATCTGTAAAGGTGTCTCTTCCACAACATGTTCTTCACATGGCACTTCAATGGTGATGCAGTCGTTGGCTTCATCACAGCTGGCGTAGAATAAGTCGCCTTTGTCATTGTTCTCTTCCTTGATTTGTACTTCATCAACGTCGGTAACAACTATCTCTGGTTTGTAAGGATGCGCATAAGAATGTTGTGACATTATCCTGTCGACGTCATGTTTGATGTCTATGATTGCACTTTCACTGGATTCCAGGTGCTCTGCTGAGGTCCCCACCACTTTAGCTCCTTCAGGGCACTCTCCAGTTTTCCTGACTGAGTCCTGAAACAATATAAGACAATGTTTTTGAGTTAACCAACATCATAAAGTACATTTAGGTAACAGGTTTTTGGGTCAATAGTCAATAGTGAATAATTCTGAGCATTCATAAAAATGATTCATCATTATTTGCATATTGAACGTACAATGGCTCATAAGTACATACAACCATTTGTTATTTGTTTAACTTGTTTATGATGCAATATTGATTCAAAGTTACAAAATCTTAATTTTTAGATAAAATTGGGTTTTTTCTAACAGGTTTTATATCTTATCTATTTAATCAGTGGATTTTCATCCAGTCAAGATAGTGAAAGTAAAGTGTGTTAAGATATTACCACATTGAGTCATATCCTACTGACCTGAAGGAAGGTCTGGTTGTAAATCCCAACAAATAGGAAATTTACCAGCATGTACACTGAGCCCAATTATAATTGCGGTATTGTAGCTTTGCAGTAAAGTATCTAGAATAGATGCTTTGCAATAGTTATAGTTAGTAGCTTTATAAAATACTTACATTTTGAGGCGTTCCTGCAGCACTTGCATCAATTTCTTTGAGGAGGGAGTCTGCGAGTTGAGTGAGGGTGTCGAGATACTCTTCTGAGTCGAAGTGTGCGAGGAGGTCTGCGAGAGGAGACACATCGCCAGCAGCAGGCGTGCCGCGCGGATCGCCGTCGGGGCCCCTTCCTTCTGCTGAGGAATAGACTCTGCTGGTCTGGGGGCCGCCGCGACGCTCCGTGCCGCCGCCGCTTCGCTGCGTAGCGAAGCATTCTCGCTCAACAAACGCTCGTTCAACGCCTTCAAGCTCTCCACCTCGCTCGTCAACCGTTCGTTCTTATCCATAAAGTATTTGATCCGACTCTCCATCTCATCCATTTTGGCTTTCTTCCTGTCGCGCGAAGTCTGCGCCGCTACGCGGTTCTTTAGCTTCCTAATAAACAAAAATTCAGATATAACAATTTGCGGTCGCTAAGTGACGTTTATTGAAGGTGCTAACTTGCTGAGCGTAACAGTACTTAACGGAACGTGAGGTCAACATACTCATAGGTAGTTGACATTTGTTTTTTATTATTTTGTAAAATAATCTATAGAATACTATGTATAGAATACTATGTACAAAGCAAAGATTAGGGAACATTAAAGAAACATCTACTAATTTATTGACGTCATTGACAAACGCCCACTGTAACTTGACCCCCTTTATAAAGGTAAAATAATCGACACGCAGGCATTTCACGAAATCTGCGTAATCATAATGATTTCAAACTTACTTTCTTTGCATCTTCTCCTCCCATGTCAGGTGGTCTAGGCGGCGTTTCCTTGAGGATGCGGGAGACGGCAGGTCCACTACCACCTTCGACTCCAGCTCCTCAACCGCCTCCATAGCCAGGTAGTTGTTAGGCACCGTGATGATTATAGGAGCGCTCATCTTGTTGATTCGCGTAAACACAACTTATAAACAACACCACACAACACCGGTTTGTAGTTGACGATTATTCAATGTTTTAACTATAGCATAATATCAGTTTCCGTATCAACCTTTGCTAAAGCACTTTTATCTGATATTTTCTCGCGGGCGAGCTACTAACGATTGCGTCGTACATGTTCGACTTCTCAACGAGTAATAAATGTTTTTTTAGATTCTCGAAAATGTGTATGTGGTGCATTGTGATTGGCTGAATCTTATCAAGTAGGCGTAAACGAAATGATGACGATAATATGAAAGACAAGGATAGGAATAAAAGTGACAAAGTAAGACAGAGATACAGTTTTTGACGTCACTTGCATTTTGCTGATTGCTCTTTCCCATTTTTGAAATAGCGCTGTTCAATTTGCATGATGCAAGAAAAAGATACAACTTGTTAATCCGGTAATTGATTATTAAAATTCGGAAACTATGCCAATACATGCTAAACGAATGCATTGTTTTAAGTGTTACAAACAGCACACCACATTACCTATTTGTTTGTAAGATTTTCCTGTCCGGTATTAGTCATCATTGTTCTTAGCATTGCATGATGAAATTATATCGTGTATGTTGTGTCGGTGGCAGGTAACCGGTAAAACACCGGCTGATGTAAGGTTTTAGAAAATACGGTAAGCGTAAGCTCATAATGGTAAATAAAAATTATGAAAGATATTTATAATAAAATAATTCTTCATAACAACGGTGTGCCAGTCATATGTGGAACTTGCATTAAATCGTAGATGGAAAAATAATTCTACTCAACTGGCATACAAACATACAACCGTCTTTCACAGTTCTGTCTTTTCTGTAAGGGAACAACGGGCACTAGCTCAGGACAACCGGCTAGCACAAATAGAGGCCTATAACAAAAAATGATAAAAACATGATATTTTTACCTTCTAAAAGGGTCCTCAATCTGATTCGGCCCTGCATTCATCAAAGAAAATGGCGATGTGATTTTAGTGCTAGTTACGATCACTGTAACGGGTCCTTGTGGAAGTCTATGGGGGAGGCCTTTGTTCAGCAGTGGACCTCCTGTGGCTGATATGATGATGATGACGACCCTAAGTCAGATAAGCTTGTCGCACTATAGAATGATCCTTGAAAGACACGTATCCGTGCCCTATTAAAAAATAATGCTGTCACTATGCCAATATTGTCATTGTCATTTTGTCAGTTCAGTCAGTTGTCACTGTCACCAACAAAAAGGCAGCAGGCAGGCAGCAGCCATTGTGTTCATTGTGTTGTGCTTATTGTTTTTCAAAATTTATTACTGAATTTTTATTTGAGATTCCTGCAGATATCAAACTTCTTTTGACTATAAAGTTGCCGTCGAAGGTCTTAGTAAAAATGGCATCAACAAGTGCCGATTCGCAGTCATCAATCGCTCAAAAGACATGGGTAATGGCGAACACTATCGAAACGGTGTCTAGTGTGGACGAAATTTATCGATATGATAAAAAGCAACAACAGGATATTCTCGCCGCTAAACCTTGGGAAAAAGAGTAAGTTGCATAATCTTCTCTTAAACGCATTATATCTACATTGTTCCTTGCGACGTAATCTAAATTATGCTTGATGTTTCAGTCCACACTTCTTCAAAGATATCAAGATATCTGCTCTAGCTTTGTTGAAAATGGTAATGCACGCAAGGTCTGGAGGCACATTGGAAGTCATGGGACTACTTTTAGGTAAATTTATATTACAACTCACATACTTAAAAGTATAAAGTGGGGGTAATCAGAAACAGATTTGAAGTTAGGTAAAAACAAAAGTACTTAGAAGTCATAGAACATAATGCTCCAGAGAGTATTCATAACGCTAGTCTTTAAGCTGCAGAGAGTAAATTTCTATAAACTGTTTTTTAAGTAAGAATATGTTTGGTGCAGCGGCCGAGCGATCAGCTTCTATGCCATGGGTTGTGGGTTCAATCCCCTACCCGTATTCCCTCCCCCTCCATATTTGTATGAACTAGAGATAGTTATTCGGGCTCTGGGTGTTTGTGTATACAGGGGAAAATCCTAGTGTGGGGCTAAAAGCGCTTGGGAGTGCTAGTTAATTATTGAAAAATTTATGTATGTGTTTTGTGTGTTAAATCTGCCAACCCACATTAGGCCAACATTGTTGACTATTAATATACTAATCCTCCTCATTCTGAGAAGAGACCCATGTTCATCAGTGAGACAGTATATGGGTTGATGATGATTATGTATTACACCATCTTTAGATATTCTTTTCTAAAGACTGTGTCTTCACAAAATTGTGTACAAATAGCATGTTTCAGTGTAAGATTTTTTTATTTTAATTCTCGTAAACTGACATGATGTGAAGCAGATAAGCTATAGCCTGTAGACACCAGTAGAATCTGTTAAGTCTTGTTATATATCATTATTATTACTTTAACATATCATTTAATGAGCACTCGTCATCTTCCTGCCCTTCCTCTCCCAATTTTTTTGGGGTTGGGTTTTCTTCCATTCATCTCCGTCAACCTCTTCATTCACTCTCTTTTCCATTGATTTTTTCTTTGGCCACCCTCTACCCTCCATCCCCATCTATTGTGCACTATCAGATCATAATGTTAACTCTTCCACAGGGAAGGTAGATGCTAACACAATGATAGTGATGGACTCATTTGCCCTGCCAGTTGAGGGCACCGAGACACGGGTGAACGCTCAAGCACAGGCATATGAATACATGACAGCATATATAGAGGCTGCCAAGCAGGTATTTATTTATTTATTTATCAGGTTTCAAACTATATACTTTTGTGTGTATTTCTGCAATGTCTAGAATTATGGATTTTTTTATTTATGTGTTGGTGCCAAAAATGAGTTTTTCAAGCATTCGCAACACACAGTTTCAGCATAATGCTGAGCACTGTCTCTTCTTGCAGGGGATAAGATTTGTTTATGTAGAATTATCTAATTTATGTTTTTGTTTTTTATAGTCTCATTCTTTTTTTCAAGGAATGATTTTTTTCTTTGTTTCAAGATGTAAGATTTATTTTACTTGTAAAGTCAATCTCACATTTGGCTGCTCCATTATTTTGGTGGTTTTATGTTGTACATACCTACTATAAAAGTTGACTTTAGTTCATAATAAGTGCCAGCTAGCCACGGGCTGCAAGTTGACATATGGTGCAGATGTCTTGGTTTGAATCTTTGCCTCATACTTCTAAATAATATGAATGATAAAATAAAAATATTATTTTATAGTTATACCTATATCCAATAATACATTTTAGGTGGGCCGTCATGAGAATGCCATTGGTTGGTACCACAGTCACCCAGGCTATGGCTGCTGGCTATCGGGTATTGATGTCTCCACTCAGATGCTGAACCAGAACTTCCAGGAACCTTTTGTGGCTATTGTCATTGACCCAGTCAGAACAATCTCAGCAGGCAAGGTGTGTCTGGGTGCTTTCAGAACTTATCCCAAGGTATGTAGAATCATTGTATACTGGCCTGCATATGTGTAATTTAATTAATCCTTGACATGAGTGATTTAAAAATTTTTTTTACTGTTGTTAAACATCATTTTCTTATTAATAATATACTAATATTACTCATATATTGTAATATGGGCATCCCTTCTAGATAATTTGCAGTTTTGGAACTGATATCTCTTAGTTTTGAATATTTTGAGTTTATATTATATCGGAGCATATATTTTAAATTTACCATTAAAATAAATTTCAAATCCAGCTTTTATTTGATGCCAAGTTGATTTATGATGACCACACCATTGAAAGTTTGCCCACAGATAACACAAGTAATCTGTAATATTTTCAGGGCTACAAACCAGCAAATGAGGAGCCCTCAGAATACCAGACTATTCCTCTCAACAAGATAGAAGACTTTGGTGTCCATTGCAAGCAATACTACTCTTTAGAGGTGTCGTACTTCAAGTCATCACTAGACCGGAGGTTACTGGACTCCCTGTGGAACAAGTACTGGGTGAACACATTGAGCAGTTCCAGCCTGATCACCAATGCTGATTACACCACTGGACAAATATTTGACTTGTCTGATAAGTTAGAGCAGAGTGAAGTTTGTCTGGGTAAGTTCTTAATAATATAACTAGGAATTACATACTGTTACGGGATGTTGAGCTCCCTAGATTATGGTTGAGCTACACAATGCTACACCTTAGGTAATCTTGCTACTTTCCGGTCAACAATTTCGTATTTTTTTATTCGCAGGTCGCGGTGGATTCATAGTCGCTGGCGCAGATCCTCATGAGAAGCGCACGGAGGACAAACTCGGCAAGGCAACTAAGGATGCCTGCAAGACCACCATTGAAGTGATCCATGGTCTGATGGCACAAATGATCAAGGACAGGCTCTTCAACAGTGTCAGCGGAAGACCGGCGCCTGCGACGCCCATGATCGAGTAACTAATAGTGTGGTTAAGCTCAGAATTGTCCCACTTTGCCACCAAGCTGCCAGACTCTTGGGGCAAAGTGGAATGCCTAAAATTTTGCATTGGAATCTGCCACACATTCTATTTCGTGGAGGGGCAGTTCCACGATTCAAAATATTGGTGGATTCTGCCCCACTAGCACTTTTTAGAATTTGTGAAATGAATGCTTACCATGATTGATACCTACCATAACATTTTATGACAATTTTAAATGAATATTTATTTAAGTCTGTAAATGTTGCATTGAGTGCATAGGTAATGTTTTTAAATAAAAAAATGATTGGATTTTTTTCACTAAGGAATCTGTAAATCACAGATCTACAATGATTTGTTCTTACTCTCATGGTTATATACTGAATTTAAATTAAAAAAATAGTATGATTTATGCCAGTGAATAGAAAACGACATGTATTGTAAAAGAAAGAAAGAAAATATAATGTTCTTTTTTACAACAACTTTTTTATTGCAATTAAGAGCTGCAGCACAGGAGTCGGTAACGTCTACGTACTATTAAAATCTGTAAAAATCCCTGTGCCATGTGTACCATCAAGATCCTACTGCTCAATTTTAGGCATTCCACTATGCCCCCCTCCCCCCACCAGGGAGAGGAAGAAGTGGGAAGAATAATTCAAAGCTCAATGTATAATGTTCGTAAGTTAATAAACGTGTATTTCGAATTTTGTCTTTGATAAGTGATAATAACAGCTGTTTCGTTTTATGAGCTTTTCTAGTGATAACAGAATATAATTTTATTATATAGAAGACTTGCTATCAGGAAATGTACTTTCATGTCGACATTAGCACAGTGTGTTGGGTGCCATAAACTCCAATTCTACAATATCATATTTTTATATTACATTATTTTCTCGTCGCGGATCGAGTCGAGGACAGAAGTTAATAAAACGACTGAGTTGATTATATAAACATTCTCAAATATTTATTAACCAATTTACATAAAATCATTATAATCATTATGTACATCTTTCACATAGCTTTAGTTATACACAAAATCATAAACATCTCACATTGTGGAGGGCTTTCTATTTATCAGATATAGTAAAACGAAGCACCAAATTGACGATATAATCTTTTGCCAAGCTCTCTTTACATAATCAAAAATAAAATATATGCTTTCACGATTGTCACATGAACGCTTTACAGATAATATAAAAACTATTTAGAGCATGTGCAACTTCTATATTTTCAGTGGCTTTCAAATTATTATCTAAATTTACATATTCCTACTATATTCCATTAGAATATGCTGGTTAGTCGATAACCTAAACATAAATAGGATTGAAAATAAAAATATGAATATAAACTAATTTCTAAATGTTAAAATGTCCGGCGTTAACCGAAACGCGTGTAAAAATCTTACAGTAACCCATAATCTGCGTAACGACGTGTTTGATGAGATGTATAACCTTATTTACATCGCAAAATATAAATATCTCAATACAAGTAACAGTACTTCCAACCTGACAGTAGTATTTGAAGCAGCACACAGATTTCTTATATCAACAACTATTTTCATTACCCAATAGAAATCAACTGCAGGGTAATGAATTTATTAAAAGAATTGCAGTAGGTTAAAAGGGTCTACATTCAAACTAGTAACGTCAGCAGACTTGAACTTAAATAATTTGGTCCAAATACAATGTCGAGCAAAAGATCTGGCACGATTAATTAATTCATAAATATTAGGTTCTAAAACAATTTATACAGAACAGATTTCATTAAACTTCTTAAATACCATACTAGTATGCAACAGACTAGATATTTTTGCTCGGCAGTGTATTCCGGACGTGACTACTTCCACACAAGTCCGTTACTTCGGCTTGCGTATTAAGTGCATTATCACACGAAATTAATCATATTAATGATTCGTTTATATTTTATTAAGTACATTCCAAACAGCCCTCCATTTCACAGGTTGCTTACCATAAATCGTTTATACATACACAATCTCAATTTTATGTACACAAGTGACACAAAAAGTACATCCATTTACAATTTATCAAGGGCAAAATTTCCAAATTCCGGAATGTTCACAATGGCTCAAAACCAGGAGATGGTACAAAAGTGTACAACTAATATAAAATATTTTTTATTTGTGTTTTATGATACAAATTTTGGAGAGATTTGGTGGTAAAGCACTTCGATAGACTATGGTCATTATAAGTGGAGGCGCCTGCTAAATCGTTACGAAAAGCTAGCATTTTTATGATGAAAGAAAGCATTAAGTAAATCACTGGTATTAGTTGATTTGAGATTGTAATAATACTGACGCTTTGTTCAGCGAAATATAAAAAGCGGAACCTCTTTACTGACCTCAGGGTTTTTATTACGTAAGGAAGATTAATTTTGGTAATCATAACGGTCAGCCAACAGCTGTGTGGACTCATAAACTTTAAACACTACGTAACACATGGAATGTTTCGCGAATCTCAGTGAAATTAAGTGAGCTATTATAAAAGCTGTGCACATCTCAATATGACGGCTGTGTCGCGGTTTGATTTTGGAAGGTGGCCTGTGGTCAGTCTTTGTCGAGTAGAGTGAAAGATCGCCATCATTTGAGACGCTGACGGTCATCGATTGAGTTGTATAGAAATAGTAGACAAAAACAGTGCAGCAGAATCTACAATGAGATCTTACGAGCTATCTGGATCACAACACACTTTGTAAAACTAGATTAATCGCAGCCTACAAGACTGTCATAAACAAGACATGTTCATGTGAACATGCACAGTATTTTCTAACACAAGCATGTGCTTGTTAGAAAATACTGATTACTAAAGATATTCGTGATTCGAAATGTAATCGGTAATAGGATTGCCTGAACGCCGTATTCTTGAATGAATTGCATAGCTTTTGTATGAAATTACAGTATCACATGTCTATGCACAATGAGTGATTCCTGTTAGAGCTCTATTTCAAAATACTGGCCAGAGTATCTGAGTGTCCAATTCCGTCAAGTCTGAATCCTTGAAAATCACAGTTAGGATATTTTTAATCAATATTACGTATAAACCGATGCAATCGATGACCGTTGCCGTGTATCTACCGTATAACAGAGCGATGATGATTGTGGCGGGCCCTCGCAGCTAGCGGCGCCAGCCGGCCGAGCGCGACCCGCGTCAGTTGAACAGCTCGGCCGGGAAGCTGTTCACCTCCGCCTGCTCCAGCACCGGCGAACCATCAACGTTGTACGATACTCGTATCCGCAGCCGTAGGGCGCTCTGGAATTATATGGGAATAAAATAATATTTTATTTAAATAATACTAGTTTTATAGGATTGGCACTCTGATTATATTGGATAATAATAATTAATCACGATGTTTCGGAACTCTAGTATCAATGATAGTGACAAAAGTTCAAGCTATCTCTTACAACCACTATTTTTAAAGTCAACTCCTTATATTTTCGGACACTGTTATCAACTATTCAGCTATATACGTTATAACCATACATACACCACGCCTAAATAGAGATCATATTGCAACTCACCCTGGATGGATTAGTGATTTTGAGTACTTGAGTGATTTCACCTTGTGGCGGCAATACTGTGCCGGAAGGTGACATCATATCTAACTGGAATGTCTGTAAAATAAACACAATATTTAGTTTACCTACTGGATTTATAATTCTATATTAATAAAATCAAATGTTCGTTAGTATCGTTAAAACTCCAAAACGTTTTGACCGATTTTAACCCTTTGACCGCCACGGACGTGTATAGACGTCAAATGAAAACTCACGACGCCAACGACGGCATGGCACGTCAAAAATACCACTTTTTTTTAGTTCAAATTAAATCCCTACTAATATTATAAATGCGAAAGTAACTCTGTCTGTCTGTCTGTTACGCTTTCACGTCTAAATCACTGAACTGATTTTAATGAAATTTGGTACAGAGATAGAGTTGACCTTGAGAAAGAACATAGGATAGTTTTTATCTCGGACTTTTGAAGAGTTCTCTTGGAAACGCGATATAACCGAACTCGACGCGGGCGAAGCCGCGGGCGGAAAACTAGTACTGATATAAATATGTCTTGTTTTTTTTTACCTATTATTAGATACTAGAATTTGTCGCATGGCGTACAGAACACGGATTTTCGTTATTGACGTGGTGGTCAAAAAGTTCATGTTTTTTTGTGTTTGAGTGGGTCTCTTCATATTCATAATTAGACCCAGTAGGTGTAATGACCACTCAAGGGTATGAATAAAATGTGCATATATGTAATATGATGTTGGTAACGCTGACCCTGGGTACGGCGGCCTGGAACAGGAAGTCTGTGAGCGTGGAGGAGGCCGACGAGTGAGCGCGCATCGTGAGCGTCACCGCGTCACTGGCCGACAAGCGCGACACGCCGAACACTATGCGGAGACCGTTCTTCTCTAGCGCCGTCACCGTCGGCAAATCTGTACACAAAAACATATTGAGACATCTCTGGGAGCTGGTACTTGTCAAAGATAATACAAAAATATCATCACCACCCTGCTTGCCTTTTCCCAACTATGATGGGGTTGGCTTCCAGTCTAACCAGATGCGGCTGAATAAGCATTTTACAAGAAGCGACTAGCATCAGATATCCGCAGCCTAATTTCAGGTCAATATCGATATCTGCACCCAAATTTTTGGGCAATATCGATATCCGCACCCAAATTTCTGGGAAATATCGATATCCGCACCCAAATTTTTTCAGGGCAATATCGATATCTGCACCCAAATTTCTGGGAAATATCGATATACCTACTAAGGATATCAATATTTCTGGTAATTATCGATATACTAAGGATATCAATATTGCTGCAGACCTTATTTCAAATCTATAAACTATTTACAACTGACACTATATAAATTTCCTTATATAGATCTTCTAGACACTTCTACAATATTTTAGATTTTTAGTACCAGAATATTTTATAACTAACAAACTAAGAGAATCATGGACTCCAATAAAGTTCAGCTATAGTATTTTATACAGGACAATATCTGAATACAAAGTTTGAAATACCGCCTTTTTCAGTTTGATAGCAATAAAAACAAGATGGCACTAGAGATAATACCTACTTCGTACGCCAAAATTAAGGAGATTCTCAGTTTGACCTGTATGTATGTATGACCTGTGTGTAATTATCTCGCGTTTGGCTGATTAGATTTTGATGTGAGATTTAGAAAAGTATTTGTTATTCTGGAGAAGGTTTTGGCATACACAAATGAATACCCCGTCACGTCATCCGTGTGGATCCGTTACGATATATTAGTTCAACTCGACCGAGGTTTTTTACACACATCAAGCATTGTGTGTAAAAAAAGTAGGTTTTCTTTTCCTAAAAAGTTATTTACCTTGTGTGGTTGGTGTGTTCGCCTGTACGGGAGCTGAGAACAATCCGTCAAGGAGAAGCGAAGCCGGCGCCGTTGATACCGGTGCCGGGATGTTGTTGTTCATCACGCTGCTAGGAGCCGTCGGAGTCAGGTCCAGACCACTCAGCAGGTCTAGGATATCCTGAGAGAATGAAGTATAATTATTTATTGACCACACGATTGGTATAGCGGCTGAGGTTGTGGGTTCCATTCCCACACCACGAGTGTTTGTGTATGTGAGAAATTGTGTTTGCAAAAATCTGCCACAATATAGATAAAGAACGTCGGTGTAACTGTAAATTGAAGCGGATGTGCTTAGTGTAATGTAAGATTATGTTTATTTCTGTCATTTATTTTGTTATTATCCTTGATCCCATGATACTTACTTGCATATTTTGTTATTCTGACGAATAACATAATAAAATAAATATTTGGGGCATTTTACACGGCACCATCTAGTCCCCAACTAAGCAGAGCTTGTACTACGGGTACTAAACAATATATATATATAAAACTTATATACTTTATTTTCTTTTGTAAATACATATTTATAACACATAAGACACACCTAGACAAACACAAACACTTGGGTGTGTATTGGTATACCAAAAATTCTATGGATAAGGCGGTAAAATGTCTCAAATTTTCTTTATGTTTTATGGGACAAGTCATATCTGAACTTTAAGTTTATTAAAAAAAAAGTGTCCTGTGGCAATCAAATCCACGTCCTCGTGTTCAGCAGTCCGATACTCGAATCGCTAGACAAATATGTCGAAAGTACATCATATTGTAACCTAATTTAAATCTTTCCAAGTTAATCAAGATACAAGGCGTTTAATAAAAATGGCGGTAGTTTGATGAAGTTCATTAAAAACTTACGTTACTGCTAGTATTGTTGTTGCTGGCTGCCGGCTGCGACGGTTTGTGGTCCACATCGCCGTTCGTCAGCGAATCGGAACCGATTATCAAGTCTAGCAGCGCATCCTAAAATAACAACGGGAATAAATAATTTGAAACTGCATGATTGTATGTTAGAATTAATATGTTAGTAATATAATTATTATACAACATACTATTACATACATATACAAATAATATAAGTTTGATTTTTTGTTTTTGTATATATTAAATTTCATAGCCATATAAACCTTCAAGGTATGAAGAAGCAGCGCCTCTTGGCACATGTTTATAAAGAGACGTCATCAACTAGTATGTAAACCGGTATATATATATTTTTAAATATTTATGATATATACTTCTAGCTAGTTACCTAGATTATAAGTAAATGATCTCCTGTAATTGGACATTGACAATTAATATACTCCTATTTGTAACTCTCCCTATATAAAAGATAATTATGATTAACACTTTCTAAACAAATCTCACTTTCTAAATTCGATATCAAAATAAATTTTCATCGGTTTTAATAGGAAATCGGGTCTAAATAAAATAATCTAAGAGACCTTCTAAATAAAAAATACGCGACGACAATAAACATTCGCGAAAAAAAAGAAATTAAACTTCATGCATATTCCCTGTAGTACCAAATAACCGTGTATATAGTTAATTTAAGTACATACGGCGACGTGGTCTGTCTGAGCGTGTTCTGTGAGGCTGTGCGGACTGTGCGGACTGTGCGGACTGTGCGGTGCGGGCAGCTCGTCGTCGAGCTCGCCGGGCTCGTGGTCGCGAGCTCCCGCCTCCATGGCCGGCATGCGCTCCAGTAACGCCGGACGCAGATGCGCATAGTTCCTGACAACATTAATATTTGTACGGTTAACAAAAGAGTTAGGTATACAGGCAGCTAATTAATAATCTGTATTTCGATAAAGATAGTGTAATAATGTATCACGCAATATGTGTCAAAACGTAGGTATTGTAAGCAGCTACATACTAACCCTTTGGCGCATAATTATTTATGTCGAAATCTGTATGAAAATGCATATTTCGTTTGCTATCTGTACACTTAACTCTTTTGTTGACTGTACATACCATGGTACAATAATAAGTATTCCCTTCCAGTGACGCTGGGTCACGCGGTGGGTATGCAGTGACGTCATCGACAGTTTGTTTATATTGTTAACGTTACTATTAAACGAGATTGACTTCAAAGTGTCTCTGTTTGAATATTTGAACCAACATTAGCCACTGAAGATTTCCTAGAAAATACCAATAACACTGCTCGATCTGAGAATCGAACCAAAATCCTCCGTCAACAGCAACGCTGACGACCACTAGGCTTATGAGACAGAATATGGTTGAATATCTGTATTTTACACGGAGCGATGGTAGTCGTAGATAGGTAGAGTAGATTTTTAGACGATACCGATATTAAGTTGACAGAATTTTTTGAGGTTTTCACTTCCGCTAACGATTATCATAGGTGTTCTTATTACCTGTATAGTTGTGATAACTCAACCCCTCTCTGCTGCAACTCGATATGAATGTGGGAGCCGAACGTGTCGATGATCACTCGGATTTTACTGGAAACAATAAATTAACAAAGGTTACTATTGTGAAAAATTTAATTTAATTACCTATTAAATTTTCACACTAAATCTACGAACAGTGTTTGTAACAGTAAGACCTATTTCATTTTCGTAAGTAGTATCTAAGAGAATGTGTCAAAGCCAAAGTCTAGCCAGTACTTTTTGAACGTCATTTTTACTTTTAAGACAGCCCCCAAAACGCATATTCAGTCATTTCTTAATCATTAACATTCCGCTCCAGACCACATCTAGTTATGGCTTAGTGGGCCGATTATAGATAGATCAAACACGGATAGAAAAATGTCTATCATCGTAAGGAAATCTGGCCTGAGAGTTTATCATGACAGCATGTGAAGTTTGTTTCACTACATCATTAGAATTTATTACATCTACAGTATCAGAATGTATAAATGCAAGCTTAGATTCCAGATTTCATAATGTTACTCACTCCTGGCTTGGCTGAGTGGTGAATCTGGTGGAGAGTTTAGCGAGCGACAGCAGCAGGTACTCCTTGGTGATGATGGAGAGTTGCGTCGACCACAATAGCTTCTGGTACACATCGATGACGTACTCCTCCGACGGCCGCACGAAGTCGTCTGCAATGGAAGAAAATATGAACATTAATGTAGTGTGTAGTGGACCATAAAATTGCTTTACCACTTTTGACAAAAACATCCATGCAAATTAAATTTCACTAAGACTCATTATGTTTTCAAGGTAGTGGGAGTAATTTATTTCACTCAAGTTGGAGCTGCCCGACTAGGGAAGTACCTCCGCCTTGCAGAAAATCGAAGTAAAATAACACTGCTTTGAGCTGTGTTGTGTTCCTAACGGTGAGGAAGGTTGCCAGTGCTCCGCGAGGAAACGTTGTGTTGGCAGTGGGGGTCTTTGACCTTTATACTGCCAACCCAACTATTCCTCTTTCGTTTTGTCAACAACGCGCAAGTGATACCCCCCTGGTGTTGCAAGCGTCTATAGGCTACGGTAAACGCTTACCAACAGGTGGGCCGTATGCTTGTTTGCCACCTTTGTAGTATAAAAAAAAACTATGTTACTGTTGCTTGTAAGCAAAAACAGACTGTGACGTCCAGCAGTCACATAGATGGGAGGATATTATATAATGAAACAACTCAGTGTATTTACTTGTATAGCTGCAGTCGTTCGGCTGCTTGGTCTGGCTGACAGCTAGACTGTCATCCCCACCTAGTACGTTCGGCGGCCACAGCCACAACTAGGTTTTATTCATAATATGTCACATCGACCTTGTTGTTTTGTGATATGCAAACGTCGACTATATATCCCGGCCGCTCCTACCGATGGAGGAGGAGGAGGAGCTCGTCATCGTATCTTTTTTTAATTGTTTAAAGATGACAAACAAGCATACGGGCCGCCTGGTGGTAAGCGGCAACCGCAGAAATACTACACCGCGTCACTTGCACATTGTCATCTTGAGACCGGAATTAAGTATTATTTAGTCTGTAATAACAATGGCGACATCATACTATTGTAATTGTAGACCAACTTACCGACACCATCTTCATCAACCATCGAAATAGCGTTACTGGCTTCAGATACCAGCAGGTCACCGTATTCACCGATAGTCCACGCCGCTACCTAAAGGGGAAAGACATTATATTTAAAAAAATCTAATTATACTATCATTTATTAAAATATCGTCAAGATTGAACTGTGTGGTGCTTTCAACTTGTGTATATTATATGTGTATATGTATAGTCATCTCTCTCTCACGTCACGTAAAATGATTAAATGCCTTTCATTGCCATGCGTAAATTACTATTATGATGAAATTAATTTCAAAATATAAACAATTTTTTTTTGTAGATTTCTGCAGATGAGATTGCACAATGAGTAGATGTACAGAGCCCAGCACATCAAGCTACCACAATCTATCTTTTTTGTATATTTTTGGCATTTTTCATGCTAAGATTTTAAAGTTATTTAGAAAAGGAAAAATACGACCGCGGGCAGGATTCGAACCTGCGTCTTCTGGTTCGGTACACCAGACACTATGACCACTAAGCCACCGCGATACCTACCCGTCATGTCGAATTTTACCATAAAGACGTAAATTCAATATGTGAAGGAAAAATTCGACATGACGGGTAGGTATCGCGGTGGCTTAGTGGTCATAGTGTCTGGTGTACCACAATCTGTCAAATTTCTTTGATAGATTTTCAACTTTAATGCAACACTATATGGTTCATTTTCAATTGGGAAAATTTGACAGTTTTGGATAGCTTGACCTGCTGGCGTCTGTACATTTGGGTACATCTCTTTAGTGTCACACATTATTTGCCCTATTTTCTGAAATAATTTAGATAAGTTTATTAATATTTAATTATTACTCGCTTAAATGGTGAAAGAAAACATCATGATGGAACCTGCATGCTGGAGACTTTCTCGACGGCGCGTGAATTTTGCCAACCCTCGTGGGGGACTATAGCCTTACCGCTTTTCACTTTGGGAAGAGACCCATGCCCAGTAGTGGGACAGTAGAAAGGTTGATTGATGATGATGACGGACCTTTTTGGCAAGCCGGGGCCATTTTTATGTTTTTGCCGGCTTAAAAAAAATCTTGATCCGGCGATGTGATGATGATATTTTACCTGTATAAGAGGCTGTTTTTCCGTAGCATCCCCAGAGACGGCGGATCGTTCGAGCGAAGTCCACAGCCGCATGGAGGCGTACGCTTGTCTTTCTGGGGCTGCGGCTGACACTATCTGCAGCGTACTGGATACGGTATCGTCGCGAAGGTAGTTGCCAGCCTGCAAATATATTAAAATATTGTTGGTTGAGACTAGTGAACAAAAAACAAAACGTACGTATAATTTATTGTGGGTAAAGCAAGTGCATTCTTAAGGAGGAAGGGGGACATTATTCCCTTTGTGAAGTGTGCCCGCATTTTGAATCATTAATTCATCAAAATGCAGGTTTGCAAAAATTCACATGAGGAAATAAGGATTTGCATTGGTCAATGTGGCATCTTATCCTTCTGTTATAGACCAGCATTTTAGATAACAGGCCCATGACCATATAATTAGAATAGTATCCCTATCATGTCACAGCACAGCACTCACCTTGAGCAATACTCTGAACAATGTGTCAAGATGCCACTTGTTGGACGGGGCGTATCTCTCGGCTGCCAACACCATGGCACTGGAGCAGTGTGCCTTGAACTCTGCATCAGACCTCTCCAGGAAGGTCAACAACTCCTTCATCATACTGCGAATGTTCTGCCCGTTGATCAGCGCGAACGACAACTCCATTGCGCGCCGGCGGATCGATACGTCTGGGTCCTGAAAAACAATGCACGTTTTTTATATTTCTAAGACAGCTTTATTCATGAAATAGTAATGAGGAAGTTGTTGGGTGCTGTCAACTAGAGGACTAAAAAGATTTAGATTACGGTGGAACTGTGTGAACGTTCTTGCTCTCTTTAAATTATTTTTTTAATTTAATAAATATTCTTGGACTATTTTACACAGCACCGTCTAGTAAACTAGCAGCAGCAGCGCAAGCAGCTTTTGTACTTATGCTACCTACTAGACAATGGATATAATACTTTAAGTTTTTTATGGGATAAGGGGCAATCGAGCAGACGGATCGCCTGATGGTAAGCGATTTCCGCCGCCCGATTTTAAGTTCATATTCATTGTAATGACCTTTTGACTACGTGACTCCAAAAGGATGACATTGAAACAAAAAAAAACATTATCTCACCTTCAAGCACTCCAAAATGGTAGTCCTATGTCTCTGAACAGCCGACGTATCCACATGCACAGTCCTAAGCAAAGTATTCAGGGCCACGTATCTGATATTCTTGTCATTGTTCAGCAGGAACCTGCCGAGGATGTTGATGGCCAGCACCCGCAGACTGCTCTCGGACTTGATGTCCATGATGGACAGCACCGTCTCGTAGAGGATGGTGTTCCCAACGTTCTTGCTGGTCTCCGTGTTGGTGGCCACCTGGGCTAGGATGTCGTTCATCGCTTCGGAGGCTTCAGCGTCATTTTTACCCAGTATCCGGAGGAGGCGGAGGATTTTGACCTGGGTGTGAATTTTTTGTGATATAAGTTTATAATATTCGCGAAAACAGTATCGATATTTTGTCTAAATCTATATATAATAAAAAATAAATCCCTGTTTCCGGGGCACGCCATAATTTGAGAACGACTTTACCGATTTCATTCATCTTTTTTTAAGTTTTCTAATACTTTGTAGAAGGTTATTATGGAAAGAAAAATTAAGAAAACAGCACAAGAAATTAGAAAAATTCAGAAAACACCTAGATTTATATTCAGGTAAAGTCCACGTAGACGAAGTAGCGGACAGAAGCTAGTTAACCATAATATTTCATTGAAATGCCCTAGACCAGGCAGTCAAAATAATATTTAAATGTATGTAGGTACTATACATTTTATTTCCTCTAATAACACTGATTGATTACAGATAAAATTATGATAACATTTTATAAAATACGTATAATTTTGCATCATCATACCATCACGCCTGTATTCCCCGAAGGGTTAGGCAGAGGTGTACACCCACATTTCGCCGGTACGTTTTAGGTCCCATGTAATAGGGGGCGAGCCTATTGCCATTAACCGGGCACAAATTTAGACCCCCAGCTGCTACTGGGAATTTCATAGAAAAACCCAATAACACTGCTCGACCTGGGGATCGAATTCAGGACCTCTAGCGTAGCAATCGCGCTTAGGACCACTAGACTAATGAGGCAGTCAATTTTGCATCATCATCGTAATAAATAAGTAAATTACCTGTAGGAACGGGTCCGAAACTCCACTGACGTCATGCTCCGGCGAATACCCGGCCAATATGAGGTTTTTGAGTATCCTCACCAGGTTGGGTACGATCTACAAACAAACCATGCTCTTACATGTACCGACAGAACACACAAGTCGCCCAATGCACATAGACAAAGTTAGCGAAGCGATAAAAAAACAATTTACATGTCAGGCAGTCATTAAATACATGTACTAAATACTGTCGGAGAATATCAATGACTTTACAGGCTTACGACACGATTACGACAGCGAATATACATGGAACGGGGCGCTCACATAAAAAAAAGGAAATAAAATAAAAAAACAAATAACCTCCAACCTCTTTTTGCAATTAGTCACGTTTACTCTCTTGTGCTGAATTCATACTGTGTTTAGAGTAGTTAGTAGTGTGGGAGATGGGATTGCCAGATGAAAATAACATTCATATTATACATATAATTTTAATACTTCTAATTTCTACTTTTTTGATGCTAATATCCCTTATAATGAAAGATTAAGACTTTTAAAGCAAATCCGCATCCATTAACTTGAAAAAAAAAAACAATTAAAAATATTTTCATAGATAAAATATTTGCATTTAAATGTGTACTCAATGTATCAAACTGTAACTTTATAAACTTGTTTTATTGTTATTAAATTAAAAACCTACTATGCTATGACATCTGTTAGACAAAACATAAATTACTATTTTTATGTTTATGAAGTCTGGTAATCCCAATTATTCTAGTCTAAAATTACAGAAAGAAGATTACAAAGTGACATTATAACTACCAAATTATTATTTATTAGTGATTATTCAAGTAATAATGAGGAAGACATGATATAGAACAAAAAAAGTAATGATTATCAACTACCTGTTATCTGGTAATATACTAACATTCTAACTATGACGAAACACAAGGGTCACCTCAATTTCACTAATAACTGAGACATTTATTTGAATGTAAATAATAAAAAATACATAAAATATTTTTTTAAGGAGGAAACCTCGACATCACGTTACAATTATTATAGATATTTTAAAGCTAGTTTTGATATCACTTCAGTGATTCATAAAGCCATACATAGTTGTATAAAATAAAGTAAGGTTTTAATAAACAAGAGCGTCCTGTGTTTCGCAACAGAATGTCACTATATCAAACAAATAATTTGGTACATAGAGTAGTATCTATCTAAGAGTAAGAAAAATGATGTTTTCCAGAAAGTTCTATCTACCTAATACTTATATGATATCTTGTGTGTGCCTACTTCGAGTGCTATTCACACAAGTTGTTACTTTGCTATTACTACTCTGATGGCTGAGAGATTTGTAGTAAACCTTAATGATACTGTCCCATGATAAAGTTGTGAAACCCATACAGTCAGATTGTCATATAAAAATAAATATAAAAAAGTTTTATATTGTAGTCTTCGTACCAATAAAATGCTGTGCAAATTGTTTTTGTCTCGTTCCTTCCAGTACTAAATTATATTCGATCGAAAGAAACAAAGACATGAAACGTTTCGAAGTAACGAGTTAACACTATTATTTTAGTAGATCTTTTGAATGTATCTTTTTGTAAATTAATTTCTAAAAATTATGCAATGAAACATTGTACTTGTATGACTCAGTAACTGTATGGCTTCCGACAAACAGCTTAATAATAATATAACCCAGGTATAAAATATGGTTATATAACCAACACATTACAATCATGCTTGTTTTATAGTCTGTTGACATTGTCTTTTGTTTTTGTTGTAGGAAATGATAAACTTTTTTTCAGTATTTTTTTTTCTACTATTAAAATGGTCACTCTAGTTATTAATGTATTTTATGAAAAATATAATAGTTTTAAGTATTTTTATTGACGCCAATATTTTGGTATTCAATATCGATAAATAAGGCAGTTTCCTTAGAGATTGAGCAACGCAAATTGTATTAGGACTCGGTGACATATTATTTGAAATACAATCACGACTACTGACTACAAATTTAGGACCAAATGCATATTTAAGAGCAATAATAACTTTCATATCTAAGTATATAAATGTCAATCATTTATATAGATATGAAAGTTATTATTGCTCTTAAATCTGTAACGATAAGGTTCAAAATAATTGCATTGTGTACAATGTCAGCAGACTACCAACACGTATAAAGTGCATGAACAGCGTTTTTATGTTACCTCGCGCTGCCCGCTCTCCTACGGGACAACACAAACACATCATTAGTGTATACTTCACGATTCTTATAAACAAAATTAATTATGGATATTTACAACACAATTAGGTTAAAGATCACAATAGACTGACTACGATGGCAATGATACTATAGCCGCAAATAAATAATAATATAGTGTATTAATTCTCGCCGATTTGGAGTAAAAATAAATTACATTTTTTAACGAATACTTTAAGGTTTGTGTTTTCCGCTGTTGGACAAAAGCCTCCGCCTCATTCCTTCATCTAGATCTTGTGTATCAATGAATTTGAGCCAATATGTATGTGCTTTAAAGGAATCAAGATCATCACACATTTCTTTTTTAGTTTTCCACGACACTGACTATCCGTTTCTGGGTACTCTATTGATAATTTTAGGCCCACAGATCGTTGGTAATTTCGTAATGACCACCCACTTAGCTTAGCAACCATTGAGCTATGTCAACAGTTTTTAATTATAGTATATCATTGTGTCTGTGGTCTAATGGTTCGAGTGTCGGATTGCTGATTACGGAGTTGTCGGTTCGATTTCTACAGTACACAAATATTTATGTGATAATAAGTGTTTGTTGTGTATTATAAGTATGTATATACATACAGTCCAATCAGTTACAGTGTATTCCATTTTTTTTTCATATAGGCTTAAATATAAATCAAATCTGTATAAAATCAAGTCATCGAATACCACAATTATAATATACGACTATATGAAATGTTAAATATAATACTATAAGTATTATTATAATGTTCTAAAAATGTTTTACGTATCATAAAATAAAAACAATGCATTCAAGACTAACAAACCGTGCACCTTCAGTATTGATATGATAAGCGAATGATAAGGGCCTCGACCAATAGGATCAGTTTAAACGACGCTACTTGATCAGCACGTGAGGTATATTATTTACATTGATAATTATATCTTTAAGATATTATAGAGAAATAAATGCGTTGTTTTCCAATAGAAAATGTAAACATTGGTATTTTTAATACACATATACACATACATTTTCAAATCATGTAATTTGTCCGTCAATTCAGATAATATAGGAAATGAAGACTTACGAGGTAGCAAGTATTAAAAGTATTTTATCAAATTATAAATTTCTTGTTCATAAGCGACTTGAAGGTACTCAGGTTCTGGTTTCAATTACCAGAGAAGAAGCTCGAGAAGCGTTATTAAGTAGCAGCTTGGAGTTTGGAATTCTGGCATTTGGCAATAGACCTATTACATGGAACATGAACATACCGGCATTGCCATTAACCGGGCACAAATCTGAACTCTGAGCTGCTACTGAGAATTTCATAGAAAAACCCAAAAACACTGCTCGACCTAACCACCTAGTCTCAATTTTTTTTACATTACATTGGTTTGAATTGGACCATTGCCTCGCCTGATTTAGCGACGATATTTGAAAACTTAAAGTACTCACTCGTTTTTTACCCATAAAAGTTTACCATAAACGGCCAAGTATTACCTATCAAATAAAATTAGAACCAGTTACATTGAGGACAGGTTTAACGACCCCGTTCACGATTGCTCAGATATCGAGATATAATTATGGGTTACTTAACGATCGAATTTGTTTGAGGAGATAAGGCAGTCGAACTACACAAGGGGCCTAATGGTTGCGCAAGTCCAGTTTTGTTTTTGTACCAATAACGTAAATACTTGCCTATTAAGATTTGGTAAATAATAAAAAAATGTATTAATTAATTATCATTCGCTTATACGATGAGTGAAAACATCTTGAGGAAACCTATGTGGGTTTCCTTACATTGTTTTCCTTCATCGTCGAGAAAAATCTCTACTGCGTGGTGCATGCCTATCTCAAGACATTTATCTCGACGGTGTGTGAAGTCTGCCAATCCGCACTAGGCTTACGTGGTGGACTATTACCTAATCCTTCTCAATATGAGAGGAAGCCCATGCCCAGCAGTGGGACAGTACTCATATGGCTTGAGGGTGAAAGTAATAAAATGATACAGACTTCGTTGGAAGTTAAGCCTAATTATTTTATCCGGACTGTGTAATCGAGAAATCTCGAATTTCTAATAGTCATTATTTATGAATTGATCCTTTCTATTCCTTCGTAACGCTATCTATATCGTGTGTGTGTGTACGTAATCCTAACTCGTATAATCATTGTAACGAAAAGAAAGTTCTAGATCTTCCAAAAGGCTCTCTTGGCGCCAACCATATCTACACTATAATGAAAAATCTATCTTAATTATTTCCAATACAGCAATGATGATAACGAATGATAATTTAAGTAGCCAGAAAATTATAAACATTGTAATGAATAGCTGGATAATAATAATTTACATTTATCTAATGAACTGAATTGTAAGACCGAATGAGACACGGTACTTACACGTCGAAGATGATAAATGTTTAGGTGTATTTTATAAATGAACGTAGAACATTAGTATGTACATACAAAGCCGTATGGTAGGTATAGTTACTGGCATTATTATTACACGTGGTTAGTATGCAGTCAAGCCATTTAACGCAAGTACATAATTGTTTATAGTCTTTGTTACAAGTAATATTGGTCACAAATTAAATTACCTACCTATTTATTTTTACCATGGATAAGAAAAGTAGGTATATGGAGGCGAAAATTAATCTCAAAATTGTATTTAAAATAGTACAGAAGCCAGCACATCAAGTTACCCCAATCTGTCAATTATTTTTTTATAGATTTTCTACTTTCATGCAAGGTTCATTTTCAATTTGAAAAATTTGACAGTTTTGGATAACTTGACCTGCTGGCGTCTGTACATAATGAGAAGCGTTCAATAATATATCCTAAAACTTTGTTTCCTTTAATTTTTTTTTACACAGATTTTTGAGTAAATTAGTGTCAACCCTATCGCTAACTTAATGCTCCATAAAATTTTCAAAAATAAATTATGAATCATATTTGTACAGATTATTTGATTTTTAAATTAATGTATATTCAGAATGTCATAAGTTTTACTGTTAACACAATCGATCTTAAATTATAAAGAATAAGGTTGATTTTAAGACTTACCTTCTTGAAGTGGTTGAGGGTGTCAGGGCTGTTCTCGCACATCTCGGTGATGAGTGTCACGCCCGTTATCAGCACACCTGACGATATTCATACATTGTTATAAATTTGTGTAAATGTAGCCAATTATATTGTTTACATTCGGACTGATTTTTGTATTTTAATTGTACAAATTATGTAATAAATGTAATTTCAACCTTATCTGTATATTCATAAAATGCCATTTCGCTCGTTTCCCCATTTCCTTATATTTAAATTTATTTTATGAATATGGGTGAAACGGGTAAAAAATGAGGGAACTTTATCTTATAACACTTACACCGTAGCGTGTCAAGGTTAGACCGACATAGAATATTATATGGATATGTTGTTGAAACGTTCTAGGAGCGTTTATAGACTCCGTTATGCATGAAACGTTTTACAGTACCGTCATGATTATAGTATGGTGTACTAAGCAGACAAATTTATTACAAACATTTCAGCTTGGCGTGTACATTAAACGTTTATTATTAACATTATACTAAAATCAATATGTTTTCTAATGCTGTTGTGTGTGACTTAAAATAATAACTTACATTAATAATAATATTTAACGTGTCAAATGTTGTGTAATGAGTTTCGTGTTCAACTGAAACTTTTAAGTAATTACTAAAAAAATAGTACTTTTCAGTGTTATATTTGTATTACTATGTAATGAATAAAAGGCCTTTTAGGAACGGTGGCCAGGTAAGGTCTGCGGACGAATATAGGCTGATGATGATGTGAGAAAGGGATGACGCTAAGAGATCATACTAAGTCCTCAACACACACAAGCAGGCATATAGGTACGTCGAGTGTCGATTAACCCATGTTGGCTTTGTCAGCGGCAAATTGACTTGTGAAGTGTTGCTTTATTTCAAGAGTAGCCTAGTGAATTTATACTTATTAATTTAAAGTTAGTTTTAAGCCTTAATTAATAAGCTTGAGCAATATTCTATAGCTTACCATGATTCTTCTCGGTGAGCAAGCTTCTCGTAGCAGGCAGGAACATCTCCATCAGATCAGGAACTCTTCTAATGATGCGGAACGCGCACAACGCTGCCTTCTTTTTAATGTACGCGTTAGGGGACTTGATGAGGCGCTCCACCTCTGAGGCCAAGTCTCGCGCCATTTCGGGGGAGGCTATGGCCCCGAGGGTACATAACGCCAGGCCGACCACGAACTGGGTGTTACTGTTGAGGTCACTGCAGAGAACAGGTTTTATTTAGTCAGAAATGTATATATTTTATCTTCTTTTAGTCGTGGTGAGCGTAATCGCCAGGTCGAGCAGTTATTTATTGGGTCTTCTGTGAAACTCTCAGTAGCAGCTCGGAGTTTGACTTTGTGCCCCGTTAATATCAATAGGCTCGTCCCTATTACATGGGACCTAAACCTACTGGCGAACTTTGGGTGTACAACCGGTGTACCGGAAGAACAGCCGTCAATTATATTAGAAGTTGCTATACGTGGATTTAGGCGCATTAGGCCAGCGTGGTGAATTATAGCCTAATCCCTCTTTTTCTCCCTGCCTTGCCTGCCTGGAGACCCGTGCTTAAGCACGGTTAACCGTGGGACAGTATATGGATTGATATACTACAATATTCGGTTAGGTGCCCTTCCTGGCGTATATCACATATACAACACGCGTTTCCTCCCAGGCGTATGGAGAGGAAGTTTTGTTTTTAGCCGTTCTCATAGACAAAGATGTTTTTAAAGGTGTGCATTTAACAATTCAGACTAGGTCAGAATAATAGTCAGAGAGGATGTCAGAATGCAAAATATATTGCATTGGCGATGTCTGCGCTACTACGAAATAAAGTTGTCGCATATCTTATGCTGAAAGAATAGCTACAAACGAGATATTGCCACGAAAAAATTTTGTTGACCATGCCCCAGAAATAAATATAGCATTTGCGAGATATTTCAAACGTTGGTGTAGAAGCGCGAACATTATATTCAATGCGTGACAATTTGTTGTAGTTGTTACGATAAATGGTGACGTGTAGGTGTAGGTATCAAGCATAATTTTCTTTATAAGCTGAGCTCTCACTGTACAATAAGTAACTGTTAGTTATTTCAAATAAAATAAATAGATCAAAACCCGACGTTTGTAACCAAAGAATATTATGTTAAATTTAAACTACTAATAACATTATATTATCGGTAATCTTGGTTAAGGAAAATCGTACTCGTTCGGAAATCTTAGCGGTTTTCCTTTAATTTAGCGTCTCATATTACTGTTAGATTCTAAAAAAGTATTTGTTGATCACATAGATGTCTCGGGTGGGAATCCAACCCAAACAACGGCAGTGGCGAGGTGACCACTTTAACCACTACGACAAACGTGCAATGCAAATATAGGCGCAAATAGGACAGTGCCTCAAGTCTTGCTATTTTATGTTATGTAGCAAATCTGTCAGACCTTGTATCATTTAGAGTGATCGGACTACCATTACGATACAATTAAAATAGCGGATTTAGGCCTATTTTTGCAGTCTAGTGCGCGAGAGTCCTGAGTCAGGCCTATCGATTTCAGACTCAGTCTGTTACGCCTATTGAGCCTCAAGGTGATCCGTAGCTTCAATAATTCTAGCAATCAATCTGCATAAGTCACTACTGAAAGAATAATGCAATAATCCAAAAAAAAAAGTGACAATATACCAAGGCCGCCTGTCGCGGAGTCAACGACACAACGCAATCTATGTATTAGCCGATAATAAAGTAGGTGGACACGTTATCAACTAATATATGCACGTATATGTAAACGTCACACAGGTACAGCTAATTTTAATGTTACTATAGATATGAGTTAAGTACTAATACCGTTTAGCAATAGTTACTGTTTATTGGCGTAGCTAGGACCAATTTTCTTCTGCTCCCCTTGCTCCATGGTATTATCAGGGCCTGGCATTTAAATTGACAGTATTTTCAATGTTATAAGATGCCAAACAATCATACGGGTGGTAAAGCTCGAGTCCGCCCGTGACCATGGACTCAAGTGCGTAGTACTCGCAACCAGCGTGTGTGTATGACAAGATGTACTTATGAATGTGGACGAAGCGAAAGAAGTATGCAAGAATCGTAGCAAGTGGCGTTCTTTAGTTTCTGCCTACCCTCATGGGAACAAGGCGTGAGTGTATGTATGTATGAAAGGATACTATGAGCTCCTTCTGCGTGAATCTGATTGTTAATAATTAAAAAAAATGTGAAGCAGAGCTGTTGGCATGGCATAGTAAGGTAGCTACCGTTGACCAATATTACAAAATATTTCAAGCATTACCACGTAATACTTCAAAAACATTCACTTTTTTAATTAAAATAAGTTTAATTTACTTAATTAATTAAACTTTCACTGACTGATGGATTTTGTAGAAGAGTTGTATAAGGTAGGTGAGTTATCAGGCGGCATTTTGGCAGGTGTTTGTACCCGTAAAAAAAAGTTGTTAATTTGGGTAATTCCCATGAAATTGGGAAAAATGAGATGATTGTGGGTAACACCGTAGGTAGACAACTAGTACATTAAAATAGTTAGTTTGATTTAACCAGTATTATTCTACTTGTGCTGTTCGTGATTGTAAAGAGGATCAGATTACTCATCCTGTGGGCGTTGCAAAACAGGCTTTATATCAGGTGGGTGGACACCTACTCGAATACCATCGTACTTCGGAGTGCGGGAATCCTGATTTCCTTGTAATAGGGTTCTGCCAGTCAACGTTTAAGCTCGACTCATTTTGCAGGTACCTTTTGGGAGGTTGTTGGCATTCCCATGTATAATTAAGTACCTACACTTCTAAATACCTCATTAGTCATTAGACTTAGTTACGACCATTAGTTCGTAATGGTGCATCCACACCGCAGTTACTTTTTGTGGAGCAACAGAATGCAACACGATAACATTAGGTAACATTCTTGCAACTTTCACGGCAACATAATACTAACAACAAAATATAACGTTTTGCAGTCGCATGTTGTCCTGCGGTGTAGATGCACCATAAACGTGACTGCTGCACTAGAGGAGCAAAGTGTTATTGGTGTTTCTATGAAATTCTCAGAAGCAGCTCGGCGTTTGGATTTGTGCCTTGTTAATGGCAATAGGCTCGCCCTCATTATATGTGCCCTAAACATACCGGCGACATAAATTACACACGTACAATTAGTAGACCTGTGCATGCATGTATGTATGTAGGATATTTCATTCTGGCAAGCTGTATAATCGCTGAATAAATCGCGAGCGTTCACAAACCTGGGGTTATTTTACACCTGTTTAGCGCCATTAATATGTACTAAATATGATAGATGATGTCACATGAGGACACGTTTTATTGATCGACAGGACTCAAAACAAAAGACTCGCTGCGTACACGTCTATGATGCAAACATCGATTGTAGGTACCTCGAGTTATGATACCACCAAACGCAAATTCGTGATAATTATCAATGTAATTCCGGTTTCAAACATGAGCAAGTGTGGGAAATGTTGTAAAAACTACATTATTTGATTTACAAAAACCTAGTTTATAATAATAATCTTTATGGTAGTAAGGTTCCAGCTAGGTCTTCTACGATTTTACCAGGCTATTGAGGACGGGTCTGCCCTCAGAATGAGAGGTTAGGCCATCCCACTGAAGCCTATTGCAGGTTGGCATACTTCACACGCCGTTCAGAAAATCTCTCAGGCATGCAGGTATTATTAAGAAATCGCGTTAGAATGACAAATAGATAACGTAGTGCATTAATTTAAAGTGAAGGGGCGCGAAGTTTCTACCTTTATTTTAATAACTTTACACTCGTGTGAATTCAAAAACTGAAATTCACAAACAATTTGTGTCTGAAAATCGATATTCGCACCACCAGAACGGAATTGAAAGCACAAAGGGTTGATAAAACCGTAGATAAAAGGCTGATTGCTGATCCCTCTGCAAAATGCAAATGGCCCACCATTTTGCGCAGCGGATGCTATGAAAATGTAAAAGTTACGTGAACAACGTTATTGTTAAAATTTTTTTTAATTTTGCGGGCTCAATCAGGCCTATCTATGCTGATTTTATGCAGTCTGCTTATTTTTGTAGGGTCCTGGGAAAATAGGAGTATTTTATTTTTACTATAGTAGCGATTCAAAAACAAGACGAGGCGTATTGCTGTTTTGATTATTTTAAAGCATATTTAAAAAAGCATTCGTGTTTATTATTGGATTTTAAGTCGGCACAAGGATCTAACCCGGATTCGACCGGTGCTAGACATTTTAAGGATTTGTAAGAAGTTAATTCATTGCGATGAAAAAAACTTAATACCGGGTCATAAGATACTAACAGAAAGCTTTTTAAAAACAAAGTATTTTTTTCTTTGGATAAATATAAAGAAACATCAGAAAGTCTAAAAATAATAAGGTAAGTAATAGGTATTTTAAGTTATACCCCAGAGCTTCGTAGAATCATTTTTAGATACTTAAGCTTAAAGAGGTTCGTTACTACCACAATCAAAATAAATAATATCAAATACTTACACTTACAATACTATGTTTTACCAACATCAAAGGGGGCCATGTTACAGAAAAAACTAATATTATGCGACCGACATACGGCTCGCAGATTACCGCCTGTGGGCGTACGTCATTGTATTCGAAATAGACAATTCATTTTTGTACGAGCACACCTACAGACGTACATTGTGTACTAATGTGATTGTTAAATCATGACCCGCCGGACATGACGGGATTACCGCACTCATAAGCGTTCTCACAACGTAATCCCCCACTTCCGGTAACTAATGTAACGTTACTTTGTAAGTTATGAAGAGTGAGTAGGGACCAATTGTTTTTATCACTGTCTTAAGTGCACCAAGTTTTCTTTGTAATCCGTTGAATCGACGATGACCACACAATTTATATTTACTTAATAGTGTTTTGACACGGAAAGTTATTTTCAACGTCGAATCAAACGTTGGCTAAATTAACAAGAGTTAGAATCTAAAAACTGCTTTACAAAATGTCACCTGTATTTTGTAAAGCGTTTTTACGTAAAAAGTCTTAATCACGAAAAAAACCCAACTGATCCATTCATTTATGTTCAATCAACTCCACAAAATGTATGGAAATGCTGATATTTTGAGCGTTTTCAGGGTTGATCCCATTGTATATTGTATACCTACGTTAATTAAAATGATGAATACAATGGCCTTTACGGTAACTAAAAAATAAGGGGGTATATCGAGAAAGCTGCAGTTAATGAACTTATTTGTTGAGTTTAACGCGTTAATTGACGTTAATTATCCAGTTGTGTGGAATGTGTACGACGGGAAGTACTACACTTAAATCTAAACTTAGAACAAGACGATGAACCTACATCTTAGATCTCTCAAATTCACCGGAATAATTGGTATAGAACATAAACGCATACATTTTTAAATAATATGGTATGGTCAGTCTACCCGTGACCATGGACGCTGTAAAGGGTCCGAAACGTCGGGATTAATAATATCAATATATCGCAATAAAAACCGTAAAAAGTTGTTTTATTTCAATGTATAATATTCGCGTAAGTATCTTTTTGTAATTTTTTTTTTTGGCATTTTCCATGCTAAGATTTTAAAGTTATTTAGCGAAGGAAAAATTCGACCGCGGGCAGGATTCGAACCTGCGTCTTCTGGTTAGGTACACCAGACGCTATGACCACCACGAGAGATAATAAGCCACCGCGAGTCCCACCCGCCATGACGAATTTTGCCTTCACATTCAGAATTTACGTCTTTATGGTGACGTCAGTAACACCTATTGAAAAGCTTGTTTTTCAACCGACACAACTTACTTTACAGTTAGTTCAATGTCGAACGATGCTACCTTACCTACTAACTATCTTTTTGTATTTTTTTTTGGCATTTTCCATGCTAAGATTTTAAAGTTATTTAGCGAAGGAAAAATTCGCGTAAGTGTCGAAAATCAATATAATATTTATATATATGGCTTATTTTTCCCCACTTCTGGGTACAGATCTCCCCTTTATTTTGTGCGATTTTCGGCCATGATTGTTTCACTATCACATCGAGATTATTGCGTAAATATTTAAACTTTAGGTATGATAGCAATAACTAGTCATTGTCATCAGTCAGTGGCGGATCCAGGAAAAGGGGCTGAGGGGCTAAGTTTAACTTGAGATTTGTCAGTGGTGAACACAGATACTGTTATGGACGTGGCGAATGTTACGAATTCCATGGTCGTGAGTCGTGACGTATAGGGCAAGGGAAGGCAAGAGCGGTCTTTCGTGCGACGATGCATGAGAATTTTCCGTACTTGAAAAAATAAATAAAAGGTGGTGGATCCAGATGCTTTTCGAGGGTGCTTGAGACAAAGGTCTCAAGCACCCCCGAAAGGCATCTGGGTCAATCAAGACACCACACGGATCCAGGCTAAGGAGCCTCCTGGATCCGCTATCGTGATCGACCCAATAACTGTTCCATTGCTGGACACAGGTCTCTCCTCTCAGAATGAGAGGAATTAAGCTGTAGGCAGTCCAATAGTACTGAATTTAGTACGATAGTTATACGACAATCCACTTTCCTAGCGCACCGCGTTTTAAAAGAAAATGTCTCAATAGTAGTGTATCGTGGTTACAAAACACGTTAGGGTGGTCTAAAGGTAATTTGGGGCAGCATTTATTGATTCCCAAGCGCCTAAACGGTTCAAGGTTTGAAGTTACACGTGAAGGCATTCGTAGGATTGATATAGTTTTAATGTTGTTTCGATCTAAAACGATATTCTGCGGCAAACACATGGATGTGGGCTACTGAACGCAAGAAATATGTATAAACAGTGATTCTATACAGTTTTTTAACAGATCGAGACCCCTCCGTGCCTCGGAGAGCACATAAAGACGTCGGTCCCGGTTGTCACTCCAAAATCTATGGCAATCGTTAGTGGTAGTCAGAATCCCAAAAGGCTGACAACCAGTCTATCCTCAGGATATCGGTATTGCCTAAAAATTGGGTTACGAAGGTCTGATGGCTGAATTGACGGTTTGCCTGTAGGAAGTTGTGTTCGGTTAATGGTAATAGGCTCGCCCCCTATTCCATACATAGGACATAAACATACCGGCGATCTGTGTGTGTTATTTTGTGTCCCTGCCTAACACAGGGGAATAAGGTGATGGTATGTATTTATAATAATATTGTTCATCGCAGAGAACATGGTGTCCGGTCGTGTCTCTCTCTCTCTCTTACGTCACAAACTAAATAACATATATTTTATAGTCACTTACTTCTTCAAACAGTTGGTGATGAGCAGGTGTACGTCTTGCCGTTCGTCCAGTAGCAGCATCGCACCGAGGTACCCAACGCGCTTGTCCGTGAACCGTGGACTGGCGATCAGCTTGAGGCACTCCAGCTGACCGAAATGCGCCGGATAACCCAGCATATGGATGTACAGGAGTTTCGCTATGTTCCGACATCTGTTGAGCGGAAAGTTACGATTAGAAAGGTCTTTTTATGTATAGAGTCGTGGTCGTTCTGCTGCTAAGTTCTTCTGGAATGGTACCACCATTAAGCATTATTCTGTTCCGTTTTGAAGGGTAAATTTCATAACTTCATCAACCCATACACTGTCCCTCTGCTGGCCACGGGTTTCCTCTTAGTATGAGAGGGATTAGGCCATAGTCCACCAGGCTGACCTAGTGCGGGTTGGCAGACAAAGGGGAAATAATGGTAAATTTAGCTAGTGAAATTATTGGGCATAAGATACTTAATAACTAAGGCCTCAAGATAACAACGTGCTACTGATACTTATGGTGTTGCTGGTGTCTATAGGTTTCGGTTGCCGCTTACCATCAGGCTGTATGCTTTTTTGTCATCTTATTACGATAAAGAGTGAAAGAATTTGGGAACCTTGTGTTTTTAATCAATTGTCTACGAGTACAGATCTGCCCTGGTCATTGATATGACAGACAGTTCGGACAGATTATATTTATTTTGAATTATTAGTACACAGTAGGCGGCGGCACAGCTCTGTTCCCGACGTTGCTGATGTCCATGGGCGGCGCTAACTGCATACCATAAGGTGGGCCGCTTGCTCGTCTGCCACCGTAGGCAATAAAAAAAAAATTTCTTTGCACGCTGTTTTCTGACTTACTGCTATATCGATTACCAGGGCAGAGATAGTATACAGGATGTTTGGTAGAACGTTGAACATACGAAAATGGTGGTTAGTTGGGGTCATCTGCTACCCACTTGGCCCAAATTATTTGACCTTGGCCGCACCGTTTTTTTTTACTTTTTTTAATTTCACAGAAAATTACCAGATTTTTATCAATATAAATTCGAATATCTTTACTTGTGATGGGTAAAACAGGCAGGATGTTGTTTTGTATTAATGTCTAATTGCAGCAGACTCTCATAAAATGATTGTTTGGTACAGATTTTAATGGGAAAAAAAGTTATGAGTCTTTAAAGGTACAAAAAGATGAGATTATTAGATAACATTAATACAAAACAACATCCTGCCTGTTTCCTAAATAGTAGCATTTTTCTCTTGCAGTAGATATACGAGGACAAATCAACTGTCATCTGCAATCTCAATCATATTTGAATAATACGACCCCAGTTAACTAGATAAGCTATCTTTTCAAAAAAAGTATAACTTTGCACAAGAACGATGGCATTTTTTTATTGGTTGAGTGACAGATAAGGGAAATCTGTGTCGCCACAATCTAGTGCCAAGATATTTAGATCTAATGACGTCATACCATTGAATTCTCACCTACGAGACCCGCCTTACATCATCAAGATATCATGAAAAAAAAAAAAACATGTTTTTGTTTGGTTTACTAGGTCACGTCACTTACAAGGACGTTGTTCTTGGACTTAATGTTGCGGAACATGTCTTGATTAAAAAAAAAAAACTCGTTCAAAAGCAAAAGAAAATGGATGCCTTTTCTTATTATGGAATAACGCAACTGCATCGTTGTCTAATGGTCGTAAGCGTGATTGCTACGCGGTCAGAGTGTGAGAATAGTATAATTGGGTTTTTCGATGAAATTCTCAGTAGCAGCTCGGAGTTCAAATTGGCTATCAAATGCAACAATATTTTTCCAATTCCGACTGGTAGTTTCAGAGATTAGCGCGTTCAAACAAACAAGAAGCTTCTTCAGCTTTATTATTACATAGATAATACGGATGGTTAGGAACACCGAAGGCAAACGATCGCGCGGTCGTTCACCAACAAGATGGACCGATCAAGTGAAAGACTCCTCGGCCTCCAAATTCTATACGGTTATGCGAGACGCGCTGGACAGAAACCGGTGGAGGCAGATCATTCGCTCCAGATGCAATCCTGATGCTGACCACGATCCTCAGACATGAGGGACCGACCCCCAGAGAGAGAGAATACGGATGGTCAAATTATCAAATATTATAGACACCTCTGACACTGGAAACCAGTGTCGTAAACACTTGGTACATCAACCGAAGCAGCGGTTATGTTACGTAATTATCAGGTAAGTAATTTACTTATTAGATCTGACATAAATGCATAATGGATATCACGTAGACCTTAGGTAACCCGAGAGGACTAACAATGTCGTTATGTGCGCAATTTAATTACGTAGATACTGCAGAATATACACCAGCTGTAAGTTAGTTTGACGAACACTTCAATAGCGTATGTAATATTTGTTTTAAATTTGCAATAGACTAAAGCGGTACACTTAAATCCACAATCTCTACTCGCTTAATAAATACGAAGGAGTTTGTCTATGTACCTTTTACTTCTTCGTAGAAGTAATATCGATAAAACTTGCCACAAGTTTGAATCTCAAAGGATATAGGATACCTACTTCTGATTTAACGGGTAGCTTCTAAGGGATAGTGATCTTTATGGTTCACCTAACTCCTTCCCTGAGGAAATTGGGGCGGAAGTTAGCTCTCTGAGCTAGAAGATTTTAAAATTAAGATAACAAACCTTTTCTTTGCAGGATACGCAATATTTTCGGCTTGCAAGCTTGTGTTTAATCATTGAAGTAACGCTTTCAAACCATAGATTAATATCGAAACATATCTTTAGAAAAGATGTTATTTATAGTCATACCTCATGCTGTTTTTACTATTATATGCGTGCGCAAGAAACCTTTGAAGGCAATTCAATATATCATTCTAATCTTAATTTATAACAGTCGCCGGAAGACTTGGGCGTGAATTTCCGTCGGAATAAGGGAACGGCCAATGGCATCAATTTGGCCTTATTTGGGGCTGACTTTGGTAGAATAATTCAATTCCAACATTTCGGAAACTCTGACCTTTTAAGAATAAAATCCGAATACTGTACGTTTCACTTTGAATCGGGCGCCGAAAACTGTAATTTGTGTGCTTTAGCTTTTTCTTGCAATCCAGACAGTCCGTTGTATCAAAATAATATACACACTAACAAAATATATCCCCATGTAAATCCACGGAGTAAAATCTATTTCTATTCACTGTCACTCAATAGTGACGTCAGAGATAAACCCAGTGAATCAACGAAAGCTGGGATTTCCAATTTTACCGCTCAATTAACTTTGTTACACAATGTTAATGAAATCCAGACAATGTCGCCATGTAGCATGTCGACGCTACCTTTGAAGTCAGTATTTTAAGATCAACACAAATATCGTTATTATTTTTCCCAAATGAGGTGTTTAGGGAATTGGTTGAATACTGAATGAGTGTATAATTGAAGTAGTGCTACGTTTGAAGGTTTTTTCTATATAGTAACCGTAAAAATATCGTCAGATCCTCTCATAGTGGTATAGAACTTAGGTAGAAGCTTCAGAGGAGCGCTTATAAACAATAATTCAGTTGTAGAGTATGGGAAACCACCATACTTAATTCTGGGTATAAGACGATTTCATTGACTAGACAATACAATTCTGCATTCAGCTTTATTTTTTACCACAATCCATGTTTACCACAACTGCTATAAGGCTTTTTATAATTCATTTACATTCTCCGTGTAATAGCGAGAGAAAAGAACAAAGACCGATCTAATTTCGGCGAAAATGTCACATATTGGGGAACAAAGGTATAAAGGTCACAGGCTTAGATTAAATACGAAGGTTAGAAAGGTCTTTAAGCATGGGCACTAGACCAGTAAAACTACATAGTTAGCAAATACTTTAGTTATACATGTAACTTTGTCCAGTGCGGTTTTGTTGTGGTTACTAACGACCTTCACACGACCGTATCTATAACGTTTTAGATGTTATCTGATAAGTACGACTGTCAATTAAAATGTACATCTGTAGTGAAATTATCTTATAACTAAGAAGGATCGAATATCTACATAGGGTCACGTCAACAGTGTTCCAAAAGTTTTACCCTGGAGTAAATAACCTCGGGAGGAACGGGTTTTCCCAAAACACACATGGTTATGCCTCCACTACACTACTAGCGAAGTTGGTTCGACGAAGTAATGGTCGAAATTTACAAAAGTTCGAAGCACGTGACCATACCCTCGTCAGGAGCAACGATCGGAAGTCGCCCAGGGCTAGGCGAGATTGCACGGAGAGAACCGAAGTGCCCTTCTACACTATCTTCTTCGATCAACTTCGCGAGTAGTGTAGTGCCGGCATCAGAACGTATATCTGTCTATACATAATTAAGAAAGATTGAATATAATCTACGTAGGGTCACGTCAACAGCGTTCTACGGTTTGTTTGTCCATATAAAAAAACACAAAGGGTGGGAGCGCGTTCGTCACCTCGATACGGAAGGATGCGTACGGCGTGCCATACTTTGTGCTTTGTGTATGGAGTTGGACAAACTGTCAAACGCCCTCGATCAATGTGTTGTGACCCTTAACGTTTTCTACCATCGAAGTAAGCTGTGTGATCATTTTTGAGTAATTTGGGGTATCAAGTTAGGGAAAGGCAGTAATGATTATGAGTAGTAGTAGGTACTATTTTTCTGTGTTATTATATTATTTTTTGTGACTTCTATCAATGGCTCATAGAAGTCTATAGCGATAGGTTGCGATTTCTTATGGAAAATGGGTAGGTACTAAATAGTACTAGAACAGAGGGAGACATTGATAAATTATGGAATGCAAGAATTAATTTTTTTTAGAGTCACCATTACTTACCATTATTTTTATTTTGAGAAAAATAACATTTTGATCGGTATAGTACTGATCTTATCAGATGTGCTATAGTTAGGTACTTATTTGATTGTCATTTGTCACACTTTGAAGCAATGTTGGTTGTTTAACAAACATGCAAGTGTGAAACATTGCCATATCAATATTATGTTACACTACAAGCTGTTTATGGCTATACAAATCTGAAATCGTAATATTGCAAGTTAAAATCAAAGTATCTTCATATGAAATTAACGCCTGAGGACCCTATCTCCGTCAACGAAGTTACGAGCCGTTCGATAGTTCCCGAAACTTCGGAGCCCGATAAAACAAGTTCCGAATTAAATTTTTTGAACGGGTAAAAACACATCGAGTGTAGGGACAACTGTCAAATTGTGTTGTCATTCAGTCTTAGTACGGGCCCCGAACGAATCATCCGTCCGTAGGTGATACGGAGTAGACAACGCCCGTAACGAAGGTCGAAACTACGGATTTCGTGCTTAGGGAGTAGACCCCCAGTAATTAATATTATAAAAGTTAATAATTATCAAGATTTATTTCAAATTTATACTAGGTATTTTTTGTTGTATATTATGAAGGTTTTAAGAGTATCTCACCTCATGTTATTGCGTCATCTGAATCTCAATAAGAGACAGTCAATCCAAACAAGGAGGCCAAAACAAAACGGTCGCTTCTTAGCAACCACCAAAAGTGGTCCAGTACTTAAGACTGTTGCCACAGACAAACTTCTACTTCGTACTGTTTTCGAGTAGTTATTTTTTTATTCTACTAAGGTGGCAAACAAGCATACGGCTCACCTGATGGTAAGCGGTTACCGTAGCCTATAGACGCTTGTAACACCAGGAGTATCACTTGCGCGTTGCCAATTCTGTATTGAAAGAGGAATAGTAGGGTTTGCAGTATAAGGACCAAAGTCCCCCCACTGCCAACACAATGTTTCCTCGTGGGCACTGGCAACCTTGCTCACCGTAAGAAAGACAACACAGCTCAAAGCAATGATAATTTACTTCGATTTTCTGCAATAATGATTGGATGCATTATTGGAAGATTGTTAACCGGTACGACAAAAGAAAACTGCGGGGTCGCTGTCATATAATACACGACAAGTAAACCGTAAATTTTTACGGCGTAACCACGTGGTAATAGACCTTAGGATGAAGTCAGTTATCTACGGTGCTAGTCGTTCAGTTTTCAACGTGACTCGACAATTTTCGATAAAAGTTTTGGAGTTATAACACAGCTCGTGCGTAACGACGAGTGTTCGGTAGATTCAGCATAATAATTCACCTGTGATTACAATCTGATACCTTCTCTACCAGCTTTCCTAAAATATTTATGTTAACTTAGGTATAAGTAATTTTTGTTTAACATGCCAACATTTTTAAAGGGTTAACGAACTAAGGCCGGGCAGCAGCGGTGGCCTCAACCCTTGTCCATTGCGTAAAGTGATGATAGATGAATAAATAATTTAGAACTTTTTATAAAAAAATAACAACGTCTGCTTCAAAACAGACGCCAGCAGGTGAAGCTATCCAAAACTAATCAAAATAAATAATCAAAAGGACAGAAGACATATTTACTTTTTATAGCTGAGGAGGATAAAGGAGCATGCGGTTTACCGTAGACAAAGATGATTTCGACTCTTCACTTCTACTACTAGACATCAGCAACACCATAAATGTCACCGATTTGCCAGCCTTTAAAATATATTCCTCGTAAACCGGACTGCCTAGCCAACCACGGAGGTGGTAACAATGAAATTTAGTTTTAATACCTCTGGCAACCACACGACAGTGAAAAATTTAAGAATGATAATACAAAACTCACCTCCAAACACTGTCCTCCTCTCTGAAGGTAGACCGTATGTAGGCACATTCCTTGTTGACGACGCTTCTTTCTTCTGCCGCTGTTCTGGCGGCTCTGATCTGCCTAATAAGGTCCCGGAGACGGGTCGGTGTCGGCATCCGCACTGAAACCGGCGCGACTGTTACGGACGACACACACACATAGAAGGGTTGATCAGTGCTTGTTTAGAGTGCGTTATCTTACGTGCTAGGTGATGTCAAACGTGATGGACGAGTATGAATCATTGTCGAAACGATTATGAGAAAGTTATTGTACTGATTATATCGGTGACCGTGTTATTAGATCAATGACTGCGCTGGGTTGCCTGACGATCGACGCGCTGTATCAGATCTTCCTAACTTAGATATACACTAGTACTACTAGAATCATTTCAAATTTGGAACTACTTACGGATTTAAAAAAATAAAATTCATGAAAAGCGGCCATGCATAGTCAATTCTTTATTAGCCATTCAGTATTCCAACATACGTTTACTACTTACAAGAGAGCTAAGTCACGGATTTTTAATAAAAATAACGTGCTTATAAAGAAGACATTTCACTTTTAATTTACTTTGAGCCACTTCACTGCTTAGTTCGAAAAGCATTTTAAGTGTTGAAGTATAGTCGTTAGACGTTGAGGAAAATCTCGAGGTTTAAAACCTTTTTGCGAGTTTGCTGCTGGTGTTAAGATCAAATTAACCGTGAGCGTGTCGCTACGGCGCGATATTTTAACGAGATATATACATTTTACTCAAATAGACATTAATTTATCTGACATTGCAAATATTCTTATTAAATTTATTTAGCTTCGATAAATCATTTCTACGGACGCAATTGACTGCCTCTCGAATCGTTCAATCAAATGAAGCCTAAATAAAGCCTCTTATAGGTCACCGTCGATTTAATATTATTTTCTACGCAATTTCTCTACGGTCAGAAAGGCTCTTAATAAGGTTTAGTGTATCGATTTCGACAGCAATTCTCGACTTAATGATTTTTAGTGGTTAGTAATAGCTAAAAGCAGAACTTATAATTATAAGATTAGTAGCTATTATAACGGTTGAATCAGTCAAGATGAGAAGGTGAATAAGTACATTCAAAGTAAGTACAGAATCCAGCACATCAAGCTACCACAATCTGTCAAACTTCTTTCTTTGATTTCAACTTTAATACAAAACAAAAAGATTCATATTCAATTGGGAAAATTTAACAGTTTGGGTTAGCTTGACCTGCTGGCATTTGTACATATTTTTACCAACTTGGTAAAATATTTATGTTTAATTTAGAATTGACGCTAACAGGAAAAAAATGGGATTAGCCAACTAAGGCGTAGCAAAAACCTACACTTGTGGTGAAATATACGCAAAAATAGCGAGTGTTTTATTTGTTTTCAATTTTATTAACAGGAAATCAACCATTGGTTTCATAATATATGGGGCCACTATTGCTTCTGTTAAAAAGTGACTACTATAGCACTACTGTTCCTCTGTATCTAAGTGACTAGGAGTGTCAGGATCTGTATTGAAATGGATACCCGCCACCCAGAGAAGATGGAGGCTTATTTCGGACTTTCAACAAAAAAATCATACCACTGTGACCCTGAGGAAATCTATAGGTAACTGACTAAACCACTTTTGCTATACTTTCAGTGCTTACCTCTTTCTATCGCCTCATTTACCACTTGCTTTATAGTGGCAATGTTAAATGCCGGGTTAAACCTGTAAACAAAAACAAAGTAAGAGTTAACATAAGTAGGTATTTTGGTAATGATTTGTATCACTAATAATAGTATGATAAGAATTAGAAGTTGGTAGATAAAATATTATTTGTTGCGAAAATAAAGTATAGATTTAGGAAATAACTGCCAACCTCTTGCCATCTCTCTACAGCTAATATTATGCATGGTAATATTATAGTGTCAGTCTTAAATAATCGGCACTTTATTTTTTAAATTGGTCATAGCGTGATCTTATACATATAGCCTAACCTTCCTCGATAAATGGACTATCTAAAACGGAAACTTTTTTCAATTTGAAACAATAGTTCCTGAGAATAGTAAGTTCAACAATGAAGAAAAAAAAACTCTTCAGCTTTATAATTTATAATATTCATCATCATCATCAGCCTATATTAGTCCACTTCTGGACGTAGGCCTCCCCTAATGTACGCCATTTCACCCTGTCCTCGGCTATTTATAATATTAGTATCTAGATTAAAAGTCAATGCAATTTTGCTACATTAACTAATTGGTGTCAGAAGATACAATAGAGGTTTTCAATCAGTGTGTGTAAAAAGGTAAGATGTTATTCACTCATTGGGGACATGACAGGCTCTTACATAAAATAAATAATTACAAACTCCTCCTAGAATCAGTACACCAAAAAACCTGCTCTGATAAACTGGTTTTCAATGCACATTTGTGGGAGTCAATGTACCGTAACATGACTCTAAGTACTTATATTTCTACATAGTTATAATTGGAATGAAAAGACAAAATGTAAACAAATTACTAAGCATCCCATTTTCAGTAGAAGACAGGGAATGCTTAAATTTTTTTAAGAATATGTTTGTTGGTTTTGTATATAAGACATACCTAGCAAAAATATTTGTATTATACCTAAGGTTATTCTTAAATTACCCACATCACATCATGATCTGAAAAGCATAGTTCAATGGTCTCAATTATTAAGTACTCTCAGATTGGCCACTGATAATGTTACAATGATCAATTAGGATCAATTACTAGTTAGTATAGAATTACAACTATGTTACTTGTATAGTTTATAAATAAGTAAGACTAAATAACTTGAAAATTATGGGTTATTCTGTAAGTTAAACATAATAAGATGTTACAGAAAAACCAGTAGACAATGACTGTTGATCATGAGGACACAAATATTATTATTTATGTGATGAACTTATGTTTGTGTTTGACTGTGTGTTTTTGTTTGTTCTTGTGTATTATAAGTACTGAAGTATTTGCAAAAAAAAGTATATATTGGGTATTATATCTCTTATATCTAGAACCCACAGTACAAGCTCTGCTTAGTTTGGGACTAGATGATGCTGTATCTCAGTTTATGTCAGTGGAAATCTATGCTCTCAATCACATCATCTTAGCCATTCATTTCAGGTGTAATATAGATACAAAGGAAGACTGGCAGCGAAGGTAGGGCTACTCAAACTATTATAAGTCCCATAACACAAGGTACAAGGCATAATGACCTAATGCCCTTTGCTTTGAATGTAACATGCCATCAGAGCTTTGTTTACCCTAACAATAGGCCTATATAATGGGTGCTGGCATTGTGTACCTACTTTAGTTTCAATTATAAAATACACAGGACAGAGCATTTGTATAACATAGAAATGATTCTGTTTGTGTATGTTGCAATTAAATTCATACTGGAGTTGGTTCAACTGGAAATGTACTTGACTTATTTTATTGTATCAAACATCATTTTAAATAACGATAATTAAAAGAGTAGCCAACCATGGTTTCTTGCCCGTTCTGCTTCATAGGAAACTACCAATTTGGAACCGTGCAACTGAATCAACATTTCTTATTTGCCTGTATATGGTTTATATGAAAATAAAACTATTTTGATTGATTGATTGATTGTTAGATTCTTCTACTTTTCATGTTAATGGTAAATACTTGACTAATTGAAATCATAAAAAGAACTAACTTTTTGTTATGATTGTTAGATATTATAGGATGATAATCAAATGTATCTTCTTAGTGTTGAAGGTTAAGTTAATGAATACAGGCTCATACAGGTTAAATATTTAAAGTCACCTGTAGAGTAATTGTTTCATTAAACTGTTTGTATCCATTACTACATTTTTTGTCAGCCAGGTAATTTGTTTGTATACTATTTAAGATAGAAATAAGTCTATGTTTAGGAACAACCATAATTTACAAGTGGTACTTATTAGTATAAAAAATAAAATTCCAATAAAATCATGTTTATCAAATAAACTCTTGAAGACCTTGTACAGACACCAATAGATAGGATGGCTAATTTTACAAGAAATGCATCCAATTATGAAGGAGGGAACCAAATATAAGGTTGACCTAAGCGGTCAACCACATATTTGTTTTGAAGGCATCCCACTATTATTAGTAATAAGAGAACATTTGAATAATTGTATAAGTATGTATAAAATACTGGGTGCAGCTGTTCAGACATAACTCAATAAAGAGAATAGTTTTCAGTTCACAGCAGTTACATTACAAAACAAACAATGAGATCATGATCAATGATTTAAACTTTAGAAATGATCAGTACCAATAAATAAATCTACTAATATTGATAGAAATAGATTTTATAGGTATACAGTAATTTAGACACAGCTCTTATTAAACGAAAATTGCACATCTAATGCAATATCATATTCACAAAAAATATTAGTTTTGAGAGATGGGAATCTTCATTATAGTTATAACCTATTTGGCAAGCAGAGTAATAACATAAATTTACCCGGATTCGGAGCCGTTCATCTTGTCCAGTTTGGAAATCCTTTACAGAGAACTTTCCTTGCGGTACATACACGAACACAGGTAATCTTTCGTCACAGGGGCAGGTGCAAGGAAGGAGAGGTCAAAATCAGTCAAAAGATAAACCACTTGGATACAAAAACTACCACTTGAATACTCTTAAAATCATAACGTAAGGAACTAAAAAAGAATTTACACGTATTTAGATATGTCTACAAGCATTTGATTTCGTCACAAACCATAGAAATGCAAGTGAAATCGCATGCCACCTTTGACTAACTTCTGTCATATTTTCAATTCTAACTAAAACTCAAACGCGGTATGTGTTCATTTTCGTGTTCACTTATTATCACAGAAAAAGTCTCTTGCCAAAACTTCACGCTTTATTCTAATAATTACAAAGAAATAATACAATTGCCAGCTGACATTTCCGTGGTGCGTTGCAAGAAATTCAACATGGCCGCCGTGACTCGCACATGACGTTTGCTTAGTTGTGATCAAATTCAAATCACTTTCAATAAAATGATCACTAATATCGGTATCCATTTGAAACAATACGATCATCATAAAAAAATACTAAAAATAAAGTTTTCAACAAGAAGTACTCACAATAAATTGTTAAAACCGGAGCTATAACTAAATTTTAAGGGACTGTCAACTCGTGAATTCTGAACGAACGCTACGTGGAAAACTTTTGGAAAACTATATCAGTGATATCCGCCTCCGCTTTGTTCCATTTTTTATACTCTTCACGATTGACATGTTTACACACTTGCGTATTTACTCAACAGATTTCACGAAGTATTATCATGATCATGATCAATCTTTTTAACCGTTATCTACTACCATTAATAATCACTCTCACCTACCTTCTATTTTGTTCTGGCGGCAATACACTCCAATCAACTTCATACATAGGATATGCCATATTTATATTTAAAAAACAACACTATAAAAATTCGTTAAAATAATTTTAATATAAACATTTCACAAGCCACAATATTTCACGACGGTGTAAACTGTACTGTTATCAGAGGTGTTTTATCAGGTGCAGGTACTCCTCAAATATCCAGTCACAACGTATCTCTTATCAAAAGTACAATTTATCACTGAAAAAGGATAGCAATACAGCACCAGTTCTAGTAATGTTTTATTCTTAAATGTCAATACCGTATGTACAAAACAATGGGCTGTACGAGTCACATCATTATCTTAATAGGAAAACTAATTATTATTCATTGTATCGGTAGTGTAGTTCGTTCGGGCGTAAAGTATATTATACATGCACCGAGTGTAGGTGTCGCCTTTATAAGTTATCGTCGTGGTTGCGCGGCGGCCGATCGACGCTGTTTCTCTTTATACAGTCCACTAGCCATCGGATGCCTTCGTCTACTCCGTCTCTGAAATGCATTAATAAATGATAACAATTAAAAATAAATAAAAATACAAGTCTTTCAAGGTCATTGGAAATTGTGCCTTAATGACTGCTGTAATTTCTCTGTAGTTAAGTGCCATTTCTAGTATTTGTTGAATAGATAAGCATTCCATTTGAAACTGTGTTTTTGGGAATATATTTTAAATCAAACAAGGCACTGGGATTTTAAATATTTAAATAATTATACTAGCTGATTCGACAGACGTTAACCAAACGTCCAAATTATAATAAATTTAACCCGCCCGATCTTTTTCCTTTTTGATCGTCTCCTAAGGGTCGTACAGTAATGTTAAATATCCTTTAACCTTCCTCCAGACTAGCCATCACATGCAAAAAGTTTTTTTCTGAGATCTGACTGGTATTTTCAGAGATCAGCGCGTTCAAACAAACTCTTCGGCTTTATTTTATTATGATATATTATATACTGTATAATAGTACATTATGAGCTAACAAAAATAATTATACTGGCGTTACGTCCGCACTGGCGTATTCTTTGGGCGACAATGCGCTCTCTCTAACCAAGTACGGATAGTTTAATGATATTATAATGTTACCATCTAAAATGCAATATTGTGTCTACTGTTATAACACTTTAATAATAAAGCATGAGTAATAACTGTTGGACATGTGTTTAAAATGTATGTAGTATGACTGCATGAGTAATATTTATATATTGTTGAGATTTATTTCTTTTAGAATGTCGGCGAGGGGACGCAAATTCAGAATTTCAAACGCCATTCCACTTTACCTGAAATCAACTGACGCGTTCATTAGGGGTCGTCCATTAATCTCGTGAAGCTCTATGGGGGAAGTTCAGAAAAAAAAACACGAAATATCACAAGGGGAGGGACAAGGTTATTCGTTGGATGCGCGATTTTTAAACCGATATCTGTACGAAAAAGGTACGTGATTTTTATAATAACGGACAACCCCTTGTTAGTGGTTTACAGCAAGGAATACTGCATTTAGAAATTAGTAGTATTTAACTGCCTCATTAACCTAGTAAATTAAAAAAGACTGCTACACTACAGGTCCTAAGTTGATTACCAGATTGAGCAAAATGTAATTGGGTTTTCTATGAAATTCTTAGTAGCAGCTCGGAGTTTGGATTTGTGCCCGGTCTCGCCCCCTTACAATGAACCTAAATATACCAGCTAACTGTGGATATTAGCTCTGGCCCTTTGAGATTAATGAGTGACATTATGTTTTGAAATTTCATCATCAACCCATATACTGTCCCACTGCTGGGCACAGGTCTCCTCTCACAGACAGAGGGATTCGGTTATAGTCCACCACACTGGCCTAGTGTGGGTTGGCAGAATTCACACGCCGTCGAGAAAATCTCTAAGGCATGTTTGAAATATAGGTGTCATTAATCAAATCATTCATCAAACAGTGAAGGAAACCATCGTGAGGAAACCTGCATGCCCGAGACTATTTCTCGACGTGTGTCGTCTGCCAACCCGCATTATGCTAGCGTGGTGGATTATAGCTCTCTTAATCTTAGGAGACCCGTGCCCATCAATGATAATCATCAAAAATCAACAATCTAACTTGAAATGTCTCTGTACATGCAATAAAGATATCTTGTAGAATACAAGAGATATATCCACACAAAGTGGCTATATATCTGTGGTCTAGCGGTTCGAGTGCTGATCATGGGGTCGTGGGTTCGATTCCCACAGGACACAAATATTTGTGTGGATAAATCATGAGTATTTGTGTTTGTCTGGGTGTTTCTTATGTATTATAAGTATTTACAAAAAAAGTATATAAGTATTATATCCATTGTCTAGTACCTACGGTACAAGCTCTGCTTAGTTTGGGACTAGATGATGTTGTGTAAAATGTCCCAAAAATATTATATTATTATTATTATATATTATGTTGAAAAGTAAATCCTTTTGTCATTTACCCAGTAAGTGCAGATATTGCCATGAGCATAATATCCCTCGCACCAATAAGGTGTGCATTCTGATTAAATATGGGCTTCACAGTATGCACACCCATGCAGTCTGGAATGTCTTGTTTATTTGCTAGTACCAGCAGTGGGACCCCGGACAGATGCTCCGAAGCTATCATTCTGTCTGAAACACAAAAATATTATTCTTTAATGGTGACCATTAGAGTTTAGAGACACTATTGCATAGAAACTCTGCATCCTAAACTGCATTGATAGTCTGTACAGATCCGAAGAGACAGCTTGTCTAGAATGAAATATTTTTTACTGTGATTTTTTTTCTAACTCCATTACACATTCACCTTCCTACTCACTCATAGCTGTATAATAGGTGGTAGAAGGATAATTAGGCCAAGATAAAATATATTATTGTAACATATTATAATATCTTATTTATTCTACTCCAGTCATACCTACATACTGATAGCTAGCCGATCTGACAGACTTTGTCCCATCCAAATTATAATTAATTTCACCCTAATCTTTTCTTTTTGCTCGGCTCCTAAGAGTTGTAGTGGGATGGATAGGACCCCTACAACTTTCCTCAAGAATTCTGTGTGTGTAAATAATTTTTCAAGTCCGACTGGTAGTTTTAGAGAGAGATAGAGATATTTATTTATTTATTTTATTTTGGAAAGCCAACAGCTATAAAATGGAGTAAGAAAGAAAAACATTAAGTGTCATAAAGCCAATTATAGGTTTTCACGGTTAGTAATTAGCAATTATCTACCAAAAAAGCACTCCAGCTTTATTATATCAGTATAGATATTGTCTTAGTTCAATGTATGAAAGAAAATGAAGCCACAATTATATTCTAGTTGTTTTTCTGAAAAATGGACGATAAATCGTATTTTTGTATCTTAAAATATAAAAAAACTAGCGACCCGCCCCCGCTTCGCACGGGTGCAATATACATGTATCATACATATAAACCTTCCTCTTAAATCACTTTATCTATTAAAAAAACCGCATCAAAATCTGTTGCGTAGTTTTAAAGATTACATAGGGATAAGCATACATAGGGATATAGGGACAGAGAAAGCGACTTTGTTTTATACTATGTAGTGATAGCACAATTAAAAGTTATCACTATAGTTTATATTGATGAATCATGTTTCATTAATTGAAATTGCTGATAATCACCAACAGCAGATAATCTAATATCAAAATCTACATGCTGTAACTTCCTTTGCAAAATTAATTTAAAAAAGCATTGCATAGATTTAAAATTCCTTGCAGTGTTATTAAATTTTGAGGAAATAGTGTACATACTATCATATATTACATAATATAATATTCATGCCCTGCTCTCAAGAACTTTGGGCAAGTAGCAAGGCATCATTATAGTATAAAAAAAACCCAAAACTAATACTAACCAAAAGTTTCCTTTGATTCTGAAATTCTTTCTCTGTCGGATGAATCTACTATGTAGATGACAGCATGGCATTCTGCATAGTACTGAAAAAAAAAAAATGATATCATTAGCAATTTATAGTAATAAGCAATCAAAATCTTTATAAAATTAAAATAGATAGGTACCTATAATTGGTAAATTGATGAATTAAAACAGAAAACTATTGAAGTTTAAGATACTTCAATTTAGAAATTAACTATTCAAGTTAGTTCAAACATATGGTCTATTAATAGACAATTATTACTGAACCAAATTAGCTTGTTACACACACACCATCACGCCTGTATTCCCCGAAGGGTTAGGCAGAGGTGTATTAATGTACACCCACTTTTCACCGGTATGTTTTAGGTCCCATGTAATAGGGGACGAGCCTATTTGTTTTTAGCTTGTTACATTTTTCAATAATAGCATTTACTTGATGGATTCTATTCATAGTGTTGTTTTTTTAAAGTTACAATAGTCCTTTAAGTTTATGAATAAGTACAGTTGTTTCAAACAAATATAACACTTACATGCAACATAATTTAGTAGACACAAATTATGGGCCCAGATTTTTATTTTAATTATTAGTGGGTCCACCTTTAACCCCTACTTTGTCCGGTGGTACACAGAGCAGCAGGGTTTACGATTTTCCAAATAATAGTATTTGTTTATACTTTTGCTACTATATTACATACTACTGGTATTCGCAACAGGTCAAACTACCTTTTGGGTTAGAGAGAATATGTTAAAAAATAGTGCCTTGCATGACTGTTGATGTAGCCTGTTTTTTATACTATTCCTGGTAATTCTGTAGTTACACATAAACAATACCATTAATAATAATATCTATACTTTGTCCCAAAGAGACTGCAGCTCCTGTTGTCCGCCAAGATCCCAAAAGTTAAGCCTTACTCCGTCCACATCTATTTTGCCTATATTTAATCCAACTGTCGTTGTTATCCTATTAGGGTTCATGGCCTTGTATTTCTTTGTAAATTTTGTTTTGGTGGCCTCCAGATATGTCTGTAATGATGCAAAAATATGTAAGTAAGTTTATCAAACTTCAAAGAAAATTAGAGGAACGTTTCGAGTAACTATTTACCGTTTTGCCTGCATTATCTAACCCTAATATTAGCACACAGTATTCGTCCTTTTGCACCAAGTATTTGTAAAATCCATGAAGTAATGTATACATTTTATATCATTTTCTCCTGTATTAATTTGCTAAAAATATTTACAACTCAAAATAACAGTAGTGAGTAGTGGCACATTATACGTCAAAAATACTTTAAAAAATACGGCCTTGCCCATTCAATCGTTTTATCTTTTTCTAAGCCTACGAAGTAAAAAGAGACGCATAATCGTATAGGCTCAAAGTTCTTACTTTATGGAACTTTGTTATGAAACGACAACTGTTGTCGTCATCTAAGTGTCTTAAGTGACGTTTTTCAAACGTATGTCAAATTGACATGGTACATGAAAGTTCGCTTGCTTACCATCAAGGAAAAAAAAAATTAAATTTAAAATAAGTGAGATAATCTCTATCTCTTGCTTTGTCCCAACGTTGACATCATCGATAGTCGTTTGATACGTATAAAATTCTGATACTTAGCGGCATCTCGTTAGACTGGAAACCAACATAATTGGAAAAATGCTCGGAGGATGCTGCATTGAAATGACTTTATCTATATTTATAATAAGAAGAATATTAGATAAAAAATAGTTGGGCTAATAAGAAATTATTTTTTTATTCATCTTGAATCAATCTACTTAGTTGTATAAAAGCGGGAAGATATTATCTGATTATATATTATTATATAAGTCTATGTTTACGGTAGGTATTTCAAGAATAAAATGCAGTTTTTTAGTCACGAACGAAACCATCGGGTTCGATTCTCGATTGTTTTTAATGTCATAACTTCCACAGAGTTTAACCTTTACCTCTAAAACAATACGTCGTCACCGACGTCAATGGTTGTCATTCGTACATACATCAAAAAGTTATTGTAGAAATATTGGTTGGTAATGGGTCCGAAAAGTAATAAAACTACATTAAGTGGAGCAACTGACAATAATACTGATTTGGAAACAGAAGATAGTTTCGTAACCCCACGATGTGTGAACCTATGCTTAGTACTGAAGGGGACCCCTCCAAGTCCAGGAGAATATAATTTCTTTGCGATTTTTAATGGAACAATTTTATTAGAAGGAAGATGGTCTGACGGATTGGTTCTTGAGGCTGAGACTCTGCCTATTAACCTAAAAGATCCGATTTCTCAAACAACAGTAGCGAATAGGCCTTTAATATTGTTGCTTCGTGCAGTGGGTGGCAAGGGTTCCAAGGACCCAGATCCTTTGTCTCATCCAGAAAACAGAGCTGGAGCATGTGTGGATTTGTTTCCTCTACTATTGGGAGAGGAAGAAATATACACAACAGCGCATTTAATTTTAATTACTACAGGAGAACTGACTCAATGTTCAGTCGAAGTTAGTGCTGTGTCTCCGGGGTTAGCAGACGATACTGTAATACCATTAATGCTTACTATGCTATCGGTTAATTGTTTGCCAATGGCGAGAGAAGGTACATTTTATTTGAGTGCCATAGGATTAAATGAAATACATACACCAAAAGCAATAAATTTTTACATGTCCCTAAGTTCACCTAGTGCTGAGAAAATAGTATTTGCAACAGCCAGTAATGCCGGTTTTGCTGCAAATACAGCAATGAACGTGCACAACGATGATAAGTTTATTCAAAATGATTTAGAGCTACGGGATACTGATAAATGTCGTTCTTTCTATTGGAATGCTATGCGACGAGTGCTAGTGAACTCTGCTGAACTTTACGAAAGATTATCTACACCGTTTATGATTGAAGTGGCAGGCGTGCCAAGAGGTGGAAAAATGGATGTAAGAGGGCGTTATATGGGATTGGTCGATGCAAAAGTTTTATTGGAACCGGGGCAGATGAGTGTCACTGTTTGTTCGAAACTGCAACATTTTAATGAGGCTAATACACCAGATCATATTGGAGCATTACTGGATCTTCCCCCTATGAGTGCTAAAGCGAGTGCTCGTGATACCGATCTTATAGCAGATGAATATGGTCATAATGCCTATGCTGTAATAAGATTTGATTTAACAGAGTCTCTAGTACCTAAGTCCAAACTGGCGACACTCTATGAGATTATGGGGTTTCCTCAGCCTGAAGAGGCGGGTATCCCAATCAATCAACTAGATTCTGATTTTGCAACGACGGATGTTTCAGTGAATGCAAGGAGTTTCAGAAAAGAAGGAGGGGCCCTAGCTGTGCACAAAGAACTTAGCGGGTTAGCCTGTAAGGGTGCAATACCAATGAACCAGGGAATTAAACGAACTGCTGCAAATCGTCTCCTCATGCGAGTTAGAGCAATGCTCAAAAGTTATCCACCGGGAGATTGTTCGTATCTAGATTGGCAAGATACAGTGACAGGTCAACATGCTGCAAGTAGACGTGCAGTAACGGCATCATTTGCTCCTCAACCACCTCCTCCTCGTCTACCGGGAAAGGTTGCTGCAGCAAGAAGCCGTATCGCAGGCGATACTAGGATTGCGGATCTTCATATGAAATCATGCTTAAGAGTTGCAGGGACACACCCAAGATCCCTAATTTCTAAGACTTTGCGTTGTTTAGAAGAACGCAATGACATCGATGCTAAGAATTACTTGCTAGAGGCAATAAGTACCCAGGTTAGGAATAGATACTTATTGTGGATTTTAGGCGGTCTAGAATTTGATCAAGAATCTGAGGCCGCGGGTGTAGCCGGTGCTGCTCTTCGTATTGCTGTTAAGGGCGAGTATTCTGACGGCACAGCCAACGCGATTGGTTGGGCAGCTCTACATGCATTTCATCATTGCAACGGCAACATATATGCTGCATTTGTAGCGTCAAGAAAAATGAGGAAAGCTTTTGAATTACCCACGGAATGGGATAAGATGCTGGAGCGATGGACTGACACCAGCGGAGAGGAAGAAATATATTGGCTGCCATCAGTGATAGTTCCAGATAATCCTATATTGATTGCAGCTGCATTTTTTCTCTGTCTTCGATGCTATAAATTTTGCGAACGCCTTTTGCAGTGTGTAGAAATGGATTGTGCTGGGCGTGGTAGTACCACTTTGAAATGCAAAATGTGCCCTGATGTGTATTACTTGCGAGCTGCCTCGCTCATTTTGAGGCGTGAGATGGAGTCTGCGATGGATATGACTCTTGAAGGAATCAAACGGTTTGGGCCTTCACCGATTATGTCTCAAATGCGCGCCACATGCATTTCTTGTATTCGGAATTCGGATCGAGAGTGTGAGTTGGCTTTACGAGAAGCTGAAAGAGCTGGCTCGCAGCTGGCTCCCGCACTTTTGTATTCAGCTGCTTCGTCTAAATTTAAGACCGACCCAAGGGGTGCTTTACAGAGGGTTGCGCGTGCACATAAAGTATCTCCATCGGCTCATACAGCTCTTCTTATTGGTCGAATTTATGCTAAATTGGGTGAAGACTGGCTTGCTGAGCGTTGGTTAGCCGCTGCTGTTGAAACTGAACCGCTGCTATCAGACGGATGGGCAATGTTGGCTCTTCTGGCAATGTACGATAGGAACTTGAACAAAGCTCGAGTTATGTTGCGTACCGCAAGGCAGGTAGGGCCTGTGAGTCCAGATATAGATGCAGAAATTAAAAAAGTTATGGATATGGTGGAACTGGATCAATTGCCAGACTTCCTTGTTAAAAATCTCTGTCTTTGCGAATATTATTAATATTTTTTCAGTATTTTGTATTCAAAAACGTTATAGGATGCTCTGTTATAAATAATAATATTAAATATTTTCTAAGCAACTTTGTATTATGTTGTTGATAATCAAAAGGGTTACCTACCTAGCGAATGTTCTTCTGGTAAGTAAGTAGGTACCTACCTAAAGTCGAATATAAATCGATATTCCTGCCTATATATGAAAATATAAACGTAGCAAACATTTAGAGGGAGAGCTGCCGACGTCACAAGCAGCAAAGTGTCAACTAGTTATTTTTATCCATTACCCAGTAGTAGAACGTAAACTTGTGGCTATCTCAGTTGGAAAGTAGGTTAGATTACAACAATACTGTTATCACGATAAGCTGATAGCAGCCAATCAACATCAAAATGAAGTAATTTTCTTGAAACTCCATAGAATCATCGAAAAACTGACACGCCTTTTTTCTATTTCAATAGATAAACCGATAAGTTACGTTCGAAAGATAAAATGTCGAATGTTTAATTTCGTACAGTTAGCGGTGTCGTTGCATCACTCGAGTCGTGAGTTGCGACCACTGTACACAAACATTCCCTGTGCGGAACGAGCGCTCTTTGTTTTGAATCAAGTTTCAAACAAGATTTCTGACATGTGAACACACAAAATCACTATGGGGCTCTCAACAAATTGCTGGAAATATCTCGTTTTAACCTTCAATGTATTATTCGCAGTGAGTATTTTATTATTTTATTGAAAACATTGCTTTAATTTTCTCGAAATAGTTCAAGTAGCGCATTTTCCCTTTGTTGTCATAACAACTTCGTGAATACATGCATTTGCGGGTCAATGACTTACACTAATATTAATTTTAATAGTTAAATTTAGTTATTAATCGTTTATTAAACTATTAAAATTGCTGACACACATTTTGTTCATTGTTGTAATTGCAGGAGACTTTTTCTAACGAGTGCATTGTACTATCAATCAACTTAGCTCTACAAAATATAATTGTATAATAAATATTTTGACAGTGGCGCTAGTTGTCTTGGTAACTCTGTTAACAAAAGTAGAGATCGGGTTAGTTACGGCTAAATTGTACGACATTTCAATTTGGTCGGTTCATAATAGTTTTTTTTTGTGCTTCCGTTTGTTGTCCACAGATGTCAGCAGTTGTGCTGTTCGGTGTGAGTGGTTTTCTTTTATACAGGCTGTTCATATACCGGCATTTCATTGGAGTCAATGTGGAGTATCCGGCAATACTCCTACTTATGATGGCAATCATCACATGTTCCATAGCATGGATTGGATGGAGGACCGCCAAGTCAATGCATCAGATTCACGTCATCATTGTAAGTATTCGGTTTCGTGGTATTAATTCATGAGTCACGAAGATTCGCTGCTTTGTTATTTTATTATGAACGTGTAGTTAAGTAATTGATCCCTGGATCAACTGTATGATTGCAGTACAACGACTAGAGGACGTGTAGAGAATTCTCGTTATGCGTACAAGAATATAACAATAGGAGGTACCTTCGCACGTAATTTATGGTTCATACACGAACATCAGTTGAGAGATATCGACCTCGACTTTTAGAAGCTGAGTGCACAGAATAGACTGGATGACAAAGTTAAATTAAATATCTAATAAATATTTACTAGGTAATTAATGTAATTATTAAAGAAGAAAAAGACTTCCCAAGATTACGATGCATCCTAAACTTATTTATTAGGCACTCTGTTTTAAATATACAAACTGCCTATACGTATATAATAACATACAATAACACTTATGACATTAGTGGTAGTCAGAAACCCATTAATCCTGACAACCAGTCTATCCTCCAAAAATCAGTATTAGGTACCCAGAAATTAGATTGCTGAGGTCTGATGGCAGTCGCTTCGTGTAAAATACTGATATTCAGTCGCATCTGGTTAGACTGGAACAATGAGGAATTAAAAATGATGGTGGTCGGGGCCCCAGAGAAAGAAACCTCCTAACAATACGGGCCGTGGCCAAGAGTACCTACTACTTTCTGTATCAGGCTCTTTATCCGAACACCCAACGAAAGCCTCTTTAGATGTTGGTCGAGGCTCTTGGCTATTAGGCCATTGGCTCACACAACGATTGGTACAATGATTGCTGAATTCACCAGGTAAAATATATAAATAAAATTTATTATTATTATATTTCGTAATTTACAGACTGGTATACTCATAATCCTGGTGGTGGTGATAGAGTTCTCGTGCTTCGTGTGGGCCATGGTGGTGTGGGACAACGTGGAGATCGATATCAAGTCCACTATCCTGCACTATTTCGAACACTCACTGGCGAACACTGACGCCACTGCTGTGGACACTATCCGATGGGATATGCTGCAAGTTAAGGTGAGATTCAACTTCGAACTTAGTATACTCAAAGAGTGTTAAGCATGAGCGGCCTTATTGTAGAGATCGTCATCATCAACCCATAAACTGTCCCAGTGCTGGGCACGGGTATCCCCAAATTAAGCAAAAACCTTTAAAATTTTGCAGAATTCTAAAATATGAAATAGTATATTATTATATCAGTTAATATTAGTGATATATTTTATTATCCGCCACATCATTAACTAATACCCAAATTATGTCTAATTCCAGTTTGAATGCTGCGGTGTAACTGGTCCAAGCGACTACACGTCGAAGGGTCAAGTCCCTTTCTCCTGCTGCGGGCAAGGGCCTCTGGACTCCATCCACAAGCCCTACGCGTCGGACTGCGCGATGCTATACCAGCGGGGGTGTGGTACACCCCTGCATGACTACGCGAGGCAGCAGCTACTGCTGGTGGCTATGACGGCCCTCGTTGCTTCGATATTGCAGGTCAGTGACGGTCTTCGACCACGGAATATAGACAACACACGTGTTCTATGTTCTATGACTTTGACCTTCTAGTATTGCGTTGTTACATCTATTTGTAACATCTATTTTTTGAGTGTCAATTCCGGTCGCGGGGAAATACTTTTACTTCGATCAGAATTCCTGTAACCATTTGGGGATACAGGCATGATGGTATGTTGTGTTATTAGAAAGGTCATTTAATTTTTAAGAGAGGCAGGGCATAGTGGGGGTAATTCCACACAAATTGGAGCTGCCCGACAGGGGAAGTCCCTCCGCCTTGCAGAAAATCGAAGTAAAATAACACTGCTTTGAGCTGTATTGTGTATCTTACGGTGAGCAAGGTGCTCCACGAGGAAACGTTGTGTTGGCAGTTAACTTTGACCCTTATACTGCCAACCCAACTATTCCTCTTTCAATACAGGGTCGGCAACGCGCAAGTGATACTCCTAGTGTTGCAAGCGCATATAGGCTACGGTAACCACTTCCATCAGGTGGGCCGTATGCTTGTTTGCCAGCTTAGTAGAATAAAAAAATAAAAATTTTATAGTCACTACAGTGCGTGGAGAAATTACAGTCACTGCAGACTTTAAAGAACTTTTTTTGGGTAACAATACATTGATAATAACAATCCTAGACAATAGGAATCCTAGGTGAAGTCTTAGGTGAATGTTCTTGTGGCTTATCTTAAGGAAGCTATGCATCCGCTAATGTTTAAGAAGAAGAAAAAGTCATGTTAGAAGTGAATATGTAATTACACCTAATAGTGAACATTCCCATCCCATCCACACAATATGAAAAAATCTTAAATATTATAAAAATGGAAACAATATGCACCAACCAAAACTGCTGTAAGTTATCGGGGAGTTACAAACTCTGGTCTGATATACAGTCTAGGATATGTCCTTGGAACCCTACTGTATGACATCATACGACTGGTAATAAAGAAGGGTGAGAGAGCAAAACAATAGAATGTTTGCCAATAATATTTTTATTTTCACTCTCCCCTAAGGACGCTAGACTAGCCAGGGTACTTTCAAGGCTACGCGTAGTATTTATATTGAGGGTGTACTACTGAATATTAATGCCTTTTCGTCTAGTAAACGTGTACTTTATGCTTATTTTAAAGCGAGATCTTGAATATTGATGTGGCGTCTTTTAAAGTTCTTGACTTTCACAAGATATATGACTTAAAATAAATAAAATTTGTACGCGTCTGCAGTTGGTAGTTATTAGGTAAAATTTAATGCTTAAGATGACCAACTTGACGAACCAAAATTGTATATAAATGTGTAAATTGCAAATTCGTGGTCTTGCTTCAATGACTCGGATTCAATTCAGTAAACATAAACAGAATATCCCTGTGTGTTTACAGTAAAGGGCGATAAGGTTTTATTATTGCTCAGAATTACTCGTACACATATTTAAGGGACTCCCCGTTTTGGTGTTGCCACATTCTAATGACAAATAGTGAAAGGATTCGTTGTCATTAGAATATGGCAACACCAAAATAGGGAGTCCCATGTGTTTATTTTAAGTATGTTTTAATAAAGCATCAAGCATTAATAAAGGCAATTTTATGAAATTATTTTATGAGTAAAGTGGGTATGCGTTTGAAGTAGTGGCGTTCTTCTACCTGCAATAAAAAAAGCAACGGGCTGACTATCTATTTGTTTAGTGTAGCGATAAGTACAAGCAACAGGTACTCTGGGTACCGTACTCAGGTACATACCTGCCGCTCATAAATATCTTTAGCTATCATCAGGATATCCTTAACGTGCAGTTGTCTGGCTAGTAAACGTTTACGAAATGATGTCATTAACCTTGGTTTTTTTGCTGAGAAAAAACATTTAACTAAGCGTTAGACCTATCTACTGCAGAATTACCTATCAAGAATTTCAGTAAACAAAATTATTTGTCACAATGTACGACATTATAATTATGAATTATCGAAAAACCCAAAGTAGCCATCTACATATAGTAATAATTAGCTATCTTTTCCTCATACATACTAACCGTTCGACCTTTAAACCTATTGTTATACGGCAAAAGATAACGGATCCCAAAGGACGGCCGGCCTCGAAACGTCGGTACATCAGAGACACAGTGAATAACAATGGCGGCCTTGTCATAAACAATTGCGTGCCATAATTAAACATCATGTCATAAATAATGTCCCCATGAGTTTAATTTTTTAATTAATCGAGGTCTGGTAACGTTTTTTAAAGGATTGGCTGAAGGTTGATGAAATTTTTGCATATTACATGCATGAAACTGGCACAGAAAGTACTGTCAGCAACGAAAGTCGCTGAACACAGCAAAATTTCGAAAACATGACAGTCCCAAAACTTGTAAAGATATTTTTTATTATGAAAGTAAGGTAAATATTTAATGGTAACCTATGCAATGATTTCGCACATCCTTCACAGGTCAGTTACTTCATATTTAACATTTGAAGATTGCAACAGGTTCAGCGACTTTCGTTGCTGACTGTACCTAGTCTTCAGCATCCACTCAGTGAGGTTATGTATTATAACTGGTATTAGTAAAATATATCTAAATATAGAAATGTGTCTACCCTCATTTAGTAAACACCTCACATAAACCAAACAAACCTTTTATGAATTTTGATTCATAACAAACCCTTTTAGGAAATCAGGACATTTCATTCGCGGTCAAAAGGTAGTTTAACTTACTCATTATTGAATTAAATACCTTTTTTAGAACTTTCTTATAAGTAGTGCGTATTTTACATAATTACAACGTGTTAAAAATTATTATATACTTAAATAACTTTTTTAGAACTTTCTTATAAGTAGTGCGTATTTTACATAATTACAACGTGTTAAAAATATGTACCCCGTAAAAAATATAATTAATTATCAAAACCAAAAATTTTGTCAGCTGTCATGTCAGGGAACCAGATTATTTAACAGAAAGGCCTACGTACCTATTTTACCTAATAATTGTCTACTTTAATAACTTTTCTATTTTTCATTCATAAATGTTGTTGTTACAGCGTTACTACGGTTCTTAAATATTGTGAATGGACTCGTTATAAGGTCCCATTTAACCTCCTCTCGGCTTTACGGGTACTTTTGTAACACCCTGTATATACACCGCCTATCTTTTTGCACCGCGGACTTCTTCTCTAAACTAGGCGAAATCTAGAGGCCCTGCTCATGAGTTTGGGGTGATACTAACGAATTACCAAATCTTCTACCGCGAAGCAACAATGTGCTAACCTACCTTGTTGTGTTCCGTTTTGAAGGGCAATGTAGCCAGTGAACTTACAGAAACAACAATTAAGGTCTCAAAATGACTATGCGCTAGTGATACTATTGGTGTTGCAGGTAGCTACGGTTGCCGAGGGGACCCGTATGCTTATAATTATTTGTCATCTTATAACAAAAAAAAATAATTAGTAAACCTCAGTGACGAAGATTCCACACAATTCGGCTTCGAAATTTCGAACAATCACTATTGCTAAATTGCAAGTCAAGGTAAGCATTTTTTGGCCTGCCACTGACAGCCATCCAGTCAGCCAGCAGCAGTGTCAAACACCTATACAATGTCCATGTCCTACTTGATTCATTTGTACACATCAAGATCTCTGTGCTCACATCAAATGTGTCTCTGTTTGCTCATGTGTTTGCCTAATGACATAAGCATCACACACCTAATTAACAGGTGCATGCGGAACCGCTAACACGACACGTGTAAATTCGCTACGGAAAACTAAATATTAAAACTGGTGTAAAATTAAACGCAACATCTATTTTTAGGGGCCACTCATAGTGGACTTAGGTCATTGGTCGTTGGCAGCCGATTAGAAATAAACGAGCGTTCGAAATATGAAAACATGCGTTGTTCTTTTTTTAAAAGGGTAAGAAAAAGATTTCGGTATAAAAACCTCTTTTATTCATCGATTACTCGGCGGTTCAATTTTGAACGTAAAGTGGTCAACCTCCAAGGTTATCAATGATTCCTGGAGCCCTAATATTACATAAAACTTAAAAATAAACAAGTTACGAACTGTCAGTCAGTAGGTGTATGTAGGTACAACAGTTTACCTTTGCTGTAAGTGATCCTAGTGAACAAACGTATTGGCAACGATCGCAGTTGGCCACACTACAAGCGATGCGCTTAGATGCCTTCTGTAGACAAGCATTGCTCCTAGACCAACCAGTTCCTAGCAGTCACGTATAGTGTGGCCTCAGCCTAAACTATTGCATAGGCACTGATAATAAACACGATATTGTACCGTACTCATCCTGACGTTGAATCACAAGTGACATCATTGAGTTTGGGCTAGGTTAATTCTGTCTCTTGCATCAAACGAAACTTATAATGGTCGAAAATAGCAGCAGATGAAATCATATTGTGCCATAATATGGCGGCTGTTATTACGAGTATAGTGACCCCATTGTATCTTGGTACACAGTGAAAAAGGGAAGTACATTGAAACGTATAGAATATGACACATTATTTGACATTTGCCTTAGCTAACAGCGCCGAAATGACGTTTCAAAGTATATTGGTCGCTCATTTCGTGGAACTGTCGGTTGTTTATTTTTTAAATCATTGTAATTCGTTTTTTATCGTCAAAGGTAAATATTTTATAATGAATAATTTTATTGACCTTGTGAATGTACGAAGGCATAATGTTTGCGTTCTGCTAATCTTAAGATGAAAGAAAAGAGTTTGTTTATGAGCGTAGTAGGAATTTAATTTTAGAATAATATCAGACATTTTACCTATCGAAACCGGTACCTACTAAATAAAGGCAGAAAAGTCGATGCAATTTTGTCATACAATTGTTTGCAAATAGGTGTTCGCATGACAATCGGGATCGACGGCTTTACGTGCTCTCGGAAGCACGGGTCTCGTTGTGTTAAGAATGGTTACTCCACATTGCAGATCGGTATATCAGCGTAGTTATAACTTAGCTACATTCATGTAATATAAAAAAATGATGTACTTCAAGTTCGTTTTTTTTTATTAAAGACCAACTCTTCTACTAGGGAACAAGCCCTGTGTCGTGGAAGACTTCACAAACATAAGTACAATTAACGGACACAAAGTACATCAGACTTGAAACGAATATACGTGGAACACACAAATATTTGCCTCGGGTTGGATTCGATTTCGAACCCACAACACGCAACGCAAAGACAGTGTCGCTGTGCCGAGGTGACCATCTACACCAAACTTGCAGTTTTATTTTTATTTTTTATTATTCATTTGAGAAGCAGTGATAGCCTAGCGGTATGACCATTGGACAGCCAACTCGAAGGTCTCGAGTTCAAACCCAGGGCACGAACCTCTGACTTTTCGAAATCACGTGCGTATTAATAATTCATTATCACTCGCTTAAAACGGTGAAGGAAAACATCGTGAGGAAACCTGCATGCCTTAGAGATTTTTCTCAACGGTGTGTGAAGTCTGCTAACCCGCATGAGGCCAGCGTGGTGGACTATAGCCTAAGCCCTCTCATTCTGTGAGAGGAGACCCGTGCCCAGCAGTGGGACAGTATATGGGTTGATGATTATTAATTTGAGTGCGTCTGGCAGCACTGCTGCCGAGGATGTAGCACGCAAACTCATCAACTATTCACTTTCGCCTTGAAGGTTCCTCAATCATATGTACCGGCGTATGAAACACAGCAGTCGGCAGAGAATTCCACTCCTTGGCCCTTCAGTTAAAATGTATTGCGTTCATGTGTTAGATAAGTACATTTAGAAATATGTATAGTAAGTAAGGATCAACATGAAAATGTAGGTAGGGATGTATGGTTAGTAAAATATATAATTTTAAACGTGTCCGGTGCTCCATCCCACGTCGTAAAATTTCGATCTTATCGTAACCCTATCGTAGATGCTGCATTCCTGACATTTTTAATATTCCTAAACTTTTTTGGACAACCCTATCTCCTCTTCTAAATCAACACACTAAGGACTCCTTTTATTTTATACCGGGAACCACATGGCAATCGGTTCAATACTATTATTATATACGAGTTACAAATCACGAACCTTTAAAAAGTTGTCAAACCGGTCTCCAACAAATGGTTCTACGACAGAAACTTGCGCAATCATAGAAAGCTGCACCATTCGCGTCGCCTACGCATGACCAGCGTAAGATCTCTGTGACACTGGGAAAGTCCCCTTCTGTCGTCCTATTTTGGGTGACCAGCGGGGAGCGTAGGAGTTCTCTTAAGATGGTCGGTCCACACTTAAAATTTTTGTAGTAGGCCGTAATACTAACATTTGAAATAGTGAAAGTGATTATGTTTGGATTTTGCATGATGTAACAAATTAACAATGTGATAATTTGGATGAAGGATCTTCATAACACCTGTTTATTTATCTATCTGGGTAATTTGTGTTTATTCAACCTACGTCCACCCACTATTTATTAAGAATTCTTGGTCGACAAAGATTATTGTCTTTGTCAGAGTTTTATATCGTGTTGCAAATAAGCTTGTAGCTAGCAGTCTAATAATATACTTTACACTAACAATGTTTTAGGTAGGTTAAATCTCAGTCTTTTTACAAATTACGACGATGTCAAATGTGTTCCAAGTTTCGGACTTCTGATTACGAGGTCGTAGTTTCAATTCCCACAGGTCACAAATATTTATGTGAAGAACAAGTATTTATAAGTGTTTGGGTTTGGCTGGGTGTTTCTTATGTATTATAAATTATTAATATTCATAAAAAAATATATAAGTATTATACCCATAGAACAAGCTCTGCTTAGTTTGAGACTTAATGGGGCTATTCTAAGTAAAATATCTCAAATATTTATAAAAAAATATGTCTCATTTCTTTTGATCTTAAAATTTCAGTGTTCTATAAAATATGAATAAATTCTTCGGTTTTTGTATATTCGATTTGTCATATTATTATTATTTTTATGTCATCTCTTGCACATTTAGAATCACTAACGTTATCAAATTAAGTTTTCGAAGATCACGCCTTGCTAGCCGAAAATTGAAATATCAATTAATTTTCTTTTTTATATTTTTATGAGTATGAAAATATGAGTAAGTATGTCATTATAATAATTTGTACATACGCCCTAGAGGCAAAACATAGCGCACTTACTGTATCATATTTCCATCTTTAACATGTACCTATGTTTGACAAAAAATAAATTATTTTGATTATAATTTAGGGATAATTTGTATTTGAACTGTCGTTAATATTAAAATGTCTTTACCCAGCTTAAAATATTTTTTACACGTGATAAGTCAAGAACACCACTCAACATTTTGAGTGGTGTTTTTGACGTTCCTGTGAAAAATTATTTTGGCTTTTAGTATTCGGCCATTAAGATTTAACGTCTGTTCAAATTATAAAGTGAGAGTTCACCGCTTGAATGCTAGATATATATATATATTATGTTAGATTTGCTTATTTGAGTGCATTGTACCTACCCGTCTCAGTCGTCTGGTACCCTTCAGAAGGACGTTAGCAGAAATTTGCAACTTTCAAGGGCTCTTTAATCAGCTTAGGAATGAATTTCATTTGGGCGCAGTAAGTACTAGAGAGCTTAATTCGATTCTTATAAAATATTCTAATACAAGCCGGTTTTATTAAAATTGAGATATTCCTATTTATTAAGTAAATATATGCAACATTTACAGAGTAAGTATGACATAAAGTGCAAACAATATCTAAGTAACACCGCTATGCCACTAAATATGTAGTCATGCGAAGCGTAGAAGTAGCTTATCTAAGTTAGGGTTGATATCACTATTTGAGTAGTTAACAATGCATCGTTCACCAATTCCTCTGAACTGAAAATAGCAACGATTAGTTCAGAAAGATGGTTATGTATATGATGGAAAAATGGTTATCTATATTGATTTCTGACATTTACGCGAATATTATACATTGAAATAAAACTATCCAGCTATCATATCTAAGCGTCCGTGGTCACGGGTAGACTTAGTCTACCCGTGACCATGGACGCTGTAAAGGGTCCGAAACGTCGGGATTAATAATATCAATATACGCGATAAAATCCGTAAAAAGTAGTTTTATTACAATGGTTATCTATAACCTTTGAACGTATAACTTTGTGCAGTTATTGTTCTCGTAACAAATGGCATCGCTTAATATTTATTACCAAAATGTACGAGGCCTGCGTACGAAAACGCATAATCTATTCAGAAACATATCTCGAAACTCATACGATGTCATTGTTTTCACAGAAACTTGGTTAGTCGATAGTGTATACAGTGGTGAAATATTTGATGGACGATATATAGTATGGCGACGTGATCGTGATCTCAGCCGTACGGCGCAAACGCGTGGAGGTGGTGTCTTGATTGCATTGAGAAGTGACTTGACCGTTGTGGAAAGGTGTGATTGGCGTACCTCCGCGGAAGACATTTGGATATCAATTATTTTAAAAAGATCTAGACCCTCAGTGACTTACAATATACACATTTGTGCCGTATATCTTTGTAAAGAAAATACTGGTAACTCATATAATACTCAATTACAAAACTTTACTTGTAAGTTAAATAATTTAATGTTAACACACTCATTAGATAAGTTCGTTATATTGGGTGATTTTAATTTCGGTGGCCTGGTTGACTGGACTCCTAATAACGATGGTGAAGACCTATTGCCAGTAAATCACTCCGGTCAATACTTAGCGGATTTTTTTGATACTATGCTCACTTGTTCCTTATCACAGTTCAATAATGTGCGTAATGTAAACAGCAGATTGTAAGATTTAGTTTTTTCTAACGGTCCCATTACGGTTGCAGAATGTAGTGATCCATTGGCGGTACCAGTGGATATGCATCATAATCCCCTTATTGTTCAGGCTGAATTTGTCGAAATTCACAAATTAAAAGAGAATTTAGTTACTAGGTATCTCTTCTATAAGGGTGATTACGACGCTATTAAATCTGCTCTGGATGAGGTATGTTGGGCTGAGTTGCTAGACGTGTCGTTATTAGACTTAGCAGTAACACTCTTTTATAATAAACTTTATGACCTCTGCGATAAATTCATACCGGTAAAGTCAGTGAGACAATCAACACACCCCCCCTGGTATAATTCAGCGTTGATAAAAGTCTTAAAAGAAAAGAGTAAGTACCACCGTAAGTACAAATTATATGGTAATTTATCTGATTATCAATCTTTCTCTTTATTACGCAGCAGGGCTATAAAATTAGAAACGGATTGTTTCAATATATATATTGAAAAAATAGAAACCTCTATTAAGAGTAATCCCAAGGCTTTTTAGTCTTATGTAAAAAGTAAAAAAAATACTGTCTCATTTCCTAACATATTACGATATCAGGACACATCTGCTGAAACCGGATTAGATATTAGTAATTTATTTGCAAAATATTTTATGTCAACCTTTCAGGATAGTAACATAGAATTGCATGAGACACATCAAATGAATATTAATGCCTGTCCCAATTATATTAGCTCTATATATGTATCGTCCGAAGTTGTCTTAAAACTACTGAAATCTCTGGATCTTTCTAAGTCGGGGGGTCCTGATCTTATACCACCAATATTTTTAGTTAATTGTGCTGAGAGTCTTGTTAAACCAATTTGTATACTGTTCAATCGCTCACTGGTAGAGGGAACAGTACCTCACATCTGGAAATCTGCTTTTATAACACCAGTTTTAAAGAAAGGGGACAAGTGTAATATCGAAAACTACCGTCCAATATCTAAGCTATGCCTTATCTCTAAAATTCTGGAACGTATCGTTCACAACAATGTCTATTCAGCCTTGAAAAACAGTTTTGGTAATGAGCAGCACGGGTTTCTTCGGAAACGTTCAACTACATCAAACTTGGTTCTTGCTCATGACTTTATCTCTAGTGCCATGGAGCAGGGTGCGCAGGTTGATGCTATATATACGGACTATAGTAAATGTTTTGACCGTATCGATCATCAGATACTTTTACAAAAGATATTAGCAGCCGGAATTCACGGTAACTTATATCGATGGCTATGTTCATATGTAGAGAATCGAACGCAGGCTGTAGTACTACAGGGTTACACTTCTGGCTGGTGCTCAGTCCCTTCAGGAGTACCGCAGGGATCCCTATTGGGTCCTCTTCTTTTTACAATATTCATCGCAGATATAAAATCATGTTTTAAAAATTCATATATATTGCTATACGCGGATGATATGAAGATCCTAAAATCAATACGCAATATCTCAGATACTGAAAAACTCCAAGATGATTTAGACAGATTTGTAACTTACTGTTCAGTAAATAAATTGCAACTGAATATCTCTAAATGCTTATATACATCATTTACGCGGCAAAGGTCAATAATTGGTTTCGGTTACAAACTTGACAATCAAACAGTTAAAAAGGTCGAATACATCAAAGATCTAGGCGTGGTTTTGGATAGCAAACTGTTATTCGATAAGCACATTGACTTCATTGTTAATAAAGCATCAAAAGCATTAGGGTTTATAATAAGACAATCTGTTTGCTTCCGCTCTTTAAAGACTGTGAAGATATTATACTGTTCTTACGTACGTAGTCACCTTGAATATGCGTCCCAAGTATGGAACCCACTGTACCAAATCTATGTGTCCCGCATTGAAGGCATACAGAAAAAGTTTCTTAGGTATTTAGACTTTAAAGCACGTCAGACCTCATTAGATTATAGTGATCGATGTCATCGGTACCATTTCCTACCGTTGCAGTACAGACGTTCTGTCAACGATATATGTTTCCTTATTAACATTGCAAATGGTACAATTGATTGCCCCGATCTTCTTAAAAACATAAGACTGCGGACAAATCAATTGGGCCTTAGACAGCGACCTCTGTTGGACATACCATTTGTTTCAGTAAACTACAGACGTAATGCTTTCTTTCTGCGCAGTGCAAGACAATTTAATAACTTATCATCTAAAATAGAAATCGACTTATTCTGTAGCAGTTCGAGTTCAGTGAGAAGACAGATGAACCAAAGGTTTTTCGCTGCCTTGCCCGACCGGTGAAAACTCTAACCTCAAGCAAAATCTTTTATTTCACATTTCTTTTGTTTAGTTTGATTGTAATAAGATTGTATTTTTAATCATCATCTCTCTATGCAGTCTAGTCTAAGTAACATGTGCTTGTAAGATTATTTGTGAGAGCTTGTTATTAGCAACATTTTTAGTTATAGAGTTATCCATATGTTTTTATTAGACTGTAAGCTTTCCTATAAGTAAATAAATAAATAAATAAATAAGTATATATGCGACCTATATTAGCGCATTGGCTCTGTGATACCTCAAGATATAGCCTATATAGCCCTATAGTCACAGCCATGGGATCCGTGAAATGTTAACGACCATGACAGGCTGAAGATGTCCATCCCAATTTTTTTCATAGTACGGAATTCACTCATGACTCATGAATCGTCTATCCAAAAATCATTTATTTTACGTATGCAAATACATAACATGTTGTTGTCCCAAAATGCATAAGCGACAAGGGTGAAATGCTAGCGTGCGATAACCTTCATATATTTTTTTTATTTTATCTTATCTTACTAATGACTGACATCTGACACTGCAACGCTTAGTTGCTGGATTTAGAAATTTTAAATTTAGAAGGCTTCCTTAGACGATGTAGCAATGAGCTAAAATAGGATTTAGGGTGATTCTACGGGAAATTAGGACAAATAATATCAACGCGGGTAATATAGTGGGAAAAAAATAGACAGTGGCACAGACTCATCATCAACCCATATACTGTCCCACGGCTGGGCTCGGCTCTCCTCTCATATTGGGAGGGATTAGGCTATAGTCTACCCACGCTGGCCTAGTGCGGGTTGGCAGACTTCACAAACCGTCGAGAAAAAATTCTATGGTAGGCAGGATTCCTTACGATGTTTTCATTCACCGTTTAAGCGAGTGATAATTAATTATTAATATATATTTTCCTCACTGGTATTTAGTAGTACAATATTGCAACTACAGGGTGTCTTAGATCTACTGGAGACGAGATTATTAAAAGGATGCTAGTATCCGAAAACTTAATATCCTAAAAAAATACTATGTGTAAGAACGTATATCGTCAAAATATATACCTAATACGACAATATATATTTTAAAAAATTTAGACCCTATATTTGAAGTGGGTTAACATGCATTTATTTTTCATAGTTACAAGCTTTGATCCCAATTTAACAGGAGTTCTGTTTTTGTCAGGTTGACGAATGACACTACACAGAACGATTTGTTTCCTAAACGAAAAAATATTTTTTATGATGTCGTCTATCGTTCGTAATTTTTAAGTGTTGTTGGAAAGAAAGTAGATTCTCTTGAAAACGGATCTAGTTAATCTTAGACACTTATGGATAAGTGGTTTGTAGTTCAACAGTACTTGAGCCAATCTATCATTGCGACGTTGCCATAAAGGTGCTACAAAGAACTTGGGTTCTTTGTAGCACAAAATTTTGTCGGCAACAAATCCTTATCTCAGTTTAAACAATAACAGCGTCGACGATAAACCAATGCTGGCACGCGAGTTTACGCGACATAATTATACCGATGTTTATCGATAGTTTTCATAATTTTATCAATTATTAAACGTGACAGAGGAATTGAATGTTTCATGTAGTTCAACTTACTATCCTTAGTAGAAGCTTAATGGTGTCGTTATATCTACGATACGCAGTAGGTTCGACAAATCTCAATTTTAAAACTAAAGTTGACAGTTTATTGTAATTTACAAATCACCGAAGTCTCATTTTTGGTGTGATGAATTTACATACATACATATATATAGAATAGTATGGATTTCTGACATTTATGGGAATATTATACATTGAAATAAAACTACTTATTACGGATTTTATCGTGTTATATTAGTAGTATTAATCCCGACGTTTCGGACCCTTTACAGCGTCCACGGGTAGACTATACTTGTTATAGAAACAGCAAATTTTAATGATTCCAAATATACATTTATCTAAATATTGCTATGCATAAATAAATGACACGAGTCATTTGTTGCTGTGGATTGTCGACTATGTACAGAGGCCAGCACATCAAGTTACCACAATCTTTCAAATTTCTTTGATAGATTTTCAACTTTAACACAACACGATAAGGTTCATTTTCAATAGGGAAAATTTGACAGTTTTTGATAACTTGACCTTGACCATCTGTACATGTATTTTTATTTTGCTTTTGATCGTCGATGGTAACGTTTTAGTGCCCTGAATTATCAACGTGTAGCTTGAAATGGACACCGGTGTCTTCAAACAAAGATTCCCTTTGTAGATACCGTGTAATTCTAGCTTATGACGATTCCTAGAGTTCTAGCCCTTGCGAAACTCATGTCCATGATTTCACTCTCCGTCTGGTCATAATATAAATGAGTAACAAGTGCCTATTTGTTTTCAAATAATTACGTTGGATATTTAACGCGTTCACAATGCTTAGGGGCAATGAAACATGATTCACTAGGGAAACATTAGGCACGAACTGCAAGGCTTTCCAATTTTCCTTGTAAACATTAGTCGCCTCACGTAATTAATTTAATTGACAAAAAAAACTTGACAAAATATCTCCTGAACCTTGAAGAGGTCTTATGCCAATTTCTTGGTTATAACATAGGTATCTTAACTATTACATAGCCAATAAATAATCATTGTAATGAAGATGGAAAAAATTACACTGTATGTGATTATTTCTCGATCTTTTTATGTATACGACCTCTTTTGTCTTTACAGCACAGTAGAAGGCTATCTCCATTATTTACAATATATAATCCTCGTAGTTACAAATACGTTATACATATATTGATTTCTGATATTTACACGAATATTATACTTACATTGAAATAAAACTACTTTTTACGGATTACAGTGTCAAGGGTCGGAAACGTCGGGATTAATAATAACAATAAATCGCGATAAAATCCGTAAAAAGTAGTTTTATTTCAAAATACATTATACTTAATTAAAAAAATATTAAGTAAAACGCTTATCGACAAACGCACAGCACTTTTCAGCAATATACGTAGTAAATCTAAATAATTTATGAATTTACGGTGCTTGACCCAGATACGCGCTATTAGGTAGGTACAACCAATTCCATCGTGGCGTGGTCTGAAAAAATATGCCTCTTGAAGTGGAGTGCTTTATTTATGAAAGGACTTCGTTTTTATAATGAACAGTGAATAACGTTGGCTCTGATTTGTTTAGTCTATGCATATTTTGTGTTTAGGGTGTTGACAATGAAGGTTTGTATTTGACGAAATTTTAAAATAATCTTACTTAAAATAAAGCTGAGTTTTTTATTCTGGGTTAAGTAAACAGTCTGAACAGAGGCAATCCTTTGTCGTTTAACCTAAATTTTATGTACGGTGATATTATTAATTGATAGCTAAGCTTTCAGGAGGTGAAAGTACTTATAATTCTAAACTAGCAACCCGTCCTGGTTTCGCACAGGTGCAAATATACTTATAACATAAGTACAGTCAGCAACGAAAGTCGCTGAACACAGCTAAATTTTTTTATTGTCACAGCTCCAGAACTTGGCAACAGGTCTTTTCTACTAAGGTAACCTAAATATTTAATGGTCATCTATGCAATTATTTCGCATAACCTTCGTAGGTCAGTAACTTCATACTTGTTAAAAATCATATTGAAGATCGCAACATGTTCAGCGACTTTCGTTACTGACTGTACAATCATGTTAACAGTTTTCTTGAATCACTCTATCTATTAAAAAATAGCATTAAAATCCGTTGCGTAGTTTAAAGATCTAAGCATACATAGGGACAGACAGACAAGGCAAGCGACTTTGTTTTATACTATGTAACAGCCGTTTCATACATTTTCATCGGGTAAATTTTTATATGAAAAAGCTGATATTTTTTTCGATATTTCCGGGATGGTCTTCTAGTGAAAATTGTATACATATAATCATGAGTACCTACTTACTTTCACATCCTGAAAGGATAACAGAATAAGTAATTAAAAACCGAACTGACGTCTTTACCTCCACTGCGAAGCACGGAAGGTTCTCTATATATTAACAATGGTCACCCATCTACAGATTGACCGATTCAAGCTCAGCTTAATTTTTTTTTATACCTCTAAGGTGGCAAACAAGCATAGGGCCCACATGATGGTAAGCGGTTACCGTAGCCTATAGACGTTTGTAACACCAGGGGTATCACTTGCGCGTTGCCCTGTAAAATGAAAGAGGAGAATAGTTGGGTTGGCAGATTATTGGTCAAAGTCCCCCCACTGCCAACACAACGTTTCCTCGCGGAGCACTGGCATCCTTGCTCATCGTTAGGAACACAACACAGCTCAAAGCAGTGGTATATCACTTCGATTTTACTCAAGGCGGAGGTACTTTGGGTAGCTTCAATTTGAGTGGATTACTCCCACTATACCCTACCTCTCTTAAATCTACAAATCTAATACTTACCTAGCCACGAGCCCTTTCATTTCATCACTGTGTTTACTTTATTACTACAGCACTGAGTCAGGACTTGGTATGTACTTGTAGTACTGTACCTACTCTGTGACTGAGTAGACTTTATTTAACGTTAGGTAAATAAAGTACATACATAATATTTGTATTACTAGACGTAATTGTAAAATAATACCCATTAAGATAAGACATACTTAGGTTCTTTATTCTAAAAACAATATTATAGTACCTTGAAAGACAGTTTAATTCAGTAATCACTGACATTCAAGACAATGTGAACTAGGTATGTTGTAGTTGTAAACAATGGAATATCTTGCTAAGCTAATGCATGTACTATTTACATAAGGACTTAGAGATGGTTTGGTCTAGACCTTCTTTTATCGCACGGAAAATCCTCTACCTGGAGAGGTGGCAGGGTATGTCGGTCTCCTACCGATTAAAAACCGCACTAGTCGTCTCTAGCCCTAAATGGTCATGGGGGTTATTCGCCACGACCGTGATAGGCTGTGGTCCAGCGCTTAATTCCAGTGTGTGCTGCGCCGTGGCCTCGGGGCAGACCACGCAATGGTGATAACCGGACGTTGGCTTCAAGCTTAAGCGACACAGGTGCTTTCTGAAACAGTATGTCCCGACAGTACCTGCGTCAGATAGAAACTGAGAGCTCCATGGCGCCTCTCCAGCCACTCCTCCAAGACTGGCCTTACTGCCGCTATTCTGAGATCTAGCCAATAGGAGCGGTTTATTATCTTCTAGAGCGACTCCACGGGAGTTTCCACAGAGTCAAATTTAAGCGCTTTTTAAACTCATTTTGATTTTCTCAATATGATCAAGTACTCACGTAGACTTAGGTAGACCAAAGCAGTAATAAGTAGTAATAAGTATGATCGCAGCCTCGCAGGGCTGATCACCAGCCCAATGGTCGGACAATATTGCGAGGGCAGCGGGGAATCTGTAGGTGCGAGCACAAGGTCGGCCAAAGTGGCGGAATAGAGAAGAAGCCTTTACTCAGCAATGGGTGTTACCGGCTGAATATACAGGATGTTACAAAACTACCCGTAAAGCCGAGAGGAGGTTAAATATGCGGCCTTATAACGAGTCCATCCACAATATTTAAGAACCGTATATAGTAACGCTGTATAATATACCCCAAAAACGGAAAACAACAACATTTATGAATGAAAAATAGAAAAACTATTAAATTTGACAATTAATAGGTAAAATAGGTACGCAGGCCTTTCTGTTTAATAATCTGGTTCCCTGACATGACAGCTGACAAAATTTTTGGCTTTGATAATTAATTATATTTTTTACATGTTGTATAGTAAAGTTATTTATAAATAGTCTTACACAATGGGTAAACAAAGCTAAAGCTTAGTTCTGGAGTAAATTTCGTTCACACGAATACTGATTACAAACACTATCCATATAAAAATTTAGAAAATCTGCTAACAAATACGACCAGGTGTAAATCAGGATTAGAGTAGTTATCAAGTAGCAAGGAGCGCCAACCGTCCGGGTAACCTTGTTCTGAATATGTGCGCTTGCGACCATGACGTCAGCGTCAGCGGGCGTGGTCGGCGCGGTCGCGTATTCGCACTTCCACCGTCCACGATACCAATATGAGATAAGTATTTTTTTATGACAAACAAGAAAAAAAATATCCTCAAGAATATCAAAAGGCACCTTGTCGGACTTAAAACTCTGTGATTCTCTGATATACCGTAAACTTATCAGTTGACCACTTTCCAACCTTATATTCTTAAACATAAGACAGAAAACCAGTTAACTGCCAAGATTCTCGGTTATACCTCGGTCCATGAGTCCAAGTTCTCAACGACTCCAGCAATACGCGTGACCGAGAATACCTGATAGTCATCAAGCATCAATAATTAATAGAAAGTAAAAAAAAACAATATTGTTTCGACTCTCTGCAGGGTTTATGGTTTTTTGTTACTTCATCATCATCATCAACCCGTATACTGTCCCACTGCTGGGCACGCGTCTCCTCTCACATAATGAGAGCGATTTTTGTTTATACAAATTTACTTATCCTTCCTTTTAAATTCACACGTGCATGTCTTACATGGCAATCTTTCTCTGTCTAATTATTAAACTGGATTAATTATTTTTGTACATATAAAACTGCATTGTTCTCATGAACTACTCAGAACGTAGACTTAATTGTGTTTTTTAAAGAGTGTAATATGGTTTTTCTTGTCGGTTCTTCTCCATAAGACCCACATTGGATCTAATTGAAGTAAAATTTTTGACTTTGGCTTGACTTTGACTTTAAGTTAGTTCTACAACTATAAATCTGTGTTGTGATTCTTTCGACTTTCCTCAGTGGTGCGTTGTAAACAGCTGACGCAAATATAAACAGATGTTTTATTATTTTGTTTGCCAAACAACGATTTTACAGTCACCTGTGATAGTATCTATTTTTTTAATACATGCACATTTTAACTTTAATTCATCCTTTAAACAAGATACGATTTACATACAACATAAAGAATTTTGTTTTTTTTTAAACGTGTTCAAAGGGTTTCAAAGCCAATAAGATTATAAAAAATATACAAACCAATTTATTAATGCTCTATGTTGTTCGAAATAGAATTTAAAATTCAATTATAAAAATACATCTTATAGAAAGTAAAGACCTTGAGTATAGTTGACACAAAATTAGATTTGCTTTAAGTCCGTTTGCTATTTTCACACTTATCAACATCGGGGGCGTAGCTCAGATGGTAGAGCGCTCGCTTAGCATGCGAGAGGTACCGGGATCGATACCCGGCGCCTCCAAATATTTATTTTTGTTTTCAATTAATTGATTAATGTCAACAATAAGAACAGGTAAAGTTTATCTTGAACCGGTACTTTGGATGCCGCAGAGGCCATTTTTGGTGCGTGAAAATTCTTAAAAATGTAGTATATTTTCAGAATTATTAAAAACTTTTTAATCATGTTTTCTCATTACCTAGGGCGAACTTATAGTCTCCTCACCACAATTTATTAAATAAGACATGGCCTCTCTGCAAACTCAGGAGAACCTCACAGCAATTTTTTATACTTACAAGAACCTCACAACATTTTTTATACTTACAAGAATTTATTATCTAACGCAAAAAACGCTCAAACAAGCGTTTTTACAAGTGATTCTAAACATGGGGTATGGGTAAAATTTTGAAAGTAGGGATATATTGTGTTATCGATGAAAGCCGATACTGATAAAGCTGATACTCGTAACTCCTTTAACCGAGTACCGAGTAAGTCCCATTAACGGTAGACGACATCATGGCTGTTGTTACTGCAGGCTCAGCTTGACGTATTCTGGAAGGATTGGTCCCGAATAGCCTTAAATCTTGAAGAATGGAAGGGACGTCTTAGCCCTGCAGTAGGACTAGGCACAACAGTTGAATAATTATAATAATATAAAGCCAAAGGAAACATTTTTTTTGACCGCGGGCAGGATTCGAACCTGCGTCTTCTGGTTAGGTACACCAGACGCTATGACCGCTAAGCCACCGCGATACCTACCCGCCATGTCGAATTTTGCCTTCGCTTTCTGAATTTACGTCTTTATGGTGACGTCACAAAATTTTAAAAAACGTCACAAATCGTAAAAATTTTTCCTTTGCTTAAAAACTTTAAAATCTTAGCATGGAAAACGTTAAAAAAATACAAAAAGATAATATAAAGCCATTTTGCAGCGAACAGAATATTGTCTTTATTAGTCACAGAAAAAAACGAGTTCAGCTTACAAATACTCGTTTGTGACGTTTTGTTGTGCAATTTAGCAAGACCGTTCACGGTCATACCCAATAGGCATAAACATTTGTTGGTTTTCGTTTTCACTCATTTTGTTTGGCATTATATTACTTTTTTATGGAATGATAACGTTTTGAGCGATTTACAAGATGTCAGGGTCTAAAACGGCCCCAATTAGGAGTTCCTCTGAAAACAATTCATATTTAGAACCTACAATAACTCCTTAGCAATTTTTATGTGAAACATACTTATTTCTCAAAACTAGTTTAGTGAATTTTATTGCGGTTTAGAGAGCATTACAAAGAAAATGAGTGAAAACGAGACCTCGTGATCAGCAGTCCTATACGCGTTATTAGCGGGATTATAATAAAAAACGGCTAACAAGGCCGCCTTTCTAACCCTATTAATATTTCGCTGATGTTTTATAAACACTAAATTAGTATGTCGACACACAGCACAAACGACTCCAGCGAGAACACACGCGGATTATTCGCGCGCCGTCTTACCTTAAATCCTTTGTTGTGCTCCTAGGAACAATATAATGTACTTGAACCAGCCTAGACAGTAGACGTCTTATTTAAACTTCCCATCAACTACAGTCCGCTACAAGTATCATTTACAGAACATTACAGTGTAATATTCTGTAAATCACACAGCACGTTAATGCCGACCGGGAACGATGTGACATTGAAATACGACCACCTTAATACGAAAATTGGAGTAGTGTGGAACAGAGGATGTCATCTAACGAACGCGTTGTTAAATGCAATGTACCCTAGTATGGCCTAGTACACGGTAATACTTCCCGACCCCGCATCACACGTAGTGATGGTAAATATAGCATAAAGCATTATAAAGTAGCGTGCTTATTATATATAACATAAAGTAAATGATGTCGCGGTTCGCACTTTATGCTATAATGCTATAAAGCTATTTTGCTATCGCATAGCAATCTCTCTCTCTCTCTCTATCTACCAATTGTCCCTCGGGCGTCGCGTATATCGTTAATAACAAGTAGGCATATTAAATTAAGCATGCTATAATAAAGCACATAAAATCGCATGCTTAAAAAATTAAGCATAATTATAGCATTATGCAAGTTATTGATTTATAGCAACTTTGAACAACACTAATCACACGTGTTAACGCGAACATTTTAAAGTTATTTTTTATTGTAATAAGATGACAAAGTCAGCAATGGTATTTAAGTGATATCACAATTGGATTGCTAAGTCTAAGGTGTCGAGTCGACTTCGAATCCAAAGCACGCACCTCTGACTTTGAAATTACATGTTATCACGCGTTTAAAACACTTAAAGAAATCATCGTGAAGAAACCTGCATGCCTGTGAGATTGTTTTGATAACGTATCTAGTCTGCCAACCCGCACTAGGCTAGCATGGTAGACGATATAACCCTCCATATTCATACAAAATAGGTTTAGGTATTAACTATGACGATATAAATTTCAGAGAAAGAAAAAATACGATCTCAGCCTGGGTTTGAACCTGCGTCCCTCCGGAAGCTTTAGCCAACTAAGCTATGGAGACTACTAGTATAGTGGTCTCGGTAGCTTAGATGTGAGGGACGCAAGTTCAAACCCTGCCTGTGGTCGAAGTTTTCTTTCTTTAAAATTTATATTTTAAAAAATGCTTAGATTATTTTTTTAAAAAATTTGACGTATAGTTAGTACAGTCTACCAGAGTACGGCATCTCTATAACAACTAACAACCTAATAATTTTAATTTGGCACAAGTAATCACGTTGTGGTAAAGCGTTTGAAATCAACGTCCCAGAACATGTTATACGATACTGGACCGTATTAAAGTGAGAGCACACTTGTATTTGTATTTAAGGCAATATTTTTAAGGTTTCTGTATAAATAAAACATTATTATTATTATTATTATTACCCATTATTACACTGGTAGAAAAAGGTTATTAAATTTTAGTTTACAAATTAATTACTAACTTATGTAAATTTTAATACCCATTAAACGAAACGATTTAATTTAATAATAAAAATAATGTAGCATTAGCATTGTAAATAGAAGTTAAATAGTAAATGGAATGTGCACGAAAAATTCATGCACAACAACAACGAAAAACATGAAGTCACATTATGGTTTTTCTTAATATAAGCCACGTGTGTCTATATTTTTTAGTGCGAAGAATCGAATGTGTCATAATAAGATTCAAATTAGAAAAATGCTTAGAAGTTGCTACGGGCTCTCAATATGAAATGATTTATGATTGATTAAAATCCGCTCTTGCCTTAAAATCGAGAGTCTTGATATAAAATGTTGATTTAATATACTTAACCTAAACAAAATAAAAACGTAAGTTAACAACTTACACTATAAGGTCTTTGAACATGCAACGTGAATCATTTAGAACGAGATATTAATTATGTAATTATCTTCAATGAGTGTAATACCGGACGGTTGCAAGGGGGAACATGTAAAGTTTTAATATAGGTAGCGTTTATAACCGGACATGGCATAGTATCTAGGCAAGTTAATGACGTTTTTTGTTAGTAATAACAAAATACATCATACTCCGAGCTTTTTCCCAATTATGTTGGGGTCGGCTTCCAGTCTAACCAGATGCGGCTGAATATCAGTTAATTACACGAAGCGACTGTCAACCCGATTTCTGAACAATACCAATATCCTGAGGACAGATTGGGGCTTTTTGGGCTTCTGGCTACTACTAACGATAGTTACTAATAGGTGTTCGCATAACAAGGACCGACGGTTTTACGTGCTTTACGAGGCATGGAGGGGTCTTGATGTATTAAGCATGGTCACCCATTCACAGACTGATCGCGGCTAGCGCAGCTTTACCTTGCATATCGGTTGATCATACGTAGGTACAGGTATTTTGGATATTTAAGTACATATACACAATATTATGGAAATTTTAAATTTTTTAATTTATTTTTAATATGTATATTATAATCATAACTGCGGCATCTCATAGCTGCGGCAACTCATAACTGCGGCAACAGTTCTTATTGTTGCTTCAGGAAAATTCTTAACAAATATCCAGTTTAAATATCTATAATTATACGTAATTATGTAGGTACTTACATAGGTAGTTATGTTATATTTCTCACAAATGTTAGTGGACTTGTATTCAGTATAACGATGAATAATAAATCACCATTAAAATATTTACAAAAGGATTTAACACTAACTTAGTCTAAGAAACATCAGTCATATTTCGCGAATCATTTGTTTTTAGCCTCGATGTGACGTCACTTACGATCACACGCACACTTACGTTATGCTGAAGTGAAGTGTGACGTAATTGAGATTTCGCAAGGTTTTGCCACGTAAAGCAGGAAAAAAACAACTTTCGTGATAAAATCAATGGTCAGGTGGGTATAATGCCAGACAGAATGAGGCCTTGGAATGTTTAAATTTTAGTATACTGCAATCATAGAAGGCACAAGAAAGACAAAAATTGGGAAATATTTAAGAAAAGAAAAAAAAAAATCTGTTCGAAAAATATTACTACTAAATACAAACTACTTACTACTTAATACACTTAAAAAAAGAAACAATTTCCGTGCCGAAAAAGGTTTATCTCAGCATATGAGCAGCAGCAGTGCAACCTGTGCAACTTCACAACGCTGATTTACAGCTACAACCTAAAAAATGTGTGACGTACGGACGGACGTCTTCCGATATTCCGGAACTACAAAGAAAGTACTTTATTCTATGATTATTAATTTGCGGCGATAGTATCACTGCGCCCGTAGTCGGTCTATTGTGATCGCCACTCGTGGAGATAAAGGCTTTTTTTTTTTTACGTATGGAAATGCTCATGGACTATCCACCGCCCGGGGAAGGCGGTGGGGTGTGTCGGACTCCACCCATAGGGGGTGACCTACCGACTAAAACCATGCGGGTGTTTCGCCTCACCACTTTTTGCTGGGGCTACGGGAGCGAGAACATTCCTCCGCGACGTGGAGATAAACCCTGCGGTAACTATAAACTGCAGGATTTCCTTAGAGCTCCTTTTCATCCGGGCCCACGAATATTATACTCTTACATTGATTGCTACAGCTGGAATATGCAAATTCATAAACAAAGCCTTGTTTTAACCCCTGACGGAAAAAGTACTTTGTTACAGTTAGCACTGTTTAAAACCTTTAAACGTATTAATAAGTCTATAATATCGTTAAATTTGAAGTATTTTCCTGTCTGTGTCATTATAATTAGTTTTTTTTTTGTGTAAAACCTAATTTTACTCAGTATAGTAGGAAATGTTACTACCCATCCGTTTAATGATAATGACGTGGAATAATCGTATTAACATTTTTAGTTAATTTCCTTCAAAATTGCATATTCTAAGAATCGGATCTAAATATACGTACTGCTATTTATGGATATACATATGTTAAATTAATATATGTATATCCATAAATATTAATAACACTCGCCCCCTATTACATGGGACCTAAACATACCGGCGAAATGTGGGTGTACATTAGTACACCACTGCCTAACACTTCGGGGAATACAGGCGTGATGGTATGTTATGTTTGTAAATTAATAACACATAGTACAAGTTACACCACATTTATGCAAATAAAGAATTATGATTATTATAAAATCTGTAAATTATTTCCGTTGGGTCCTCCATCAAATTTATTTGACAATTGCTTCCACAAAACCACCCATTTTTCTTAATAGGTATTTAGAATTTGATCAAATCAACCACAGACAACTACTAGATAGTTGAAACAATATTCAGTTACCAAAAATCTTTGAAGTAGGTAAATGTTTCTCGTATTTCGATGAAGTCATCAAATGTGATCTAATTGTATCTTTAATCAAAGTTATATACAGCCTGAGCCACATTGCAATGTCTATCATAAAAATATTCCTGTGTCAGAAACCTGTATATGTTAAGGGCCCAGCAAAAAACCATGGTGTAACTTTTCCATAACAATAATTATAATTTATGGTGTCTGCAATCCTTTTGAGCGGTGCATCTGAGTCATTGGTATTCATAAATGATTCAGTACAATGTAAGGTCGAAGCTCCTTGTATGTAGCATAATATCATCGTGCGCATGACCTTTAACACGCAGATATTAAGTGCCTACATTTAAGGCGCGATATTGAGGAAGTTTGTTTACAGGAGCTCATGGCTACTATTACGGCGATCAATCAATCTGCTAGGAGTGGTAAAGCTGCGTATGCCACAGTCGGTCTTTTGTTTTTCGGATTACGTTGGAGCACTACCTCACCTGATGGTAAGTGACGATGCGGTCGATAATGGAGAATTTATCTAGAAGTAACCTTTCACTCGTGACTTGAATACTCCCAGGTTGTACGTAATCGGAAACACAGACTCCGGTAAAGAGTTCCACTTCCTAGAGGTAATTACGCGTGAGTAAGGAGGCAGTGCTAAACGAGCACGCTCTCCTCTTTCGTTTTACAGAGTCGTCAACGCGCAAGTGATAGTTGGTGTTGCAAGCGTCTATAGGCTACGGTAATCGCTTACCATCAGGTGGGCCATATGCTTGTTGTATAAAAAAACGGTCTGATGGTGCTTGCTTTCGTTTCGTTTTTTTTATACTATTAAGGTGACATACAAGCATACGGCCCACCTGATGGTAAGCGGTTACCGTAGCTTATAGACGCTTGCAACACCAGGGGTATCACATGCGCGTTGCCGACCCTGTAAAACGAATGAGGAATAGTTGGGTTGGCAGTATGAGGGTCAAAGTCCCACTGCCAACACAACGTTTCCTCGCGAAGCACTGGCAACCCAAGTTTATAATACTTATTGATATTCACATTGAAAGCTTTGGAAGAATTAATGTTAACTATAGTTAGTTAAGTCATAATTAAACCACGTTACTAAGTTCTCCGAGCACATTACCAATATTAAGTAAGTAGTTGCATTTATCCGTGTAGAGTACCTAACCTTGTGTTCAAATTCGCAAATATGAATAACACAGTGCCATAAATTATTTTATTAATAATATTTAGTACTTAATCAGTTCAAGGAACTAATTACCTAGTGACTGACATTGCATGGATTACCTCATCGCGTTTGTTTAAAGTTATTACAATTTCTCAGAAATTCAAATATGTACGTACACACAACTATACATTTTACCTTTTAGACAGCCTGTATTCCGTCACAATAGAAATGATTTTTGTAGAGCAACTAGGTACATAGTTTGATGTGTTGCCGTGTCTAAAAAATTCATCATCATCATTACCTATAATCAGCTTTATTCATCCACTGCTGGACGTAGGCCTTTCCTAGTGAACGCTGAGCCCGATCTTCGAATCGGCATTGTTTAATGTTGACGAGAACAAATCTAAATACGGCAGTGACAGAAATAGTTGTTCCGTTAACCGCCATCGGCCATATTGTTATTATTTCAAATTTAGAGCACGCACGTTTGGGCTGCGCGTAACCACGCGTTGCCAATGGAATCGTGTTACAAACCACAAAATGTCTTTTCTTGCGTGTACAGAGAAGTTTGAAGTCAAGATGGTTGTTTAGTTATCTTCGTCTTATTTTAAAAGTCGAACTTGGTGGTAGATTCTAATTACGACTGATTAGCTGCCACCCTCATGTGTAAGACCTGTTCCAAACCACTGTGTTCTGTCACAGTGTTCAGATGTATGTTGTGAGAGCTTGAGCCCCAAAAAGGTGTATTACTACTTACTTGAATTGCGTTGTCCATCTTAAACCCTATTATTTTGTTCTCACCATCAGGCAAGACATCGGATATAAGGGTTCAAAAACATGTTCTAGTTGGACTCATAATTAATTAGACCACCATTGCCTGAACAGTTAGCTGCTACATACGAATTGATATTTCACCTGTACCTATATTTCCTTTTAAAATTCTCAGAACTTGAGCTTCCCGTGTCGTACGTGTTCCTTCCTCTTTGCATATCATCACCTAGGTCTTATCTGTCAATAACCGTGTACATAGATGTTTACAATAATTCGTGCTTCTGTGACTATAGGATGGGTTATTCGGCTATGTCTGATAAGATCGAAAACTTTTATCTTACTTCAAACTTAAGCTTAAGATGTCCTTCACCAGGCTACATCTACCTCTAAGGAGATATAGCTACTTAGTCAGCGGTTTGGGCGTGAAAAGGTCATATACAAGCCGATAAAGACACACTCAACTTTCGCATTTATAATATTAATATAAATTATACATAGTATGGATGGATGGCATGGGGATATTAGGACCACCGCTCGGTAGATATCAGGTTATGACGACTCTTTAAATGAAAGGAAAAATTGAAATATTCCCATGCCTAAAGAAACCAAAAATCCCCGCTCGCCTGCTGATGTTCTCCAAGATCTAAAGAACGCGGTCTCTTCAGTTTTTTACTAAATCATCTCAAGTCGCAATTACTTGAACAGTTACCCGTATGCGAGTAACTTAAATGTTGCATTTCTAAATTCTGACGACTTTGTTTTCAAAAAAACATTTTGAGTTATAAAAAAATACTTCACCAGAGCATGTTTTTAACATACACAGTCTTTGAAATAAAACTACTTTTTACGGATTTTATCGCGTTATATTTATATTATTAATACCGACGTTTCGGACCCTTTAGAGGGTCACGGGGATTCTACCCGTAAAAAGTAGTTTTATTTCAATGTATAATATTCGCGTAAGTGTCCGAAATCAATATATCTACACAGTCTTCTTACGAAGCATCGGAATTTAAGTTTAATGTTATACCCTATCATTTTGAGGAAAACTACGTTCCAATAAACAATTCCTGACGTCATAATAAATAATAATTGACTGCATTCATTACCTCACCATGAGAATAACATAATTCTCTCCATAATCTTATGACCTTAATTTCGAGTATTGCACACACGCATAAAACAATGTCACCTTGTTTGTCGGCGGATTCCTTTTAGTGAGGTCACAGAGAGTTTTATTCCCCATTGATAGCTAACAGGATGTTTGTAACCGTTACAATGAATCAAATAAATACACAAGAGTCAAGTTGCATGGGAACTTGGGACAAGGTTTCGTTGTATAGCTTATTAACTACTTAGAAACACCTACAATGACATCACATTGTCCTGTACGCATTGGCGGCCTCTGAAGTCTACTTATCGTTCATACATTTTAATATACTTATAAGTGGACAGTTTGTAAAATACTGCAGCCTAATCTATATAACCAATGATATATTTTTAAACAAAATATACTTATCAGCGTGGTTGCCTGTGACTTCTTCCACATTCCAAAGGGCTATTTGTGATAAAAGGTAGCTTCTTCTCCAATGTCAAATCTATCTTTCTTTCTCCGAGCCTTTTTTCCAAACTACATTATTATATTGGGGTCGGCTTCTAGTCTAACCAGATGCGGTTAGATATCAGTATTTTACACGAAGAGACTGCCGTCAGACCTCCGCAACCCAATTTTTGGGCAATACCGATACCCTGAGGATAGACTGGTTGTCAGGCTTTTTGGGCTTCTGACTACCACTAACGATTGTCATGGGTGTTCGCATGACACCCGGGACCTAAGGTTTTACGTGCTACTAACAATTTTTTATGAGAAAGCTTTTAAAAGTGTGACAGCGAGTTGTGTAAAGGTGCAAACTAAGTACATAGTATCCAAAGAGGACGAGATTACTAGACAATAAACATAATAATTATGATTCTCATTAAAACATAACTAAGCATCTTGTAGAGTTCTAAATATGAATTGATTTCCACAATGTGTCATTTTAAGCCCCCTCGGTTTGATCGACTTCGAAACTAGAAAACGAATTCAACATAAATTCTAGCTAGTGACAGTCGATAGTATTTGCACTGAATACCTAGTAAATACCTTGGATGAATGAAATCTTGTTTTTGAACACAAAAAATCTTTTTGTCGGACAACTATGTCGTACAATGCTGTGTGGAATTCTTAAAATTACACAATGTGTAGGAATGATGACAAGTACCTTCGCCAAGCGGGGACGCGGCGAGCGGAGCGGAAACAATTACGTAAAAACAATCACACAATGGTCTTTTAATTTGAATATCCCATGCACACTACAATGGGTATATTTTACAGTTTTTTTTAGCACGTTTTGGGTTTTCTATTCCAGTATCTAGGTATGACAAATATTCCAGACTTAGTAGAATATGTATGTACTTGCATTAAGTAGCTAAGTCGTCGAGGTCGCAGCATTGATTCTGAATAAATTGACATGAATAAAAGGATGAGAGTAATAATAAACCCTATTATAAATTTAGTATCGAATTCATCATCAACCCATATACTATCCCACTGTTGGGTAACGCTCTCTGATTCTCCGGTGATTGACAGGGATTAAGGTAAAGTCCACGTTGGCCTAGTCCGGGTTGGCAGACTTCACACACAATTGAGAAAATTCTCTAAGACAAGGCAAACAAAAACAAACTAGATCTTTTAAAGAAACTTTTAAAAGATCTAGTTACAGAGATAAATATCATTTATCCAAAAGAGAGCATTAAAATGTCTGAATCAGATCCTATGGATATCCAGCGAGGGCTCCAATTCTCGTCATTAGCTCACTTGCCGCTGACACCCGTGGGTGGTGTTCAATTGCTCACGGCCGCGATTCAACCGGGACCGTACTAAATGATACAGATATCACTCACTGTATGATATGACACACTACAGTAGCGAAATGTTGATTTAACAATGATAAAAATCCTTTTTGTTTTAATTATTATTTTTTTCTTTTTTTTATTGACCGATTGACAGAAAACTTTGTTATATTTTATTATGAACTGTCAAAAATTATTGCATTGTTTTTCACAACGCTCCTCTGATCGTGTCAAAATCGTCATTTAATGACTTCAGAATTGGTGATTTTAACAGCTCATTATGAATTAAAATAAAATTTTCTGTATTGGTCAATAAAAAAAATATAAAAAACAGTCCTTTTATCATTATTTGGACGAGCATTCAGATACAATAGAAATAGCAACCTTATAATATTGGTTTGAATTAGGATCGTTTTTGATGACCGATTGAGATTTTAGGTCATATGTAATAGGGGGTTATTGCCACTAACCGGGCACAAATCCAAACTCCGAGCTGTTACTGAAAATTTCATAAAAATGTCCAATACAGTTTGCTCGGCCTGGGAATCGCGGAAGTCGCGGTTACAACCATTAGACCAAGAGTTTCTCGCAAGTGAGACATAGCTAGTCTACACAATATATAAGAAATGATTACTTTGTTGTTTTCTATTAATAAATGACGGCTCTCGTCATCTATTATTATTTACTCCTATGGGATAGCTTACCCCATTAACCAAGATACCGTGACATGTCCAGCGTCCATTAGTGCACTTATTGTGTTAACTAAGCCGTGGGTGGTGGGTAGCAGCTGAACTCCACTCAGTCATTATACCACAGAGTAGATAAATGCAGAAGGCTTATTTGATACATTGGTTTAGCTAATCATTTGATACGCTCTCGGCAACGGTAATCATTCCTAAACTGCGTCCGCCGAGAGAATGTGTTTCTGACAGCTGTCAGTTTAACATATTAATGTACTAATTACCATTTATTTGTATGAATATAAATTATTTTTTTTATCAGTATTGCATATAAACGATAAAAATAATTTTATCGTAGTTAAATTATTCGCCACTTTAAAGTTATATTGGCCTTCCGTTCATGAACAGTTCTAGGAATGCATTCTCTTGGCAATTTCAGCAAGTCTGCAAGGGATCAGAAACTAGAAAATCTGCGAACTGGGTCCATGGTGAACGTGAAACCCTTGTCTTCTGCTATTGAGAGAAACTCGACTAACAGACAACGCATTGATTAAACCGAAGAGTGCAGAGGCTTGTAATGCAAAGGAGTTCCTTATATGTATAACGTAGGCGATCGCTAAGACATTATTTTGGGAAATTCCCACAAGCTTGGGCAGGTAGAGCGGTACAAACCGCACAGGTTATTTATATGGCAAAAGGCTAACCCTTTGGGATGTATAAACACACCTCTGCCTAATTTTTCGAGGAATACAGGTGTATTGTATGTGATCCAATCTTGGACGTTAATTTGGAAGTCCCTCCGTGATTTAACAGCCTATCCCAAGTTACATACCAGTTCAAATTTAAAAGATGGAGGATATGATTAGCTTATACTGTGCGAAGTAGACTTTCTGTTGTTTACATTTATGTGGTTCCACGATGTTATTATAGTGATTTAATTTGATGTGTAGGGAAGTTGGCGCCAGTCTGCCCTCGATAGGTTTATACAGATTAAGGGACAATAACTAGAGTAAATGTTTTAAAGATAAGGTTCATGCGATGTCTCAACGGATACTGTAGTTGTTTGTGTTAAAAACATTCCAAGCTGTATGTTGCTTTATAAAATATAAGGCCGGAAGCAGTAGCGGATCTGGGAGGCTCAAGAACCTTCCAAAAGCGACCTGGGTCCACCCCTAAGAAATCTAGTTACACTATTTATTATCCTTAGGTTTTTTTTAACTAGATATTATTATCCTAAAGAGTAGAATTCCTTGCCGGAGTCTCTGTTTTCATCCAGTTACAATCTGACACTGTCTTCTAGTCATGAGTGACTAGAGTACTTCTAGGCAAGCGTGCTCCAGCGTCAACCGCATCATCACTTAACATCACGTGAGATAGTGGTCAAACGCAAGCCTATTATGCATAAAAAAACCACTTTCTTAGTATTAATCCCTCACCTCCTCCCAAACTAAAATGATAGACCACTGAAGCCACTGATAAGAAGTGGCGATGTTATAATTTGATTTTGTGGGAAGTATGATCATCATCAACATCTTTATTCTCATCATATCCAATTGTTATAATGATGAAATTTGTAATGATAATTATGACGAAATTAACGACGATGACGGTCTACAGACAGTGACACTAATTAGTAATTATTGGTACTTTAACCTTCAGTGAAATAGTAGTTAATCAGCAAGTTATAAATAGAGGCTGGTTGTTGATCACGTGTCAAAGACAAATGTGATGATTGTACTTTACTGTTAGAACAGAAAGAAAGAAAAAGAAGAAAATTTTTATTTTGTACCTCACATGATAAAACAAACAAAATAAACAAAAAGCATAAAAATATCATAGCGTGGGTGGGGGCCAAAATACGACATAATTATAATTTCTGAGACAAAAGGCCTATGCCTAGCCTGCTATGTCCTTCTCCAAGATCTAAACTATCTCTGTTCTAAACTTCATCAAAAGAGGTTTAATGATTTAGGTGCAAAAGCGTAACAGATAGAGCGAGAATTCGGCGTTTATAATATTAGTGGGTTAACTGGGGATAGTATGTATATTTCATATTTACATGTAATATGTTTTGTTACAGAGCACAGGCATATTCTGCACGTTCTTCTTAGCACAGGCCATCAAGGAAAAGCGTCGTGCCTCCATCAGAAACTCGACTACAATCAGAGACTCGACATTCGCATCCCCCGACGACTCACTCCTGGCTTCGCCCTCTGCCCCAGCCCCTACCTTGCCTAAGTATTAATAGAATAAGTCTAGAAATGTACGCACTATCGCACTTATGTTGGACAACTGAATATCAATAATTTTTCCTAAAGTTTGTTTTATAATTCTGGATACCACACACACACTTTTTTGAGACATTTAAAAAATTATGGACAAAAATCGTTAACTGAAGTTAGATTTTTAAAAAGTCATGTTTTGTAAAAGTATTTATTAAACTGAATTTTATTAAAAAAAATAGGTCATTGCCATCTGTCAGATTAGAGAGAGTTTAAAAAACGAATTGTTACAATAATGTATCTAATGAGGCCAAATATGGGCAATAATTATGTTAGAGTTTTGTATGTTAGTTCCCTTAATTTAAATTATTTAGAGAAATGTGATTTGTATTTTTCTTTTTAAAAATCAGACAACAGTCATTATTAATGGATGGTATGTACTGTATGTAGGGTACTCAATTTAATAGGAGAATTATAATAACGTTATATTAAGGTAAATGTATTAATAGACTTCTTGCCACAAAGTATTTACATTTCAGTTCTTATTTATTACGATAAAACTATGATTCATATATAAAACCGTAGAAATACACCCGGTTTTACTGTGTTCATTATCATTATTCAGTGTTTAGTGGCGAATATGGCTCACAATAACACTGTATATGTATAGACACCAAATGATATACATAAAACCTACTTATTTATTAATTTATAATCGATGCAACTGTAAATATTTTCGAGACCCATTATCCAATACTGTGGGAATTTCCCAAAATTCCGTCCAGTCAAATGATAGATAGTTACCAAAACAAATGTTATTTCACTAGAATTTATTGTACAGACGCCAGCAGGTCAAGCTATCCAAAACTATCACATTTTCCCATTTGAATATGAACCTTAAACTTTTGCGTTAAAGTTGAAAATCAATCAAAGAAATTTGACAGATTGTGGTAGCTTGATATGCTGGCCTCTGTACCTAAGCAGTGATAGCCTAGTGATATGACTATTGGACTGCCGAGTCAAAGGTTACGAATCCGAATCCAAAGCACGCACCTCTGACTTTTCAAATCCATATGCGTATTCATAATTAATTATTATCACTCGTTTAAACGGTGAAAGAAAACATCTTTCACCGTGCCTCACCTTTCAACCTGCATACTTTAGATATCTTTCACAAGGTTGTCTGTAGTCTGCCAACCCGCACTAGACCAGCGTGGTGGAATATAGCCTAATCCCTCTCGATCTGAGAGGAGGCCCGTGAACAGCAGTGGGACAGTATATGGGTTGTACCTAATCTTGGTCTAAACCCGACATTGAACTGACTTATTCTACACTTAAAATGGTTCTGCGAAATTTACTCACAGCTTTAGTCGACATTTTATAAAAATGGAAAGAGTAAGTAGGTAGGTAGGTACCTACTTACTCTAACTGACTTTAGGTACAGTCTGATGCTAACTTATCCAATATCATCAGAGGAGAATTTATTGTTGCACTGCTATACACGGATCTCCTCTTGTGGACATGGTCATAGTTCACCATGCTGGCCTAGTGCAGCTTGGTACACTTCACACAGAACATGACAGGAGTACTTAACTCAAGAATCGCATAACCTAGAGAGCCCCTGCATAGCTGAATCCGACCCTGACTTCACACGCCGTCGATAAAATATCTGAGGCGTGGTTTCGTTCTCAGTTTAAGCGTGTCATTATGAGTTTAAGATTCTCATTTCATTATGGAATTCACGCATGACGCCTAAAAACAATCGATTGTGCATTGTGTCTGTCATTTATTAGTTGCCGGATTAATACGCAAAGGATTCCGAGAAGTCGGAGGATGGAATTCCAACTCGAGATTGACTTGCAAAGTCAATCTCGAGTTCAATGATCATGTCGCTAGGCTATCACAGCTCTTATCGGTAAACTTTTTGAACAACAAAATGACAAATAGGATTTTCAATGACATCACGAATGAGTTGTCTTTACAACTTGAGATAACATTAATTACTTATTTAAGCACAGACTATATTTTATAGTGTAACTAATAAGCGTAGTAGGGTAACCTGTAACTTGGTAAGAATTGGACGAACATATTTTTTTACCCCTTACGATCAGATGGCCCGAACATTACGTTTAACGTCCTAATCTAAGGTAAAAATTATAAAGAATATCTTTGCATTGAAATAAAACTACTTTTTACGGATTTTATCGTGTTATATTGATAATATTTAATTCCGACATTTCGAACCCTTTAGAAACCCTTCTCAATAAAATAATAATAATAAAAAAATATCGCGATAAAAAAGTAGTTTTATTTCAATGTCTATATTCGCGTAGTGTCAGAAATCAATAAGTTTCTTTGTATTTTAAAACTGAAGAACCACTTTCGATATTGCAAATAATTTAGCAATTTAATTTGCAAGTATTTCTCATAAATATTTTCCTGGATGCCTTACCATCCAATAATATTGGTACCTACCTATTAGTGTTTATACTGAATAACAGTTTATTAAATCTTTATGACACCTACGTCATAAACCAAAGCAGTGACCGCAATAAGAATTTAACTCAACATTAGATAACTAACATGCGACGTTATTAATATGTTTAAATAAATAAATCTGCGTCATTAGCCTAGTGGTCCTAAGCGCAATTGCGACGCTAGAGGTCATGTGTTCGATTCCCAGGTCGAGCAGTGTTATCGGGTTTTTCTATGAAATTCTCAGTAGCAGCTTGGAGTTCGGATTTGTGTCCGGTTAATGGCAATACATGGAACTGTGTACAATTAGTACTCCTTTACCTAATCATTCGCGAAATACAGGCCTGATTGTTTAAGTATGTAATAAATGCATTTATAAATTCATTTTCAATGCAGTTATTTTTTATTTATTAATTTGGAACACAGAGCACACTATAATATGTCAAACACACGGAATAGATAAATAAAGTTGGAATGGTAATGTGGGTGTAGCCGGCGCGACACAATTATGATTCGACAATCATAATTCGACCGATTTATTCGTTCACCGCTTTTAGTGTGCTTCGAACTATTTCAGGAGTCAAGCGGCGACACTATCATATGGTCCTAATACACAATTGCAGCGAGGGCCATTCCAACCTTAGTTATCTATTCCTTGATCAAACATATAGGAAATTGGAATGAAATTTTATAAACCTACTATCCCGCGGTGTCACCTGCCTTTTTTCCTTTTTCTTTTTGCTCGGCTACTATTGGTCGTACGGTGATGTTATATTATAAAGCCTATAACCTTTCTCGATAAATGGACTATCCAACACAAAAAGAATTTTTCAATTCGAACCAGTAGTTCCTGAGTTCAACCAAACAAACAAACTACAGCATTATAATATTAGTTTAGATAACACATTAATACTTGTTTCACAAAAGATGTCGCAAATAATACAGAATACGTACCTATTTATAATTTTATCTTAATTACTAATTAGATTTTAACAATGCGGTGAAAGTAAATTCGAATATTATCATTGTTTTTTAACTATGTACTTATGTATTACATTATCGTGCACCGGAAAACGCAGCGTAGGAGCGGCCTCCAACGAGATGTACCGATGACTTGATAATTTAAAGTTCAATAGGAGTCGTTGGAGGCAGCATATGTAGGAATCTATGAAAGAGGTTTCCTTTGCCGGATATGATAATTACACTATTAGTATAATTGTGTTAAAAAAATTACTCTATTCAATCAATAAGCTTGCCTCCTATTACATGGGACCTAAATATACCGGCGAACTGTGGGCGTACATTGGTACATCTCTGCCGCCTCTTCGGGGAGTACAGGCGTGATGGCATGTTATATAAAAATTAACTAAGAAATTTAAAGAGGAAAGTATTTAGAATGTAGAAAATTTTAACTTCATCCTGCTCTAAATCTGGCCCTGCGTGCATGAAATTCTAAGAGTTATTTTTTTAAAGATAAATAATATTTTTAAGAGATGAAACTTTTCTGATAATTATTATTTCCTGATAATGCAATTGGCAAAACCTTGGTAAATCGGTGATAGATTTATTGACATTATAATATTACCTAACGATTAAATTGTTTTTGAAGTGTACTGTGTGTGGTACTAAGTAAAAATGGATGAATTTGTCTACCATTTCTGAACTCATTTCTGATTATATTTATAATGTACCAAATTAGACGATAAAAAACTATCACCGAATAACTTCATGTCATTGATTAGCCAAGGTTTGCCTTATTTACCCTTCATAATAAGCAATGTATGGTATAATGGTCTCGAATTCTTGACACGACTCAATATAACGGGTGAGACATCTTATCGCCGTAAAAATCTACGGTTTGCTCTTGTCTAAGATATAAGAACCACGGCTGCTAAACGTCAAGCCAATGCTAGCTACCGTAACACAGCGACAAAACCGTGGATTTTTACGGCGATAAAACGGTACACGGCTTGTAAACCGTCGATGTTTACGGCGATAAAACGTGATAACAAACGGCGTTACTTTACTGATGTAATTCATTTATGGGAACATTTCTAAAGATTATTTTGGCATTGTAAAAATATGCCTCTGTTAGAAGTTTTAAGGTTGTCATTTCACTACCTAATTATAAATACGTAAGTACTGCTATTTATTTATATTAGTTATAGTGATTGTGTGGGTTGTGTGTATTATAATAATAATAATAATAATAATATATTTTTATTTCGGAATTACATCCATATTTTGTTAGTAACAATAGAAACTTATAAACTAGTGTTAGTAATATTCTTATTTTTAAGCTGCATTAGGGAGGCAGATCCCGGGGAGCGTCTACTTGACTGTATGCAGTCGTATCCATCGCCCCAAGACCGGAGAGTCCCACCTGTCACCTAACGTTCTGAGAATGATGTTGGGGCTGTCGCGAACACGGCGTAGAAGAGATGCGCATCTCTTGCGCATAATGGCCGAGAAACTATCAACCTCCGCGTCGGCAAACATGCCGGACGCGCTACAAAAACGCGGCAGCCCCATCAACACCCGGAACGTGTTGTTATATTGTATGCGCAGGCCACTATATGCCCTCTGCGTGAAGTCAACCCACAGGCTGCACGTGTAAAAGGATTGACAATATGCTTTGAAAAGCGTCACCTTAACCTCAGCCGTACAACGTGCGAACCTGTGGGCCAACATCCCACATCGAACAGCCAGTGACCTGCGCTCCCGCTCCATGTCAATGTTGTCCTTCAGATCGTCCGAGACCCAGTGGCCCAAATATTTAAATTTCGAGACTCTGTTTAGAGGTGTACCGCAAAGCGTGACAGGTGGTATTATGGTGTAGCATTTATTGCCAGCTTTAAAAACCATTAGCTCGCTCTTGAGTGCATTATATTTGAGCCCATGAGCCTCGGCGTAGGATTCACATATCCTGAGCAGCCTTCTCAGAGCTCCAATCGAAGGGCTCAGCAGCACCATATCGTCAGCATAACTTATATTATTGATGCACATACCCTCAATGTGACATCCGATTCCAGTGCTGCTGAGCTCATCGATCAGACCGTTCATGTACAGGTTGAAGAGTGATGGCGAAGTCAACCCCCCCTGTCTTACCCCACACTCCAACCTGTACTCCTCCGATAAAGACTCAGCCCACCTCACACGATTCAATTGGTTACCATACCAATATTTAAATAATTTAATCACCTCCGGTGGTACACCTGTCTCGCTTCTCATTTTAGACCATAATACATTATATGACACAAGGTCAAAGGCTTTTGACAGGTCTAGATAACAAGCGTATACTGGCGTTTTCCTTGCCGTATAGTACTGCACAGCCTGCTTGAGGCACAAGATAGCACTTTCCGTGGATAAGCCTGGCCGAAAGCCAAACTGGGCATTATTAATTTTCAAGTGCTTATCAAGCTGGCCCCCAAGCAAACTGTCCAGTACCTTAGCAATTACAGTCGCTAACGAGATAGGTCTATAATTCGATAGCAAAGACGAATCTCCAGTTTTGTTTTTAATAATAGGTACAACAATCGTACGCATTAATTTGTCAGGTAGGTATGAATGACATAGACACAAGTTGAAAAACATGGACAAGATTCGTGGAAGGTGTACCCCAGCATGCTGTAGGTGCTCGATGCTGAGACCGTCATGTCCGGGTGATTTGCCTCTCATCATGTTTTTAATAACAGTAGCTACTTGTTTTGCAGTAAAAGTCACGTTTCGCTCCGGGCAGACGATCTCAGAATCCGACACAAGCAACGTCGGTGCAGATTTTAAAGGTGATTCCACTCTAAAATGCTGTTGAAACAAATTTGCAATACTATGAGGATCATGTACCCCCTCAACGCTCACGGGAAGGCTCGGCTTATGACTAAGCTTGTTTGTGACTTTCCAAAATTTGCCAAAGTCATTATTTGAATGATGTTTAGCAATAATATCCATTTTTATCTGATTTTCATGGACTTGACACCATTTTAATTTTGTTTTGAATGTTTTTCTGGATTCATTCATGTCATTATAAACCGGACCAGAGCTGGGTTTACCACATGATAACCAAACCTTATAGTAAAGCCGCGCCCTCCCATGATCGTCGCGGACGTATTTGTTCCACCCAGTTACATATCTACACTTTTTTATCGTTTTACCACGATAACTAAGCTCCGCTGCTTTGAAAAGTATACATTCAATGTTGTTATACATTTCATCCAAAACTGTCACATGGCAAGAATTATTACACATTCCGTCGCAACAATGTTTAAATCCATCAGGAAAATCTATGAGTTTTAAATGGGAATGACAATAATTATGAAACTTAACAATTTGGTCAGCATCACGCTCACCCCAGATAACTTTGTTAACATTTGTGTTAGGCTTCAAAATTGTTATTCAATTAATGTGATTTTTATTTTTATCCAAAGCTTATAGCGGCGAATTTTACTATAATAAGACTAGATAGATATATTTTATTGACTTTTGTACGTTTTAATACCAATAAACGATCAAATATATTAAATGATATTTTATTTATTAATACCTCATCATCATCAACCCATGTACTGTCCCGCTGCTGAGCACTGGTCGCGTCTCATATCCAGAGACCACCACACCCTAGTGCGGGTTGGCTGACTTCACACACCGTCGAGAAAATCTCTTTCTCGAGGCAGGCAAGTTTCCCCACGATGTTTTCCTATATTAATACGCACGCGATTTCGAAAAGTCAGAGGTGCGCGCCGTGGAGTCGATCTTAAGACCTTGGCAATCATATCACTAATCTATTCTGCTTTAATACCTACTTAACCTAAATTCAAGCTAAGTTAGATATAGAGTTTTCAGATTTAAACTGACAACTTGTGTAGCAACAAGCCTAAACAGAAAACGCTTTCTTCGGTTAAACATTATTTTGCTGAAAAATACAAAACTACAAATAAAAGCGGTAGAAACAAAAGATAAGCCTATGTATGTCCTTCTCCAAGCTCTAGTCTATCTCTGTACCAAATTTCGTCAAAATCTGATCTGTGGTTTAGGCATGAAAGCGTAACAGACATTCAGAGTTATTTTCGCATTATATGTAGGGTTAGGGATATTAGAACTTTGCCTCACTGAAGATATACCTACGTAGGTACCTACTCAAGTAACTGCTCATGCGCAGTGGTAAAAGTACGATAAAAGTTCGTTTATTTTGGCACAATTAATTTTTTTTATGTGACTTTACCTGCCCGACCTTTCAGAACGGCTAGCTGCTGTCACATTTTTAGTGTCAGTCCTGAAAAAAAAAAGCAAAGCTTCTGCGAAGAACGTATGTAACATAGATAACACAACGCAAACAACACAATTATCGTCAGAATTCGCTGTAGACTTATATTTTAAAGGTTATCGAAGATGTTATGAGGAATGCGCATAGGTCAGCCGCCATTATACCAATCATCCACTCCAACGTCTAAAAATGGGACAACCTTGACTCGGCTCCTATCGGAATCGGTCGTGATTTTACGGCCACCTACCGTATCTACGCTAATGTTTTTAACATCTTGGAACACATCTTCACATTTAAATAACAACCTTATTTTCACAACTTTAAGATTTACTTTATCCCAGCAGTAAGAAAGTCGTTAAGATACTCCATTCGTTTCGGTGTTCTGGCTTTACTTCCTACCCTAGTGCAGGCAAAGGTGATTTTTTATCAAGGATTTTGTCATCTCCGTAATCGGTAGAATCGATAACATTGAACAATTGAATCGAATTATTATTTTTGATTAAAGAATTAACCTTGTTTGAATAATGCAAAGTAATGAAAACAAAGTTTTCAATCTAAAACAAAATTAATGTAAGGTCAATGAAGCCGTTAAAAATAAATTCAATGTTTATTTGTGTATTTAAAACAAAAGAATTTCCTATCTTTAAAGATAATATGTTTGATCTATGTAGTGTTCACTAATGTAACCTTACTAGGAAATAGCATTACCAATTAATGTAATTGGCAATGTATTAGTGAAGGATAATAAATAAGAACATATAGGTATGAAAGTTTCGATGAAACCGAAGCATAAATTAATTAAGTGTGCACAAAAGCATGTCCTGTATGAAGGTATACTGATTTGGATGGACTGCAACCTTTTTTTTGTCCGTATGAAAAATAGTGCACTCCGCATGCATTTCTAAACTCAAATTGAGCCCGAAGTGGACTAAACAAGTAAACATATCGCAGAGACCACTCTACCGCATGTCAAATGACTTGTAGACCAAACAGTGCAGAGTGAGTCCCACAAAATGGTAGACAACACGACGGAGATGGCGAGACGAGCTTGACTCTTTCTGGAAGAGGTGGACTCAAAAAGCTTTGAATCGAGAGGAATGAAAGAAGATGGGTCCATCATTGCTGTTCACGGCAATGAACTGGGCAAAAAAGTTATACTAACGAGCGAGTTAAATATTTTTGAGTGTATTGCTCGTAAGTAAGCCTGGCCTTGTAGAGTACCTACGTATCTCATGCGGCTTTGTTGCAGTCGGCTTTCAGTATAATCAGATGCAGCTGAATATATTTAGCACGAAGCTACTGCCATCAACCCTACGCAACCCAATTTTTGGGCAATACCAATATCATGAGAATAGACTGGTTGTCTGGCTTTTTAGACTTTTGAGTGCCCCTAAACATTACCACAGGTATTCCAACATAGGTAATGACAACAGGGATAGAGGGTTTTACGTGCTTTCCGAGATATGGAGAATTCTCGATCTGCCTTGCAGTTCAACAGGTGAAATTCCCAGTAACTAGCAGCTCGGAATTTGGATTTGTGCCCGGTTAGTGGCAATAGGCTTGGCTTGCTATTACATGGAACCTAGACGTACTGGTGAACTGTGGGTGTACATTAGTACCTACCCATCTGCCGAATCTTCGGGGAATACAGGCGTGATGGTTTGTAATGTTGTTATATGTAATATAAAGTTTATACCATGAACGTGGACGAAGCAAAAGATGCAAGAATCGCAGCAAGTGGCATTCTGAAGTTTCAGGTTCTCCTATGAGAAAAACACGTGACGTGTGTGTTTTTTTTTCTAGCCTTTTACATCTTCTCAACCTTTACCGAGACCGAATCAGACATGAGGAGATCCGTAGAAGAACAGTTACTGAATTAGCTGAAAGGATTAGCAAGCTGAAGTGGCAGTGGGCGGGGCACAAAGCTCGTAGAACTGATGGCCGTAATGGCAAAAGGGTTCTCGAGTGAAGATCACGCACCGGAAAGCGTAGCGTAGGACGGCCTCCAACGAGATGGGCCGACAACCTGGCAAAGGTTGCTGGGAATGGTTGGAACAGGAGGCATATAACTGGTCCTTGAGGAAGTCTATGGGGGAGACCTTTATTCAGCAGTGGAGCTCCTGTGACTGATATGATATCCATACTTTCATAGTTATAAATGCGGAAGAACTCTGTGTGTCTGTTACGTTTTCACGCCTAAAAATATTTTCATGAATTTTAGTGTAGAGATAAATCGGGCCTTGGAGAAGGACGCTTCCTTTTGTCCATTGGGAAGCGAGGAAAACTGTGAGTAGCGGCTAATTCGTTTATAAAAATCAAACATCACATTTTCAACGTAATGCGCATAAAGGGCGTCAATGCGTATTGGAAAGTATTTGCAGAGTTCTTTACAAACTTTCTCCCTCCGCTGCTTGTTTATGGTCAGGGCACGAAGCCTCCACTTTTTGCCGAGCCCAATGGCGAATCGAAAGCGAAATAACTACATGCCTAGGTAACTACCTGTTTGGTATTCTGACTACACAGTCGACGAAATTGCGAAAATGAATTTACTGCTTTTTGTAATGAATACCAGTTTTGCATAACAGTTGACTTTTATGGTAAGTTTTTTTTTAAGATTGTGTTTTCCCCCTTTATGTATCGACAATATCATTTTATTTCGTAATTGACGTCATGGACATAATATTTTTCTAAATAATTCAACCTGCCGTTCTCAGACGCGTCATCCTTCCTTAAATATGAATCAAAATATCACATGGAGATTCCCCAGTAATGTTTAGGTAGGCAGTTGATATTTATATATAAAAAAAACGTATTCTTATTATTTATCATTGCCATTACTTAAATTTTTTCTTTACATAAACTACCGGATGTTTTCTTCTGCTTTTGAAGTTATTCACATAAATCGCGTTAGGCCCCCGGCGCCAAGGAACAGTAGATTTTGCATTATGTCCATTTTGCACAACAACTGTAAAATTTCTTTGATTGATTTCCAAGTTAAATACAAAAGAATAAGGTTAATATTCAATTGGGAAATGTTCAGTTTTAGATAGCTTGACCTGCAGTGCTGGCTTCTTTACCTAATTTGTTATTTGATGAGTTAAAATTGGTAGCATCAATGTCATAAACCATGAACACACTACCTAGGTCAGATCAGCACGCTACTTTACTACAATAAGCTTAGATGATGTATTGAGGTTCAATACATCTTCCATAAAGGTAAAATGTCATTATTAAACATGATGTAGGTATCAGTAACATCAAGCAGTTTCTTTTCATACTTACCACATCTTACTAAAAAAGGACACATCTGATATACGCTTAAACCTCTGGACCGATTTTGATATAATTTGGTACCTACCGAGATAGATTCAATCTTGGAAAACCACATAGGCTACCTTTTGTCTCAAAAACCCACTGTGGATTCACATTAGATGATTGCTAGAAGCTGATATGGCTACTTATTATGAAAATATTATATCTCCCCAAATTGATCCTGATCCATTTATTCAAGTAGTGGCACAGGAGTGTGAAGATTGGAACACCAACGAACCTCATCTTCCGAGCCTACACAACGGCTACAAAATGGGCTATTTTACATTTCCAGGGGGCCATTTGATCTTGTAGAGAAATGCCAAGCTTAGCTCTACTTTAGCTTTTTATTTACAACAAGCATACGGCTCCAAGTGGCAACCTTCCTCACTGTAAGGAACACAACATAGCTCGATGGATGCTTCATGACGAGACCCATGGTGACCATGGTGGACCATGGAACCACTCAGTTCACGGAGTTATTTGATACGACATCATGTCGTAATTTAAAAAAAAAATATAGGTAGTAGATAAGTAAAGTTTTAAATAGTTTCACACTCAAATAGGTAGGTAACAGAACGGTTATAAAAAGAAAATAATAATAATAATCTATGCGTGATCAAAAAGACAAATAAATAACTGAGACAGGTAGGTACCTACCAACCTACCTATGACGCGGTCAATAGGTACCTATTGATTTTATTTCGTGGTTTGACTCAATCAAATCATATTTTACTAAAACACCATTTATCAAACAACACGCATTTAAATAAATATTCGCTAGTAAAAGAACACGTTAAATTAGTTCTATTCGTTTTCTCGCGTCCAGATCCAGACTCCAGACGTTGGGTACACTGAACTGTAGAATAAACAAATAAACACCAACAGATTTGTATTTGGCAGTTAATCTATAAACTGTACATCAAAATTCAGTAACGATTTTAGCATTCCAGTCAATATTTTAGCTATATTTTAAATGAAATTACTTCAAAAGCTACGTGCTAAAGGATCTTGTAGAGATGAAGCGTTAGAAAGGGACGGAGAACACCTTAGGCAGGAGCAGTTATGGTGTAAGCGAGACAGACGACAGGTGAATGAGGGGTCATGAATAGGACCACCATACCGCGCGGTTTGTATTGGGACTTTGATGACGGTTAAAAAAATGTTGACGATTACTTTTGTAAGGGTAGTGGAGTAGGGTTCAGAACCTCGGATAGTTTAACTACCTAAAACGTCTCAAAAAACGTTGTTTCTAGTAAGTAAGTTTCATCATAAAAGTAAGTATATGTAAGGTTCCATGCCATAAATTTAACAGGTTGTGTGTTGCTGTTATTTAAGTGGAATATTAATCAGACAGCATTTGTGTAGAATATTTGTGAAACAAAAAACTTAAATAATTGCTCTGATAAAAGTTATCCGCCTATAGAAATAAGGCGGCCCTTAGTAGAAACAGTCAAGCTCTACAGGTGATAACTAGATACTAAATAGAGCTTTATTTACAACTTATCCTCCGAGCCCTTTCCGAACTAAATAAAGCTTCCAGTCTATCCAGACGCAGCTGAATATCAGTATTTTACACGAAGCGACTGTGATCAGACTCTACAACCCAATTTTTGGACAAGGCAAGGATAGACTGATTGTCAGGATTTTTGAGCTTCCTGCTATCCTACGTTTATGAACTTAGAAATCATAGAGCTTCTTTACCCATACGTGCAGGTGGGACGGTTTATAAAAAGGCTTACGCAGACGGGACATCAATAACGCATTGTTCCGTTCAGGTAAGAACTTACAATAATTGAGCAATGACAAAACACACTATGCCTAAGTCCTATTTTTATTTATGATTCGATGTTAATTACTGTTTATTAGGCATACAATTAAGACGACGACGTCATTAAAGTACGTAAGCGTCATCTAAAGCACGTAATTACTGACTCAACGTAAAGCCCGTCATGGTCACCCTAACCATGATTCATGGAACCCTAGCGGGGCACGGGGGGGACGCGCCGCCATCGCGATCTCTTGCTTATTTTCTTTAGTAGCATTTACAACGCCGATGTGAGTGGGTCACGCTAACGTTCTACTCACATATACAAGTAAGCGCGAGTGACATAGTGCGATTGTGTGTGAACATATACCAACAGTGTGTACAATTCATTCAAGATGGGATGTGGAACGAGTTTTGTGAAATATGTGCTGTTCTTCTTCAACTTGGTGGTCGCGGTGAGTTGGGGAAAGGGCGGGCTTGGAACCGGTTTGCTTGACTCGTGTTCCGGTAGACGGCTGATGGCATGACCAGCCAACAGTGAAACTGACGCCCTGCGTTGACCACGAGCTATTTCAATCCTGCTCGGACATGTGGTTTTTGAAGTCACCAGCAATCTTTGAAAAGGGTTTCTCTTACATTGAAATATTTCTTTATTTTAATCAACCAGATTTTGCCAATTTACCTTAACTGAGTCACATTATAGAGTCACATTATTTACTATTATTATACTTAATTACAGTAATCCTCTAAATAACACCTACAATACGATTAAATAGGTCCTACTTTACTGACTCTACCCAGTCAGTCATAACAAACTTTACTACAGTACTCCTCCATCTCTGTCTCTCATAAGCATTATGAAAGAGTCGTTGAATAAATATTCCCTCTCTGTCTGACAGGATCCAAGATAAAATTTGAAGGGTGAAGCCCACTGTTGTTGTCAATACATTTTTTTTATACTTACTTTTATTTACTTCAATATTATTATTAAGTAAATAATAGTAATTTGGTGTGTATTAATGAGAACCTTTTTAACACATAAATACTTTAATAAAAATGAGGTAAATACCTCTATCAAAATCTCATTATGCTACTTCATTGATTGTGCTAAAAATTTCCTTAATGATTCTCTTTGTCCTCAACTGATAAACAACTACAAGTTCACTACTTTATGAGTCATGCAGTAGGTTATGGTAAAAACAGCAGGTACAGAGAATTCCATCAATAATTTTCCATCTGAATACTACCACAATATCTTGGATTCCAACATGAAGAATTGAAGATATACACACAACATGCTCAATTAATCAGCAAGTTTCCGCTCAAACCGGTTCTAACGTAATACGTTAACGTTTTTAAATAGTAGTGACTTTAGAGGCTTGAGGTTGAGATGAATCATGAGCAACAATGCCGTCACTTATTGCATTTTTTATCACCTTAACGGGCATTAAGTCAATGCCGGGAAGACTAACACCATGACATCATGAATGTTTAATAGTGGAACTATCTAATACTTATTTTTTAAATGAGAAGCTAACTAGATGGAATAATTTATTTACGTAGATAGAACCTAGGTATCTTATAATCTTACGCACTTCTACGTTTTTTTATAGTTCATAAATAGGTTTAATGCGAACGCAAAAATAAGCTATCTAAAAACTTTGATAGGTACTTACTAAGCCTTTATCGGATGCCTTATCTTCATCTTAGCACATTTATACGTATTGTCTTTTGTACGTGTCTCGCAAAATACCTACAGTTCAACTTTTAGCTCAAGAATCACGTAGCAAAGCATATAAAGAGTGCCAGTCGCTGTTTTCTTAAATACGACTCAATTAAAGTTGTTACTATGTGTATTGAGATGATACGATAACGAACCAGTGTCATTAAATTTTTCAATAAGAACAACCAATACCATACCCAAGCACACCGCAGTGAATCGCTTGATTCATCTGAAGATTTTGCGTTGGTATTTATGTATTTATTTATTGTATAATGTGTATTTTTCGTTGGAAATCCTAATAAATAAAATAAAATAAGTTTTTACTCTTGTAGTCGTACTCAAATGGTTTTTTTTTAAAAGCAAGTAAAATCCTACCAGAGTTTAGAAGCACGCAAAGATAAAACAAAAGCATACACGTTGAATGAGCATAAGTAATGCCAAAGAATCTGTGTCTTTCTTGACAATAACAGATGTACAAATATTAATACATATTACTGTCATCTTGCTTACGGTTTACGTTTCATTGAATGTGGCTCTGGCCTTGGTTGCCGACTGCTTGGTACTGGAATAATTACATTTAACACTAAGCCACTGACTAGAGCAGTTGTGTATGACAGAACCTGTTTTTAATGCTGCTTCGATAAGAAACATTAAGGAAGTTTAGGTACTGCGCGTAAGAAAATTAAAATGATAGATAATAAATACTTGTTTATGGTGAAATTCAGATTCAATATTGGCATGAAGCTACTCAGATTGACAAGTGTTCAACAATCTTGGGATTTTTAAAGCAATCTAGAAGTTTAAAGAATACCTACGCAACTAAACTACTATCCGCAAATCGGGAAATATTTATTGACCCTAAATGCAATGTCCCATTATCAGTAACTAATGATGTAAGACAAAATAGTTTCTCTAATGGAGAAAACTTGTCCATTTAATTAAGCTTATATTGTGAGTTATACGAGACTCCATTAGTCTCACAGTTATACCGTAGTACTCTTACCTAATATTAGTTATTCTGCGGTTGGTTATACTCCAACATTTGGCCTTATTATATTTCGAGGTAAGCTGGTGGCCACCTCATTAATTCCCGTAGTTAACTGGGTCAACAATGAAGATTGCGTGATAAGAGTCGATTTTCCTTACTCATTCACCCTCCGAAAGTCAACAGGTGTATTCATTGAATTAATGAAGAGATACAGTAGTTGAATATGTTGGGTGACACTTCCATTACTTTGCTAAAAGCCAACTCAGAATTCTGCAAACCTTTGGCTAACCTATGACTTCATTCATGTCATCATGGTAGTTTTAGTCTTGATCAGGGTAATACTAGCAGTTCAACGATTAAAATCAAGGCTAGATTTAACGTTTTACTCTCCAATAAAATTAGTCAGTTTTGCTTTTATAAGAAAATCTTTGTATTTTTCTTCGAAGTAGGTCAAGGAATGGTCCTTGGTCTCGTTCTGAAGGATAACGGACTACGTGTTCGTGACTCAAGGCTAGAATTTCCCGAAGCTTATCCTCATGCATGACGCAACCTGAGTTAAGACATTTAAATAAGGCTTGCATAGGTATTTCATATTTGCAATTCTCTGCTTACACATATTTTGAAACAAGTCATATAAAATTCAAGGCTTATTAATTATGCAATTATGGTGTAAACTATCCGACTGGGAAAATTAACTGATGCTTCTTCCCAATGTCACTAAGAATTATATTTGTTGAGTTAAGCATTATCTGCATCCTAGGTACGCTCTTCATGCAAATATTAAAGTTTACTGCTAGTGATTAATTCGAACATTTCGGCCCATTGTCGAAGCAATAAAGTCATCGTTGCTTGGCGATACAGCCATAATCCATGATATTCAAACATGGTACACGTGACCTGGCCCCGGGGTGACATCATCGCCAATACCGCTTTACCCGCCAAACTGGCGCCCACAAACACTTAACATGCTTGCCCTATTACTTATATTTTTCATAAAGGACATTTTAGAAGATAATAGAAACAATTCCCAATTTTCCTCCTATAGGTACCTACCTAGTTAATTGAGTACCCACATGCATTTAAAACGTTTTATTAGTATTAGTAAGCGTGTAGGCATTAAGACACTTCCCGCATAAACAGGCATTTCCGTATTTCATTAAAAAGGTATTCGTTTCCTTAAAAACGGTTAGCACCAGCCAGACAATTTCGACCGGAGTCCAGAAAAAAACTCGTTTTAGAACTGGTTTCATTTCTACCAGTATTACTAACATCCAGTATTGATGCAATAGTTTTTTTGTTACAAACGTACACGTCTGCGGATGTTGCACACCACAGCCTTGCCAAGTTGCCACTCGTATTTGCGTTTCTCTTTGGAAATCCTCGGGATTATTTGATAAAGTCACACCAGTCACACTATGCTCACGATGCTAAATAAGTATTTGTTCTTTGTCACATGAACGCGTGATAAAATCGTATACCTGAGAGAATTTTATGATTTCTGACAAGATTGTCTAAAAAACGGAGAATCGTACAGGGTATTGCAATAACATTATAACCTTGAAAGTGAAACAAAACGCGTTTACTCTTGATATGACTACGTTATTTAAAACTACGAATTTGACACAATCGTCATACAGGGTGAGATCACTGAACATTCCATATCTATCTGTTGTCCCAAGCGAAATATAATTTACATGTATATGGCATGGAGTATCTACATACTCCATGCCACCCACAAGGGATCTCTAATGTTCTGATGACGCATATTTCATTGTCCTAAAAGGATATCCAAGGACGATGAAGCAGTAAATGCACTACTACTGATACTTGTTATGTGCTCAGCCGATGGTACCTCCGTTTTTTCCACAATTTGTTTTCTTGCCTGCACTACACCCTATCATCCTATCGGGAATCTACCTGTGAAATTTGAAGGTCTGATATTTTGTGCTTGAAGTAGGTAGTTATTGTATATACATAATATTTAGCTTTAATAATATATTGAGATCATCTATACAGTTTTCAGGTACATTAGCCGAAAATTTAGTATAACTATTAAACTGGTGTCAAATCTAATACGTATCAGAATTCTTGGTATCTTTCTACAGCGTGAACTTAAATAGTTTTTGTAGATTCATATTCTTTTACAAAATAATGTTTTAGAAGTATGTATTGTCTAAATACAAGTTCTAGATGGTTGTATCTACGACGATAACATTGGAACCAAATGTTTGGTTCAGAATAATAATGTGTACGTACCAGTAGCTGAGTACTAAACACGTGATCTGGTTTTAATTAAATTAACTTCCTGCTGTATTTGCTTTGATTGTTATACAATGTATACCGATGGTATAGTTGGTAGATGGTATGGTTTAATCGGATCAATTTCAAAATAAGAAACCATCATTAGATTCTTTTATATATCATCATTTCAGCCAGTTAAAGTGAGTGAACAGTTGCAGACCTCAACACACAAAAATCTCAATTAAAGCTAAAAAAACTCACGTCACATGTATAATGATGAAGTTTCATAAGCTTCTTTTTCAGTCCCAAAGCTGCAGGTAAGACGTCATGTATTTAATGACGACACAGATAGCCATGGTGCCCTGTCTATGCCCTTCCGCCCTCACTCCTCCTTCCTCGTCATTGTCGCCCGGTCATCGACCTCACTTATGCAATCCTAGTCATAGTGGTACACCTGGCTGGGTCACGCACATTGTGTAACCTCATAAGATTTGCTGATGAATTTTTGGCTTTGGAGCCATGTTGTGCGGACCGTGAAATTATGCGGTGAAGATTGATTTCTTTCGGAGATAACAGTTTTACATGGTCTGGTTTTTTAGAAACATACATTTCGACATTTTCAGTAACTAAATTTTCAACTTTTATTATGGAGGTAAACCCTTTTAATTATTTTTAATGGCCCACATAAATAAAACCTTTGTTCAAGTCACCTGGCAACTTTCGGCTATTCCCAGTAGCTAAACAAAACTCATTATAGCACCAATTTTGTCCCATCAATCACTATCATGGCGTCAGTTTTGAACCTGATCGTAAAATTGATTTCGAATTGATTGACAGTTCTAAATTTGGGGAACATGGTTTACGAGACGTCACAGATAAACATTGCCTCTGGACCTAACATGATGTTAGAGCCAGAAGAGAGTCCACTCTAGATTTAGTGCAATGATTTTTTAATCTTAGTTTCCATTCCTATTTTTTTTTACTTTCTGAAGCTTTCGATTGAAACCACACGTAATTCCCCATCTAACAAACCTACTTTCTTTTAGAATCATGTTCAGAATTTGTAACCAATATTTGCTTTCCTCAGTCACTTTTGTTTATTGGGAAATCTAGGTCGTTGCTATAAAAACATTTGCTACCGAGCGGTAGGGTAATAAAAGTGTGTGATGCCCCATTATTCAAAAGCAACCTGTGATTATTATGGTGTTCAACCTTCCATAACTGTTAAAGGGTGCGTAAGTTTGAGGGCTGGATATTACTTTATTTCGGTACGCCGAATTTATTTTCAGCATTTCCAAAATTTTAATCTTTGTTGTAAACTACAATAAAATGATCTAACTAGGAAACTAAGGATGCTTTGTCTATAATAACAAACGAAAAAAATAAGCTTCAAACCAACTATTAGCGTAATTCCTCGTAAATTTTTAGCTTGTATGTGAGCTAAAATAGGTCTCCGTTCGTTCCTCTTTGTCTTCGCCTCTTTGTGTCAGAATGATCGATGACTAGCAGATGATAATGCGGTTACCTAGTTCGTTAAATTAGGCCCTAGGTACCAACTTGAGGATCTCTGTATTACACGAGACAAAAATAAGCTTTTATTATAATTTGGTCGTTCTCCTCTGTATATAATTATATTTAAATTAACTGTGTATCATTTGATAAGTGGCACAGTCAAGCGTGTCAAGTCCAATTGGGTCAACGAATCAATACCAGTCTCTCGTTCACTTTACTAACATTTTCTGTGTAATTACTTTGTGAACCTACAATAATTATAACAATGGCTGATGGAGTTGGCAACCTGCCGATCAGGGAATTCCGGGTTAGCTACTCCTTTGAGTCATGGTTGCTTTGTCTCTACCGCGTCTTCTACAGGTAAATGGCCTAAGTTTTCAGACTAGTTCACAAACCGGTCGCAATGTTTATTAATTACATTGGAACGACACCGTTATCAATAATACCGTTATGCGTCAATTAAGTTGTTGCATACATACAAAGGTAAGTAACCAGTTCACAATTTAGGCAACAAAAAATTTTATACTGTCGTCCAATTCTCCAAAATTATAATCAAATACTATGCATTTAAAAGAATATCAAATGAATCAGTTCTGTTACTCGAATTCAGTAATCAAAATCATAACATAAAACATCAGTATATTTTTCAAGTGAATGCGATCATGGCTGCCTTTCATTACGTAACATGTGCACAGGATTACTCAGCTGCCGTATATAATCTATATAGCAGTGTGTTGTAGTTATGCAAACGCAACCGCCTGTGAAATATCTCGGCCACGGCATGCATAACTATACGACTTTTAAAACGAGACGCGTTATAAATTCACGATAATGAAAGGGGGTCGGCAACTGGGGCGTTTACCTTATACTAACGTGGATGGCGAGCTGACTTTAAAAAAAAGTGATAAAAGGGCGAGTATTGACAAAAAAGGTTTGTTGCGGTATTGGTGCGTGTATAAAATATTTTTTCGGCCAAGGTGAAATATTGGAGAAATTCTGAGAAAAATATAACGGTCAGGTCAAGGTGCTGTAATCAGACTTCGGGTCTGTAATATTGGATACCACTATATTATTAGAGATGACTGCAGTCTATATTCACGTTCTATAACCCCTGTCAACAGGAAAAATACTAAACTATCTCCGCATAACTTACGCTAGAGTCAAACAGCGTCATATTCAATTCGTCCTACGTTTCGCTTGACGAACTGAAAATAATATGTATGAACGACTAAACGAAACGTCTCTTAGCCAGATTGATCAAATGAGCAGCTGGATTAAACTGGATAATGAAAGCGGAGAGTCGAGACTACGGCCATGTTTAATAGTGAGCTTTTAATACCTATTGAATTTCACTTTACACAATAACAGAATTCTGTTTGTATCTGGGGGTTTGGGATGTGACCCTGCCGAGTCGAGCAAAAAAAGGCACAGGTGTACCATCTTTTTCTCGAAGCATCAGTACATTGTGGACCCTACCTGTAACTTAGTGGTGGATAAAGCTAGAAACCTGAAATTTCATGTAGTTTATAGAATAAAAGCAAATAATATAATCAAATAATGAGACTTAAAAGAAAAGATGAATAAACAAAAAATTTTAAAATCAATGTCCCGAACAACGATCAGAAAAAATGTAGATCTACCACCTTATCCTGTAACTGCTATTATACTAAATTTCACATGAATCTTAATACACCACTACCGAATATAATCTTAGATACTGGTTGTAAATGGGTTAACGGCAGCGACGTACATTTGATTGATCAGCCACTTAGTTGGCGTGACAATTTGCTGTAAGCGGCATTGTAATGGCGTCAGGTCCCACAAAGGCGAACCAGTGGTCTGGTCCGTTGATTACCATTAATTTTATTTATCGCCACATTCCTACAATGTTTGTATTGTATTTTTAAAGTATATTATACCATCACCCCTGTATCCCAGTGTTGTTAGGCAGAGGTATAATGTACAGACGCCAGTAGGTGAAAATTTGGCAGATTTGGATAGCTTGTATCCAAATCTGTCAAATATTCCCAATTGAATAGGAACATTATTTTCAGTAGAATGGTTGTTTTCATCATTTTTCATTTCATTTTAGTTTCATTTTTTTTCATTTCATTTTTTATGTATGACCACGCATAAGTTTTTGCAGTGTATAGTCCGTTTTTCATAATTCTTTTTTACACAATTGACAGTAACACTAGCTTGAGTTGTCTCTCAGAGTGTTACCTAGGTATATCTGCCGACAGGGATTGTAGTGGGTCTTGTATTTTCTCTAGCTAGAGGTCTGGTTTCAGTAAATATTTTTAAAGTGAACAAACAGAAAACCCTGAGATTTTTTAGGAATAATGGAATAAATACAGCCCGTATTACTCGCTGATAAATTGATAATGTAGCTTTCTATAATCGAAAGAAATAAATCAGTTAAGTGAGCGGTGATCTTTTTGAGTTTATTACAAATAAACATAGAAACGTACCTACAAAAAAATAAAATCTTTTCTCTTTTTTAGTTTAGATAAATCGGACTAATTGTGGGCGTAAATTGAAAACATGAAAAATGATTCAACGTACGATAAAAAAAAAATGTTTAAAAAACGAACACGTAACGAACTATTCTGATAGCCATACATGACATATTGGTATTTGATAACCTTTAACCGATGTGTGGTTTGTATAGAATGAGGGGCACTTGTTTAGATAACATCGAATAGTATAGACTATTTTAATTATGTAATATTGACTATCGGTAATTCGAAACACCTACAAAGAAAGAACTACATAATTATTAAATCAAAGCTTTATGTAATAGTGTTCTGTGTTTATGCAATCGACTTAAGATTTGTAATAAGTTTCTTGACATTCGAAAATTAAATATTACATAACTTACTATCACGCCTGTATTCCCCGGTTAGGCAATAACCAATGTACACCCACAGTTCGCGGAATGTTTAGGTCCCATGTAATAGGGGGCTAGCCTATTGCTATAAACAGGGCACAAATCCAAACTCCGAGATGCTACTGAGAATTTCATTCTCCAATAACACTTTGCTTGATCTGGAAATAGACCCCATGACATGCAGCGTAGCATAGACTAACTAACTAGACTATTAAAAATCAATGAAATATATAGTGACCGTAACTTCTTCGGACTCTTAAAACTCTAAAAGTGATTCTAAGTCATTGTAAAAGTGAGTATTCCTAACACTTTCATCTCACTTTATGATAATCCCAATGACAAAGACAGATATTTTAGTATTCTATTATGAGGTATCTATTTTGAAAAAAAAAATCCGTAAGTAATTTCGCTTTTCTGTTTATTTTAAATATTATTAATATATCTGGGTGGGTGATCATTCTTAACACATCGAGACCCCTCCGTGCCTCGGAGAGCACGTAAAGCCGTCGGACCCCGTTGTCATACGAACACCTATGACAATCGTTAGTGGTAGTCAGAAGCCCAAAAAGCCTGACAACCAGTCCATCCTCGGGGTATCGGTATTACCCAAAAATTGGGTTGCGTAGGTCTGATGGCAGTCGCGTTCGTGTAAAATACTGATATTCATATTCAGCCGGATCTGGTTAGATTGGAAGCCGACCCCAATATAGTTGGGAAAAGGCTTGGAGAAATAAGATTATTATCTCTGTAAATATTGCAAATTTTTATTTGCTCCACAAACCTCTTCGTGTACAGATTTTCATCTGTTTAGCGTGTGTGTGCGAAATACGTGATTTTCTCGTTACAATGAAATTACTTTCAAAAGTTTAACTGTATTTCAAAGTGCTAAAAGCGTAAATGAAAACGTATACTAAAATATTTATTGAGGAGACAACCCACATACAGTATGTATTTAGGTTCAAACAATGTCTTAAACTAGCTTCCGCCTTGGTGTAGACCAGTGTTTTTCAAACTTTGGATCGCCACTCCTGGGGTTTGCAAAGACTTTCTCAGGGGATCGTGTTCGTTAGTCACTAGTTCCTATTATATACCACATCCCGTGGGTTAATTTATGATTCCAGTGTGCTATTTTTTTAAATGTAAACAATGTCATCAGAAAAGTACAGGGGCCAGCACATCCAGCTACCACAATCTGTCAAATTTCTTTGATTGATTTTCAACTTTAACACAAAACGATAAGGTTTATAATCAATTGGGAAAATTTGACAGCTTGACCTGCTGGCGTCTGTACCTACCTAATCATTCCACAGTCCTTATATTTTTTTTTTTTAAACCTCACGCTAGGATTTCCTTAGGTGTGTTTACAAATACAATTTTCACATGTACACATACACCCAGACCCGGAACAACGACCCGTAGTTATAAATATTTGTTTCGTACGGAGACTGAACCCGCGAGACATTCTTGCTTCGCAGATGTCGATGTTGTATGGATGTTATTTTTTTTTCTTTTTACTATAACCATCTGGCCGATGATAAGTCATAGCTAGACTTTTTACTTACACATAACGAAGAAACATCTTTCATAAAAGTTCACTCACTCAACTCACTTTAATGCTCTGTCGCTAAGTTTTTTACGGGAATACTTAGTGTGTATTCTAAAGTTAGTGTGTAATTTTATTCTTAATAGGGGTTTGAAGGTCATGCGGGCTACAACTTTTGATGAATCATATTACAAATTGCTTAGAAATTCTACGGGTTCTAAATATGAATTGGTATGAAGGAATTGCTTTTTTTTTAATAAAAGACAAGCGTTATATTAATCAAATTAAGATACATTAAAAGTGGCCGTTTTAGGCCCCCAAAGAGACATTAAGAATCACTCACTAGTCATAGTTCTATTACACTTACTATATGAGTTAATGTTTACATAATATGTATGTACATGTATACGTTTTAGAGTCCCAAAACAAAATATTAGGATCAAAGCAGTGCCTAAGTATCATATTGGAGAACTCTTCTGCTGAATTCGTCTGGGTTTTTCCTACCTGCAAGTGATACTACTAGTGTTGCTGGTGCTTATAGACAGTGGTTGCTGCTAACCATCATGGCCTGTAGCTGTACGCTTGGTTATCATGTCAAAAAGTTGGGAAATAAAGTAACAACAGCACAGAGAGAGAGGTCCTCAATTTTTAATATATAAATCCTCAAACTCATTTTATCAAAATCCCGTTATTTAAAAAAAAATAGAAGATAGAGTAGAATTAGATAGGACGTCAGCTGCACTAACCAATAGGCCACACGGACAGAGTCCTAGAAAATGGTAAATTATACGTATATAGCACGTAATTCTTTTTGGGGGATAGGCCTGAAAACGCCTCGAATCGCGACTCGAGGAACCGCGGAGGGTAGGGCCTTTGCCGTAGAAGATATTATAACTCAGTTATTTCAGTATCAATTTATCACAATCAGCCTAACCTATCATAAGATTCATAGAGACTATTCAATAAGCGAATCGTCCCCTCGACCTATTTCTTCCCAGATACTCCACATATTATTCTTCCTAAACATACGTACACGATATAGTACGGAAATAGTTCCAATCATGTTTTCAGCTTGATTCGTTTCAACCACGCGTGAGCTAAGGGGGTCACTGTGACGTCACTATAGACGAAATAACACTACAGCTGCTGTGGAGTTCACGTGACACGTTTAAAGGCGTTAATTAACACGTTAATTGGTTCATTAATACTATTATAAAGACTGGTAACGCAAATATGACATACCATCACGCCTGTATTCGCCGAAGTGTAAGGCAGAGGTGTGCTTCTGATGTAAACTTGTCTAGAGGTGAGAATATTGCCATGGAAATCCAAAATTTGGGCTGCCACGTTTTTTATACCACAAGGTGGCAAACAAGCATACAGCCCACCTGATGGTAAGCGGTTACCGTAGCCTATAGACACTTGCAATACTAGGGGTATCACTTGCGCGTTGCCGACCCTGTAAAACGAAAGAGGAATAGTTTGGTTGGAAGTATAAAGGTCAAAGTACCCCAACTGCCAACACAACGTTTCCTCGCGGAGCACTGGCAATCTTGCGCACCGTGAGGAACACAATACAGCTCAAAGCAGTGTTATTTCACTTCGATTTCTTGCAATTATCCTGATCTAAAATTCCAATAATAGTTTGCTCGACATGAGAATGAAACCCAGGTTCTGTTAGAATCTAAATAACAAACCGGAGACATGTATTGGCGATCATATTACCCGGTCTTTGTTATGTTTATTATATTATTAGCGTGAAGCCACATGTTTGACAGATACCCACCGTAGCGATGTTATAAAAGCCGTGCGCGCCACAGATAACGTTCACTTCGTCTCGGGAGCTCGCAGCGTTAACATCGTAGATATTTGTGCTTAGAGTATCTTTGCTAGTTTTATTGCTTTTTATAGTTAAAATTAGTTATCACTTTTAATATTACTTTAAAATTAATTAATTGTTAAATACATAATAAATTTAATTATTTGTGATTCATCTTTTTTTTAAATAAATTTGGAGCTGCCGCTAAAATCAGAAGTGGGATAGACTCCATAGTCTATCTTTGCTCTGGTCATTGGCATACATTAGTTTTGTTAATTTTTATTTTTTGTTTTGAACTATGGCTGATCGGTCTGCTACTCGTGGTAGAGGTAGGAGTAGGCGCGATCAAAGTAGTGAGGTAGGCGGGCTTCAAGAGACGCTTGAAGCTATTCTGACGCGTCTTACCGCGCTGGAGAACAGTCGTACACCCACGACTAGCACCGATCCATCGGTAACGCCGAACGCGAGTGTCGCTGTGGTGCCTAGCGTGGTCATCGAACCAACACTTCAGCTGTCACCGCCTGCCGAGCCTGCTTCGCATACCAGCACCATTGGAGAATCACTTGCAAGCAGTTCAACATCATTGGACGTCACTGATCGCCTCATTGGAGCATTGAGTGCGTTGTCTAAGGTCAGATCCAACCATTATTATATCTCGAATTTCGATCCAAGCTTACACGATATCGATTCTTGGTGTGAAGAGGTAGAACGGGCTCGTGAAACCAATAATTGGGACGATAATGAATGTTTATCTCGGATAGCTCATTGTTTGAAGGGGGACGCTCGTAGTTGGCTCAATGAGTGGGTCACCAACGACCGCTCGTGGACCAATTTTAAGATTGAGTTTAAACCATTATGCTCACGAAGAATCGATATAGCTAATATTTTATATGACGTCATGAGCACAAACTCGGACAGTTATTCCACGTATGCAGAATATGCGAGACGCTCTGTTTTGCGCCTTAATATTGTGAAGGGACTGAGCGACGAGTTGACCGTCGCAATTATAATACGTGGAATAACTGACGCCCAAGTACGTGCTGCTGCAACTAATGCCCACCTATTACCCAAGGATCTTGTTGATTTCTTTTCGATTTATACAAAACCGAAATCAAGGGTAGGAGTAAGTTCCGTGAAACCCCAAAACAAGTATCCAGACCGTAATTCACGGAAGCGTCCTTTTTTTAATAAACCTGTCGATATTAAGTGTTTTTCGTGCCATGCCTCTGGCCACTCACAACGTCACTGCCCAAAACAGTCAAAATTAGACACAACAAAACCAACTGAACCGTGTTCCTTCTGTAAAAAGCCAGGTCATGATGCGACTGTTTGTTTTGCAAAACAACGAACTGAGGGTTACAATAAAAAGAACGTTAATTATTGTCATGAGCTGAAGGGTGTCCCGACGGACAGTGACGTCATGACCGCGGTTATACAGGGCATCCCTATAGACGTATTGATAGATAGTGGATCACGCGTGTCTCTTATTTCTGAACCTGTGCTAAAACATTTTAAATGTACACAAAGACCTACATATCAAATCTTACGTGGTATAGGTGATCAAAATATCCAGTGTAGTAGTACCGTTACTTTGATTATAGAATTTAGCGATATTTCATTAGAAGTTGATTTGTATGTCGTACCTCAAAAATGTATTAATGTACCAGTTCTAATAGGAACAGATGTGTTAAACCGAGACGGTGTTACATACATTCGTGCACCGAATCGGCAACGTATCACGCGGATTCCTAGCTCAAAACCTTCTGAGAGTGTGTTGTTTGTTAACTCAAATGATCAGTTATCCATTAATACACCGCTCAGAGGTAGTGATCGTGAAAAGCTATTTTCTGTTATTAATGGGTTTAAAGAGTTTTTCATTATTGGGACTGCTTTAACTACGGTTACCACCGGCAGTATGCATATTCGATTGACGAGTGATACACCTGTTTGCTATAGACCATACAGGCTTTCAATTGAAGAGAAATTGAAAGTCCGTGAGATTATCAAAGATTTGCTTAATAAAGGTATCATTCGTGAATCTGAATCACCTTATGCTAGCCCGATAATCCTCGTCAAGAAAAAAGATGGTAACGATCGCATGTGCGTGGATTATCGAGCCTTGAACGCTATCACTGTTAAGGATCGTTATCCATTGCCCCTGATTGAAGACCATATTGATCGCCTTGGTAAAAGCAAGTATTTTAGCTGTATTGATATGGCTTCGGGCTTCCATCAGGTAATTTTGGATGCCGATTCTGTTTCCAAGACTGCCTTCGTGACCCCTGAAGGTCATTACGAATATCTTAAAATGCCCTTTGGTCTTGCAAACGCCCCAGTAGTATACCAACGCATCATCACTAAAACATTAAAATCTTTAATAGAATCTGGTAAAACCCTCGTTTATGTCGATGATGTACTGGTTCTAGCGTCTAGCATAGATGAAGCAATAGATAATCTACGCGAGGTCTTGCTAACTTTGACATCAGCTGGTTTCTCTATTAACCTCAAGAAAAGCACGTTTGTGGCTACAGAGGTAGAGTACTTGGGTCGTACAATCTCTGAAGGTCAGGTTAGACCGAGCCAACAGAAAATTCAAGTATTAATTGACTCTCCTGTACCGACAAACGTGCGGCAGGTTCGACAACTCCTTGGCTTAGCTGGGTATTTCCGTCGGTATATACCCGGTTATGCATCAAAAACTGCACCTATAGCTAGCTTAACTCGAAGCAATGTTAAGTTTCAGTGGGGTGAGGAACAAGAAAAGGCTCGTAATTTTCTTATTGAATGTCTTACAAACGAACCTGTTCTTGCTATATTTAATCCACTATGGCCGACCGAGTTGCATACGGACGCGAGCTCTGTTGGTTATGGCGCAATCCTATTCCAAGTACACGGCGACAATCGGCGGCGAGTCGTAGCCTATTTTAGCAGAACCACTCAAGGTGCCGAACCGCGCTACCATTCGTATGAGCTTGAAACACTTGCCGTTGTTAAAGCTCTGCAATATTTCCGGCATTATCTGTTAGGTATTAAATTCAAAATTGTCACCGATTGTAATGCGCTCAAATTAACTGAACGAAAGAAAGATCTCTTACCGCGTGTCGCGCGTTGGTGGATATACATGCAGGATTTCCACTTTACGATAGAATACCGAAAAGGCGTTATGATGCAACACGCAGATTATTTAAGTCGAAATCCTGTAGATGTCCTTCATATCACCAGACCAAAAAATTGGGCGCAGATCGCTCAATTAGCGGACGAGGAAACTCTTCAGCTAATTGATAAAGTTAATAACAATGAGTTGGACTCATCCCGGTATGTTGTTCGTAATGAAGTTCTTTATTATAAGTATACCCAAACTGGTGAGGAGCCAAGACTGTTATGTTATATTCCCAGGGGACATCGTTTAAGCCTCCTGAGAATTTTTCATGACCAGCATGAACATATATGCGCGGATAAAACTATTGATCTTATTCAGCGTCATTTTTGGTTCCCAGGTCTTTCTACCTTTGTAAAAAAGTACATTCGCCATTGCTTGGTCTGCCTTTCATCTAAGAAAGTTCCTAGGGCTCCTCATCATCCTATTTCTTCTTGGCATAAGCCAGATACCCCATTTAATACTGTACACATGGATGTATTGGGCCCACTTCCTGTTTCAAATGATAATAAGTATGTTTTACTCATTGTTGATTCTTATTCTAAGTATTGTCTATTTTATGCTTTAAAAAGACAAGATTCTGAAGAGCTTAAACGAGTAATGTATAATGCTATTTCACTTTTTGGTACTCCCAAACTTATAGTGTGTGATAGAGGACGAATGTTTGAGAGTGTGAGTTTTCAAGGATGGGTTTCAGATATGGGCAGTGTAATTCATTTTGTAACTCCCGAGATGCACAGTGAAAACGGTCAGGTGGAACGCTACTGCCGCACATTGTTGAATATGTTGCGCATTGAGGCCGGTAAGCATGACAAGTGGTCAGAGTCACTGTGGAAGATGCAGCTCGTTATAAACTGCACCAAACACAAAACCACTCAAATCTCACCACTTCAATTACTCATTGGAGTTGAAGCAGTGACTCCAGTGATAAGGTCACTTATCCGCGACGTTGCATTAGACAATAGTCGACCAAATCGTGAGGGTCTAAGAGAGTTGCAAAGGCAACGTACCACCGACTTATTAAACCAAAATCGGCTTAGACAAGACGAATATGTCAATAAGAATAGAAAGCCTGTGCGAGTTTTTAAGCTCAATGATAACGTCTTTGTTATAAAAACCTCACAAGTTGCAGGCAAGCTGGACTCGGGAATGCGAGGGCCCTATCGCGTAACGAAAGTTCTGCCTCATGGTCGATATGAGCTCCAGTTACTGAGCGGCTCTTATGGTAAAGTTACTCAGGCTGCCGCCGAGCACATGGTTGCTTGGCGAGGAGAGTGGACTCCCGAGTCATGTGCCACGTTTTTTGACAGTAAGTGGACATTTATTTCTTTGTTTGCAATCGGTATTAAGATACTGATTCTGCTTAGACATGCTAACTTGGTGCCTCTGTCTGTGTTTAGCATCGAGCTTTGGCTCTGCTGTTAGACATGCTAACTTGGTGCCTCTGTCTGTGTTTAGCATCGAGCTTTGGCTCTGCTTTTAGACATGCTAACTTGGTGCCTCTGTCTGCGTGTAGCATCGAGCTTTGGCTCTGCTTTTAGACATGCTAACTTGGTGCCTCTGTCTGTGTGTAGCATCGAGCTTTGGCTCTGCTTTTAGACATGCTAACTTGGTGCCTCTGTCTGTGTGTAGCATCGAGCTTTGGCTCTGCTTTTAGACATGCTAACTTGGTGCCTCTGTCTGTGTGTAGCATCGAGCTTTGGCTCTGCTTTTAGACATGCTAACTTGGTGCCTCTGTCTGTGTGTAGGATCGAGCTTTGGCTCTGCTTAGACATGCTAACTTGGTGCCTCTGTCTGCATTCCTGTATCTCAACGTATGGCATTGAGCTGTGGCTCTGCCAAGACGTGCCATTTGGAATTGCCAATGACAATTTGGAATTGTCTTGGGATATATACGTCGTATATATCCTATCTGGCGATATTTATAGGGAAATACTAATGGCAAATTTTATCAAATTTTAGCTGAAGACGACTTCCCTGTTGAGGCATCTACCAGTACACCAAGAATTATCACCCAACGAGATGAAGTCGGCCATGGGAGTTCACCGAATGCCGAGTACCAGGACACAATCTCTGAGATTGACCCGAGTTCACTCGAGCGTCGCGACGACATAGCGGAACCATTACCTCAAGACGTGGCCGAGGACGACCACGCGTCAGGAGAGGCCGTATTAGCGTGAAGCCACATGTTTGACAGATACCCACCGTAGCGATGTTATAAAAGCCGTGCGCGCCACAGATAACGTTCACTTCGTCTCGGGAGCTCGCAGCGTTAACATCGTAGATATTTGTGCTTAGAGTATCTTTGCTAGTTTTATTGCTTTTTATAGTTAAAATTAGTTATCACTTTTAATATTACTTTAAAATTAATTAATTGTTAAATACATAATAAATTTAATTATTTGTGATTCATCTTTTTTTTAAATAAATTTGGAGCTGCCGCTAAAAATATATAATATGTCCCACGGGTAATACCATTATGTGTCACACGGCCTAACGATATTATTCATAATAATAATAATCGTCATCAACACATGAACTGTCCCACTTCTGGGCGGGTTTCCTCTCAGAATTAGGGGTTGGGTTGGGTTATACATATAGTCCACTGCCGGGTCTGCGGACGAATGCTACAGCGCTCCCGTAGTCCCGGCATTAAAGTGGTGACGCGAAACGCCGAGGTTGGTTTTAGTCGGTAGATCGCTCTTATCAGAGCGGAGTCCGACACACCCCACCGCTCTCCCCGGAGTCGTGGCTAGTGCATAAAGCATTTCCAACCCCGTCAAAAAAAAAAAAAAAAGGGTTATACATATAGTCCACTCCTGGGTCTACAATGCTCCCGTAGTCCCGGCACTAAAGTGGTGACGCGAAACGCCGAGGTTGGTTTTAAACGGTAGCTCGCTCTTTTCAGAGCGGAGTCAGACACACACCACCGCTCTCCCCTGAGCGGTTGGTAGTACATAAATCATTTCCAACCCCGTCAACAAAAAAAAAGAAAAAAGTATTGTATAGTCCACCACGCTGGCTGGTTGGGTTTGGGTTGGTAGAGTTCTACGCGGTCGAAAAACTCTCAGGCATGCAGCCTGCTAGTTTCCTCACGATATTTTCCTTATAGACCGATATTTTTTTTAAACTGCCTCATTAGCCTAGTGGTCCGAAGCGCGACTGCTATGCTAGAGGTTTCTATGACATCTCAGTAGCAGCTCGGAGTTTGGATTTGCCTACCTCTGCCTAAACCTTTGGGGAGTACAGGCGTGATGGTATGTTTTTTTTAAATGAAGTAAATCCTAGCCTTTCTTGAATGAAGCAAGAGTACTCACAAACATTACATCAACATCCAATTCTCTTGTTTTCATTTCATGAAAATAAAATCATGATGGCGAGCGATCAACCTGACGGTCAACCGCTCGGAGCTAATTTTAGCCTCACAAGCCACTCACACCTATTTCCATCATGTTTTTCACTACGAAACTCTGTTTAAAAGTTTTATTCAACACTAATTTTCGTAATGAGATAGATTATCAGTTGTTTTTCAGGCTAGAAGGTAGGTGCCAAAAGAATTAGGTACAATGATTTGAGATACATTTTTGAATTTAAGTAGTTACGCTAATTGTAATTTGAATCTCTTCGTAAGCCCTGCTTTATAAGAAATCAAGCAAAATATTGACAGTAGGCACAAGTCCCGGGTCCGATTCCCAGATAGAGCACACTGTTTTTAGGTATTTCTATATTAAATTCTCAGTAGCAGCTCGGAGTTTAGACTTGTGCCCGCCTCGCCTCCTATTTATTATATTGGTAGCCCAAAAGCACCGGCAAAATGTGGGTGCACATTAGCAGTACTCTGTACAACAATCTGGATACAGGAGTGAAGGTATGTTGGTAAAACGAGCTTGCTGCCAGTAATGTATGGAGAAAGCTTACAACCAGGAAGAATGGAAGAAGGAAAGGGAAGCTTTTGTCCTGTAGCCCGATTCACGTAATTAAAACCGTAGCGTTGTCGCAGCGACTTAATCGTTGAAACAGTTTTCCTATTCACATCCCTGATCGAATCGTTTTCAAATCGAACTGTGTGATACAGTTCACTATTAGTATTAGTACAGTTATTTTTCAATAGGACGACTTCTAAATCGCTCCGATCGACGGATGTGAATAGGAAAACTGTTTCAACGATTAAGACGCTGCGACATCGCTACGGTTTTAATTACGTGAATCTGGCTACTGTAGGACTTCGTTGCCAAATAATAATAAAAACACTGAAGCACGCCCAAAGAAGGGAGAGGAGGTGGAGGGAGGTAATTTTTACACAGTAATAATAATTGCTGTTTTTATTCGTCATGTGCATGTTTAGTCGTCAATTAAAAAAGTGTAGTCATGCAGTAATACCATTAGGTTATACCATGACGCCATAGATTAGGTGAATAAATAGGATACCGGCGATTGAGCATTTCATGTCTCTGAATAAAAAAATTGAATATAAGTTAAATTGTTTTTGTTTACAATAATTCCAATATTAGTGGTATTGCTGGCCATGTATGCATTGCTAAGGTTAAGTATCATGATTTTTAGCTTCTGACTACCAGAAAAGATTGTCATAGGTGTTCACATGACAACCGGGACCGACGGCTTTACGTACTCTCAAGATATAAATTTCAACGAAAAAGAAATTCGCTCTATCTTCTTTGCACTAAAACTAAAGTCCTGGGACCTGAATACCAAATGGAGTTTTCACTGTAAATTCGAAGTGAAATCTATTGTGAATTCTTACAGAATAGCATAGCTGAGGCCGTACCACAACCTATTATTGCGATCGTTTTCCGATTGAGAGAGAGGGATGTCGCTCTATAAATTAAATAGCGTCATCCCTTTTTTACAACCTAAAAATGATCGCATTAACACGTTGTGGTATGGCCTCAGATATGAAGTATAAAGCCGTAAGAGTAAATATACTTATGTTAATGTTAACTCTGACCCGGTAGCATAGGCCAAAAGTTCACGGTGATAAATTAGCGATTACTTGAGTAGGCGATTACGTAATTCATCGATTATGTTGTCGGATTTTCTTCGACCTTACATAAGAATCACAGTGGAACAATCAATGTGACGTCTATTACCATGGATCGAATACTTTTGTTTTGAGAAACCCTTTTTCAAAAATTCTTCATGTGGCGTTCATTCTTCATTCGACTTCTTTAAGTTTTTTTATTTTTTGATACTTACACTCTCAATATGAGAGGAGACCCGTGCCCAGCAGTGGGACAGCATATGGGTTGATGATGATGATACTTACACTATAGGTTACCTCGCCATTTTCTTTGGCTTTTTTTGCCGCTAGTGTTTTTTTAAGATAACTTCCGCAATAGACACAAGCCCATTCCCATGGGGGACTTTACAAACATATAATTAACACCCACAAATTACAACCGGGTCGAAAACAAACTGTGGATCACACAAAGATTTAAGAATCGAATCCTCGACACCTTTTTTGGTCATGTTTTTGGTCTCGTAAAACGAGAGTCAAGATCAGACCTTTAATTTTCAAATTCATTTAAGTCTTGAGTAAAGAGTTTTAAAATGATAAAATAAAAATTTATTTTTGTTTGTTTCCAGCTCCTCGGCCTAGCCATGATAGGCATTGGAGTGGCGTTCCAGCTGAACTGGACGGTTGTGAAGGATGAGCTCAAGACACACTTGACAGTCGCGCCGTGGGTGTTCATCATCATTGGCGCTATCATGTTCGTGATAGCGTTCTTCGGTTGCTGTGGAGCGATACGGGAGAGTCACTGCATGGTTGTCACGGTATGTACTAAGTAGAAATTAGTTTTAAACACTCGCGAGGAATAAACTGGAATCACTCCAAAACATTTTTTTTAGTATGTCTATGCTATGGACTATGGAGAGTGGTATATCATTTCAAAGGTAATTTTGTGTAAGGTAAAATATTTGACATTACTCCTGTCAAAATCCCAAAATCTCATGACCAAGACTATAGTATAAACAAACTGCCGCCTACCAAGGTGACTGGCGTAAATTATATCTACATAAGGATTTTCCTTCACAACAATTATATAAAAATACATTGGTGGTATATGGATGGTCAATGTTACTAATTTCGGGATGTTGAATGTCATGTCAAAGCAGTGATAGGCTAGTGGTATGACCATTGGACTGCCAAGTCGAAGGTATCGAGTTCGAATCGAAGGCACGCACCTCTGACTTTTCGAATTCATGTGCGTATTAATTATTAATTATCACTCGCTTAAACGGTGAAGGAAAACATCGTGAGGGAACCTGCATACCTTAGATTTTTCTCGACGGTTTGTGAAGTCTGCCAACCCGCTGTAGGCCAGCGTGGTGGACTATAGCCTAATCCATCTCAATATGAGAGGAGACCCGTGCCCAGTAGTGGGACAGTATATGGGTCGATGATGATGAATGTCATGTTATGCAGAACACAGCTACTCCGTCTTTTAATATGATAAGAGGCTTCCGTAAATTTGCAAATTTTGATGCACTAGACCAAAATAAGTTTCAGACTTCAGTAGACTCATAGAGTCATTCCTGACACGACAAAAGTAATTCGGCCTTAAAACCAATTAGCCACCAGTTAAATAAAGATGGCATCAATTTACAAGTCATATTTGGCAAACTACAACGAGAACACAAAATATTTCCATTGCGATCGACAAACACTGCTATCAAACAATCCATCGCTGTGTTATTTCGTAGTTGGAACGACGGCCATTCTTCGAAAGATGTAATGAAATGTAAACAATAAAGACATCCGATTTGGAGTATTCTATGAATTTCAATTGGGTGGTAGTAAGTACCTTCTTACGTACTGGTAAAGGGACTTTCTCAAAAGTACCGTACAGTGGAAGTAGGTAGTTAGTTCATAACAAGACTTCAAACGATCCACACAGTTTTGTTTAATTTTAAGAGGACGAAGAACTTCGGCTTCTTGGATGATTTGCGGCTTCTTGGATGATTTGACCTGATTTAAATATCAATGTAATTTTTTAAGAATATACTCGTTAAAACTGTACCATGATGCATATAAGTACAGTGTTGTACTATATTCCGGGATTTCGTATTCTGGTGTGCAGAAACATTAAAAAATTTGAACACTGAAACTAAAAGAAAATAATTAAAAAAAAAAGTTTTATTGCAAAAACTTGTACAACTTTTACAGTGAATCTTACATAGAGACCTCATTTTAAGTAAAATAATACCTTTGCTAGGTAATTCAGGACCCCGGTACTATAGCAAAAAAAAAACAAGAAACAGAGATATTTCTGAAATAGTGTACTTATGTGATTGTGTGTCTGAATAACAAACAAACCCCTCATTAATTGTAAAATACTATTTCTTTTCGGAATTTAGGTACATACCTTCTATATTTTTAGAGTTTATTCTGAAAAATATTAATAAGCCGAAAAATGCTGGTAACCCTCTTTAAACTTCAATAAGGCTTAAAATAAGGTTAAATTAAATTTCTTAGTGAAATTAAAATCGTAATTAACATTATATTTCAGTACGCAATCTTCTTGCTGGTGATTATCATCGTGCAAGTGGTGATCGCTGTTCTCCTGTTCGCTTACGGAGACAACATCAAGCAGGGCCTGGTGAAGTCTGTCAACTCGCTGTTCGACAAGAGGTCCAGCGCGGACGTTGACAAGGCTACTGACGCTGTCATCAACAACCTTCAACAACAGGTAAATGACACACCAATATAATGCTTCACTTAGTTTAGGGATATACTTTTAGGCATTGTTTGTGTTAGGATATCCCGCTCTTCCGCAAGTCATTTATAAGCTAGCTAATTATTTTATTCGAAATACGAAGCCGAGGTCAGCTGTTGCCTAATTTAATGTTAATGAAATAATTTAGATAATATGTATCATCACGCCTGTATTCCCGAAGGTTAGGCAGAGGTGTACTATAATGCACGGTACTATGGGACCCTAGGAGGCGACTAATAGAAACTATTCTTCAAAGGTCAAGGGAAATCTGACACAACCATCAATTCCTTTTTTTCACTAGACATTCTAATTTAAAATAATTACTTCATCTTAAACCAGCCTGTCATATGCTAACTCCTTGTAGCGACCTCTACAGTGTACAAATTGCCGGTATGTTTATAAAACTCTAAGCTGCGAATCGAACCGTGGTAATGTGCTTACGTATACTAGACTATTCAGTCAGTCAAAAGAAAATACCTTAGTTATATCTTAAGCTTTTACTTTCAAGTAAATGAACTACTTTAATGATCAATTTAATAAATGTTATTATACATACATTATATTACATGAAGTACACACGACAACATATAAAGCTCTACAGTTTACCCTTTGAACGGCCGTATTCCGCTGCAATTGCGGTCATTTTTGTAGTCCAACTGTATAAGCTTCACGTGTTGACTTGTGTACAACACAATGAATTATTGTGTGACATTGTTACAATATACAATGTAGGATAATGTGAAAATCACTACTAATAATGTACATTTATGTTATATTTTGATAAACATGACAAATATATCAAAAAAGTAGGTACCTACGAATATTTAACGGGAACGATTAACAAATATTTCAGATTAACTTTATCTGAATGACGTTATTTTGCAGTATCATTCATTTATTTTATTTATTCCATGTTTATTGTGAGCTCAATATTTGTATATTACAAGCTGGATGACATCCATTCGGTACCTAGTACTAATGATACCAACGAATCTCATCTTAGATATTCTTCTTAGTAATATTTGAAACCACTAGGCTTTCTCTTGAAGAAGTTATTCATCCTTAGGAACTACTTTTGTACCCCGACATTCTGATTGATATAAGATGACAGCTCTTATCATGGCCCGCATCTATCTATGGGAAATCTGGAAAGCGTATGGTGTTCAAGTATCAGCCATTACATTCACCCTGTTAGCATTCTGTGCTTGACAGTACAGCCAAGACTAGACTAACAACAATCTTTCTGTCACGCTAAACTAATCATAACTCATAAGAAATTATTTGAAGCAACAACAACAAACTCAACGTAATCATTTCAGTTCGGCTGCTGCGGTAAGAACGGTCCCCAAGACTACGGCCTAAGCATCACTTTGCCCGACTCCTGCTGCACCGCGACCAGCACCTTCGGCAACGCCATCGGTGGCAAGTGCACCATCGAGGCCGCCAACCGAGGCTGCGCGAGCGTACTCTCTGACCTGTACGACAAATGGAACAAGCCCATCGCTGGTGTTGCTATCGGTATTGCCTGTATTGAGGTGCGTATCCGAACCTTCGTTATTCTTTTCTTTTTTAATTTACTCAGATGTCTTACTTCATATACATAGTCAGGAAATTTCTCAATTGTGCCTTAATTTTCTCCTAGATCCAGCAGACTATCAAAATTTTGTCATCAATATCCATCATCATTTCGCCGCCGCATAAGTCTTTCTGACAGACATATTTTGATGCGCCCGAGCTTAAAGACAAAACAACAATTAACATTTCAGAAATAAATCGTTTAGCAAAGTTTATTAGGACTCGGGTTTCCAAATCTACACTTTACAAGGAGAATAGTTATGCTTTTGCTTCCAATGAGTTGCAAGTCATATATTTGCTGGATTGAATAAAATTATCGTAATTTTCCTGTTTCAGGTGGTCGGAGCACTGTTCGCGCTGTGTCTCGCCAATTCCATAAGAAATATGGACAGAAGGTCTCGCTACTAATATTTTGTACATTAAAACTGGTACCTATGAACACAATTTTTTTGGTTCTTTTTTATTTGTTGACTATTTTTGTGAGCGGACTGTGACACTGCATGGCTGATTGATTTTTTGTGGGACACATTGACAACAAGCACAAATGCTACTTTTAGCGTCCAATAAGTTTCGAAATATTTCGATTAAGATTTTATAATCGAGTTTAGAACATACAATCCTATTTACGAAGATTCCATTCAAATGCATTTTCTATTTCATGTTTATGGTATAATAATAAGCTATTCACGACGCTGCAAGTAGCATGACATTAAAAGCCTTTTTAATTTCACTTGAGATTGTGTAAAAACATTATTAAATCTCAACAATTGTACTGCCATATAGCTTGATTGAAACCAGTGGTATATAAAGTGACGTTATTGATAAAATTACGCACTGAAATATAAATAGAATGACACCTTTGACCTTTATGTAAGTATTGAATGAAAATGATTACGAAGCCTTCACCTTTCACATGTCAGAAACGTGCGTAATTTTGACAATATTGGTGATTTAAAAAAGTAAGCAGCCTGATGATGTTATGTAATAAATAACGCTTGTATTTGAAATTTATGCTTCACTAACATTGTCATGCGTAATTAATAAAAAACCTAACAATTTTATTACAATAGGTGCTTACGCCAGGTTTACCATCGGCCAACCGTATCGTTACGTAATCGTAACCATAGAGGAAGTCTATTTCTTCAAGGTTTTTCTTCAGAGCGATTTTTTGTGCCTATTTAGGCCTGCTGCACACTGTCTCAAAACACATCCAGCTAAAGGTTGACAGATAAATTTTGACACTTTGCAATGTCTCCGGCAATGATGATAATTTTGTGGGGAAACAATCCAATATTACATCTTTGTACCCTTTTTTAATCATATTCCGCGAACTGAGGGGTGTGGGATTTGGCATAGTTAAAGGTTATATGGAGGAGTGCAGAAAATTAAAATTGATATAAAATTTGTGTTACAAATATTCAATAACATTAAGATCGTCACGGGACAAAATTATCTGACTGGGAGAACGCTTATGTTACTTAGTTTTTTCAACGTATTTACATCTGAATCTATGATACGTTAAAACGCTTTTGAATTTCTAATTAAAATTTATTCACAGTAAGTAATTCTAAATTACATAATGTTTAATTGACTAACAATTTTAAGTGGAATAAAGCTATTTTAAATTTTGTATTGTAGAATATTTAATCTAAATATTTTAATACATATTAACGTATTTATTATACTATTTGCTTCATACACTTTTAGGAAGTGGTATTGGATTCTATATAACATACATTACTAGAACATAATAATATAATTATTTCATTAATGATTAAATATTAATGAAGAATCTCTTTTAGATGTTATAATATTTATCTCTATTTATCGCTTCGATGTAAGGAATCTCCATTTATTTTTATATTTATGTATAAACTTTTAGAATCTTGCTGTTGTGATAATTATATTTTCATAAAAACTTGTTAAGAAAATGTCTAGATTTATGTCTGATAAAAAAATGATTAAAAGTTAAATACGACTGTCGACCGTTAATTTTCGATTCGATATTAATATTTGTGTTCAATTTAGATTGTTTATAACAGTTAATTTGTTACCTATTTATTGATCTACCTACATGGAATAAGTAAAGTAAATTTCGTAATATGTTTGTGCCAAATTAAAAAAAAGCGTCTCATTCGAAGGCACATAGCCGCTATTAGTTTAGATGTCGTTTTTCTTAAATGTCAAGAAATTAAAAAGCGAAAGAGTGTGCCTTGCACTGATTGATTTGATAGAATTTTGTATTCAATAAAGAATGTGTGTAATATTGTTTGTTTTAATCACACCTCTCCGTTCCATTTTATGACGCTAAGCTTTCCATATTTTGCACAAAAATCAAATGTAAATAAGTATTACTTTTTCGGAATTGTTTGGCCAAAGCATGTTCAAAATTAGGTAAGTCACAATTTTTGTAAATAAAAATACTAATATGCATGTTTGTGGTTGTTATGTGTTGCTTTTGTTTTGTAATATTTTTTATATTAGAAAATATTGGGAAATAAAAATAGAAATTATTTTTAATAACATAAAAGTGAATAATTTCTCCTTGCCGAAAAGGATAGTTAATTTTGTTACACAGGAATGAAAGTATTAATTTTATTTATGTTGTTGTAAATTATGTTTACTAATGATTTTTAGTTGGTTTTTGGAAGATTACATTGTGTTGTATATTTTTTATGTTTGTGTGTGTAAATTTTCTATGGTACCAGTGTTCTTAGATCAATTCATCAAAATTGTAGCTATTTTATATTTTGAAAGTTACGTTTATAGTGTATAATTGACTGATTGCATAAATTTATCCATTTCAGGTACGCCTAAATCGAAGACATCACGAAAATAACATTCGATTAAGAACAATAAAATTTAATATCAACGACAGATACAAAAATATTAGTTACTTATGTACAAGATAAGTTAAGGTTAGCTCGGTGTAGCGCAAGTCCCACCTTTACGAAGATACAACCTGAAAAAAGTTTACTTTTATTTTTAAGTTTACGCAAACACTGGGTGAAAATCTTTAGAGCCTATGATTTAAAACTTGACTCTGTTTTAGCACTGACTTTGGCCATAAGGCTGCATACCCATTGACTGAATAAAAACCAAGTGTTGCAGATACATCGACGTAATATTACAACAGTAAACTCTTTCAGGGGCTAACATGGGTAACACGACATAATTTTGTTGTTGCATTATTTCGTATCGAGGCACTGTGTCTACAAGAGATATAGGCGACAAAACTATGTCGTGGCGTATGTTAGACTTGGTCAAGTTATTTCATAAACGGTACGATGTATTTCATACTGTATCTAGCAGTATCAATGAAATGTTGATGCCTCAAAGATATTAAGACGCGCTGTACCTTACCATTATAAATTAGTTATAAACTTTCTTTTGTTGCACCATTTTTTAAATACTTATAAATTTTAGGTACTGTTAAGTTAGATAAGCGACTGTTTGTAATGTTGATAAACAATAGAAATTATTATAAATAAAAGTATTTTCATAAATCGGCGTTATAAAATTTAAGTAAGTATGTACGTCCATTTTACAAATAACAAAGTGTTAAAATTATATATTTATGCATTTCTATTATAAAATATGTGATTTATTACGCGTTTCACATGCCTGTGTAAATAGTAATGATGTCGGGAGCAAATGTCTGTTTATTGTATTTTGAATCTCTTGTGCATTTCTGATGAAACTGCTTTTGTGAATGAATTATATTGTATTGTATGGAATAAATAAATTTTCTACTTCATAAATTGCCTTCTTATTTCTTTCTTGCCTGACCATTGGTAAGAGATAGCTTAGGGCATACTGCCGGCTAAGCGGCAGACCGTCTCATAATATCTAAATAATAATGGCTAATTAATACCTTCCTATTAATAAAAGCAATAATAGGAATAAGGTTAGCAGTGGCGTCAACCCCCCTAAATAAATACATAAATCTACATTTTATACTGATTTCTCTCGCTGAGCATTATGTACCAGCTTTAGGATACAAGTGTAAACTTTCCACCGGTTATTATCAAAGATATTAATTTTAGAGAAAGAATTCAGACCTTTCCTGAAAACGTTTTTTTTTATACTACCTACCTATTTTTACTTTGATGTTGTCAGCCTCAGATAAAAAAAAAAGTGGTTGTCAGCACACCCGAAATAAAATACTGTGTACACCTATGTTTATGTTGTAATAGTATAGATACCACCTAACAGCAGGTGTAACATAATTGCCATTACACTTAGTTATATGCCGAATCATCGATTTCATGGATGCTTCGGCATGGTTCTGCGTGTTCAATAAAATATGTCTTTACATGTCACATTACTTCATTAGTACAGTGGTTGAAAGCTTCTGAGTAGGTCCTGGCGTACCTATTGGTAAATTCACAGTAGCAACTCTGAGTTTGGAACATGGATCCGGATAAGTTACTGGCATCAGATATTGAGAAAATAGGCTAGCACCCTATAACATGGGACCTAAACATACAGGCGAAATACGAGTAACGAGTGTAAAGTAGTACACTCCTGTCTAACACTTTAGGGAAACAGGCGTGCATTGGTTTCGAAATGGATAAGAAAAAAGTATGTGCTATGAGAAAGCATGAAAAAGCGACTGTCTAAAGGAATTAAATTGGTAGCGCACCTGTAGCCAGAGAGTTTTTAAAGAAAGCGAAACATTTGATAATAATATATGAAACGCCCTCTGATGTTCAGTAGATCAGTAAACTGCTTTGCTAGGTACCGTATTAAATAAAAGGGATTGCTATTGTTTAATTATCCTCTACCTACACTAGCGCTATTCTGGTAGTTTCTTGAACCAGGGATTTTACCGGTAAAATATAGTAACGTTATCTGCTCAAGGGCGAGATAACGTTATGTTTGAGAGAAACATTAAATCAGAACGATATTGTCCAAGTCTTTGCATGTATATAATAGAACGTTTTAATTATGTTTAACGATTAAAGAAATAACACCTTTAAACTCTCCCGCAGGTTGTACCGTAACTAAAATACTAATCTGATTGGTACACGTTATATTCCAATACGTAATATTCCAAAGTGCAGTAGAGCTTAGTTTTCTTTTCTGTACCAAAAGCAGTGGCTCTTCCTACTCTATTGCATGCACACATTTGACATTGACATGTCAATTTATCTGTCAATGTCAGACAGATCAGTCCGGAATCATGAAAAGTGCGAACGTTTGTTGTAGCACGTCCTACCTTTTCGTCTTCGGTGTGTTTGATTCCACTTTCACCACTTCGTGAATACTCATTAACAGTTTTAAATGTGCTCTGACAGGACACAGTTGTCTACGTATAATATTTATTAAAAAATACTCATGCCATGGCGACAGTCGCTACCGAAATGGCACACAAAAATTATTGTGTAGTGTTTATAATATTCGCTTTAGTGATAGTCCAAGCGGTTGGTTACGACACTGAGCTGTATGAAACAAAGCCTTGCGACAATCATGCATGCTTTGATGAACTTCACGGGTCTTTGGGCGACTGTTCGTGCAATGTTGACACCATCGATTACTTCAACAACGTAAAGGTTTATCCGCGCCTTCAAAGCTTAGTAAGGAAAGACTACTTTCGTTTCTATAAAGTGAATTTGAAAAAAGAGTGTCCGTTCTGGGCGGACGACAGCAAATGCGCTATGAGGTACTGTCATATCAAAACCTGTTCTAAGGAGAGTGTACCAGGGTACGAGAATGGTTATGAGAACGAACATATCGATGAAACTCCGGCGACCAAATATTCGAAGGAGGCTCAATCTAACTGTGACTCAGATACAGACCATGATCATGACTTGGGTTACCTAAATATGACTATCAGTGCTGCCAGTCAACATGAGATTGCTAAATGGAAGGTTTATGATGATGCTCTTGAGAACTTCTGTGGATATGATGACAAGGATGTAGATGCTGAATATGTTGACTTATTGTTGAACCCGGAAAGATTCACTGGCTACAAAGGACCATCAGCTAACAGGATCTGGAGGAGTATCTACCAGGAAAACTGCTTCCGACCTAAACTGAATCCTTATAAATCATTCCCATTTGTTTTAACTTCCGATCTAGGCAATATGTGCTTAGAAAAAAGAGTTTTTTATAGAGCTGTATCAGGTTTGCATACAAGCATCAACATACACCTATGTTCAAAATATTTGTTGTTTGAAAAGGGTGCTGGATTCACAACTGATGGTGAATGGGGGCCTAATCTAGAAGAGTTTCAACGCCGATTTGATCCTTCCTTGACTTTTGGTGAAGGTCCCAATTGGTTAAAGAACCTATATTTTGTATATTTATTGGAAATGAGAGCTTTAGCTAAAGCTGGGCCTTATTTGGAGAAAGAAGAGTACTATACCGGTAATCCTACTGAGGATGAGGAGACAAGGGAAGCAATCCACAACATGCTGGGTGTGATCTACACCTTTCCAGACCATTTCAATGAGTCCTCAATGTTCAATGGTGGTAGTCAGGCTGCAAAACTAAAGGTTGAGTTCCGAGAACACTTCCGTAACATTTCAAGGATCATGGATTGTGTTGGATGTGACAAATGCAAGTTGTGGGGCAAGTTGCAGACACAAGGCTTGGGCACCGCCCTGAAGATATTGTTTTCAAGCAAGTGGAATAGTCCTGAGAGTGACCACAATCAAGGAAAGCTTCCTGTGAGGCACAAATCACATGAGAGACTTCAGAGAACAGAGATTGTGGCACTCTTCAATGCCTTCTTAAGACTATCTGAAAGCATACGGCAACTGGAACAGTTCAGGATTATGCTGAGGTGAGTTTTATTATTCTTTTAAGAACCCTTAATACTTGGTGCTGAATTCATAATAGTCCCTACAACTTTTTTCTGGCATAAGTACCTTAATTAGTTAATTTGAATGTATTTAATTCCTCTTGAGAATTCAAAGGATATTCATTTGCGATGTCTAAAATTAGATGTTAATCAATTTGAATGCATTTCACTAGATATGTAAAATATTACAGATAAAGATAAATTTTGGTTTATCAGTCAATCAATTCTTAATATTTTTATAATTTATATAATCGCTTAATCAGTCAAATGCTTTAATGGTGGATGGATAATTATAAAATTAATAATGTGCATGTTCTATATTAATTTACTAATCTATTTTAATGCTTCTAGTGCTCCTAAATACTGTTGTAAGTAGGTGTTGGGCTTTTTTTGTGTGTGTCTGCATGATTTGTTAAGCTTTTTGGTGTGGTTTCATAGATATATTTATAGTTTTAAAATATCTGTTAGGTTTGCAGTGTATGAGCAAATTCTATGATGATCCATTTTTATTTTGGATATGGTTATTGAAAATGTACCATTTATTGTGAACATTTTAATGTCAGCTATAAAATAAGCCATAATACCTATTTATGACTTTGTATTACAAAGTAGCAAATTGAAATTTTATGGAAATTGTATAAAATAAAGTATAACATAGGAATTACATACATATTTATGTAAATTCTACATTTCAATTTGTTATTTTGTGATCCTATTCCTATTTTTTGTACCATGTCTATGTGTAGCAACAACCATCTGTGTTCATATAATTTATGTATAAGTATAAAAATATTTAAAGCTCCAGCATTACTCAAATTGCCAAAATATATCTGAGCATTGCTGGATTTATTAGAAAACCTTATTACAAATCCCGCCTCTCTATATTAAGGCGGAATTTTAGAGTATATAAGTGTGATTTATTTAATAAAAGCGGGTCTATGTTAGTATGCATAATTTGAACGAACATAGAACAAATGAAAAATAGCATGGTTTCCGAGTCAAAAGCGAGACCTCTTGACAGAAGCCGGACCTTCCGGCAAAAGCGGGAAAAGCGGGAGCTTCGGCAAGAGCGGGAGCTTCCGGAAAAAGCGGGACCTCCCGGCAAACGTGGAATGTCTGGCCAAGTTGGTGTCAATGCACCTTTTTATTTGCTATCTACCTCATTAAATTAGTGACGGAAGGCGTTTCCGTGATTAAGAATAAGAAAAAGAATGGCAATATAGACACGTATGCCAGCATGTCTAAAAAATAACTTTCACAGCATATATCTATTTGGCAAACAACAATCGGTTTTATCATCTTCCGTTTAAAGTTCAAAGTCGAGTGTGATATTTATGTTTTGAAATATGGCAATGTGGCCTATACACCCACTTTTATCTTAGCTGTGACGTAAAAAGAGATTGGTTGTGCAAGCATGTTATGTTTAGTAGTGTCATCTATAATGACTATCATAATACACTGGTTTTGATTAGAAATTGTACAGTGCTTACTTGATAGGCAACAGCTGTTTGCAATAATCAATTAATAATTAATTTCGATTTATGCTATGTGCAGCTTAAAATGAAGCAATAAGGTTTGGCATCGAAGCCTCGTTTTGCATCAAAATAAGCATAACACTCCTTAGCTAATGAATTGACTGATTTCATAACTAAACTGATTCACTAGCCTAATGCTTCACTTTCGTGAGGTCCTCTAGGTGTTGGATTCACAGGTCGACCAGTATTATTGGTTTTTCTATAAAATCTTCAGCAGCTTGGAGTTTTATTTTGTGCTTGGTTAATGACGCCTATTATTAAGTAAAGTAAACCTAAAGTTACCGGTTAATTATCACTCGCTTCAACCGTGAAAGAAAACAGGAGGCAGCATGCCTTAGAGATTTTCTCGACGGCGTATGAAGTTTTTATTCTATTAGAGTAGACCCGTCCCCAGCAGTGGGACGGTAATAGTAAAGTTACCGGCGAACTTTGGGTGCACATTAGTACACCTCTGCCTAATCCTTCGGGGATTACAGGTGTGATATTATGCTACCATTCGCAGAATGGCCGTATAGCGCAGTTTAACCTTGCAGATTGGTTAATCATTTAGTAAACAGGTAAACGTGTCATTGTAATGTATTCTAAACTCAGGACATAATACAATGACGGTTTACAAAGCAGTTTACATCAACGAACTTAATTTATAAATGTTGATCAGCATTGAGGTTATTGTACTCCAGAATTTGAATAACAAATGAACTGACGGAAGTATCCCAGTCAAAGATTCATAATCATGCATTTATGTAGGTACATAGTTAATCTAGCCTCCTTAGTCAGATTATAAAAAGTCACATTAATGAATACAGTACATTTATATACATACATACACACGCTTTTTTCCCATGGGCTTAGGTAAAAACTAAAGAACGCCACTCGCTACGATTCTTGCATACTTCTTTCGCTTCATCCACATTCATACATCTCGTCATACACACACGCCGGTTGCTAGTAATACGCACCTGACCTTTTTGAAGAACCCTTCCAATAAGGTCGGTGTAAGTCTTTCTAGGGCATCCCCTCCCGGCGGTTCCACTGACATTCGCCATATAAATCGCTTTTGTTAGTCGCCTTTCATCCATTCTCTCAACATGCCCAAACTATTTCAGCATATTCTTCTCAATTTTTGACACTGTACTTGTCGTGTTTTTCACTGCAACGTCATTCCGAGTTACACCGCACTTACTTCGCAAGGAACGCATTTCTATAGAATTTATTCGAGTTTCATGTTTCTTCTGCCGTAACCCGTCCGTGGTAAATGAAGCCTTCTCCCCATTTACGGGGTGGCCCATTTGTTTCTAAAGTTTTATGACAGACTAGCTGTCGCAATCCAAAAGATTTATTGGGACTAATGTAGCATATATATGTCCTTCGCCAAGGTCAAATCTATCTCTGTATCAAATTTTATCAAAATCGGTTTAGCGGTTTAGGCGTGAAAGCGTAACATACAGACAGAGTTCGACGACACGGGTTGTGGGTTCGATCCCCACACGGAGCTAATATTTGTATGACTTACATGTAGTTGTTCCGTGTCTGGGGGTTTGTGTATGTGAGAATTGTAAACGCAACGTTTTTTTTTAAAGAAAATAATAAAAAAACGCATTTTTATATAATATTATTACTAATAGGGATAGAATATTCTTTATTGCACACCAAAAAGCAAATAACGAGCAAGCTAGGTGTTACAAACAACTTCGGAGCGGGCGGGGATTTCAATTTTTTTAAGTAGACAAGTCATATTGTTTACGATTGAAATTCGTCACAAAACTTCAGGAAAAACCAGAATGCAACCGAGCATTTCTACTCAAAAACTCATTTTTTTTTATCTATTTGGGCCTTGGCACACTCAAAAACTCAAATAAGGAATTCATGGACATAAAATAAATATTTTGGTGCAACGGGCCACGTTGTTAGTGTCACGTAGGTCGAAAGTGGGCGGTGAACGAGCGTCTCCGTCATCAACCGAAATATGGTGTAATTCCGAAGCGGTGACACGGATTTGTCCGTCTGGTGTTGTTTACATGTGACGTGGTCTTAACGATTACAGGTGTGACGAAATTAAAATAATATCTTGTGCCACAAACAATAAATTAGATAATCTCTATTTTTTAATATTATAAGTACTTACATGTACTTACAAGTAAATCTGTGAGTTTATCTGTTACGCTTTCACGCCTAAACCGCTGAACCGATTTTGATGAAATTTGGTACGGAGATAGATTAAACCTTAGAGAAGGACATAGGCTACCTTTGGTCTCAAAAAGCCTTTTGGGATGCGAGTAAACCCGCGGACAATAGCTAGTAATACATAAAAAACACCCAGACAAACAAATACTTATGTATTGAAATAAAACTATCCACGGTTAGACTGCCCGTAACCACGGTATTAATAATATCAAAATACGCGATAAAATCCGTAAAAAGTAGTTTTATTTCAATGTATAATATTCGCGTAATTGTCAGAAATCAATAAATACTTATGTTCACCACATAAATATTTGTGTCCTGTGAATCCAACCCACGAGCTCGTGGTCACTCGAACCACCAACCAGAGACGTCGTAATGTTGTCGTCATAATGTTAGTCATTTTTCTCGTCGCTGAGGACACTGTTGGAATGGTACTGTGACTTAAATAAATTAAAAGACAAAGGAGTACGGACTAAATCTCAAAAGCTTCATTCTTTCTTATTAACAAGTTGAGATTATAAAAAATCGTTCCAAATATTGTGGATGAGGTAACGAGTGAACGCCTCATCATTTTGAAAACATCCATCACACTAACTCCGTGGGGTTGAACAGTAATGTAATAGACTCTCCTCCTATGACATGGGACCTAAAACATACCAGTAAATATCGGCCTGTACATTAGTAGACCTTTGCCTAACCCATCGATTTCCATAGATGACGGGCAGTTGTTGTATACATTTTTGGCACTCGCTGCAACAGCATTGAATCTATTTATATAATACGTAATATACACTTATTATTATCCTCATATAAACCAACCAACCAAGGCATATAGTGATAGCACAACACGTACATAAAGTTTCGTAATTATTTACTGTTAATGCTGAGTGTAATGAACATGAAACTTGATAGATTTCTATTCTGTTTGTTGTAAAGGGTTGCCTTCATATAACTGAAGTAAGATTATTTTTTCTTTTTCCTTTCTATTTACTGTAGGTGTCGATACGATAAGAAGAATACATTCAATTTTATAGTCGATCGATTCCTATTCAAAAAATGAAATATAAGCATTATAAGTTGCTAATCGACTTAATTAATAACCCACTTTAATAATAATATGTATTTAGTTTTAGGTATTTAGTTTTAAATGAGAAACCTAAGGGTCCATAGCCAGATTTATAATTTATGAATATGATAAATCCCTGCATAAATTAGAATCCGTGAAAAGTGACGTCTGGACGAATTGTGTTCTTGAAGTAGGAAAATACATTAAAATTCGGATCGCACTTGAGTAAATACATATGACAATATCTTAATTTAATTTCTTATATGTGATCCTCTAGTTTTTAATTTAAACGTGATGTATTTAATTTTAAAAAAATATTTTACTGAAATTGCTTATATATGTATATATATAAAAAAAACTAAATTAAATTAACTTAAGTAATTATTTATCGTAATGTTGCATGTTTTAATTTTAGGGATCATGAGTGGAGCAAAGGAATTTCAATTTGCTTGTAATTTGGTGATGAAAACTTTTTGTAGTGCGTACAAAAAGTTATGAGAGGAGATCCCAGAAGCGCAGTAAATGGGTTGATGATGTTAGTGATCTTTTGGTAAAGCCGAACAAATTTCAATTTGTGTTGAGAATGAAAAAATAAGACCCCATCTTTAGCAAAATATAAAATTACCCTCAAATTCTGCGTAAAAAGTATGAGTAAAAATCTATTATATATTGTCCGTAACTGTTATTAATATTCTCAGTATTCATATCTCAATGATCAATAATGGACTTTCCAGAAATATGATAACGATTGATAACATAACATTTTATTCATTACTTTCGCGATATTATCTAATATACTTAATGATATCAGAGACCGGGTAATTAATATTTCTAGGTCATTACTGAAATTATTTGCTTTTAAAATTTAACACTTAATAACTCGCATGCATCGTAATGCGTATGCGCAACGTGTAGTGTCCTGAGCAAACTGTATTAGTAGGTAAGAGTAGAGAAATTGAGCATTTTGAAAAGGTTTAGTCATAAAAAGTCTATTAAAAAAACACAATAAATTAACCATAAGAGGGAGGCTCGGCTAACTATAACTACGTTGATCAACCGATCTGCAAGGTTAAGCTGCGCTAGCCGGGGTCAGTCTGAGGATGGGTGACCTTTCTTAACACAACGCCCCTCCGTGCCTCGGAGAGCACGTAAAGCCGTCGGTTTCGGTTGTCATACTAACTGCTATGACAGTCGTTAGTGGTACTCAGAAGCCTGACAACCAGTCTATCCTCGGATTCATATTAAACATTCTGAAAAGGTTTAAATTAAAAAAAAAGGCTCAAAGAGAAAAGCCTCTACTGAAAAAATCACAATAAATTAACCACAATCTGATTTATTGTTTAATAGGAGTTGTGTACAATATTGCGTCATAGTTCTCCATATTGACACAATTTGCACTTGGCAAGAAACAATGTCTTGTTTAATTGAGCGCAACGTAAACCAATTTATTGGCTGTGTGCTATTGAACTTGACACTTGGTTTTTATATTTAAAAAAAAAATCAAATATAAAATGACGGTACCATAAGATAACCTTGTAGATTGAAATAAAACTACTTTTTACGGATTTTATCGCGTTATATTGATATTATTAATCCCGACGTTTCGGACCCTTTACAGCGTCCATAGTCACGGGTAGACTCAATAATATCAATATAACGCGATGAAATCCGTAAAAAGTAGTTTTATTTCAATGTATAATATTCGCGTAAATGTCAGAAATCAATAATCTTGAAGATATTAAGTACCTTATTATGCTAATGATTTATTTATACAAATCCTACCGTCCATTAGACCCTAGTCTTGCTAGCACATTGGTAACAACCATAAACTTGTCCTTAGAGTGAATGTCGTTTGCATATCACAAAACAACAAGGTCTATTTTTGCGTAAAAGACCAAGTGATAGTGACATAATGAGTCTTAGTGAAATTTAATTGAAATGAAAAATATTCAGTTCTCAAATTTGCCGCCCTCAAGCCTACAGCCTGTTGGTAAATCAACATAAATGCATTATTGTTAGAATTCGCTAGCTCACTCTACTAGTTTCATTGAAAATGAATTATTAACCCTAACCAAAAAATGGTGATTCATTAATGCTGGTCAGTATACAACTGTATTAAATGAAACCAGTGGCATAATTCTCGGAAAAACCCATCAAATTCTTGCAGTGTTTGTAAATCAGTTACACTTCGATTTGTGCCTAAGTATCGTGACTCGTGAGAACGTTCAGGTGTTCACGTTGATAAATATTTGCTTTGTCTGAATGTGATCGTCTTTGCAAATCGATTGCGGCGGTATTGAATCGTAACAATGCACACATGTTCATTCAGATACGAGGAATTTATTTAGAATCGTTTCTCAATGCTGCATGTGGGTTACCAATGTAAATATAAGCTTAGATAGGTAATGTTGAACAACAATTTAATGAAACATTTTGATCTTGATTAAAAGAATATGGTAGTGAGAAGAAAAAAGCGTCTGGTATTTTAAATTTACATGATGTAAATTTAACATAATTATGCAAATATTGTGTGAAGTTCATAATCATGTAGGTAAATATCAATTTTAGCGAAAGAAAAATTCGACCTCAGGCATGATTCGAACTTTAGCTACCAAGACCACCTTTAAAAAAGTTTGCACTAGATATATTTTGACTTGGGGTATACTTTCTGTTTCATTTCTGGATTTCTGACGAGTGCCTTTTATTATTCGAATTTTAAAACGTCATGAGAAGTCTTTATCAGGGCAACATTAAATTCTTTTGTTGTCAAACTTTGCCTTTGACCACTGCCTGTGATGTCGAATTTCTCTTCCACTTTTTTTAAAGAATGAAGGAAAAGTGATTTATTTATTTTATTATATCTATCAATCATGTTCTTTTTTTTTAAAGACCATACTAGAGTATGTTGGTGGTTTACGGTGGTTAAATGGGATATCTGTTGCATGATTATTGCCTAAATTGCATGTCTGTGAAAGTGAATGCGACCTCAGTGCCCTCAGTGTCGGTAATTTGTGGCTAAGTTATTGAGTATTAGTGCACGGGCACCAATACTCAACAACCAAGCGACGAGGACGGCCTCGTCGCCTGGTTCGCGTCGGCCTCCTATTGGCTAAATAAAAAGACACCGCCAGTTGCAACCCTGATCTTACAGTCGGGGTCATAAGAGTCGCAAACACATTTCTTCCACGACACAGGCATTTGTTTGGCTTTGATTACCAAACGAATGTGACTACAAAGATATCGCGTGACGTGCTCATCTTTAGGTTGCGAGAAAGAGATGCAACTCTACCTGTTAAATAACGTTATCCCTCTCTCACAACCTAACATTATTTACCTTGCCATTGGGAGTTGTTGTCAAAAGCATGTGTTGCTTAGCCGATTGTACTCTTGAGTACTTATGTGTAATTGTTTTTAAATTTAGCAATGATATAAGTTCAGATGAAAGCGTTTATTTTGTTTATCGACTGTTCATAAAAGTTATCCGCTTGACATCTTAACTTTAGCTAAAGCCTGTATGTAGCTTTAAAGTGTAGTTCTAGTATGGTATGGTGGACTAGTTTATAAGTTGTAAATATTTGGGGAAGAGAAGAATATTATATAATAGTAGTTATGTAATATAATGCACATTAAATAAGTTCTAAAAAAAACAGCGTAAACTGATATTCGTGGTCTTCATTTTACATTCATCAAGCCCAGCATGATTCAAGCACGTTTTTGGGTTTTGCACTTTTATTTATTTTTTATTTTGAAATAAATAATTTATAATTAAATGTTTTACGCAGCTCAAAAAAAGAAGGAGGACAGAAGCAATCCCTATTCGGAACCATCCAGAACATGAAGTGAGAAGAGTTATGAATAATTCTAGAATAATCTTTTTGGCGTTATTAGGAAATATAGTTAGTACTTAATTATGTTCCTTGTACAATTTGCTTTGCTTAGAGACTCGTTAAACTATGGAGAAGAAGTTTCCACTTGCCAAGGAGATATCATACGGCAATGTCTCAGCATAGCATAAGTTTGCAGAATAAAACGTCTTCCTGACTTTAAAAGGATTGAGAGACTGCTTTTAGTTTTATATTGTTTTTTTTTCTGCACGTCGTGGTTTTTTCTTATGAGCCTCTTGTTTATCTTCTTCATCCACACATAAATTCTTCCTTCTTTGATATTTAAAATATTAATTTTTAAACGCAAGCGTCTTCTGTTTCTCTGTTCTCATCTTCAATTTGTCTTATCAAGATTGCTTCCTTGTAACGCCAATTTATATTCATCACAAGACTTAAATATTTATTAAAAATCCAGTGGTGTTGAGCTTAATTTTTATACAGGGTAAAGCTAAACATCGATAAGTAGGTTACGATTCTTATCGATAATTATACGACAATGGTGATAAAGCATTGTTTTAATATTAGCTGCGTCTGCGGTCATTTCACTTAATTGTCATGGCGGCAGTTAACTCGCAATGATGGCCTTGCCATAAATCCAGTGAATGCATAGTAATTTACACTGAGTGTTCTACATATGATGTTCTATAGGAGGGAGGGAATAAAGGAGGTTGATATGCTATATCCTCTCGGAAAATGGAGACTCGAAACACTGGCAATATCAAATTATAATTCTGCATTTCCTATGGTAGTTGTCCCACCCTTCCACCTTCTTCCTTTCTCATACGTATTGCTAGGGAGTGGTACTGCCGGCATCAGTGTTTTCAGTTCCGTACAATCTGAGAACCTTCAGGTCAAGGGTGAATAGGTTAATTTTCAAGAAGTTTTCTCTATGGTCGACCGCATCGTCACTAAAATGTCAAGTGAGATAGTGGTCAAACGTAAGCCTATCCAATATTAATACAAAAAAATCGTGTTACAGTTGATACCTATAAAATATATACCCGAATATGGGATTTATCTATTTACCAAGTCTATAAATTTAACATTGGTTTGTTAATATATTTTTTACCAAACATAAATCGGAGCCTAAGAATTCTAGCCTAAGTGGCTAGAATTAATAATTGTCAAATTTTAGATAGGTTATTAATTTCGGCCAATAATATAATAGTAGTATATTAGACTAAAAAAATATTCTGCGGTATTTGCTAATGTTTATACTTCGCAGACAATGAGCGACGTTCTACATCTAAAAATAAAATTCTTCATTTTCAAAAATAGAATCGTTTTCACCGAACCGAACAATGAATTCGGCGAACAATTTTGATCGCTACTAAACAAAAAATAAAATGGCGTCTCTATGTTTTTTGTCAACGAACTTTAGATGTTCAGCTTTGCCCTCTGTTGTGTCTGTGTGTCTAGAATAAGGTTAATTGATAAGTAAATAATGTTAATACTGAAAAACAATAGCCATTTGAACAGGTTTTTTTTTCTTTTCTACTGATAGAAGAGAACGTATTGGTGTTTGGGAGACTAAGAAGTTTTTATTTCCAATTGTCGTTGTAATAATAGAGTACTACTATAAAAACTAAGATTACTGTCTGTCTGTCCCTGATCCCCTGTACCTAGGTATATTAATGATAACACAAAGTCCACCACTGCATACTGGAGTTGTGTCTCATCAGTATATCTGCAAGCTCTGAATGGTTGTCGTATAAAATCATATTAATTGAAATTATTACTTGTGCATAAATAAAAAAAGAAATGGTTGGTATAGTTTCGAAGTCAGTCACGTGATTTTAAACTTGTAATTCTGTGGTAATTTCCGGGAATTTAAAAACGTTCAATAGTGTCTATACTCAAATGGCTAAAGAACGATAGTTTTCTTTTTCAAGCCGTTTTATGGCTGCCATTACATTTAGATTTTTACGAGTGATACTAAATTTCTTTTCGGCGAGGACCGAACGCGACTAATTAAAAAAAAAAATAGACAAACTGTAATGTCATTGTTCAAAGTCCATTGTAAATAGTCGAATCATTGTATACTTAATGTTGCATTTTATGATTATGCGCATCAGTTATTTGATTTCAAACTTTATGTATATGCACTTAGCACACACCGCACATCCCTAAAATGCTAGATCTATAGACAATCTGATTCCGCGATTATGTTGTTCGGTGCTTTGTGAATCTTTTTTTAATTCAAGGCCCGTAGCTATGTGATAGAATCCTAATTATAGTTGGCCTTTATCCAATCATAAAATGAACCTAAAGCAATAATTGTAATAGTGTGTTTGTTATCTTCAAAGTATAGTAGTTGTTCTATATTCGGACTGAGCAAAGAGATTTTTAATTGTAATTATTTATTTATCATCAGTGATCATACTGATTGGTATTGTGATGGATAATGATTTAGTCTGTACAAAATTAGTATTTACATTATAGATAATATTGTTACTACTAACATTATGATTTTGAAAATTCATGTTCCTTTCAAGGTTGCCAATGGGAAAATGTTTGTTGTTTACTTGTGTGCAATGCAATGGTTAATTTGAAGTCTTATATTATTTTTTCATTATTATGTGAGTTTATGGCATATATCCCCGTCTACTTTTTAGTCAATTTGGTCACAAACAGATTGGTACAGTATTAAGTATTATTAGATATAATAATTATATCTAGGCATCTCCTGTTCTGGCAACACTTCAATAATTTGGTTTCTTTTGCAGTTTGTTATTATTTTATTACGCTTGCCCCGTATTGACACAGCTTAGCGATTTTTTTATTCGTTAAGGCTAATATTTGATCAATTTGTCAACAGCGTACAAGAGCTATTAAGATAATTTTATTTTTTGACTTTGTTTTTATTTATTTATGTCTAGAATATAATTTTAATGTAATAGGCATCTTTGTTATTATAATTTACGATATAGTTTTTTATTTGGTTCATATACATATACGTCAGTGGTTCGTTGTACTCATTCATTTTAATTACTAATATAGATCTAGCGGGTCATAATTATTTTTGATATATTTTTTTAATATCGACCATAAACAGTGTGAAATCGATTTTTACTGCCAATACAACTTACCTAAATAATATCATTATTTTGTACGAATCGTTTTCAATTAATATAACAGAATAATAAATGATTAGTAGGTACCTTCTTTATATTGTTAACAACGAAGAAACAATACTGAATAATTATTTTACCCATTTGATTAATTTAGCATTGATGGAAATCACCAAAGAGAAATGACTGGAAAGCCACTCTCATATGCATTCCATACAGATACAGAGCACATCAAGCTACCACAATCTGTCAAATTTATTTGATAGATTATCAACTTAAAGGTTCATATTCAATTGGGAAAATTTGACAGTTTCGGATAGCTTGAGCTGCTGGCGTCTGTACTTATTGCCGATTTAACGTCTAAGTAATCATTATCGGTATTTAATCGAAATTGTGTAGCTATAATTCAAGAATTTATATATTTCATAGAAAATAAGATTTTATTCATTTCATATGAACTTAAAACTGCCAATACTGTTTTTGTTTTTACTGTCTGTGTAATTCCGTTATACATATAAAGAGAACTAAGATTAAATTATTAAGTATACATTTCTCACTGTGATTTTTATATTCAAATATCATGACAAAAATTCATTTTTATTTTATTTTTAAATAAACGTTTTAACTATTTTTGTTTTGACTGTTCTTTTACAATCCTCTGCACCTCTTAGCAGTAAAATATCCTCATGAAAAACAGCTTAGGGTGACCAGCCCATACAATTATTGTTTGTTTTGTTAACAAGCACTAAACAGCTAATGTGTGTTGCAGATTTTCGCACTAACACGAGTTTTATTAACGTTTTGCGTGGTTTTGGCAGTTTCCATTCATATGAATTCGATTTTTCAGGTCGCTCGTCGATAAGCCAGTATTTCTGACATGTGCAAAAGGACCTGCTTGAAGTCGCTGAATTAATAAGTAATAGTTCGTAGATTTAACTTTTTTTACTCTTACCCAGTTAATATACTTAAGTTATTTTACGTTTTTCAGTTCTTGTAAGTTGGTATCTTATTTGTGACTTTCCTCTCTTTATAAATAGAAAATGTACCTACCTACGACCTACTAATCTTCTCATGCTAGGACTGTGTAGCGTGGATAGTTTATGTTCGTTCCGGAGTCAAACAGACGGACAGAAGGTTAATTTTTAGTATCATCATCTCAGCAAAAAGAGGTCCACTGCTGAAAAAAGGCCTACCCCATAGACTTCCACAAGGTTCGGTTATAAGCCGCCTGCATCCGATTCCCAACGACCCAGTAGGTCGTCCGACCGTCTCGTTGGAGGCCGACCTACGAGTCGTTTTTTTTATGCGCGCTAGGCCTACGTTTGACCGCTAGTTCGCCTGTAAGCGACACTGCGATCTACGGTGGAGCGCGCTTACCTAGAAGAAACCGATTCACTCGAGATTTAAAGACACCCAGATTATACCTATTGGGAAAGACCCAGTCGGGAAGCTCATTCCACATTTCAGCGGTAGGTACACATGATAAAAGTGTAGACTTAAAGCGTTTCGTTCGGGTTTATGGGATGTCCACCAGGAATCGATGTCGTTTTGGTTAGCGGTGGCAATTTACCAGTATGCGATTACCTAGGTATTTAACACATAGAAAATGATAACAGATATATCGTTAGGTACTTTCCTAAATAACATGATGTACGCCTGTATTCCCCGAAGGGGTAGGCAGAGGGGCTCACACACAGTGCCGCGATACGTTGTTGTACCATGTAATAGGGGGGAAACCACTTACCTAAATAATTTAAAAGTAAAATCTGAACATTGTAATTTTTATTTTGTTCAAAATCAAACATTGACCATTACGGCACTTTTGAAAAGTCAAAACTAGTTGCAATTAGGTACTATGTTGGATATCTTCCATGCTACCTTGCTTAAAAGTATAAATAAAATATTATTGTTTCTTATTAATTAATTAATAGGTTCAAAAGTTTACTACCTCACGCAACGGAGAGACTAGACCTCAGTTTTGGGATCAATTCTTCAATTGAGCAGTGTAAATTGGTTATTCTTTTAGAAATGTTTCAGTGGTAAGTACCTAGATTGGAAGTTTGGAATTGCGCCCGCTGAAAAGCATTAGGCTCGCCCCCTAGTACCTACATGGAACCTAAAACATGTTGGCGAACTTATCAACTATTAATTTAAATGCATTTAGTTAAAAATGTAAATAGGCAATATTGTGCTAAAGCTCTTATAGTTCCTACGAGGCGCAGGCGCAAGTTTAGTAGCCCGTAGTTTGCCATTGTTATTATTATACATAAATTGTAAGGTAATTATATGTACCTACATCAGGTTTTATATTTCATAAATAATGTGTATCTAAGTGCAATTTAACTTAATTTCCTTAACAAATAAATAATAATGGGTACCGACTCTAGGTCCTTTATTAACATTTATTTTCAGCGTTTAAGGTAAATACTAAATTAAATATCGTTTTTACTTGCTGATAAATGTACCTATTGGACTGAATTTAAATTAAAAACCGGTTTCGCTTCATTTATAAAGCTGACCTATCTCATTGCAGAAGGAAATAGAGACTGTGACCGGTAAAATGGCAGGTACCTATTGTTTTTTTCTGACATAAATGGAACTCGTATTATCTATACTAATATTATAAAGAGGTAAAGTTTGTGAGGTTGTAGGGGTAATCTCAGGATCTACTGAACCGATTTTGTTGTTTTTTTTTATTAAAATTCTTTTATCAAATGTGGCTTTACATTATTTGTGAATGTCATAGGCTATATTTATGTATAATAGATGCATGTCATTAGGTAGAAGGTACATTAAAACCGTACGAAGCCGGGGCGGGTCGCTGTACATAATATACTACCTCATTAGAGTGGTCGGAAGCGCTACATGTTGCGCAACGGCTACATTTGAGGCCCTGGGTTCGATTCCCAAGTCGAGGAAAGTCCTGTTACGGTCGTGGCGAATGTTACGGATCCCATGGCCGTGACATATAAGGTACCTAAGTGCGGCTTTTAGTCGGTAGGAGTCCGACATATCTTGGCACCTCTCCAGGTGGAGGATCGATAAGGATTTCTATGAAATACTCAGTAGCAGCTCGGAATTCATTTTTCTTTTATTTGAATCCACAAACAGTAAGTACTAGAACATGTAAGTATATAATAATAACCATAGATTTAACGAAAATTATAACACACCGCTTGCGTATACCGCACTGGTGTAGCGTAGCGGCGTCTTCTAAGCAACCAGTGTGTCAAGCCGCATGGTCGTTGAAAACCGCACCGGGTGCGTCGGAGCCGCACTTGCGTTACATTAAAAAAAAACACAAGGTGTGTGTCTTCCCGCAACGAATGTTTAGTGGTAAAGATGACGTAATAATATGATGAAATTTTATGCAGTTGGGCTTTCCAAGACCAAAAAAAGTTAGTCTGGCGTAGTTAGGAGTTTCGGTACACCGCAGCACACCGCAGACTAGATAGACTACGTCTGGTAGCTAACACTGCTCAACCTGGGAATCTAACCCAAAACCTCATGCTCAGCCGTCATGCTATACTATAATGGCATCGTTAATCTAGTATAGGTATAAGCATGACGGCTGAGCATGAGGTTTTGGGTTAGATTCCCAGGTTGAGCAGTGTTAATGGGTTTTTATACGAAATTCTCCATAGCAGCTCGGGAGTTTGCATTTGTACCCTGTTAAAGGCAATAGACTCGCAGACGAAGAAAAGAACATAACGACGAATTTTAGGTAGGACAACTCTGTCGAACCCTTCGGGGATTACAGGATGTATATGTGTAACATTGAAAAATGCAGGAAACAACCAAAAAGTTAGTTGAAAAAAGTTGCTTGCTAAGTCGTGTTGTTTTTATAGTCAACCCTTTGTTCTGCGAATACTACGTACGTAGATATCGGTACTCGAGCAGTCTGCGTGCCGCCTGTCGCATTCTCCATGAGCTGACTAATCAATGTAGGTAGTCACAACTTCTTGAGAGCAATAATACGTATTGTTGAACTTTTATCAGCAATGTGCAGTGCGTCATAACGTGTTCCTACGTGTTGGTTGGCGAGTATACCTGTGCTTGTTTACCCCATTGTAAGATGGTGTGAATGACGTATTCAATTTTTACGTCCAAGTTCGACAAGTACCTCCTATGGCTAGGTATGGCGATGTTGACATCTTATGGTAGGTAAGTATGAACGACAATGTTTTGAGGAAAATTATAGCCAAATGTACTATAGTCGTACTGAAATCTCGAACTGGTATTCGAGGTCTTCAGTGAACCTGTGTAGTGGCGAATGACACGAATTTATGTTAGCCCTGTGGCTATAGGGCAAAGGAAGGCAAGTTAATATTTTTGTTAGATAATCCATGAGTTTTCGCAAAAAATAAAAGGTACTTACCTATCTATGTTAAAAACGTGGTGTGAAAGAACATTCTGTCATTTCCCATGCTAAGTAAAAACCGAATTCAAGTCGACTCTATTAGATTAGCTCAGAATAGTAAAGTTAATTAGCTAGGTGCGTACTTTACAATTATAATCTGACGTCATTTATAGATGACGTACATTTTATTATCAGAAAAGAACTTAAACCATTGGCTACAATATAATAGTCCGTGTAACGTGGTGTGGCTAGTTCAGATAGAGTTAATTGTTACACATGCACTATACTTTCTTATCAGCATTTATCAATGTTTAGTTAATGACCGCGTACATGCGGGTAGTTAGAATTCGACCTTGTTGGTTATTGATTTAAAGATTTTTTTTAACTTTATTGTTAGGTACTATGTACATTCTGTACTAACTTCTCATCTGGTTCAAAAATAATAAAAAGAAAATAATGCTTGAAGTCAGTCAGGATACTCCAGTGGCACTTTTATTATTCCGTAAGTGTGGTGCAGTAGGAGATATAGTCCATATATGCTCAGCGTGCCCCGACATCTGCGCTCATCAATACTTAATGGCCGCTACAGAGAATACTAGGTCAATCTAGCTTCCCGCCGTTAAGAGGCCCGTTAAGAGGTCGACGGACTCGGGGGGTGGGCAGTCCGTGGTGCTATTGCACTTGGCCCTCCGGGAGGTTCCGATAATGGACGTCTGCTGTGGGATCGCGGATTATGCGAGAGAGATTCCCGTGATCACTATGCGGAAGGTAGGTAGTAGTGGTGGTGGTTCTAGTCGGTATGATGGCCACGGCCATGGCCAAGGCAAGCACCTCTGACTTTTTGAATTCATATGCGTATTAATAATTAATTATCACTCGCTTAAATGGTGAAGGAAAACATCGTGAGGAAACCTGCATACCTTACGAGATTTTTATCGACGGTTTGTGAAGTCTGCCAACCCGCACTAGGCTAGCGTGGTGGACTATAGCCTAATCCCTCTCAATATGAGAGGAGACTCGTGCCCAGCAATGGGAAAGTATAAGGGTTGATGATGATGATGGCCTAGCCGGAGAGCCCGATGCAACACATGACATGCATAAAGCGCATTTCCCCACCCGAAACATAGGCCTATCTAGCTTAATCATTAGTATTGAACTTTCGTCACTCCATCTACGAGTTTAATAGAACCATCTAATTTCTTTTCTCTAACTCTTTCCTTTCCATTTGCTGTCAAAATACATGTAGGTACCTCTATCCTTTAGCCACAACTGGCTAAAGGATAGAGGTAGCGTTGAACTGATCTGGTTTAGACGTCCAATATTATTACGCTACATTGGGCTTATGGCTTCGCTTCTAACAAGTCTTTCGACAATTCTGTATAAAGATCAAGAAAGACCCTAACAAGTGCAGGCTTGTCCTGAAAATAAGAATAATCTAGCCTCTTGCTGAATAATAGGTCCGAGAAAAACTTTGGAACGTTTTAAGGCAAACAGTCGTGGTTTTTAAAGTCTAGACATCACGGTAGAAAATACGTGTAGGTACAGCAACTTAAAGACATAATGATGAGCAACGCATGCTTCGTTTCGTCACCTCCTAATAGTGACAATTAATAGGTAAACTTACATAATTATGTAGGTAGGATGCTGCGCCCTGCTTGCTGATGCCGCCGCTGTCGTAACACCATACACACTGAACGTTTTTATCACTCACTTAATCAACAATCATCAAAATACTTAGGCACTTCAAATCTAAGACAATAAAAAACACAAATCTACAAGTTACGGTAGTCAACTTGAACCTATCAACACTTGCACCTATAAATGTAAGTATATTACGATTCTTAGATACAACTTCAATAAATAAACCTAATCTTATCTTAATTTAAAATAATAAAAATAATATATCTCCTTGGGTAGGTATCTAATTTATTCCCGGCGTGTCAACCTAACTGCACCGGCCGTGGTCACGGGTAGACTGACGGTGACAGATCGCATCTTCGAGAAGCGAGGTTTTTTAGTACTACCCTCACTTTATTTACTCGTTTCATACTTACGAGACTGAAGTTCTAAAGACGAAAGTCATTCACTTGGCGGGAAAATTTGTAGCGCTGAAAAGTTGGGTAGGTAATTGAAACAAAATGAATAATTTGGGAACGGAATCGTTTATTGAACCCATCTGTAATAGTAGATAATTAAATTATACTGTTACTCTACACATTTTGTACTGTTCAAAGTACCTACCTATGTCAAGTATTCCTATCTCTTAGGTTAAAATTTACCGACAAATGCACCCAATACCGAGCAAATACCACCTTTTATTAATTTCCAATTGTGCTCCAAAATTGAGTGGTAGCTACCAATCACAGTACCTTTTGGATCCTACGATTAAACACATGAACTTGGTTTTCATTTCCCACGATATATGTATGTTGGTTTTTTTATTCATTTTATATAATAATATGACAATGACACTAATGTATGAAAGGGTAAACTGATTGGTCGTTTGAAAAAAATATTTGTTACATTTTTGAACAATTTTAAATATAAACTACGCTTGTTATTCAGATTATTCTGACAAGATCCAAGAATTTTACTTGTAGTAACTTACTTTAATATCTAAGGATTTTACACATCTTGTTTGGATACAAACACTGTACTTATCACGTTTATTTAGGATCAAGTACCTAGTTTAATGTATAAATTCGTTAATTAAATAATGTTTCAGAGGTATTGTAATATCTATAAACATTAGTTTAGAAAAACATGCGACCATGTACTTAGTTTTTCAGTGTGTGTATCCAAAACAACAAAGAGGACGTCTTTTAATTTTCAAATTAGGCATTACATCGTAGCCATTAGTAGCTTACACTAAATAAGTTAATATTTTAGATAATATCGATCGAGTCGTCGTTTCGTTTACATTAATTAATAATAGGTATAAATCTTCCTTTATTGTCTTCATTCTTCACCATTAAAAAAAAGCTGGGTATGAAATAATTGCCAATTAAAAAAGGAACAGTGTTGCAGCGTAACAAGTGGCGGCGTATAATGTTTCGTGTAAAATCGCTTTGGTTCAGCCATTAAAATAACAATATAATTAAAGTGTACAATTCTGCCAAGGTTCATAACCGCGTCCAAAGTGGATAATTTTACAGATAGCAAATAATAGCGAGACGCTATAGTCATGATCAAAATAACAACCGATTGGTGACAGCAATAATAGTGTTGGTCTGTAAAATCTTCTACCCTGTTTTATAATCATAATTTGGGCATAGGGAAGTCACAAACATTCCCAATAATTATCGATATCGATAATGTATTACACTCTTATGATTGCAATCATCGCTATCGTTTGTTATTTTTATCAAATATTAAAATTATATTGTATCGTTGCCTTAATAAATAATGTAAATTCATGATATGTACCTAAGTATACACAGAAAAGATCGACAATACGCAAATGATACAAAATAAATAGCATATCGATGACGTCGTAATAATTATATACATACACTTAAAATACTTTAGTACCCTTCGATTTTAATGGATCTTTATAAATGGTTATTCGATTGTTATAGATGACTATTCTTTAACAGATAAGTAGTTACCTACTAGTTCAATAAGTAAATTGTAATCGATATTTACATAAGTACCTATTATTATGATTATTACGTTGCGATTGCGCGATTAAAACATTTGCCCCTCTCAGATCCGTTACTGAACCTGTTTGCGCGAAAGAGAGGGAAGTAGTGTTCGATTCGCGCAATCGAGTATAGTGAAAGGTGCGCAGACTCTGATTAACAGATCTCCACCCTCATTCCAACGTTAACGCTTCGTTCGGTTAGAAAGGAATCCATTTAAATGTATATGAAAATAAATGGGACTTACAGTATATACAAAAATATCACATTACTTCGAGGCCGCAGCTTTCAATCACTTAGTCAATTAATTATTTCGTCTTCTTACCTAAGTTGTCGGTTGTTGGTACGAAGCGTAAGCAAGTTAACGCAGGAAGTAATTGATCCAAATTATTTCAATATTGTTTCTCAAGCTTTTTTCGCCCGCCAGAAGCCTCCTTTGCCAAGCGCAAATCACTCAATAGCTTCCGATGGTGTGCGAAATACATAAGTAACTTTAACATTATTGCTGAACAAGTCAGTCGCGTATAAACTAAATAATTTTACCAATTATACATATTATCGCATCCGTGCCTTTAACATTAGTCTTTCCACATCTACTAACGAATGTCTAGGAAGAATTATTTCTTTTAAAAGACTAGGTGCTTCATCATAGACCTTCTAATTCAAAGTGAGTACTATGACACCTACGAGATCTAGATTTCGAAGCAGTAGTATCTAAAAAGCTGCAGCCAGCGGATCGCGCTGTCGTCGTCGACGCTGCACTATAAGCATACTCGGCCAACAAGTGTCGAGCGGTGACCGTCATCACCGTAGTCATCACCGCCGCGGACTATCACAACGACATAGAAAAATATAACGATCTGGGACGCGTTTTATTGCTAATTTAGGTACAGTCTTTGGGGGCCTCCGGGGAGGATCCGCCGGAGAGGTCGTCGAGGAAGTCGAAGGTCGCGACGGCGGCGCGCTCCGGCTCGCCGTAGCGGACGAAGAACCCCTCGCGGCCCAGGATCGAAGGCCGCCGCCACCGCGCGCGCAGCCCGCCCGGCCCGCCCGGCCCGCGCACGCGCAGTGCGGCCGCTGCGGCAACACGAGCGTCAGCCTACTCTACAAGCGAGCGCCGAGCGCCGTCTGACGGAGGGACGACACAACGCGTGAGCCGCACGCCCGCCGCGCCGCCCTCAGCCGCCGCCCGCTCGCACGCACACACCACGCCACGCTCACACTTACAAATTGTACTTAGTACCTTCACATCCCGAGATCATTTTGCCCAGCTTAATTAATTTATATTTACACTTACTGGATTTAATAAGTAACTCGGAACTCGGGATAAGATTGTACGGATATTATCGATATTGTAAAAAATCGACACATTTCCCATCTCTACATTATATTTCAAACTTTATCGAAGATAATTATGAATTATGGGAAAATCATTAATACAATTAAGTTGAGCGTGGCGTCGCCTGCTGATGACATTCTACTCGGAATGAGGCGATAGAGTGAGATGGTGCGTGTGAGTGAGAGCGGAAACGAGTGACGTGGCTGGACGTGACGACAGACAACATGAAATGACATGACAAATATTCGTCCGTAGAGATCTCACGTATTTAGATTTTTATAGCTGGCAACATTAAAATATAAAAAATAAATGGAATTTAAAAAAATAAGTAACATAGCAGTAGTAGTAAGAACTACACTTATTTAAACTAATTCCAGTGAATGTATAGAAAATCGTAAGTCGAGATCTGTGCGGACTTTAGGAAAACGTTAAATGTAGAAATTGAAATTACATAAAGTATTGCTATAACTAAATAAGTTCGAACTTCATTAGTGTTCCGTGTCAAAGTTTAAGTAAATAAGTGCGTCGTTAAAACGTTTATTTTTCTAATAGCCAACTACGTTCATTTTTCGTATACTATAAAGTATATTGTACAGAGGCCAGCGCATCAAGCTATCCCCAATCTATCGATTTTCAATATATATAAAGATTTTCAACTTTAATGTAAAACAATAAGGGTCATATTCAATTGGGAAAATTGGACACTACATAAATACTCCAATTTTAATTTGAAACGGAATACTAAGACATTATACATATTTACAATAAAAAAAATAGGTACTTACCTATCTACATTTACCGCTTGCCAAAAACAAGCAAAATTAAAAAAAAGCAATGAAAAATTTTACTGAATTATATTGAGAAATGGAAGAGCATTGCTTTGAATATAAATATGAAAAATGTTTTTTTATGGGATAAAGAAAAGATAAAGGCATAATTGCACCAAATGCTTAATTTAAAAATAAAAAGGATTAGGAAATGTTTAATAATAGTTTAAATCAGTTCTTTTGTATTAGTTACAATTGACAAGAAATCTGGGGCCTAAGTCTGCTATTTTCAACCGACAAAAAACGGAGGAGGTAATGAATTTGACTGTACCTACGTTTTTTTTTACAAAATCGTACGTCACTAACTTCAGAATTGTTACTTTTTGACAGATCTCAACAGGTGTTAAAAAAATAACTTCTAAGAAATTTAAAGAGTTATATATATAGGTACTTACATATTAAAGAAATAATCACAATGGAACAAATATTAAACTTCCTTATGACATGTAAACATATTCTTTACGCACGAATTATTAAATATTCGTACGGTACATCGCACTTAGGCCGCTGGGACTTACAATCTCAAAATACTATATACAGAAATAAACAACTTTTTTTTTTCTTTGCTGTTTGTTTTTGATAAGTACTTACCGAATAACTGCATGAAATTCTAGAGAGTTATTTTTTAAAACCATATATACACGGACATAGAGATAGTAGGATATAATGTAAGAGATAATAAAGATAGAATTAGTACATGAGAAGAAGAAGAAGTAGATGAGCGGATAATAAACTGATGGGGAGTCACTTGATACAAGAGAATTAATTAGGTACTGGTAGTTAATAGCGAATGGTCGATTCATTAATTGCTTTCACATTAAATTCATCATGATTAATTTACTAAATTAAAACGAGTATTTCAAATGTGTATTGAATTCTACATATTTTTTATCAGTATAATAATAATTAATTATTAATATTAATATCGATCGGTTAAATGAATCGGCCATGTAACCTTCAACCTGGGACTGAACCCTCGTCATTTCGTTATAGATGTCTTTTATAAATTTCGCGTTTTTAACGAATCGAGAGATTTTCTTTGCACCAATTTTTGTAGGCCAATGTTCTGCGCATTAATAACGCCATCCTTTTCTTACAACCTAATAATGATCGCGATAGCATATTGTGGTACGGCCCCAGATATTACTAGATTAATAAACAATTTGGTAGTGTTTACCTGTCTTCTGTCTCCGGGACCTGTGCAGGCGATGCAGGCGGGAGTAGGGGGGCGGAGGCTCGGCCGGGGACGAGCCGCACGACGACGGGGACGAGTCGCTGGACGCCAGCATCACATCCAGCAGGTTGGCTCGCGCCTGCAATTGTTGGAAAATACCATAACATAATGACTTACTATGTCAGCTTTCTCTTTTGAGTATAGAAAACTCTTTGAATGTTGAACCTTCTTAGTATTTGGAGATCGCCGTGTCTGGGAGAGCATATTCAGCTGTCAGTTCTAGTCAATAAAACCTATGCTATATGTGCGTAATACTTCGTCAAACCATTTACCTAAGTAAGTATCTTTAAAAATCATAAAGAACATTGATATTATAGAATTTATACTATGGTTTTACTTTAATGTGTAATTAGCACAAACTACACAGATAGTAATTACCTTGGGATCACTAAAGTCGATGTCTTTCTCGACGTGTACCCATCCGGTGGGCGCCCACAGCGCACTGTCCTTGTGCGCATGCGCCTTCTCCCCGCGCTCCTCAGTCTTCACCTCCGCTACACTTGTTGTACCCTCGCTTTGACGGATCATCCTGAAATAGAAATTTGAAAATACAGTCAGTATAAAATTAAAAGTGACCAGTGTTATTTTGTTGCTTCGTGTGTGAGAGCCAAGAATTCAAAAGAGTATTTGCTTGAATTGCTCTATTAGACTTTGTGCTTTCCATCATGAATTAAATTAAATAAAAAACAGAAAAACTGCGTTAAAAATACTGATAAAAAATTAAATTGAAAAACAAGCTCTTTAAATACTCTAAAATTTGAATTTCGAAAATGCATTGTAGACAAGAGAAGCTAAATTATTATATTAAAAGCAAAAAAACAAAACATTTGTGTGTATTAAAATCGTTTCCACTTTAAGACCAACAATTGAACGCATAGCTTATATAGGCTTCGCGTATAATGAGAGTTCAACTTTTACTGAATATGTATAGCTTGCTATGTACGCGTGTGTTCATATATAATCATATGAACACACGCGTATGACAATACCTGAAGTTATGTTTTCATGTCGATGCTAACCTCAATCACTAATTTTTATTGTTTAAAAATCAAACGTCATTCATATCGTTATCTTTTACTACCACGTAATCAATACATTTTAGTATCTTTGTTTGAAACAAATTTCGTTTTTCGAGGTAGTCATTACATACCTTAAACATCGATAAAATAAAATGATAGGCAGATAATTTTGTATGTCTTCAACAAGGTAGTCGATGATACCGATATTAAATTTGATTCGTAATTCCAAAAGTTGTCAAGAGAAATATAAATGACTTCAAATAGGTACTTTTCCGATCGCAAGGGGGGGTTCTGGGGTGGCTCCCTGTGGCCACCAGGGTGGTTTTAGTATGAATAAATATTTCAACTATTATGTCTAAACAAAAAAAAAGCTACTTTTCCGATAATAGTGGAGGAACAATATTCTATCGTGAAAGATAATCAAATTATAATGCAGAATCGCTCACCTATTGAGTTCTTCAATAACATCTTTCGAAGTAGCAGCCTCATGGAAACTCAGCGTGTGTTCTTGCTTCACAATGATCGGTTCTGGGATCGAGGCCTGTGCAGTCCCAGGCCTATTCCGGTCAATCACGGGAATCTTTGACCTATTCCTGCTAGGCGAGGACGGGGGCCTTTTCCCTCCCATTAAAGTTGGAATCCGGCTCCTCTCTCTAAGCTTCCCATCCCTAATTCCGTCGTTCTTATTACTTACTATCACAGTTTCAGCCGTAGAAGTACTAGTTGTGTTTGATTCAGTCATTTGTGGGGAACCACTCTCTGGGGATGAACCCTCTTCCTCTTCGGGAACAGGGACCAAAGCCCCTGTGCTTCTTCGACAGGCGCTCAACACCTCCTCAACTAAGGATATTTCTTCGTTATTGGCATAAGGAAAGCTGGACGATTTTCTTAGACAAGGTTCTACTTCCCTTTCAATCGGCGATTGCTTGTTCAACATAATATTCACAGTATTCTCTTTCAGAGCTGTGCTGTGGTCTAAAGTCCGACTAGATTCGATATCACTCGACCTATCTTCCTTCGCAGGAGTAAACGGCTGCTCCTCAACTTCAACAGACTCGATCACATCATTGCTTTTATTAATTTCGTTCTTCCTTTGAACTTTTATGAGGTGTCGTTCATCTATTTCGTTTTCCACGTTTTCAACTCTCGAAAATTCGTCGAAAAAGTCTTCGGATTCCGTGTAAGGGTCTTCTCGTTCGATAAATCTCGGCGTGGACCGTGGCTCGGATACAGTATCACAGAAGGCAACTCTAGGCCGGTCGCCATGTAGGACGTCACAGGAGTCATTTTCGGAGAAGCTGCCGAAGGAATCGGGTCGTTGCCTATCTTCTGAGACTTCACTTCGAGGACCTACTGAGTCGTCATCAAAGTCGGCCGCAGCATAAGGAGGTGGCAACTCTCGGATTTCAGACAAAGGTCGCGACGACATAGAATCGGATTCCTCTCTATCCCTGCAATATTTCTGCTGCTCAGCAATAAAATGCAGGACGTTCTGCAAAGCTACTTCCCTATCCTGCAGTGCCATTGCTTGGACGTCATGGATCCTTAAATGACTGCTGGTATCCGGTGCAGGAATACCTCTGGATGAATTTGATGCTAAGCTTTTTGTGCTCTCATATTTTACGAGGCGATAAAAATCTCTGGTGAAATCTAGCCCAACGTTAGCACAATCACCATCTTCGCTTAGTGCCGTACTAGATCTTTTATCAGGCGCGTCTGATGTACTGGACCAAGAGCCTCCAGGCGAGTGTGTGCCTGTACAGTCCCATCTTTTCTCTGACGTGTCCGCGTCATCAGCTATTCGACATTCATCTATTTCTATTGTTGCAAATCCACAGTCATTCCACAAACAATCACCAACATCTTCCTCTAATTCTAGCGCATCATCTTCCCTGATGCTAGGTAATGTTGACAACGATATTTGGCCAGGTGTTGTTATTTCTGCAAATGGAGACTGCCTGTCCCTGAGATCTTCACATGATAGTGATAAGCTCCAGTCTTCTAGTTCAGCCCTATCGTATTCCAAATCAGCCAAGTCCCTATGCCTCTGTTGTAAAGCTGATCTTGCATCATCTAGTTCTAACCAATGTTGGACGTAATCAGCATCGTATTGGGATCCGTCTGCGCGATCATCAAGCGTGCTTCCCCATGACACTCTTTCAGAACTTGTTGTGGAAGCGATAGCTGCTCTCCTTAGTGGTCTTTCGGGAGCGGGTTTCAGATCTAGTACTAAAACACCAGAGCTAGGCGTTGGGCTGTCTAGGCAACTGGTCGGGCAAGTTGTTCCAGCGATGATTTTGAGACACAAGTGAGAATCCGAGAAGCTTCGGACTACATGTTGGAAGGGCAACACTGGTCGCGAGGGAGGATAGCTGCCTCGGACGCCAGCGAACGCCACTCCTATTGGGAAGTAGATGTAATCTGCATCCGTTGCTAAAAGTCTTGCATGTCTTCGAGATTCTCTAGGGTTGATGGAGACGATGGTTTGGTTGTCGGTTTCGTCGGAGGCCTCGTTGAGGTCGGGCAGAGCCCTGTCGGCCGCGTGATCACTCTGCCGTGAGGCGTCGGCTTGCACGTCACTAGACATGGTGGAGTAGCCCTCGTCCTTGGCGCCGCTCTCTGGGGACTCTGCACCTGCCTCGCCCACTTCGCCGCTTTCTTCCTCTGTTCCTTTTTCTCCCTCTGCCCCTGAAATGATACGGGGGCTATTAGATGCACAAAATCATTTAAACCCGATGTAGTTTGTTTTATTTTGATTGTAATAGCATATTCTGTCAGTGGCAGTGATAGCCTAATGGTATGACCATTGGACTGCCAAGTCGAAGGTCTCGAGTTCGAACCCAAGGCACGTACCTCTGACTTTTCGAATTCATGTGCGTATTAATAATTAATTATCACTCGCTTAAACGGTGAAGGAAAACATCGTGAGGAAACCTGCATACCTTAGAGATTTTTCCCGACGGGTTGTGAAGTCTGCCAACCCGCACTAGGCCAGCGTGGTGGACTATAGCCTAATCTCTCACAATATGAGAGGAGACCCGTGCCCAGCAGTGGGACAGTATATTGGTTGATGATGATTCTGTCTATATACCTCATACAGCGATATACTTGCACATAGGGACGTAAACAAATCAATAGCCAAATATTCGCTAAGGTACGGTAATCAGCCGTATAACATATAAGTAGATGCATTGGAGTTTTACCTCTAACAGGGTCAGTGCAGGGCTGCGGCATGCTGAGGCTGAGCGTGTGGGGTCGTGCGGGGGGCGCCCACAGCGTGGGGTCCACCGCTGACAGAGCACGGGCCAGGTTCGCTGGGGTTACCTCGAGACCCTGGAATATTATATTAGATTTAGAGAACTACTTCTAAAGGATTAAAAGTGTACATAGTTGCAGGATTACAAAAGAACCTAAAAAATATTTCTTTTGGTTAACGAAGAACAATACACCCCCCACCGTGGGTGTATTGTTCTTCTTTGACAAGTTTTACTTATTTATATAAGGTTTTAAGTTTTCTGTTATTCTACCTTCAATTCCGTCCAGATGTCAGCCAGTATTTGGTGCCGCCGCTTGTCGTCGTGACTCAGGGGGTGTGGATGTGGTACGGGCGGCGCGGGCGGTGGTGAATCTCTGAACGAGACTAAAGACCCGCACGAACCTACGTCCACCAAGTGCACTGAAATTTGGGAATAACACGTTTTAAATGGATGGTTAAAATAGGTCTTATTCGATAACGAAAGTGTAATCCACGCTCGTAAAGGAAACATACATTCTATACAGGCGTGGATTACACTTAATTTGTGCTGCCTTACTTAGTTGTTGCTTCTTAGATTTTTTTATTTTAAAGACTATAAAAAAACTGCATTCGTTTTGCGTATTGGTTAGAACCCTGCTATGAGGTTTTCTGCTATGTCTATGAGCTACTCAAAGTTTCACGGCGTGCTTCATTTCGGCCAAGATATTGCTATTGGATAGATTGGGAGAATTTTAAGAGTTTGAGTATCACATAAAACATTTTTGGGATTCTAAACTATAATTATAACACTTACCGATTTCGAGGGATCTCATAAGCTTGCTGGGCTAAGATTGCATCAAATCGCGCGATCCATGTTATGTTTTCGTCAGATGAAGTTATAAATATAGTTGACTAAATAATAATTATTTTTGTGAATAGATCTTTTAAAGACATTTTTACAAGTCAATGTTTTACATTTCTTTGTACTAGACGACTCCAGCAAATCCTAACTGACGACCTCTTAGAAGAACACCGAAAAAAACTGAGAATCCATGCTCTTTTGAAATCCAGATATACCTAAAAGTAGTATCATAATGTAACTGAGACAGAGAAATGTTTGAAAAGGCCTTTTGAGAAGACCATAACCAGCCGATGCACGCACGCATCTGACATTGTGTAGCTCGACCATTTTATAGAGAGCTCAACAACTCGTCCCACGTTGATACTAGTACGATAGTTATTGCCCAATGCATAGTAACGAGCACTTGTTACCTTGCAGGTCTCGCGGTGTGTGTGGCGTGAGCGGCGTGTGCGGCGTGGCAGGCGAGGGCCGCGGCTGTGGTCGCAGCTGGCGCACGAGCAGGGCGCTCAACGCGCGGTTCTGTGCTTCCAGCTCGCGGATACGAGCGCGCGCGCATCCCAGCTCTTCGCGCACGCTCTGTAATAAGAAATAATTATTCATTTGTATACAGGGTGTTACAAAACTACCCGTAAAGCCGAAAGGAGGTTAAATGGGGCATTATAACGAGTCCATTCAAAATATTTAAGAACCGTAGTAACGCTCTATAACATACCCCAAAAAAAGGAAAACATTTATGAATGAAAAATAGAAAAACTATTAAAGTAGACAATTATTAGATAAAATAGGCACGTTGGCCTTTCTGTTAAATAATCTGGTTCCCTGACATGACAGCTGACCAAAATTTTTGGCTTTGATAGTTAATTATATTTTTTACAGGGTATTTTGTAACACGTTACGTATAAAATGGACTATATTAAATTGAACAAGTTCAATGTTCGTGAAAATATTTTAATAAGCTAACTTAGTAATAAGTAAATTGAACAATTTGTCCATAAAATATTTGGCCTGTTTCCTTTTTATCACAAAAACATGTATATTCCGCTTTTTGTGTCAGCCTGTATGTATATTAAAGAATAAATAATTCATTTGATATAGCATTAGAAAACGATGCATATATTATTATACAACCTTTTTGATTTAAACCATGTTTATGAATAGGTAAATTAGTTAGCTTTTTATAAAATGTTTAAAATTCAATGTAAGTACACAGTCGAAAAGCAGTGATAGCCTAGTGGTATGACCATTGGACTGCCAAGTCGAAGGTCTCGAATTCGAACCCAAGGCACGCACTTCTGACTTTTCGAATTCATGTGCGTATTAATAATAATTATCACTCGCTTAAACGGTGAAGGAAAACATCGTGAGGAAATCTGCATACCTTAGAGATTTTTCTCGACGGTTTGTGAAGTCTGCCAACCCGCACTAGGCCAGCGTGGTGGACTATAGCCTAATCCCTCTCAATAAGAGAGGAGACCCGTGCCCAGCAGTGGGACAGTGTATGGGTTGATGATGATGAGACACAGTCGAAACATAAAAATGTATACTGCACAACCTCTGCAAGATATTACCTCTGAAATCTCAAAATATCTATTACGATGCTTCCCGTCAACGTTATCAACGTAGAAAACTTCACCGTATTCAGTCCCCCTCCAGGATCTCGTCAAAACATCTTCGAAATAAACGCGTACATTTTAATTATACTTCATTAGTTAAATTAAATTCGAGTAGGGTAATTGACGGCTGTAATTATAGGGGATGCCGGTTCCAAAATAAGGATGTAGGTACTTTTGGAAGATTCAGTCTTGGACCTTTAGGTAGATTTAGCGTGTTTTGGGCTCTCATAATCTAGAGGCCTGGGATTCCAACAGCTTATGTAAACGTGCAATAAGATTTTATAATAAGTCTGAAATAAATTACAATTCTGTTTTTTTTTTTTTTATAAAAGGCGTTTTTAAATAATAATTACCATCTATGTAATTAAAATAAGTGTTTGTGTTTGTCTGGCTGTTTCTTATGTATTTACAACAAAAATATTTAAGTATTATATCCACTGTCAAGTACCCATATTATTCAGCTTAGTTTGGGAAAATATTTATTATTATATTTTTAAAACCCCTTGTGCGTGTTAGGTAAGCACGCACTGGCCTTAACCTATTTACAGTCCAATGGTGGGCACAAATCTCTCAGAATCAGATAGGCTAGGATACCTAATATAGTCAACCATGATACCGTAATGAGGTTTAGCAGACTTCACATGCCATTGAAAGAAAACCTCAGGCTTGCAGGTTTCCTAACAGAAAAACTAGGTGATAAATGATCTCATATATAAGACGAAGACAGAACCTATGGAACGAAGACATCACAAGCAGTGGTACGTAACCGGAGTGACGCGGGTTCAAACCCAGCCTGAGATAGAATTTTTATTTCTCTAAAATTTATATCCTTAATAATATTTAGCATGCGTTAATGCTAAATATGTACTTATAATAAAAAAATACTAGGTGATAAACATTAATACTCACATGAAATTAAAAACCCGAACCTTTGACTTGCCAGTCCTGTCCTATCCTATCCTATCCTAGTCTATCTATGTTTACCAGTAAGTGTTTTAGGAATTCACTGAAGCGTACCTACTGCGTTAATGCAAAAACTGAGTTGACTTATTAAAATGTTTTCACAAAGTTTGCCAACAATTTTAAATTTAATATAGCGTAAATAATATTAATGGAGCAAGATATAAATTTTAAGTGATTTTCATTTAGACAGAAAGGATTTAAATGTAACGGGCAATGTCATGGTGAGGGGAACGAAGATAAGTTTCTTTGTAGATAAAATGTTTGGATGGTAGGCTTCAATGTCGGCTGTATTAATTAAGGTTGATTAAATTATTTCAAGGAGTGGATTTTGCTGTTGTATTGTTAATTAGTTGGCTTTCGTTTATGCCGATTTGATTTATGTGTCAAACATATATTTCCAGAAAAATTAAATTAAAGGTAAAAAGGGTATGTTCTAAATTAATATTAATATTTTTTAAACAGCACCATCTAGGCAAACAAACAAATATAATTTCTATAAACTAATGACATGCATAGAAATAAAATATTTATCGGTGGGTTTCTACTTGATATACCTACGTCAAATACTTAATTACTGTAATAGTATCTCTGGTTGCTTCCGAGTATTAACACAAAATTACTCATATATAAACTAATCTTAACCTGTCAGATGTTTCATCCCACCCTGAAGTCTCTAATTACTTCGATGCGAGTTTATACTTCTATATTATGTTATATTAATAAACTGGATGTACGGAAATGAGCATCCATCACTTATAATCACCATATGACGCAAATTGCTCCAATGTAATCTCAAAATGATGATGTAGTTGAGTTGTTAATGTATTCCGACTATCGATGAAGATTTGCACAAAGTTTCATTCTTATACCTAGAGATTAACAATTTGCGGAATTAAAAGGTTTTATATTTTTTCAAAATTTATTTTTTGTAGTCTATGGTTGTGTAATCCGAGCTTACAGAAAGAAACATGAAGCTGACGTCGATGTTTTAAGTATTCTATATAACTTCGCGTTGGATGAATATTTAACTACCAAAGTTTGTCATTATAATTTTCCAACGTTATGTGAAAACAGAAGCGTCAAACTTTCAAAAACAATCAAAGCGGTCGTCGGTTGCAACCGGCGCCATCTTTATCAGGAAAGTTGGCGCGCTTTCGCGCCCAAACTACAACAACATGGCCGATACTCACAAGCTGGATTTAAACACAAACAGTCGCATTATCGGACAGATTATGCCCAGATTATAGTGGGCCAGGGTTTCTGAAATTATTACGGTGCCAGCTAAGGCCGAAGTGTCCCATTTCGTGCGATTTATGTGCGAATGTAGGCACCACATAATCCACGGACGCGGATACAAGAGCGACTATAATTATGAGAAAACAATTTCCGGGATGCATCTTAATGCCACCGGGGATAACGCGGTACAGACATTGCTTTTTTGTGGATTAACAGTGCCGACTGTGTTTCTTTGTTTTAATCTTTTAGAGAACTCGTCCAGTATTCGGAATCCGCGAGCGATTTCCAAATGGATGGCGTGTGAAATTTATGCAGCCGCCTTGCAGATCGTCAAAAAAAGTGATACTTACTCAATAACAGTTTGGCTTGATTAATTTGCAATAAGTTTCTAGTTCGTATTAATAGTACTCGTTACTAACTTTCTAAGTACGTAGTATATAAGGTGGCGAAGCGGAAATAACTTTTCATTATTGTCATTTATCAACCCAAGTTCAACAAAAACTCTTCATAGTCAACGTGCAGACTTTGCTTAGTGCTCGTGTAATTGAGTGCTAAGCTCAGCTTCTACGAAAGTATCACGGAGTTTGTAGCTCGGTGTTCAACAATCGACTTCGAGTCCCTGACTGTGCCGTATTTGTTTGCTCGTTCGTGCTCAGCTAGTGCGACAGTATGCTCTGCTCATCTGAATGTGTCTATGCTCATTTATCTCACCTTCTGCGAGAGTAGCGCGCGCACGACTTGCTGCGCGACATCGTCGAGCCTGCGCTCGTGGTCGCCGGCGGCCAGCCCAGCTGACAGCGTTGACAGCTGACTCCGCAGCCGATCGTTCTCAGTGCCTAGAGTCGACAGCTGACTTTGATAGTGGGCTGCTGACGCCTGGAACAATTACTGATGTTGTAGGCCCGCTAATTACGATAAGAATATTTTCAGAGCAAAATGATGATGAATTTATTTCTATTCCAAAAAGTAAACAAACAAAAGCTTTAATAATAAAAACATCTAAATTAGAATACTGACGGTATTCCGGTATGTTTTTCTTTTGTTTTGTAAGCACAAATGAGACGTAAAAATATCACAGTTTAATATTAACTCGACGGCGGAAAATGAAAAAAACAAGTTTTTCTATCGCCCGCAGCAATATTTTTTCAGTCTCACTCATCAAAACGTCACGGGCACTCCTGTCGTCAGTACCTACCGCTTCACTAAAAAAATACCCCCGAAAAGGGACCATCGTTCACACTCTTAATTAAGCCAGAGTTCTCACAACAAACAAAACCAGTGTAAACTGACACACTCCGCCCCCTGCGGCCTTCGAATGCGACAACACTTGGGGGTATTTCTATTTGGAGTCACGGATCTACTGTCATTTGGCACGCTCCGAGTCAATCAAAATTTAAAGGATTTTGAATCTTAACAATTCATAAATAAGGTGCAATATCAGTGGCATTAATTCGGTGAGAGGTTTTCATTAATCATCAAGTGAGGGCGAGACAACGAATCTGTTTGTCTGTATGTCTGAAACAACACGCGGTTGATAAGCGATGAAAGGGTTAGGCCTGAATGGCGAGGTGCTTTCAATGTGGACACCATATAATTATACCTGTCCAATGTTTGGTGAAAATTGTCTAGACATTCCTCATTATGTGTATTACGAATCTTAATGAAATAAAGCAATACTTACTTAATTAATAGGATTGAAATGATTATTATATACCTTACAAGTGAAGATTTAAATACAATTTCATCGAACTTGTTAAGAAACGACTGTCATTGTCCAACAGAATGTCAAATGAATATTTTTTTTCATAAATCAATGGATTTTCAGGCAAGGGGAGGTTTGATACACCTATAAACCAAGGAGGTTTTCCTATAAATCCTTTATTAAATTATCATAAATTACTACCAAATTATTCTAGTAGTCGCAAACGTGGCTGGACGATTCGGGTATTCCCAGGTCGATCAAAGTGTTATTGAGATTTATTCTATGAAATTCTAGACTTGTGCCCAAAATATAATGGTGAACTGTGGCTGAAATTTTTTTATAATTTTCACCTCTTCCTAATCTTTCAGGATATAGGCGTAACAGTAAATATAATAAAAAAGTAAGTATCGATCATATTTTTACACGACACCATCTAGTCCCAAACTAAGCAGAGCTTGTATTATGTATGACACATAATCATTACATAAATACTTTGTTTTTGTAAATACGTACCTATTTATAGAAAAACCCAGACAAACACAAACAGTTATACTTATTCTAAAGGTGATCATTTCAACTCCAATGACAATGCAACTCCACATGCCCACAGAATTATTTAATTCAAATCGTGATTGACTGGCAGATTAATTGCGTTTATTTCATGATTCAATTATTTACAAACCGCCGACGCCATTTTGCCGTCTGCGTACTTAATTTAGTAAATTTCATTTATATTTTGAATTCCGAACGAAACCGCAGATGTTTCACGAGATCAGGTAATTAAAGTGAAGAGTCTGCTTGATTGCTTTCCCATCGAATTGTTGAATGTAATGGGAGTCCATTATTAATTCGTTTTCATTTGTTTTGATTCTACTTTTAAAAGAGCCAATGAAAACGTCATATTTCAAATGGCGCAATTAATAATCTTATAATTTATTGTATCCTATGCTAGATAAACGATTTCTTTCTGTCTATTCCAGTTTATTTTACATAGACGAATAGTTAATAAATTTTATATAATTTATTTATAAAAGTATCTTAAAAAAAATAGAACACATTTGTTTTATTAAAATTAACTAATTAATTACTACTTAATCCTTAATGGGTTTCTTTAGAACGAATTCAAAAATAAATACAAGTTGGTCCAAGAAAACTGACCATTTATAAAACTGATTTATGATATCAATCACAGGCTGGTTATTACGCTTTCCTTAGTTTTATGTTTGGTAATAACAGCGCAAGTTTGAGCATAAATCACAACCCTTTGCATAGTCAGCTGCGATTTGTCAACTGTCGGTTTCTTTGTGTAGTTTGCAACACCGATGTGGTCTGTATAGGGCGACTAGGTTTCCTAGTATACTAAAATTAAAACATTAACGTTATTTAACATGGAAAGTAAAAATAATAGTTCCGCGAGGCACAGTATAATTTAATATTTTGCCTTTGAATAATTATAAACACATTTCAGCTAATTGAATACACGCCATGACAAGTAAAATCACTAATTAATAATTACGTAACATCATAGTTTTCCAAAACTCGCGAATCACAAGATTAATGGTGGCATTGAAATCAAAATCGCGTTGATGCCGAAAATAGTCATTGTTTCGTGTACACCGACAGGGGCTTTCAGCGAAGTGATTACATTTACGGCAATAACTAGAATTAAAGCGGGCGGGTCATTAATCATGGCCTGCAGTGTAGACATCATTAGCTTTGTTCGGTCACGCGTCACAAACGTGTAGGGCGCGAGTATCTTTTACTAATCGAGTACGAAATATATTGTAGTGTATTATTGAGAAATAGTAAAAACGTACTTTTGTCAAAGCGATTTCATTCTTTTGAAGAATATTATAGAGACCATATTGAGACGAAGGCTTTTTTAGCGTATTAATAAACATTTTGAAGGGTCATTAGACTTCTGTCTTACAGGTTGTCAGTGTTGGATTAAGATATGCAGAGGCCTCTAGGCAAGGACCTTTCCTTGCCTAGAAGCCTCCTTATCTATGAAATACAAGATATAATCCTTCTATAATCTTGTATTTTATAGACACATTCATACAAGTGAACTCAGTGTCTCTACGGCTCACCAGCACCGCAGTTAAGCAGTTGTCTACTTTGACAATACTTGTCATCCATACATGCTTTAGACATTTTTTGGACGGCGTATGAAGTCTGCCAACCCGCACTAGGCCAGTGTGGAGGACTATAGCCTAATCCCTCTCATTCTGTGACAGGAGACCCGTGCCGAGCAGTGGGACATCATAATTATGTTGCTGATGATGATGATTAATGGACACAAAACGAAAACGATTTGTGGATGATTGAATTCAGTTCAGACAGTCGACCGACGTAACCACTAGTTTATTAATCTCTGAAGTTGTCTTGTTATTACTAAATAGATTAACTAATCCTTGTCACTCGTGTGGCAACAATTTACTACTGTATCAATAATTCATAGTATTCGAAGTAGCTCGGTTAATAGATGACGCCAGTTTCCAATTTAGCTGGATTATCTTATTGTGGAATATGCGCAGAGTTAGTTTGGCATCCTGAGCCTGTATCTACCTAAGGCGCGTTTCCATGATGACACGAATGTTAAGATGTTTTAGGTGCTAATGTAAAATTGTTATAAATGTATTTACGATAGCATATATTATAGTTATTGTGTTATATTGTTGAATTTAAACTCTAAATGTAGTCAACATTTGGAGTTTAAATCTCTCCGTATGCGTTCTTACACTTCTTACCATACCATTCAACAAAGGAAGGAACAATCAAATGACAATGATCTTTATGTTGCCAAGGTAATTATATAGCTTTTAAAGTTATTTAGAAAAGGAAAAATTCGACCGCGGGCAGGACTCGAACCTGCGTCTTCTGGTTAGGTACACCAGACGCTATGACCACTAAGCCACCGCGATTCCTGCCCGTCATGTCGAATTTTTCCTCCACATACTGAATTTACGTCTTTATGGTGACGTCAGTAACACCTATTGAAAAGCAAGTTTTTGCTTTTCAACCGACACGACTTACTTTACACTTAGTTCAATGTCGAACGATGCCACCTTACCTTCTAATTATCTTTTTGTATATTTTTGGCATTTTCCATGCTAAGATTTTAAACTTATTTATAGTTTTTATTAGGAATATATAAAACTAAGATTTTAAATACCAACCCTAAAGTTATATATTGAATAATTTTTACCTCTGGGTTTATGTTTGGCTTTTTCGCTTAAACATTAGTTTAATAAGACGGGGATAACATTTAACACAATATAGTTTTGTAATGAGCAATAAATACAATTTACTGTTATTGATTGCGGTACCTATTACATCCAATCGTCCCTGAAAAATATTTAAAAATAAAAATACTACACTATTACTTCGTATTTTCGGTAGTTGGCTAGATAGTTTTAAAGCATAATTAATATTTCAACAATGTCGTGTCGTATTGTCCGTTGGAAACAGGCTAATTGGTTTAGTTAGCGCTCAACTATGGCTACGTCGGGAGCTCGGTTACGTAATTATGAAGATACCTCAGCCACTACCTCTGCCTACCCCGGATACGGTAATGAATAACTTGCCCGTTTGCAGTTTAAAATGCAGCAGTTTGTTGCAAGTATAACAGATTGCGGTTGTTAATTATTTCGGAATTTTGATTCGGAGTTTAATTAGTGGCAGATTTTGGATTTTGATCGAAATATTGATGGCGAAGCGTCACGGGATTTGTGGTTACTGTACTGCTGGTTAACATTAAATATTGACGGTGCAGTGGCTAAGCGATTGGCTGCTCCGATAAGTCTCTGTTTCGCACGGAGCAAATATTTGACCAATGTGATAGTTGAGTGTATTCGCACGAACAATTCGGACAAATCGGAGTTACTTACTTTCACTTGACGGTATAAGCATAAGCAACGATCACTCAAAGGTTTGCTGATAAAAAACTCAAAGAGTTACACTCGCCTTTGTATATATTTTTTGTTTTATGTCAGCAGGTCAGGCTATCCAAAACAGTCAATTTTTTTTTTTGAATATGAACCTTAATGCGTTTATGTTAAACTTGAAAATCTATGAAACAAATTTGACAGAGGCAAGCACATCAAATTACCCCATAATTTGATGTGCTTGCCTCTGTACAATTATTTTATTAGTATATTTTCTATGTGTGTACAATAAAGAATAAAGATCACAAAAGGACAAAATCCTAGTGTGGGACAATGAAGTGTTGAGTCTCAAACTGAACTACTACTAACTAGGCTGGTTTGGTTTTGCGGATGAATTAGTCGCTTGATAATTCCAATGTATAAAAATAATTTTAATTAATTGGCAATACTTCGCAGATTTGATATCGATACCTAATTATAGTGAAAATAATATTTACCGGTATTCCTTAATTCAGGGTATTTTTACTGTAACGATCTATTTAAAATTGCAGTAATTATAAATTGGCATGATCAAAAAATAAAATACTGAGTGTTCCATAGCCAAAGTTTAGGAACTTGTATTAGGGATGCACATATTTTCTGGGTCATCCTGTAAATGGAGCATGACAAAACTACTTATATAATTTGTTTATTTACGAATATTTTCCTCTTTCTTTCATACTTAATTCGTCGCCAGTCGGCGACATGGCGCCGCTGCCAACAAAAATGTGTCATTATGGCAACATTTTAGTAGTCACGGACGAGAAATGCTGAAAAGGACATTTGTGAGGGAAATGCAAGGATGCTTGTGATTTTGTACATAATTATCGTCGCAAATTGTTATGAGTAGTTTGTGAAGTTGTCGCCAGAGGGTCACCATCTTGGAAACAGACATGCATATAGTTTGTTGACATTGTCAGTAATGTTTGTAGGATCGTTAAGTACCCTATAGCCTTACCGAAAGTACCTACTTTAACATTTAGAAGTAGCTAAGATAAATAAATAAATATTTGGGTCATTTTTACATCACCATAGCACCATCTATGTAGTTCCAAACTAAGCAGAGCTTGTATGGGTACTAGACATATACACACAGAGATACAGACATTATGTACACGTCATATAGTTTTTTGTGTAAATACATACAATACAAAAGAAACACGCAGATAAACACAAACACTTCTGTTCATCATATAAATATTTGTGCCTTTTGGGAATCGAACCCACGACTTCGTGATCAACAGTGCGACAGTCGAACCACCAGACGACGGACGTCGTCGATAAAGAAGTCGACTGGCGTATCGAATCGATAGTCGGGTTCAAAAAATTACGATTACGAAAACGAACGATCCGTCAGCGTAAACTTCTCAGTTCGATGTAAGCCCCACTTTATTATAAAGTGCGTAAAAACGTCATGAGTCATCCGGGTATGTTGGACTCAATCTAAAATCTTGCTTTCCTTAGTCAAGGAGTAGATCTGCACTTGACTCTGAAAAATTAGAGATTGGCCGATCTTCGACCGACTTAGGTAACTCTGGAAGCGCTTGACTGTCACTGATTTGTACATTCTTATTATCAAGAAATAAGGACATACCGACGCAGAGTGGCCAACGTACTTCACATACCATCATGCCTGTACTCCCCGAAGAGACAGAGGTGTGACACTGGTGTGTTTAGGTCGCATGTAATAGGGTGCGAGTCTATTGTCATTAACCGGGCACAAATCCAAACTCCGGGTTGCTATTGAGAATTTCATATAAAAACACAATAACACTTATTCATGGAATCGAACCCAAGAACTTTAGCGTTGCGTTTAGAACCACTAGACTAACGAAGCAGTTCTTCTAACGTACTTTACGTTAGGTACGTTTTTTAGTTTTTTTGTAAGGAAGTACATACTTCACTGAACAAAAACGTACTTTCACATTCACAACCTCAATCCCTATAGTTATTCTAACATATGCTTACCCCAAAAACGTTCGTTTACAAATAACATAACCGAATAACAAGCAAACACAATTAGTGAGCGGGTGTAAATTCGAGGCGCGGGCGGAGCCGGGGGGCAGATAAATGCACCCTAGACCCCTGACTGAGACCACCGCAGGGGTGCAACGACGCTTTAAAATTATGTGCGTAGATAGATACACTATATTTTGAATATTACTACATATAATTATAAACAATATTTAGCTAGACTATAGATTTTGGTAGGTAACACATAGACGAAACAAAAGATGTAAGTAGGTTCGTAAGAATTGGAAGCAATTGGCGCACTGTAGTTTCTACCCATGCGTTTCTTCCAAACCCATAGATAGGGTTGGGATATTAGAGTAAGGGAGAAACGCGTGAGTACCTACATGTTTTTTTTATTGTAATAATATGACAAATAGCATACGGGCCGCCTAATGGTAAACCACAGCCGCAGTTAGATGTCTGCAATATTATTATATTATTATTTCCTTTATTAATCTATTTTCTTATAAATTATATTTTTAAATATTTTTATAAAATAAATTAAAGATAAAAACATTTAAAAATATAAAAAATAGAGGCCCACCGGTATCGGGAACAGGGTCCAAGCTACCGGCGGTCAGGGCTCCAGAGAGAGGAACCTCCTAACAATACGGGCCGTGTCCAGCAGTACTGCTTTCTGGATCAGGCCCTTGATCCAGCCGCCTAACGAGAGCCTCCTGAGGTGTTGGTCGAGGCTCGTGGCTATTAAGCCATTGGCTGACACGACTATCGGTACAATGATCGCTGTGTCCACATCCCACATGTCGACAACCTCGCGAGCCAAGTCAAGATACTTGATTTGCTTATCTTTCTCGGTTTTATTATTATTATTATTATCAGTAGTATCACTCGCGCGTTGTCACCATGACACCTCAGTTGTTAGTCTTATATGCCCAATAATTACACTGGCTACATTGCTCTTGAAATTGGGTATAAAATTTTAGCTTAATATTCGTAAGCTGGCAACTCTATCACTGGCATATAACACCTCCAATCAACCAATTATAATTCTTATTTTGAAATTCAAATTGAAAGTTGCATATAGTAAGTAAATAACTTTAGTTCTCAGATAGTAAGTAATACAATACGTGTCGTAATGCCTAGTTTTCTTCCCAAGAAAGTGAGGTCAGAGCTTAATTACCTTTATTAACGGCAATCGTGATGGTAATGTTGAGAAAACCAGCAGTTAAAGAGACGAACTACAGACTTTAGTCACGAGGAACACCTAGCTTTCTCTGAGTAATTATTGCTGTATCTACTGTTTAACTACACTCGTTTAGTGTCGCTCCGTGAAGACGTTGAGCTTCTGTTATTAGCTTATTTATAGACACCTCTCCGTGTGTTTATAATACTTGTGACTTCGTTTTTCAGTCTATGGTTTTATGCGTAAGTACTTGTACATAATTTATTTTGTTATTTTGAATACTTGTAACTTTTTTGTATGCCGCAAGGTAGAACGTATTACGAACGTAACGTAGAGGTAGGTTTTTTTACTGTCAAAATCATTTATTTATCCAAGATAGACTACTTACTGATAGTAATTTTTGAATTTCATTCTTAAATTTTAGACAGTCTTGACCTGTGTTATAAATTAAACTTTTAGTACAACCTTTAACTTCAATTTTTAACTACAGCAAATAAATATTATATTATCTTTATCTTTGTCTTATCTTTATCAACCTAAACTTGGCAATATTCTATGCTTCTATATGAGAGAAAATGTCCCTGGTGTATTTTTTCATTAATTCATTTCCACTTTTGGCAACATTCAAATATAACCTCCTCTCATTTATTAGTCGGCTTAAACTATCGATTTTTGAACCGCAACCCTATCCGCGTGCCCTCACTAACTGCGCCCTTGCACTTCGGTGGGGTGTAGCTGAATTATTGTTTAGAGGGGGTGGCCTTTTAAAGCGGGAAACCCCAGCTATTGTGCATAGCCGATTTCCCGCTATCCGCCATTTTAATGTCCTTCCATCGCGCGCTTTCTTTGTACGTGTGTGGGTGATATGGTCTAAGTTCTGAGAGGAAGCGATACATACTTCTTATAGTGGCGCTATGAGTTGATTGATTGATGTAGTAAATCTCCTATCATAAAGACCATATATTGTTTTTTAATCAAATGAACATGCAGTTCATCTGATGGTAAGCAACTACCGATACGTTGCATATTTTTAATTTAATATGTATACTCCTTTGTTGACCCCACCGTGCCTCGGAGAGCATGTAAAGCCATCGGTCTCGGTTGTCATACGAACACCTATGACAATCGTTAGTGGTAATTAAAAGCGTGACAACCAGTCTATCCTCATGATGTCGGTATTGCCCAGAAATTGTGTTGCGGAGGTCTGATGGTAGTCGCTTCGTGTAAAATACTGATATTCAGCCGCATCTGGTTAGACTGGAAGCAGACCTCTACATAGTTAAGAAAAGGCTCGGATTAAGAAGATATTCCTTTCTTGGTCCACATGACCACACTATGATAATGATGATCACAATGATACTGCTCCATAATGATCATTAATAAATCATCTTGTAAGGGTCGCCTATTGTAATTATTTTTTAGGTTAGGTTAGGCAAAGTGTTGCACCGCATCTGTCATATATTTTCAATAAGAAGGCAGTACAGTGTGCTGATGAATTGTCTTGTCATGTCAGTTTTAAGGCCAAAGTCTCAGCTCCAGCGAGCTGCTACTAATGGATATATTTAATATTTTAAGTACGATGAAATTAGGTTACAGATTTCTGATGTCTGGCTTTGTGTAAACTACTAATATTTAGCCACATCTGGTTAAACTGGAAGCTGACTACGTTTACGTCTTTTTTCATTCATTCATTCAAACTGACCAGTGAAGCATTTTTATTCAATCTGATTAGCGTCTAAACTCCTCTCCCATCGCTCGTAACTTGCGCCGCGCGTAAATTTTTCAGTGTGTTTAACGTTAAGGTATCATCACACGGCCGTGTGTGTGATGGTTGTAAGGCCTTTATTACTGTTCGCTGTATTTTTTCTATTGTTGCCATGTCGGCCGTAAAGGGTAACATCCAGTGTCATATTTAGAGCACGGGCTGCTCTTTTAAAAGTGCCTTTTTGTTCTCCGAGTGTGCTTGTCCACCTTTTAGTGAGGGGAAACTGGAATTTTGTAGTACTTACTAGTTCTTTTTTTATTGTTATAGAACGTACCTGGTTAGTAGTCCGAGTTACTGTTTGGCCTCCAAAAATACTCATTTATGTAAAAAAATATTATTGTGAATGTGAAAGTTATATAATAAAACTATCTGTTGGTTTCACCAGCATTCCAAAAGGCTTTTTGAGACAAAATGTAACCCATGTCCTTCTTTAAGGTCTAATCTATCTCTGTACCAAATTTCATCAAAATTGTTTCCGCGGTTTAGGCGTGAATGCGTAAGACAAGACAGAGTTGTTCGCATTTACTATATTAATGGGAAGTATGCATTAATAGACCACACATTCTTTCGACCGGTCCACCAAATTCCCTGGAACTAAGTTTAATCCAGTTCATACCTTACATATACATATATACAGTTATAATGTGATAGTTAAAGCATATTAAACTATCTGGCGGCTGTCAGTCCGTCATTTAACAGTTATTAGGAGGGTGAAGGGCTCTGTAATCTTCGTAGAGGACTTTTGGAGACCTATACTATATGTATAATATGTATACTATATTATGTGTGTTATTACAATGCATGCCTATATGACGTGTGGGTGAAGATTTCTTTATCTCTAGAAGCTTTCTTTCATCACCATCATCATCAACTCATTATACTGTCCCACTGCTGGGCACGGGTCTCCTTTCATATATCCCTCTCAATTATCTCTATAGTCCACCATGCTGGCCTAGTGCGAGTTGGCAGACTTCACAAACCGCCGAGAAAAATCTCTAAGGTATGCAGGTTTCCTCACGATGTTTTCCTTCACCGTTTAAGCGAGTGATAATTAATTATTAAGACGCACATGAATTCGAAAAGTCAGAGGTGCGTGCCTTGAATTCGAATTTGAGAACTTCGACTTGGCAGTCCTAATGGTCATACCATTAGGCTATCACTGCTTTTTCTTTGACGGTCAACGTGAGCCTCTAGGATAGGCTTTTCATTTCCAAGTCTCATCGAAATTAGTTCTGTAATTTTATCATAGAGAAGTAACAAATAATACAAACTCTCACTATAAAAGATAGATTTAAAAAATAGTCTCATTATGTGATGATATTATAAAAAAATATGTTTGTTTAGCTTTTTTAGATAAGGACATATCCATATTTCAAAGTCGCAATTTGGTGATCGGGTCAAGATTTAAATTTAAGTTACAATTATGAATAAAGTTTTGTAAATTTTGTCCTTATTTCCTTAAACTTAAGTTACTCAAACCAAGAAAACAAACAAGGCATTCTCCTATTTGGGATGGCCGTTTAGCGTAACTTTAAATAGCATTTATCGACGTGTAGGGGGACACGCGATCATTTTTGGATTATAACTGGTCCAGATAGACGAATTAATTAACGAAACAACCAATATATCCAGATCCCTGTCACTCTAACGGCTCCCTATAATTTCATCATTATCGTTTGATCCCCGCGGGGCGAGGCGGCTCAAACTGGTGGCAACCGGTTTGTACCGGCCATAACTGGACGTTCTTTGAGGGATTATGGACGGAACGTGTTTGTGAGGGGATGAGACGTTTTTGCGTAATTATTGGTGCAAGGGAAATTCTTGATAAGTGCCACTTCGCTGCAGTGTGGGGTTGTTGGTAATGGATATTACGTAAGAGGATTACTTTTTAAGGACAAACTATGTATGAGAGAAAATATTGAGCGCGGTCTCGTCGACAAATGAATATACTTATACGTAATATTATATAATAAATAAATAAATAGATATTCTTGGACAATTTTACACAGCACCATCTAGTCCCAAACTAAGCAGAGCTTGTACTATGGGTACTAGACAATGGATATAAAAATTTATATGCTTTTTGTTTGTAAATACATACTTATAACACATAAGAAACACCCAGACCAAGACAAACACTTATGTTAATCACATAAATATTTGCATTCTGTATAAGGAATCGAACCCACGACCTCAGGCTCAGCAGTCCGACACGCGAACTACTAGACCACAGACGTTATAATGAAGATAGACTGTCACAGCCGAGCGTAGCCGAGTTTTACTAGTATATTGTATAAAAATTTCCTCCCATCCCTAATCTGACCATACCGTGTAGCGTTAAAAGATAATATTAAAGCATAGGGGTTGTTACACAATAGCGACACAGGTACGAATATCATTCAAAAAGTGACGGGAAATGGAAAAATCAAAATTCATATCCGCTATTCAAAATAACAGATAGCTGTGACGTGCTCGACGCAAGAGGGGAGAACACAATGACCAAAGTAAGTAACGAAACAGGAACGTACCGTGAAGGTTTTACTCTTTTAAAACTCATAAATGTTTCAAACTTGATATAGAAAGAAAGAAAGAAAAATATTTATTGACACAGTCTTGGACAATGCACACAGTAATATTAAAAACATGATGGAAGTACATATAAAATAAGGAAAGAAAAAAAAAATGTGTGTCCCACGATTGCGTCAAATAGGCTCCAGTTCAGCTAAATGCCAGACCGCTGGTGAGCTGCCTGGCGCTGGTTTTCAACTGGACCTTTACAATGGTGTGATGTATCACGGATGCAAACCAGTTTTCAATATACTAACAGGTTCAAATACTATCACGCCTGTATTTCGAAGGAATTGTATTGACACCCACAGTTCGGTATGTCAGTCCGCCTGATGGCTGATTAACTTTTGTTTTTATACTGATATTATAAATGCGATAGTAATTGTTTTTTGCGTTTTCACGCCTGAATATACTCATTTAATACGCTACACAAATTTTGATGAATTAGGCTACATTTTGCCTCAAACATTGAGGCAAAATGCAATAAAAAATAAAAGTAAGTGAAGTAAATATCTTTTTGTATTTTTTTGGCATTTTCCATGCTAAGATTTTAAAGTTATTTAGCGAAGGAAAAATTCTGACTGACTGAAATACTGACGTCACCATAAAGACGTAAATTCTGAATGTGAAGGCAAAATTCGTCATGGCGGGTGGGACTCGCGGTGGCTTAGCGGTCATAGCGTCTGGTGTACCTAACCAGAAGACGCAGGTTCGAATCCTCTTTCCATCCGCTTTGCAGAAAATCGAAGTAAAATAACACTGCTTTGAGCTGTGTTGTCGGCCTTCTACTATATAGGCTACGGTAACCGCTTATCAGGTGGGCCGTATGCTTGTTTGCCACCTTAGTAGTATTTAATTTAAAAAAAGTATATATTGACTTCATTGGTCTATGATAACTAGCCCAGTTACTGACCGTGGTCAAGTGTTAAGGGATTCACAGCAACTTGGGATTAACAGGATTTCTGCTCCTCTATTGACAATAGGCTCGCCTCCAATTACATGGGACCTAAATAATGTACACACGCCAGCAGGTCAAGCTATCCAAAACTGTCAAATTTTCCCAATTGAATATGAACCTTAGTGTCTTATATTAAAGTTGAAAATCAATCAAAGAAAATTTGACAGATTGTGGTAGCTTGATGTGCTGGCCTTTGTACTAGCGAGCTGTGGGAGGATGCAGTCTCTGCTGCTCTGAAAGCATTTCTTTCTTTTCTTCCTATTTCTTCACCGATTTGTATAAACTGTGGAATTATAAACGTTAAGTATCTTTCAACACAGTTGACTGAACCTTTAACACCAAATTGACTTCGTATATAAAATTTTAATACAAAACAAAGCTTGAAATCTGATCGGAAACAAACATTACGGCTGGGAGAGTCCATTGTGAGTCCATCTTACTCCCTTCCCTCCTAACTTTTATATCAAAAAATGGGGGAGAGGAACAATACAGCCGGCCGTAATGAAATATTTTGAATATTTGTATTTGATTCCTCTTTAAAAGTCTATATTAGAACACCAGTATTACAGGACCCCTCGACAAAAAGTTTTGTAATATCGACACAGCGGAGGTAGGGGTTCATTTTGCGCTGGACAGGGGAAATTCCAGGGTCTCTCGCGAATTTTTAATTCCACAGTTTAGAGGATATTTGCTGAGGAATTTGTGCTATGGATATAAGTTTTTATTTGTGTTTTATGGTTCCATATACGTGGGCACATCGTCTCGATAGGGATCGTAAAGTTGGCCAGTCTGGGTACAGGATATATTGTTCCGAAGAATCGAATTTGTTATAAGTGTTGGCTCTTTAAAACATACCTCGACTGCCGCAACAAACACTATTGAATCTGCAAATCAGATACTTTACACTTACATTCTTTACAAAATGATAAAAAAATGATATTTATTTCTGTAAATAGATCTTTTAAAGAAACTTTTACAAGTCAATATTTAACATTTTTTTTTATGCTAGATGGCTCTGGCATTTCCTAGCTGACGACCTCTGAGAAGAAACGCTGAAACAAACTCAGAGAATCATAGTCTCTTTTAAAGTCCAGACAATGTTTAGTAACAAATATGTGTCTTACAATGTAGGGCAAAGTCTGAAATGGCCTTTTGAAGAAAGAGCCATAGCGGCTTTGAGTAGACCAGTCCCAACTGACGGCACGCATTCTTCAGTCATTGTGTAGCTCAACCATAAATTAGGGAGCTGAACAACCCGTCGCACGACGATACCAGATCAGAGGAACATTTGCGTAGGCCACTAAAAAGGCTCAAAGCCACCAGACTGTTCAAAGCTGAGTATGTATATTTAGCCTACAGAGTACTCACATTTACATTTTATTGATTTAAACGTTATTAAATAATAAGAAAAATATAATCACAATAACCATTACAGTAATTTCTGTTAATATCAAAGTTTCATTTCTCCTTCTACTTCCGAGCCTTTTCCCAACTATGTTGGGGTTTCAGTCTAATCAGATGGGGCTGAATATCAGTATTTTACACGAAGCGTCTACCATCTACACCTACGCAATCCAACTTCTGGGCAATACCGATATCCTTTTGGGCATCCGACTACCAGTAACGATTTTTTAAATTTTATTTATTAAATGAAATTGTACTAAGGTATTACTTATTTCTAAACTCGCCAAACTTTGACATTTGATGGCGAGATGCGCTCTTTTTTGATTGTCATAGGTGTTCGTTAGACAACCGGGACCGACTGCTTTACGTGCTCTCCGAGGTACGGAGAGGTCCTTATGTGTTAAGAATGGTCACCATGCGCAGACTAACCGCGGCTAGCGCAGCTTAACCTTGCAGATCGGTTGATCAGCGTAGTTATTACTTAGCCACAGTTAACCTTTTGACCGCCACGTCAATAACGAAAATCCTTGTTCTCTACGCCAAGTGACAAATTCTAGTATCTAATAATAGGTAAATAAAAAACATCAAATTTTTGTATAGGTATGTATTTTGAACGATGTAGTGACGAGAATTGAGAAGAATATGCTGAGATGGTTTGGGCATGTCGAGAGAATGGATGAAAGGCGACTAACAAAAAGGATTTAGATGGCGAATGTCAGTGGAACCGCCGAGAGGGGACGCCCTAGAAAAACTTATACCGACCTTATTGGTGAGGTTCTTCAAAAAGGTCAGGTGCGTAGTACTCGCAACCGGCGTGTATGTATGACAAGATGTATGAATGTGGTCGAAGCGAAAGAAGTATGCAAGAATCGTAGCAAGTGGCGTTCTTTAGTTTCTGCCTACCCCTATGGGAAAAAGGCGTGAGTAGTATTTTGAACTAAACATAAAGTGGTATTTTTGAAGAGCCATGCCGTCGTTAGCGTCGTGAGCAAGTTTTCATTTGACGTCTATACACGTCCGTGGCGGTCAAAAAGTTAAGTATGGATGGACTATAGCTACATATGTGCATTAAGCTCGTATGGTCTTACCTCAAGTGCTGATGATAGGGACGCCTTCTCCTGCTTCAGAGTTTCCACGCGGCTCTTGTATTGCAGCAGCGATCGCACTGTCTCCTCCATCCTGCAACAACATACACAATCATTACAACAACTGGCAATCATTATGATGGCTTAAAAAGTACTGACAAAACTGTTTTCTATTTTAAACATGGAACCAGAAAGTGGAATTTTATAACGTCTTTTCCAATTGAGATTATTTAGGGTAGTTGAAAATCGTTTCAACTGGATACCCAAGTCTTTGCCATTAGTAACTTGTAAGATATAGACCATATAAGAGAGAGATAAAACCGACAGTTGTACTCTTTTAAGTTTCTTTGTTTCTTATTACCACAATCTGTCAAATTTCTGTGATTGATTTTCAACTTTGCTACAACGGTTCATTTTCAATTGGGAAAATTTGACAGTTTTGGATAGCTTGACATGACATGGCGTCTGTACAATAAAGTATATTCTACCTATCTATCTATATATTTTTGAAAGAAAAGGCGAACAATAACACACTTGCTTTAAGAGACGAGTGACTGAACATTAAAAACAAATATTTATTTATCAGAAACATGTTTAAATAGGTTGTTATGTGGAGATCTACGTTCCGACTGAGATGAAGGATTAAGTGAATATTATTTTAAATCTAAAAGTTTACTTTAACTAAATATATTCAGTAAATAAATAAATAATAAATAAATAAATGTTTTATTCACAACCCTTATTACAATTGGTCTTATTCTAAGGTTTACATGCGTAGTGACTTAAAATAGGAGTTTCGACATTGGGTTATTTTCATAGGGTACTGTAGCTAGGGCTTATATTTGGCAGATAAAGTATAGGTATCCCTGACTCCGAAACTAGGCATAGCCTGTATCTTCAGAGTCAGTCTATCAATAGATACATTTAAGAACTTTGTGGTACAGAAAATCTTATTAATCATAAAAACACTTGACGAACCATTTAATAATAGCCAACTAAGGATACCGTTCTTCCCAGTAACTGAGTAACTAATGATATTTTAACTGACTAAAGTGAGCATAGTTTTAGAGGTGGTATTGAAACACTCAAGCGCAAGTCTAGCAAGTTGTTATGTAGCACGTGATCCGCATACATAGCGGCACACTCAGTTACACTTACTATAGAAGTTAAGTTGTGTAAGATTGCCTCATTAGTTGACTGGTAGCAAGCACGGTTGTTGAGCGTGAGGTCGTGGGATTGATTTTCATGTCGCGTAAAGTGATAAGTGATATTGGATTTTTCTATGAAACTCCTCAGTAGCAGTTCAGAGTTTGATATAATGCCTTATTAATGGCATTAGGGTCTCCTATTACTTGGGAGCTAAAATATACAATAATAAAGTAAACAGTAAACCATTAAATCTCTGTATAGCAACAGAACGCATTATTGATCAATCAAATATAATAAAAAAAACAAGACTTTAGCGTTGATAACTGAAACTTGCAAGACGAAAATATGAATGTTCTGCGCCAAAGCGAGATAAACGACTTTCCGTACATGAAAGAAAGAGAAAAACAAGTGCACTCAACGCATGTCTGCACTTCATTAGCGAGATACGTCCATTCGCGAGAGCGCATCAACGTTAAATGAAGGCTAAGTGAAGAAATATGGGACGTGTTAGTGTTGCTACATAAGAAGAAGAAAACTTGCCGAGAGAGAAATATTAATAGGTGTCCTTCAGTTATCTAAAAATAATGTAGGATTATTTCACGTTTATCTATGTCGTTGTTTGATGCTGTTAAATTTATGTTTAGATTTGTAAGTCTTCATTTCATGTCGTGTTAATTAAACTTTTTTCTTAAAAACCTTGTAAGTACAGGGGCCAGCACATCAAGCTACCACAATCTGATAAATTTCTTTCATTGATTTTCAACTTTAATACAAAACGATAAGGTTCATATTCAATTGAGAAAATTTTACAGTTTTGTAAAAGTTGACCTGCTGGCGTCTTTACTATAATTGTTATAAGGTGGGACTGTTTAGTATTTTACATAAAAGTAATTCCAATAAAGAGACAAAAGAAGTAAACTTTTTATTTTATGCCCTATACATAAATATGAACCTGTGTTCAAAGACAGACACACACAGTGGCCAATCTTATATCACCACTTATTGGGTCGAGGGTTAAAAAGCGAGTCTTGATATGGCTAACCCCTACATCTCTTCTCAGAATGAGAGGGGTTAGCCTGGCCTGGTCGGGTCAGACTTTACAAGCCGTGTTATTATGTATCTATGTAGGGATGTGCACCGCGGTCAACCCCCAGTTTTAAGTTCAGTTCAACTATGTCCATCCTAAGGTTGCCTGGAAGAAATTGCAGTTAGCGATAAGGCCACCCATTGTATGTTTTTTTTTTTTACATTAAATACTTAATTATATGTATCATTATGGTGTACAATAAAGAATATATAAATAAATAAGCCGTCATAAAACCTGTTAGGGATCCAGGTCTTCTCATGTTGTTTTTCTTCATCGTTTAATCATGTGATCATTAATTATAAATACGCATAAGATTTCGAAGACATCAGGTATTGTGATTTGGATAACAAGTAAGTATTGGAATGGTTATTAGTAAGTTATCACTGAAATATAAAAAAAATTCAATCTTTACCAAAGTGCAAAAGAACGGTGTGAATTTCCATTTCCAAAAAATTTTACTCCATTTAAATTAACGTAAACATCCTAAATTATGAAAAGGCTCATCTTAACCACAATGCCACTGTTTTAATCCCAGAAATTAATCAACGGCGAGATGCAATTTTAATACTTAATTTTGTCGAAGCTGTATTACGGATTTACATTACAAAAGCTGAAGTCTTGAGAGGCGTCTTAAGAGATAATTCCTAAAACAAAAACCCCTCGAAATGATTATTCCACCCTCTTTTAATTATTAATACACCGTTGAGGGCCAAGATTACAGTATTAAGGGAAATAACGACATAACTGGCAACACTAAATATTTTCGTTTAGTAACTCGAGCGAAGCTTTCAAATTGCTGTACAAATAGAAATAGAACAATTTGAGCAAAGATTTTATTTCTTTTATAAGTAAGAAGAAGGTCGTAATGGAATAATACCTAAATTATCTTTACGCTGTTTTGATTCCTAGTCTTTATTTAAAATTCTTAATTAAAAATTTGGCCTGCCAATTATTCTAGGATAATTATAAAACGGGTAAATTCCTCAAAAGATTTAATAAGGATAGTTACATAAATCAGATGCATAAAAACCGCACAAGTCCTTACAATTGAAGAATTGGGACAATCCACGCTTCGTTGCCACTCCATTATTAACTCGTTCCATAAAGAATCTTTTTATTACAAAGCTGGCAACGGAATCCATTCCACAGATACTGAATAATGGAACTTTTTCAATAACTCTGAATAGAATGAGTTCTGCACCAGTTGTAAGATATTTTTTTATGAACTGGCAACACAAGGGTCTTTGATTAGAATTTTAGAGATCAGGAATATGCGTTCGATTTTAAAAATCTTTAACGCGCAAAATATTCTGTACGCATGGTCGTATATTATTTAAATATATATATAAGATATCTGTCCGTCTCATCATCTTTTATCTTCACAATTATGAACAAAACAATTGTTTTCTGTTCAGTTTAAAATATTTTTTATTAATGTTTTATTTTGTATATACGTAGATATAATTTGAAATCACAAAACTTTTTACTAAAATTAATCATCCAAAAATTAATTTCTGGGGCAGCAATTGAACCTTTTTTCGCGTATTTCCCACGTGGCGTATCTAGTTGGTCGGTTCGGGGGTCGATTACCTTATACCTGCCTTATTACACTGTAATTTAATGTTTTTTTTTCGGTGGTGTTTTTTTACGCGGGCAATGTTTTACTGCGGGTAGTCACGGCAGTATCGACCGGGGAGTGTGCCTATTTTTGATTAATACCCACATGCTTGGTAGAACAGAAATTTGTTGTTTACGTGAAGGAATTTTTGGCAGTATGCGGTGATCTTTCTTGTGATAAAGTTTTTTGTACTAACAATGAAATGCAACTGGATGAGCAGGAGATCGATGTGGTTTTCATTAATGGATACTTATCCATTAGTAAATTATTAATTCACAAGAAATGCGATTATAAAGGTGGTTCGATATCATTAAGATGAGAACATTTAATAAGTTTTTAAATGTAGAATGATTTTACTTTTACCACGGTAATATTATCTATATTACCGTGCTTTTACTGATGCCGTAATTAAGGTGGCCTACTGAGCTGAAGTAGGTAATATAAATAATGTATTTAACATTTGGTTAGATCTTCATTGGAAGGATTGGTCGCAGAAGGCTTTAAATCGAGACGAGTGGTAGGAGGGTCTTTGTCTTGCAATGGGACGATAATAGCTGAATAATGTTTACAATAATTTAGTAGGGCAACGAAAAGGAGAAGGGTTATAAAAATAATTTTCCTAATATCAAATATATTAGGTACAGACGCCAGCAGGTCAAGCTGTTCAAAACTGTCAAATTTTCCCGATTGAAAATGTACCTTATTATGTTGTATTAAAGTTGAAAATCTATCAAAGAAATTTGCCAGATTGTGGTAGCTTGATGTGCTGGCCTCTGTACTTAATACGATTCAAAAGTTCACCGGGTGTGATTAAAATTATCCCTTCCCTGGATCACAACTGCCACCGCTTCGTAATATCTGAGTTTTTGAGTTGTTGCCACTTCAATTTGTTTTCAAAAATCGCGACTGTCCACTCCCAAACGATGTATTTCCGCGATTTAACTACAAAAATCCAAAAAGGACTATTAAACCAGGGTAAACAATTACCATTTTTTACCAAGCTATCCAAACATGGCGGCTGCGTCCCCTGGCCTCCCCTGTCGCGACAAATTACGTCGCATTCAACCCTTGACCAGATGAGAGCTCGTAAATCTTATCTATTAAAACCTGTGTCGGTAGGTACTGTGGTGTGGTGCAAGTGATGGGATTGGGAGAATGTGCCTCGTCGTGTCGCGAGCGAATATAGGGTTCCGATATCTATACTAATATCATAAAGAGGTAAAGTTTGTGAGTTTGTAAAGTTGTGGGGGGTAATCCCTGGATCTACTGAACCGATTTTGAAAATTATTTCACCAGTAGAAAGTCACATTATTTGTGAGTGTCATAGGCTATTTATGTGTAATATATGCATGTTATTAGGTAGTACATTGCACACGTGCGAAGCCGGGGCGGCTCGCTAGTTTGATTGATAGTTGAAGGAACTCTTTCTTGTATTATTTGGTAACATACATTTCACCACTGATGTATTCCCGGAAAGATTAGGCGGAGGTGTATTAATGACACCTACAGTTCACTGGTACGTTAAGGTCCCATGTGATAGGGGCGAGCCTATTTCCATTTACCGGGCATTCTATATTCCGAGCTGCTACTGCTATTGATTAATTTTCTTGAAAATACAACCACTGCTCTATCTGGGAATCGAACCCAGGACCACTGAGTGGCAGTCGCACTTACGACCACTACATTGTTGAGTAGTAGTTCATATCAATTTACACTTTAAATTACTCTACCTGTTATTCTTATTATGTGAATAGGAATCTAGGCACTAAAATCTTGGTAAAAAAATGTGCCCGAGATGGTAGGGGTCATCGTTACTATAAATATGACAGATCTAACGTTCCTTTTATACCCGCTACGCTTACAACTTGTACCACACACCCGCTGTATCGACGTATTTACGTAAACGCATGGATTACATTCAAGCCACGCGCCTCACATTGTCACTGACCGCCACCCGGCGCGGACGCAACTAATGCCGAAGTAATTGCTCATTGTATATCAGTTAGTGCGTTCAATTTGCATGATACCCACGCACTAACGCACTAACTGGTAGATAGGTATTAAAAAAATGTACATACAAAAAATGATTTATGGAAAGAGAAAATAATGGGTGTATTTCATGACTGGTCGAGTGCTTGAGAGATCAGTTTTTGCACAACGGGATTCCCGCACCAAACTAATGTTTTTATGATTTACAGCTGTGTATCTGCGATCTAAGTTTAACCAACTGCACCTAGGTCTAGCCGACTAATACTAAATTTAAGTACACTTCGGCTTTTAGCCGTAATATATCGGTTTAAAGAATGTTTATTTTCTCAAAGAACTTTACAAAAGTTCATTTAAAATGAGAAACTTAACTAATTAACATTAAAGTACATAAACTTCTTCGATTCTACCATAGCTACGAATTGCAATAGGTGTTAGTTATTAATAAGGTGTACCAACAACCTTTTCTTAAAAATATTAACAGATTCAGAATCTTTTATAGTTTTCGGTAGTTTGTTATATAGTTGAGCTCCCTCAAACTGAATATTCCTCTTTCCATACAAGGTTCTGACCATGGGTAGTTCTATATTGCCTCTGCTTCTGGTAAAGTAACGATGTTTCTTATGTTTGAATTTGATTTGGGAGTGAATATTAGTTTTAAGTATTTTATTGATCAATATGCAAGCCGTAATATATCAAGTTTTTATATTAAGCAGAAATAGATATTTAAAAAATACGCACCACAGCGCGCAGCGCCCCTATTGTTACCAACATCCCTAAACTTCAGTCGCTGTAAAAAAAATATAACTGACAATATTATATCAACCTTACCACAGGTGCGTCGTGAGCTACTTGCGAGTTATATTAAAAATTTACATCCATTGCCCGTACTATGGTAACAATATCCAACACCTACCTACGACGTACCGAGCCTCAAATTATCTGAGCGATGGGCCTTTCGTCAAAGTGAATTTTGCTGCTACAAAGTAACGTTGAATATTTACGTACGTTGGAAGATGATGATGAACTTCGTTCGTGGGCTTTTTGTGTTAATAAGTGGATGTAATATCGTCAGTTTGTTGTATAAAGGTGCTTCTAGTATGAAAAGTAATAATAAATACTTGGGACACACCATCCAGTCCCAAATTAAGCAGAGGTACTAGACGATGAACAAAATACCTGTGCTTAAGTGCTTAAGCATTGATAGCCTAGTGGTATGACCATTGGACTACCAAGTCGAACGTCTCGAGTTCGAACCCAGGACACGCACCCTTTCGAAATCATATGCGTATTAATAATTAATTATCACTCGTTAAAGGTGAAGGAAAACATCGTGAGGAAACCTGCATGTCATAGAGATTTTCTCAACGGCGTGTGAAGTCTGCCAACCTGCAGTAGGCCAGCGTGATGGACCTAAGTCTGAGAGGACTTAGGTCGTCGTAGGTTCGTGAGAGGAGACAAATTTCCGAGATGCTACTGATACTTTAATGGAAAATCCCAATTGCTCGACCTGGGAATGGAACTCAGGATTGGGTTTAAGACCATTAGACTAATCAGGCAGTTATCTCACAGCAGTAACTAGTAGGGCTAAGATAATTTACATATACATATTCTTTATTGACAAAATACTTAGACAAAATAAATAACTTTTCAATTTTATGTTTAAGTTATCTCAATGATTGAAAACGCTTATTGAGCAAAACAGCTCACAGCACGTGTTGGTCAATTATTATATTAGAAAGTAGAAGTAGAAGCTTAATAATCAGTTATTAGCTTTGTTTTAATTTAAACGGGCATCGGGTATTTGTTTTTATTACAAAAAAACCTAACAACCAAACCTAGTCTAAGTAGGACTTTTATATTATTTAATTTTTATAATTCATTGCATTTTGAAGCTCAATTAATTGACCACAACGTGTTGTGAGCTTTTTCAATCTTTGAGCTTAACATATAAAAATATAGATTAGATGATCGAAGATGTTTATTGTGGAAGGAAGAAATATACTGAAAAAGAGGAGATAAATAAGATGGAGAATTGGGAGAAAAAAGTATACTATACAGAGTAGTCAGCGCTCTCAAGTTTCTGCGTTGGCGAATGGGCAGCCTTCAGGTTTGATCGATATTCTGAGACATGGTCATATTTACGGAGATTAAATACGAATCGAATGCAATTGTTGAGAAGTCGGTCCAATTTATTGAGTAGATCTGCATTCAGGTCGAAGTAACACACATCCCCATAGTCGATTACAGTCTCAGGGAACTGATTACTTCGATATATAGTCGTATATGGAACGCAAAGCATTTTCCCGTCGCAAAAATTCAGCAAAATTCTACTCCATACGGTGGACGGCAGTATTCCCAGTATTTTTCATGTCAATACATAATGGTCTCCGGCAATATTTCTTTGCACGACACCCAATTAGGGCCGGGTTGCGATAACGAGAGGTCAAAGGTCAACGCGAAGGATTATGAAGACCTTTTGTTGCGATTACGTGGAGGTAGGTAGTAGGGGCAGCATTTGGGAGATTTCTTTAGAGCTGAGATTATTTGGCTTAGAGCAAAAGAAGCAATTTTCACTGTATTTTTTTATTGTTGACTTAGCATTTTGCCTGGTCTTGCTAGGGAAGAACCAACAGGGCTAAGGATGGAGAATATAATTCATGTTAATACAGTTTTACGACTTTGAAGACTATATTTGATGACTTCTGTGGTCTAGTGGATCGAGTATCGTCGTTATTCCCACAGGCCACAAATATTTATGTAATAAACCTAAGTGTTTGTGTTTTGTCTAGGAGTTTCTTATGTATTATAAGTGTGTATTTACAAAAAAAAAAAATGTCTAGTACCCATAGTAAAAGCTCTGCTTAGTTTCGGACGGTACTGAGTAAAAATGTCCGAAAATATAAAAAAGAAAATTACTGAAAGCGATAAGTACTGGGTTGATGAACGACCATTTTTCAGGTTAATGCCTGAATAATGAAGGTAGTAGGTCGTGTAAACAGAATGCCAGTAAAATGCCACTGGGTCAAGGCTCAGAATTTATAATACAATTGTGTTACGTACTAAGAAGTAATTTGTTGTGTGGATATTTGCGTGTGTCGATAGATTTGCGTTTAATTTAGGTTCTAACTACCTCATTGATTCAGCGGTTGCTTGCCCGGTTGTTGAGCAGGGACTCCTGTGTTTGATTCCAGTCAAGCAATCTTTTGTTTTTTTTTTCATCAGGAAATTCAGTGTGAAAGTCAATGTCAACTAAGAACTTCGATCTATTATATAGGATCTGAAAAACGCCAGGGTACTGTGAGTGGACAGCGGTACAATTCTTCTTAACCCTTCGAGGAATAGGCGTGATGATACAAATTGTTATATGTTTGTCTGTCAAGTTTCAGGTACGTATTTGACATTGCTGATTGACTGATTCAAACGAGAAAGTAAAGACTGGAGTTTTAGTCAAAAGAGTTTTTATTACTCATTATATAATCGAACATCAAACTTTAATTCTGTTTTTCGAACCCATATTCCAGTCTCAAGAATACCTTAAAATAATAATCCTATTACTAATTAATATATTCAAAATTTTCACTGTTAAACACTTTCGTTGGTAACTAAGCTAAAAGGTGATTCAATGTCGGTCGACGGTTGTGTTACACGGTCGCTATTAAGGCCCGGTTCGACAGAACAATGGCACAACGGGTGTAAGCGCATTTTGGAGTGTACAGCGCGCTTTTAGTCGCACCGAGCTTGAGAGATTGTGAGGTGTGTTCGCAGTAACAGCGATTTTGTTGGGACAGTAATAATCACCTTTTTTATTGTAGAAAATCATCTTGGATATTCTGACGTTACAAAAGCGGGTGGGATTTGTCGGATTAAAAATCACACTTGCCATCGCTTGCTATAGAGCAAGGCCTTAAAACTATAGTCATCATCAGTATGAACTATGAATGTGTAGCTGGTGGTATATATAAATTAATGTAGTTATTGTCTCTGCCTACCGCAATAGGAGACAGGCGTGTTAATTATATTTGTTAATTTTTACCTTTACCATTATTTTCTTCTGATGAAAGAGACTAGTCTCCACGACACAGGGAATCCTAGTGTCCTATGTTTTTTTTTTGGGTAAGTTTTTGAGAAATAAAGATTTATTATTTTTATTATTCTTTTTATTTTATTATCTTAATTTTATTATCTTTCTGATGGCAGTCACTTCGTGAAAAGTACTGATATTCGGTCACATATGGTTGTTAAAAAAGCATAGGATCTGAATAAAATATAGAGTTATCACTGATGAATGACGTACCGTTTACAGAAAACCGTATCTACTCTTAAATCGGTGACTATATGCCTTCAATCGCTACCGCTTATGACACACGCACCGCACCATCCCCTCAGACCTAGGTACTTCGCGACGTTCGCTGACTCGGCTCGGGATATTGATGTAAGCGATAAGCGTTTTATGAGCCCGCACATGTGCCGCCCTTAACAACACCTGTAAATGAGTTTTTGTACACAACATATAATGTAAATATATTGAGGTAGTATATAAATAGGTAGGTAGTGTTAATGTAGGTATACGGTTATGCAATATGAGATAGAAAGGTTTGTTTTTAGATACAGATTTTTATATTTTTGAGGCAGTGTAGATAATGTTTTCAAATATTATTTTTTTTGTCAAGCAGTGATGAAAAGTATCTAGGTAAAATTTATGTTTGTATCGTGAAAGCGTTTACAAAAAAAGCTAAATAAAATAATAAGATATGATAAGATAAGATATCTTATGTCAAAACATGAGTAGTACATACAATACGAGACAAAAATTTACTGCGTGCAATTACATTAATATTATTGAAATAAAACTATTTTTTACGAATTAATCGCTTTATATTGCTATTATAAATGCCGACGTTTCGGACCCTTTACAGCGTCCATGGTCACGGGTAGACCAAAAGGTAGAGAAAAAAAACAATCATGGTAGCTACATTCCAAAACTATCAGACATTACTTTATGGAGCTTGCTAAATGAATCAGCATGATATTAGTCTATTGCCATAAACCGGACACAAATTTATACTCCGAGCTGCTACTGAGAATTTTATAGCTATATAAACCCAATAACACTTTGCTCGACCTGTGAATCGAACCCAGGACCTCTTGAGTAGGTAGCACTTACGCTTAGTACCACTAAACTAACAAGACAGTTATCTACAAGTAAGTTAAGTACTTATGTAGCAAGTTGAGCATCTACAGCCAATTACTTTCTTCGTTGAGTCATAAATCGAAGCCTACAAAGATATCCAATGAAGCGTCACAACCATTTTCATAAGATCTTTAAGAGTTCATTGATTTGTTCAAATACAATGAATTTTCTTTAGCATAGAAAGGTCTGCTTTAACTGGTTTTAGATAGTGAAATCAATTAAATTTTGACAATGGATTCAATTTAGTATTGTATGTATGAATTGGTATGGAAATTGATATTGTTACAGTGCCTATATAATATTCATATTCACAAATTAATGTGGTATATAATGTAATGTAAATAAGGTATAAAGAGATGCTTGGTACGTTTGACAAAAAATATTATCTGCATTTTAAAGTTCATACATATATTATATTTAGTACTAGCGACCCGCCCCCGCTTCGCACGGGTGCAATATCCATGTATTATACATATAAACCTTCCTCTTCAATCACTCTATCTATTAAAAAAAACCGCATCAAAATCCGTTGCGTAGTTTTAAAGATTTAAGCATACATAGGGATATAGGGACAGAGCAATCGACTTTGTTTTATACTATGTAGTGATCACGAGGTCGTGGGTTCGATTCCCACAGAACACAAATATTTGTTATACGTGCTTGTCTGGGTGTTTCTTAGATATAAGTACAAACTAACAGATTTTGCGTGGTTTAAAAGAAAATGCTGAGAAACATCAATACAGATGGGCAGCATACATCTATACTAATATTATAAAGAGATAAAGTTTGTGAGTTTGTGCGTTTGTTGGGGGTAATCTCTGGATCTACTGAACCGATTTTGAACATTCTTTTACCCATAGAAAGTCACATTATTTGTGTCATAGGTTATATTTATGTATAACTAACTAGCTTCAGCCCGCGACTTCGTCCAAGTGGAAAAATAACTTTTAATTAACGTTGTAACTTGGCTAATCAACTCAAAATCGTTATAAATTATAGCCTATATGTTATTCTGATGTATAAATAATAATATTGCAAAGTTTCATCAAAATCCGTTCAGTAGTTTTAGCGTGAAAGAGTAACAAACATCCATCCACCCATCCACACAAACTTTCACATTTATAATATTATTATAGTAGGATAGATGCATGAAATTAGGTAGTACATTGCATTACGGGTCCTTAGTTTGCTGTATACTATTTAGAAATTACAGAAGTGTGTATAGAGTTTCCATATTTCACAGAGCCGATTATAGCCCACCGCTAACAAATCACAAAGATCCAATACCCATTATCCGGTATCCCATAAGTCCCCACCTGTTTGGCACATCTGCGGCATAATCTATGGTCACCGGCCACTTCGGATCACCGAAATCACCGGCGATTAGTGCCCTAATAGCCGCAGTTATAGCCCATGAACATAAATAGCCGGACTATGAATTTGTGGCTAGTTTACGAGATTAAGATCGTTGTTAGTGTCATAAGTTTGGTGCCAAGTGATGTGTATAAAAAAGAAACTAACCAGTAAGATTGCCTAGTATTTTTTAATAGGACAGTTATCTAGACAAAGCTCTATATCGCGGGGGACTTCATACACACATAATTAAGACAGTATAGACATAGGACACAAGGTACACCTTTGTGACATATCTTGACGACGTCAGTGGTCTAGTGGTTCGACTGCTGATCACGAGGTCGTGGGTTCGATTCCCAAAGGGCACAAATATTTATGTTTTTGTCTGGGTGTTTCTTATATATTATAAGTATTTATTTACAAAAAAAAGGTATATATATCCATTGTCTAGTACCCATAGTAAAAGCTCTGCTTAGTTTGGGACTAGATTGACTAGATATGTTTCTTTCTTTCTTTCTTTCTATTGTGCTGTGTAAAATGTCCTAAATATTTATTATTATTATATACACTGACGGCTATCGGCGACAAGTTAACGACTGCTGAGCAGTGGGTCATAGGTTCGATGCTCGAAATATATTTTTTTATCGCTTACAAAAATAGAACTTTGTAATAAAATTTACAATTTTATTGTAACTTTTTTATATTCAACCGCGTTATATCCAGTTTCTAGACTTCACCCAACACTTGTACTTATAGAGGTGAGTACACACTACATAACTCATACAGTACAGAAACACGGACCTCCACTCAGGGCCATTTCCATATCGGATTGACTTATCGCCCTGTTAAGAGGTCCGTCTGATTTATGGACTCCCATTCAATTGGAGCCGTGAAACTGTTCAATTTGGAGGTTGCAATGCGGTGGACTAGTTGTGTGTAGGTTATAGATTAGTGACCTGGAAATGGTAAGCAGTGTTACGACCATTGGACTGCCAAGTCAAAGTTCTCGAGTTCGAATCCAAGGCACGCAACTCTGAATTTGAATAATTAATTATCACTCGCTTAACCGATGAAGGAAAACATCGTGAGGACACCTGTATGCCTTAGAGATTTTTCTCGACGGCGTGTGAAGTCTGCCAACCCACACTAGGCCAGCGTGGTGGACTATAGCTTAATCCTTCTCAATATGAGAGGAGACCCGTGCCCAGCAGTAGGACAGTATATAGGTTGATGACGATGATTTTTACTTGCAAACGTTATATTTTTTTATCGAAATAAGATGACAAACAAACGGGCCGCACGATAGTAAGCGGCAACCGCAGCCTATAGACTTTCTTCTTCATTACTGTCTTCTTCTTCAGCTGGGCTTCGGCGCATTGGTTATAGTTTAACCAGTAGCCCCGCCCTCTAGATCTATACGAATAATAACTAAAATTCTATTAGAAAACTAATACCGTTATTCCTAAAAAAATATATCTTGTCGTTTACTTTAGCGCCTTTTTCTTTATATGTGAGCCAGTTTAATACCATGACATCATTTACTCCGAATTAATGCGACGGTAGGTGCTTCCGATTCCATGTTTTCTTTCATCTCCACTTAATTATTCATTAACTTCTTAATAAGACACACGACACTTTATTAAACAGATTCCGTCTTGAGCACCTCTCGTTGAGTAACAAACGTTCAGTTAAACCGTATCAATAAAAGTAACTGTGACGGTTAAAGTTGAACTGTTCGTTTTTGTCACACATTAAGCTGAATACTGCAGCAACAAAATTAAGGAGTTGCCGTGAACTTATTAAATTTTGAAACACGTACGTCTCTGTAATATGTTTTATTGTTCTGATATGTTAGGGACGTGACACACGTGGTTTTATAGATATTTAAATAAACCAGGTATTTTGTGAGTTATCTATATTACTCTCGAGCGACACAATGACTGACGCAAACGTGTCGTAGCTCTAAGCTGCTAAAGCTCTTTTTTTCAAAAAGGATTTCATACATTGTGCTGTATTGTGACAAACATTTTTGTTACTTTAACGAGTATGTTTGGACTTAATGGGACAATGGTCCTTCGAGTTTGTGTCTGCATCTCAGAGAGCCCCGACATCATCTACTACTAAAAATTGAAAACTATAAGACAACCAAAGAGTTCGTAAAATTATAAAACCTCTTACGTGTATTACGTTTAATCCTCCATCCCGCTCACGAATTTTACCCTTAACACCTTTAATCTAATTTATTTTTGCTTCCACAGCTTAATTACTAGCAGACGACCTTTAAAAGGCCTTGATCGCGTCACATTTTCGTGACGGGATATTATTACGCACGACAGCCCGTGTGACAGTGCTCTTACAAAGCGCGGGAATTCAAACAGCCGCCATCTTGAAGAAAGTTCTCGCAGGATTGCTTTGGTAATGAGAACGGGTAATGTTGAGCGTTTAAAGGTGTATTACTTTTCCTTTTCATACAAATTAATGTTTATTTTGTTTTTAAATAATTTCGCAGTGATTTTATAAATGCAAAGCAATGTTAGGTGTTATGATCATAGTAAAAATAAATTTATCTGTGTGGTACTTATGAAAATGAGCAGTACATTCATTATAGTAATAAGTTAAAATATGTGTGTCGTATAGGCTACAGGTCAAGCAGTGTTGTTTCGGTTAGTATAATAACATATAAAATTATAAACAATTGTAACCCACTGGCATCGGGAGTAAGATTCAATGTACCGGTGTTCAGGGAACCAGATATAGAAACCTAACAATACGGGCCGTGTCTACGTTTACTGCTTTCAAACTCTTGATCCAGCCATCCATCCTTAGATGTTGGTCGAGACTCTTGGCTATTGGACCATTGGCTGACTCAACGATCGGTACAATGATCGCTGAATTTATCTTCCACTGTATTTCAACAACCTTGTGTGCCAGGTCAAGATACTATTCAATATTATATTGCTTTCTCGGTTTTTATGAAGATATTATTATTATTATCATAGTTTTGACAATCGAGATTACACAATATAATTTTGTATGGAGAAAAGACGAAACATATCCCTCTGAAGTGTTTAACAAAATTTGAATTAGTGTGAAGAATTTGCTCACATTCATCACTCTTATGTTCAAAGTTCATGAGACACGTATTTTATGCATTTAAGTTCATGCTTATGTATAAGGGAACAAAGACTTAATGTTTTTAGTGGTAGATGAGAAGGTTTAATGAACATATGAAAATGTAAATAGGTCTATAAGTAAACGTGAAGTATAGGACTATAAGTAATGTGCATCCACAGTTCCCTGGTAGGTATACTTTTAGGTATTTACAAGTTAATATTTAATTAATAATACTAGATGGCGCCGGCATTCCCTAGCTGACGACTTCTGAGAAGAAACGCCGAAACAAACTCAGAGAATCATGATCTCTTTTTTTATACCACTGAGGTGACAAACAAGCATACGGCCCACCTGATGATACGCGGTTACCGTAGCCTAGAGACGCTTGTAACCAACAGGGGTGTCACTTGCGCGTTGCCGATCCTGTAAAACTAAAGAGGAATAGTTGGGTTGGCAGTATAATGGTCAAAGGCGACTACTAACACAACATTTCCTCGCGGAGCACTGGCAGACTTGCTCACCGTAAGAAACACAAGCACAACACAACTCAAAGCAGTGTTATTTCACTTCAATTTTCTGCAAGGCGGAGGTACTTCCTCTGTGCCCACCTCTCTTAAAAACTGCCAGTCCATATAAAATCCGTAAAAAAAGTAGTTTTATTTCAATGTATAATATTCGCGTAAATGTCAGAAATCAATAAACTGCCAGTCCAGTCCAGACAATAACATTGCTATCATATATGTGTTGTACAATGTAGGCAGATCTGAACTGGCCATTTGAAGAAAGAGGCATACCAGTTTTGAGTTGACCAGTCCTTACTGACGCTACGCATTCATCAGTCATCGTGTAGCTCAATTATTATTTAGGGAGCTCAACGACCCATCGCACGACGATGGTATGTATGTATGACAATATGTATTGTGTCAGCTAGTACAAAATAAAGACGGACATATGTCCGGTAATTAATGGAAAACATAGAAATAGATTATAATAGAAGTTATGGCAGTTCAGTTGAAAATACAAAATAAAATATATCTTAAGTAGTACAAAAGATATTATTTTTGTTAATATGTTTAAATTTTTTTCGCTGAAAAATTTATTAAAGAATTTTTTTATGCCTTTCTTATTTATTGGCATAAAAAAAATCTAAAATTATAGTTAAGACAACAAAAATGATGTAATTCATTCATTTTAAGGTCGTAGCGTACAAGAATGTAAAATAAGGAAAAAAATTGAAGTAGGCCGTTCAGAAAATATAAAAGTTTTTTTTATTTTATATTTTCTGAACGGCCATAAGATCTGCTATAAACCATTTCAAAGTTATCCATTAATTAGAATAGAATAGAATATTCTTTATTGTACACCATAAACAAATGCCAAGTACATTTTTATAAATGATAGAATGGTACAATGAGCGGTCTTATCGATAACAGGGATCTCTTACAGACAATCTTTAGATGGATTTAAGAGACACGGAGAGGCGACAATTACCGGACACCCTGTATATTCGTACCATGTTCTTACGATGACCTCAATCTGCCCTCCTGCAATCAACAGCACATTGTCACATCAGTATTTATTTCACCAATTTACGAACACCTGTAAATCATTTTAGTAGATCTTTATCACTTTTTCCTTCAAGGTTCTCGCGAACAGGAAGTCGTGGGAGCGGAAACGAGCCATCCCGACATCCGGATGTGACGTCGCCTGAATGGCGCCAGAGATTAGTGCCGCCATCTTGAAGCCTCCACTTTTCATATGGAAATTGACTTGAAAAACTTTCAGAAGTTATTGTTATGCTGGAACTGAATCTAAGATTTATATTCTAGTGGTAATATTCTGACAGTATTGAAACGCTTAGTATTTTCGATATTATTTTGGTTTTTCTATATATTTAAACCAGTTATACACCTTTATTCCATTTAATTAAACATTTTGCTCGAACTGGGAAACGAATCTAGGTCCTTACGATCAGGTCGGTCTTGCGACCCCTAGATCAACGACATAATATCATACCATCACGCCTGTTTTCCCCGAAGGTTTAGGCAGAGGTTTATTAATAGATATCCACAGGAGCTTATTACCATTCAACCGGTCACAAATTCAAACACCGAGCTGCCATTGAGAAAAAACCCAATAACACTTTACTCGACCTGGGAATCGAATCTGGGAACTCTATTGATGCAGTCGCGCTTCCAACCACTAGATCATGAGGCAGATTAACAAGGCAGTCTTTAAAAGAATTAGATAAATACTGTGTGTTTAATACTGTTTCGTCCCGTATAGGTTCTATAAACGTCTCCTATCTCTGAAATAAACTTCGTTTCGTGTACCCGTGACCATGGACGCTGTAAATGGTTCGTAAAAAATAGCTTTATCTCAATGTCTAATATTTGCATAAGTGTCAGAAAGAGGGGTGCCTAAGAGGGATTGGTAGGTACTTACAAATCATCGCTATGGGACTGATGGAGATGACTCACAAGGTATTTGGCACTGTGATTCAGCCATGGTACGCATAATAACCATATCTCTAATCTTACCACCCCAGTTATGACGTCATCGAACCCAGTATTGACGACGTCTGTGGTCTCTTGGTTCGAGTGTAGGATTGCTGATCACGAGGTCATGGGTCCGATTCCCACAAGACACATGGATGAGCTACACGATGACTGACGTATGCGTGCCGTCAGGAAGTACTGGTAAGTACTTAGGTAACTCAAAATTGCTATGGCTCTTTTTTGAAAAGGCCCAGTTCAGTTGTAAGACACATCTTTTTTTTTTTCTTTTTTTTTATGTGATAGGGTGGGCAAACGGGCAGACGGATCGCCTGATGGTAAGCGATTACCGCCGCCCATGGACACCCGCAACACCAGAGGAGTTTCAGGTGCGTTGCCGCCCTTTTAAGGGGTTTGGGCCTCCGGTATCCTCACTCACTCGACGAAACACAACGAAAACGTTATTTCACGCCGGTTTTCTGTGAGGCCGTGGTATCAAGTCCGGTCGAGCCGGCCCATTCGTGCCGAAGCATGGCTCTCCCACGGTAAATCACACATCACATCTAATTTGAATACTGTTACTGTCTGGACGTATTGCTGTTGGTATATCAATAAATAAATAAATAAGATTAGTAGTTTATGAGTAAAATATATCAGTTTCACATTTTAATCTTTAATTTTTTTTTAATTTAATTTCGTTTGCCTAGCTGTGGCTATCTCTGTTATGACGTCAACAACCCATTAATACCTCATAATACCGTGCTACCTATAATCAAAGCTGCATCTGCCAGCGCCTCCATCGATTCAACCTGGATTGGATTACCGTCAGTCTAAGACGGACGGCCATTAGACATCGTTTATGGAGATTGGTACACCCCTCCCTCTCCCCTAGCCACCCCCTTGTCTCGTCCGCTCTCATTAATCATCAGCTGTCTGTCAGATTGGCACCTTGAGCATCGTAAATGTGGGAAAATGGAAATAGATGCTTGTATAAAGTCTAAGGAGCAAGAGTAGACAAGCAAAATTGGTATCTGGGAGTATGTTTGATGTGTACATACATAGAAAGAAAGAGAAAAAAGAGAATGAGGTATATAAATAAAAGTATATAAATTACTATTAATAGTACGTCAGTATTAATAGTACGTTTTATCCACGCATGGAAAAGGAGTACTTAGCATTGTGTCTTGAACTGCGTCAAAAATGCTAGAACTGAATTTCGGGACCAACCTAAACATACCTTCTAATATTATAAATGAGAAATAACTGTCTTATATGTTACGCTTTCGCGCCTAAACTGCTTAAACGATTGACAGCTCGATGAAATAATCAGATGAATTAGACCTTGGAGATGAACATAGGCTGACTGTTGATTAAAAAAATCGTTTTGGATCCGAGTGACACCAGGGGCAACTATTAGTACAGACGCCAGCAGGTCAAGCTATCCAAAATTGTAAGAATTTACCAATAGAATATGAACCTTATAGTTTTGTGCTAAAGTTGAAAATCTATCAAAGAAAGTTGACAGATTGGGATACCTTGATGTGCCCTGTAAAACTTAAAAACATATGCCAAGACGCCCATATTCCTCGAAGGATTACGTCAGACATACTAGTAATCAGTTCACAGGTCCAATAAAAAAAAAACAAATAAAAACTCCTCAATCCAAAATCAGAATACAACTGATAAATTTATAGAAAACTAGCTGACCCCGCAAACGTTGTTTTGCCATAAAAAAAAATATTTTGGGGTATGAAAAATAGATGTTGGCCTATTCTCAGACCTCCCCGATAAGCACAAAAAATTTCATCAAAATCGGTCAAGCCGTTTCGGAGGAGTATGGTAACGAAAACTGTGACACGAGAATTTTATATATTAGATTGAAATAAAATTAATATTCGCGTGTCAGAAGCCAAAATAGCCCAATATAAAGCCCAATAAAATTGTTTGACTGAGAAATCGAACATGTGCAATATTAGGGAGCATCTCTGAAAGGTACACTGAGACAGAATTTTGGGAAATTCTCATCGGGTTCGTGTAACATTGCAGGACATAGCTAGTATAATCTGCGTTACAGGGTATCCAAGTGCATACACCAGTCTCCCACAAAGGATTGTTATGCTCACTGATTTGTAATTTATTTAAGTCACCTTTGTGGAACAGAACAATAATATATTATTACTAGCTGACCCCGCAAACGTTGTTTTGCCATAAAAAAAAAAATTAGCGGTATGAAAAATAGATGTTGGCCTATTCTCAGACCTCCCCGATAAGCACAAAAAATTTCATCAAAATCGGTCAAGCCGTTTCGGAGGAGTATGGCAACGAAAACTGTGACATGAGAATTTTATATATTAGATAGAATATTTTTCAAAGTATCTACATTTTACACAATAGTACACAAGTCTTAAATTACCGAAGCTATAAAAAAGGAAACAAAAATACTTTATATCCGCTCCTCAGCTGGCCACAAAGGCATTTTTATCGACCATTGACAACAATAGATTGAGGTCAAACGCCTTTGTGGGGTCTCGAGGGCCATTGTTCGTCTAGTGAGACATCAAGTGATGTAAAGAAATCTCTGGTTTTACAGCAGCTAAGTGCTTAGATACGACACGATGGCATTTGTGGGTTCAAATGCCTTTGAAGATGGTTTTATTGACATCATCATCATCATCATCAACCCATATACTGTCCCACTGCTGGGCACAGGTCTCCTCTCATATTAAGAGGGATTAGGCTATAGTCCACCACGATAATTATTTAATACGCACATGAACTCGAAAAGTCAGAGGTGCGTGCCTTGGGTTCGAACTCGAGACCTTCGACTTGGCAGTCCAATGGTCATACCGCTAGGCTATCACTGCTTCTATCTTTTATTGACAAAGTCGTAAAAATACTTAAAAGTAAAATACTTCCATACATCACGCGTATATTTGCCAAAGGTTAAAAGCAGAGGTATACGACCACATTGCACCAGTATGTTTAGGTCCCATATAATAGGGGACGAGCTTGTAGTCTTTAACCGGGTACAAATCCGAATTTCGACTCGACCTAGGAATTGAACCCAGGACCTTTGCTATAGGAGTCGTGCTTACGACAACTAAGCTAATATGGCAGTGCATAAATGTACATTTCATTCAAGTTAAGAGAATCCAGCAAATTGGGGCTGGTTGATTTATGAACTCAGATTGAACTCAGGTGAAAAACTTTGTAAATATATTGAATCTAAATTTTTATATCCGATGTTACTGAAAGTTTCATAGAGAACACATTGCACAATTTGGAAATTACAGTACAACTATTAAGAAGCCACACTTCTTGTTTACCCCAAAAACCTCAAACTTGAACATACACAACGTCGAACACATAAATCAAAATGGATAGCGACTACGCATTACACAAGCCTACGCCGTAGCTTCGTAGACATTTGTGTTCGTAGCATTTGCTACGTCGTAGCAAGGCCAGCATTTACGCTTGAATGAATCAGTTGCGTAGAGCTCAGTGAACTGGCATGGCCATAGTGCATGACATTTGTGATTGATATTAGTTTTGGTAAAGTAGGAGTTCTAAATTCAAAATATGAAATCGTTGGTATCTTAGAATTTAGTTTGGATTTGAATTTATAAAATAGGTTTTCATTTACATGAGATTTGATGTGAGTTTGCACATCAAGAGGCCTGCACATCAAGCTACGACAATATGTCAAATTTCTTTGATTTATTTTCAACTTTAATTTAAAGCGATAAGGTTCATATTCAATTGGGAAAATTTTACTGTTTTGGATAGCTTGACCTGCTGGCGTCTGTACTTGAATTTTATTAACACCCAAATAATCAAGGTGTCCGAGTCTCTCTTGAAGTCATTATTTAAGATTTTTTTGTTTAAAAAGGGTTCAAAATTTCCATAACTACTTATTATCAAAACATAACTTAGTAAAAATTTACTATTAAGTCTGATATTTTTTTTTAATAGCTCATTTATGCAGTATGTTTTTTAATTTGTTCCCACATTTCCTACTATTTTTCCTTCACAAAAATAATACTATATCACCTCAGAATATTTTCCAATTCTCGATAAATGTCTATTCAGCGATCATTTTTCGTCGCCGTTCGTCATTAAGGTGTTTCGGGATCTGTCGATACTCCCTCAGGTAACCGATAATATATCACTGTCTTCAATAATTTGGGTGTTTTGGGGAGAGGAGGGTATTTTTATATTTCTATTTGTGTCTATATCAATCAAAAAAAAAAAAAAAAAAATCAAAAATCATTTATTTTCAAAAACATAACTTAATCTACTTAAAACATTGATGGAGCACTCCTTTTAGGCATAACATTGCCTGTGATAGGAGGCCCCGCTCTATATCGTATCGAAACAAGTATATGTGAGTCTATGGGTCACACAATATTTGATTTTTAGTAGCAAAGTAGGTACCAATCTCCAAATGGAATGGAATATTTGTGTTGTATATCAGTTAACAAATGTAAAAAAAATACCTATACGTTTCGTTTTAGAAAAATTAAAGACAAATCGTGCTCGATATAGATTTTCCCAGTCTTGTAAGAATTTCCTCAAATTATTTTGAGATCGCACGCTTTTTTTTGGTACGGAAAATCCTCTTCCGCCACCCGGGGAGGCGGATGAGTATGTCGGACTCATACCGACTAAACACCACACTTGCTTTCACTTGATCACTTTGACGACCTCTGTGGTCTAGCGGTTCGAGTACCGGATTGCTGATCGTGGGTTTGATTCCCACAGGACAAATATTTGTGTGAATAAAACATGAGTATTTGTGTTTGTCTGGGTGTTTCTTGTATAGTAAGTAGGTATTTACAAAAAAAAAGTATATAAGTATTATATCCATTGTCTAGTACCCATAGTACAAGCTCTGCTTAGTTTGGGACTAGATGGTGTTGTGTAAAAAATGTCCCAAAAATATTATTATTATATTATTATTATCTATAGTCATGGCCATGGGATCCGTGAAATTTGACAGCGTATGCCTATGCTTGGGCATACCCTAACCTGCCAAAATTCAAGTTTATAGGCTTTACAGTTCCTGAGATTTTGTGATCAGTCTGATAGTGGAATTTTACAATTATGTATCGGTGCGTACATTGAAAGTATCAGTGTCCTCTTCTCTGCAAATCATGACCATGTGTTTTAGGTTGACACGAGTCGGAAATAGCTTTGTGCTTTTCTATTCTGAGAGACGGAGAACATTCAGGAGAAAAATATTCTAAATGGAAAGAATCCAAAAATAAATACTGAAACTTAAAGTTTTATGTCTTTTTTACTTTACTGCGCGTAAGGAGGGTTAAAGACATTAAATCACGGAAATAAAATGTAAATATACAGGATAGACATTTGGTTATCGATCTGTCGCTTGGTAAACAGTCGATCATTCAGGGTATTTCTCTTTATGCTTGATGTGGTTATAAACGCTTGACGACTTCACGCGTTCGTGACGTGTAGGGTCCTAGTGAAAGTTGTCCAATATATTAATAATAATAATAATATAATAATATTTTTGGGACATCTTTACACAACACCATCTAGTCCCAAACTAAGCAGAGCTTGTACTATGGGTACTAGACAATGGATATAATACTTAAATACTTTTTTTTTTGTAAATACATACTTATAATATATAAGAAACACCCAGCCAAACACAAATACTCGTGTTTAATCCACACAAATATTTGTGTCCTGTGGGAATCGAACCCACGACCACATGATCAGCAGTCTCTCACTCGAACCGCTAGACCACAGAGGTCGTCGTCATCATATTATTGATTGTAAACTCTATAATATGATGTGTAAAATTGACCGCACTATATTAAACTAACTTTTTTGACGCTGTTTGTGGTGTTGTGGTTCGCTTGTCGGACTACCGATATATGTGATTCGATACCCACAGGACACGAATATTTATGTGATGAACATACATATTTGTTCTTGTCTGGGTTATAAATAGATAATTAATTTAATAATTTTTTAAATAGATAAGAAACTTATCTATATAAAAAACTATAGAAGTATTATTCATTCATTGTCCCATGGTACAATCTCTATTTAGTTTGGGACTAGATGGTGCTGTGCAAAACTGTTGTATCTATCGGTTTCAATCGCGTGGTAAACTAGCATATGTTACTTAGAGATTGTGTAGCGATCAGTAAAATCAGGAAATGAATTCGAAAAGGAAGATAATCAGATCAATAGTTTCAAAGATTACAATTATTTACCTACAAACTACTTAATCTCCTTTCAACATTAGTATACTTATATGTCTACGACCTATGTCTATACTTATATGTCTACTATAGGCCTACGACCAACAGAGGATGAATAGGGGTAATTATTCGTAATCGTATGATGATGATATATAGATCTATACTGGCAGTTATCAATTTAACTTTTCAACAGAATTTTAAAAGAGAAACAAAACTAATTAGCTCCAATTTTTTAAAATCTCTATCGTTATCGGGGAGGTCAAAAGTAGAGGTTAAAGGAACTAAATTACACATATTATAAATAAGCGCCTTACACCTTATTGGTGAGGTTCTTCAAAAAGGTCAGGTGCGTAGTACTCGCAACCGGCGTGTATGTATGACAAAATGTATGAATGTGGTCGAAGCGAAAGAAGTATGCAAGAATCGTAGCAAGTGGAGTTCTTTAGTTTCTGCCTACCCCTATGGGAAAAATTCATGAGTGTATGTATAAATAAGCGCGTAACTACTAAAACTATTTAAAAAAATAAACTATCTTAGCTGACTTTCCGTTGTTATATTCAGGTAAAGAATCAAATGTGACTTTGACGCTGTTTAATAAAAAGCAGGCCCCCTATCCTCCGCTCCCATGTATAGACACTATTACATCAGAAAATCGCTCACACTGCCTCCCCACCCAGATATTTATGTAAAAGCTTTATGAGTCAATCCAGTGAGTTACGCTGCTTGTTATTATGCGTTCCGTTTTTATGTCACTTTCATTTGCCAACCGGCACGACATCAACTATTTTCGGCCGATCGACGCAATCGTAAAACGGAACGCAACGTTTGGTGTCGCATTGAATTTTATGAGAATTAAGGCATCTTTTTGGTATATATGTGTTGTGGTATTGGCTTTTAGGGCTGTGTTATATGGGTCATATAGTAGACCTTTTGGTGTGAGTACAAGTGATTTTATTATGAAGATATTTTACGGAGGATATCGGATTTCGCTGTGTGCTAAATAAAATGATAATTTTATCACCAAATTAAAATTAAATTTTTATATCTACCAAGATTCAATCAATCAATCAAAATAGTTTTCTTTTCATATAAAACATATACAGACACTTATGAAATGTCGAGTCTAGGTGCTCGGTTCCAAATTAGTAGTTTCCTATGGAGAAGAACCGGCAAGAAACTCCATGGTTACTCTTTTAAGTTATCGTTTTGTACAATGATGTTCGATACTATAATAATTATAAATTGAATATTTTACACGAAGCGACTGCCATTTTTGAACATTAATACATTTAATATTCAAAAATAAATACAGTAATAAGTAGCTTTTTCTGTGTCGTGTCCTTTTGTATATTTTGTGCTCTTTTGTACATCATAGAAACATAATAAATAGACTAACTTAATAAGTCAGTTATGTGTAACACAAGAGAGTTAATATAAATTATTCCGTCATCTAAACTCAATTTCAATGTGTTTTCTTTAAATGTTCGCTTACTACGAGTTCTAAAAGAACTAGTTATTAATTTCCCATGGAATTACTCAAGAATTCGTAAAAACAGATATTTTCTACGTAAACCAATAATTGGCATCCCTATAAAGCCACGCACCCACGTATCGTGATCGAAGCTATAAATAGTAGCGTTTCGTCAAACTTCAAAGCTGTGATTAACTCATAAACTTAGCTGGGAGGAGCCTTCGTGTCGCAGATATGTTGATCGACACGCCAACCTTATATTTGCGGCGTATTGAGATTCGGCGTATTTTCCGAAAGTGGATTAGAGGTTTAATTTGAGTGATTTTTGGGGAATTATATTTTATTTTAATATACCACTAAGGTGGCAAACAAGTGGCGATCATAATAGACCAACTGCGGTAGCAGTAAGCACTATAGCCGCTTTATAACAATAAAAAAAATGTTGGTAAACGAGCATACGGACCACCTGATAGGAAGCGGTTACCACGGTACGGTTAGGTCCATAGCCGACAGACGCTTGCAACACCAGGGGTATCATTTTCGCATTGCCGACCCAGCAGCATAAGGCAGCATAAGGTCAAAGTCCTCCCACTGCCAACACAACGTTTCTTTACGGAGCACCGGCCGCTTTTTAAGATAACTCCAGCACTAGGGAATCATTCCTATGTCGTATAAAGTTCCCCACTTTACAAACATTATGATTACCGGACACAAAGTACAGCCAAATTAAAAAATATCATACCGCATATTTATTAAAAGTAATGTTCATATAAGGTATCAAGTTTAAGTATTTTATTGCTATAAAAAGAGACAGCGCTATACGTTCATATACCTTTATCTCTTTCTCAACTATCACTTCATAAACCAGTGGCCATTTAGCCGCAAGATTTACGACCAAAAGGTTTATCACCTTGACCACTATATTCAGGGGTTTAAGAGATGAAGTTAACTCTTAACTGGCATAAATTAGGCTTCTGTGTGCATGTGATAAATGTGAATTTATGACGCCCTCTGCTCGAGAAAAGCCGCGGGGCGTGGTTGTTTAAATTTTACGAGTAATTATGTTTAAACTGTGAACGTGCTTTGTATTTATGTTTGCTGTGTAACATATTGTTGTGAAAAGCTGTGACTATAGGCGGGATAGTTAATTTAACTTCTTATATACTTACTTTATTTTAATTACCTCATTAGTAAGTGCCTTTTTGGTGTAAAGGTGGCAAGTGTAGCTATCAAGTGTGAGATTGTATGTTTGAACCCCCGGTCCATCAGTGGTATTGAGTTGAAATTCTCAGTTTTGCTGGAAAATTTGATAATAATATGGCTATTGTAAACACGAACTTATTTTTATAGTTCATGTATAGTTTTGAAATTGTTTTATATAGGGCACTACTTTGATTTTTTGGATTTCGAACAGAATCTAACCAGATATTTTTTTCTCGCAGAGATGGATCGTGTCGAGCAATTTTAAAGCGTATTTATAATCTGAACTGTGGGCTAAAGAAAGTACCAAATAAGTCCCACAAAACGGCAGGCGGCAAGTCTAGACGAGACGGCGGGATGAGCTTGACTTCTCCTGGAAGATATGGCCCCAAAATAGCCTTGAACCATGAGGAATGAAAAGAGCGTAGCTGAATAATAATAATAATTTACAATAATTCATTTCTCGGGATTTTATGAGATTATTTTAACAAATTCTTCCTTATTAAACATTCTTAGAGTAAATTTCCTATTCAAGTTTATTAGAGATAAGCTGAGAAGACGGGGAAGAATTTCTCCCGGAGTATTCTAATTAATGTTATACATCAAGAGCGCAACGCGACAGTCGCCTCCAACAGCATTACGACTTTTTACATCGAAGACAGGGTGAATATGCATTTAAGGGACCTAGGATTTTTGTTGCCGAAAATTTCTTTTTTTTTACATTAGGTACATACCATCATACCTGTATTCCCCGAAGGGTTAGGCAGAGGCGTACTAATGTATCCCCACAGTTCGCCGGTATCTTTGAGTCCTGTTAAATAGAGGGCGATCCTATTTGGATTAACCCTTCGAGCTGCTATTTTGAATATCATAGAACAACACTTAGTTAGACCTGGGAATCGAACCCACGACCTCAGGCGTAGTAGTTTTGCTTACAACTACAAAACTAATGAGATTATTTTTCTCTTTTTTCAAGATAAAGTTTTTAACTGTTTGGATACCTACTACATGTGAAATCTTTTAACATATTTTATTATTATTGGAAACGATTTTATAATATCAATAAACACTGCCTATGTAAATCCCTTTTGAATATAAACGTGTAAAAATGACAGGTTTTTCTTGATAACTTGTGAAATCTTTCAACCCGCACTAGACTAGCGTGGTATTAAAATGAATACTGATTTTTGACATTTATTTAAATTGAAATTAAACCACTCTTTAGTAATTTTATCGGAAAAAGATGATCAAAAGTACTTTTCTTTAAATTAAAATTATTTTCAATTGTTTAAAAATATTTACTACCAAATAACTGACGCCTTAAGTGGTTTAACAAATGACTTACGAGTATAACATGAGAAATCTTCTAAACTCTCATCAACAGGACGTGTCCCACATCATCTCAGATTGATGGCAACCCCACTAGTAGGTAATTCGTTTACGTAGTTGAGACAGATTACGTCGGGAAGTAAAGAGATTTGTTCGAGACGACACTGATGTTCTGATGTATTACGTATAGTAATGTAATTAGCGTGTCTTCCTAACTTTGAGGAGTATAGAAATTATGATAATGTCGTCAAGTGAGTTTGTTGTTTACTGTTCAAAAATGTGATTTCTGTTGTGCGAAGACTGATAACAGAATAATTATAAGACCGTAAGCAATAAACAAACAACATATCGTTATTGAATTATATTTGACGACCTCTGTGGTCTAGCGGTTCTAGTGCCGGACTGCTGATCATGGGGTCGTGGGTTCGATTCCCACAGGACACAAATATTTGTGTGGATAAAACATGAGTATTTGTGTTTGTCTGGGTGTTTCTTATGTATTATAAGTATTTATTTACAAAAAAAGTATATAAGTATTATATCCATTGTCTAGTACCCATAGTACAAGCTCTGCTTAGTTTGGGACTAGATGGTGTTGTGTAAAATGTCCCAAAAATATTATATTATATTATTATTATATTATTATATATAATTTGAAGAGTCAATGTTAAGCCAAAATAAATAAAGAATTTCTACAGAAATTTCGCGAGTTGTCGATTTTGCCCAGCATTATAGCTTCTAGAACTTGTTAATATTACACAACATAGACTGGTTGTCAGAGTTTTTGGGCTTCTGACTACCACTAACGATTAAATGATAAATTTTATTTATTTCTGTAATTAGATCTTTTAAAGACATACATTTATTTATTGATTTCTGAAATTTACGCGAATATTATACATTGAAATAAAACTACTTTTTACGGATTTTATCGCGTATATTGATATTATTAATCCCGACGTTTCGGACCCTTTACAGCGTCCATGGTCACGGGTAGACTGAGGTGGTGGGCGTCTTGATGATATAATTACTGACAGCTACCCTACATTTTTTATTGTTACATGATCAATGACATTTATTACTAATTATTAATTAAAACTAGATGGAGCCGGCATTTCCTAACTGACGACCTCTGAGAAGAAACGCCGAAACAAACTCAGAGAATCATGGTCTCTTTTAAAGTAAAAATATTCAATGATCATGTTTTAGTTGTTAATTATTGGCAATCCGATTCACGCAGAACGAGCTCACAGTATCCTTTGGTCTTGCAGTTGTAGGCCTGGATTTTGGTTTAATAGAATCTATAACAGGATTCCAAGCAGGTGGTAAGACCGTCAGTTAGGAAATGCCGGCTCCATCTAGTTTTAATTAATAATTAGTAATAAATGTCATTGATCATGTAACAATAAAAAATGTAGGGTAGCTGTCAGTAATTATATCATCAAGACGCCCACCACCTCAGTCTACCCGTGACCATGGACGCTGTAAAGGGTCCGAAACGTCGGGATTAATAATATCAATATACGCGATAAAATCCGTAAAAAGTAGTTTTATTTCAATATACATTTATTTGTTTATAATTACCATAATTTAAAAACTAAATTTACTATTTATTATGTAAATAGTAAATTTAGTACAAAAAAAAAACAGGAAAATGAAAAGAACTAATAATTATCACGTCCAAGCGTCAAAGTATTCCTCCACATCGCTGTCATCTGGTAACGTTCCCAGAAGACTGGCCGCATTGCCACGTTGAATGGCAATGCTAATTCGTTGACCCAATAATAAACCAGCTTTTTTTCTTAATATTTATTAATTAATTTATTATTATCTTTATTGAACACCAGAAACAGAAAACAAACAAAAAACAAATTATATCTAACAACAAATGTACAATGGGAGGCCTTATCACTAAAACTGATTTCTTCCAGGCAACCAAAGCTAAATGAATACACCGGACAAGATAACGGATAGATATAATATTATTATAGGATCTATATCATAAGAGACCAAACAAACTAATTATACGTCAATACATACTTGACCGTAAACAAATTCAAATAAGGAAGAACAAAATTGACTAGTCTTTAAAATCCATGGAAATTACTCTAAAAGTTCAAGACGTAACCACTAAATCGATTACTCGCGTAGAATCAATTATCCAAATTGAGCCACCCTAATTGAAGCTAATTAGTAAACCACATCAGTGCAATCATTGGATTATTCAAATTAACAGTCCCCTTACCGCCGATAGCTTCGGAATTGAATTTGAAAAAAAAAATACGGGTATTAATAAAACCCTTGCGTACTCTTAATCTTCGGAACGTGGAAATTTTGTGAAAAAAATACTTTTATAAGGTCTCTTGAGGTTTGTTGTATATTGACTGAAATATTTAGTTTGGTAAGATGAATTAGTGTGTGGTCCAAATGATGAGCGAACATGATTGTATTAAGTATGTTTTTTAACTTTGGAATTCAAAGTACAAAAAAATATAATGAGGTAAGAGATTAAACCGTATTTATTTCTGTAAGTTAACCTTTAGAGACATATAAAAGTCAAAGTTTTAGTTGTTTTTTAATTTCCTAATTGATAACGCGCTGAAAAATACTAACTAAATAACTTTTGGTGTAAAGATAAAAATTCAACCAATGAAAATACTGAATGCAACCAGAATATTCCGATATTTGGCCACCCTCGCTTCATCTTTCAACTTGTACTCCATTAAAGGGGTGTCTATCCTGACAGCTGCAGCATCAGGAACAAGTAATTAAATATTTCATCTGATTAACAACACAAAGAGTAGGCAGAGCTTTAAGGCGCTCACGGGCCCTACTTTTAATTTCTTCTTAAAGGGTCCCAAGATTTGCGACTGAAGGTTCCAAAAAAAGGATTTAATAGCCAAAAGAGGTCGTTTCATGAGTTATTACGCTAAATATTAATTGGTTTTGTCGTTGGATCAAAAAAGAAGAGGTTTTTTAATTTCCGATACGCATTATTATTTTTTTCAATTAATGAATAGAGAAAATAAATTGAATTTTGCGATTTTTGTGGTTATCCCATTTATTATTATAATTGCTGAATACTTTATAGAAAACTAGTACTATATGGCAATTTAAAAATATGTAATTTTAATAATCTAATCGTATACACCTTCTCCGTTCCATCCGAATAAAAGTATTATTGTAGAAAAATTTTTTTGAAAAAAGGAAATCGATTTCAAGCAGATTTAGAGGTCACATCCAAATTTATTTGACACCATTATGAAGTATATCCTGTCAAATAAAGAAATATGGTCACAATCGGTTTCCAAACAATAAAATTCGCTATACATAAGATTTGTCATGCATACTGATAAATTATGAATTTCTTTATTTTTTAATGTCGGCGTCAAACAATTATTCCAGTAATAGAGAACATTAACCCATTGATTCAATCAAACTTTGCCAATATATAGGTCTTGTGAAGTAAAAGATACATTACTATGTAAAAGTACTAACTCAACTTCTTTGAACACATTCTCCGATAACATTGTCGCAACACAAAAAAGTAAAACAAAACAAAAGCTAGACAAAGTCACAGATTAACATTTTTACTGTTAATAAATTTCAACAAAGAAACTTAAGGATTTCATTTGGTTGTTACGAAACGGTGGACAAAGGGGTTTATGCTTCGAAACTTCCGAAGTTCCGTACTACCCTCGGAGTTTAATTATAGCTCTTCTAGTTGTACCGTTGTAGTGAGGCAAAGATAATTTCTTACAGCCTATTCGCCTTCAAGAAGGGTACGTCGGGTATATTTTAGCTCGAAATGGGGACAAAGTTCTTGATGAAATTTCTTGATTAAAATTTTGGATTTTTGTGCGTGAGGGAATGGCGTTAGTGTGTTTGTGTCCTTATGTTGGTAATATTGCGTATATATTTAGTTATTTGGATAAAATTATATAGCTAAATCATTTTTGTAAGGTCAGTTATTTAAAGAAAATGGAATAAACTAAACATTAGCCTTTAATTTAAATTAATATAATAAATTTTTTAATTGTTTGACTAAGTCTATTTAACAGGCTGGAATCTATCTGGATCTGATTTGTACTCAACTTACTCCCAGCAAAAAGTAGCTTAGCCAATCAGATCTAAGTTCCGTCCCAATGACATGACCGCTACTCATGTCAGACACAGAATATGCTAAGGCGACCACTTAATAGATATTAGCCTGAGTATTCAATGTTGTAACGCCTCACGTTAAAACGTTTTTTGTTTGTAGCTGAACTGACACGGCAAAATGGGTTTAAAAAAAATAAAGAAAAACTACACAGTATGAATCTACGTGTTAATAACATCGGAGTTCGCCACCCTACATGAAGGTGGGGCCGTATTTAATCACAGCGCAACACCAGCCGATAAATCGTGGGCCCAAATTGTGAAGGATCTCGCCTTCTATCATTTTATGTGCGCCTGGTAACTTCATGGTGGAGGGATCGTATTAAATTGAGATATGGGGTTAATGGGAGGACTATAGAACTATCAACTCATGTAGCATGATAGCGTAATGTCCTGTTGACGATGAATTGTCAAAAAAAAGTTTTCTATCTAACAATGAAATAATTTTCTATCCATAGAAATTATTTGTTCTATCCGTATAAAATAAAATTTTCTATCCATAAAATATATATTTTCTATCCATGTAAAATAATATTTTCTATCGATAAAAAATAGTTGGTCGACTCCTCAGTTGGCATACATAGCTCCTTATCTACGTTGTCAGTGTTTGTGCGATTTACGCAAACATCAGCGGTTCTATAAGAAGAAATTACACTTGTTGTATGAAAACAATTTTATTTAATGATTTTCCGATTTCTATTCTATTGATAAATTGAATTCTAGTTGGCATAAAATTAAGAAAAATAACTAAATTAGTTAAGTACATATATTTTATATCTTTTTCTAAAATGACATCACATACAACCAGATTACGTAAGTTACGTACCTAGTATTTCCCAAAGTATTATTAACATTCCTCTATTTGCCTAGTAAATGATAAAATATTTCCTGAACTTTGTTAACTTACGTATTATTTTGCATCGATTATCCAAATATCTGAATTGCAGTCAATGTTACCTGTAACAAAAAACACACACAACATTAGAATACAAATATTTGTAGTCATTTAAAAAGTCAGTAGTAATGTACAAAGGCCAGCACATCAAGCTACCCCAATCTGTCAAATTTATGTGATAGATTTTCAACATTAATACAAAATAATAAGGTTCACTTTCAATTGAGAAAATTTGTCAGTTTTGGATAGCTTGATTTACCGTACACGTATTAAAACTTAAAAATTGAATCAAAATTATTCACAGCTTTCAATTGGAGCTTCAAAGAAATTTAATTTCCTGTCTCTTCTTACAGTTGCCAGCAAACTTCGAATAGAAAATTATCCAACATTTGTGTGATATCAAACGGGAGCCAATCAAAATTATAATAACTGCTCAGGTGTCATCCAGTTTAAATTGACCTGCAAGCTTCACACAAACTCCCTTTAGTCGGTACTATAATGCGACACCTGGTGGGAGCAGGGAGGTCGTGGTAACCTGGTCAAATTTACACGTTACATCGACTGGCTTTATTGAAAGGTATTTTTGTTACGTTGACATTTTACTTTGGTATGAACGGAGCAGTAATTAAATGTTGCAAGCATAGTTCATTATACAGTGTGTACATTTTTGCATATCTAATTTATATCTCAATAAAATAAAAAAAATATCTTTAACATAACGAGATTTTTAAAGACATACATTTTAGAGAAACAATGTCTCTGACATCACCATAAGACGAAGAATGAGCAAGAGAATTTCAACATCACAGGCAGTGGTCTCGGTAGCTTAGTTGGCTAAAGCGTCCGGTGTACTTAACCGGAGAGACCCAGGTTCAAACCCTGCCTGAAATCTCTAGATCTTTGAAAATGTTTAGCATACAATATGTTAAAGACAAATATAAAAAAAAATATTATTACGAGATTTTTTCTAACCCTTGTCAGTTAACAAGCTAGCATTTATTCAATTTAATAATTTATTATGTTGACGACAGCAGAAATATTTAATAACAAATCTGTATAAGCAAGGGAAAGCATAAAAACATATTCATTCACAAAATTCTTAAAAAGTAGCGTCGAATTTAATAAATTAAATTCGGATCTTGAAACCCTCTTTACCGAACAATTTGCTCCATTTAAAGCTAATAAAGTATTGGAAAGCATCCTTATTAAATTATAAAAAAAGAAGCAGTTTCACGTCCACTGTGTTTACCGTCTCCCCATAAAGAGGGTGGCCCATGGGAAAATAATTACTTCACCAAGTTTCCTATTAAAATTCAGTTTATTTTGCCATTAAGCCATTGGACGAGGTATAAACCGTTTTGCCTAAATATTAAGATTATGCTGTATATTTAAAGGAGTTTTTGGTTTTTTTGAGTGTGGTGCAACTTAAAAAAATCCAGGGAGAGAGAGGGACAGAATTTAGTGACAAGTGACGTCATACAGATCTTAAATTATATTCATTAAAAAAAAGATATATTAAGTAAAAAAAACAGTATAAAATGAGAAAACTATACAAGGCAGACCGATTATGAGATAATTTAAGAGATGTAGGCCATATTGGCAGTAATTCCACTTAAATTGGAGTTAGGTTCCTCACCGGGGAAGTACCTCCGCGGTGCAGAAAATCGAAGTGAAATAACACAGCTTTGAGCTGTGTTGTGCTCCTAGCAGTGAGCAGGGTTGCCAGTGCTCCGCGAGGAAACCTTATGTTGGCAGTGAGGGGACTTTGACCCTTATACTGCCAACCCAACTATTCTTCTTTTGTTGTACAGGGTCGGCAACGCGCAAGAGATACCGCTGGTGTTGCAAGCGTCTATAGGACTAGGATATAACCGCTTACCATCAGGTGGGCTAGATGCTTGTTTGCCACCTTAGTAGAACAAAAAAAAAAACGATGACCAGCATAATGAATTATAATAAAATTATTGCCTTAATCCTGATTATAAATATTTTTGATTATTAGTAAAGAGAAAACATCGTGAAGAAACCTGCACGCCTGAGAGATTTAGAAAGAAACCTGCACGGCCAGCGTGGTGGACTGTAGTAGCCTAGTCCTTCTCATCATGAGAGGAGACCCGTGCCCAGCAGTGGGACAGTATATGGGTTGATGATTGTTCGGAACATTCTCGTACATTTTTCGGCCGACAGCCACAAACACCAGGAACGACTCCAGCGAGAACACACGCGACCGCTTAAGGATTGTACGTGCGCCATCTTACCTTAACCTTTTGACCGCCACGGACGTGTATAGACGTCAAATTAAAACTTGCTCACGACGCCAACGACGGCATAGCACGTCAAAAATACCACTTTTTTTTAGTTCAAAGTCAATACTTATACAAAAATTTGTTGTTTTGTTTTTACCTATTATTACATACTAGAATTTGTCGCTTGGCGTAGAGAACACGGATTTTCGTTATTGACATGGTGGTCAAAAGCCTTTGCTGTGCTCCTAGGTACAATATAACCTACTCGAATCAGGCTAGACGTCTTATTTAAACTTCTCATCAACTACAGTCCGCTACAATGATGAGGAAAGAGAATCACACATAGTCAGACAAGGTCTGTACAACACACAGATAATAATGAAAGTAAGTTTATAACTTAGGCCACACCGTCGAATCTCTCTAGGGAGGTTGGTAGCCTATTTGGCTATGCTTCAATATTCATGATTTGTTTGCTTAACTCGGCTATAAGAATGTTAAGGGACTTCGAAACTATGTCAAAAGCTGTTTATTTTGTTTATGGTTTAATTTAATACTTTATACGTTTAAATATAAGTAAGGATAACATATCACGCCTTTATTCCTAGAGGGGTCTGGCAGAGATGTTTTAATGTATGCCAACATTTCAACTGTATATTTAAGTCCCATGTAATAGGGAGCGCCAATCTGTTACTCAGGGTTGTATAGATTTCATAGCACACTTTGCTCGATCTTTTATTGAACCTAGGACCTCTAGCGTAGCAGTTGCACTTACGATCACTACACTAATAACTTTACTTTATTCCTCTACTAGCGACTTACAACTACGAATAATATACATATAATTATTTATTATACATATAAACCTTTCTCTTGAATTACTCTATCTATTAAAAGCATCAAAATCCGTTGCGTAGCTTTAAGGATCTAAGCATACATAGGCATTAGAGTTGCCAACATTTTTTCAGCGAAATATAGTATTTTCAATAAAAAATATAGTACATTTCAAAATAAAATAGTATTTTATGAAAAAACGCAAAAAGTAGACGAAGATATATTTGTGAATTATTTATTTTTGAAATAAAACTACTTTTTACGGATTTTATCGCGTATATTGATATTATTAATCCCGACGTTTCGGACCCTTTACAGCGTCCATGGTCACGGGTAGACTGAGGTGGTGGGCGTCTTGATGATATAATTACTGACAGCTACCCTACATTTTTTATTGTAACATGATCAATGACATTTATTACTAATTATTAATTAAAACTAGATGGAGCCGGCATTTCCTAGCTGACGACCTCTGAGAAGAATAAATATTCGCGTTAATGTCAGAAATCAATAAATTATTTATTTTTATAAAAACTATATTTATTTGCACTTCGTGTATTTTTTAACAATATTTTGAAATATTTGTTTGTTAGATTTTGGTGTTGAAAATAATAGTGTTTTTGCGTACTATGTGTTTTATCAACAGTATGCAGCCTCGAAATATAGTAGTATGGTAGTAGTACAATACTATGTATTTAGTACGGTTGGCAACCCCAATAGGCACAGACAGCGGGAAGCAACTTCGTTTTATACTATGCAGTGAAGCAGTCTTCTTTTATACCTACAATGAATCATGCAATTACAAAATTAACCACATTTACAAATAAAAACCGACTCTAAATTAATAGAGTGACGTTTAGAATGTGATTATCAACCCTTCCCGTCAGTGTCTGTCATAATTATAACCCTTCCTTCCTCGCGTGACAAATGTGCGCCTAAATCGAGATACGTGACTGTCATTATTCAGTGGAGAACATTTTTTTAAAGTCATCTGAGGCGACCTTAACATTTGGAACGTGATAATGTTTAGGTTGTGAGAAAGGGATAGCGCTATTTTATGTTTAGAGCGGCATCCTTCTCGTATAGAATTTGTATGATGCACGGTTTTTCGTATAGTACGCTCTCTATCTCGCATAAAAATACGCTTATTTCTCTCTCTCTCATTCTTTCTCAGTCTGACAAAGAGAGGAAATAAATGAAATAGTTTTTAACTTTTGTATGTGATGACAATGTCCCCAATGTCCGTATTTATAACCTTTTTAACTAATAACTCTTTGATTGTGTAATAACGTCATTCAATGACTTTAATTTTTGACGAAAGAGAGAGGGAGAGCATCCTCTCTCAAACCCCACCAATAACTTTAAAGGCATCTCAAAACTTTATTAGTCGATTGAAATATTTTTTTCAGTACCTACTTATACAAAGCCTGTTATTTTGAATAAATCAAAGAACAGCATAAAACCCAATTCCTTTGGCTTTTAAACAATACAGTGGCTGTTAAAATATTTAAATCCGTATTTCCTTTTCCACTCACCTACAGATCTGATTCTCTCTCATTATTTTTCAAGATTCTCCACTTCTAAAATACATCAAGAAAATATACATTTTTGTTTACAACATTTACAAAACCAAAGCTCCTTTAGGCTTTACAGACAAAAACATCCAGAAATTCTTAGCTATCTTAAAAGCAGGCAATTTAATTTCATGCATCCTGATTCAAAATAGCATCCCCTTGCAAGGATTCTCCCCTAAGCGTAATATCACATTAGGGAGGTAATTATACTCATATTTGTGTTTAGGGTCCACTGAGGGGGTCTTCACAAAACGACCAACATCCTTTTGCTTTGCTTCGGACTTTTCAAAAGCTAATTTGATCTGAATATTATAGGCTTTCTTACGTGTTTTTTTTTTTGTATAATTAAGGTTCGGAAAGTAGGGGATTTCTGAGGGGTTAAGGTATGGTAACTAAAACTTTATTGTTTTTTGTAAATATATCCTGAAGATAGACTGGTCTATCCACATTATATCGGTGTTGGCCAGTAATTTAGTTGCAGAGGTCAGGTGTCAGTCGTTTTGTGTAAAATACAGCTGTATCTGTTTAGCACCAGTGCGTCTTGTGCTTTACCATAGGTACGTCACAGAAATTTCAGCTTTACCGAGATCCTCTCGGGATACGAACGCTTCGAGTTATTCTAAGCGCCCGCAACCCTAAAAGTATCCTCTGTTAGTGGTCTACGTCTGACCTAGTGCGGGTTGACAGACTTTTCACCCCTTCGAGATAAATCACGCAGGCATTAATGATGTTTTCTTTCATCGTTTGAGCTTTTGCCTTGCATTTGAACTCTACACTTGTGACAATAGTCAGAGATTATAGGTTCACATGTCCCCGGTAGAGTGCTCAAATAACATAAAATACTATCACGCCTGTATTCCCCGAAGGGTTAGACAGAGGTGTACCAATGTATACTCAGACTTCGCCCATATATTTAGGTCCCAGGTTCCATGTAACAAGCTTATTACTATTAATCGGGCACAAATCAAAAGCCGAGCTACTACTGAAAATTTCATAGAAAAACTTAATAACACTGCTCGACTTGGGAGTTGAACACAGGATCTCTAGCGTAGCAGTCGCGTTTTGGACCGCCACACTAACGAGGCAGTTAGGTAGGCTCTCCTTATATAAATACTAGTCTCTAACTTTTTTTTTCGTGTGAAAATACTCATGGATGTCTTCCGTACCGTAAAAGGCGGAGCGAGGTTACGTCGGACGCCTACCGACTAAAAACACAAGGCCAGGGAACGGTATTGTTTAAGTAACATACTCATTCATACATACTATCTAGGTTACAACCTACTTCGTTCCGTGCCAAGCCAACGTCACACAAACTTCCCAAAGCCAACTTCCCTATGTACTGTTAGCAAAATAACAGAATGTCCCACAAATCTGAGTTCTCGAATAAACAACGTAAATACGTTAAGCGGGAAGAATAATGTTTGTTGGATAAACTACTTACCGACTGAGACTAACATATTGGCTTCTATGTTTATTTATGTGTTTTTTTAGGCTTTTTCCATGTCTTTTTTCCAACTATGTGGGGGTCGGCTTCCAGTCTAACCAGATGCGGCTGAATATCAGTATTTTACACGAAGCGACTGTAATCAGACTGCCGCTAATTTCTGGGCAAGAGGAAAGACAAGAAATCATCATCATATCAGCCACAGGAAGTCCACTGCTGAACAAAGGCCTCCCCCATAGACTTCCACAAGGACCGGTTACAAGCCGCCGGCATCCAACGACTTCCCGCGACCTTTACCAGGTCGTCCGTCCATCTCGTTGGAGGCCGTCCTACGCTGCGCTTTCCGGTGCGTGGTCTCCAGTCGAGACCGGTTGAAAAGCCAGTGATATCGCTGGGCAAATGACAATTAACAATTGAGATCTCAAGATGACAATGAGTGATATATATATTTTTTTTTTATACCACTAAGGTGGCAAACAAGCATACGGCCCACCTGACGGTAAGCGGTTACCGTAGCCTATAGACGCTTGCAACACCAGAGGTATCACTTGCGCGTTGCCGACCCTGTAAAAATCTTTTCACACCCTTCTTGAAGAACCCCATGCTATAGTCTCTGGGGAAAACCTGGACCGGGAGCTGATTCCACAACCTAAGCGTGCGTGGGAGAAAATGCCTCCACATGCCAAAGGTATGTGGATGAACTCCACGCCGATGGCGAGAGGTCCGATGGTAGAAAGTAGCCGTTGGCATCATCTCAAACAATTCCTCAGAACACCGCCCGTTGTACAAACGGTAGAACACACAGAGAGACGCAAAGTCTCTCCTCAGACTTAAAGGTTCCAAACCGTTTGTGAGATTGGGATCATTGACAATTCTAGCGATATTAGCGTCTATAGGCTGCGATTGCCACTTATCATCAGACAGGAGGCAGGACGTTTTTCTTCAATATAATATAATGTTCTTGGACAATTTGACACAGCACCATCTAGTCCCAAACAAAGCAGAGCTTGTACTATGGGTACCTACTAGTCAATGGATTCAATACTTATATTCTTTTTTTTATAAATACAAAGAAACACCCAGACAAACACAAACACTTTTGTTCATAACATAAATATTTGTCTGCTGTGGGAATCGAACTCACGACCTCGTGATCAGCAGTCCGAAACGCGAACCACTAGACCACAGACGTCGTCAAATCCAATTCAATGATCTATTAATACGCATATGATTTCGAAATGTCGAGACCTATGAGTTTATGAGCACTAGAAGACACAAAGAAAGAAAAATCATTTATTCCGCACAATTCACTAAGATATCTGTTCTCGTTATTCATAAAATAATTTAGACTAATAGTGTTCTATTAAAAAAATATACAATAAACACAAACAAAAACTATGACACAAACTGACTTATAAAAGCATGTCTATAAAATTGGAGTGCTTCGGATGAAACTGTCAAAACTATGACATAAAACTAACAATATTGTTGAATAACATTTGGGGAATGTTTGGATGGCGAGCGTAGTGTTTACGGGGCTATATAAAATATAAAACGTTCATATGTTTACTTTCTCGTATTCAACTTTCGAACAGTCTGTGGACAGGCGAGGTGTATTGCCATTCCATTCAAAGGGAGGATCCCGAACCACGCGTATATAAGCAACTTGCGTTGCGAGTGTTGCTTGCGCGATTCAGAATTTGTTCTTAGTTCCATGTAGCGCGGTAGATGTCGCTACAAGTCTAGAAGGAGGTATTTATGTATTTGTTTGTGTTTCCATATTTGTGAGGAAAGAGATTTGAAGAAGATGAGCGTGTGAAGCCTGTCAGACCAGACCAGCGTGGTTACTAGTTTAAACTAGTACCTACTTGAAGGAGACTTGTGCCCAGCATCGAGACGGTAAATGGGATGATGATGATATTCACTCTTCAAGACTCCCGTCCAGGGTAAGTAAGTTATAAGCTGGTAAAAAAAAATAGGTGTTTCATAGAAATAAATGAAGTACAGACGCCAGCAGGTCAAATTATCCAAAACTGTTAAATTTTCCCAATTGAATATGAACCTCATTGACAAGGTTAACAATGAGGTTCATATTCAATTGTTATTGTTTTAGAGATAGGCGCGTTCAAATCAAATAAACAAAAAAGGCTTCAGCTTATTTATACAGTGTAAGTCTTCATAATCATCATCATCATCATCAACCCATATACTGTCCCACTGCTGGGCACGGGTCTCCTCTCATATTGAGAGGGATTAGGCTATAGTCCACCACGCTAGCCTAGTGCGGGTTGGCAGACATCACAAACCGTCGAGAAAAATCTCTAAGGCATGCAGGTTTCCTCACGATGTTTTCCTTCACCGTTTAAGCGAGTGATAATTAATTATTAATACGCACATAAATTCGAAAAGTCAGAGGTGCGTGCCTTGGGTTCGAACTCGAGACCTTCGACTTGGCAGTCCAATGGTCATACCACTAGGCTATCACTGCTTCATGTTCATGAGTCTTCATAATAGGCACAAATTAAAATAAGGGAATTTATGCAAAATTTTATTGACAAAAACTATATATTTGAAAATTTAAAAATAATATTAGAAAAATCCTAAATTTATTTACCCCCGTGTCAACAAAACGGTATAACTTTTAAGCTAAATGATCTATCATAATAAAACAAACTCAATACTGGTTAGTAGTAATTAGGTGTCTAAATTGGAGAATAAACTGTGCTCAATTAAAAATTACGATGGATTTTTTTAACAAAAATCTGTTTTTTTTTTTACATACCGCATATAATGAAGACTCACAATGTATTAGTATAGATACAACTCTTTATTCTTTGTGTAAAGTAGATAATAAATATCTGCAACAGCCGCTTCCTGATCGCGTACAACAAACCCAACTGTGACGTATTCAACATACAAAATCATCCATCCTTCAACATCAATTTCAACATGACAAATAGGTACGCAAATATTAACTTACGACCTCTTTAGAAGCAAATCCAAAACGGAACGGTGCAGGGGTCGCAAACATTGACCGATAATAATCCGAACCAAGTTACGGAACGTACAAACAGACATTGGAACCCAATTAAATGGCTCCCAAGTTGTGTGTATAGGATCTCTTTGATACAAACCGAACCGAAAGCTGTCTTTTATTTGGGCAGACTTGATTTTATGCTTGTATGCGTTTCATATATTTTGATTAGTCGTAAAACATAACGTACTATCACGACTGTATTACTCGAAGGATTAGTCAGAGGTGTACTAATGTACACCAACTGTTTTCGAGTATGCAGGACCTCTAGCGTAGCAGTCCCGTTTAGGCAAATACGGCAGTGAAGTGAAGTTTTTATTGCATATATTGAGATTATAAGGCGTTTTGACCAGCCTGCTATATTTTGACATTAATACACATACCTTTTCCAAACTTTTAGATTTATTACTAGATTTTTTATGAATATTTAACCACGCTTATTATACAAAATAATATTGTGGACCTCTCTATAGGCTGTCTCTAAAATATACATATAAGAAAGATTCAAACCGCGTTACCATATAACACAAGAATATCTTGCAGGTTCACACAATCTAACACTGCACCATTTTACAACACTCTTCAAATAATTTTTCGAATGCTAGAGAAATAACATTGGATATTATTTTTAGTCCTTATTTTTGCTAGAGTAGAGTCCATCCCTGAATGGCTCGCGGCAGGCAATATCCTGTGCGACCTCTCAAAGCACACTGTAAGCGTCCGAGCGGGGAAAACACCTACGAGGCTTATGCACTCCTGGTAATGATGACACATTTGATATTTTTGAAGAACAAGAAAGAAGAAGCAAATGGTTTTATTGAAAATATTTTAAGATTTTTGGAATTTGAGGGAAAACAACAGGTTTTGCAAAATACAAGTAATTTTATTTTAAAATATAAAAGTCATTTTACATGGAGAAAATATAGATTAGCAAGTGTTGCCAATTTAGAATTAAATCGATATCTACTTATTGAGTTGTTGTGTTTTTGATTGTATGTAATGAGTTAAAGTTAATTTAACATTGTTTAAAGTATTTTGGTAAAGCGCCTCGTCAGTATTGTAAAAAAAACTGTAGATCTCTCCTATCTTGAAGTACTTGACGCAGTCGTGGGGCACACAATTTTTTATCCTTATTTTATTTGTTCTTCCATCATATTTTTAATATTTTGTGTGCATTGTCCAAGACCGTATCAATAAATATTTTTCTTAATTTCTTTCTTCTTTACTTAACACATGAAAAACAGATTACTCAAGTGTCAGTTATCGATACTATTTGAACACATAGAATACTAGATCTATGGTAGTGTTGAGCTCTATCGATTGATCTTTACCTCAAAGTCAAATATTTTATTTCAATTAGACCATCAAAATAGCACTTTTGAAAAGTCAAAACTAGTTTCACGGTTCCAAAAAGTGGATCTTATGGAGAAGAACCGGCAAGAAACTCCATTGACACTCTTTTAAAAAAACATGATTACAGTGATAATCTTGGTTTACAATTTTGTTCTGAATAGTCCATGAGAACAATGCAATTTGATGTGTATTAATAAATTAATCCAGTTAAATAATTAAACAGAAAAAAAAAGAAAGAAATATTGCCACTGACAGTAAGAGCTGACCAGCCCTAACAGACAATTCCAGGAAAGTAGCTTTACTATCTAATACGTTGTCATTGACGAGAGTAACAACACTAGTCCGACATACGAGTTCAAGTGCAAATGTAACCCTTTGGAAACGTTTACACCGACGTTTGCTTAGGACCAATTAATTATTGAAATCCTTTTAATTTATATTTATTTTGCGCTCCTTTTTGGTGCAGTTCGATTTTATATTTCTTAAGTGGATTTTGTATTTCTATCATGACTGTTATTATAGCTAGAATTCGCTTGCAAAATACGTGTTTCCTTACCAACTTTTAAATGAAAGAAATACATTAAAAATATATATATTAGGTTATTGCTGTTCTAGTGCAGAAAGAAGGTTGAATAGATATATTTTTAGATGCTACTCTAAACACACTACTACTAAGTAGTAGTTGAATAGATATATGATAATGATAGATTATTTAGCCATTGGTGTCCTCCAACTACCGCCAGAATGCGTTTGTATGGCGAGCGAGTAGCACAATTAACAAGAGATGCAAGCAGTTTGGTTTTGATATTTTTAACTCAAAACTGGAATCGGTGAGACGAATACTAAGTCTGGATTTTTTCTCAAAGTGGTAAATATTGTTTATTGTATTATATAGCTGCTACAATAATAATTAATTTATGCAATATTGGACTACGTAAGCACATTTATCTAATGTTTATTTTATACAAACAGTATACGTGAAGACCTATTATTGGCTGTATGTTATCTAAAATGTAGTCTACGTAAGTTATTATTTGCTGTTGGTTTTCCGAAAAAAATAATAATAAAAAAAAAATATGAAACCTCTAAGCAAACTGGGAAGAAACCAGTGTTGTAAAAGTCAATCAAACTAGCACGCTTGGTGGTTCATCTAGTAATCAATCTGGTTAGGTTACCACTTTCACAGGCCGTGTTCCGAAGCTGGAACTGGAGCTGGAGCCCGTCGTCATCATCAACCCATATACTGTTTCACTGCTGGGCACGGGTCTCCTCTCAGGATAAGATAGATTAGGCTATAGTCCACCACGCTGGCCTAATGTAGGTAGGCAGACTTCACACGCCTTCGAAAAAATCCCTCAGGAATCCAGGTTTCTTCAAGATGTTTTCCTTCACGAGTGATAATTAATTATGCGCACATGATTTCGAAAGGTCTTAGGTCGGTGCCTTGGATTCGAACTCTAGACCTTTGACTTGCCAGTCCAATGGTTATATAACTAGGCAATCATTAATACCACTATGCCATCACAGGCATATTACAGGTGAAAGACATTCAAGTCAACTGTAAAAATAAATAAATGTGTTATTTTATTTCGAAGCTCTGTGGCAAGATTACAAACATTAGCCAGCTAAGTTACTATAATCTTTTACTGAATTATAAATACATCCGTTAATTTTCTTCTCTATTCAAGACTTTTCTCAAACAAAATTGTGTATGCTTTTGAATACAAAATTAAAATTAAAAATTCTCCCAAACATATTCAGCCTCAGCTCTCACTTTTCAAGAGATGCGTTTCAAAGTAATTTCGCTTCTCTTTTATATGGTCGGCGAAAATTTTATTAAAGCCAGCGCACTCGGTTTCTTCATAATACAGATTAAGATAAAAATTGAGATGACGTTCGGTCGTCGTCGGGAGCGATATTTTTTTAATTTTCTCAAACAAGATCTTGAGATTCGATTACGATGTTGCGTCTCGGTGTTATTAAATTTTGTTCACAGCGGGGGCCGAAGCATTTGTTTATGGTGTGATGGCGCTTCGATACTTTGTTGATACTAAAATGTTTGGAAATGAAGTGATTTTGACGTTTAATTTTGGAACGTAAAGGGAGATTAAAAAGATTCTAATAAAAATGCAGGATATGAAGTATGTAGCTATGAATTGATTTAAACATTCGTTTAATATTTTTTTTGCTGAATAATCCATAAGCCATTAAATTAACGCAATTATTAACTTATTACAGTTAGGTAAGTAAGGTAATTTTTAAGTTAATAAAATTAAAGTAGGTAATTAGTTAGTACGTAAGGTAGCATCGTTCGACATTGAACTAACTGTAAAGTAAGTTGTGTCGGTTGAAAAGCAAGCTTTTCAATTGGTGTTACTGACGTCATCATAAAGACGTAAATTCTGAATGTGAAGGCAAAATTAGTCATGGCGGGTGGGACTCGCGGTGGCTTAGCGGTCATAGCGTCTGGTGTACCTAACCAGAAGACGCAGGTTCGAATCCTGCCCGCGGTCGAATTTTTCCTTCGCTAAATAACTTTAAAATCTTAGCATGGAAAATGCCAAAAAAATACAAAAAGATAGTTAATAAAATTATTTAAATAAAAATAACTAGCAAAAATATTTAACATACCACCATGTATGTACTACCTGAAGGGTTAGGCAGAGTTACAACCATAGTTCACCGGTATGTTAGGTCCCATGTAATAGGGGGCGAGCCTATTGCCATTAACTGGGCACAATCATATCCAAAGTCCGAGCTGCTACTGAGATTTCATAGAAAAACCCAATAACACTTTGCTCGACCTGGGAATCGAATTGGACCTCTAGTGTCAGTAACCCCTACCTAGGCTAATGAGGCAGTTAACTAAAATATTTATAACATTGAATTGTATTAGTTTACAAATTCAAATACCTACAATGTTCTTCAATAAACAAACCCTTGTTTTCGAGTAAACATCCAAAATTTGGGTGCCATAATTCTATTACAGTTGACCCAATTTGAATAACGAGAACTACCAACATTACCATACAAATATAATTTTCACGGAAAATCAACGAAGCAAATTAAAAAATGGAACACCACTTACATCGATTGTTTTTTACATAAAACCTATGGGTAAAGTTACACAAAGACATTTTCTAGACACAAGAGAAAAATAACTTCTTAATGATGAGATCGGAAACTTTTCATTCAGGCATCGCCAGTATTCACCAGCAATAATTGTTAAACCTACAAAGCAGTTACAATCGTTCCCTCCATTACTACAAAGAACATTAAATATATTTTTTGTTCCTCAACTGAAATTTCAGCTCCTTTCTTTTAATTTCTACCCCAGTTTCTCCCCGTCTTTATGAAATAAGTTTTTTTCTAACAAGATTACATTTTATGGGTAAGAAATTGAAGGATAACGAATTTGGAAGCGCCAGTGCGGTGCTACGTACTTTTTTCTATAGGCTGAATACTTTTTTGTCTTTGACGTGGATTCTCTTTTTAAACTTTTTAAGAGGGTAAGCTACTTAGTCTCATATTTGTCTATTGTGAAAATAATGTGGGGTGGAAAAAAAGGTACTTATGTATATTTGAAAGTAGAATTCTTTTGATGGCTTTTGTTTGATACTTATTTTTGATGTTCGGTATTTATGCAAAAATAAAAAATAATTTCGTACATCATAATTTAAATGTTGCATTACTATTGTGAAAATGAGATTCTTCAAAAAGGTCAGGTGTGTACTACTTGCAAAGCAGTGAATGTATATGACAAGATAAATAAATGTACCACAGTTATATAGGTCATGTATAGGTCCTAAACAATAGGGGTCTAATTGCCTTGTTAGTCTACGTGGTTCTCAGCACGACTGCTACGCTAGAGGTTCTGGGTTCAATTCCCATGTCAAGCAAAGTGTTATTGAGATTTCTATGACGTTCTCAGTAGCAGCTCGGAGTTTGCATGTGTGCTAGGTCATCCAAATAATCCCTTCCAAACAACACTACAAAATTCGAAATTCAAAATCGAGTTACTTGTAAATTGACGCAAATCAATTGCATCCCCAATATGCAAAGCGTCTATCCCCCCTCCGCATGTATTATTGCTCATATACACTAAACTTTACCATTTGCCTAAACTATGAATACGTCAACCGTAATCTGGTGGGCAGGGGCCTGGCTAGGCTAGACGAATTATCATATTGCATGAATATTTTATAAGACGGTGTGATTCAATTAGGCAGTTCGAACTCGCTGCCAGCAACGCGAGTAACTGAATAATGCTAATTCTAAAGTTGTGCGTTTTATTTTTTAATAAATTTCTAAATGGATCGTAATTACTATGCTGATTAATCGATCTGCAAGGTTAAGCTGCGCTAGCCGCGATCAGCCTATGGATGGGTACTATAGGACCCTTATGGGATCCTAGGAGTCTATATTCAAAGAAACTCTCGGTTAAAAGGTACTTTAGGACTTTATTCTTCAAAGTTCAAGGGAATTCTCTCTGTGACAACCAGCAATCACTTGGCTAAACATTCTACAATCAAATTCAAATGATTACTTCTTTTTAAACCAGCCAGTCATATGCTGACTCCTGGTAGCGACCTCTACAGTACTTAACATATCAAGCCCCTCCGTGCCTCGATGATCATGTAAAGCCTTCTGTCCCGGTTGAACACCTATGACAATCGATTGTGGTAGTAAAAAACCTGACGGCCAGTCTATCATCAGGATCGATATCCTGAGGATGGACTGCCTGTCACGAGACCGGGGTACTACCGATGTAGTACCCCGGTCCCGGTTGTTATATGAACACCTATGACAATCGTTAGTAACCTAAAAAAAAAACAAAAAAACAAAAAACAAAAAAGTAAAAAAAAAACCTGACAACCTGTCTATCCTATGTATATAGGTATTACACCGAAAACCCAGCAGGTCGATTGATAAGGTTAGACTGGAAATCAACCCCAACATGGTTGGGTGGCTAGGAAGATTATATTGGTTATGTTAACGTCTTAGTACTGTAGCGACATCTACCGCGCTACATAGAATTACGAAGGCCTGAATCGCGCAAGCAACATTGACAACGAAAAGTTGCATATATACAACCGCCCGACATCAACCGTTGGGCCGTGGCCCGCCAGGCACAACACCCGCCTGGTTGGAGGATCCTCCCTTTTCGTTGGAGGGGCAATACACTTCGCCTCTCCACAGTACAATATCGAGAATACACGGGGTATTTTGTACCCCAGCTGGTAATAAGGCAAATAAATACAGTCAAATAAACATAAACAGACTTACACAATGTTTTATATGGAGTATATAAATTGCGAAATAGAACGAGTATATCCAAGTTTGCCCAAGCAATAAGGAAGTCTACACGAGTGTACATGTATGTATGTGAAATGTATGTACAACATCATTGCGTAGTGGTTGTCGTGTGTGAGCGTCCTAACATCGCCGTTTGCACAATGAGTGCAGAACGAATTGTGTCTACTCATACCAACTTAGTTTTATGTGCTGAGATTTAAGGTGGCCAAGTTATAAGAGGAAGTTGTTGCTACAACTGAGGATGTAAGTACAGACGCCAGCAGGTCAAGCTATCTAAAACTATTCCCAATTGATAACCTTATAATTTGTATTAAAGTTGCAAAACTATCAAAGAAATTTGACAGATTGGGGTAGCTTGATGTGCTGGCCTCCTCTACAAGCGAATAATGATCGCGTCTGATCAAGCGCGTGGTTCACCTAAAATGCTCGGATTATTTCAGAGCATTTTAGGTGAAAACCTACGTACTTAGTTTAGTAGTTACTAGTACTTAGTACCTAGTTACCATTCAATTTCCTGTAAGATAGGAGTTTATGACCCACCAGTCTGCAATGGCTACAAATTATTTGTGTTCCAGAGAGTACAGTCAACAGAAAATTAGATTATAAAAAACTGTCAAATTTCTCCAAATTATTTTAAACCTTAAAATGTGATGGTTAAGTTCAAAATCGAATGAGAAAATTTTACAGTTTTTGACAACTTGATGTGCTATTGACTGTATTTACGTGTGAGCCATAGATCAAAATAATGGTATAATTATTTAATTGAATTGTGTGTCTGATCTTGCACTCTGTGCTTTTCAAGCAAAATAAGTCAACATAAAAACCTGTCTCCTAAATAAATAATATAATTCACGCAAAAAAGTCAATACCAGTTTCATTCACTCTTACAGGATTCTACCACGAATGATAAATAAATTTACAGACTAGGTACGCCTACAAAATATGTAATTTTCCTAGACTCACTCAAGAGGTTTTGTTAGTCACTAATTCAATTAATATCTCTCTAATTACCCCGCATCCGCTACCGCCTGTGCCTTGTATCGGAAGCTCTAAAAACCAACGGAACGGAGCAGTAAATCAGAGCGCGGCGCCAGCGACCTTCCGCCATCGCTTGTTATGTTTATTCATGATATTGCTCATCTAGCGAAAGTGAATCTTTGTTTATATACTCCATGTTCCACTGTCTTTGTTATCCGAGGCTTATTTTTAAGGAACTCATGAATTTGATTCACTTTTTGTAAATAGAGTGATTTTTATATCCTATGTCACGACATAACAAAAGACTTGTATATAACTTTTCAGGAAAAGTTATATACTACGTTCCATGTATTATACATTCAGTTATATACATCTTCAGAACGGATGGTCCACCAATATATCTGTGTATCAACCCATATATTAAGCTGGTTAAGGAATCATTCATATCTTGAAACTGAGAATATCATTTTAACTATTAGCTGACATTCAATTTCAGAACACACACATACGCACACACACACGCACACAGACGCGCACACGCACACTCACACACGCACACTCACACACACACAAACACACACACACGCACACACACACAAACGCACTTAAATTCATATATATATTTATATAATTAGTACACTGACTAACACGGATAAAACATAGCTTATCTTGTTACTTCAGTCACCGATTCCTTTTTTGCGTTCATTTCTAATAATTGTAACTGAATTTAATTTCATTTTAATGTAATTTTAATTTAATTTACTTTAATTTTTTGCGACTTGCCTATGATGTCTACGGAGTCCATAATACAACAATGTTAAAATAGGAATTGTTAAACTCTGTTGGTATCTGCGATACAAGCCCCGAGCTTAGTGCAGTAACCCCGGCAAAACCATTCTGTGTATTCTATTTGAAATAAATTTTGATTTTGATTTGATTTGATATACTCTCCTACTGCTGGGCACGGGTCTCCTCTCAGAATAAGAGGGATTAGGCTGTAGTCCACCACGCTGACTTAGTGCAGGTTGGCAGACTTCACACACCGTCGAGAAAAATCTCTAAGCTTCGCAGGTTTCCTCACGATGTTTCCCTTCACCGTTTAAGCGAGTGTGATAATTTTATTATTAACACAAAGTCAGAAGTGAGTGCCTAGGATTCGAACTCGAGACCTTTGATTTGCCTGTTCAGGCTGTTATCTAAAAAGATATGTCAACCCCATGTGCCTTTAACATTGTTATGTTACAAAATTATACCTATAACATGGATGCTTAGGTATTTAAATTAAAAAAAAAACCATACCTACAAATTACTGTTACATTAAATATACAAATGCGGGTGAGCGGGCGCCTCTCCACAGATTAGTCAAAATTTATAACCAAAATTTTGTTAAAATAGACACATTTGCGTTGTCTCACAATGTTTTTAAAAAAGAATTGGTTATTGCACTCAAAACCAATTAATTAATAATTTTGTATAATTTTAAGTTTAGCCCCACCTTTCATCCATACTGAATGTCAGTAAATTATACTGGTAATATGTGGAAACGTTGTTGATTGTACGTTAACCTACTTAATTGTATACTTAGACGTAAGAAGAAAATGTACAATTGTTTGTTTTCCCTAATAAAATAAAATAAAAAATATAAATGTTTATTGTTGAGATTAATAATATCAATGTATGCGATGAAATCCGAAAGAGGTGTTTTATTCCCAGACCTAATAGCTTAAATTGTAAAATATGATTTCCTGAAAAATACTAATAGTTATGTAGAAACGTGTTAAGAGCCTACTCAAAGTGTTAAACAAAGTGATGTACACTAAAATAAGTACATGAATTTCCTATTCAACTGCAAAGAGTGTTTTCCCACGCACTATGATGAAAATTATACTTCGCACACATTACGCCGCGGGCATAATCTCGCAGTGCACTGAAGAGATTCGCGCACAATGCATGTACCCACTTAACCTATTTTTTGGAACAATTGTTGGTCTACTTTGCTACATTTGAATGTAAAACGACTCCATTTGAAGCGGAGCGACGAAAAAATGCTTATGCAAAGTGTTATTATATTTTTTTTTGTACAGTTAGGTAGAATATTGTGACGGTTTTGAGGACAGGTTAGACTGTGAGCGGGTAGCGGGTTGATTTTGGTCTGTCTTATAATGATGAAGCCGTGGTGTCTTTTTTTGTAATTGGTTAACTAGCAACTGTTACGCTAGAGGTCCTGGATTCAATTACTGCCATTCGAGCAGTGTTATTGTTTTTCTATGAAATTCTCAGTAGTGGTTCGGTGTTATACAACATTATTATTAGTATATGCGAAACCTGAAACACGTGTCTAGTATTTTTATGTAAATAATCTATGTACAAAATTTCAAAACTTGTATCATGAAAAATCACAAAGTTATAAGCTTGTTAAGTTACCTGGTTGTCCGTACAAAAACATGCTCATCACGCGCAGGCGCCGCCCCGCGCCCGCGTTGTCGCGGCGCTCATTGATAATAATGTGGCAGTAGGTACCTAACCGTACGGCGATTTCCGATTGCATTGTATTTAACTGATGGTACAACACACTTTCCACATTTTCCATCACACTTGCAGTCTTTGGACTGTCGTAATGGTCAAGTGTAGGTAGACATTAATAAGTACTTTATTTGTAAATGCAGCCGTAAGTGATTAAATGTAGTCAATGCGATATGTTGCACCTTATACCAAACACTGTAAGTTCAAAATGGATGAAAAGTGTTAAACATCGCACTACTTAACCACAACAGGCTGTAGCTACAAATAAAAACGTGTGTTCATGTGTGTGACGATACTTTAATGTCAGATAGCTCCTCGTGCCGCACTGCCAGGAATACGTTATCACTTATCACCACAAACCGCTAGTATCCGTACCATTTCTTAAACGAACACTACCTATGCTTTTTACATACGATAGGTACAGATCAACCGAAATGCTTGCGCTCGCAGTCGCGCTCTCGTTTTGTACCTACTTATCTGAACGGGAGCGACATACGTGCACACTTCCCTATAGCTGCCGGGCGACTGAAGTGGTTGCCTGGTTGGTTCACCCCCGGGCCCCGCCCGCCCCACTGCGCCCGCGCTGACCGCTCAGTGTCAGTGACCTGTGTTGCACGCATATGATTGCGGATAGGTACTTAGTGTCGCTCGGTGTCCTACTCGTAACATTTTTTAAATGTTTTTGGGACAAAATATAACATGATGTAAAAATTATTGGAATCGATTCAGTTACTGATTCTGAACAAACTATATTCAGGTTTCGCATATACTAATAATAATGTTGTATAGTAGTGGCTGAGCGATCGGCTTCTGCGCAACGGGTTGTGGGTTCGATGTTCGACGGAACAAATATTTGTATTTATTTATTTATTTTTACTTTAATTAAAACGGCCGGTGGCCAATTACATTAATTAAAGACATAGCATTCATACACTGCACTCACAATACTCCAAGCATACTGACAAAAATGTCTTCCATTCATCCGCAAACACATCACATTCAGGCTTGGCCTCCAGGAGAGCGTTAAGCGCAGACAGCGTGCGAGGAACAAGAGACTGTGCTCGTGTGACAGTTCGGCACGCGGGCACGGCGAACAATCTGTGTCTCCTGTTACGGGTATAGTTTAACAAGGGAAAACAGGGGGAAAACAGTTGAGACAATTCACTGTGCAGTTCCAAGGCATCAAACTTCCCACGAAAGATCTTGCACGCAGTTATTATTTGGTCGTGTTTCCTTCTAACTTCTAACGAATTATATCCCAGACCTAAATGTAGTTGTTACGGGTCTGGGTGTTTCTGTATGTGAAAGTTTGTGTTTGTAAGCGCACCCACAATACAGGAGAAAATCCTAGGGTGGGGCAACGTTTTTAAAGAAAAATATTTAGGATTTGTGCCCGTATAAAGGCAATAGACTCGCCCCCTATTACATGGGACCTAAACATACCGGCGAACTGTGGATGTACATTAGTACACCTCTGTCTAAACCTTCGAGGATTGCAGGCGTGGGTGGTATGTTATGTTATGGTTATCTAGCTGGCTCTACGAATGTTGATAAATGCATATGGTAGGTATACAACTGTTTTAGTTGCAGAACTCATTCTTCAAGAGACTGTCAATGTTCATACGATGTTTTGACTATCGTGACCATCAATACCTTCGATGTTAACGTCACGAAAGAAAAATACGTTTTCTGTCCACAAACTTGACGTCAAGGTAAGTAAACATATCTAAGAAAAAACATGTTTACTCCCTGTGGTCAAACGTGAGGCGTCGGGCATACAGCGAGCGAGCTGTCTAAAGTTTCACGGGTATATGTACAGGTCAAGGTATCCAGAACTGTCAAATTTTCCTATAGAATATGAACCTTATAATTTTGTATTACTTAAAGTTGAAAATCTATCACAGAAATTTGACAGATTGGGGTAGCTTGATGTGCTGGCCTATCTAGTATTCAATCAGTCTTTACGTACATAAAAGGCAATCAAAACAAGACGTTGTACTCTGACCGCTTCATGTGTGCTTATAGCAAAATATCTCCGCTTTCAGTAAGACCTCGCCTGCAGATCTTTCCCGGGCGGCATTAGGCGGATCCCAGAAATAGGTCACGCCAGGATTTGGACGCAGATTACTGCCAACTGATTTAAATATAACCGAGGATGAGGGGATGTATCACTCGGTTTATGAGCTACTGGATCTAGAGCTTTGGTGAATCTGTTTGTTGGATATTCTACACTTGAGTACCATGTTTTATTAGGATTCTGCTAGCGATTACCGATATGAAAAATTTTCTGTAACTTTTAGGTAATATGCAACCTCATTTGAAAAATAAATTTCAAAATGAAATATTTTATTTAAAAATAAATTTCTCTTTATACATAAAGGAGCTGAATTAATTTTAAATATTATTTACGACACATTTTCACTACAATTAAATGGAAACGAAATTTCAATTCACAATATGATTCAACGATTTACGCGGAGCACCAATCAGCGAATTCCATACAAATTTTAATGGCGTAAACATTATTTATTGAAATGCATCACGGGGTATAAACAAAACGAAGGAATACAAACCATCGGTTTGTTTAACATGATAAATCATTTCCATTGCCTTTGAATATTCATCTAGAGAGATATTATTGTTTTTTGTTTCAATTCGGGTGGTACCTGACGCGCTCGGAATGTTAATGGTAGCCCAATTTCCTGCATTGTTTACCAACATCTTTTGTTTTATCGTATTTTAGATTTTATGTCAGAGTTTGGGCAGTTAGGGAAAGATTTTGCGTTTCTTTACAGATTTTTAATTGGAATTTTGAGTTTTGTTTTAATTTAAAAATAACAGTGATATTATGAGCACGGAACAGGAAGTCGAGTTAGATAATATTAGTGTGGATTCTACCAAGCTACACTAGGACAGCTTAGTCACTAAATCACTCATATGCATCGGTTTAGAACGGCTAGAATTTTGGTCAGTTTATTGTTTGAAAATATTTGTAATAGTCCGAATTAGGTATTTCATTATCATCATCATCATGCTGAACAAAGGCCTCCCCCATAGACTTCCACAAAGACCGAACGAATTCCAGCGACCTTTACCAAGTCATCCGTCCATCTCGTTGGAGGCCGTCCTAGGTTTTCCACTGCGTGGTCTCCACTCGAGAAGCTTTTTGCCCCAGCGCAGTTCGACGAGCTATGTACCCCGGCCATTGCCTTTTAGGTTAGGTTTTTAGGGATCGAAAAATTAAAAAGTTGCCCAGAGCATTGGAAATTCGGGAATAATTAAATTTGATTTTTCTACGGGATTTTTGTATTATTTATTGAATTTTGGATTGGAAAACCTGTGTTGGATCAGCTAGTAATAAATAAATGATTATAGCTAAATCGATGATAGTAATTGAAATTATTTATCCATAAATCAAAGCTACTAGCAACATTGGACACTAACAAAAAAACAACAATTTAAGGCACAAAGCTAACTGTACGAATACAAAGCGATTTTCCTTCGCAGTGCCGAGACGTTCGCAATCAAAAAAAGTCGGTTAAAGCGACGAAAGTCCCTTATAGCTCGTTGCGACTTCCCCAACGACTTTTTACTGGACCCTTTGTCTCTGTCCTTTGCAGGGTTGTCGCGAATTGAGGGATTATTCTGTTAAGAAGTTTTTAATGATGAACATTTTAGTAAGACAGTTTTTATGTACACGGGAGCTTGGCAAGGATTCTAAATGTACCTGTACTGAGTTATTATGTAGAATAGGGCTGCACCTACGGATGACAATCATTAATCCTGAGTAGTTTTGTTAATTAGTTTCGCCTAAACAGGGCTTAAGGAATTAAGTAGTAACAGAATTATATTATCGAAAAATAGTCAGTGCTTTCATTTATTACTTCTTCGTTTAGGTACTTAAATTTTTTTACATGACATACCATCATCACGGCTGTATTCCCCGATGGATTAGGCAGAGGTTTATTAATTGTACACAAACAGTTCGCTGGTATTTTAAGTCCCACGTAATAGGGAGCGAGCCTATTGCCATTAACCGGGTACAAATACAATCTGAGCTGCTACTGAGATTGCATAGAAAAACCCAATAATACTTGGGTTCTCCTGGGAATCAAATCTCTAGCGTAGCGCTTAGGACCACTAGCCAAATGAGGCAGTTATATTTTTTTTAATACATAAGGACTAATTTATTTTTATAGATAAAGTGTGAGAACATAATTTTTATGATACTGAAAGGTTTCCTGTACATTTTTAATCAGAAGAAAATTATCCTGTCAATTTTTACCCAATAGAAAATTATCCTGTCAATGTTTATGAAGATACCAGCCCTACAGGTACATTCCCATTCCGGGATAAAAGTCGCAATGGCGACAATTTATGTCATTCGCTGACGACATCTAATTCTGCTCGATCTCATTAAATGCGACTAAACGCGGAGCTGTATATTCACTTAGGACGACAATTTTTTTTCGTCGGAACGTGGGTTTGTGTTGTCTTCTTGTATGGGCCGTAGTTTTGAATTCTCTGGTATTGAAGTGATTCATTATCAACCCATATATTGTACCAATGCTGCGACCGAGTCTCCTCTTAGAGTGGGATTAGGCTATAGTCCACCACACTGTCCTAATGCCGATTGGCAGAAAAAACACATCGTCGAGAAAATTTCTAAGGTATGCAGGTTACCTCACGATTCCTCCTTCACCGTTAAAGCGAGTGATAATTTTATTAATTATTAATACGTACATGATATAACGGCGGCTTATAACAGGTCCTTGTGGAAGTCTATGGGGAAGGCCTTTATTGCGAAGTCTATCTGTCTGTTACGCTTTCACGCCTAAACCACTGAACCGATTTTGATGAAATTAGGTACAGATATAGATTAGACCTTGGAGAAGGACATATAAGCTACCTATTGTTTCAAAAAGAAAATTTGGCTTTAAGATGCGAGTGGAACCGCAGGCAAAAAGTCTATTACTTACTACAAATCTATATTTATATGAAACAAGATTGTAACTAATCGTAGTTACAAGATAAGGGAAAAGTAATTAAGACTTTTTCCTTTTGCTGTGCGACAAAGGAAAACGAGACAACGAAGGAAAACAGTTATAGCACCCCATATACAGCTATAAATGTATACCATAAAATTACAAACACATTGACCCAATTGTTTTACCACAGCCTAATTAAAAAAACACGTCAAAACAAACATTGCAATTGGTTCATCCACACTTTACGACAGTGTTGCCATAAAAATATATCCAAACGACACGTGAACGTCCAAAACTAATTTACTTGGCAACTCTATAAACTTTATACTTGTATGATTCCGTTAGATAAATTCGAAAATTAAATTTTTTGGGCACGCAATCTATTTTAGACTTTATTTTTATGCTGGTATGACGTAACGTCGCGTGTTGTGGACGTGGGAATTCGGGCCGTGCCTTGAAATAATGCTTGGCCGAAAACTCTGGAATGAGGAGGTCATTGCGCCTTGCCCTATGTAGGTCAGATAGTAAAGGCTGCCTGATTTTTAAGGCATATTTATGACTATAAACAAATAGTGAATGGAATAGAATTCGTGCTGTATGCAAAAATCTGATACCATTTTTTTCATGTGATCAACACGCATCGCGGGTTGCTTCAATATTTGTATGACCTTTTTTTAGTACGGATTACCCTGCCTAGGGTATCTATATATGTCGGATTCGAACTAAAAACCGCACTTGACTTCACTGCCCTATAGTCATATATTTGTGCCGGGTCTGAGGAAACACCCACGACACAGGAGGAAAAGCCTAAAAGAAAAAAAAACAAACAAATGTGTTACTATACAGCTTATAACTGGCATTCAGGTCAAATAATCACTTAGAGATATACAAAACAAATAATTACATACTCTAAAATGAGTGAAATTAAAAAAGAAATGGTTCATATCCACGGGGACATTCGTGTTAAACGAATATAATCCCTGCAAGATTAATTTAGTTAATTGTTCTATCGAATAAACAAACATCACCTATGTCGCTACTGACTACATAGTCATGTAGATTAAGTGATTAACTAATTCACTAGGACGGTTAAATAAAATGTATTAATCATCCGGGACAAATATATGAATAAATTATTCAACAATCCACTTATTTGTAGCTTGTTTGTTAATTAAATATGACACTTATATTCACGTTAACACGTTATGTTTAACCACAGTTTGTCATGGTCGTGGCGTATTCGACGGATCCCATGGCCATGATAATAGGGCAGGTGAAAGCCAGTGCGGTTTTTGTCGGTATGAGTCCGTTATACTCTGCCACCGGGGAGGTGACATATATAGTACGGAAATCCTCATCCATGAGGGATTTCCGTACTATATACTTATCTGCCTACCATATAGAATTTCATCATCATCATCAACCCATATACTGTCCCACTGCTGGGCACGGATCTCCTCTCATATTGAGAGGGATTAGGCTATAGTCCACCACGCTGGCCTAGTGCGGGTTGGCAGACTTCACAAACCGTCGAGAAAAATCTCTAAGGTATGCAGGTTTCCTGACGATGTTTTCCTTCACCGTTTAAACTAGTGATAATTATTAATACGCACATGAAATAGAAAAGTCAGAGGTGCGTGCCTTAGGTTCGAACTCGAGACCTTCGACTTGGCAGTCTAATGGTCATACCACTAGGCTATCACTGCTTTTTATATATAGAATTTAATTGTTTGTTATTGCGATATTTTGTATATACGTAAGTCCCTTTTTTATGACAGACCTGAGTCATGTACTTTTAAAGAAATTATTTATAACGTAAATTATAACAACAGTTTTTTACAGAATTATTGGAACCACAAAAGCTAGTATTTATTATAGTTTTGGGTTTGAATTTATTTAATTTATCAAGATCGGTATACGAAAATATTAAGAATAAAAAAATATAATATAGCAATTGATACTATTGTTATAATATATTTTTTTTAATAAATTTGGCGCGTTGTTATCAGTATGCTCAGTATATAATTTTATTTACATAAGTTATTATTTCAATTTCAAGTAAATTTTATACATACTTAAACAGGGTGGAGACGACAATACGACAATTAATGAAACCACAGCCAGAAAAAATATTAATATATTTTTTGTTATAATATCTACTAATAGCATGCTATGGTGGAAATTATTGTCGTATTTTCGTCTGCACCCTTTAAAGATGTACATAATTTCTTCAGACTTAAGTTCAACTTCAACTAAACCGAGCACAAACAAACTAAGCAAACTAGACGACAAATCGAAGCGACTGGAATCCGAGTTAAGTAGCAAACTAATAAGTAGCGAGTCGTTTCGTTTAGTCGGCGATGCCGCTATGCCCGTCTTGTCGCCTTTAGCGATGCGGGCAAAGTTCGCGATAAAACGCAGATTGTCGTTCAGTGTGGATGAGCTTTATTTAAAACGGATTTTAAGATTAACTTAGATTTTTAGTTCTTTCTTTTACTTATTGAACAAATAACAATTGTCTAAGTTTTTATGTGGATAACGACGTTTTAAATAATAAAAAGACGATGTTGTTTTTTTAAATCAAGATGGTCCTGAAGAAAAAATACTTAAATACATAATTGTTAAATTTGCACGTTTCTAACTTTCTTTATCTTAATCTCTGATTAACTTTGTAAGAAATGGTTATAATTCAATGTAGCGTAAGTGTCCGAAATTAGTATTAAGACGGTTTTAAAATTTTTGAGTCGGTAAAATGTGTTTTTTTAATGTTGTTCTTTCGACCAACTTCGCGGATCAAGGTGGTGAAATGTTAAGTGAATTAAAATATCCTTTTTTTTATTTTATTTTCCATATGGAAATGAACGTCAATATGAACATCAATTATTTAAATGACATGCAAAATGGCAAGTCGAACATATTAAGATCCTATTCTATCCTATACCTAATCTGTCTAAACTTTTTTGAGGTTTTTTTTTATGAAATTTTATCAACATCTAAGTATGTCATCATAGCATATCTTATCCAAATATTCAGTGGTAGATAATCCGTGAGGGCTGGGTCTTCGGTAGCGGAGGGCGGAATCCAACTTAAATTGTTGCGCAATCCGAGATCTTAGTCCGCAGTAATGTTGGGAATCTGCCTCGGAAAGGACAACCACGCTATAAAGAGCTGAAGGGACAGTCTTTTTTATAGATAAATAATTTTAAGTGACCGTAAAGTTGATTTTGACATTGTCATAAAAAAAAAAACTATATTATAACTGAGGATGGTCATAACGAAGCTATCGGAAGATAGTTTGTATAATGCAAGGTTTTTACCTACTTATTTATACTTTAAAAAAAACCCTGTATCCTAGACTGGTTCATAAACAAAAATCTTATCTGCATAAACACTCAGACCCAGAATAACTATGTATCTAAGCTTTTCTAATATTTATTTCATACTCCGAGAATCGACCTCTGAAGATCCGTATGTTCGTTCTCGAATAATCCTCTATGTTCCTCAAAGAATGGTCACCCCTCAAAAGCCTCGGGGCTATTGGGCGGCTCCATCGGCATGTGATGCCGAATATAAGTTCTGTCTGCACAGTTTTATGTCGAAGCGTTTAACCATTCAGGTTTGAGGGGTCTCAGACCCGGGTTTTGGGCTCGGGATTCGAGCTCGGGTCACTGTGGCAAGTGTTTGGAGCTTATCTGTTTTTCTTTCTTTAAATGAAGTTTGATGAAAAATATAATAGATTACTTTAGTTAGTCGTTTTCAAATTTTTAGTTGGTTTTATTCAACATTTAAGTTATTACAAATAAAAATATCATTTTGAGAGTCGAAAAGTTGAGACCAATATACCTAGATTTTTTTTTCTCGGAATATATTACCTACTGCAGTAAATAAACTAACAAACATCGCAATAATACACTTAAATAAAAAAGACTGTTTCATAGTAATAGCTATTCCAATAATTAAATTAATTCGCCGAAGCGTATAGACAATACGCGCGTAATTTCGTTGATAGACCATTTCATATTCATACGAATCCATAAATGAATTCGAAAATTCATATGGATGGATAAAAATCAATTGAATTCTTCCACTTAGGCGCACAGCCAAGTTCTTAATGGCGATTCGATATGCACATAAATTTGCCCAGAGAACTTCTGAGATAGTGAAATTGAGAGAAAAAGAGGGTGTATCTATTGAGATATTATATCTTCTGTTTCTTTCTTTCTTGTACAGCCTGTATAAATAGAAAGTATTTAGTAATATTTGTTATCAGTTAATAATACTTTTACATGCTGATAACAAATTTCACCCGTCCTGACTTTTTTCGTTTTGCTCGGCTCCTAAAGGTCATAGTGTTATGTTATTTTGTTTCCTATAGAAAGGTTAACAATTTCTTCGAGAAATGAAAAAAACTTAGAAACTTCCGGCTATCAAATGCAAAAAGATTTTTTCAAATCCGACTGTTAGTTTCAGAGATTAGCGGGTTCATGTACCAAAATGGCGAAAATGACGTTTGCCACCCGAAAGGTTAAAATAAAGGTGATTATTATATACCTACTTATATAATAACCTGAACAATTCCGAAGTATGATTTTCAAGAAACTTACCTACTTAATCAAATGTTTGTCGCATACTTTGCATCTTTGTCTCCAAATAGCAGAAAAAAGAAAAAAAATGCTAATTGTTATGAACTCCAAACTTGTTTGTTAAAAATTCTCTGTGTACTTGTCGGCAACTCTGCCGTGCACGATAACACAGACATTTTTATTTTTATGTTAAAAGTTCTTCGGGTTCCAGTGACATAATTTCTTTAAAATTAGGTTTCATGGCTGACTTGTGCAATTTGCCAGTGTTTTATTGAAAACAATGTAAATAAAACTGGGCGAAAGCAGAATAATCCAGATACTCTTGTTTTTTAAAAGAAATATTGATTTAACATGGCTTCTATACTTAAAAAGCACTTCTTACAGAATTGTGTCTAAATCATTGAAAATAAAGAAAACTATAAAGCCTTGCCAGTATAATCAAAAATATTATACAATGTTTTACCTCAAAAACTTTTCACGGATGGTAAGAAAATTGCTTTTTACTGTTGAAACCTTACCTTTGAGTGCTTCAAGTATCATTCTATCGTCAATATTTTCTGCAATTCCATTTCGTGGCGGTTCCGATTGCGCCGATGGGATAGTAAAAAACTTTATCGTTCGAAACTTGGGTTTGAATTTTTAAAAAGTGAACATTCGAATAAGTGTTCGGTTAGGCGTTCAGGCGTGGTTTTAAAAAAGTTCATATCACAAGTAAGGACCTATTTTTCAGTAGAATTCTTTTTAACAACCTTTTTTGAATTAACTATCAATTGAAATTTCCGCTCACTGCATAAATTGGCATTGACAACGCAAATGATGGCGCAAAATAATTAACTCAAATGAATAGCAATATAAAAAAAGGTCTGGGCATTCGGAATTCAAAAATTTATTTTCGAAATTCAAATTCGAATTTCGAACCGATGAAACGGAAGGACGGGAAATCTGCGATCGGAACGGGTGGGCTGGCCATTGTCTTCCGGAAACGAATGGCGCGTGAGGGTTGGCAGAATTGGTGTGACCGGAAATAGCGCGTGTGACCAATGCAACGTATTCAATGGTGTCATACAGGTTTGTTATTATCTTGAAATAGATTGAACTTATGTTAGTGATATATATAGGTACGTAAGTATTAAAATATAAAAATAGATTAATATAATAAAATCAGAATTTCGTTAACGACACCACAAAAGTTTATTTTTGATCGGTCGCTACTTAAACATGGACATTATTGTATAAAATCGTACATAACCCTGAAAAACATTGCGAAGAGTAAAAGAAAGACATAGACAAATTAAACCAGCGACTATTTAAAAACCTACCAACCGCCACTATATTTCACCAACACTTAGACGTAATTAGGGACGTCGCAATGCGCAAGTTGTGCTATAAAAATACTTTCTTTCATCAAGTTAATGGCTCGAGGTGATTCGTACTTTTCAGCCAGTCATCCCGCGTAAACGAGATTGTGTGAACACGTGTTTTTGTTATGTTGGCAGTAAATTAGAGGTGTATGTACAATGATAGATAGTGCAGCTGTGTGTGGTGGTTATGGAGGAGTTCTGTGTGTGTGTATTTTTAAGACATGAGCTGTGTAAAATAAAGTTATGAGGTCTTTTTGGAGGAAATACATAATTTTTTTATTTATTTCTATTTTAATCAAGCTGGAGTACATTTATTTTAAATATTTTTAAGAAAATACAGTAACATTATAAAAATCACAATAACTATAAATCATGTGTATCTCACGATTCTCCAAAAAGGTATTCGCAGTGAGGTTTACCTAAATTAATGTCAAATCGGAACTATTTTAAAATAATTTTAGGAAGGGAACGTTATTTATTTTTAAAAGCGGAATTTGGCGCAGACAAGACCAAGCACACTTAGTACAGAATAATAGGCGCTAAAATATATTTTTTTTACTCACAACCTAAAATTACCACCAAAAGACCTCAAGTAACAAAATGCGCACAAAAACCTTGCGGCCATGCCCCACCATATATTTAGTATGAAGCGAGCCGGGACAATCGGGCCATTATCTGCAGGCAGAGGGTTAATGGGCCAAACTGGACTTGTTCACAAAGATAGCAAAGTGGGGACTTGTGGGGAGATCTGTCTTCACCATACAGCGAGGATGGTTAAGTGCGGGGGTAACTTAGACCTGTTTAGTTTTTGTCACTTGGAGGGAACAATTGCTTTGTAATTTTGGTTTTGTACAGTACTTATGAAATTGTTTCATTAGTCTGGTAGTCGTTAGTGCTACTGGTACCCTAGACGTTCTTCACCGTGGGAGAGCCATGCTTCGGCACGAATGGGCCGGCTCGACCGGAGTGATACCACGGCCTCACAGAAAGCCAGCGTGAAACAACGTTTACGTTGTGTTTCGCTGAGTGAGTGAGGATACCGGAGGCCCAAACCCCCCAACCCCCCTTATGATGGCGCAGTTGAAAAATCGTTTGCTACCCCAGGAGGGTACCAACTGCGCTAGCGTTGGAGAATCCCTCTCTGGGCGTCCGCGTTCAGGACACAACGCACCTGAACGTGGACGCCCAGGCTGCCCCTCGTATTCTGGGGGGGGCAAAACTGCGCTCAACAATGCCCGAGGCAAGAGCAGAAATACCTTGGCACCCCCTGCCACACTGGCTGTGGACTTCTGCAATATCAGGGGATTACATACCAATCTTAATGCTGTCCACCACCACCTCGAGACAGCAAAGCCGGCCTTGCTCTTCCTGACCGAGACGCAGATATCGTCTCCAGTAGACACATCCTACCTTACCTTCCCTGGGTACGGACTTGAACACTCCTTTTTGTCCAAGGCTGGAGTGTGCGTGTACATTAGAGACGATATCAGTTCTCGTCGCCTCAGGAATCTTGAAGGTAGGGACCTCTCCATCTTATGGCTCCGTGTAGATAGCGACGACCATCCCCGCGTCTATGCTTGCCTTTACAGGTCCCACAGCGGTGATACCGAAACTGACCGACTCATTGAGCACATCCAAATGGCTTCAGACTTTGTGCTGCAACAGACTCCATCAGCAGAAATCGTTTTTCTTGGCGATTTTAATGCCCACCATGCTGACTGGCTCGGTTCTAGTAAGACCGACCATGCGGGGAGATCTGTCCATGACTTTGCCCTGGCATATGGCCTGACACAACTGGTCACCACGCCCACGCGAATCCCAGATGTGGAGAGCCAAAAGCCTTCACTGTTGGACCTTCTGCTGACTTCTCATCCGGACGGTTACGAGGTATCCGTAGGCGCCCCACTTGGTTCCTCAGACCATTGCCTTGTCCGGAGTACGGTGTCTCTCACGTGTTCGCCGCGTTCAAGAGTTGCACGCAGCCGCAGTGTGTGGCACTACAAGTCAGCAGATTGGAATGGGATGCGGTCCTTCTTTGCATCCTACCCTTGGAGACAGGTTTGCTTCTCGCCGGATGATCCCAATGCCGCTGCTGATTCTGTTACTGATGTGGTGCTGCAGGGTATGGAACTTTTCATTCCATCATCTGTGGTCCCCATTAGTGGCAAATTCCGACCTTGGTTCGGTTCATCCTCCAAAAAAGCTTCTCGCAGGAAGCAGGAGGCTTACCGAGTCTGGGCTGATGCGGTGGCGGCACGGGATGTAAATACCAGCGCACTAAAAAAGGAGTACAACTTTGCCTCCAGGTCCTACAAAAGAGACATTGCAAGGGCGAAGTCGAAGCACATCGGTAGAATTGGCGAGAGGCTTGAGCGTCTTCCTTCGGGAACTCGTGCGTTCTGGTCGCTTGCCAAAGCTATCGAAGGCAATTTCTGTAAGCCATCCTTTCCACCTCTACACATGGGAAATGATTCGTTGGCCCACGACGCAAAAGAGAAAGCCGATCTTCTCGGCAAACTCTTTGCGTCCAACTCGACCTTGGATGACGGGGGACAAGAGCCGCCTACTATACCGCGGATCGAGGGTGGTATGCCGGATATCCGGTTCCACCAACGCGCAGTGCGTTTAGCACTTCTTTCCCTCGATATCCATAAGTCGAGTGGGCCTGACGGAATCCCTCCTGTTGTGTTGAAGATGTGCGCTCCTGAGTTGGCACCAGTTTTAACACGTCTTTTTCGGCTCTCTTACTCTTCTGGCGTTGTCCCGACATCATGGAAGACAGCATTGGTCCACCCGATCCCTAAAAAAGGCGACCGCTCAAATCCGTCCAACTACAGACCGATAGCCATAACCTCCCTTTTCTCGAAGATAATGGAGTCCATTGTCAACTGCCAGCTCCTTCGGTTCTTAGAAGATCATCAGCTACTTAGTGACCAGCAGTACGGCTTTCGTAAGGGTCGGTCGGCTGGTGATCTTCTAGTATACCTGACACATCGTTGGGCACAGGCGATCGAGACTAAGGGGGAAGCCTTGGCGGTCAGTTTGGACATAGCGAAGGCCTTCGATCGGGTATGGCACAAAGCGCTTCTTTCGAAGCTCCCTTCCTATGGGCTTCCCGAGAAACTATGCGAATGGGTCACCAGCTTTCTTGCAGACAGAAGCATAAAGGTCGTAGTAGACGGTGAATGCTCTGCCTCTATGTTTATAAATGCTGGTGTCCCTCAAGGCTGTGTACTATCGCCTACTCTATTCCTCCTCCATATCAATGACCTGTTGCAAACCTGCGGCATTCATTGTTATGCGGATGACAGCACAGGCGATACTTTCTATACCGGCCGCGCTAACATTTCTCGGGAAAACGTCATCGAGAGCCGAAACAAACTTGTGTCTGAAATTGAGACCATTTTAGAAAAAGTCTCAGAGTGGGGCAGACTTAATTTGGTCCAATTTAATCCCACAAAGACTCAAGCTTGCGTATTCACCGCCAAAAAACTGCCGTTGGTCATTTCACCTCGTTTTGAGAGCATCCCCTTAACTGCCTCAACAAGTATTGGAATACTTGGTGTCGACATATCGAATGAAGTCCAATTCCGCGGTCATTTAGAGGGCAAGGCTAAATTAGCCTCAAAGAAGCTTGGCGTGCTCAGTAGATCGAGACGGTATTTCACTCCGGCCCACCGCCTACTACTTTATAAGTCGCAGGTCCGGCCCCATATGGAATACTGTTCGCATCTCTGGGCAGGGGCACCCCAGTACCAACTTCTCCCTCTGGACCGCATCCAACGGAGAGCGATTCGAATCGTCGACTGCCAAGATATTTCAAACCGGCTAGACCCCTTGGCGCTGCGTAGAGATGTGGCCTCGCTATGCATCTTCTATCGCATGTACTATGGGGAATGCTCCGAGGAATTGTTCGGATTGATCCCTGCTGCTACTTTCCGCCATCGTTCCACGCGACAGCAGTTCCATCCACATCATCTAGATGGTTGGCAGTCCACTACTGTGCGTTTCTCTAGAAACTTTCTGCCTCGCACAACTAAACTGTGGAATGAACTGTCGCCTGCAGTATTTCCGGACCAATATGACCTTCAAACCTTCAAGAAAAGAGCGTACTCCCTTTTAAAGGCCGGCAACGCGCTTGTGACCCCTCTGGTGTTGCGGGTGTCCATGGGCGGCGGAAATCGCTTACCATCAGGCGATCCGTCTGCTCGATTGCCACCTATCCCATAAAAAAAAAAAAAAAAAAAAGACGTCTTGTGTTTGAATCCCATATCGAGCAGTGCCGTTTGGTTTTTTTATGAAATTCTCAGTGGCAGCTTAGAGCTTAATTTTAATTAGAGCTAATTTGTGCCCAGTTAATGGTAATAGATAGTCTGCCATCATCATCAGACCTAAACATCGGGCGAACTATACATTAGTACACCTCTGCCTAACCCTTAAGGGAATACAGGTGTCATGGTATGTTCTAGGTCCTTATGATAAAGACAGTAGCAATGTGGACAAAAATTTTCTTCCGTAGAAACAAGCCATATACTAACACTCAAACCCAGAAAAAAATTCTCTATTAAAATTTATCGCCATTAAAATGTATTGTGCCGTGTTATTTAAATAAAAGCAGAATAAAAAATATTTCCGTCTTAAGATTTACCACAGACCGTTATCACGAAGCAATAATTCAGCAATGACAATAAAATGCCTGGCGTTTATAACACATAAACAAAAAAATTTACAATAAAGACATCGAGAAAGATCGGGGAACGTCGGGAAACATCGGGAGATATCGGCGTCAATCACGCGGAATCGTGATAACTAAACGAAGAAGTAGGGTTGGTAACGGCCGTTTTATGTGTCAGGTTATAATTATTTCAGTGACTGTAAATATTGAAAGATGAAAGGTGATGTTGAGACACAAATTGAACAAAATATGCTAAAATGGTTAGGGCATGTTGAGATAATGAATGGAACAAGATTAACAAAAGGAATATGTCAGCGGCAGCGCCTGGAGAAAAATAGACAGCCCTATATATAGGAAACAGGTGACAAAATAAAGTGACGGATATCGATGACTATATTTCAATAAACATAAAACAGCTGACAAGTGCGCAATGTATTGGAGAAGACAGCAAGATAGAAGCTTGTGTGTGTATTAGTGTGTTACTTACTACTAATAAATCTATCTACGAATAAAAATGAAATGCTCTTGCTGCGTTGCTAAGAACATCATTTAACAATAGCTGGACCAATTTGTAAAGTATTTACGGAAAAAAAAGGGAAAGGTTTCCCGAAAAATTGAAAAATTCTGGAAAGACAGTAAAAGTTTTATTTAAGATCTTGTATGAAATTTGGACAGGACAGTGTCTTTCGGGTCGGCTAGTAAATAAATATTAACACTTTGTTTAAACGGTAAAGGATAAGATTGGAATCTCGCATGTTTGAGAGAATTTCTTGACAGCGTGTGAAATCTGCCAACTCGCAAAATAGATTGGCGTAGTAGAAGCGGCTATAGCTTAACCTCTGTCATTCTTAAAGGTGGTCAGTGCCCAGCTTTGGGGCAGTAAATGAATCGATGAATTATTACACTTACGCATCTTTGAGATTTAAAGCCGCTCTGAAATAATCTTGATATAACATACCTGAAACAAAAGAAAATATTCATAAGTATAAGCGAACATAATCAGATATAGAATTTTTCAAGTTATTTTTAAGTACAAAACGCGTGTGCTTCAATTCAACATACATTTCCAAGCATACTGTGTCGACCTTGAAATCGCAATTGTCCGCAACACACTTGTTCGCAAGTATCCACCAAAACTTGCGGACAAATGTGTATGTCTACTGAAGCCCTAAATTACACAAATTGTTGAAAATCGAACTTAAGATATAATGCATTGTTTAAAAGAAAGGCAATATATTAATGTTCTATTGAAATTTATGAAACAAGATTGTCAGCATGCCCTTCAATAAAAAGCAAAAGTCTTTGAAAAAAATAAAGAAGGCATCATTAAAAGTTGCAAGAAACCAAATAATGCTATATCAAATCTTATCTATTGTTGATTATGAATATAAGGATCCCATAAAAAATATTCGGAAGCGCAAAGAATATTAAAAAACTCAGGCAAACGCAAAATAAGAAAGTGCCTGGAGGCAGAATAATAACAACATTACGGTTATCTAATACCCATAATATTGTAACATGTCAAAGTTTTCACATATGGGGCTTTTATGGCGTTTTGACTCCCATGACAGTGTTTTTCGTAAAATCGGCAGTTTTTCTGTTTACGCCTAAGGCGGGGTTCGAGGGATACGGAGATTAAAATTTTGTTTCGAAGTGTAAATATGACTATGTTATATGTAAGTACCTGTGTGATTTTTCTTTTGCGAAATTGGATCGGTCCTTTTGTTACACGACGTTAATCATATCAAAATCTATGTATTTTAACCAAAACATACGTTTAAATATCATTTCATTATTATAAAAACTATTTTGGTTCGGAGTGTCTACTTACTTATGTCATAAAATTAGTTCATTGGGTCTTACGTGGGTATAAAAATCAATTACTATTTCTTAGCCTCGCTAAAACTCCAAAATGGCCGAACCGATTTTGGAGACGTTTTTTGCGTGTGTTTGAGTGGGTTCCTTGATGATTTAGATTCACAATTGGACCCGGTAGGTGGCGCTGCAAACGCGTTTCACGACAACAACTGCCGGACCAGCTAGTTTTGAATAAATAAGATCTCATCTTATGTTATTATACCTTTAAAATTGTGATGAAGAGATGAAGCAAGACAGGTACTTTCAAAAAAACAGTTTGACAAGTAGAAAGTATGTTTACACCATAGTATGAAGAACACTCCACAAAATATTGTTACACTCAATATGAAGGGAGTTATTATTAAATATAACAAAAACATTTCCAAGTCTCTTAAAAGAAAAAAGAAACTCCAAATAACAACAAAAGAAAATGTACAAGATATTCATGTTTAAGATGTATCCGAACTACGTAGAAAAACCTCATTTTAAGATCAACTTCTCAGCGCAGGAAAATGTACTCTATCATTTTAAAAATACAGTTGTATATTGTTGAAGTGTGTATAATATTTTTTGCATTGCATGGAATTCTGCAAAGCGTTATAGAAGACAATGGTTTGAAGAAAATAACTTGAGTAAAACATTTTGTGTTCGCAATGTGAAAGATGGGTGGCGTCTTATTAAAAATTCTTTGTTTATCTTCTGGTTGCGACTTGCTTTTTGTATTTTCTGATAGATTATTACTAGAATGTGTAAGAATTAAATATACAAATATTACTATTATAGATTCGTTGAGAATGTTGGAGCTTATTCTGCCTATGCACATTATTCTGAGGTTTTAGTTTAATAATAATTCATCATAAATTAATACATCATATTACATGATGTATATAACTTTAGTGTAGGCTTGATCGATTTGTCTAATCGAATTTATTAGTAATTTAAATATATTAATAAATCGATGTGAATATAATAAAGCTGAAGAGTTTTTTTGTATATTTGAACGCACTAATCTCTAAAACTACCAGACGGATTTGAAAAAATATTTTTGCATTTGATAGCCTAATTCTTGAGGAAGTTTATAGGGTATATAACATCACGCTACGATCCTTAGCTAGCATAGTTATGACATTAAATTATAGTCTGATGATGTAGCCGGGAGGTGAAAGAAAAAAGAAAGAAAGAAAAATCATTTATTCAGCACAATTCAGAAAAATACTTATGGTAGGTTACTAGGCTAGATACATTGTTAACTGCGCTGAAACGGCGCTGGTTCAGCATATGCCAGACGGAATGCCTGGCGCTGGCTTTCAACCAGACTCTGGTGGCTCACGGATGGTGATGTCTTTAAGTAGTTCCCACCACTTGATGGCTTGGAAGTAAATTAAATTATTAAGTATAAACAACCTAATCAAAGGCCTGTTCACAGCAAACTGAACGTGAAATGGATTGTGTATCTGCCACAAGAGGGACGTTTTTGAAGGTTTTATAAGAAGGAGCTTTGGCGTGGAGTGCTGGGGAGTGGAGTATCCGAACCATTAAAAGACACCCGACAAATGAAACACATTACAAAAACAGATAAAATCACCCTTAACTTCCATACAATTTGGTCTAAAATTGAATGTTATCTGCTTCACGAACGAAGATTTAATTTGTCCAACTAGATTACCGCATTGTTTCCGAGCTACACATGTATTCTGTAAAAAAAACAATTTGAGTCGCCTCGGCTCACGATAAAGTGCTTCCATATACATTTTTTACATTGATATATTATCGTATGTACTAGAGCACCAGCAACGATGGTTAAAAAATATTGCGCAATGAAAATATTTTACCTATGGGAAAATATTTTTTATCTTTTAATGTATACTTATCAAGACATGTTGATTATGTATGTATTTCAATAGTTAAGAATACAATGTCACACTTAATATTTGCGTCTCATCAAAGCCAAATAAATACTCGAAAATGTATTCATATCTTTAACTAGCGGTCGAGATAGGTGATTATACTTAAGTCACGTAAATAATTGTACAAAATAGTTCTAGCAATATTTACAAAAACATTTTAGCACCATTATGAGATAAATAAATATGAGTTGTAGCATTTACTCCGCAAACAATGGAGCACCAACATAACTCGCGAAAAAAATGTTTTCTCCTATATAGCTCAATGGCATTCATATATTTTAATTCTATTTTCTCATGAATGGGGTTAATTTTGTGCTCGCCAGTGTACCGGTCTGAAATGGAATTGTAAATAATGTGGACTGTAGTGCATGATGGTTCTCCGTAACACAGTATTGAAATTAAGTTCTTTAGTAATCATTTTATTCACGTTTGATTTCAGTCCATTTGAATAGACCTTTTTGTTTAAGTTATCTGTAGGTACTAGTAGGTAGGCTGTAGATGAATGAAAATTGAAAAGTGACATAATTATCACACATATTGCTGTGTTTATTTTATTGAAACTATGAGATTATGTTACTTATGGCATATTTCAACAACAGAGTAAGTTATCGTTCAATTACTCGGCAGTTAATTTCATAAAATACATTATTGAATTCATTCGAGGAATATCTTCTACTCTAACTTGGTGAAATGTAAGGTGGCGCAAACTTATCTATCATCGTCGTTGGGAGAAATTTACATAATAAACATAACATAAGATATCATCAGACCTGTATTCCTAAAAGCTCAAGTAGAGATTGTACTAGCAAACAAACACAGGTATGTATGCGTTTATATCCCATGGACACAAATCAAAACTCTGAGAATTTCATAAAAAAAACCAATTACATTTTGTTCGACCTGGGAATCTACGACTTATCAAAGGCGCTTGCGCCCACTAGAACAAAAATAAAGACCAAATAAGCCAGAAAGACATGGTACTCATCGTCACTAACTCACTACCAAACCTGCACACCCATCCAAAAAACCATCGGAAATTGCAATCCACCGTCCGTTCTAATGACCACAGGCCCTTAAGTAGCCCTCTTAAGGCGAAGACGGTTGCCTAATGCCTCACGCAGATCATCCGGAGCATTAAATGTACGTAATTCGGGGGGCAATGGACATGAAAAGGGCGGAGTACTTTGGATCGAGTGTTTTGGAGGTACCCTCTGTTTGGTGGCGATTCAAGAAACTAGTAGGATGTTTAAGTGAGTTTTTGAAGTCAACCAAATTACTCTTCAAACTGGACAGAAACCCAGAGATAATATTGATATTATTTTACTTAAGTGGGCTTTAAGAAGTTCGAATTGATAACTTACGTTTAAAAATGGACAATGTTGTCAATGGTCTAGTGGTCACAAGTGCGACTGAATATGAGGTTCTGAGTTCGATTTCCAGGTTGAGTAATAAATAAATAAATATTTGGGATATTTTTACATAGCATCATCTAGTCCCAAACTAAGCTGAGCTTGTACAAAGGCCAGCACATCAATCTACCCGAATCTGTAAAATTTCTTTGATAGATTTTTCAACTCTCATCATCTTCATCATAATTATCAGCCTTTTTAATCACTGCTGGACATAGGCTTCCCTAGAGAGGGGTTTTGCCAATAATCGCCAAAAATCGGTAGAAGTAATACGTGGAGGACGCTGCTGCCCCTTATTATTTTGTTATAAAACTCTAAAACAAAATAATAAGGTTCATATTCAATTGGGAAAATATGTCAGTTTTGGATAGCTTGACCTGCTGGCGTCTGTACTATGGGTCTCTTATTTAATAAGATACCACAATTATAGTAATGTTGTTGGGTTTTACATGGCTCCTAAAACATAACTGCGAACTGGGTGTAGACCTCAGTCCACTAGGCCTATGAACCAGTCCATTTTACACAATTTATAAAAACATCTACTTACAGTTAATTAGCTCAGGCTTATCCCTTATGTAAGGACGTATTACATACGATACATAAGCTAATATTGTTACACGAGAAGTGAACGTCAAGACGCTGCGGTCAGGACACACCTAACTTGAGAGCTCTTCTCACTAACCATTATATCTCGACCCATCTCCGCCAAACAATCTCCATCTATCCTTAACTAAATTAACTTAGCGCAGGGGGCGGAGAAGATCATCTTATACTAGCTATATCGAAGACATGACCACTTGAACGAGCCTTATTTGAAGCTCAAGTATAACCCTTTAATCAAGACCCCTTCGCTCATATACATCTAAGGATACAAAATATCTTGTTAGAATGGTTAGCGAATTTTATACGTCCAATTTTGTGGGAGCCGTAAAGGCTTATAATATAGTATGTTCCAAAGGTCTTCTGGCATGGTGGTGGTATAATGGATTACCATCAATAAATAAGTAGCATTAGCATTATGTCTGAACGATGGCGGAGCATTTGAGCCGATTTTGGTGGAATTTTGGTTAGAATCGGAGTGAAGTATATTAATTAGTCATGTTGTGTAATGTTGTTCGCCTACATTAATTACCAGTTGATTTTATAATGAGGACAAAAGGTTTGGAGTGAAGGTGAAGGATTTGTATGTATTGTATTTTGCGCAGTAGGTGATTAGAGGAGCACGAATTGATGTCTTGTTGTAAAGGAACTATGTAGATAATTATATTATGTGTCTATTGACGTAGGTGTAGAAAATATATACTGAATTCTTTAGCTAACTGATTCCGATATACAAAACTCGAGAACGCAGGTTCAAATCTTGCCTAAGATAGAATATTTCTTGCCAAAATATGAACCTTAGTGATTTAAATCACTTATCTTAATAGTAAGTCTTTACTATACTGTGTATAATATCTACATTACTGGACCGCGGGCAGGATTCGAACCTGCGTCTTCCGGTTAGGTACACCAGACGCTATGACCACTAAGCCACCGCGACTCCTACGCGTAAGTTGTGTCGGTTGAAAAGCAAAAACTTGCTCTTCAATAGGTGTTACTGACGTCACCATAAAGACGTAAATTCAGTATGGGAAGGAAAAATTCGACATGACGGGTAGGAGTCGCGGTGGCTTAGTGGTCATAGCGTCTGGTGTACCTAACCAGAAGACGCAGGTTCGAATCCTGCCCGCGGTCCAATTTTTCCTTTTCTAAATAACTTTAAAATCTTAGCATGGAAAATGCCAAAAATATACAAAAAGATATCTACATTACTGTTTGTGGTCAATTGCTGAAGTGAAACAACAAATTATAAAATCCAAATCAATCAAACTTGAAAACCACATCATATTCTGAACTAGACTACTCGAGTCAAAGAAGACGCCAATATAAATAGTTTTAAATAGAATTTAATCACGTTTAACAATAGGGCAATGCCAGTACATGTGCCTCTTGGAGTGAAATTAAGCTTTACATAGAGCTCGCTCTCCGTGATAATTACGAAATAACTACTGCATGGAGTTTGTAATTGAAACCGACGCGACGCGAGCTCTCCGTCTATAGCACAGGGAGAGGAATAGAGCTGATAGAATTTATTTATTCTGACAACTGTTTTCTGAACTTGTTTGCTTTTTAAATCCGTGAATGATATTGATACAATCAAGTGCTGCTTGGTAGCCTAAAATTGTCATATATACGCCACAACACGTACAATCACGCCTGTATTTCTCGAAGCGTTAGGTAGGAGTTTACTAAAGTATATCCAAAGTTCTCGGGTATGTTTAGGTGACACGCAATAGGGGACGAGCCTATTGCTATTGCATTTACTGGGCACAAATCCCAACTCCGAGCTGTTACTGAGAATTTCATAGATATATCCAATAACGCTGCTCGACATGGGCATGGAACCCAGGACCCCAAGCGTAGTATTTGTGCTATCGACCACTAGGCTAATGAGGCAATTAAAATTATAATGATTACAAATCTTGTCTTATTAGATTAAATTTTTGTTGTGCATGTTATTGCTCTTACACTAATGCACAAACATCAAATGGACAGACTTAAAGATTCAAAAATTGAAAAAAAAAAATTGATAATCATGGCCCAACCTTACACGGTAGTGTAAGGTTGGGCCTACTAATTGAAGTGAGCCTATAGTACACCCGGGCACATATCCATCTTCCGAGTTGCTTGTTCTTAGAAAAACACACAACCACTATACTTGATGTGGGAACTGATCCCAGGACTTCATGCTTATCTACTAGACGAAAGAATATTTGGACAAAAAATGACAGTATCAAAATCAATACTGCTGATATTGTTGAAAAATTACATTAAAAAATATTAGTAAATTACAAAGTAATCATACATTATCTTACTTAACCACGATCACTTTGAAATACACATACGAGTATACGAGTAATTTCCTTCTCTGTAACAAATCTCTCCAAAGACTGAAGGCCAGACACACTCCACGCTTGACGCCACTTTGAGCTGCACGAGTTAATTACCACTTTAACGGGCAATCCGCTTTTTACTATCCCTAGCTAGTTAGTAGTGCCAAGTAGGTTAGGTGATGTTGTGTTGTAGATTTGTATATCGTTACCATGACTGAATAAAATTAAAGTGGAAATGGAAATTAAGAAACAGCGATATTATTAATAATAGTGTTATTTACTGATTGACATATAACAGGTGTGGAAGATTTTAATGAAAGTATTATAGCAAATATATCTGTCCGTGGAGCGTAAATAAAAAAAGTACATTTCATTTTTTTTAATTTACGTCCCAAAGCCGGGCAAAACCTTCTGATACTTTCTTCCTCCAAAATTCTCTAATTTATGCAATTTCCGGCCGTGAAGCAAAGAGGCCAACTTTAGATCAATTAAATAATCCCCCAATATTTGTATAGTCTTTTTATTTCGCGCGTCAGTGGTACGAATTTTATTACTTTTTATTTTGTGAACAGTAAATATCATTCCAAAGTTGATGTTACTTACGATAATTTAACTTATACAGACAGTAAATGGAATAAAACAAAAGCACTTAAACTCGCTACAATGAAGTAAATCAATCCAATAACACCACCGTCAAACTAGACAACAAAAGAATAAAAATCCAAGATGTAACATAACGCTACAAAAAGGAAAATCAAATAAAACCAAACCTTGAAATCTAAGCCTCGTGTAAATCAGTTCAGTGGTCAAATTAATTCATTTTCTAGAGTAAAGGGAAGCACGCGCGATGTACGTGATGGTCGAACAAACAGATGGCTAGTCTGCAACGAACGCTATGAATATAAGAGAGTTTTTGTAGGAAGCCAGACGTGGGGGTCTCTTTGTTTTGTTTTTGGATTTGATGTGAACAATGGGTGCAGTGGGACATCAGAACATCCCATGCATGCAGAGTACAGTTATGTGTTCGATGTGCACGTGCACCGTTTTGTTTTACGGAAGAAACCATTGGAAAAAGTTTAGAATTCTGAAAAAAGCATTTGAGTAAGTTAATCAGCATAATTATTAAGTGAATCCTAAATATAAAAAAAAAGTCTCCTGTTTTACTTTAAATTGTGAAAAAAGTTGCACTTAACTTTCAAGTTCATGGTCACTCTAACCTTCACCAGATCACACAAGGTTAGAGTGACCATTTGTTACTAACTTAAGGAGTCCCCCAAGGTAACAAGTAGGACCTATATCCTTCCATCCATCGGTTCGCAGAAAAGCCTGATTTACGAGCCAACCAACTTTATATTACGTCTTAAACGACGCCAATAAAAAGTTGCGCTATAAACGACAAAGCTGGAGCACTTATAGCATATACTTTTTATTGCCCGACCGGTATACACAGTAAAACAATTCTCTGGGAAAGTGGGGGAATGTGAAATTTTCTACGCTTCGTAATTTTCTTTGAATATTTAATTTGGATGATGATGGGATATGGTTTTAGGTTTATTACGTTACTTCATAAATTGTATCCTCATTTGTTTGCTTAGTAATATTAAGTGAACCAACTTTTCTAGCAAAGTATTTTTACAACCGATGCCGATGCTGAATTATAACTTCCTTATAATTATATTGAAACTTCAGTAGGTTTAATTGCTACATAAATTCCAATCAAACTTATTTGGAATGACGAGGTATGATGTTATCATAGTTATAATCGTTACATACATGATATTTTGTTTCGAACCATACCGAGCTGATATTGATATTCTATTCTAAACGAATATAGAATTAATAGCAGAAGTAACACTTAATAATGGAGATGAACAGAAGCATCAAATATTAATTGCTATTAAACTACTATCTACATATTATTACATAACATGCCTGTTTTCCCCGAAGGGTTAGGCATGAGTGTACTGATGTACACAGTTTGCCGGTATATTTAGGTCCCATTTAATTGCCAGGCCTATTACCATTAACTGCACACAAATCTAATCAAGAAAAACTTAATAACACAGCTCCCCCTGGAACCTACATACATATAAAAAAACATTATTATAGTTATATAAAAATCATGTTGAACGTAAAAAATATAATTTACAAAATTTGCATTGCATTTATTTATAAATTCTTCCACTTTAATTTTGATATCGTAATGTAACGTAATTTTTTCCATCTTCAGTAGTGCTCCACGATACAACATAAGTCTAAATAATATACATATACACCAAAATGTAGCACAGGAAAAGGGCATGGATATAATTCAGAAATTGATTCCAGATAAGGAAGCAATCCCGACAGTGCTGAACGTTCTCTGATAGGAAATTGCGACGTCTGCTCCGAAAGCACTACGAGTAACGTAAGAGGAAAGAATTTATATCCAGATAGATTACTTCTAAATAAATCTCAGACTAAATTGTTTTAAACAGTCACTATGTTCATATATTTCTCTTTATTACTCGTCAAGTTATATTCATTATTGAAGCCAAAATAATCGGACTAGAGAGAAAAGGTTGCTACTTTGAAAAATAGTATTATCATAATAGAAGCCTTGTACAGAGGCCAGCATATCAAGCTACCCCAATCTGTCAAATTTCTTTGATGGATTTTGTAACTTTAATCCAGAACAATAAGGTTCATGTTCAATTGGGAAAATTTGACAGTTTTGGATAGCTTGACCTGCTGGCGTCTGTGCTACACTTATACATAAAATCATAAAGCATTTTTGTTATAATTTACGTCCGGAAACGATCATCGTCTACCTACCTGCAACACTAGAATCATAGGGCCGAAAGAGTCGTTGTTATTATGAATGTAGTTGAATAGATCCCTTATTTTTGCTAAGCTTGCTAAGCTGTGAACCAGTCATTAGGACCGGTAACAAGATATGTTAAATTACCCATAAAACAAGATAACCCAATATTTTCAACTACGTCATCCATTTCTCCTATATTTTTTAAAGTCATTGTACTAGGGTAAGACGATAGGCGATAAACGGCGCGATGGAGCGGAATGTCTCGGGGGAGACCTCGCTAATCTGCACAAGGGTAGGGTCTATCTGTAGCTGAGATACTGGCAACGTTTGATTTAAATAATATTAATGTCAAATATGATTACGAAAACAAACAACCTTCAGTGGTCATTGGAATTTAATGCTTAATTCTATAATATTAAATACAGATTTATACTAGAACATTGTAACCTTGTGCAAATTCGATCTCAAGATGACAATGCGCACTCTAAAGTTTCATTCAGTTAAATTCGGGATGAAAGAAATATAAATATCGGTTTGGTCGGGTTAGAACTGTGACCATGCAACGCAAGAACCTAATTGTTACTATTGCGCATTGTACAAAGAAGAGATAAAACTTCTTAACCAACATCTTTTTGATTTTTGCAGTCAAAATGACTTTTGAGTGGTTATGAGTATTGCCCGTAACATATGAATATTCATATAGCGTGGCCGTCATAAATTATGTATGTTTTCACTAAAAGGGAAGGCTCAAGTGCTTAAACTTGGCTTCTCACTTGGCCGTGAACTTGTATTGATCTTGGCTTTAAATTACGCTGTTGGCGTTACTCCAAACATAACCTTGATTTGAAATCAAATAACAATTAGTACTAAACGAGTAACTACTATAGTTTATTACTTATTTTTAATAATATAGGAGACATCATAATCGTCGCCACCGTTGCAAGCGTCTATAGGCTACGGTAACCGCTTACCATCAGGTGGGCCGTATGCTTATTTGCCACCTTAGTGGTATAAAGACTTACTCTTTCATTGCTTCAAATTTATGGCAATGTATTTCATATGTTTATAATATATTATTTAGTATATTATAAGCAATTTCATGTAACTATGTATATAACTGACAAATCAATTTTTTTTTATGTAATCTAATACTGGATAAGTCGGTGGAGTATCAATCTTTTAAATAAATAAATACTTTATTACAAGATATTGAGTATTCGTATTAATCGAATATAAGTCATAAGTATCTATAATCTGTATAATAGTATATAAGTTCTTTTTTTATTCCTTATAATTTTATCTCACTCACGGCCATAAACGAATAAACACGGACAAAAGGTAGGTTCACATCTGCGGCACGGGCCGTCTTATCGTCCGATAGGAGCCTAAACGTACCCGGCGACAGATTTACGGATCTCGGACGCGACTGACCTCGTAATTTCGGACCTATCTCCCGTATCTTACGGTTTTATTAGATTTCCAGGGGTTCCCTAGGTGAAAGGTTCGTGTTTTAGAGGAATGTGGATTGATAAGATAGATTTGTGTGTCGGGATTTTTGGAAATGGATGTGTTCGCGCGCATACCCGCCAAGTTCATAGTGAAGTTTGCCAACCCCCGTTAGGCCAGTGCAGTGTGGTGGACTATAGCCTAATCCCTTTCCATCTAGACTTGTGCCCAGCAGTGGGACAGTATGGGTTGATGATAATTGAAAATTTCTATAGAAATGACTAAGTGAATATGTGATAAGTACTATGTGTTCGACAACATTGAGAAATTCGATCAATTATATATGTTTAAGTTATGTGTTCAATTTAGCAATATTGTTTGGGTTGGTACTCTTAAAATGCCAATTCTATTTCTATTACAAGGAAATTTCAAAATATATTGATGATTTAATTTAAAATAGACTCTTTTTGACCCACCGAAACCACAGAAAAATTTCTATTCCTCTGTACGTACATATTAATTTTAATATGTAAGTAAAGAGGAATAGAAAATCTTCGAAAATCTTCGTATGTATGTACATTGGTACATACATACGAAGAGTTAGGCAGAAGTGTACCAATGTATATATAGTGTCATAGGAGGCGAGACTATTGCCACCTATAATTATATTTTAAGTACATTTACTACATCAATCTTCTAAGACCTGTTGTTCTCCAGACATATTGATTCGTATGTCAGCTATTAATTCAACAGCCGTAGGGTTGTAGCTACAACAATTACAACAGTCTGCGGTCGAGTAGTGTTGTGCACACATTGTGCTGTGTGACTAATGTTTGCGGAGACGAGCCTACAGTAAACGCGTCTGACGCTGTTGCTGGGGCCGACTAGTGATGTGACACACAGATTTGTTGGTTCACGAACTTTTAAAACTTAATCCGTACTATAAAATGGTACAGATCATGATGATATAATTTATGTCTTACATATAAACAGCATTGTAGATATAAATATCTTTAATAGATATGCTATTTTTAGTGAAAAATACCATTTCATAGGATTAATGAAAATTATCATAAGAAATTGTCTTATTCACAAAAAGCGTTTCTGTTTATTCTTATTATGATGATACATTTATAGCATATAAATGTATCATCACGCCTGTATTCTCTGAAGGGTTAGGCAGACGCATACTACAGATACACACAGTTCGCCGGTATGTTTAGGTCACGTGTAATAAGGGGCGAGTCAATTGCCAGTAACCGGGCCAAATCTAAACTCCGAGCTACTCAGAATTTCATAGAAAAGCCCAATAACTACGCTGCTCGACCTGGGAATCGAACCCAGGACCTCAAATACTTTTGACTTACACGCGTTTAAACTTAATTTTGCCTTGAAAGAACAAAATGAAGCACGAAATTCTTTTTCTATTCTTTTTTATTCTTATTCCATTTTTGGTTCTGGTTCTCTTAAATACACGACCGATCACGGCTTGAGCCGATCCAAGGCTATAGGCTCACCTAGGTAACCGCTTGCCATCAGGTGGGCCGTATGATTGTTTTCCACTTTAGTAGAATAAAAAAAAAAGGTTTGTAGCAAGGCGGATCATTAGATCCGGTCAAAAAATAAAAAGGTTTACCAAACTTCACACTCGTGTGTAGAGAATGACAGTCAATATTTATCTGTAAGCATATTGTAGGTGTTCGTGACGTTACGTATATGTCAACGGGGCTCAAGTAGTTGGAGTAATTACTGGTGTTATGCTGGAAGCTCGTGGTACAATGTCTGTGTTCTTGACACAGTGTCCTGGGTTTAATTCTTGTGTACTATAGCCCATACCATTTTTAAACCTACACGCCTGTATACCGAAGGATTGATTTGAATTGACCAGTCTTTTTGACCGACCAAAACAATAGAAGATTCTCTATTCGTATTTTATTTTATATAATTACTTTCAAAAACTTACAGCTAACATACAATATATAATAAAAAATAGTAAAATATGGACAATTACAAGTTTTCGCAAATATCACATTACATTACAAGTACCTACCTAACAATAATAATAATATTATAATAATAAAAATATAAATAAAGGCAATAATATTATAATAATATAATATTTTTGGGACATTTTACACAACACCATCTAGTCCCAAACTAAGCAGAGCTTGTACTATGGGTACTAGACAATGGATATAATACTTATATACCTTTTTTTGTAAATACATACTTATAATACATAAGAAACACCCAGACAAACACAAATACTCATGTTTTATCCACACAAATATTTGTGTCCTGTGGGAATCGAACCCACGACCCCATGATCAGCAATCCGGCACTCGAACCGCTAGATCACAGAGGTCGTCAAATGTCAGGTAGACATACACAAACCAAAGAAAGACGATTCAAAAAGACTGAATGAGTGAATTCAAAAAGCACGTAAGTAGCTAACGTTAGTTGAATTTTTTTTTATTTTAAAATTGTTTTAGTTTTCGACTATGTACTTACATTAGAGAGAGGTAGGCATAGTGGGAGTAATTCCATTCAAATTGGAGCTGCCCGACTGGGGAAGTACCTCTGCCTTGAAGAAAATCGAAGTGAAATAACAATGCTTTGAGCTGTGTTGTGTTTCTTACGGTGAGCAGGGTTGTCAGTGCTCCACGAGGAAACGTGTTGGCAGTGGCGGCACTTTAACCCTTGTATTTATGTTTTTCTTTCAGTAAATTTTCAATGTTTAGTCCAATATTTTGCACAACACTAAAAAGCAAATCTTTGTTCACTGAACAATTTCATCAAGATACAACAGTGTTCACGATTCGTGGTTTTAACATTCCATCTCCGGCTGAAACGTTTTAAGTGATGAGGTCGCCCATTTGTGAATAACAATACTTTGTTTGGAGAATCTCGCTTCTTTTTTTTGAGAATGCGGATATTATTTCAGAAACAAGATTAGTTATGATTAAGATATTTAAGAGAGATAGTGGGAGTAATTCCACTCAAATTGGAGCTGAAAATTGGGGAAGTACCTCCGCCTTACAGAAAATCGAAGTGAAATAACATTGCCCTGAGCTGTGTTGTGTTCCTAAAGGTAAGCAAGGTTACCAGTGCTCCCCGAGGAAACGTTGTGTTGGCAGTGGACTTTAGCCTACCTACTGCCAACCCAATTATTCCTCTTTCGTTTTACAGTTGGCCACGCGTAAGTCATACCCCTGGTATAGCAAGCTTCTATAGGCTACGGTAACCGTTTACATTCAGGTGGGCTGTATTGCTTGTTTACCACCGTAGTGGTATACTAAAAAAAAAACTGACAACGTTATTTATTTACCTTAGCTCCTTGACCCGAAGAGCATATAATCAATCACGGAAGAAGGAGATGGATCGCAGTATAAATATTGACGACCCAATTTGCCAGAAAACAGATAAGTATGGGTATCTGTTTTCACTATGAGGTATGAGGTCAACTAGAGGTCACATGCTCCTAGCGACTAATATTGGTAAAATCGACCCCATCGACTAATATCGGTAAAATCGACCCTAGCGACTAATACCGGTAAAATCAACCCTAGCGACTAATACCGGTAAAATCAACCCTAGCGACTAATACCGGTAAAATCGACCCTAGCGACTAATATCGGTAAAATCGACCCTAGCGACTAATACCGGTAAAATCAACCCTAGCGACTAATATCGGTAAAATCTACCCTAGCGACTAATACCGGTAAAATCAACCCTAGCGACTAATATCGGTAAAATCGACCCTAGCGACTAATATCGGTAAAATCGACCCTAGCGACTAATACCGGTAAAATCAACCCTAGCGACTAATATCGGTAAAATCTACCCTAGCGACTAATACCGGTAAAATCGACCCTAGCGACTAATATCGGTAAAATCGACCCTAGCGACTAATATCGGTAAAATCGACCCTAGCGACTAATACCGGTAAAATCAACCCTAGCGACTAATACCGGTAAAATCGACCCTAGCGACTAATACCGGTAAAATCAACCCTAGCGACTAATACCGGTAAAATCAACCCTAGCGACTAATATCGGTAAAATCGACCCTAGCGACTAATATCGGTAAAATCGACCCTAGCGACTAATACCGGTAAAATCAACCCTAGCGACTAATATCGGTAAAATCGACCCTAGCGACTAATATCGGTAAAATCAACCCTAGCGACTAATATCGGTAAAATCGACCCTAGCGACTAATATCGGTAAAATCGACCCTAGCGACTAATATCAATAAAATCGACTAGATTCGTACCTACCTGACTACGTATATGGACGTTATGTCAAAATCGTATCTCTAGTAAATCTACTAACTATTTTGTTGTTGGTAGGTACCGGTTATAAGTTGATGATATTAAAACGGTGAGCAGCGTCATTCTTATCACCTGTTCACTAATAACAATTACACGGTTTGATAGCTATATTGCTGGAGTGGTCGTGCAATCGGCTGCAGCGCTGGCGGCCGCAAGTTCGATCCTCCACGGAACCTATTGTACTGTCTACAGATAATTGTACCGGCTCTGGAACTATCTGGTATCTGGTCCCACCTTTTTATAGTTCGAACAAAACTCATGGATCATCTGCCACCTGGGAGGGATATATGTTCATATGTTGGTCTCCTACCGATTCAATACCGCACTTGCCTTCTCTACCGTCCTCATAAAATTCTGTTATGTCCCTGTTTCATTCAAATATCAAAATCGTAGACTTGTGAATAATGCAACTAGGTACATACCTAATAGAATTCATTCATTTATAATTAGCGTATTGGAAAACGCTTTTCCTAGATAACATTAATTTTAATATTACAAATTCCGCGCCACTCGACAATGATGTTTAATATAAATTCTCTATTAATTACCAATCACGCTGGTCTCACCCCAGCTATTGTTATTACAAGCACTAATTAATTTATCTCGATGTATTATTCACTGATCAGAGGCGTAATCATGAATAATATTGACGGTTTTAAATGGGAACGAGTACTTTCATTGATATTTTTGTTTAGTTTGTCATTTAGTGTAGTTTTATTTACCGAATACCTACTTAGGTGATTTTTGCTGGTATAAAAATATCTCTCTTAATACCATAGCCATTTAAAAGATTATTTTCCCCTAAAATTATTAAAAATAAGTTGAAAAATTACATTTGAAAAATAAAATATAATTTAAACGGGTCATATCTAATCTATTTATATAAAAATAAGCGAATTACTACTCACCCACTTTCACGAAATCTCAGAAATTACTAGGACTTGAAACTTGGCAGATAGGTATAGGCATCAACTAATAAATGATTGGGGCACACCGTGGAAATTTCCCAAAATTTCTGACACTTATGCATAAATAAACAAATTTTCACTACATATTTTATTATGAATAATTAAATTAACAAAAATGTAAAATCTATCTAATTATTATCCAAGTAACATAAAGTCGCCCAACACCTCAGTCTACCCATCTTCATGAATGCTGTAAAAGATAATGAATTATGTTACTTTTACTATTTGCCAGCCCCGATTTTCCTACTACAGGGTCTCCTCTCTCCTTTCACTCTTCACAGCTTTAGGTCGTTGGGCTGTCTTTAGTAGGAGTACTGAAGTCGAGCACGACTAAACTTCACTTGCATCCAGAACACGTGCTTCCAGTACTTAATAGAACATTTCCGCCAAATTAAAGCACATGAAATAAATAAAGTAGTATTTTATTGAGGTATTTGTAACAGACGTCTGCTCTAACCGCTCATTCCGCTCTCTACGCTCACTTCGCTCACTGCGCCGCACGCCTCTGTAAAACACTGAAAGCCTTTATCTGAAGCCGCGACCGCTCTTGCTTTGGCGTTGTGGCCATTACGTGGGCGGCGTTTATGAGTATTAAATCTGTATTATGTAATTTGATTTTCGAAGGCGAAAGTTTGGTAATTTTTATTAGCAGAGTTTTTATAACTATTTCTTATTATTTTTATTATTCGAATTTAATAAAAATACTAGACACGTGCTTATTCTATTAATCTCAAATGAATAAATATTACCTTTTATGTTATGCATAGTGGTGATTTTTGATGTTTTTGTATGTTCATTCCTTATTAAATTTTTATCTGTGTTTTGTACGGACTTGTTGTCTGAATAAATGTGTCCAACTGTCCATCCATGTAATAAATTACACTTTCTTAAATAATTTATACTAAACTAGTTTGCTCGGCAGACGTCATGCAACCCGATTGCAGTGCAATCTACCAGGTCTAATTGTGAATCTATCCATTCAAACATGGAACAAAAACTTACATCAAAATCGGCCATGCCGTTTTTGAGTTTTAGCTAGATAAACCAACAGCAATTGATTTTTATATATAAAGATTAAATATTAATTACTGTGTAAAATATTTTTATTATGGCTTTTCCATAGAATCTCTATACCCAAAGGATTAAGCAGAGGTGTACCTGATATTCCCACAGTTCACTAGTATATTTTAGGACCAATGATATTTAGTTACTACTGAGAATCAGAAAAGCCTTTGCGAAAAAATGTACACTACCCGCTATATTTCCCAGTCGCTGTCTTAAAGGCCCCACAACCAGCTATTGGGAGGCAGCCGATCGTGATTGTTGCTCGCGGCAGTCTTCACCAGTTCAGCCAGATTGTATGGCAGCAATACTTCAATCGATTTCTTTGCTAGACCGCCAGTCCGTCTGGCAAAGCTGCCGATATGTTTTACCAATTTGCTGGCGACTTTGTGGGGATTCATGGATTTGGGAGGGAATTTGTTGACGAGTAGATAGAGATTTTATTCAGGTGTGAAATATCTGCGGATTTTCAAAAGTTTGTGTCTAGGATTTTCGTCGTCTAGAGTATGTACGAATAGTAAGTTGATTTGTTTATCTTATTTCGACTGGGCATAGATCCGCACCATATTGATATTTTACGACGTCTGTGGTCTAGTGGTTGGCATGTCAGACTGCTGATTACGAGGTCGTGGGTTCGATTCCTAGCACACAAATATTTATGCGATGATCTTGACTGTTTGTGTTTGTCCAGACAAAAACAAACACTTAAGAAACACCCAGGTGTTTCTGATGTAGATATGTTTATAAGTATGTATTTACAAAATATCTAATAAACATTTATAAGTATTATATCCATTGCACCCGTAGTACAAGCTCTGCTTAGTTTGGGACTAGATTGTGCTATGTAAAATAATCTAAGAATATTTATATCCAAACTTACAAGCTACTACAGATAATTTACCCAGTAACTCTGCTTGGTGCTGAAATATAAATCTAGGATCTTAAGCTTACCTGCACTAGGCTAATATGATGGACTAATAGCCTAACCCTTCTCGTTCTAAGCGTATAAGCTTTTAGTGGAACAGTAAATAGGTTAATGGTGGGTGAACCTCTATTTCTATGCTTTTTCTTGGATTTATTAATAAAGTTACTCACACTTGATATCGAATTCAATTCTCATTATGAATAATGGAATTCAACGCTGACATTTTAGAAAACAATGTGCGAGTGATGAACCCGGCAGCCGAAAGCCGAATGCCGTATTTACGAGCAAGCTAATCATTTGGCCCTTCCCTAATTCGATGAATTGCAATTTTACTGTCTTCGCCTCTGGTGGCGATGCAAAGAAAGGATTCGTATTGTAATAGATGCTAGTAAAGTGAGTCTTTCTTTGTTAGTAATAGTGCATACAATGTACAAAGGCCAGCACATCAAGCTACCACAATCTGTCAAATTTCTTTGATTGATTTCCAACTTTAATGCAAAGTCATAAGGATCTTATTCAATTGGGAAAATTTGACAGTTTTGGATAACTCGACCTGCAGTTTTGCTGAACTCGGTCTGTACGTACATTACACATGAAGTAAATTAAAAAAAATATAGAGCCAGATAGATTGTATTGGCCTGACATAAAAAATCTTAATCTTATATTTATTCTTTTACATGTTTTTTTTAAATATTTTATTGAAGTTACAGTCTATAGGGTCGTGGGGCTCTAGGGACCGGGACCGCGGTCCAATATTCCACCTATCAATTAAATATTAATTTTTTAGTAGTATTTTGGGACCGCAAAAAAAAAGAAGTTAAAGTACAGTTCACAAAACAATTCTTTAATAAAGTAACAAAATAAGTATGTACTTTCCTAATTATTTAATAGGACAGAAAAAGACAAGTGTGCATAATAATATTTGCAGAGAGGTAGTGCTATCTCTCTCCCACACATCAATTCTATCTCGCTTCACAGTAAAGCATCACGGGTTGCTATTTGACCAATCACACCCCTTTGTCAAGGTTAACGAGTTCTAATAACGGGAATGCTTATCTAAATGAGCAGTCTTCGCGATGCATCTTTAAGTGTGAAGTGTGACAAACAAGTACTTAGTGTAAGTGCTCGCAGTCTTTTAATAAATAAAGGTAAGTGTATGTCATTTCTTTTTAATTTGGAAATAAATTATTTTCTAACACAAAGTAATAACTATACCTGCATAGGTTAAAATATAATAATATCTTTACAATTATTATTGTATTATAGATTATTAATATGTTTTTGTATATTTTAGTTATCCATACCTTCAATATGGATGAAAATCAGCCATCGACATCGAAAGATTATTATCACACAAACGTCTCTTTCAAAATCAAAGATCAAATTTTGTTTAGAAACGATTATGAATATTTACATAAGAGAACCAACAAAGATGGATCAGATTTATGGAGGTGTCGAAAAAAGAATATTTTCAACGCCACTATAAAAATATTAAACCAATCAATTGTCCACGAAAGTGACAACCACACTCACCCTCCAAAAAATATATCAGAGCTTACAATAGAATTTGAGATGAAGCTATGTTTAAAAAATATACAGCAGAATGTTACAAGACCAGTGTCAACTATTTTTGAAGAGACTATGGACAGAATAAAAGATGCAGGGTTGGATCTCGTCACACCAATCCCATTATTTGAAAATCGCAAGAAAACATTATATAAGAAAAGAAATACGGCATTGGGAGTCAAAAAGATAGAGTTTCAAAAGGCAGTGGATATCGATATTCCTAAAAGATATGGAAATTTATTATTCGCGGATTATAAACACAAAAATAAAAGAATTTTGATTTTTTGCAATGAAGAGATGTTGAAGTACCTATCCGTATCTAGCCACTTTTTCATTGATGGCACTTAATGAGTACCTACATATTTTTTTATTCGAATAGAAAGCTGTGATTTTAGAAATAAAAGACAATTTATCATTTAATAAAAATAGTTTTATTTGTACTAATTCAAAATTATTTGGTTGACCGTACTTTTTCGTAAGACTTACTTTACTTTTTTATTTGTGGTCCCAAGATACTACTCTAAAATAATTATTGTATCTATAGGTGGAATATTGAACCGCGGTCCCGGTCCCTAGAGCCCCACGACCCAGTCTATAGTCCCGTATATCCCGTATTTTTATTTATAGATAATTTCTTGGACAGTATGTTCAGTTTCATATTATTATGCTGATCATTTCACTGGCTACATTGCCTACATTGTAATTCCATATTAACAGCTTTTCAAGTGCGTATGAAAGTATATCGACTGTGAACTGGCAACCGGTACTATCTCAATTTTGACAAATTTACAGGATGAAGAAAAAACATGTTAGCATCATTTATACAGCATCTCGTGTGTTAAATAAAAATACGTAGTTTTTAAATATTTTTGGAACGAAGTTCCTTATCGCGCGTTGTGGAAGGAGAAGAGACGGAAAAAATTCTTACGAAAAGTTGTCACGACACTTTTTGCTTGTCAACAATATTTGAATTTCGAATTATTGAGTGAATGACAATATTTGAATTTCGCGCGTTGTGAATTGTTGAGTGTATACAGGTTTTTATATTTTTAATTATTACATTTTAATGAAAGGAACTTCGTTCCATCCGGGTGTCCCTTGACACCTCTCAAGTTTTTTTATTGCACATGTACCTAATTAAAAATGAGTTAGGATTTCTTGCAACGATGTGGAGTATTTAATGGTATTTAAAAATGGCATTAAAAAATGAAAAATTATATATAAAAAATTGAGATAGGACCGGTTGCAAGTTCACAGTCGATATACGGTAGTTGCACAAAAAAAAAAAACAATTTTAATATTTTTTGTCAGTCTGTCTGTCTGTTTGTTCCAGCTTATCTCTGAATAGGCTGGACCGAATTTAACGGGACTTTCACTGGCAGATATCTGATGTTATAAGGTGTAATATAGGCTACTTTTATTTTAGAAACAAAAATAGAGTTCCGCGATCACATATCCACCCGTGCGAACCCGGGACAAACCGCTAGTTTATCATTTAAATCTGTTTCACACGCACCCCATAATTTTGCGTGGACATTAATTTGACAGGCGGTGTCGGGCGCAAAACAATGGTTGTTTTCACCATCCGTCATGTGCAGCCTCCCAAATGATGGGCTTGTTTCATAATATTCGCTTACTCATGCATAAATGGGAGCGATTGTATTATTGGCAGCTTACTGAATTGTGGGTGAGTATTGGGTGATAGGGTTATTAATTAATTTATCTATACTAATAAATTTACTAAAGAAACTGTCTTACATTTTGACACATTGGCCTTTGGCCCACTAATAATTGTCATGCGTTGTATTGGGCGAAAATAAATACTTTTTCTTTCTTTCTTTCTTTCTTATTAAGGCCAAAAGGCAGTGGTCCTAACTGCGACTGCTACTACGCTAGAGGTCCTGGTTTCAAATCCCGGGGTCGAGCAAAATGTCATTGGGTTTTTCTATGTAATCTCAATAGCCGCTCGGTGATTGGATTTGTGCCCATATGGGACCTAAAAATACCGGCGAACTGTGAGAAATTCATAAAAAAACCCAACAAAAGTTTTCTCGACCTAGGAATTAAACTAGACCAATGAGGCAGTAAGTAACACATGAGCCCCTTATCGTAAGTGACAGAGATTTTTGGGAAATTCCCACGGGGATGAAAAAAGGGATCATCAATCAATGAGCCATTATCATCAGCCTCCTGCCTTCCATCCTCACGGCAGCATGTTCTTTTCTTCCATTCATCCGAGTTAGCCTTCATCTCATTTACTCCCTTTTCCATACCAGCCTTAACACAATCCTCAACTCCCCTAAGACTCTAGTCTTCTTCTTCCATCGTGTGGGAGACTAAGAAGGAAAAAAGAAAGAAAAAATATTTATCTAGTACAGTATGAAAAATAATACCTAATAAAAAGGAAACAATAAATAAAAATACAGGCTGTACCAAATGGAGAACTCCAGATCAGCAAGACTTAAACAGAGGAGAGTGCTTGAAGTTGGTTTTCATCTGGAGCCGTGCCCGGTGCTTCCAAGGATATCAATCAGCAATGTCGTTTCAAATCGTGTCAATCAAGAATGCCACTGATGCCGCAATTAACGTGGCCACCTACTGGGCTCAAATAATATAAATAATGTATTTACCATCGACACGAAAAGAAGAAGAAGATCGTGTCAATGTGTGTGTAGAGTTGTATGCCTGTATGTCTGCGTCATTGAGTAGGTATAGTTTTTGAAATAAAATATAATAATAACCTAAAAGTAATAATAATAAAGGTACGAGCGAAACAAGGGTGAGCAGCGTCAAGGTTGATATTCCGTAAAATTAGTCATGACACTAAGGTCCAATAGGACTAATAAGTTGTTGATATCAAGTCTGTGCCATGTCGGAGTATATTACAGAATCGCCAGACATACTAAATCAATAAAATATTCCATCACAATCTCCAATATTTTATACAGTTTACAATTAATTTACGAGCGAATTTTTTAAATTCTGCTACAACTTGGAAAGTGTCGACGCGTAATATTGTCGAGATGTCTTGAGCGTCCGACACTCCGACCAGACGCGAGCGCGGAAAGTATCCTTGTCAGTGACTATAACATTTTATCATGAAATAGTGTTGCACTTTTCCATATTTTTTACACCTTGGAAAGACCGAATTCTTTCAACAAATTTTATACAACCTAGTTTATACATTATTGAAAGTTTAGAAATTATTCGGTTGTATAAACAATCGAATTCTACGACCATAAGAATTGTAAAAAAGTATTATTTCCAATTTATAGAATTTGTTGGAAAGACGTGTGTGTTTTCATGAACTTTTTTTTTGTACAGGGAAAATCTTTAAAAGACGAACGGTCTATGGAGATTAGACTGGGACGTGTGGAATTTTTACTAAAACTACCCCGGTTACCATCATCAGCATATGTTCTCTACATATTCTGATGATGAGGGTCTCCTTTATAGATCATCTCAGAATCCCCCTACGCAACGACTGTTAAAGTACAACCCTGATGTTTTCGTTAACCTAGTGGTCGTTAGTGCAACTGCTAGGCCCTGGGTTCGATTCGCAGGTCGAGCAAGGTGTTATTGGGTTTTTCTATGAAATTCTCAGTAGCAGCTCGGAGTTTAGATTTTGCGCCTGGTTAGTGGCAATAGACTCCCATCTTATTACATGAGACCTAAGCATACCGGTGAACTGTCGGTGTACCACAATCTGACAAATTTATTTGATAGATTTTCAACTTTAACACAAAGCAATAAGGTTCATTTTCAATTGGGAAAAAATGACAGTTTTACATAAATTCACCTCTGCTTAAACCTTCGGGGAATACAGGCGTAATAGTATGTAAGCAAAACACGCTAAATGATCCAGTGTTTTAACTTTCTGACGAAGGTCGCATAAATAACTTGTAACGAGTGTTGAGAGCCGATTCTTCTCTCTCATTCACTCTTGTACAATTTATGCCGCCTCTCTTTCACGCCAGGGTGATTACCGGAAGACGGGCGAAAAAATTGTGTTTACGGTTATTGGATGGTAAGAAATTTCTTATGGGACGACATTTTTTACGTAAAGCCACTGTTGTGGAGGCAATGATGATAGTTGATGGTGCTTCTATAAAAAACTATAGTTTTTTTCCGCCACCATTTTGTTTTATTGGATGTATGTAACAATGTATGCTTGCCGACAATCTCTATTGGATGCCCAAAAAGCCTTTTTTATAGCAATAAGGTGGCAAACAAGTATACGGCTCACCTGATGGTAAGCGGTTACTGCAGCCTATAGACGCTTGCACACCAATGGTATCACTTGCGCGTTGCCGACCCTTTAAAACGAAAAAAGTCAAAGTGAGAGTCAGAAGCCCAAAAGGCTTGACAACCAGTCTATATTCATAAATTTTATCATTCCATTACGCTTGTATCCTCGAGGGGATAGGCAGAGATATCGCAAAATACATCCCGTTCACAGTTAGGTTAGGTTAGGTTAGGTTTTTAGGTCTTATGTTAAATAAGGGCCGATCCCATTGCCATTTGTGTAGATTATAATAATTATACTCATGTAGAGATGGAAAAATGATGTGAAAAACAAACAATTTTAACTTTCAATTTCAATAACAATAGAAACAGATATAAAGATGCTATAAAAGAGCCTGTTGACTCTGATAACAATACAAATATAAAACGTCCGAGCCTGCAATAGGAATTGGATATTAATGCAATAACACGGATGCCAACAAAGTGAATGGCTATTGTCATGTCAAGGGGTCTAAAAACACTTGATATGGATGTAGAAATTGCAAGCGCTTTGTTGTTTGTTAATGTCGTCATTTTAAAAATAAAAAAGAATTAAGCTGAATTTGTTTTAAAAAGATAATTGATGCAAAAGACAGAATAAAATAATCTACCGATTTGTAATAGAACTTTGCAATAGTACAGTCGCCAGCACATCAAGCTACCCCAATCTGTCAAATTTCTTTGATAGAGTTTCAACTACAATACAAAACAATAAGGTTCATATTCGATTGGGAAAGTTTGACAGTTTGGATAGCTTGACCTGCTGGCATCTGTACCTCCATTCGATATTGAATCAAAATTCATGATTACGACGAACAAACACATTTTGATAGAAAAAACAATGGAATTCATTAAACATGCCATTCAAATTCCCTATTAACTCCTACAAAAAACGGTAACAAGTCAATTCCCTCCCTAATTACCGTTAAATATTTGAAAACTCCCTAAAAAGGGTTCAACAAAATAATCATCGAGAATCTGCACGCAGCATAATTTTCAACTCTGATGCGAAGTCACGTACCGCTTGCAACGGCGGCAATTTTTGCAAATACCTGCAAATTCTCTGATAATACTTTGAAAGTCAGCTTAACAGTGTTTGTTTGGGTTGGGTTGCACTGCGACTCAACTTTCATCCTTAATCTGGGATAATTAGTTATAATTTCATACCCTTATTAAATTAGGGACCTTTAGAATGTTCACTTGGAAAATACGGTAAGGTTTGGAAGTCCTTAGTTGACTTTGGATAAGAGGGTCGGAAATGAAGGGAGGGGTAATAATTTTGATGATATCCAAGTTTACAATATGTATGCAGGTGAACAGGTAGATACTGAGTCAATATTGACCCTTACTAATGAATAGTTGTGGGTAGGGTTTACATCTGATAGAAAACTTTGGCTTATATAAAGTTCAGTAGTCAGTCAGCATTACTGAAAAGCTGCGACTGATTAAAAAGATAGTTTGGCTAACAACGATTTTCTTCATCAATAATTTTAATCAAAAAACCCTGACAATGAAATTACAAATATATTTCTTTTTAATGTTTGGCATGCAGAACATTTTCAAAGAAAATCGATTACAGGCAGTATTCGAATTTCTGTCATACTGGTGGCAAACTTCACGGCCATGACCATAGGGTAAGTGAAGGCAAGTGCGGTTTCAAATCGTAATTGGCCCATTTAATATGGTGTGAGGCTGTTGCCCTTAACCGGGCACAAATCCAAACTCCGAGCTGCTACTGAGAATTTTATAGAAAAATCAAATAACACGACTGGAAATCGAACGCTTACGATCACTAGGCTATTTTGCAATACTTGAGTCAGATCAAATACCTTTCATGAAATTGACAGTCCAGTTTATGTGGATACATACATTTGAAATATTTATGTGCTTTCATTACGTATGTAGATTGCGGCATCACGTATAATGATGTTGATAAGATAGCAAACGAACTTCGCGACCTAGTTACTAAATGTAGATATTAGGTGTATGGCCTAAAAACTCAAGTTTAGCGGATCAAAAAAAAAGCATTTGGCAGTTTAATGAATGGTGAAGCAGTAGATATAATTTCTTACGATATCACAAAAATAAAAAACAATAAGGAACTCTTAGAAGACTAAATTAACACTCTTAAATAAAGAAAAAAGTAAGACATATTTTTTTTGTCCTTACAATATAGTTAAGGTTCAAAAGAACACAAAAATAAAATAAAAGTAAAATACGTAATATTATTATCTAAAACTATTAAAATATTGATTCGTGAGGACGAAAAAGCTAGGCATTTCCGTATTCCGCTAGGGCCTCCAGGGTCTTCAAACATAAAATTAGTCTGATACCCATGAAGATGATATTAATAACCAGGAATTGGGTTGCGGAGGTCTGATTGGAGGCTTTGTGTGAAATATTGATATCTAGTCGCGTAAAGTCAACTCCAACATAGTTGGGAAAAAGCTAGCATGATAATGACCCATAAGATTATAGATCCAAGTTTTGCCATTGGTACAAGTGGTAAAACCAAGTTTTTATAATCTTGGCCACAGTAATTTATTATTATTAAACCACTTGTTAATGAAAAACTCTTTGCAAGTACAGATACGTGTGTTGATGGTTTTTCTTATCGATGCTGTCAATTACACATGGATTCAACGCTGTATGATGACCACAGACCTTGCCATGAAATGAACATTAAGAAACTGAATCAATCGTCACTTTCTGACTTTTCTGTCAGTGAACGTCTACGTAAAATAAGTTTGTGACTTGCACCGCAGATCTAATGAATGAAGTCGATATGCGAAGGTAATGACGCAGCCAAAATGTACAAAGTACGTAATGTTTACTGATAGGCTTTAAGATTTTAAGCTCTCAGTATCAAGTGACTGAGTAGCTATGTTATGTACGAACATGATTTTCATTTGTGTTTGCATTTGGAGAACTTTTTAAGAAAAAATATATACGCTCACGCCTTTTCCCATGGGGGTAGTCAGAAACTAAAGAACGCCGCTTGCTAAGATTCTTGCATACTCCTTTCGCTTCGTCCACATTCATACATTTCTTCATAGACACAGGCAGGTTGCGAGTACCACGCACCTAACCGTTTTGTCTTAGGTAAGAACCTAAGAAAAAATAGTTTATGGTGACTTCAATTTAGGATCGTGGGCAGATTCTTAGCCGAACTAGTTTTCAAGATGGTGGAAGACCAGAACAGTGATCCTGTTGAGGAAGAAGTCGCCCTTGGGACAGACCCCTTTCCTGCACGTGGTGGGGGTAACCTTTCGAGAGTGTTGTAATTGCAGACTATCTCAGGATCGAATCTGGACACTCCAATTTGTAGCCACTAGAAAAGTTAAATAATTGATAATACATAGTAGCACGGAAGCCCAAGTAGTTTTGTATTACACTTCTGTGCTACTGTATCCATCCTTTAATCTAGTCCTCGTAAACAATAAATTATTATTATTATATTATTATTAAGCAAGTATAATATATCATCTTCGACCCATATACTGTCTCATTGTTGGGCACGGGTCTCCTCTCTAAGTAAGTATATAATTATGCAAACCAAAAATAGCTCCAAAATTGACTGAAGCAAACTATTTCATTTTAATTCAGTATTAAGTGAAGGCATCTTTTGATGTGAGGGACGGAGCGACCTCCCAAAAAAGCCTATTTGGGTATCTCTTAGAAACGAGGAGGCCGATCGTGGAATGAGATCTCTTTATGCGAACCACTGGCAATTGTAAACGAAATAAGTCCAGGGACTTAGGAGTTAGTTTTGGATGTTGCAAATGTGAAAATTCAAATTGACACGTTTTATTATAACTGAAATTGAAAAGACAGCAAATGCGAAGAAATTTTTGAACATGCAAAGGAATTAGAGACTCCGTTGAGAGGATTGCACAGTGAGTATTTATGATAGAGAAAAATCTAGCAAATTTTAAAGCGCATAATATCATATCTTCTTTATTCCAACGATAGCATCATAATAAATCACTTAACAAAATTAATTAAATGTTACAATTTTGCAAACAATACTAATTACAGACTCTTCTGAACTCCACGCAATACCTACTCCAGCAAAACTTAATTTTCATCATCATGCTATAATAGTTGACTGACTTGAAGTATGAACTTCAAGTCAGTCGTGGATTTGTGGGTTCGATTCCCACCAGCGACCAATAGACAAATATTTCTGTGACTCACAGAAATTTTCTCAAGTATGGGTGTTAATATTGTGTGGTTTAAATGTCTGTTGGTAGCCCCCGCCACACAAGTCTTGTTCTCTACTCCGGGAGCTTTTAATAAAAAATATTTCAAATTTTACCCGAGTAGATTCACTACTTTCACTATCATGTCAATATAATATTTGATTGACATATACCAAAGCGCTTTCACACTCCATATACCTACCACCATGACCAACATCCGTAGTTCAATTAACGTTAGCCACAACAATCAAGAATATAACAATACATGTGTTTGTTGCTATGTGTTGGAACATCATCTGCGGTTGACAGCGGCTTTGACTCCAATGGCTATCGACCAGCTATTGTTGTATTGTGATAATATCGCGTTGTGCTCCGAATGATAGTTTGTTGTGGTGTTAATTAATTTAAACATTTAACTGTAAATTTATATTAAAGCAGATTGTGGAGACTGGAAAACGATGATGGTTGATTATGAATTATAAAATGATATGAAAGATATGTCTAACATGGAATCTAAATGTCGCCATCTTATTTTTAAAGAAAGTCTACTCAAAGTCGCTATGGCTCTTTCTTCAAAAGGCTATTTCAGACATTGCCCTGCATTGTAACGCTCACATGTTTGATAATATCCCATGTCTGAACTTAAACTAACAAGAGGCTATGATTCTCCGAGTTTGTTTCGGTGTTTCTTCTCAGAGGTCGTCAGTTAGGAAATGGCGGATTCATCTAGTTTAAAGAAATGTATTGAAATAAATATCATAGAACTTTTAAAAAAATATCCAATTGTTAAATACATTTTCCATAAAAATAGATAATAGGGGCTCGTGGCTAAGTAATAAATACGATCAAACGATCTGCAAAGTTAAGCTGAGCTAACCGCGGTGAATTTGTGGATGGCACGCCTCGAAGAACATGTGAAGCCGTCGGGCCAGTTGTAAGAGCACATATGGTAATCGTTAATGATAGTCAGAATTCCAAAAAGCCTGCGACCAATTTATCCTTAGGACATCGGTATTGCCCAGAAATTGGGTTTCGGAGTACCCACAGATAGCAGTCGCTTCGTGTAAAATACTGATATTCAGCCGTATCTGGTTAGACTGGAAGCTGACCCCAACATAGTTGGGAAACGGTTTGGAGAATGATATTGACTACCATACTTGATTGGAAAGTACCTACATAAAATATAGAATTATGAGTAGATAGCATGTCTTACGTTTACCTTGATTACCTTATGCAAGTAAATAACTAGCTTAACAGAAACCTCAACGCACAATACAGCGACAAAGCAATTAGCAAGGTACCAACACAACACAAACAGGGGTTGGTCCTGGTTATCGCAACCATTGGTGCGAATACGTACTAATTAGTGATGACGAGATCAATACGGATTTGTTTGGGAAGCCAAACAAATCCGTATTGATCTCGTCTTGTTTATCATATTTTAATTGAAAATTTAATTGCAATGTATCATTCATTTTTAGTGGAATATAATTATTATTATTACTCAGTCGTTCCATTGCAAGGCTAAAGCCTCTCTACCCTCCTTTTTTTGGATTGGATTGGATTCGTACTCGAGAACTACAACTTGCCAATCCAATATCATTGGTCATCTATACTTAATATTATAAAGCTGAAGCGTTTGTTTGTTTGGTTGAACGCGCTAATCTCAGGCACTACTGGTTCAAATTTGAAAAAATATTTTTGTGTTCGTTAGTTCTTTTATCGAAAACGAGGAAGGGGAAGACCTAGACGAAGTTTTGTGGAACAAATGAAGGAAAGGGTGGGGAACGAGTCGTATCAAGAAGAGAAACGGAAATCAGAAGATAGAGAATAGTGGTGATTGCTCCACCGACAAGAGCTGAGCTCTTAAATTGAAGAAGAAGTCTATTTATCGAGGAAGGTTATAGTTTATATAACATCTCGACACGACCAATATGAGCCGAGCAAAAAGGAAAGAAGACGGGTGACAATTAGGTCATATCACTAGGCTATTGGAATAAGAAATATAGGCAATAAAGAATTAAAATTAAAAATACAAAATATACAAATTTTAGAAATTTTAGTTCAAAACAACAACAAAATATAATTCAGAAAAATACTCTAATACAGCTAAGTGGAGCAACTTTCCCAACAAGCATCACAAAAAGGCAGTCCGAGACACTGGTGTTGGCTTTCCGTTTGCAAGTACAAAGCAAGTACAAGACAGCACGAAGTTCGAGCTCAGACTTCTTGTTTGAATGCGAACTTGATCTGTACGACATTGTACCACTATAACGAGCATTGTTATTTCTTTTTCAAAGCAATAAAGTTACTATAATGTAGTATGTGGTATGTATGGATATAATTTGGTAGAACAGTTTAGCTAGAATGTACGTATCTTTCTTAGAAAACTTTGTATGCAAAACGCAGCTATTGTATTTTAGTAAAATACGAAAAGTACATTTATGCAGTTTTTTATAGAATTCTACCTTCACCGTGTAGCACTAAGAACTGAATTTTTCAGGGAACACCTTACTAATAATACAAATACAAAAATAATTCTGTCTGTGTCTATCTGTTACACTTTCATGCCTAAACCGATGAACAATTTTGATGAAAGGATAGAGAGATAGGACATAGGCCATAGGGCGTAGGATAACGTAGGACTTTCGTTTAAAAAAATCCTTTGGGATGTGAGAGTGAAACACTTCAGCTAGTTAAACATAATTAGGAGTTGTAGTAACTGAATGATTAATGATGATTAAGTTTCTTTCAATAAAGGATCACGAAACAATTCATAAAATATATATTAATCGAACTAACTTTCCAACCAATAAATTCTATTCAAATAAATATATGGCACAGATTATATAAAATTTTGGATAAGGAACATGAACGTTCACATGTTTTTAGAAAATAAAAGCAACTAGAATTTGTACCTTTGATACGGGAGCAACACAAGGACCCATTAACAGGTCAGGTCAGGTCAGGTTAAAGGGACAAAGAAAGCAAACAATTCATAACTTATTAATGTTATACCTTATTATGTTTTGTATAACGTTAAAGGAACCAATTATAACAGCTTTGATAACTTCAAGTGAAACGCTAATTATGTTAAAACCATTTCTTTGAACAATTTACGAATTAGGACAGGGAAAATATAAACCTGTTTTTCAACAAGATAAAAGAAACGCCGTTTGCAATCTCTTAGAGTAAATTTGCTTAATGTATAAGTGAAAGTAGTCAGTGATGTGAACAAAGCCAATGCTGTAGTGATTAAGAGAACGAGATACATATTTTGTTTAAGAATAGAAGTAGGTATATAACACATAGATACATGACAGATATTAACTGCTTCGTCCTAAGCGCGACTACTACGCTAGAGGTCCTGGGTTCAATTACCAGGTCGAGCAGTGTTATTGGTTCTTTCTATGAAATTCTCAGTAGCAGGTCAGAGTTTGGATTTATGCGACACATAATCCGCCCGCTATTGCATGTAACATAAACATAGCGGTGAACTGAGAGTGTACAAAGGTCAGCACATCAAGCTACCCCAATCTGTCAAATTATTATTTTCAACTTAAATAAAAAATAATAGAAAATTTGACCGTTATGGATAGCTTGACCTGATGTACATGTTACACCTCTGGCTAACTCTTCGGAGAGTACAGGCGTGATGGTATGTTCAAATACATAATAGCAATTTGGTATTAACGTAGAATTATGATATTTAGAGATTTTTTTGTTTTAAAAGAAAGACAAACCGAGAAGCAAGAAACATGTAACAATAGATCATAGATCAGTAATCACAGTTGCTATTCAAAAGCAATTTGCACTACAATAAAATAAATCATCGTGGTACAATGCCGACCAAAACACCGAGGATATACACATAAAAAAGTTTCCCAATCACACTTGGTAGTTGCCCTACAACGTAAATGTTCCTTGTTATACACTATCCGTACTTTTACCGCTGTAATAGACTGTAGAAACAAGTTTAGTGGGTGAATTTTCTGCAAATTACATTTGATTCATGACTCCATCTTCGTTACACAATTCTTGTTGGTAGGCTTATCGATTTTGTTTTCGGCCGACTGTACGAAGTTTGGGATCTGGTCTCAATAAAAGTCTTATTATCCTACTTACTAATATTATTTATAATCCTATCCTATCCTACTAGTAATATTATAAATGTGAAAGTTTGTGAGGATGGATGGTTTGTGTTTGTTAGGTACTCTATCACGCTAAAACTACTTAACGGATTTTGATGAAACTTTACAATACTATTATGAATACATCAGAATAACATATAGGCTATAATTTATGATGATTTAGAATTTAGATTAAGTTAATTAGCCAAATTACAACGATAATTAAAAGTGACTTTTCCACGCGGACGAAGTCGCGGGCAGAAACTAGTTGATAATATAATTTAACTAGTGTTTATAGTACAAAGACACTCAGACACAGATAAAGCTCCCTAAAAAATTTTCCTCTTATACTATATTGACCCTAACGAATTCATAGAACGATGACGTGGATTCAGAAAATGGCGTCAATGCTTCAACGCTATCTAGTCTCGTTTTAACAAACTAAAATTACTTAAATATATTGGACACCAACTTTGTTTTGTGTTGTGTTACATCTGACGTGTTGGCGAACCTAGTAGTAACAAATGAGATTTATTTTACCGTTCGTATATCAGTGGAAGAAATATCTCCGAAAGTTAGTTAGATTTAGTTTTGTTATTCCCCAACTCTGTACATTATTACACCGAACAAGCTAGCTGCCTACATACAAGCAGTAGGTATAAGTACCTGTAATGGAACACAGATGTTCTATTTATTATATTACTTTTAAAAGCTGATTTTGCAGCTTTAGTATAAATGAGAATTCGAAATTTCTCTTTGAACACAGAAATTTGTATTACAGTTACAGTATTTTCTAATTTTCTTCCTCAAAAGACATTTTAATAAACCATTGATCGGTTAAAGCTCAATCAACATCTAAAACACAACCATAAGGAAATATAATTCACCATCTCTGGCCGTGACAGCAGATTTAGGAATAAATCTGCGTTCAAAAGGCTCGGAACATTAAAAATAAATAGGGGGATACTGGAGCCAGACAAGGATGTTTATTTAGCTTTTAGTACTGTTTGTTAGTTCTGCTAGTGACAGTTAAGTAAAGATTCATATTTTTAACAGAGCTATGAAAATATTTGCAATGATATAAAATGTGGAAATGTTTTCACCGTCGTGAGGTTTTTGCAGGCAGACTGAGTATTTGTAGAGAGAGAGGACAGATAAATGTAGATTTGAAAGCTGGCTGAACTTGAATGTAAAGCAAAACTCAAGTCAGTACATAACCTTTTTTGCAATAAACCTAAAGATAATCTCAAGAATGAAACACAATCAAATCAAATAAACAACACACCCAATCCTAGTAATAGTGATAAAGCTAACAAATTGCGAATTATGCTAAAGCGGCAAGCAAAAAAAAAACAATTTTTAAATCCACCCCGGAATATCCGGACTGAAAATACGGCCTACATATCCGAGGCCCAATTTGCATGGAGATGGCGCCAGAGCGGCCTGGGGCTTCACACTGTCATAATCCGAAACTCGGGTAACTGATTTAAATTTTCACCATACAATGACTACGCGCTTTTGTAACTGCTCATACAGTTGGTAATGCTTCTAAATGTATAGGCCTTTATTGCAAATCGATTGGTTTCTAACAATTATTGGTATATAAAATAAAATTTATGTTTTGCCACTGTCACATGATTTTAATGTCACAGGAACAGGAAGGAGACAAAACATTTATTAACTGCACCCAGTCTTCAATATTTTTATCAAAAAGGCGACAAGTGTCGAAATTCTAGGTTATATTGGCCACTCGAAAGTTAAAGATTTTCGTTACTGCTTATAATAAATAAACACTAATTTTAGTAAACTTAGTAGATCATATGTTCTGGTATACGCTATATAGTAGATTAAATAAAATGTAGTCATTCTCATCAGGCCGTATTCATCCACGGCTCTTTTATTGAATGTCACAGAGCCATCAAATTATGTAGTAGTCATAATTTTGGTGGATTAACAAATGTTTATTTAAATTTAAACCTAACATTAGAAAGAATTTCGGAAACTAAACTTATGACTAAGGACCCTAACTAAACCTCAATAACATAATCATAAATTAACACTAATATAATATGATCATTGAATAAAAATATATGTAAATGCTTTTTAATTTTACCCTTTACAAGTCCTTTTAGTTCTAAAACTACAAATTCGTTGATGCTATAATTGTAAGTTTACAAATTTAAAAAGATAAATACGTATTAACCTAAACCCTTTCATATTTGAAGCACAGTTTTTCAAGTTAACATCAACTTTAATGTCGGCGTTAAAGAAAAAGAGTAAATAAACTTTTCCGTCTGTGAAATGGATCTCTTGGAGTTCGTTTTGTTCGCTCTTGCTTTAATGAAGAGATTCACAGCTTTTGAGTTTCCAGCTAAGTATGCAAATTCTTTATATTAGGAATTACAACTTCGTGGACTTCTGTTGTTAAAGATGATTTCATTTACTTATAACAGTGTTATGGTTAAATCTAGCAAGTAAGAGATATCAACAAATTGATGGTATCTTCTCTAACTTCTATAATTAACACTACTTTGTAGGTTATTAACTCTTGATTGGTATTTAAAAAGATAAACACGTAGAATAAAATGCTACCGTCATCGATATTACTACAGTATAAAATCGTCACATCATGCTGTCTCCACCGAGAATCTTCAAATGCTGTCTTTCCATTTTTATTTTTAAGTTACAATAGCTACGACAGTATTCCTATTAGTTTCTGTCAGCTAGGTTTTGTCAACTGTCTAGGGATTGCTTGCTCAGTAGATCGCATCTTGAGTTTCCATTTTGAATTTCCTTCATATTATGTTATTTAATTGAAGATAAAACTCAGTCTTAGTCCAAAGCATGTCTAGTAGAAAATGCTTAATTACATTAAGACAGCCTTTGTACACTTTTTTTTACAGAATGAATAAATAAAGTCTTGTATGGTCATTCTATAATGATGGTTTATTGCTAAAAATTCGCATAAACTGAAATATTTTTCTTCTTTCTCTTCATGTCTATTTATAGTTACAACACATTTTAATATTTATTTATATATTCTATGACCAATATCCAAAGACGTCAACAATTTTATATTTATACTACCTATATTTGAATACTCTAGTATCGAAGCTATAGGATTATTGTCGTATTTATTCGTTTTAACCACCTGACACTTATGTCCCTAAAGTATACTGAAATCTTTATTTAATTCTCCATCCACATCAGGGATGCCAGTTTAATATCTAAACTTATTCCGAAAATCCTGCGTTAAAGTTGAAGCAAATTCAGATTTCATATTCCACCAAATTATTGCGGTAGTCGGACTCGAATACACTCGGCTGGGGTAGCGGATTTATATCATATATTTATTTCGCTTCGCCTGTAATGGCGCATTAATCTTGTGGTGCCTTTCGAATGGCATTTGACATTTCGCCTCTTCCCTAGGATTGAGATTTGTTGGGTATTTCGGCTGTTTGCTTATGTGTATGTATAGTGACCGTTATAGATAGAGGGATTTAGCTGTTTGTCCTTTGTTTGGAATTTTCAGAATGTTGGAAATAGGGCAGTATAAAATAAGGGCAGTGGTGTAATTCTTACTTTTAAATGGAGTTGACAGTGATTGAATCCGTCGTTGGTGATTATCATGATTTTGACCGTCATCGTGATCATGTTAGACATACCTGGAACAAATGGAAATAATATTTGAGGACAAAAGGTATATCATATAAACAACATCATTAAAGTTAAAGAAATAAACTTAACAAATATACTTAAAAACGAAGCAGTCAATAGTGTTCCTCGTAAATTGCTTGCTTTGTGTGAATAAAGCTCATTCATAAACTATTCTATGTAAAGCATTCAGATAACAATCACATCAAAGGGCAATGCATGAACCAGCAGTTGAAGGTTACTATGCACATAACGCATCAACTTTACGAGTATAAGCGGATATATAACAATGCTCGCACGCCATACTCACGTTACGATACAAATTTATGAAAAGTTAGTGTGTGACGGTGTATAAAATGAAAATCATTGGCTATTGATTCTATGGGCCACATCATCGATGGGTAACAAACGTTGTGGGACTGTTATTTCGGTATTTAATTGGAATCCAATACATAACAATTCATATTGTTTTGCACTATTCCAATTCGTGATTTTATTATGCGCAAATATTACTGTATACAAATAACACATTAAAATGAAGTGTGTCCTTTTATTGGAATGTATTTTGATACAAAGAGGTATTACTCATTTATATTTTTTATCAATATCGATAAACTAGGTGCACAAAATGTTGAAAGAAATATATCATCATCATCATCTCGGATTGAAAGGGATTAAGCTATCGTCCAACACGCTTGGCTAGTTCAGGTTGCTTGAAAGAAATTAAGACGTTAAAATCCAATAGAATGAATAATGTTAATTTCAGAGAGACATTTGTGTCTGTATGTAATTATGGAATCGCTTTAAACGGTTGCCCAAAAAAGACCTGTCGTACCTTAGTGGTAATTTGTGCTAATAACAGAAGCGCAATCAAATACGAAAGTCAAAGAACTAACCCACCCGAACCAATTATCATCAGTTACATTCTACTGCTAATTATTCTTTTTTCAAACTTCATTAAGTCAAAGTTAATTTTAAAAGGTGATTCTTTTGACATGTAAATTGGACAGGAAGCCCTAATTGGGATAGTCGTCGACACCTGAATTGTCAGGCATTTAGTCAAATCCAGTTTGAGCGTAGCATCAACGAATGTTCGCGCCCAGTTCGGTTTTAACCAGATTTGGCTGCCTATATCCAGTTTCGTTAGTTCGCTTTGACACTTGATTTTGAAAAGGGAACTGATTGACGTGTGAATACCCTTTTTGGGTAATGGATAGTTGGGCTTTGTGTTGTGATTTTCGTGATGTATTGATGCCGATTTATTTACACATTTACAATACATTTAATGATAAATGAAGGCTGTATTCGTCCCTGAAATGAAAACAATGAGTTATGGATCGTAGGAAAAATATATAATTGGAAAATTAATATGGCTGTGTTATTTATGAAATGTAGTAAATTTCGCGATTTACGAACGATATAAAAAATAAATATTGCTCATTTAACTGTCAAATTCAAGATCAGTTTTACCAGACAAACAAAATCAATTTCATCAAGAAATCGATCTCACAAAACAAAATGTAAAACTTCAAAGATGATTTACGAGCTCAAGTCCAAGGGAAATAAATGTTACATTTCTCACAATAGGTACCACGGACATATTTCATTTTGACGTCCGAAGTCATGTACTGAGAGTAGTTCCAGAAGGATTACTTCTTACAAAAATGACACAGGTTTAAAGAGTTTATTATCAAAAAAGATACATAAACCACATGAGAACTGATTTTAACTTAAAAATAATAAAATTTCAAGCAATGGGTCGTCTATAATATTTAAATATTTAATGACAATACAAAAAATATTTGTTTAAGCGTGAAACGAGCGATTATTTATATTATAATGAGATAATGTATACTTAAGCTAAATGTATTAACATTTCTTAAATGTGAGGGTAGACTGTTGTATAGTTGAATACTTGGTTCTATTTCTTTAGCCATGTTTCTCTGTTGCAAAACGCAAGCTCTATTTTTGACTGTGATATCAAGGAATTATATCAAAAGAATCATATAAGATATTTGTTACTAATTACCACGGTATACTGAGAGTTATGGCCGTCAAAGAGATGCCCAAAGCAGCCAGTGCAACTTAATCTCAAAATGCTGCAATTTGCATCTTATTCGTAATTTAAGCATCTTTTAAGCAAACCTCATTCTCCTAGGGGTCATAAGCGCGACTGCTACGCTTGAGGCCCTGCATTTGATTCTCAGGCAAAGTTTTATTGGGTTTTTCTATTAAACTCTCAGTAGCAGGTCAGAGTTTGTATTTGTACAGGTGATATTCTCCCCCTATTACGTGAGTCCTAAATATACCGGCGAACTGTGGCTGTACTTTAATACACCTCTGCCTAACCCTTCAGGGAAAATAGTCGTGATGAATATAAAAAATAGCCTTTATTATTCTGGAAAATACAGTAATGTGGTTACAGCCTAGTTACAGTCGTGGGATCTAGTATCTTCCATTCCGAAATAAAGACATTTAGAATAATCTAGACGTGAGTAGGTACTTGTAATGTATGGTATGTTATGTTTAAGCAAGTTCTACCAACATAATAATAAACTGGTCTTTCTTAATCATTCCTTTCTTCTGTCGTAACAGTAGCCAAAGCTTAACGCGTATCGAATAACAGCGAAGCCACTTAAAAGTGCCCGTAAAATATTTAATCTGTTAAGTTGGTCATAAATATTCCGGCATAAAATCGGAGAAGGGTCTATCGTTTGTTTTACTTTTTCTAATGGAGTATTGGAATAGGATATTGAAGCCGTAACTTTTGGGAATAGTAAGAACCTTCTTATTTGGAAAATACTTGAAAAAAACCAAGTTGCCGTCTGTCGGGGCTGGTGAGCTCTTACTGTTGATGGCAATCTTTTGTTTTCTGTTTAGTTATCATACTTGATTAATTTATTAGTACACATTAAACTGCATTGTTCTCATGAACTATTCAAAATAAAATTGTAAACCAAGATTATCACTGTAATCATGTTTTTTTTAAAAGAGTGTCTGTGGAGTTTCTTGCCGGTTCTTCTCCATAAGACCCACTAGTTTTAATTTTTTTCAAAAGTGCTACTTAATCGTATAATTGAAATAAAATATTTGACTTTGAGTTGACTGTACAGTAGATGTTATTTTAATATCATTTAGAATTTCAGGAGTGTCAGGCTTCTGACTACCAATAACAATTGTCATAGAATACAAACAGAAATACAAACAGTATGACAATTGTTAGTCGGACGTAAAGGGATCAATCAACGGCTCAGTATGCTTTCCGAGGCACCGAGGGTTCTTGATTTGCTAAAAACTGTCTCTCATCCATTACTTTGAATTTCTAATTTGATTAACGTAGGAAAAATTCGACCGCGGGCAGGATTCGTCTGCGTCTTCTGGTTAGGAACACCAGACGTTATATATATGACCACTAAGCCACCGCGGTCCCACCCGCCATGATGAATTTTGACTTTACATGTGAGGGGTTCACACACAGGTTCGAATCCTGCCCGCGGTCGAATTTTTCCTTCGCTAAATAACTTTAAAATCTTAGAATGGAAAATGCCAAAAAAAATATCAAAAAGATTGATTAACGTAGTTAATACTGAGCCCCAAGCTACTACGAGTCAATATGTAAATTAATTAACTAAGTATATTTAAAACTGCCTCAATAGTCTATGGCAATAGGCTCGCCCCCTATTACATGGGACCTAAATATACTGGCAAAACTGTGGATGTACAGCAAACCTCTGCCTATCTCTTTACGAATACAGGTGTGATGTTATGTTATGATGGTATATATCTAAAACGGGTGCATAGTATCGCTTTGAACTGTATATGTATAATCAAAAGTAAACCTCTTAAGTTATTATTTAAAGTGATGCTTCTCAGTGTTTAACTAAGCTTCGGAATACCACGTCAATTCTATCTATTACTTCAAACTGACCTGGATCTCTAACCAAATTATGGTGTGTGAAGGAGACAAAAGTTATTCCAGAACTAGATTATGACGAGTGAGGGAGATAGTTATAGTTTTGTTTGCTTTGTCGTTAACTGGATTCCAGGGTTCTGGGAAAACTATTTGTGACGGAAAGTCCTAGTTTAGCGTCAAGCAATTTGCATGCGTAATTTCTGTTAGCTATCTAATTTATGTGTCGTTTTAATCCCACTGAGTTAATAGTGGGTGTTAGGTGAAAGTTTTTAATTACAAAAGGTGGACATACCAATTAAGTCTAACTTAGTTTGATTAGCCAATAAAAGTGTACTTTAAAGGGTATTGCGTTGTTGAAAATTTAATTTTTACTATGTATTATGAAATTAAAAGAGGACTATTTCAAAACCCCTAACCGGTTAGTTTCACCCGAGTGATAAACTATGTGTTATAGCACTTTCTTAATTTAAAAATAAAAAACGTTAAATAAATCAGTTAAACTGTCAAACCGCCATTTTTATGTATAAAATCAAAATCATCGAATAAGACATATTACAATTTAAGATTCATAAAAAGTATTTAGCAAAAAGTATTTACTTCTTTTTCTACCAATCAAATCAGAAAAAGAAATATAAAAAGCTACAGATTACTAAAACAAATGACTCCTGCTGTAAGACCTTTTGTTGGATGACGTAGCTCGACTAAAATAATTGCACTCGTTAAATAGTATTAAATGAACAGGATTTTATTGAGTAACTCCCTAACTAAGGGGACCGAGAAGGGCTGCCTGTGAGGTATTAAGCAAGAAGAAGAAAAGTTGAAGGAATGTATTTTTATAGAAGAAACTTATAAGTGAGCTAAAACATCTCTGAATTTATTATATTGTCTTACAAAATCGTTCTGATAATTATAAAAATCAAATATCAATTTGTTTTTTATAATTACATGTAAGTATATGGAAAACTATTTATGATATTATGTTTTAATTTTTAACCAATAAAAATTTAGTACAATTTTCAGAGAGTAATTTGATGATAAAAAAATTAATAACAGACATCAACATCGATATACTGTCCCACTGCTGGGCACGAGTCTCCTCTCAGATTGAGAGTGATTAGGCTATAAAACACCAGGCTGGCCTAGTGCGGGTTGGCAGCCTTCACACACCGTCGAGAAAATCTCTAAGACGTGCAGGTTTCCTCACGATGTTTTTCTTCACGTATAAGCGAGTGATCATTAAAATTATTAATACACACGTAAATTCGAAGTCAGAGGTGTCGTGCCTTTGATTCGAACTCGAGACTTTTGACTCGGCAGTCCAATGGTCACTAGGCTATCACTGTTTTCTTTAATTACAGACAAAATCTCTTTAATTAAATCGGGCATTTTTTTTAACGATCTATGTAACAGTTTACAATACAAGTAATTATAAGATTGTAATTTTAAATAACCAACTGAAATATTAGCAAACCTTTTTAATTTACTATTTGTCGTTGTATAAAATAAAGGCAAGCGAACATTGACACGGTCGTAATTACTGGATCAAACACATGACTTAATCAAAGTACAAATTGATAGCATTCACCCTATCGTAAAGGACGTCGCACATTGAACGGTAAACAATTTTTCAATAATCGTTGTCTAGACGGTGTAATGTGAGGGCGACCGTGGCGACACCTAACGACTAAACAACTACGATAATGATTACTATAGCGCCTGATGAGTTTCATTTAGTTTGGTATTAAGTGGGAACATTTTAATTTACAGAAAATTGAAAAACTGATAGGTAATTGAGATATTTTTTTTAATAAATTATATCCGTGTAACTTATTTTATAATATGTATTATCGTAATGAAACTAGAGATCAGAGATGGGTGAATATATTGAAGCAAATGAAAGAATACGCTACAATCATACGAGAGCGAACCATATAGGATTCTTTTTGGCACTAAAATACCTTATAAGTACATTGAAAGAGGCAAATGAAACTCACTCTAAAGTTGACGCCAGCAGGTCAAGCCATGCAAAACTGTAAAAATTTTCCAATTGAACATGAACCTCATTTTAATGCATTAAAGTTGTAAATCTATCAGAGAATTTTGACAGATTAGTTTGATGTGCTGGCCTCTGAACCTCAAAAATCATATTAACTACCACAACGTAGGAACTATGTACCTAGATGTAAACTATTAGGTAGTAAGTATACCTACATAATATTATATCGGACTTTTTGGAATTTATATAATTTTTTGTTGTGTAAATCAGCACCTTCCTCATGTTTAAATAAGCAGCTCAATTAACTGCTGGTTATTTTGCCACAAATTCTCATTCCATTATAAATAATAACGGTACACAATAACGATGATGTATTGTCTCATAGATTTTCAACGCACCTATTATTTGGACAGCGTTATTGATATTGTCACGCGATGGTGGGAGGGGGGCCTAATAATGGCTTAGATTAAGAGCTATGGTCTTGAAAAAAACTTCCTAACTCGGCAATTATACCGTTTAATGTTGTTGGATTTTCAGAAAAAGGAGTTGGGTGTTTGGAACACCACAGTTAGCAATTCCTTTGAAATCAATTCGTATATAGAATCCATAGCAGCTCTTTAGCAATTTTCATATTATGTGAATAATATCATGATTGATTAATGACACTTACGCGAATAATATACATTGAAATAAAACTCACCCGAAATGGTCACCCGTCTACCCGTGACCATGGACGCTGTAAAGGGTCCAAAACGTCGGGATTAATAATATCAATATAACACGATAAAACCCGTAAAAAGTAGTTTTATTTCAATATAACATGATTCCTCAAAATTAGTCGTTTCAGGCCACGCTGATCTGATCGTTTCTGCATCATCCAAGGTTGTCTGGTAGAAAATGCGTAATTGCTTAGTGCCATTTGACCGCTTTGGTAAACTTTTGTACCTAAAGAGTAAATAAATAGTTATTTAGAAAAGGAAAAATTCAACCGCGGGCAGGATTCGAACCTGCGTCTTCTGCCATTTTCCATGCTAAGATTTTAAAGTTATTTAGAAAAGGAAAATAACTTTAAAATCTTAGCATGGAAAATGCCAAAAATATACAAAAAGATAGTTAGAAGGTAAGGTGGCATCGTTCGACATTGAACTAACTGTAAAGTAAGTTGTGTTGTAAAGCAAAAACTTGCATTTCAATAGGTGTTACTGACGTCACCGTAAAGACGTAAATTCAGTATGTGAAGGAAAAATTCGACATGACGGGTAGGTATCGCGGTGGCTTACTGGTCATAACGTCTGGTGTACCTAACCAGAAGACGCAGGTTCGAGTCCTGCCCGCGGTTGAATTTTTCCTTTTCTAAATAACTTTAAAATCTTAGCATGGAAAATGCCAAAAATATACAAAAAGATAGTAAATAAATAATTTTCTTTATCGTAAAAGTTTGTAATTTTATCGAAATTGTTCAATAGATTGCCGGACGATATTAAAGAATGTGATAACATTAATGCATTTAAGATAAACCTAGACCAGGGAATATGTATGCACATTATAACTTTTAACACTCTGGAGGTAATTATTGTACTATGTTATTATACTTATTACTTTTTATATGTATATAAGTGGACTGTAAGTTCTTATGATAAATAAATTTCTTTAAATAGAAAAAAAAATTGCGAAAAAAAAATAGATAATTTTTAAAGTTATTAAGCAAAGGAAAAATTCGACCGCGGGCAGGAATTTTTCCTTTGCTTAATAACTTGATAGTGCCAAAACAAAAAGATAGGTAATTTTTTTTACAGTATTTTCAGTAAAGTTTAAATTACATGTTATTTTAATAAACGAGATAATTAACATTCTATATCAATCCATGACATTTATGGGTTCTAGGGGTTTTCAAAAACCATTAACTTTTGACTCGGCAGTATCTACGATCTAAATTAGGTGGTACTAATGTCCTGGTAACACGATGTTTTTTGGTGATTTTGATTAAAATGGTGATTAATGAACTGGTTGTGGAATCTCGATAAGTACTCGTGTTGCGTAGTTGAGTTTTCATGGCTAAATATTGATTAGTAAAGCAAGCAATTATTCAGATAAAAAATATACAATCTTGTAATTAATTTAAGGTGACTTTTTGAGAGCTTCTTTTCGTAAAAAGAAAATAAGCGACTAAATTCAATTGTGACATATTTACAAAAACACTAAAAAAATGGTCCACAATATCAAAAAATAAATTCTCGTTAACCCTTTACACGCGGCATGACGGTCTATATCGGCGGCACAAGTTTTCGACAGTTGCAAATTAAAATGGCGGCCGGCCGTGCGTGATCGCTCCGACCGAGCTCACCGCGTAATCTCTTGCGGCGACGTGACTCGAATGTCACGTGACATTTCACCTTTGTCTTGGCCAAAAATTGTGAAAATGTTTGTTGTTAACCGCGGCTTGTTGCTCGGGGATTGAATTTTGGAACTTTACACGTATTGAAGTTTCAGATGTCTTTTTTGGAAGTTTTTTTAACTGCTTCGCAAACTTATCGATGAATTATAAATAAATTGTTTAAAAAACTGATATATGGTACCAGTGTGACTTGAGAATAGTCTTGTGTAAAATTCAATTTAGGTTAAAAAATAGTTAAGTAGCAAATTGATATATACATCATACATATCCTGGAGACGGCAGTCGACGCCGAGGAAGGACAAGGAAATGCTTTTTGAAGCGACAGACTGACCTCAGATAGCACTGAATAGAGATCAGTGGAAGGAGATGGGGGAAACCTTTGCTCAGCAGTGGGATTACATATGTAACCTACATATGTAATCCCACTGCTGAGCAAAGGTTAACAAAAACAACGTTAAAATCTTCAATATCGAGGAGTCATTTTGCTATATGAATTAAACTTACATTAAATCTACACCCCTTGCCTAACAACCTCCAGCCAACATTTATTGTCAATATTTACCAAGAGCGATAGTTTGCTTGACTACTATTAAAGCCCAAAGGGATCCGGTAATAGTAACTAAGGTAATCCTAGGTCTGAGATCACGAGGCGCCTCGAGACAGACGGTCGGATAGACAGACAGCTCCGCTATACAGACGTAGATTAGAAAGGGTTAGTGAGAAAGGTGAATTGTAGAATTACAAGACGTCTGGTGGAAATAATGATCGCATAGTTTTGTGTCGCGAGAGAGTATTCTAGTAGAGATGTTGTGTTTATTTAGTAAACAAGGCGTTGTATATTAAATATCTCATTAGTTTAGATATTTAGTGTATACAACATTATTATTAGTATATGCGAAACCTGAATATAGTTTGTTCAGAATCAGTAACTGAATCGATTCCAATAATTTTTACATCATGTTATATTTTGTCCCAAAAACATTTAAAAAATGTTACGAGTAGGACACCGAGCGACACTAAGTACCTATCCGCAATCATATGCGCGCAACACAGGTCACTGACACTGAGCGCTCAGCGCGGGCGCAGTGCGGCGGGCGGGGCCCGGGGGTGAACCAACCACTTCAGTCGCCCGGATGCTATCGGGTAGTGTACACGTATGTCGCTCCCGTTCAAAAAGTAGGTACATAACGCGAGCGCACGGCATTTCGATTGATCTGTACCTATCGTATGTAAAAAGCATAGGTAGTGTTCGTGTAAGAAATGGTACGTACACTAACGGTTTGTGGTGATAACGCGAGCGCGCGGCAGTTGTGTTTCGGTTGTCGTGTACCTATCGTATGTAAAAAGCATAAGTGTTCGTGTAAGAAATGGTACGGATACTAGCGGTTTGTGGTGATAAGTGATAACGTATTCCTGGCAGTGCGGCACGAGGAGCAATCTGACATTAAAGTATCGTCACACACATGAACACACGTTTTTATTTGTACCTACAGCCTGTTGTGGTTAAGTAATGCTATGTTTAACAATTTTCATCCATTTTGAACTTACAGTGTTTGGTATAAGCAGTTCCGTTCCGCGTGCGGTGTCGTTCGGACGTGACATGCGTGTCTAAATAAGTGCAGGATGAATTCCTCTAATGTAGTGAAATGTGCAAGCTGCAATGTCGTTATTAACGAAGTGTTAGCTTTCGTGTGCAATAAATTGGACATAATGGACGAGGAAAGTCTGATTCGGATTTGTACTAGTGCTTTCTCTGATAGTGATATTCTGGAAGCAAAAAACCTCCTGTTTGATGCGATAACAACAACCGAAACACGCAATATTAAAAGGAGGAAAGATGGGAAAAAGATACGTGAGATTGAAGATATTGTTACACTGTTACAAATAACGCATCCTGATGAACGACCAGTTTTTGTGGCAAAAGAGCTGCAAAAACTACCCCCCGTTCTATTTGATCACGTAGACGTAACAAAGTTACTGAAAGATCTAACCAAGATGAGAAGTGAACTTGAGGAAATGAAATTGCAATATGCAACTACCAGTCAACTTGAATCAATCAAGTGTGAGATAGCGGATATAAAAAAGTTAACGACTACCAAAAGTCCATGTTATTCATATGTGAACACAAGGCGTAGAGGTGGAACTCATATAATGGACAGCTGTGATTATGATAGCGGGCCAATGGGTCTGCAACATGTTCATATTGCTAACAAAAATATAACTGAGCAGAGTTCCATAACTAAAGATGAGACTTTACTTCCGCCTACCCACCACTCGTCAATAACAGCCGACGAAAACTTAAATGGAATAAAGTCAGTTAATGAATGCATTCCAACCGAGTGCGAAACCGGTTTACGCTCACAGCCGTTCACTGATTACAGCACCAAGTCGCATCAAACAACACATAACATAGGTGTTAACAATAACTCTGTAGTGAGCGCGCGACACACGGTCCACGCGGCCGTCCAACCGACTTGTGAACCGCAAACAAAAACAATGGCGCAGATTGTAAGCGAAGGCGAGTGGACATTAGTACAGAGGAAGAAAATGAGAAGTCGTTTTGTAGGAAACAGAGGAAATGCTGTCGTAGAACCGCAGGGTAAATTTAAGGCTATAGAGGATAAAGTAGTTCTATACATTTATCATGTTGATAAACAAGTGACACACAGTGACATCTCAGAGTATGTTGAAAAGAAAGCTCAAATAATTGTGAATATTGAAAAAATGATAATGAAGGTGTCCAAAAATTACGATGCTTACAAGATCTCTGTTCCTAAGCATAAGTGTCATATTTTTATGCGGGATGACTTTTGGCCGGAAGGTATATCCTATCGTAAATTTGTAGACTTCTCAAAGAAGAAAATTGATAGAGAAAATGCAAAACAATAAAAAACCAAAAATGGACAACACGACCAAATTAATAAGTTTTAATTGTAAATGTATAAAGCGGTCTGTTGACTGTGTGAGACGTCTGTGTGTAACGGCTGACGTTATCGCGTTACAAGAAACTTGGCTATTCCCACATGATGTCGCTTTTCTGGGACAGATAGATGATGATTTCGCTTTTGCTGGCAATTCGGCAGTAGACACCTCAGCAGGAGTACTTCGTGGAAGACCATACGGAGGAGTGGCTTTGTTATGGAGGAAGAGCCTATTTCCATCTGTCACGATAATTAGTTGTAATAACGTACGCCTTGTAGCTATCAAAATAATGCTACAGGATCGTTCAATACTAATTTTTTCTGTATATATGCCTACAGACTCGAATGAAAATATAACAGAGTTTACGAATTGTCTCAGTGAAATTAGTGCAATAATAGACAGTAATAACGTGGAATCGGTGGTCATATTAGGCGATTTTAACGCTCATCCCGGCGAGCTATTCGGTAGTGAATTATTAAGTTTCTGTGCGGAGCAGTGCTGGACATGTGCGGACCTGGACTTACTACCGCAAGGTACGTACACATTTGTGAGTGACGTGCACGGTTGCCACCGCTGGCTCGATCACTGTGTAGTGACAGAGGCGGCGAGACGTTTGATCGTTAGTGCAACTGTATTGTACGATACATACTGGTCGGACCACATGCCTATACTTTTACAGTGTAATTTTAATATGATAACACCTACAATTGTCACACCTAATAAGATGTGTAAAAATAAGGTCATATGGGGTAATCGAGACCCTGATCAAATAAACAAATATAAAGATACTTGTCATAGTAAGTTAAGGGAAATTAATTTCCCGGCGGATTTTAAAGAATGTGCTAGCGGTTTTTGTGGAGATGTTAATCACAAAGCAGTTTTAGATAACATGTATAAAGACATCGTGTGTATACTTACAGAGGCTGCCCAGTGTCACAGTAATGTGGATGTGGGAAGGGGTGGTAGGGGTAAACATGTTATTGGGTGGAATAGGCATGTTAAGCAAGCTCACGAGAACGCCCGAGTTGCTTTTCAAGCCTGGTGTATGTCTGGTAAACCGCGTTATAATTCACTGTATGAAAATATGTATAACACGAGAAAAATATTTAAATCAAAGTTAAAATGGTGTCAGAACAATCAAGATAAAATTAAAATGGATATCTTAGCAGAGTGTCATAAATCTAAGAATTTTTCAAGGTTTTGGAAAAATACTAATAAGTTGAATCCGAGATCGGGCGTTCCAGTGAGTATAGCGGGACAACATGACCCATCTGCTATAGCGAACTTATTTGTGAAACATTTAAAAGTTGAATCTCCTCTTGGTCCAGCATCACAGGTGGGCGATGCTGAGGATGATCGGATGGTTACTTCATCAGGGCAGCCAAACGTTAGATTCTCAGCAAAAGATGTTGCTAATGTAATAAATGGTATGGTAAGGGGCAAGTCTCCGGGGCATGACAACCTCAGCATCGAGCACCTGCAACATGCAGGAGTTCATCTGCCAAGGGTACTGTCAATGTTTTACTCATTATGTCTAAGCCACTGTTATCTGCCCAGCGACTTAATGAAAACTATAGTCGTACCTATTGTGAAGGATAAGACCGGGGATACATCAGATCTCTTGAACTATAGGCCAATATCTCTTGCTACTGTCATGGCCAACGTGCTGGACAGTTTGCTTGATAGGCATATGGCGACCCGCATCGAATTACATGATGCCCAGTTTGGGTTCAGACCGGGTCTCTCCACGGAAAGTGCCATACTGTCTCTTAAGCACACGGTCCAGTACTACACGTCCAGAAAAACGCCTGTCAACGCGTGTTTTCTGGACCTATCCAAAGCGTTCGACCTGGTGTCATACGACTTGTTGTGGCGGAAACTATTCAACGAGACTACAGTTGATAGGGGAGTTATAGCAATACTGCGTTATTGGTATAACAATCAGACCAATTATATAAGGTGGGCAGGTTTATTGTCGGATGTGTATAGGCTGGAGTGTGGAGTGAGGCAGGGTGGCCTGTCCTCGCCTCGGCTCTTCAGTCTGTATATCAACCAGTTGATTGTTGAGCTCAGCAACACCTATCAGGGCTGTCACGTGGACGGGGTTTGTGTCAACAATATTAGTTACGCTGATGATATGGTGTTGCTGAGCCCATCAATTAACGCAATGATAAGCCTGCTCAGAATATGTGAAAGGTACGCGGAAGCTCATGGGCTCAGATACAATGTCAAGAAAAGTGAGGTTCTTGTTTTTAAGGCGGGTACTAAATATTACCCTATTGTGCCGCAATTAAAACTTTGTGGTAGTCCCTTGAAGCAGGTTACCACTTTTAAGTATCTGGGTCACTGGGTTTCCGAGGACTTGAAGGACAGCCTGGACATGGAGCGTGAGCGCAGGGCGTTGACTGTCCGCTGCAATATGTTGGCTCGCAGATTTGCGAAGTGCTCGACTGACGTAAAGGCTACGCTGTTTACGGCATACTGTCAGTCGTTCTATACGTGCAGTCTGTGGGTTAACTACACGCGGAGGGCATACAACGCTCTGCGCGTTCAATACAATAACGCACTCAGGGTGCTGATGGGGTTGCCGCGTTACTGCAGTGCTTCCGGTATGTTCGCGGAGATCGGCATTGATTGCTTTGCAGCAATCTTGCGCAAACGATGCGCTTCTATCATGAGCAGAGTACGCGATAGCCCCAACAGCATCCTGAAAACCATAGCAGACAGATGGGACAGTCACATACTGAGACATTGGGTACGTCTACATGCCAGTGTGGCGTATAAATAGTTCAAATAAGTTTCCTGTAGTGTATTTTGTGTAATAGATATAAGTACTAACATTAGGTTTTAAGCTACATGTATACTAACAAAATGGACTACGGTCTGAAATAAAAGCATTTATTATTATTATTATTATAAGGTGCAACATATCGCATTGACTACATTTAATGACTTACGGCTGCATTTACAAATAAAGTACTTATTAATGTCTACCTACACTTGACCAGTACGACAGTCCAAAGACTGTAAGTGTGATGGAAAATGTGGAAAGTGTGATCAGTTAAATACAATGCAATCGGAAATCGCCGTACGGTTAGGTACCTACTGCCACATTATTATCAATGAGCGCTGCGATGACGCGGGCGCGGGCCGGCGGCGCCCGCGCGTCGATGAGCATGTTTTTGTACGGACAACCAGGTAAGTTAACAAGCTTATAACTTTGTGATTTTTCATGGTACAGTTTTGAAATTTTGTATATAAATTCTTTACATAAAAATACTAGACACGTGTTTCAGGTTTCGCATATACTAATAATAATGTTGTATAACACCTTGTTTTACTACAAGTAAAACAATTAAATTTAATATTTATACAATTTTATGCATCAAAATCTCAAAGTATGGCTGTATAGCTATCATCATTAACCCATATACTGTCCCACTGCTGGGCACGGGTTTCCTTTTACAGAATGAGAGGTATTAGGCTATAGTGCACCACGCTGGCCTAGCGCAGTTTGGCAGACTTCACCCGCCGTCGAGAAAATATCTAAAGCATACAGGTTTCCTCGCGATGTTTTCTTTCACCGTTTAGACGAGTGATCATTACTTATTAATGTATAACTGTTAACGACCATAGAGGCATGAAATCGCAACAATCTGCAATACCAAAACCAACCATCAAAAGAAAAGCACACTATCAAGTGCAAAACAATACGAGCAGAGCCAATAAACTTCAAAATTAGCATTACATCCCACCAATACTTAAAACCAAATAAAAGGCATTTAAACCCCAATAATCCGACCAAACAATCAATTTTCTGCCTCAGTTCGTCTTACTGTTCGTACACTGCAAACAATAGCTGGGAGCCTTAAAACGGCGGTTCCTGAAGTGTTATTTACTTGCTGGAATCACGGCACTTGGACGATGCGACAAGAATACTGAGTGGCAAGTATACGGTTACAGGGGGGTTAAGGAAAGTGCGCCAGAATTGGCGATATTATTGTTTTTTGATTATACCCTTGTTTTTTCTGTTTTAAGGTGTTGTGTTACGGTAAATATTTTGTTTGTGATGTGTTTGGTTTCGGCTGGTGGGAAAATATTTTGATATAGTTATACACAGTTTTCTCCTTATAGATATATGAGTATGTCGTAGCAAGAAACACACAAATTGTTTCATTATTATAATGAGTAATATATATTCTGTGCTTATGATTTTAGAATACACTATAATAATATCTACTTCCTATCCTCATCAACCCAATAGGTACTGCCCCACTGGGCAGGGTTCTGCTCTCAGAATGAGATGGTTTAGGCTATAGTCCAGCACGCTAGCCTAATGCTGGTTGGCAGAATTCACAGAAACTCGACGACAACACAATAACGACACTTCGACCGACGAGAAAAATTCTCAGGCAAGGTTTCCTTACGACGTTTTCCTTCACCGTTTAAGCGATTGATCATTAATTCTAATAAGTACGCAAATTATTTTGAAAAGTCGTAGGTCTTGGATTCGAACTAGAAACCTTTGATTGGCAGTCCAATGACCATATCGCACTGCTTTTATTTCTGCTTCCTATAGTACTTTTAATTTTTATAGTCTTAATCTATTTTATACCAAGCGAACGTTGCCATCAACGATTACACGAACAAAGCTAACCCATTTAACAAATCATTTTTCTAAAAACAAAAGAATATGACAAGCGCCCGACATTTTTCCCTTTTACATCTGACGATGTAACAGAATCACAAAAGTTGCGCGGCGCGGACAAAACGTCGCACACGACAATGCACTCACACTGCATGGTCTGTCAAACACAATTAGCGCTAAATTCGCTTAACGACGGCGCGTCGCAGTTGCAGGGATGGGGCCAATTTGCAGAGTACGCTTGTTAGGCGCTCTGTGCCGACTCGCGACGTTGTTGGATTTTCAGTGAAAAGTGGTGGAAACTATCGCAGACGGATATTAGTTACAACGATATTTCATGAAAATGTTAAAGTAATTTGTTTTAATTACCTACCTTTCTCCTTTTCGTGCATAAATAACTAAAGCCTTGATCCTCATTTTTATTGTATCTCAACTTGTCTCAGTCGTATGTGTTTAAGGAAGTGATTGAACATATATTATAATAAATGAATAAATAAGGAGACGTAAGTCCTAACAGATGTCATCATCAACCCATATACTGTCCCACTGCTGGGCACAGGTCTCCTTTCAAATTGAGAGGGATTAGGCTATAGTCCACCACGGTGGCCTAGTGCGGGTTGGCAGACTTCACAAACCGTCGAAAAAAATCTCTCAGGTATGCAGGTTTCCTCACGATGTTTTCCTTCACCGTTTAAGCCAGTGATAATTAATTATTAATACGGAATTAATACTAACAGATGTACTGAAGCATTAATTCTGAAGCAATCATGAAATGGTAATAAATGAATAATATAAATAATAAACTATAATTTTATTTCTGTATATAAATTTTTAGACACTTTTACAAGCCATTTTTAGTTTAAGTACCTACTAGATTATGCTGGCATTTCCTGATGACTCTTCCTAACTTTAACCTTAATCTTTCTCAGTAATAAATTAAATAAAAAACCTGAAAGATGTGGATTGCCTACAATATTTTCGTCTTCCATAAATGTTATTAGATGTATTAATGTATATGGCATTTTTAAGAACGTTATATCCAAGGCTAAAATATAAGATAAATTCCGTGTTCGTCTTGTAGTCTGCGAAGCCGTTTTTGCAGCGCTTAATATGACTTGTGAATGAAGAGTAAGAAGCTTCGAGTTTACGAATTCATAATTCTAAGCACATTCTCACTAAATATTCTAAACTCATATTACGAGATGGTTTTACATTTTAAAATTTTAATGAAGCTTTCTATCATTTTATTACTTTATTTATTTTGATTATCTTCTAGAAAATATGTAAATATTAATACATTTTGTAATAAAAGGTAACTTTTGTATTTATATTCAAGTAAAGATTACATAAAATATAGATTGAATACCTACAACATAGAAACTTATTTTTTTTTTATTTTTATAAATTTTGTGATTATTTTATAAGTACCTTTCTTTAATTTAAGTTTCGATATGAAAATTTGTGTTAAAATTATTTTATTCAATATTTTATATAAATTATTTTTTGTAAAATGTCGAATATTAATTTACCAAAATTGTCTTAAATAAATGATTAATTTACTATAATTGCCTTTTACGATTTTGGGGAGGCACCCTAAGAAAATTAACAAGGTAGATCTGAATTAAAAATTGAAACTGCTTGTTTAACAAAGGCGCTAATTTTCTTCCCGGCACACGAAGGGTTAATTTTAATGAGTTACATGTGCCTAATGCGAACGGCAAACATTTGTTCAAATCTTAACCACCATCTTAACGAGACCTCTTTGAATAATATTGTAAAAATGATTTGATTCAAGTTTCATACTTAACTAAGTATAAACGTAAGTACGACATCTACGCCAGAGGCCCAGGTTGAGTAGTGTTTTACGGTTTTTCTATGAAATACTCAGTAGCCGGTCGGAGTATGGATTTCTGCCAGGTTATTTAATGACAATAGATTTATCCTCATTTTCTTTACATGTGTTTTTGTATTCAATGAGAACTAACCCAGGTTCATGAGGATTTTCCAAGCACCAAGAAAAGGCTAGGTGGGCAAGACTCACCACCGAGTGGAACTCACACAACGTTAGACGATGTCGCGGCAGGCCCAGAAGGAGATGGCGGGACGAGCTAGACAGGTATTGGAAGGATAGGCCGAAGAAGGCTCTAAACAGAGATAAGTGGAAGGAGGGTAGGGAGGCCTTTACCCTGCAGTGGGATGATAATGGCTGAATAAAAAAAACGGCTGCGTATTTAATTCTTTAAGTTACTAAAACCAAGAAAATAAATTGTTATATTGACATCCCTGAAATGATTAAGTACAACTCTACTATGTTGTAAAGTGATTCAAAGTTTACAATATTGACAATATCTACAATATTGTTGGGCTCACAACATTTTGGCCGGCTCTACAAGATATGTAGCAGTTCCATTGTCTCTTAACCAAACAGACTGTGATTGAACGAGGTTATGCTAGTTAGCATCTGTGTACATTTGATTAGAATTCTGACTACATTATCTGTATTTGCCAGCTGATTAACTTGTTTATACTATGTACAACTGTCATCCATCTAAATATTATTGACATCGAATTATTGAACCGAGTATTTTTGCTGGAAGTTAAAGTGATTAACTTAATCTGCTACTAGGAACCGTTTGGAACTGTTTTTTTTTGGAACTGGTTCTTTTATTTTTCAGTATATTTCGCACAATATATTTATAGGGCTGTCTTATTCGACTAGTGACGTTAAACTCGCCACACACAGCCGTGTGCATGACACGGCTGTGTGTGGCGAGTTTCACGTTAGATTCCCAGGCTCAGCAAAGTTTCTACGAGGTTTTTCTTTGAAACTCTTAAGGCAGCTAGGAGATTGGATTTTGTGCTTGGATAGGATCACCACGCCATTAGACATACCAGTTGTATTCACGTTACTCTGTAAAAAAACTGATTTCATTTTGACAAGGCAATGGGCTATACCATTTCAGTCCTAAAAATGTGTACTTTAGCTTCTGATATAAAAATACAACCATAAATGCTGTAGCAGTACATACATAGGAAAATATTTACATTCCTTTCATTTATTACATCTCTCTTGCCTTTTACTTTGCCATATAAAAACGTAATAAAAAAAATCTCCAATTCAATATATTCAAAATAAATTGGTGCGGGTTCCGTAGTTAGCTATAAAGCGCCACCTAGCATAATGAAATCGTATATCTTTCAGTGTGTAATTCAATTATACGGAGCAATCACACTCGCCCACTGTATAACAGGTGCGTTTTATACTGCCGCCAAAGGAACCCTAGTGCTGTACTTGGGTGGTGGTACAAGTAAGAGATGGACGAGGGAAATATAACACAAACAGCTTGTATCGGTGTTTGGCACAATCAATGTTACACTTTGTGGAATTAGTGTAGTCTAAATATCTCTATCTAGTATTATTTTGTAAAAAAACAACGTAAGACGTTAACAAGTTCGTTAAAAGTAATTTTATGAGGTAAAGATTCTTAAATTCGAATAGATGAATAAGATTTATTTGTAAAACCAGCCGCGGCTTTTTTAAATAAAACATCACCTTACTAGAATTTCCTTCCATATCGTGCAGGAATCGTGTCGAGAAGTTTCGATCTCAACTTCTGAAAAGACAAATCCTGTAATTTCCTTCTGAGTTGCTGGTTGCGTCGCACACCTAGATTTCTTGAAATGATAGTCACTGATAGCTAGATAACCCACTTTATTGTTAACTAAACTGATGATAATTGGTACAATCCTACTTCCTACTTAATATTATAAATGTGAAAGTTTTTAAGGATGGATGGATGTTTGTTACTCTTTCACGCTAAAACTACTGAACGGATTTTGATGAAACTTTGCAGTATTATTATTTATACACCAGAATAACATATAGGCTATAATTTATAACGATTTTGAGATAATTAGTCAAATTACAACGATAATTAAAATAAACTTTTCCACGCGGACGAAGTCGTGGGCAGAAGCTAATTGCTAATACTATGATAATGTAAATGATTTCACAATTGACCGTTGATTATGAACTGCCGAGTAACTTAAATAATACAAGGCGAGATAACTGCCTCATTAGTCTAGTGGTCCTAAGCGCGACTGCTACGCTAGAGGTCCTAGGTTCGATTCCCAGGTCGAGCAGTGTTATTGGGGTTATTTATGAAATTCTCAGTAGCAGCTCTGTGTGTCGAGCAGTGTTATTGGGGTTATTTATGAAATTCTCAGTAGCAGCTCTGTGTGAGTCTGGATTTGTGTCCGGTTAATGACAATATGCTCGCCTAAAACATATCCGCAAAATGTGGGTGTACATTAGTACCTACACCTCTGCCTAACCCTTCTGGGAATACAGGCGTGATGGTATGTTATGCGAGATAAAAGTGCCGACGATGCACTGTACGATTGGTGAAAGTAAGTCAAAGTCAAAGTACGCTTGGCTCGTACACTTCTCTCGCTCATACCTCACGCCGTTGGCTAGAAGCATCCATAAATCGCAGAACCCTCCGGTCTTCACCGCGGCCATTAACACGCCCGACTTAGACTTTATACCTCCAAGAATAGAGTAAACAAAACTACTGCTGTAATACGACACCACTAACTTTTCCCGTGAACATAGTGATTTTGGAAATGAAATATACTTAGTTTATATTGATTTCTGACATTTACGCGAATATTATACATTGAAATAAAACTACTTTAATAATAATAATAATTTAACGCGATTAATTTTGATTAGCGGGATTAATAATAATATCAATATAACGCGATAAAATCCGTATAATAAAGTAGTTTTATTTCAATAAACTTAGTATTAGTAGATAAGTAATAATACTTTGATCAATCAATCCTAACATAAGCTCTTCTCTGATTCAGAGAGCACATAAAGCCGATGCTACCAGTTGTCATACGAACATCGGTGGTGATAATTAGAAGCCCAAAAAGATATCGTATGGCCCAGACTACTGCTTCGGGCATCCAACAATTTAGAGACACTCAGTCTACCCGTGTATCAATATACGCGATAAAATCCGTAAAAAGTAGTTTTATTTCAATATCGTCAAATGTTAAGTCGGCCACATCACGACGCTCAGCAATAAGCCAACGACTGAAAAAGGATGGCCCAAAAATTGGGCTGTGAAGGTCTAATAGCAGTATCCTATGGGTAGACTGGTTGTCAGGCTTTTTGGAAGTTATAGGTATTTGTATGGCAATCGGGACCAACGGCTTACGTGTCATGATATCATAAGAATAGGCACCCATGCGATAATGTCTTTCCATTTACATTATTGATATCAGTGATTTAGTAAAAAGAATAGGTACCATAATCGGAATTACAATTATTACAAATATAATGAAATATTTTAAGGATGAGTTTGTTGCAGAATTTAAAGAAAGTAATCTTGTCTTATTCAAGAGAAATCCAGCAAGTGATGAACCACACATGTCCACTAGAATTCAAATAAATAAAACTATCAAGATTGCATTACCTACTATATTGAATATCTGTGTATTTAGAAATGTCAAAAGAAACTAAAAGAATCATGGTTTCTTTCAAAGGACAGACATAGTAGTATTGAATATTTAGTGTTAACATTTAGGACAGTCTTGAATGGCCTTTTGGAGAAAAAGCAGTAACTAGATCAACGTGTAACTCAACATATAATTACAATAGAATTCTTCGATAACAATATTTAACCAAGAATTCTGTTCGTTTTCCATTATTTCCTTTCAGAGAAAACACATAAGGCACCGCCCTAAATCTGCATCCATACAGATACGAGTACCTCCCATTAACCTTAGCTCATACCCCTCGACAATAACTCCTGTTCCCAAAGCAACAGTTCCGCGAAATCACTGTGAAAAAACAACAGCACATCGTTGTGTTCCGTGACACACCTGATGCTCAATTTATGGGTAGGGTCCGGTGATGGAGGGTCGGATGAGCAGTTGACACCTGCTTCTGCACTTGTTTTAATTTCCTATAAACAATGGAAGAGGCCTGTGGGAGATATGTCGTAATAGATTTTTGTGTCTTTGCATTTTATGTAAGAAATAAGTAAATTTCAAGTTGGTAAGTTGAAATAAAGATTATTCGCAGTATATGAAGTCTGCCAACACGTACTAGGCCAGCGTGGTGGACAATGGCGTAATCCCTCTCAATCTCAGAAGATACCCGTGTCCAGAAGTGGGACAGTATAAAGATTGATGAAGTTGAAATAAAAGGATAATACTCTACCTTCTTCTGGAAAGTTCAGTAGCCACTAAACAGTTCATGTTATCGCTAGTGCTGTCGCAATCTATAATATAACTTTTGACCTTAGTTGTCTGATGGAAAGCACAAACATGGTCTGTGACGAAGCATGTAAGTGAAGTATAGTGCAAGAGGCATATAGCCCGTAAGGAGTATTCCTTACGGGCTATGCCTCTTGCGTACATACGACGGAACACAGTTGAACTTTTTTTCGACAGTCATTATGTTAATGACATTAAGCTCATATTTTAAGTAATACATACATACCATCACGCCGCTATTCCATGAAGGGTTAGGTAGAGGTGTCCACTGACTGCTCACCGGTATGTTTAGGTCCCATTATTAGCCGGGCACTCGGGCGGCTACTACGAATTTCATTGAAAAACCCAATAACACTGCTCGACCTGGGTCGACCAAGACCTCTACCGTAGCAGTTACGTTTAGAACCACTACATTAACGAGGCAGTTCTATTAAGTATTAGGTATTACTAATTCCAAATAATATTAAATATTGACCAAACCAATCTTTGGCACCTGCACAACTCTAAACCTTACATTACCTGGTATTATTGAGATATGTTCTCATTGCAGCGTCGCGCTAACAAAAGATGGACGGAACAATGGTGTATCGGTCGACAGCTTAAAGTCTGAACTTTAATATAATGTTCAGAACTATTGTTCCAGAAACGCGAAGTAATAAAAAGGTTTCGTATGGTACGTGTGGCAGAATGTTGCGGTAAGAATTAAATTTGAGTTTTTTTAAAGATATGTTGAGAATGTATCGTGTGAACGAGTTCCTGGGTTTGCTATTGCATACGAGTACGTAGAGATATATTTCAAAGAAAAGTCTCAGGATATTCGTGTTACTTAAAATTCAAACCACACTAGGCCAGCGTGGTCTATAGCCTAATTCTTTCTCAATCTGAGAGGAGACCCGTGCCCAGCAGTGGGACAGTATATGGGTTGAATATGAAAGATTCTTCAAACCTGAATTAAACACCTCTTTGTTGTCGCTTGCGCTTACAATCTACACTGACCCAACTCTCAACATAAAATGTATCGATGGCACGTGAGTTCAAAATCATTTTGCGCCCGCCACAAACCGATTAAGTTAAGGCCTACAAAAGCCCATAACCCTTAAATGCTAATGGGGTGTTATAGACCCCAGCATACAAAGAACACAATGCACCTCATACGGGACTGATAGACTGAGTTTGTTCAGGTAGAGTAGAAGATTAAGATACGTGATGTTGTTAATCGATTTGGAGGGTAATATACATAAAGTGCGTTGGTTATACGCATAGGGTTGGGTTTTGATAAGGCAGAAAATATACACAAATCAAGATAACAAAAGGTACGTAGAGCCGCAACCCGACAAAATCGGAAAATAAAATGCTCAATTTTTTAATAAAATTACAACATCAAGGTATTTAAAATCAATTTACATCATTGCTATATGGTTGTAATGATAGATATAGTTATATCAACATTAGAATCGAAATTGGAATAAAATAAAACTGAATTTGAAGTATGACCTCAACCTACTCAGAAAAATGATTTCTTCAATAAATTTATTTACGTATAAACTTTTTACATAAAGTACAATTTTCATCTATCAAAACACAATTGATTTTTGAAACATTATGGTTATGCGAATGTATGTATGTCAGTTTTACACAATCTCATAACGATCATTGCCGAGACTATTTTATTCCAAGATAATTAAAGATAAGTAATAAGTACTATCTTGGAAAAATGACAACAGTAATAAACAAAACCAACACTCTTGTTTATCTTCAATAAATTCAGTTGACACAACATTTTCTTGTAAAACAAATTTTCTTTAGCGATTCTTTGAAAACCCGTCACCAATTATGGGAGCGTGAAATCGGGTCGTTTGTACCCCGTTCGCATTAAAGGGTTGAAGGTGTTTATTTTGGACTTAACGCGTTATACATCGACTGTTTGAAGTAACAGGTATTTCAGTGAAATGGAAATTTTACCATTTTACCGTTTTCGTTCAAAGGGCTGTAACTTCAAATAAAGGTGTGTTTATTAGTTTGGGATCGTGAACCTTTTGGATTGTTAAATAAAGGTACTACACGATTAGATGGGTACCAAATACTGGCACTTTAATAACGAATTGACTTAATTCTTACTCTATTATGCAGAGTAAATACTAGATTTAGAGGGTAATCTAGGCTACGAAGAGCCTGTTTAGTCTAGTGGTTGAGAGCGCGACTGCTACGAGGTTCTGTTGTCAAGTCGAGCAGTGTTGTTTCTACGAAACTCTCAGTACCAGCTCAAAGTCTAGAATTGGGCTCGCCCCCTATTACAAGGGACCTAAACATATCAGTCTAGTGGCTTTGAGCCTTTTTTATGTAACCTACGCAAATGTTCCTCTGATCTGGTATCGTCGTGCGACGGGTTGTTGAGCTCCCTAATTTATGGTTGAGCTACACAATGACTGAAGAATGCGTGCCGTCAGTTGGGACTGGTCTACTCAAAGCCGCTACGGCTCTTTCTTCAAAAGGCCATTTTAGACTTTGCCCTACATTGTAAGACACATATTTGTTACTATACATTGTCTGGACTTTAAAAGAGACTATGATTCTCTGAGTTTGTTTCGGCGTTTCTTCTCAGAGGTCGTCAGCTAGGAAATGCCGGAGCCATCTAGCTTAAAAATATATGTAAAATATTGACTTGTAAAAGTGTCTTTAAAAGATCTATTTACTGAAATAAATATCATTTAATCATACCGGCGAATTGTGGGTGTATATTCTTATCGTATCTTATTTTGCTTGGGATGGATGGATTATCCAGCAACACTTCAACCAGATGTGATCTTTTGTGTTGTCCCCAGCCTTGTGCATTCCTTACTCTTCAAATACGTGGTTTATGAAGGCGGCTAGCCCACTAAGAGGAAGGAACCTGTAGATTTCTAGCTTCGGGTATCCGTTACCAAGAAGGCTCATTCTGGCGTCAGTGTACATTAGTATACCCCTGCCTAACCCTTTGGGGAATACAGGCGTAATGATGGTATGAAGATTTAAAATTACGATGACATTTCCACTGCTACGAACGAGTTTGTGTAAAGATAAAATAAGTTTTCGAAATCATGTGCGTATTAATAATTAATTCTCACTTGCTTAAACATCGTGAGGAAGCCTGCATGCCTGAGAGATTTTCTCGATGGTGTGTGAAGTCTGCCAACCCGCACTAGGCCAGCGTGGTGGACTATAGCCTGATCCCTCTCACTCCGTGAGAGGAGACCCGTGCCCAGCAGCGGGACAATATATGGGTTGATTATGATGAAAATAATTTGTCATATACAAGAAGTAATTTCTAAAAACATTGTCAGGTACTGGATTTCTGCGTGACACAGAAATTGATAGAGTAATTAATACATTCATCGATCGATTACTTGGCTTAATAACAGATCTCCGTCAGCTAATTAAGATCAAAAATCACATCACACGACCCTTCTTCATTCATCACATCTTTTATTTATACTTCTCTAAGCTCTCATTATTAATAAGGGGCTATGTAGAAAGGAAAGCCAACACACAAAAATATACAATGTCAAGCCAAAAACCCATACAGTTTATAACTCATTATTTTCCCCGAAACTTGAGTTGAACTTCAAAGGGATGTACCTACACTCTCAATATTTGAATAGCAGATTCCCTACTCAAATAATTACCCAAATTAGGGGGGAGTTTTACGCACGCGTAAATAAATGATGAGCGCAAACTTACCTGTTATATCAGGGTTGTAAGATAAACAGGAACAGGACCATGTTTTGCAAGATGTTGGAAGGCAAATTTGAATAGGTAAGTCTTTAAGAAGGTGGTAAAACATGATCTTTAGGGTCGTGATGGTGCTATGATTAACACCCCGCGTCATCATCCTACGAGCTTTTTATCCCAACTATATATTATGGGTTCAATATAGTTGCGAAATAAGTGATAGTCTTTTTTTTCTCCTTGCATAAATGCTCCTTATTCACACCGCCCCGCTCGGGGATTCGGGACGGTTATGTCGGGTTCTCCGGCTAGGTTAGCATACCGACTAAAACCACCACCACTACCACCTTCCGCATGGCGGGACAACGGGAATCACTCTCGTATGATCCGCGATCCTACCGCGGACGTCCATTGATGGACCCCCTTGGAGGGCCTTGCAATGGGCGACTGACGACCCCGAATCCGCTAAGCAGTGATAGCCTGGTGATATGACCATTGGACTGCTAAGTCAAAGGTCTCAAGTTCAGGCTCTCAGGAATCCAAGGCAGGCACCTCTGACTTTTCGAATTGATGTGCGTATTAATAATTAATTATCACTCGCTTAAACGGCGAAGGAAAACATCGTAAGGATATTTCTCAACGGTGTGTGAAGTCTGTCAACCCACACTAAGCCAGCGTGGTGGACTATAGCCTAATCTCTCTCAAACTGAGAGGAGACCCGTGCCCGTGCCCATGGGACAGTGTATGGGTTGATGATGATGATGTTGGGGTTGGCTACCGGTGTAACAAAATGCGGCTGAATATCAAACTATTAACAGTACACGAAACTACTGACACTAAACTAACTTTAATAGTTGTGATAGTTGTCCTATACAATAAACTCGAACTTACAATAATAAAACTTGAGAGGTGTCAAGGGACACCCGGATGGAACGAAGTTCCTTTCATTAAAATTTAATAATTAAAAATAAAAAAACCTGTATACACTCAACAATTCACAACGCGCGAAATTCAAATATTGTCATTCACTCAATAATATTTGAATGCTTGTCAACAATATTTGAATTTCGAAAAAAGTGTCGTGACAACTTTTCGTAAGATTTTTTTCCGTCTAGCCCCTTTTCACAACGCGCGATAAGGAACTTCGTTCCAAAAGTTAAGGACAATAGAAATGACATGTCTGTGACAGTCACAGACAAAATGACATTGACAGTCAAAGAAGTATAAATAAAACATTTTGTTTTTAAAATAATGTAAAGTTGAGGTGACGGTGGTGATAAAGATGAAGTTAAACATGATGCCATATCGTCTAAAAAAACTAAATGTGACTTGTTAAACTGAGAAATAAATATCATTTAGGAAAGAAGTTAATTTGCGATGTTGGTAGCCCTATTACGCTAGCGTGTGTAATACCTCCATGAGATTTATGTGTGTGCGTAATATTTGGTTTTGATGGTTAAAACGACTTAATAATTTATGCTTTCGTTTTAGTGTAAACTATAATGTAGGAGGAGAGGAGGGATAAGGGGAAATTTAAGGGCCTTTTTAGTGGCCATCTTTGCTATGATTTTATAGGTATACGAAGTTAGAATTAGTTTACTTATACTTATATTGATTTACTAATTACTAAAGAAAGAAAAATAAAATAGTGTACTGATTGCTAGATATTTTTGAAAAAATAAACAAGGCTGGTCACATTTTGCAATAAAATAGTGGATAATATGATTGAAATTACATCATACAATCAAGTACGAATGTGCAATATGGATATCATTAATATAATGTGACTACGATAGTTCAAATTGTTACAAAAAAAACTTTAGACAAAGACAATAATATTAAAAAGTTGCATCACAAAGTCATCATCATCTGAACCTTTTCATTATCTATGTTGGGTTCGCCACGTTAACCAGATGCAGCTGAATATCAGTATTGTACACGAAGCGACCGCCATCATACCTCCGCAACCCAATTTCTGTGTAATAATAATAATAAAATTTTAGGGACATTTTACACAACACCATCTAGTCCCAAACTAAGCAGAGCTTGTACTATGGGACTAGACAATGGATATAATACTTATAAACTTTTTTTTTTTGTAATACTTATAATACATAAGAAACACCCAGACAAACACAAATACTCATGTTATAACCACACAAATATTTGTGTCCTGTGGGAATCGAACCCACGACCCCATGATCAGCAGTCCGGCACTCGAACCGCTAGACCACAGAGGTCGACTAATGCCGATATCCTGAGGATAGACTAGTAGTCAGACTTCTGACTGTCACTAATGAGTGTCATATCTATTTGTATAACCGGGACCGATGGCTTTACGTGCTCTTCGAGGCACGGAGTTGTTTCGGTGTGTTAAGAATGGGCACCCATCCAGAGGCTGGCCGTGGCTAGAGCAGCTTAACCTTGCAGATCCATCGATCAGGTTAGTTATTACTTAGGCACAAGCCCCTCTGCTTCAACACAAACTCCTTGCAATATTTTACTTTTAAAAATCAAAATGGGAAAAACAATTGCAAAATCCATTTTTGAAAAACAGGTGGGTCACAAACTGCGTTACGGTGAGCATAGAGGGGTATTCCCACTTAATCTGCATACGATAATCGGAGGGGAGAGGCGACATCTGTCGTGGATCTGCATAAGTTTGAGTTTCGCCCAATTTGAGCGGCGGCGGCCTTTTGAATTCATTTCTCGGCCATATACAGGTAGTTGTCAATAGTTTCAACAATATTAGAAATAATGTTATTTTTATTAGGAAAAGTGCTTTGAAAGCTTGAGTACGTAGTGTGAGTGGGTCAGTGTTGGGCTTAGACGTTGGGGGTAAAAGGGGCGCTAAATTTATAGTCTATATATTATTCTTATGTATAAATAACAATACTGTACAGTTTCATCAAAAGCCGTTAGTAAAGTAGTTTTAGCGTGAAAGAGTAACAAATATCCATCCCTACATCCATCCTCACAAACTTTCAAATTTATAATATTAGTAGGATAGTATATTGTAACGTTTGTATTTCTTTTAATTGTAACATTTGTAAGCAACAAATTACCACGTTATTTCGACAGCAAACATATTACGTCCCTTTAAAACTGCGTTAATGTTATAGACAAAACACACGATATTTGCTTAACGTTTTTTATCAGTTTTGACAAATACGCTTCAGCCTATACGAGCCGCTGCAACCCTCTATTATTACGAGTTTTCCTGAATTTTCCCTCAGGTTTTCATTAGCAGGGGTGGGTTTTAGTGACTTATGCAAACAATGGAAGGGTGCTCATGATAACAAGTTGCAGAATGCAACCTAGTGCTGTTTATTACAATTTGTATTTATACTTGAATAAATCATTCGGTTTACTTTTTGAATAAATAATTGATATCTCACATCAAGGATTAATTGCCTCAATAGCCTACTGGTCCTCAGCCCCACTACTACTGTTGAGAAATCGAACGCAAGGCAGGTAGTTTTTCTATTCTCAATAGCAGCTCGGAGTTTGGATTTGTGCCCGGTGATTGGCATTAGGCTCGCCCCCTATTACATGGGACCTAAACATACCGGCGAACTGTGGGTGCTTTAGTACACCTCTGCGTAACCACTCGGAGAATACAGGCGTGATGGTATGTCATGTTATGTGCTACACTGATAGGAAGTGTCCGACCCGCGGGACGGTCATGGTTTCTTTCATTTTGTTATAAAAAGGCACAGGTTGACAAGATACTTAACATTCATACAAATTTTTGTTCCATTCTGTAAAATCAAAATAGTTTTATTTTCATATAAACCATACACAGGCACTTATGAAATGTCGAGTCTAGGTGCACGGTGCCAAATTAGTCGTTTCCTATGCAGAAGAACCGGTAAGAAACTTCATGGTTACTCTTTTAAAACGTACTCATCACCCTCTCAGTACTTACCTACTCTCAACAAGAAAGTCAATGGATATCAAAGAAGTTAACACCAAAACAAAACAATTAAACACCTATTTAATACGTTAACACGTTTAACTTCCAAAATACAATTACAGTAAACCCACACACACACCACAGCATTTACAAACTTTTTCTACAGTTTCAAACGTTGCCTTCAAAACCGCTTAAAATTTATAAAGCGTAAATTGAATGGTAAACCCAACGAAACAATTAACCGAACAATCATGTTTAGGTGGAATGCAGAGGAAACCGTATTTACTTCAAAAAGTTTGGGTTCCGAACACAATCGCCCTTCCTTATATTGGCGTCCATCTTGCTTTTTCTGTCCGTCGTGCTTATGTTGAAACAATATATTGCTACTCTTTTTTTTTATGCCAGTAAGGTGGCAGACAAGCATACGGCTCACCTGATAGTAAACGGTTACCGTAGCCTATCGACGCTTGTAACACCAGGGGTATCACTTGGGCGTTGCCGACCCTGTTAAACGAATATAATATATATAGCAAAGTTGGGCAATATAAGGGTCAAAGTCCACTGCCAATACAAAGTTTCCTCGCGGAACACTGGCAAACTTGCTCACCGTAAGGAACACGACACAGCTCAAAGCAGTGTTATTTCACTTAGATTTTCTGCAAGGCGGAGGTATTTCCCCAGTCGGGCAGCTCCAATTTGAGTGGAATTACTCCCACTAATAATAATGAAATAATACCCTACCTCTCTTAACAACTATTACTCTTAATATTTGGTATAAACGCATGCCAAACATGTTTTTTAAAGAGCTAAAGTTTAACTGTAAAATAATTCATGTCAGTTGAAGAACATAGTAATAGGTCTTCGATAGACGTCGTTGACGTCACCTATAATACCTACGTAGAATGAGGAAGAGAAATTTGACAAACTGTAGTCTCGGTAGCTTAGTTGGCTGAACCGTTCGGTGTACTCAACCGGAGGGACGCTCAGTAAGTACCTAATGTGCTCAGTAAGTGGCATTTTCCAAGCTAAGAAGATACGAATTTTTCCTTTGCTTTATAACTTTAAAATTACACCAAATTAAAGTTTAAATCAATCGATGAACTGTGTTTTGATTCACTAATAGATTTTAACTCCAACCTGAGTTCACAGACTCAGAATAACTGCTTAGTTAGATGTAAATGTTAAAAAGTACATCTAACCTATTAAGTATTTTGTTTAAAATACCAACTCGAAAATAATGACAAGTTGATAAGAGACGCCTTTTTTTGTTTACCGTTTCTTTTTCGGTTTTATAAAATAAAATAAAAATTCTACTAGTTCATTACGACCTCAAGGTTGATTTAAAACAGTTTTTAAGAAGGCTTTAATTATTATAGATTTATAGCTACAGTTAAAATCCTCCCCCAGTCAATACAAAGAAAAATATTGGAAAGTATTGAAAATACCCGAAAACTTTTCTTTAACTTCCCATCAAATTTACATCGAACAATATTGAAAGAGCAATAAACCGGATATTTTGCAAAATAACCGTCTGCTAGAGTTAGAAAAGTAGGAAGTATTAGGGGGAGTCTTTTTAATGAGCGTAAAGTTGGGGGTTTTTTGCCGGACACCTGAAGTCTAGACGGGGAAAGTACAGTTTGTCGCTAAAAAGTTTTTAAGTGGGTTTGTTACGTAGTTCTCGAGAGATGGGTGCTGAAAGTATTTTTGAGGCTGTCAACCTTACAATATAAATATTTAGATTCATTAGTTAACAATCTACTTTACCCTTAATCCCTTGTACAATCAGCACATCAAGTTACCACAAACTATCACATTTTCTGATTCGATTTTGAACTTAACCATCAACATTTTTAGGTTTAAAATCATTCGGAGAAATGTAACAGTTTTGTATAACCTGAGGTGTTGACTATACAGAAGCCAGCACATCAAGCTACCACAATCTGCCAAATTTCGTTGATTGATTTTCAACTTTGCTACAAAATAATTAAGGTTCATGTTCAATTGGGAAAATTTGACAGTTTTGAATAGCTTGACCTGCTGGCGTCTGTACAATGTAGTTCAACCACCGCTGTGCCAGTATTTTAATCTATTTACCTGAAACAAAGAGAGATAATATTTAGACATTTGAAATAACTTTCGAGAAAATCTTTATACCTACCATATCAAATAAAACTAAAATAAAAATCAATACTGCGCGGTTGGTGCAGCGGTTGTTGGTACACTTGGCTACTACCGTTGCGCCACGTATCGTGGGTTCGATTCCCACCCGAGGCAAAAGTGTGTGTGTTCCACAGATATTTATTTCGATTCTGGGCATACTTTGTGGCCGTTATAATATGTTTGTGAACGTGGTAAAGTTCCGACATAGAGGTTTTAGGATTTGGGAACATCCAATATCCCAAAAAATATTTTTCAACGCATGTTATGTATGGTGGTTATGAAAATAATTCTGGCTAATAAATTTACAACGTCATATTGATTCAAATAAGCAATCTTTTGTGGAAATTCTTTAGATGGACTTTTGTACATATTATACCATCTCGCCTGTATTCCCCAAAGGGTTAGGCAGAGATGTACCAATGTACACGCACGTCGTACAAGTTACCGGTATGCTTAGGAGCCTTGTAATAGGGGGCAACCCTATTTTTAAATATACTTACTTCTTATTGTACTGGGAATTTAAGCGTACGTACGTAGGTAAGCTATTGCTAAGTAACGGTTATATATATAATTATGTTTTAATTCTTATCTAAGATAGAATCGATTGCAGATAGCAGTCGAACCTGCATCGCTTATTTTGATGATTTACAACATAGCACAGAAGTTATTTCAAAATTGCCAATCCAAAAACTAATATTACCACTCAAAGTATTGAAATCCTTACTTCCCCACTTAATAGTATAAATGCAAAAGTAATTCTGCCTGTCTGTTACGCTTTCACGTTTAAACTGCTGTACCGATTTTGATGAAATTTGGTATAGATATAGATTACACCTTGGACAAGGACATAGGTTACCTTTCGACTCAAAAAGCTCTTTGAGATCCGGATGAAGCCGCGGGCAATAGCTAGTTACCCATAAAAAATAATTACTAACCATTCAAAGGGTTAAAACATGACAACATGTGAAATAACATATTTTCAATTCGTGCTTCATTTTGAGGTGTTATATCTGATAGTCTGGCCACCTTTCATTACAACAAATTAAATTCCAATTTTCCACGTTCTTATATCAAAGCGTTAAAGTTCATATTCGCTTAATTTAACAGCAAATCCAATGCCGTTTTTCAGCAAGTTTCGTTTAAACTTTTGACTAGCTTTATCTCGTTGTATTAAAGTACATTTTCGGTTGTTTCAGCTGTAAAAAGCAACACGGTGTTGATTCGCCCATGGCTGTCGGGTATCAAAGGCTGTGCGATGAGAACCCGATGAATTTCGGGAACCATTCAATTTTATATCGGAGCTTTGGTAAAAGTACTATAGATACGCGTTAATAAAAATGACGTATGTTTTAAAGTCTACCTAAATGAATCACCACCAACTCATTATTTTTTTATTGGCACTTGGTTGCCAACTTAGTATCTAAACTGACATGTTGGTCTTTGGCCCACTAATAATAAAATTGTCATGCGTCGTATTGGGCGAAATAAATACTTTTTCTTTCTTTCTTCTTCATAATACTGCCCCTCGCAGTGATAGCCTAGTGGTATGACCATTGGACTGCCAAGTCGAAGGTCTCGAGTTCGAACCCAAGGCACACACCTCTGACTTTTCGAATTCATGTGCGTATTAATAATTAATTATCACTCGCTTAAACGGTGAAGGAAAACATCGTGAGGAAACCTGCATACCTTAGAGATTTTTCGCACTAGGCCAGCGTGGTGGACTATGGCCTAATCCCTCTCGATCTGAGAGGAGACCAGTGCCCAACAGGGGCACTATTCATCATCATCAACCCATATACTGTCCCACTGCTGGGCACGGGTCTCCTCTCACACCATCGAGAAAATTCTCTAGTAAGAAAAACATCTTAGCATTACTAATGTATCTTGCAATACTTATACCCACAGTTTCCCGGTATGGGTAATAGGGAGAGTGCCTATTGCCATTAACCGGATACAAATCCAAATTCCGAGCTACTACTGAGAATTTAATAGAATATCCTAATGCCACTTTGCTCGACCTGGAAATTGAACCCAAAATACCAATGAGTCAGTTAATCCAACTATCTAAAACCACTTCCCACGACGGTCTCATTTCCTTATTTCATCAATAATTGTGACAGGATGCTGCAAGGCGACTTGTGCAGCGTTTAAGTGACCAATTGGTGTCGGCGGGTGGTCCCCAATGATCGCCAATTGTTCTGAAGGAAGTCCTGTGGGGTGTATCGGACCTTCGGCTTTTTATTTGGATATGTGGGGAAACAAGGGGGCCACAATTTTTTATTCGTAAGTGTTTCTTTATAGAAACTGTTTTGTGATAAGTATTTTTTGTATACATGTCAACTTGAGAAGAGACTGAACCCTACGACACAGGGAATCCTAGTGTGTGGTTCAAAGAAACTGTACAATTTACGACGTATGAAATGTTTTGTAAAAATAATCTTGATTGTTTTCCTGTACAAGTTTATTATTAAATAAAATTTATTATTATTATAATTTTGTAGATGTCTCAAAAGGATAATTCTAGTATTTAAAAAATATTCAAAGTATTTTTAAATTCTATCCAGTTTCAGTGTCATAAACGTCACCTTTGATTTATTATAAGATTTGAGTAATATTTGCTTTTAAATTATGTAATCAGTTGTGATTTTCTTATAGTAGTTACAGAACCAACCTCGCACATTAAAATCCAAAAACGCAGCTCCTATACGTAATACCTATAATTTCCCCTAAAATTAGGGTTCCTTCGGCTATTACGCACAAGTCGTTGTCAGATGCAAATCAACTGAGGGTTCCGTCTTTTTCAGGGGCTGAAATATGACGGTAATAAACAGTAGCTAGGGACGTAGTTCCGAACACCTGACGCGGCATGGTCACCCTATTCGATATAGGAAGTCCGTGTTTGAATATTTTTATGGTAACTGTATGAATATTAATATTGTATCGAGGTATACGCAATTCTGAGATATGGACCGCTTTCCTTGCATCTATAATAAGCTTGCTAAAAATCTTGCTACCAAGCAAAATTAACCTTTGTGTAATTTAATTCTCGTATTATTTAACATCATACAATTGTATCAGAGTAAAAAAAAATCCAAGCTTATAAGGTAAAAGGTGAGAGACGAGACATTCCGAATAAAATTGTAATCTATAATGTTGTAACCCGTAGATAAGAATAAATCGCTCTATCTACGTCAGAAATCAAATTGTGATCAGTTTTTGAACTAATAAAAGTAAACTATCATTTGAAAAAAAGAAAGAAAGAAAAACACATTTATTCAGACAAGGTCCGTACAACACACAGATAAAATAAGGAATGAAAAATATGAATATATAAAAACAACAAATATCACTAGGATGTGCTGTCGGCATGCTTGTCCCGAATGGGTTGTCAGCTCAGCATTATGCTGGGCGTATTTAATACCCAGCGCTGGTTTTCAATTGGCACCCTAGCATTTGCAAAGTGAGATGATACTGAGACTGTCGATGGTTTTTGTATGAAAATGATACCAATACCCTGATAAACCTTTTTAAATCTATTTGGATCCAACAGACAAAGGCAAGTTTTATAATACTCGTTTATTTCTCTTATAAAAATATATTGCATTGTTCATTATTTGTTATTGTCTTTATCTGAATTTGATTGAATCATCTTACCATGTTAAAGTACAATTGAATTCAGAAATCTAATCTCCGTTTGCATTGTTGAAACAATGCTTGAAAGTTAATAAGTCAAAATTGACGGGAAACGCCTCCATACGTAAAAAAATAAAAAGTGTGCACCTAATAAAAACGAATGATGAATACTAAAAGGTACTTCAGCCAGCAGGTACAGTAATATACGCGAATTATCCTTATTACTTTTTTAATTTAGAGCGGGGACCATGATAAATTCGGTTGTTAATCAAACGCCTAGGGGGACACACGTACTCGGATTGGAAAGAATGAAATTAAAAATAGAATGTATAATTGGATCAATTTTTTTGAACTCTTTTGTAGATGTCGCTCGGAGCGCTTGTGCCTTTTATGAATTTTTGATATTTGTCAATCGAAATGATTATTATTTGCTTGGATTCCCTCTTTATTTGTTCATGTATAATATTAGAATATTTTGTATCCTAAATATGGAGTACTGGTAATATACTGTTTTTAAAAACGAGTTTAAAAAACAAGAAGGTTCTCAATTCATGCCCATTCTAGTCACACGGCTACTGAGCAAGAGGGCGTAAATTCGATTTCTAGGTCGAGCAGTGTTATTTGGTTTTTCTGTGAAATTCCCCGTTAATAGTAATTGTTGCCGCAACAGTACTAAGTAATACTGCGGCTACATTGCTGCCTGAATCATTTTCCTAATTTCATTTTCAAATTGTGGTTAAGTAAGTGTCTCAATGGAGTCATATAAATCTGTAATCTGTTTTAATTAAAATTTAAACAACGACATTATTAAAATATTTATAGGTAGAGCATAATTTACATGTACCCACATAGATCCGGTATAAAATTTTACGATCCCAGTTTCCATACATCCGACGCTAGATTTTCCCTGCATTTTAACAATTATCATTTTCAAACAAAAGAGAATTTAAATTTATATTATAATAACACTTATGCCGATGGTAATAAAGGTCATAAAACTTCTAAAACTCTAAGCGGGTGTGATTAATTCTGAAATTTGCATGACAATTGCATTAAAACAAACCGCCGGTAGAGGGCGTAGTTCCGTTTGAACCCTCACGTCGCCCCTTAGTATTTGCCGTTGATTTCGTTTGCTATATTTCCTAATTTTATTGTATTTCTGATGGTCTCTTATAGCATCCGCTCTTAGTATTATGGTATTGTTGTTAGTATATTATATGGTAGTTATGGGTGTACCTAAATGGCCTTTTTTAAAAATGAGGTTGCAAGAGCTTATTTTTTCTAGATACATTTACCCGCCTTGTTTTATTAAAAACAATTATTGCACATTTACGTTTGCTAAGCAATTATGTCCCTTCCAAAAAATAATAAGAAAATCTCTAAATGCATTAGAAGATGAAATCAGACTGAATAATTAAGAGTTTAAGATACCAAAATAAATGTGTATGGACCATTTCAGGAGCATATTCTTACAAACAAAAAAATATCGTTAAAATCGGTTTGTTTCGACAACAAAGCTGCTGGCGATAATCAGACAGATTGTGTTATTGGTCATGAGCATTTTCTCATTCTTTCGAGAACATACAAAAACAGATGAAATAATACGTAATATCTTCTTTTAAAAATCCGAAATATCGAACAATGAAAAATATTCACAATATTAAAATTGTGTGAAGTGTCCGAAACTGTCCGGGTCCAGTATGACAAATTTATGGTCACCCCTATGCAGTTTTTACGTATGCTACGACCCCAGGCACTGAAGGGTAGAGTTAACTAATTTAGTTTGTGCACCACTTGTGTTCAGAACTGGGGAACAATCGGATAGGTTAGCAATGTGTTATGATTGTTTAGTAACAGTTTGAGTTTTTTTCTACAGATTTATTGATTTTGTAACACTGTGTATGGTTGGGTAGGAAGCTGTTTTGAGTGATTCTGTGAAATTTTCAAAATACAGAGGGAGATTCATAATTAATTTACAACTACGCTACGTAAAGACTGCTTGCTGCTGTCAATTCTGACACAAGCACTTTTACCAAATCGAAAAAAAAAAGGATTTCTGTAAGTAAAAGTATTTTCATAATATTTTGTTTTCAAAATACTGTTATTTTGCTGCATATTTAATTAACTTAAAAAAGGTAAGTACATAAAAAAGCAAGTAAAATAGTTTTACGAACTTTTTCCTCGTCTTTGTCATTGTCACAAAACCGACTTTAACCTTTAACATTACACCTGATATAATAGTGACTGCTAATAATGGTTTTCTATTCCAAAATTGGCTTAAGTACATTTTTATAAATGATAGTACAATGGGCGGTCTTATCGATAAAAGCGATCTCTTACAGCCAACCTTTGGCTATGACATCTATATTAAATAGTAACTTAACTATAGTAACTTGGAGGACATTATTACTATGATAGAGTTTTTAATTTTGTTATTTACCCAACCACCATGTAGTTTTCACCATATTATCACGAGCTTTTCTGTGTTTGGTAAACTAATTTCCCTGTCTGCGCAGTCGCACTAATTTCATAAGGGTACCGCTTCGCCGCCATAATTTATAATAAACATAAGCACACGAACTAAGGAGATTGTGTTTAGATGTCTGGCGTTGTGGCATTAGTGGATAAAGCAGATGTTAAGTACAGGGAGTTGTAGAACAAAGAACGAGTTTCAGGCTGGTGAAACTTATACCTTATCCTTTGTATAATTTAGGTCTTTATTTTTTCCCGTGGTAGTCAGAAGCCCAAAAAGCCTGCCATCCAATCTATTCTCAGGATATTGCCCAGAATTGGGTTGCTGAAGTCCGATGGTAGTCGGTTCGTGTAAAATATTGATATTCAGCCGCATCTGGTTAGACTAGAAGCTGACCCCATTACAGTTGGGAAAACGCCAGGAGGATTAAGATTTATATTTCCCTGTTTTACAAAAAAGTCTGTTTCTCAGGTGCCTTAAATATGGCGTGAGTACTATAAGGAAATATCAAATCCCTGTCCTCTTCTTGTAAGAGTGTATAATAAAATAAGCGTAGATATTTCGGTCACCAGGATGGTCTTGATCCTCCGTCCGATTTTATAAAAGAAGCATTATTAGTTTTGCCTTAATCCTTGCAGTAAGCTCCATAAAGTGTTAAAAAAAGAAATATTACAACCAGAGTAAAGTGGTTTATACAATCTAAAAACCTTACTTTTTACGTGAAACTACATGTTTTTGTATCAACGTTGTATTCTTTCAATGGACTAGCTAGAAATAAAAAAGTGTAAATATATAGCAACATATAAAATAATATTCCCTGATTTAAAATTAAGCCTTACGAATCGTGGACGTTGGCTTTGGCAAGCAAAAAAAAAACATGACGGGCGCAATGAAATGACATTGTTGGCATGAATTTTTATGCTAGCATATTTCAGTTTGTTGTCTACTGTTACCAAGATGATATAATTATTTACTCTGTTAGTCTTACTGGCAAATAAAAGGAAACTTTGCTGTGAACGTGAAGTTTTTGCCAGACATTATATAATTCAATTAAACTTGCGCCGTCGTTGCTTATTATCTAGAACAAAGGAAGCAGGAAGGTCAAAAAGAATACCAAATGAACTGTTTTCAATATTGTGTGATCTACAGTCAAACGGGGTGAATAGAGGTGTGGGGTTGAATTGGGACAAAACTTTGAAAGGTATTTTCAGGTTTAATTATTATAGTTTGATGCCAACAAGGTATTCCAAAGGTTTATTTTAATTTAGGAATAATAATATTAGTTTTTCCAAATTCATTTTATTCATTTCCGAATTTCAATTCCAAAGTGTAATAATAAAAACTGAAAATTCCTTTCACAGTTTTGTTCCGATTTAGTCCTGCATCTCTTCACTCCGTTTGACTGTAAATCACACAATATTGAAAACAGTTCATTTAGTATTATTTTTGACTTACCTGCTAATATGACATAGGTATAAAAAAATCGTCTACATTTTTGACTTCAGTTCAGATTCAACTTTAGGCTTTTTATTTTAATTCTTTAGAAATAATATTCCGTCTCTATCGTCTGGTATTCTCAGTTAAACGTAGCCATCTTAATTAATAATCTGACTAAAATTTATAACAATAAACACCTGTCATCTCAAATTAATCCCAGCGACACGTATGACGACTAATAACTTCCCCCGGCGTCGTTTATTAAGAAACCGCTGCACCCGCTGCAGTCTCAATAATGGCTTGTCACTCGCGCGGTCGTCGCCATATTGTGTCGCCATCTTGAATTTGAGGCTTCTTCGCGCGCTGTCATTTTGTGTTTAGTTCACGCTTCGCTTGAGATTTATTTACAGTTATTTATTTTTGTTTAGTTTTACTCCTAATATTAGAAATAGAATGACTGTAGTCAGCGATAGGGTATATTATTAACTGTCTCTCCTTAGCTAAAACTAATAAACATAAATAGATGTATTAGTAACTTTTTAAGAACCTACTTATAAAAGAACAACCAATATCCATATTATTTTAAACTCAGTTCAATGAAAGATTATCAATTCAAAGTTTTCCACTGTGCAAGATTCGTAGTCGCAGAATTTCAATTCAGAATCGTGACATTTTCTCCAAATGAGCACCTCGTTCATTACTCGCTCATTCCTCGCTTGTTTTGAGACTTTCAACCAAGTACGAAAGTCACATGACGTGAGATTAACGTGCAATGTTTAATTACTGCTTTAGCAACGCGTTTTCATAAACAGCTGTTGTTGATTTGTTCTTGTGTAAATAACGGTAGAATTTAGTACATTCTGTGACAAAAGTAAATAAAAAAACTGTTAATGTATTTAAGTTAATAAAAAAAATTAGGATTATATAATGACTAGATGGGAATAGACAAACAATTTGATTAGTTATTACCAAAATAAGATCTTGAGAATTTATAAATTCTCAAAATACAGCATTATTTACGTATACAGTAGAACTAACCCTCAAAAAAGCGTCAAATACCTTTTAAACTACAACCTGGTTATATCTTACACATCTTAAAAATCAAATAAAAGAATTCCTTGACAAGAAAAAAGGTCGTCTTTGAATACAACGTAAGAGTTGGCATATATCAAGTGGCCCTCACAAATGAAATAGCAACGGGGACAATTTCTCAAGACAGACAGCACTCTGAGGGACACTCTAAGGTCTCCGGTCCCTCCTTACCGTAATCTTGGCGATTATTAAAATCATATATCTTTGGAAAAAGGTTGGGGTGGAATGCACTCTGATTTCTTGAAGGGTGCATTCTTCGTCTGTTTTATGCATAGCAGCAATGTTTATTTATAAGAAAGGTCGTAAAAATGATTGGGTAATCTTTATTTATATTGATGTTGTTAGCGGTGTATGTATTTATCATACGTAAACACTGTTTCCATAGCTTTTTCTCGAAACAATCAAATCATTATTTCTTTCAATTTTGTTTAATAAGCTCATCTTATTATGTCTACGAATCTATAAATGTTGAGGCAATCGTAAGTAGATGAGACGATCAAATGGATAAAAAACGGACAGTCATATTATTCTTCTGAGGTAGATACGTAACCCCAAAAGTATTAAACAAAACGCTAAATTTACAAAATGATAAATTGCCAAAATGAATTTAACCTGTCAAAGAACAGTTAGCAAAACAATTCTAATATTTGTTTCAATATTATTTATTATTCTAAGTGTATTGATTTCAGCGTAAACCTTAATTAATATATTTTTTACCATTGTCACTCGAAAAAGGGAATTTTATTCATCGATAACAGTGAATAAAACTCTCTTTTAGTCACTGAGTGAATAAAAACATTTTGAATTTGGAACAAGCACGAATATACGAATTATGTAAAAAAATAAATAAAAGTGGTAAAGTACGTACTGGCTGGCTATATGGAGCTATTCCATATAGCTATAAAATTAAATTTAAAAAATATATCCCGACAATTTAGGTTCTTTTCTATCTGTTTCGCCCAAACATCCAAGTCTTATCTAAAACGACCGTTTCAAAACCAAACAAGAACATTACACTGAATTTCGAAAACTGTTCTAATTTCACTATTAATTTTTAATGTTTATAAATTAATCCTTTGTTCTCTTATTACCGATTATAAAATAAAATGTGATAAGTACTGTACCTACTGCTTTTTATTTCCTCGCAGTCTATGGTAAAAAGTAGAGTACACAACTCGTGAAAAAAATAATTTATATCTCGGTCCTTGTATCCCTCGAATTAAATTCCCTTCTTTTCACTTGTATAATCTACTATATATGAATATTTTGGTCTTCATGTCTTAAAAATCACCGTATCATAAACAAAAATCTAAAATATTTCACCCTTACATACACCCATCCTTCAGTTCGTCACGTAAGCCAAGGCATGCGACCCGGCACAATATTATTTTTACCTCCCGCGCCTTCATTCCTTCACTCATTCACCGCTCATTATCATTCACTCATTCCTCGCAGATAAGAAAATCGGCGACGGTATTCGTGAGATTATCGCAGAATTGCCTTCTTTTTTCGGAAATATCTGGCAAAGTACCTTCTGGTAAGCGATGTTTTTTAAAAGAGTAGGGTGAGAGATAACTTTGTACTCATTAGAACATTCATTCACTTTTCTTTCATTTGATGCCGATGTCGACAATTCTGCCATTCATTCACTTAAAAGAGAAACTAAAACATTGAAATATCGGATGAAAGATTTTTCTTTCAAAGTCAAAGTCAAAATAATATATTCAAGATGGACTGTACTTTTTGAACGTAATTTTTACATTTAAGACAGCCCCCAAAATGCCCGTCCTTCACCGCCTCCTAGTGTTTTAGCTGGGAAGAAGAAGCGGCGCAACAAACTCCCCAGCAACACATTTCTGTCTGTTAATTTATGTAACGGTAAAATTATAAAAAAAAATCTAAGTTTACCTACATTTATTATATTATATTATGTCAGTCAGTGCACACATTACGTTTTGGTATCGAAGTTAGTATTCCAGCATCATTATAGTAGTAAAACCTCTTTAATTCAATTATATCGGTGAAATGACGCACAAGCAATGATAAAGCTTTTGTCCGAAACCTTAGATAGATATACTTATGAACTAGATTTAAGGCGAACAAACAAGCGTTTTGTCTTTTTTTGTCGTTTTGGCGTGTTTGGTAAGGTGTACCGTTAAACCCCAAAACCAATTTCACCGAATTCCATACACTTCCTTTAGCAGCAATACCAACAAAGCTTTTTATAAAGCTGTCGCGGGAAGGTATTGGATCTAGTGGTTCCTATCTCCTGCCATATTAAGCTTGAGTGGTGTACGTTTCAATAGATCCGAGTGGTACAATCTATTTCTATATACAAACAATTGTTGTTTAACACTGTTTTAAAAAAAATGGTTAGAACACAGTGCACCCCAAACAAGAAACAATTTTTTGACGCATTCGAACAAACGTTGAAGTCTTAAACAAAAATGGGTGCAGTTTGTAAATGCGAAAGTAACTCTGCCTATTTGTTTGTATCTCATTAGTATTGGGGTTCGATTCCTAGGTTGTGTCATTTGTTATTGGATTTTTCTATCTAAGTATGAATTTCTATCTATTTAGCAGAATGAGATTCTTATTAGAAAATTCCGATCTAGCCTGTTTCTTAAGTACCTCTAGCTAGCCTTTAGATCGAAGTTCAGAATTATACCGGTGAATTACAATTACTGTGAGTGTACGTTTTAACACCTCCACCTAACACTGGGGAATATAGGCAGTAGGTATAATGATGTCATCGTGATATTGCGTAACGCTTAGCCGCTGTTTGCGATCACTAGACCAAACGAAATGAAGATATTACTGTTTGTGATAAAACATACATAAACTACAGAACGTTAACGAACCACAACACACAGGCAGCTATTAGTCAACAATCTCAACACAGCTTCACAAAAGGTCACGTTGCTCGTTACAGAGCACTGTAATCTCGAGACGCCGCGCCGCTCATGTCACCCTGGTAGGCACGCCGCTATTACTTACAAGTACCATCGCTTTTGTTTTGGTGTTTTTTTTAAGTACTCACCATGTTATTCTTTTTAAAATAGTAAGTATCATTAAATGTCCAACAGCAATGATAGCCTATTGATATAACCATTGGACTGTCAAGTCTCGAGTTCGAATCCACCGCTCCTCTGACTTCTAAACCCTGTCCGTATGTATTAATATCTAATAATTAATTGTAAAGTCTTGCTTAAACGGTGAAAGAAAATATCTCGAGAAAACCTGCATGCTTTAGTTTTTTTCACACTACGCATCAATTACTCCACAGACATAGAAACAATAATTGTTTAAACTATATCTCTATTTTAATATTGTGTCTTTGTCTTCATTAAAACTAACATTTGTTGCAAAAACTTGTAAAATTAAAACAATAGGTACTGGAAGAAGTCACTGACTCCTGAAACGCAGGTATCCTAACCTAGCTCTGGAGTCAGGGTTTCAACATTATTTTGTCAATAAATTATTATTATTTTCTGGACGGTGTGTGAAGTCTGCCAACCCACATTAGGCCAGCCGCGTGGTGATTTTAGCCTAATCATTCTGAGAGAAGATCCGTGCCCAGCAGTGGGCTAGTATATGGGTTGATGATGATAAATTTCCTAGAACTGCAGACAACGTATGCCCAGATATCTATTACTGATTTCTGATTTACTTTTTAGGGTCTACCCGTGACTATGGACGCTGTAAAAGGATCCTAGTGTGGAGAAACGTTTTAAAAAAATACATATTATATAAACCTCAAAGGCTAACGAACGTCTCAAAATTTATTTCCAAATAAAACTGACTTATTCAACGTAAGAGAGGGTAAGTTAGTAATATAGTTGAGAAGTAACATCTGGAGGCTATGAGGCGCCTCGCTTTATGAACTGACAATGTAGGTACTTCGGAAAATTCCTACTTTTATCGGAAACTTATAAGGAATGTTCTCGTCATTTTCTCTTATAAGTTTTCTACGTAGTATACCACTTTTTAGTCTCAAAACGTGTCGGAAAAAGCTGTGAAGCAAACTTTTGAAGTTTTAGTTTGAGACTCATTTACAAAACAATCACAATGTATGAAAATAAAGCATATATTTTGAAACTAGTCACTTCACAATATAAACACATATTATACAAATTATAACTTTTTAATTTTTTATACTACTAAGGTGGCAGTGATAGCCTAGTGGTATGACCATTGGACTGCCAAGTCGAAGGTCTCGAACCCAAGGCACGAACCTCTGACTTTTCGAATTCATGTGCGTATTAATAATTAATTATCACTCGCTTAAACGGTGAAGGAAAACATCGTGAGGAAACCTGCATGCCTGATTTTAATTTAATTTAATAAATTTTTTTATTTTTTTTATTTGAGATTTTTCTCGGCGGTTTGTGAAGTCTGCCAACCCGCACTAGGCCAGCGTGGTGGACTATAGCGTAATCGTTCTCATTTTACAGGGTCGGCAACGCGCAAGTGATACCTCTGTCTATAGGTTACGGTAGCCGCTTACCATCAGGTGGGCTGTATGCTTATTTGCCACCTTAGTTGTATACAAAAAAAATATGCTACATACAAAAGATACCTTTCGAGAACACTGTAGCAAAACAAACCAATGAACTTAACGAAGGTCACCGCGAGGGATTCCCGCAAAAAGTCTGGAACGATCGATACGAGGGTAGGTCGCGGAGGGCGCGTGGACTGAATATCAATCAGGGTGCGGCCGTATATCAGACTGTTTCGAACTCCTGGAGGTTGGAGGTGTCGCACTGTTTTTAGATTATGGAGTACTCTCTAAAATTGTCTTTGGCGAAGGTGGAAAATACAGGTTGACGGTACGGCGTTAAATGAAATTATTTAACTCCATCGTGTTTAACTCAAAATAAAGAATAGTTCACAATTTCTGTCTCTGCATCACCCTAAGGTCGACTGGTAGAAAATGCCTCAGGCATTAAGTCCGCCTTTGTACTATGTTTGTGCATAAAGTATTAAAATAAATAAATAAATAGGATGTAGTTCTTGGGAGAGCTTTTCTTTGTTTAAATAAAGGACATTCTATCTATCTCTGACGCAATTTTGAAAACATGGTTAAAAAATTAACTCTTTGAGTTACTCGGTATTGAATCACAAACATATTGCAAAAGAAAAAAAAAGCATTATCAAGTTATTTATTTACTGTAGGTAAATGGCGTTGTGATACTTATGTATCCTAAGACCATGACTAAAGGGCAAGTATAGTTTTAGATGGTTTAAGCCGGCAACTCTCCAGATGGCCGACGATCTATGAGGATTTGTCTGTATGTACAGACGCCAGCAGGTCTAGCTATCTAAAACTGTCATATTTTTTAAATAAATGAACCTGTTTTGTATTAAAGTTGAAAATCAATCAAAGAAATTTGACAGATTGTGGAAGCTTGATGTGTTGGCCTCTGTACTATAAAAAAAGACAATATATAAATACAGTCAACAAAAGATGTATTAATAAGTACAAATTGCTATATAAATAACTAGTTGTTGCCTGCGGTTTAACCCGTATGCCAAATGGTTTTTTGAGATAAAAGGTTGCCTATGTCCTTCTTTGAGGTCTAATCTATCTCTGGACCAAATTGCATCAAAATCGGTTGAGTGGTTTCGGCGTGAAAGCGTACCAAGCAAACAGACAGACAGACATAGTTACTATCGTATGTCGTGTATTATATTAGTAGGAATTATGCGCCAAAGACATAGCAGCTTACAATAACTGCGTTTTATCACAAATTGCGTTTTATCACAAATTGCGTTACACAACCTTCTTCAAAACACCGATGTTTAATTAGCTGCCTGTATATGTATCTCACTCTTTTGCCGACTGTACACTATGATTCTGAAAGTTTCGTAACAAGTAACCAAAAACGCAATAAAATAAAATTGGTTTTTGTTTGGGTAAAGCGCGAATCAGTTTAAATTTAAATTACATTGTATGCAAATGCATTTCACCCCTCAATAGGGGAAATTTTATAGTGTAAACTCCGCGTTTACGCGACTGAGGTAATAGGTATCTTGTATGGGTTCAAACTCTTATAAAAATATTAGGTGCAGTATCGAAAAGCATTGATAGCTTAGTTATATGACAACGGTCTACCAACTTTTCAAATCATGTGATTATTCATTATTAATCGCTTAAACGGTGAAGGAAAAAACCTTGAAGAAACCTGCCTGAGAGATTTTCTTGAAGGCGTATAGATTGTCGTACTAGACCTGCATGGTGAAAAATTGCCTTTTTCTGTTGACGGGTTTGGAAATGCTTTAATGCAATACTCAGTTTCGGGGAAAGCGGTGGTGTGGCGGACTCCGCTCTGAAAAGAGCTAGCTACCTTCTAAAACCAACCTCGGCGTTTCGCGTCCCCGCTTTGCGGCTACGGAAGCGCTGTACCATTCGTCCGCAGATCCAGCAGATTGTTGAAAATTGCCTAAGCCATCTCATTCTGAGAGTAGACGCATGTCCACAAATTTACATACACACAGACAGCCAGAGCCGCAATAACTACTTGCAGTCATAATGGTACCGCGCGGGGATCGAAGCTGCCATCCTCAAAAGACGTTCGCTCAGCCGCTAGACCAAAAGAGACGTCTTGAAATATGTCATCTATTTCAAACGCTTCGTCCTACCTTAGTTCTAATTGCGAATGGAGTTCCAACAAACATAGAAATGAAAGACAAGCTAAACGTCCCACACTACCTTCAAAGATAAGAAAATAACAGAAGTAACAATTCGTAACGTATCACGAAGACATAAGGTCTTATTTACAATGTGATTTCCAAGCGACGACACTAGAAAATTTTGAACAAAGTTAGCTTTGCAGTTATGTAACTAAGTGGTAAATAATAGATACTTTATCTTAAAGATATAAGGTTGTTATTCAAGGAGCAGTGGTTTCTTAAGTGTTTGTGACAAAGATGGGGTTGTTCCGTTTAATTTTCTTTGACAAGTGTCGCAGTGTCGCAGTGCATAGATAGATTGTTTTGTAACCATGATAACCTAGTCACATGACTGGATGGGCTGCCAAGTAGACTTGTCCAAGACTGTTTCAATAAGTATTTTACTTTCTTTCAAGTTATAACTTGACTATTTAGACTATAGTCCAAGATAATGGTTTGACTTTTCTTTTTGACGAGATACACTAGCGACCCGCTCGGCTCCGCACGGGAGCAATTCACAATGAAGATAATTACTATAATGTATTTTTAATTATATCTATATTTCACTATATGCATATATTATACAAAGAAATAGTAAAAATAAACTCTAATGACTACAAGTCTCACATGCGAAATTACTGGGTATATGAGACTTCACAGCTGATTGTAGCCAGTGGGCTACATTGCCCTTTAAATCGGAATACAATAATGTTAGCATATTTTTCTTAGCGGTAGAATTCTGCATCACGAGCACAGCATACCATAAAATATACATAGACTGATTACTGACACTTAGGTAAATATTTAGATAAGTACTAAGTATTCACAATTTTTTCGCCGTATATATTGAACCCTGAAGCTTCGGATCCTTTACCTAGCTCTATGATTATTATCTGACCACGAGCGTGCAGCAAAAATATGTTGCAAATAAACACTAACAATAAAATATATTTATATTGCACAAACTGCGGATAGCAAGCAGAACAAAAATTAAAAATAAAACCTCCCTTGCTGTTTTCTGTCTGATGTCATAAACAGTTGTTAATAAAGGAACTGCAGATGTTCACGAACATGTCTGCTCACCCCCTCGTGTTTCACGGTCCATGGTGCACATTGAAAAGGTGAAATGAGTATGTATGTATTTTTGTATTGTCTTTGTTTTGATGTATGTAGTTATAGATAAGTATATTTTTATTTTTAAATAGCTCGTCCAATTTAGTAATATTATTACAAATAGTGTCAGTGACATTAATGGCAATACAATATGAATAGGTAAGTATACATTGATTTCTGATATTTACGCGAATATTAAAAATAGAAAAAAAACTTTTGTTTTTATCGCAATACATATATTGATATTTTAATCCCGACGTTAGTCTACCCGTGACCCAAATTCCAATGTTTCGAACCCTTTATATCGTCCATCGATATAAAGGGTTCGAAACATTGGAATTAATAATATCACATAGCGATAAAATCTGTCAAAAGTTTTATTTCAATACTATTCGAATATTTAATCATCATCAACCCATATACTGTCCCACTGCTGGGCACGGGTCTCCTCTCATATTGAGAGGGATTAGGCTTTAGTCCACCATGCTGGCCTAGTGCGGGTTGGCAGACTTCACAAAACCGTCGAGAAAAATCTCTAAGGCATGTAGGTTTCCTCACGATGTTTTCCTTCACCGTTTAAGCGAGTGATAATTAATTATTAATTCGCACATGAATTCGAAAAGTCAGAGGTGCGTGCCTTGGGCTCGAACTCGAAACCTTCAACTTGGCAGTCCATTGGTCATACCACTAGGCTATCTCTGTTCTCTCAATATTTATCAATATTTAATAGGTACCGTAAAATTGGCAAAGGTAAAGAAACTTACCGGGTTAGTAATACAAAATAAATTATCATTAATATAGTTTAGGTAATGCTATCTAGCATAGACTGGGTATGTAGGTATGTAAACGTGCCCGAACTTGAAAATATGATTTTTGGCCTTCGTGAGAAGACTTACTGAATAGATTTTTGGGTTCACAATTGGAATACTTAACTAACTTAAAAACTCAGGTAAATCTCATCTCAATTATTTAAATAGAACTTTAAATAGAGCTTGAACCCTCTTTTGTATGCAGACACATAGAAAGAAAAGATCATCACTGTTGGTTTCTCATTAAATATGTTCGCGGACAAATGCTATGAAATAACAAAATTATAAGTCATGCATAGGTTAAGTATGCTCTAAATTCAAATGAACTGTCAAATATCGCTCAGAATTCGAACGGAGATACGTTTTTGAAAAAGGAAGAAACATATTTGTGTGAGTGACATCTTGAGTGGACTAGTCTAAAAATAAATCAACACAATCATCCAAACTCATTACAGAAATATTTAACTCAACATAGGTTGCATACCAAATGCTTTTAATTACCTACGGTTAAGTAATGACAAACATGATTGGGCGATTGTGAAATGCTAGAGAATATTTATATATTCTGAATTCAAGTAAAATATTATCAGTCTTAAAATGTAGCTTTGTGATAATATAATACTTAGTATAAGTCCATTATAATATTATTCCCCCCAGCTTTTCTTTTCTCTTCAGTGATGTGAAATGATAATGGAAACTGTATCAAAATCCGTTACGTAATTTAGGAGGAATAAGCAGAGAAACAGAAAGGCAGACGCGAACAGCGACTGTTTTGTACTATTGAGAGATGAAGTAGGTATTTAGCATAAGTAGAAGAGACGAGTCAGTATATTTGAATGTTTAAATGTAAACTATTTTTCTGTTTTTTAATGTTTAAGTGTAAACTATTTTTAAAATTTAAATGTTATCATTTAACAAAAGTTCGTAAAAGCTATTGCTGATTTGCCTTATCCTTCCTAAATGCGAAAATAACTCTGTATGTCTGTCTATCGGTTAAACTTTCACGTCTAGACAGTTTTTGATGAAATTTGGTAGAGAGATAGAGATTAGACCTATAGAATAGACATAGGCTTCTGTCTCAAAAAATCCTTTGGAAAAAACCCTGCACAATAGTTAGATTTTCTTTAATTAAAAAATTCAGTATAACCCTATTTCCTCCGTGCATTTTGAAGTATAGTGCTATAAATATTATATCTACTTACACTAATAGTAATTCCAACTACTTACTATCCGTATCGTACAGTGCAGAACACATGTTCGTCATTAATATCTTCAGTGAGCGTGCCAGAGACTCACGTACTTGAGTGGTGTTTTATCTGCGCTGTTATAAATTCACTTCTATTATCTTAATGGTAATGTTACCCCTGAGAGTTGTAGTTGTTTACCTGTAAATGTTTTTGAGAAGAGATTTTAAGTGGTTAACCCTTTCTAGCTGGGTAAAGGAATGCCTTGAAACATTGAATTGATTCACAGTAGTTTTGATGAAGCGTTAAAATGCTTAGATAATTGAAATAAAACAATTCTTTATGAATTTTATCGCATATATTAGATATAAAATCCGTACATAGTTCTTTTATTTCTATTAATTACATATGCCTATTTGTTTTGTTGCTTTTATATAAAACTGATAACGTCAGGTTACAGAGAGTGAAGTTTAATAGCAATACTTTAAAATTCATTTGTCAAAGTCAGTAAAAAAAAACGTTTTTGACAAGATCTTCACGAGCGTCTTCATCATTGTTAATGTTCGATAAGTCATAGATTGAATAATTATTCTAGATTTCTGCTATTTATTATGAATATCTGCTATTTATTCTTTACAAAACGTACTCTTTATACGTATGTAACCATTCAGTCCAGACAAGCGACTACCCTCTAAATACGTTTTTCTTTCCCAGAATGGAAATAATTATACGTTCCTAGTCTCTTGGTCTAAAATTACACTTAAATTTGTTCTTCGCGTGAAAAAACAAGGGTGCAAGCATCCTTAGTGTCCGGTATCAAATAAAACAGACAATTACAGCAGAAGTGGGGTGGCGTTATGTGCCAGTATCGAGTTGCAATGACATCTTAATTTTGTTTTGTAGGCGTCAAATTAAAGAGGAGGAATGTCTGTGCCTTTATATACTGCGAGGATATTAAAAAAACCTGACACGTCAAATGGTATGGTGTTCTTTTTTCAAATAAAATCATTTAGAAAATTGACGGGTTTTTATTGCTGTTGTGTTTTTACTGTTAAATATTTTTTTCAATTATCCATTTTGTTGCGATAGTTACGCGTTGTACATAATTATTATTATATATTACTAGAGACTAGCCTCAGCTCACACGTGTGTAATGTACTAATAACATACATGTATTATACATACATATAAACTTTCCGGAAGTAATTATCTAAATGTAAGTGAAAAACCGCATTAAAATCCGTTGCGTAGTTTTAAAGATCACAGCGTACAGAGAGACAGAGCGGGAAGCGATTTTGCTTTATACTATGCAAATCAAGCAACCTTGCATTAAGTCTATCATAAATTATACGAACGTTTAACACTATGGTTAACCTCATAAATAAAAAATAATGGTAAATTGATATCTAAAATTCCACCACTGTCGAGCTGTCTTGCACCCTAAAATATTTAGGAGACACAAAAGGCTCAGTAAAATTAAAATTCTAAAATCAAAATATCCATGGTGTTACTTTTCCTGCAGGGTGAGTATACAGCGAGACGGTTTTGGGTATCTTATTATTTTTAGTCGAGCGCTCACAAGCCGTCAAAGAGCGACAGCTGCTTCAATATTTAACTAGAAATATCGTATAGCACTTGGAATTTTATTGATTTTCACTTGAATTTAATTGTGTGTGGAGGATCGATTGTCACTTTGGGGAAATAATTAATAAATAAATATTTTAGTCGCAGTAGTCCCAAACTAAGCAAAGCTTGTACTATGGGTACCAGACAATGGATATAATACTTATATGCTTTTTTTTAATATACCTACTAAGAATACATAAGAAACACCCAAAAAAAAATCTGATCTTTCAGTCTGACACTTGAAGCAGTAGATCACAGACGTTGTCGAAATGACGAAATGGTTCAGATAATAATGAATCCTGTTTGTATTTTTTGGCCAGTTCATAGAGATTCGTCGTTGTTGGAGTACCTACTTACAGGATTTTGGCCGGTAGGAGGACTCTGGAATCCAATTGGCTTTTAACACAAGATCAGACATAGTGATCAGAGTGAGACCAAATACACAGAATAAAAGTAATTTCATTATTTATTTCTTTTTTTTTCAGAAGGAGTGTAGGACGTCCGGTAGTGATATGGGATAAGATTAAGCAATATCACCTCTGTGTTATAACTAACTAGCGACCCGCCCCCGCTTCGCACGGGTGCAATGTACTAATGTAAAGTAACTACATAATTATAAACCTTCCTCTTCAATCACTCTATCTATTAAAAAAAACCGCATCAAAATCCGTTGCGTAGTTTTTAAGATTTAAGCATACATAGGGATATAGGGACAGAGAAAGCTACTTTGTTTTACTATGTAGTGATGAAGAAAAGAAAATTTCAATTGTATATGAGTGATCAAGAGATGATTCTCAATTGTTTCCAATTTACAATCAACGGAAATTGATAATTTATGATGGAAACATGAGTGCAGCGTGCTTAAGTGGTCATAATTGTTCTGCCGTAATAAGTCTATCCGGACAAAAGGACCAGTAAAATAGAACTTTCGGGTTTCCAGACTAAACATTTTTTCGAAGTTAACCAGTGTATTTCTGTTCTTCACAATAAAAACGCCCCACAGCCACGTCGTAGCACTTAAAAGTCACATAAAATCATAGTTTCTTAGCCAGGAACGGGCATCATTTTTATGGTTCAGATAAGGGCAGGACAAAGCTGGGTAATCACGATCGTCAAGCGAACACATGTCTAATGATCTATGTGATAGTATCATAATAAACTCGTATCTCCCTTATGCAGCTGCTTGCCCTTAAATTCTAGGGTTGTCGGTTTTCGGTTCTTTACTGGTTTATGAACTTTGAAATAAAATATAAGACTGATTTAATTGTAATGGTTATGCCATAGTTTGCAATGGATTATCAATTAAAGAAATAACGTGATTTCATTTCACAAAATTTCAGCAGACATCAGGTTATACAAAACTGTAAATTTTCTCCGACGATTTTAAACCAGTTCTGTTGATGTTTGATGTTTAAGTTCAAACTTGAATGAGGAAATTTGACAGTTTGTGGTAACTTGATGTGGTCAGTATGTGGTGATTTCAATACAGAGGCCAGAGTAAACCGGTGTACCTAAATACTTTTCAAATAATCGTCCTGTTATGACAGTGTATCATCATAACATCAAACAACACATCATCATTCACCGTTTCAACCACTATATTCAAAATTTTTTTTTGCATGACAAGTTTAGTTTCTCAGGTTACCGCCATTTTAAACAAATACCAGAGTCGCTAGCGTCTATCGTACACATAGCTCATAGTAGAGTTACAGCCAATTTTTTCCCCTCCCAACCCCAGTTTGATGGTCGTAGGTTTATTATTTATAAGTTTTACGATGCAAGGGGACTACGTAAATAGATCTCCGGCGATCATACCGGCCCTGACGAAGTTCACGGTTAAATTCAATCATAATTTGGAAGATATTATTAGGAGTACTCGCGTTGTTTTGAAAACTAATAGCGTTATTAAAGTTGATGGATTTTGTGTTAATAGAGTAGTGTCGAAAGAGGTTTATTAATCATGTGTTTTTTTTGTCTGTTACTTGGAATTTGATAGATGAATGTATGGTATGATTTTCTGCTGTCGCTTACACCTCAGGAAAATTAAGAAAATGTATGTGACTGACAGTAATTATCGCGTGATTGAATCATATACATTCTCATGATTACAAATTATTATAAGACTTAGGTTAACAGCCGTATGGAACTATGTATGGTCAAATGATTAGTAATTACCTAGCTGCTATTATATTGTGCTGTGTAACACAAAATGGGGACGTAAAGTTGACGAACTAATTATAAATAGCAGAATATTCGTTTTTTTTGGCACTAATAGTAAGAAGCAACCGCAGCCTATAGTCGCCAGGAAAACCAGTAGTATTACTAACGTGTGACATTAATATGGTGTTGCTGGTCATCAAATGGTCATAAAACCTTAGCGATAGAACATTTGTTAATTCGTTGATACCAAACCAGACGAACTCTGCAGTGGTTTATATTTTGCGGCTCAAAGGACCAAATAAATATTGTTGGTCTAGTTCAATGGTCTAGTTCAATGGTCTAGTCTAAAGGATGGCTGTTGAGTATGAGGTTTTGGTCTAAATTTCCAAGTAAAACATTAATGCTTTTTTCTATAATATTCTTATAAGCAGCGTTTTTTAGATTTCTAGTTATAGTTTTTTAGATTTATAGTTATAGTTTTTTAGATTTATAGTTTTTTTGATTTATAGTTTTTTAGATTACTATTTCGTGAGTTTAGATTTCTGCCCGATTACTGGCAATAGGTTCACCTAGGCATATAATTCTTAAATAAGGCAAGCTACTATTGTTGCCTAAATACAGTTCACAGGCTGGTAGACTTGCAAATGCGTTTACAAATTCTACTCTGTATGAAAACCGATGAATCGATATAAGATTAGCGATTATGAATATTGATGACGCGACGTGCGGTGTTTGTGAATGGTGCACGTGACTGGAACTCGATCTCTACTCGATACCTGGTGATATTGTCTATGAATTCTGCACACTCAATAAGACAAGAAATTCTTTGAAGTTTCATTTCACAATTTTTAAAAATTGTATTTTTTAAAAAGCCCTACCTACTTTGCTCTTGCTCTTACCTACTCGGTTTGGAACCAGCAACCAATTGAATCACAAAAGATCATTCTCCTTCAATATGTGTTTATGATATTTGAACACCATTACAAAATATTGCTTGATTAAAAACTAACATAATAATTTATAAACACAGTGTGTATTAAAAAAAAGCATATTATGTTTTCTTGATTTCTGCCGTTTCCCTTTAACCTTTATGGTAATAAATAAATAAAAAATAATTATAGATACAATCTTTATCAACAAGGTAGAAACTGCCTCGTCAAAAATGCAGGCTATTTTTTATGGACTTGCAAAGACCGATGAATCGATATAAGATTACCGATTATGAATATTGATGGCGCAACGTGCGGTGTTTGCGTGAGGCGCACGTGCCGAGAACTCGGCTGGAATCGATACCTCTTGGCCCTGTCTGTGAAATATGAGAAATAATTAGGTACAGAGGCCAGCACATCAAGCTACCACAATCTGTCAAATTTCTTTGATAGATTTTCAACTTTATTACAACACTATAAGGTTCATATTCTATTGGGAAAATTTGACAGTGCTGGCGTCTGTACGTATTGCATTTAATATAATACTACAAATTCAATACTTATTAGTATTGAATTTGTAGTTCTAGAAGTAAATTTCATAAATGTATTGCAAGCCAGCGTGCATTTTAATTTTTCATGTGAGAATGTAAAAAGTTTAATTTGTGTAATGTAAAAGGAATAATGAATTGCCGGGTTTTTTATCAAATACGAGCGGATCTGGCAAATCCAATTGCAGCACCACCTACCAGGTCCAAATTATGAACCCAAACCAAAAGGAGACCCATCAAAACACAAAAAAAAAACTAAATCGGTGAAGTCGTTTTATAGAGTTGTAGCGAGACTAACAAATACCAATTGTATTTTTATATTTATAAAAATAGATTTGTAACAAGTAGCAATATTTCCCACCAATACTTGTGAAATAATAAGATTAGTAATTTTAAAACGTCAGTTGGTCTTGCAATTAATCGATTTAAAACCTCGTTTGATCGATTTAAGGACTCGTTCCCGTCCTATTTACAAAATAGCGCACGTGTGATCCCGAATTAAACTCAATGCATAATCGATATGTCTCAATTGCTTCAATTGGAAGTTGATTGCCGTGCGGAGAGACATCAAATATATTTTTGTTTGCAATGCAGCTGCAGAGTTACTCACATTGCGAAGTCTTTCATAAGTTATATATTGCGTCTAACATACCACCGTCACTCTTATATTCACCGAAGGGTTAAGCAGAGGTATAGTATAATTACTCATCATCATCAACCCATATACTGTCCCACTGCTGGGCACGGGTCTCCTCTCATATTGAGAGGGATTAGGCTACAGTCCACCACGCTGGCCTAGTGCGGGTTGGCAAACTTCACAAACCGTCGAGAAAAATCTCTAAGGTATGCAGGTCTCCTCACGACGTTTTCCTTCACCGTTTAAGCCAGTGATAATTAATAATACGCACATGAATTCGAAAAGTCAGAGGTTAGAGAGTATAATTACTAATATTAGTTTTTTTATGTGATGTAATGTCGAGACGAGCAAAACTCACACCTAATGTTAAGTGGTAACGCCTGCTCATAAGCAATTGCAGTGTTTAAATATATATAAGTCCTGTTAAGTCTCTATTGCCCTATAATTTGCTGGAAACTGCCCTTCGACCGGAATACAGTAATGCATGTGCAATACTGCTTGGCGGTCGAATATCTGGCAAAGTGTACTTCCCCGGACGTTTTCTTGCAGAATAAACCTACCTCCCACTAAGAATTACAAATTTGAGTTTAGAATTATATCTAAAATGATATCAAAACGACTTAAATAGCAGAAAAAATTATGTTTGTAGCATTCAGATTTCCCGAAAAACAAAACTACCAACGTTATAAATGTTTTATACCCTACTCAAATTCAGAACATCAACACAATATTCCTAAAACAGGGGTCAAAGTGATGTATCATAGTTTATCACTGCGGAGATACGGCGTTTTATAAATCGACGTAACCACATCACTTTCATACGAATGAGGCTGAGATCGAGCCTACCGCACGCTACGTGCCTCGAATACACGCGCCTTGGATAAAGGCGCCTCGTTCGACATAAGTTATGCCTTTTACTTTTTGAAAAGTGAATGAAAGTTTGGATCAAGGAGTTTTGATATATTTTTCTTTTTTAACATGCCAAGTTCAAGGTGGAAAGTATACGTTTGGACGGAAGAATCGGTGTGTGATTTCGAGTGTTGACAGTGGCTACAATGTTCCTTAATGATTTTTTCGGTAATTAAAAAATACGGGGGTATTATGCTCAACACTGCTATACGGTCATGGTGGAAATCTTTGGAGAAGGCCTTTTAGTTCTCCTGTAGAAGTATATTTGACAAATGTCAAAAATATATCTAAAATTTTTTAAATGTATAGCGTAGTAGGTAACCGTAGGTAGCATTTCCAAGGGCGTGTGAAGTCTGCCAACCCGCACTAGGCCATCGTGTTGGACTATAGCCTAATTCTTCTCATTCTGAAAAGCGACAGTAAATGGGTTGATGATGAAGGAGAACTAGAAATCCTCAAAGATACGTGCATCTGAATAAGTGAAAGAGTTATATAGTACCTACTCAGTTCAGATTTCTTTTTTTAAATATGGTTAGTGCTTCTCGAGAACCACAAATCGATAATACTCTTCTAACGGGGTCCTAGCCCAAGACACTTCAAAAATCAAACAGAGCCATGTGCGGAACTCGGCAATGATTTTAATTTATACTTGGCCTAGTGCAGGCGGGTACAAAATGTCTGATCCAAAAACAACTTCCCCTTCCAAAATTGTACTTTATTTGATCAAGACAGATCGACATAAGCCTTTCACTGCGTTCCTTTCCAATTTATGTCGGTATTTCACTCACAATAATAATAAGCACACCTCAGAACAACAAACAGCCATTCAGACTGTATCAGTGTTTTTTAGACCGCAATAATCCTCTTATAGCCCTTAGGTACAGTCACCATCGTAAGTGGGTTTATTTTAGGATCAAAATTGACAATAGTATATTTTTTTAGAAATATTTTTTTACTGAATGCAATATTTTGAAGAATGAACTTTAACTTAATATTTACAAGAGAAAGAGTGGTAAATTCTTGTCTGTTCCTACTAATCGCTCATTAAATCTTTTTTGTAATGATGGCATAAATTGTCAAAGTGACTACTGCGTTCCGGTTCCGGTGGCTTCAATTACTGCAGGGAATATGGCGTAGAGGAACCTCTACAGGTTCTGGAGTCTATATGAGAATTTGTGTTTGTAAACGCACTCACGGTACAAAATAGCCTAGAATGAGGCAGCGTTTTCTAAAATTCGTATAATATATTATCCAATTACGATGAAACATTAGGGCGAGAGTGCGCGTCAAGATTTCTGATAAAAAAAAGATGGAAAGAGTTATTGAAAATTTGTATTGTAACGCACAAACACAGCTTGTAATTTAATATAACATAACATATCATCGCACTTGTATTCCCCGAAGGGTTAGGCAGTGGTGTACCAATGCACACCCATAATTTGCCGGTATGTTTAGGTAATAGAGGGCTCGCCTATAATTGCTATTAACCGGGCACAACTTCAACCTCCAGGCTGCTACTGAAAATTTTCTAGAAAAGCCCAATATCACTTTGCTCGACCTGGGAATCGGACCCAGTTTTAGCTATTTTATCATATTACACTGATTTTTAATTTTATCAAATTTTATGTTTTCTTGTTGACCTACTTATGTTGTTATCGTTTTCATAGAAATAGTAATTTTAATCACGTCAACAAATGTATTTTGTTATCACTGTCACTGTCACAGCGTTGTGTGACATTGAACAGTGCTGCCAGTGTAATATATTTTAATAATTTTGTGTAGGTACTTTTAGTGTTTATTTTATAACTGTCTCTGTGTGTACTTAGTTGAGGAAATAAATAATCTATCTTTTCTAGCGTAGCAATAGATTAACGAGACAAGGTAATTTAATGTAATAAAATAATATGCACAATTCTGTTGCTGACTGTACTTTAACAAAACGAATTTGTTTTCCCTCTGAGGTCTTTATATAGTACCAGATGGGTGTTCACACGTTTTTTGATTGACATCGGATATATTTGGAGTTCGGTTCAAATGTATGATAGCGGTTTGTTGGAGGAAAATTGGGAATATTTTGGGGATTTAGGTTCGATGAAGCGGTGTTAGCACTAAAGTATAGTTATAATAATAACATAACATACCATCACGCCTGTATTCTCCAAAGAGTGAAGCAGATTTGTACACCCACAGTTCGCCGGTATTAGGTCCCATGGGATAGGGGCGAGCTTATTGCCATTATTCAGGCACAAATCCAAAATCCGAGCTGCTACTGAGAATTTTATATAGTACGGAAAATTCTCATGGATCCTCCGCCACTCGAGGAGATGAAAGGGTATGTCGGATTCGGTCATGGCCATGGGATCCGCGAAATTCGCCACGACCATGACAGGATAATCTTCATATACCTAAGGTCTGCCGCCACGGGAGAAAGAAGGTTGATACCATGTAAAATACTTATAAGAGATTCCGACCACGACGAGTAAGTAATCAATTAATTTACTAGGATCATTTTAGATAATTAATTCGTAAGTAACAATTATTGTGTCCGGTTTTACTCATACACCACACGTTCAAATTAGATTTTCTTGAAACGATTTTTAGATGGTACCATGCTGACTTGCAAAGAATCCATATTCTTTATACGAACGGTATAAGGAAAAACCTGACTAAAGTGTTCTCCCACACAAAACAATTGACATCAAATTCAACACTACCCGCTTTTGTCCCAAAATACAGAAGACGCAAAGTAAGCGCCGTGCAAAGTACCTTTTAGTCAACAAAGAACCTCATAACCAATAAATAGATGGACGGTACGGTCCAAAAAATCCAATTTCAATTCGAGTCCCGAACAAATTGGGTCAAATCCATAACGGACTTTGGACCGTAAATCCCGAAGTTCGTATTCCGAAAAGTTACGGTCGATCAGCCAATCGGACGAGCGCTTATCGCCATCCAATGACACCGGCCGATTACCGTGCCGTACCGTAAATTTGAAATTGGAACTCAACTTCGTTAATTACCGAAGTGAGCTCGATAGGCATCGCTCGACGGATTCTCCCGATTCTAATATCCGATATTAAATTATCGAAATTCGACTTATATATTTTTGTCTGAATTTGCAAATTGTTGGCGAGTTCGGGATGGTATGAAATAGGAAAAAATCAGCAAAATGTGATTCAGCGTTTATTTAGGAAGCGGTTCTGTCCTTTTCGGACTATGAAAGCATGTAAACGCATTTCGTAAGGACAAAAGTACGAATTTAGAGCCTCGTTCTCGATTCTATAAAAAGGTGAATGAAAGCAGATTTAATGTCAAAATATTGTAATTATTTTTGCAACAGGCAATCCAGTTTTAAAAAGCTACAATTCTTTGTACAATTAAACAATCGAGACATTATCCAAAATGTTATTGTTAAGCGCTCGGTTAACGCCTAAGTACCGTCAATGCAACTCGATATAATTTGGCAATGAAATCGATTGTAGTTCTCGTTTAAACGGCTCATTAATTCGAACAGTGCCATAACACCTGTTATCGATATAGCATCGATTAGGGATCGCGCAATTGGAATGGCTACATCAATTTAGCCTACGATATTCAGGTTCGCAATTAGGGCCTAATACATTAATGAATATTTTTATTGGAAATCATGATAAAACAGAATTGGCGAGATATAAATAATTGTTATTGTTAATGAATACACATCAAGCTACCACAATCTCTGTCAAATTTCTTTGATTGATTGATATTCAACTTTAATCCAAAGTTATAAGGTGCAAATTCCATTGGGAAAGTTGACAGTTTTGGATATTTTGATCTGCTGGCGTCTGTACCTACCGAAGCGTAGGTGACTTCGGCAAATGAGCAGATGAACCTCCGGATGTTAAGTGATTGTCGCTGTGCATAGATACCCAGCATACATAGCCTTGGTGATCCTTAAAATATTTTGCGAACTTTTGAGATGGGATTGGGATTCAGCCGCAATATGCAAAATACGTGAAATGGACAAGCATCAGTGGTACAGAGTGGCACATCAAGCTACCACAATTTGTCAAATTTCTTTGATTGATTTTCAACTTTAATCCTAAACAATAAGGTTCATATTCAATTGGGAAAATTTGACAGTTTTGGATAGCTTGACCTGCTGGCGTCTGTACATAAACACATCAAAAAAGTTTGCGATCACTAGCATAAGCTAGGACTGAAAGCTTTTTTATATGGAAAAATAATTGAACTGTTTTATTGTTTTATACTCTAAATCTATAATTTTAAATAAAGAATCTAAAAAGAAGAAGAAATCTTAATATTATAATATACCGTAACAAAAAAGATTTTGATTTTTCAAAATTATCGCAAACTTTTTTCGATGTGTTTATGTATGATTATAAGTAAGTAATAATAGGTTTTACTGCCCTACATGTATGGTTTGTTATGCTATGCTTACCTGGTAATCTCACGCTGGGCGGCATGGAGCTTGGCAGCGAGTCTCGCCGCGTCGGCCTCGGCGACACGCGCCCGCGCCTCCCAGTCGCCGCGCGCGCGCCGCTCGCGCTCCGCATCGCTGCGGGCAGCACCCTCACGCTGTTGAAAAGAAAAATAAATATTAAAGTGAGCGTGAGAGTGAAGCTTATATACAAACAAGTCGTGCCACCCCCTAGGATCAATAACTTCTAGATGATACAATTTTTTAAAGCATTTTAAAAAATGAATTGTGTTCAGCTACTTTCGTTGAACACAGTTCGAATCCAAGGCACGCACCTCTGACTTTTCGAATTTATGTGCGTATTAATAATTAATTATCACTCGCTTAAACGGTGAAGGAAAACGTCGTGAGGAAACCTGTACGCCTTAGAGATTTCTCGACGATGTGTGAAGTCTGCCAACCCGTGGACAGCCAGCGTGGTGGACTATAGCCTAATCCCTCTCAATATGAGAGGAGACCCGTGCCCAGCAGTGGGACAGTATATGGGTTGATGATGATGACTTTCGTTGCTGACTGTACCTCCACAAACGAACTCAGCAGCACGAGATATGCTATATTTATCATATTAAAAAAAACTGTCGAACTGCCGCGCAACTAGCGAGATATTCATTTATTCCACACAAAGCCTTGCATCCTCTCAGCACTCTTGAAACAATTTCAATTTCCTCTGAACAAAATTTTATAATATTCAATGCACAACTTTTAGCAACTATTGCAGGTGATTTATTGGAGGAAAACTAAGAACGATGGAGTTTAAAAGATATGAGTTTGAATATAAAAATTCCTCATGGTGAGTCACAAGGACGGCTGCTGCTGGTCCTGGGTTCGATATATTCCCAGGTTGAGCAAATGTTATATTGTGTTTTTCTATAAAATTTTCGGAAAATGGATTGCCGCGTTAGTCTAGTGGTTGCGCAACCGGTACGATAGAGGTCCTAGGTTTCGATTCACAGGTTGAGCAGTATTGTACCAGGCCAGCACATCAAGCTACTACAATCTGTCAAACTTTTTTGATTGATTTTCAACTTTAATACAAAATCATAAGGTTCATATTCAATTGGACTGGAAATTTTGACAGTTTTGGATAGCTTGACCTTCTTGCGTCTGTACCTACAGTTCAGCGGCAATTTGTTAGGTTCCATGTGATAGGGGGTGATCCTATTACCATTAATCAGACACAAATGTAAAAAGCCGGGCAAACAAAGAATTTCATAGCTCAAAAGCTCAATATTACTGCTTGATTTGGAAATCGCGCTTGACACTTTGACTACTCGTAAATAAGCAGTTCTTCTAGTTTTAAATATACGTTCTTTGACGTCGACACTTTATAAAGCACTAGTTTTTATCAAAGAAAACTTAAACAAAGACATCTTCAGAACAAAAACAATTTATTCTCAGCTTCGACGTAACGGAAGCGACGTTGGAGGATCGGATAAAAATCTAATTTGGAGTGCCAGTCCGGTCGTGACGTCACACGATACGACATGACGTATCGGAAACATATCGTACGACTGATATTGTTAGAGATCAATTTGTTGGATAAATTATGGAAAAAATGGTTAAGAAATGCCAATGAAGGAAAAATTAAGCTGGGATAGTTTACTCAACAATAAAATTCATACATACTACGCCGCCTGTTTTCCCCAAAGGAGTGTTATAGGGTTTTTCTAAGAAATTCTCAGTAGTAGCTCAGTTGGCAATAGGCTCGCCCCGTATTACATGGGACCTAAACATACCAGCGAACTGTGGATTTGCAGCATTACACCTTTGCCTAACTCTTCAGAGAATAAAGGAAGACTAGATCGTAATTGTATTATGGACTCTTGAGAATTACCTTCTTGGACGTCAATTAATGACACAAGCACTGACACCTTCCTCTGTCTTAGATACCTTTTGGTAAATAAAACTAACTAAAAACAACTGTTTTGAAGTGAGTGACGAATTAGACAAAATATAATAGTAGATTTGACTTGAAGACTTCAGACTTGTAATGTCTTATTATATTATTATTAAACAAATTACAGCACCATCCAGTCCCAAACTAAGCAGATCTTGTACTATGGGTACTAGATAATGGATACAATACTTATATACTTTTTATATTGTAAATACATACCTTATTATTATACATAAGAAAGACAAACACAAACACTTATTATTTTTTTGGCATTCTCCATGCTAAGATTTTTGACGTCACCATAAAGACGTAAATTCACAATGTGAAGGCAAAATTCGACATGACGGGTAGGTATCGCGGTGGCTTAGTGGTCATAGCGTCTGGTGTACCTAACCAGAAGACGCAGGTTCGAATCCTGCCTGCGGTCGCGGTCCTTTGCTTAATAACAAACACATGTTCATCACATAAATACAATACTAAATGTCCTGTGAGAATCGAACCTATGACCTCGTGGTTAGCAGTCCGACACTCGAACCACTAGACCACAGACGTCGTGAATATGATGAAGCTGAAGTTCATTAAAACCATAATGAAGTATTAAACAAAGTCTAACGATTAATGGCAAGATGTATATAAACATAAGCGTTTGCCACTAACCGTAGTTCAAAGTTACCTGTAGTTAGTTTAGCGAAGATCTTATCTTGATAATGGTGCAAGTTACAAACTGTGAGCTTGGAGCGCAATCTCTGTATTTTAATTAAAAGGCACAAGGAATATTTATAAATAACTTTTAGTTTTGTATAGTACCGTGGTAAATAGAGAAGGCTTTGTCGGAATACAAAATGTGGTCTTTGTATTAAAAGTGGGTTTTTGTATGTTACAAAAACCCACTCAGTTACCAACCCAGTTCTCTCATATGCCGAGTAATTTCACTGGCTACTTTGCTCTTCAAACCAGAACACAATGTTACCATATTATTGCATAGCAGCAGAATAAGATACAGACTGGCTCCAAACAGTTTTTATTTTGTTCAGTCGTTAATCAAATGAAAGCCATAGTACGAAAATGTGTATACCTACTTGAAATACGTTCTCTATCTTTCTTGCTTACCATTAGGCAAGACTAGGGTCAAACACAGTCTGCAGTAAAAATAATTGTATTTGATAAAAAATCGCTTTATAAAACACTTATGTAATCATCTTGATAGAAGTGCTTTGTAAAAATATAATGTTGTTAGACAGATAGATAGAATATTCTTTATTGTACACCAAGAAGCTTAATAAAATGAAAACAAATCAACATAAAGTAGTACAATTGGCGGTCTTATCGCTAACAGCATTTTTTTACAGACTTCCTTTGGATGGACAAGGATCATGTAAGAAAAACATTATTGGGCAGTTGGCGTTGACGGTGTACTTACATGACAAAAAATATTTGTACGCTCGTAACAGTAAAGGATATCATAATTATTATAAAACCTGTCTTTGTGTCAAATAAATAATAATAATTACTATTATAACATATCCATATTATATTACTCGTAGGGTTAGGCAGGGGAGTACTAATGTACACCCACAATTCGCCGGTATGTTTAGATTCCATGTAAAAGGAGGTATGTCATTAACCAGGCTTAAATCTAAACTCCTGTAGAGAATGAGAATAAATGAGCTGCTCCTGAGAATTCATAGAATATATTCAATGAAACTGTTAGACATGAGAATCGAGCCGAGGGCCTGAGGCTACGTTCAAATGCAGTCTGCAGAAAAACTGTTATATTTGGAATAATACCTATCCAAGAAAATTCATCTAGAGATACGGGTACTAAAACTTCAAATAGCCTTTAAAAAATAGGTCCATTGTTCCTACACCTTGCACCACCACCAAACTTCGTGCCAACTTAAACTTTGATGAAGTTTTAATTGAAAATTAGTCGTGGCCGTATCTCCCTGGCTCCAGTTCATTTGGGCTCAGCAGACCACGCCAACTTTGCGTTACGGACCACAAAAATCTGCGCGAAGAGATAAGATTCGAATCTTGCAAAGTTCGAAGTATCAAGAACGTTCGGCGTAGTAGACCTTGGAAAGGGAAACGGGATAATTCTGGACTGGCTTTGGAAACTGAAGGAATCTTATCTATACTTAATATTATGAAGCTGAAGAGTTTGTTTGGTTGAACGTGCTAATCTCAGGAATGGTTAGAGTTATTTAGCGAAGGAAAAATTCTGCCGCGGGCAAGATTCGAACCTACGTCTTCTGGTTAGGCACACCAGACGCTATGACCGCTAAGCCACCGCGAGTCCCACCCGCCATGACGAATTTTGCCTTCATACTCATAATATTCCTGTTTCGTTTTAGAGGGTCGGCAACGCGCAAGTGAGGTGTTACAAGCGTCGATAGGCTACGGTAACCGCTTACCATTAGTTGGGCCGTATGCTTGTTTGCAACCTTAGTGGTATAAAAAAACATAATATACCATACTATCACGCCTGTATTTACTGAAGAGTTAGGCAGGGGTGTACTAATATATCCAATGTCCCTGATATATTTAGGTCTCATGTAATAAATGGCGAGCCTATTGCCAATTCCCGACCACAAATCTAAACTCTAAGCTGCTATTAAGAAATATATAAAAAACAATAAGGATTGACACAGGTTGACAGGTAAATAATGCCATACGGTATTAATCCTCCTTGTGTAACTTATATTGCACAGAGCCACATCAAGCTACCCCAATTTTTTATTTTTTTTTGACAGATTAAAGACAAAATGAGGTTCATTTTCAATTGGGAAAATTTGACAGTTTTGGATAGCTTGACCTCACTGACGTCTGTATAAAAAATGTTAAAATAAATAAGACACTACTCGACGTGGGAATCGAACGCATTCTTTATAGTTATACAAATAACTACATAACTTATTAATTTCTGACATTTACGCGAATATTATACATTGAAATAAAACCCGTGACCATGGACGCTGTAAAGGGTCCGAAACGTCGGGATTAATATTATCAATATAACGCGATAAAATCCGTAAAAAGTAGTTTTATTTCAACTACATAACTCTTAACATTAACATTAAGTGGTTGCTAATGTACCTAAGTTTCTATTACTCGTACGATACTAACTCTTGCGCATCTAAAATAGATTAGGAGGGGAGCGATAGGAATATTTGTACGACTATTTAAGTTCACACTGATTTGGAATTTTCGGTGGAAAGTATTTAAAATAAGACCAATATTGAACTATGTGGGATGAGCAGTCCTTTTATTTGTATAGTCATCATGATACTCTTAGCCTTTTCAGCTCATACAATTCTTTTTGAAAAACTATAAATATGTCCCATATGGTTACATGGTTATATGAGAAATAAAATATACAGGTGAAGCCAGAATACATAAATAAGTTACCAGTGACAATAATCACCATTATCCGATCCTTTTCCCAACTATGTCGGGGTCGACTTTCAGTCTAATGCGGCTGAATATCAGTATTTTACACGAAGCGACTGCCATCAGACCTCCACAGAAGTTCTGGGTAATACTGATATCCGGAGCATAGATCGGTTGTTAGGCTTTTTGGGCTTCGTTCCACAGAGCATCTGTGTGTTCCATACCAGGGTACAAGCCCTGTAGCTTGTAACCCTACTGTGGGAGTTATTTAAAGAAAAAAAAACCTGAAGAATCATATAGCAGCAAAAAAAAGTTTTGACGCTCGAGAGGGAAACCGTTAATATATCTAATGAATTAAGGATATCAAGTCCAAAAAAGACACAAATACAACAAGCTCAATAACTTTCCATCACTCCCACACAAAAATAAAACCTAAAACAGATTAAAAATGGCCCCGCTATTAGCAAAGAAAACTACAAATTAGTATTGCAACCCATCCGTGCAAAGTAACACCGGACTCTTTTGAAAGACAAAATAAAAGATGTGTAGAAAAGAGGAAACGACTTCGGCTATTTTCGTCTGTTTCCGTTAACACTCGGCGGCTCCTTGGCTGACGGAGTTACAACATATATTTTTATCGTGGAAGATGCTTTGGAAATGCTAGTGAGACCATTATGGGAAGCTAAAAGTGTCAAATTTGGATATTTTTAGTGCCACCTCATTGAATAATTTTAAACTTTTATTTCAATACCGTATTTATCGTTCAGAGAATTGTTAAAGAAATATTTTTTCAGTTTCTAATTCCATAAATAAAAAACTAAGTTGACTATACCACCGTTAACGTCCAATACCCTAAAATATTACACCGTTCACACTTGTCAACTTGTCAATTCGACAGCTGTCACTTTGACAGCTCCATGACGTCGCCAGAAGGGTCGCTGCACGCCCTTGAGCTAACTTTGGTAAATGTTTATACATTATTTGTACCACTTCAGTAAGTGAACGTAAACAAAATGTTTAATTGGTTTTCGTTAAAACTCTAGTTTAACGGTAGGATCAGTTGATAGTCAATTGTACACAAGAAGCACAAAAAAAAGTACCTGGTTAACAAAAAAAAAAACCGTTAAACGCCGGATATTGCGAACAAAAAACTTTGATACGGATTTGATTTGATTTATTTCTTTGTATACACATATAATTATATACACAATCCGCATATTATGTGGATTTATACTAATGCAACTCTGCGTAACCCTTCGGGGAATACAGATGATGATGATGGTATATTCCACACATCAAGCAAGTATAAAATTTCGCATGACGTAGTACCCGCTTCATGCTTTATAACCGCACTAATGAAACTGCAGTAAAACGTGTCGCACATCTCCATTTGAACGGAAACTGGTAATTTAAAGCTCATTTCTGTGGCGTCGACCAATCAGAAGCTCGTAATTGCGATACAGTAAAGCTAGATGCACAATATTGCCAATAAGTGGATGCACGAACTTTGACGTTTTATTTTTCTTTTTAGGTTTTTGGATTGATTTCTATCACAAAATTATTTAATTAAGACACAGATGCAATGTTAGATTTATTGAAATGTTACATTTCTTTAAACCTGAAAGTGAGTATTCACACCTTACGTACAGAGGCCAGCACACCAAGTTACCACAATCTGTCTGTCGGTGGTCTGCTAAGAGATCTATTGAAATGTCATAAATCATATTATGTATAGTTTAAATTATTATAGTAATAAATAAACTAAACTTGTTTAAGTAACCGTATAGTTTAAACTGACTCGAAAAATCCAATGGACTTTTTTAAAAATAAATACCAATACGAAGCAAGTCTAAATATTTACGACACTGAAATTCAATTTAAAAGTATGAAAAGTAGCTTTGACATTATACTCAGGTACAGTGCATTATTGTGCAAACCACGTACAGTACGTGCCACGAGAAGAAAGCTAGTGTGTTCCTGGCATAACGACCAGCAATGCCATTCCCTCAGGAATGAGGAAGTAAGTGCAGAGCTGTGCCTAGCTCTTCTTCGCAAAAATATACGTAAGTACAATGAAATTATCTATCTCTGTGATTTATTTTCTAAAGTTGGAGAGTACTCTTTATGATTATCTTTGAATTTTCTTTAAGCTATTATTGAATTACTGATTGAAGACTAGATAACCTAATCTAGTTAAAATAGAATTGATTTTTAAATTACAAGGGAACCATTAAATCCATGTACAACCATATAGGTATATTAAGTTGCTGTAGTCAAAGATTTAAACAAATATTAGACATTACAACAGCATCTGCTATTAGCAGAAGGCTTTTATGGTCAAATTGGTCTGTACATATCTGTAAAAGTCGTAATGGGCAGTCTAAATTATACTTTAAATTAGACTTGAGTGGGTATAATAGATTAATCGCCAATAAGTACCGTGCCAGTAATTCTATTCTTATCAAATCAAGCAATAATAAAATGCCAAGGATTCACTTAAATAGGAGTTGCATTTAAAGTAGGTCGGTAAACCAAAAAGTCTTTTTGTAACTTTTTTAACGAAACAGACGGATCTGAGTAAATGGGACGTTGATTTATGTTGTTGTTTCTTATGAAATTATGAAAACTTCAGTTTAATAAAATGAATTTTGTTATTTATGGACTGTTGCGTCTACGGTCTGGATTGAGATGATTGAATAATGATGATGACGATGAAAATACTTGGTATTGCGTTTATTAATAAACGTTTTGAAAGTTGTGTAAATAAAAGTATGGTTTCTAAATATTTTATTGACTGTTTCTGTGAAACAAAATAAGTTGCCTACCTACAGCAGCTTCTTGATTCTAGTCTAAGAAAGGAAAGTTCTTTAAAAAAAAAGATTAGAATAAGATTTTTCTAATATCATGTATATTGCCACCTTTTCATCAATTACTTTTTAGGGATTCTGTAAAAGATTAAAATTAGTTATTAACAAGAGTGACATAAATTTCTTAACGATTCGAAAGATATCGCTACGAGATTATTCAAAAAGGGCATATTATATCTACCTGTTAGCTGTGTTCTACCCGTGACCATGGATGCTGTACAGGGTCCGAAACATCGGGATTAATAATATCAATTTAATGCGATAAGTACCTTGTACGCAAATACCTTGAAAACATAATGAATATTTGTCCACTTTGGAGTAAGTTCAAGTGCTGTTTGTATTTAGTTTTTTTTTATTCTACTAAGGTGGCAAACTAGCATACGGCCCACCTGATGGTAAGCGGTTACCGTAGCCTATAGACGCTTGCAACACCAGGTGTATCACTTGCGCGTTGCCGACCCTGTATTGAAAAAGGAATAGTTGGGTTGGCAGTATAAGGGTCAAAGTCCCCCCATTGACAATACAAAGTTTCCTCGTGGGGAACTGGCAATCTTGCTCACGGTAAGAAACACAACAAGAAACTTTATGGAAGAAAAAAACTGTTGATGATATTTCATTATGTAACTTTAATTATTCTATACTGTCTCCTAACAGGGTTTTATGTGACTACTCATCAAATTCCATTACCGACCAACAAATATAAATATAACTAGCTGCCCCCGTGGTCACCCGCCTTTTGCTCGGCTCCTAGTAGTCGTAGCCTAATGTTATAACCTGTACCCTTCCTCAATAAATGGACTACCCAACACAAAAAGATTTTTTCAAATCAAACCATCATTTCCTGAGATTAGCGCGTTTGACCAATGTATATTTCTTTACACTCATGTGTAAAATAGCAATAAAGTTTATTTTTTCTTTGACTGAGTTTTTAGGATACTTTCTACTATTTATTTAAATGTATTTGTAACTTACTTATTCTATGTCCCCAAAATATTTCCCCTGACGTGTCAAGTCACAAAAAACCGTTCTCGTTTTTCCAAGACCCTTGCATCCCTTAATTCGTTACCAAACATCCCTTATTGACAGCATCCCTGTACTATCAGAGTTTGCTTAGGCGTTAGGTATTAAAGCAAACCCTTCGGAGGGGACTTTACAGGGGGTGAGCAGACAAACAAATAAATAGTGTAGATAAATATTTGTTCGATATTGCAAATCAGTTGTGTGCTTCTGTTTTGGAGAAACCTGGTTATATGGAAATGTAGTTGTGTCTGATAAAATCACTGTGGAACCGTACCAATGCACTTTTGTTTCGTAAACGCGTTTCGGTGGTAAAAAAAATTATAAAAACTAATATAAAGCTATATTGCCAACCTTCATTAGGTCAGCGTGGTGGTCTATTTTGTTTATTGCCTAGCTAATTTTGTTTTTTGTAAAAACCCCTATGATACAAAAGCTTAACAATTGTCGCGGACAACATTTTTTGCCATTTAGCGCTCCCGAACACAATTAAACTGCCATTTTTCGAATCACAAAATGACCCGTTTAATCCTACAAGTAACCATTACCATAAAACTCTTTGATTACACCCAATCAACGTGCAGTGGAAATGAAAAAAATATGCAAATTTTCGTTTTTCAAATTGTCTGTAATGACGTCGAATGACATAAAAACGGGCGCACTGGCTCCCTGTCTAATTTCGTAAAAGAGTTGGCACGTGCCAGTCACGTGGCTCCGTTTGGACCAATCGGGGGGCATTGTTTGCGTGTGACGTCATCAGCGGCTAGTTCGCGAGTTCGTGAGAGTATGATTTACGATACGCTACAATAGATGGTAATTAAGTTTTGTTCAATAGTCGGGACCCTTGGCGCGTGTCATATTTTTTAAAATGGTAGCTTATTAAATCGTGTATTCTTTTAAGAGAGTGTGGATTAGGATTACCTACCTACGTAAATCAGTTAGTAAATGTTGACTCTGTCAATTGCTGAACATGTCTCTCCCAGACAAACCACTACACCCAGTCAAGCAACACTTCACATTCAACTGTCTGTCCATCTCGTTGGAGGCCGTCCTATGCTGCGTTTTCCGGTGCGTGGTCTCCACTCTAGAACCTTTTTGCCCCAGCGACCATCACTTGAACTACGAGCTATGTGCCGCGCATTGCAAATTAAACTTGCTTGTGTGGATTGTGTATAATCAATAAATTTACTTTCTTTCTTTCTAAGTGGCAACGGATACGTAACGTAATATGAAACTTTAAAAGTTATAAATTGCATTAAAAGAACACACAGGACACAAATATTTTAGGTTGTTTTCAGGTTAAAACATAAGTGTTTGTGTTTGTCTGGGTGTTTCTATGTATTATAAGTATGCATTTACAAAAAAAATAGTATATAAGTATTATATCCATTGTCTAGTACCCATAGTACAAGCTCTGCTTAGTTTGGGACTAGATGGTGCTGTGTAAAATTGTCCAAGCTAGAATATTTATGTAAAAAAAATATATTTTAAGCCAACAGCTTTAGGGTTGGCTCTAAAAATTACTACTTTAGCCCATGCATCATCCCGTAAACCCTTAAAATAGGGATGAGTAATAAAACTATAACTATATCGCTCTACATGACCCATGGTGAAGCAGTATGGTTATAAATAATTCAATAAACAATCTTATTCGTGAGGAACTATCGATTTCTTCACTTAGTATGTAATCTGCTTACTTTAATTCAATAAAGAATTGTAGGGGATTTTAAAGATATGAAATCAAGAGACACGTGTCATTTAGGGTCTTTCTTATTCTAGAATGGCGCTGAACATTATAAGTGTCAAATAAAACCTTTTTTAAGCTATTTTCCGCGGTTTCATCCACATTCCAAAGGGATTTTCGAGATAACAGGCAGCCTATGTCCTCAAGGTCTAATCTATTTGTGTAGAATATTTTATCAAATTCGGTTTAGCGGTTCAGGCGTGAAAGCGTAACAGACAGACAAAATTACTTTCGCATAAGTAATATTATTATTATTAGGTAGGAATTCATATTTAAATCCCTAAATTGATATGTTGATTTTATTATTTAAAATAGCATTCTCGGAGTTTGAATAGGATTTGTACACGATTAATGGCAATAGGCTCGCCCCCGTACTACACGGGACCAAAACATACTGGCGAACTGTGGGTAATACTAGTAACACTGCCTAATCCTTTGGAGAATAGAGGCGCTATGCTAACACGAGGAAAATCTCTAAGATTTATTCCAATGTCTTATATTCGGAAACCAGTATGACAATGAGATGTCTAACTTTCTTACAAAACGTTCTACAAACTACATCTCCGAAACTTTGACTAAAACCTTTTCACCAAACAGAACAGAACGCAGTCCTATGAGTTATGGTGCACAATTGCACACCTCATTTGGTTTGGAAATGCATCGCTTTGTAAGTGCGGCCCCTAGTTTCTGCCTGAAGCGGAATGGAACTGAACTGCCTTTGAACGTGCAACATCGATTAGAAGTTAGATTAATTATCGTGTTGGCGTTTGTAGTCACATGTATTGGTGATAAAGTTGGTAATATGCTTTGATTGGTCTGACGTCACGTAAGTACAGTCAGCAACGAAAGTCGCTGAACATGTTGCAATTTTCAATACGATTTTTAATATCAAATTACTGACCTGTGAAGGTTATGCGAAATCATTGTATAGATGACCATTAAATATTTACCTTACCTTCATAATAAAAAAATCTCTTGACAAGTTTTGGAGCTGTCATGTTTTCAAAATTTTGCCATGTTTTCAAAAGTTTTCAGCGACTTTCGTTGCTGACCGTACTTGCAAGTATTATCATTACGCTTGGATTTCGGAAAGAGTTATACGTAGAACATATGCTGCCGTGTCGGTAATAGATTATTTCTAGTTTCCCTGCAAACCCACTTAATGCCATTTAATACGTAATAGCGACCCGCCCTTGCTTTGCACGGGTATGTTCATAAATTATAGCACATAAACCTTTCTAAAAATCACTCTTTCTATTAGAGAAAAGCCATGTAAGCGCCCTAAAAACTGTTTTGTTTTTATACCACTAAGATGGCAAACAAGTATACGGACCACCTGAAGGTAAGCGGTTACCGTAGCCTATAGACGCTTGCAACACCAGGGGTATCACTTGTGCGTTGCCGACCCTGTAAAACAAAAGAGGAATAGTTGGGTTGGCAGTATAAGGGTCAAAGTCCTCCCACTGCCAACATAATATTTCCTCGCGGAGCACTGGCAGGCAACCAGTTCACTGTTAGGAAGACAACACAGCTCAAAGCAGTAATATTTCAGTTCCGTTTTCTGCAAAACGCCAGGAAATCGTTTTTTAACGACTTCATTACAAACTATTGTATTTTCTCTACTATACAAAAACTTAATCACATTTTTTTATAGATATAAACCTTCCGGAAAAAAAATATCATAATGATAGTGAAAACCATATCATAATTCATTGGGTAGCTTAGAAGAAGAACGCTAAAACACATCACGACAGAAGCGAGAATTGGCTTTGTTTTATACTACGTATTTAGTGATATGTTGCTATCAGATCTCAACAACCCAATTTCTGGGTAATATTTCCTAATAATACTACATTTATTTCGGGATAAAGAAGACTGAGGACTATCTTAAGGAATTATGAAAAGAACAGAAGAGCAAGAGCTCTCTCTTGCTCTTCTATTCTCTCTAGAATAAGAGAGAGATGAGAAAGAGTAAAAATTGCGTAATGCCAAATTCGTGGATGTATCCCGCCCAATAATTTGTTCAGGCTAGCGAACGCACTACGGTTGGGGCGCTTTGACCCCTGATTGAACCGCCCAGCGACTAATTATCGTGGAATTTGTACTGGCTCACTAGTTGGGGTAGTGATGTTAATATTATATCGATAGTATTACTATCGATATTTTCTATAACACTGGCATAATATTGGCTGGTAGAAGCTGGATGCGAAAAGCCGAGGACAGGCTGAAATGGCGCACATGACCCCTCATGTGCGCCATTTCAGGTCTACGTCCAGCAGTGGATTAATATAGGCTGATGATGATGATGATATTATTGACGTTGGTAAGTTATTTACTGTAGGCGTATATTGTTTACATCTCTGTCTAACCCTTCGGGGACTGGTTTGATGGTATGTTTGTAGTTTCACATACACAACACAAATTTCACATACACAATCATCCAAACACTACTCAGGTTTAAAATAACTTACATTTTAAACCAAAAGTAAAAAAAAACCTGAGTAGTGTAACTAAAGCGTCTACTCACATTGCCTTTTTGGAGCATAATAAATTAAATAGTAGAAAATTATTCGTAAAAGAAATTAGGTTTGAATGATTGTGTATGTGAAATTTGTGTTTAAAAACACAGTCATCTAAGATACAGGAGATTTAAGTGACAAAGTGTTTAAAAAAAAACGATCGTGCATTAGTAAAATTATAATCGATATTATCTACATCACTAGCACTTAATAGATAAATGTATAAGATGCAGTGTTAGCCGAATTGGATTAATTTACAACAGCATACCTTTCAAACATAGGCTTGATTTAATGAAACCTATCCAGGGCTATGTTAAATTGATTTAACAAACCTCTGGTTAAACTGACTGTTACTGTTTGGAAATCAAATTTCAAAGGTACGTTGATAAATAGACTTAGTAAAATAATGTAAGAGACTTGTTTGATTGTGAATATAATCTTGGCTTATACACATCCGATTTGAAACTCCGTTTATATTATACTGCCTGAAAAATTTACCCTAAGGCTGCCTGTCGACCGGAGCGGAGCGAGGCTGCGGAGCGGAGAAACGGAGAAATATTGACCAATAGGATTGCCCACTGAAGAAGAGCGGAGATTTTGTGCAATCCTATTGGTTAATATTTCTCCGTTTCTCCGCTCCGCAGCTTCGCTCCGTTCGGGTGGACAGGCAGCCTTAAAGTGTAATTTTCACACGGATACTCATCATCATCATCAACCCAATATTGTGCCATTGCTACTGTTGGGTACAAATCTCATCAGAATGAGAGGGATTGGACTATTTCACAAGACAGACTTCACACGCCGTCGAGAAAATTTGTAAGGCATGCAAGTTTTCTCACGATGTTTTCCTTCGCCGTTTAAGCGAGTGATAATTGTATACGCACATTCGAAAATTCAGAGGTGTGACCTTGGATTTGAACTCGTTTGGCAGTCCAATGGTCAGGCTATCACTGCTTACTTTTTTGTTATTCATGATAGGCTCAAGCTATCCAAAACTGACAAATTTTCCCAATCAAACATGAACCTTATTACTTTAAATTAAAGTTGAAAATTTATTAAATAATTTTGACAGATTTTATAGCTTGATGTGCCAGTCCAGAATTGCCATTATTGTGACTAACAAGTTTAAATTTTTTCCCTCGGTCTATGTAAGGTACCTATGCGTGTTGATTCACAATATGAGGGTAGTTTCTACTATCGATGGGCATAAAAACACTATTTTATTGTAATGCAACTTCGTTCCCGCCTTATCAGTACTTGTTTACATTGAAATTATGCAGGAATTCAGAATGTGCGCATACATTCCCAATAGTTTTTCAGCATCGGGAATTCAGGTTTTAATTAGATGAATTTATAGTTCCTTCTGGGAAATACTTTGTGCATTTTGTATTAAGTACAGTCGAGCTTAAAAACTGATTTAGTAACTAGCTGGTTTCATTCGCATCCTGGTTTTTTTAGACAAAATGTAGCCTATGTCCCTCTACATTGTGTAATCTATCTCAGTACCAAATTTCATCAAAATTGAATTGTTGTATTGTTAATGCTTACAGATACTTATTTCGAATTATTTATTTATTAATGTATGTGAGGTTTCAGATTGAAAACGCGCCCACGACGCGAGAAAATCAGAGTGCGGGCAAATATTAAAAAAAAAAACAAGTAAGTATAAGAATCAACCATCCCACAAAACCATAAACAAAACAAACATTTCCTCCTATTTAACCATTACACAGAAATAATCTTAAGCTTGCTATTATGATGTCAAAAAAATAAAAAATAATACCATTCCACTCGAGCATTTATTCATTCACTAGACATACCCTTGCAAATCCTTTGGACTTGAATGCCATTGGTTTTAGGGGACGAAGGGGGGAGCAACACTATTTACTAAGAATCCGCAGAGTCCAGAGGGCCATAATCCCATGGGAGTAGAGATTGCAAAAAGATTTTGTTAGTGGAATTAATGTAATGCACTTGTTCTGTTTTTGGTTCAGATGGTATATTAATTACAATTTTAATACTAGATATATTATTTTTAAAGTTAAGGGATTATTTTTATAGTAATCGTAGAATGTAAATGCGCAAAATAACTCTTAAAATTTTAAGAAAAACAGAACTCAATGGTACTTTAAAGGGCTTCATGTACAGACCACCTTTATCTTACTTATTTGCAAATAGTAAAACTTATTTTTTTATATACCTATATATGAAAATTATTGCCAGATTTTGAGCCAAGTGTTACAATATAACTTGTTCTCGTTTGCAGTTATTTTTAAGTGTTATTGTCGAAAATGTGAAATGTGAATTACCTAAATCAAACTTCATTTTGAAATATTTTAATTACATGAGTTGGCCTCAGATATTCCATATTAGGTATCAGCAACATGTAAGGTGGAACAAAGGTCTAATAATTAATTTCTATATCAAAAAGCTATTTTAAACCAACACATATCATAATATGTAGTTCGGTGGACAAGATTTATTTAGATTAAACTTTTACCTATGTTGGATAATTTCTATTGTACGGAAATTTCATTTCACACTTCGAAGTTATTAGAAGTTGTATATCGAAGTATAAAAATCGATAGCGGTAACTGGTTCACTGAGGCGTCTATGGACGGACTTGAAACTGACATTATTTATGCAATCAGGATCGATATGCCTTGTCGTACACAAAGCTGTTCTCTTAGTGTAGTTTATACCTTGGGTGTGTTGTATGTAAAGTTACAGTAAACATACAACCCATACAACCATACACCATTTTCCAATAGGTTATTTTGTTAACTTCTATGTTATTTTGAGCTTATTAGTGATTGTTAAAACTTCAGTTAGTTATTCTATCACTATCCGTGAGAACCTGTAATTGGCTTAGTGTAGCTTAACCTAGTTATTAACATTTTCTGTATAGCTGTTGGTTTTCCTATAATAAATAAATAACAAGGGGTGTAACTTATGTATTATGAGTACGTATTTACGAAAAACAAGTATACCTATAAGTATCATATCCATTGTCTAGTAGTACCCGTATTACAAGCTCTGCTTAGTTGTTGCTAAATGGTGCTGTGTAAAATAGTCCAAGAATACCTTATTTATTTATTTTTATTATAAATGCTTACTTTTGCATTGTTATCTCTTTCTTCCGTTACCTTTTTACGTATATATCACTGATCAAATTTCGATTAAATTTAGCAAGAAAATGGATTGTATCCTGAGGAAGAACATAAGGTTCCTTTTGGCGAGTGAAACCATTTGTACATATCTACATAAAATAAATATGATAAAATAAAAACATTTAAGCCAACTAGCAAACCTTTATAAAATAAAATAAAATTTATTTTGCTAACGCTACATAATCCAAAGTTAGTGAGTAGCTAAAACAAGGCGGCTTGGTCTTTCAGAGACGCTCTCGCCCCAGTGCGTATTTTTAATGAGAGCGACAAACTCACTGTACAATACCGTTTGGGTACTAATTGATGATTTACTTGTTTTTTTTTTGTCCGACGTTTTTGAGACGACAAACGGCTAAGGGATCAGCTGTCAGTTTGTTTGTAGAATGTAAGCTTCGAGGATATGGGCGTGAAATTAGGGGTACTGGTCTTCAAGTAAATCTTATTGTTTATATGTATATCTAAAAATGGGAACGTTTGTATGAGTTCGCAGGTATGTTTTGATGCCATGTAATAGGGGGCGAGTCTATTACCACTAACCGGGCACAAATCCGAGCTGCTACTGGGATTTTTATAAAATTGGTGGATTGATAAACTGGCTAATTACTATCTCCAATTAACAGGTATTTTTTAAGGAATAACGAAGCTTTATATTTTCAAAATTATTATATCAATGTGTCGAAGTATGTTTAATTTTCATTTCACACATTTTAGAAAATGCAAGCGCAATTGCATTATACCTAACATTAAAATTCTTCTTATATAATAATCTTAATATAAAGGTCTAACAAAAAAATAAATAAATAAAAATAGCAAAAAAAAAATCGATAGACTGATAAAGAAGGATAAATACGATAATGAAAGTCATTTTCATTGGTAATTCTCTCCAATTCCATCTTTAAAATGCTAGAGAAATTAAAACAACACAGTTCTAAACAACCACTAAACATTCCCAACCCTATCTGTGAATCTGATTCGATATAAATCTTCAAGCCACCACATCACTAGGGTGGATAGCGATTTACATAGTGGACACACATAAAAGTGTCAACCATATATCTAATGCGCCGACAGAAAGATGGATAGTCCATTTTATTGTAATACATGAATTTGAAATGCTGTCTTTTGAGCCTGTATAAATAAAACTACTTTTTACGGATTTTACCGCTTTACATCATACATAATACATTATTAACCCATATGCTGTCCCACTGCTGGTCACAGCTCTCCTCTCAAAATGAGAGGGATTAGGCTATAGTTCACCACGCTGGCCTAGTGTTGGCAGAATTCACACACCGTCGAGAAAAATCTCTAAGTCATTCATGCAGGTTTCCTCACGATGTTTTCCTTCACCGTTACATTGATATTATTAATCCCGAAGTTTCGGACCCTTTACAGCGTCTATGTCTATGTCACGGTTAGACTGAGGTGGTGGGCGTCTTGATGTTATAATTACTGACAGCTACCCTACATTTTTGTTAATTATTGGCAATCCGATTCACGCAGAATGAGCTCATTGTTTCCTATGGCAACACCAAAGAATACGGTGAAATAGATTTAGAAATTAGATTCTATTAATAATAATAATAATATTTTAAAAAAGACAATTGAAACGAAAGATTTGTATAAAAAAACGTATTAAAATTTGTTATTATTATAAATAATTAATTGTTTAATTGTATACCAAAAAAGCGTATACAAATTAGGTACTTAAATCAAAATCCAGGTCAACTGATTCACCGTATTCTGTTCATTATCAATAATGTTTACCTGTATTGAATTTAAAAATATCGGTAAATGTATCCGGGATTTTCCTAAAGCTCCCGTACTTTAGTAAAATCTATTTCTTATGGAGAACTAGTTATTACCATTTTCACTCGCATACCAAAGGATTTTTTGAGTCAAATGTCCTATAACCTTCTCCAAGATCTAATCTATCTCTGTACAAAATTTCATCAAAATCGATTCAGCGGTTTAGGCCTGAGAGCGTAACAGATAGACAGTCAGTTACTTTCGCCTTTATTACTAAGTAGGGATAACCGCAAGAACTTAAATGTTTAAATCATTGTGGAGCACGAGTGAAACCACGGGGCTATATATAGCTAGGAATAATCAGCAGTTTTGTGAACATAGGCTATTTCCACAGAGCAATACAATGAGCAATCCTGCGGGATATTACCTCGATCAGCACACATCATTCCAACTATGAGGTTTTATTGTAGAATATATTAATTTGTTAGCCATTTGTTGTCACTGGGGGGCACGTGGCTAAGTTATAATTACGCAGATTAACCGATATGCAAGGTTAAGCAACGTTAGCCACAGTCGGTCTATGGATGGGTAACCATTCTTAGGACAGCAGAAGCTCGGGGAACCTCGCAGAGCTCGGAATACCTTCGGTCCCGGTTGTCATACGAACACCCATTACAATCGTTAATGGTAGTCAGAAGCTCAAAAAGTCTAACAACCAGTCTATCCTCAGGGTATTGGTAATGTCCAGAATTCGGGTTGCTTAGGTCTAATGGCAGTCGCTTCATGTAAAATACTGATATTCAGCCTGGAACTGACCGCAACGTAGTTGGGAAAAGGCTCGGAAAATGGTCACTGGTAACTTAGGTAGGTTCTCTGACTTCAGAGGGTTGCTCAAGATCGAATTCTTCTTTCACAAATTTGTGTTTTTAGAAAATGCATATTATTTGATAATAAATTTGCTCTTTTCTCGGTGGAATGTTGGAAGTCAACAAACTCACACCAGTCGCCACAGCCTGGCTGAAAACCTTAGATATACACATTTGATCCATGCAGGATGACTGCCATACGCAATGACGATGATATATAACATCATAATTAAAAAAAAAAAAACAAATTAAAGGCTACTTCACTCACGTTTTTCTACTGGTGGAGAACAAGCAATAAAAACGTGATGGTAAGTGGTAACCGAAGCAACCAAGCGTGGTAAAGGACGTAGACTCCGTAGCTAGCAACGCCAGGGGATCTCGTAACTCGGAACAGGGGAAGTCGCTCGTTGCCACCTTGAGACGTCAGTTCAGTCTCCTTTGCCTTTAAATTTTACTGGCTACTTTACCCTCCAAACCAGAGCAGAATTACGTTAGCACACTATTCTGTAATGTCTCATAAAATACGTTTACGTTCTCTACGGACGGTGCCTTGATTTAACAACGACTGGGAGAGTTGAATTTGACAACTCAAGGGACGCTCAAAATAGTGTCTAATATAGAAAGTTTTAGAGTGTTAATTAGGATAGCAGGTGAATGCAATATTAAAATGGTTTGTCCTGACAAACAATTAGTATAAAACCAATGGTATACCATTGGTGAGGTAAATTCCTGAATTTACCTCACCTTTTATACCATTTAAAGTTAAAGTTTCTACAATACCTGACAATATTCAACATGGGTTTGGTAGTTATACAATACCCAACTGAGTAAAGTTTGCAACAATATTCCTACCCCAAACTCAGGGTTTCTCACAAACAATGTGTCCATTACAGTGGAAAGTTTGACAAATACCACTCCAGGATCAAAACAAATTAGTTCTCGGGGGAATTAATTGAATAATTCTCAACTAAACGCTTCAAAACCGACAGTTGTCAGGTATTGATTTCTAGTACCCTCAAGTGGGAGTATGGTACAAGTTACGAGCGATTTAAACCTACTATATTATTTATAATTCATTTATAATATTTTGATTTCAGAGTTGAGGACAGTGAGAGACACTATTTCAAGAATATATAAATATTACATTCCACTGAAAGCTCGATTCAGGAAATTAAAAACATATTTAAAATAAAATTCCATTCATTCCATTTTAACAGATGACACAAAGATTAATTTTCGGTATAATTTCGATTTTTTATTTCATTACATTACTACATAAGGTTCTTTTTGATACTAATACCCACTAGATTATATCTTCATGTTGAAGGCAGCTGGTAGTGATTGGGTGAGGTAAGGAAATCGGGCTCCGTGGTGTTCACTAGGAGAGGCCTACGTACAACAGTGGAAGAATATGGGCTATAATGATGATGACGTTGATGATTGAAGATTTTAAATAACCTGTGTCGGAGTTTATATAAAATTATCACCAGTTAATTGCATGTGTTACCGGTTGCACTACTTACAAAACAAAAATAGGTTGTCAACTACATCAAAATTACTAAAAATCGCTGTTCGCTCGTAAATTGTACCTGAAAAGATGGCACCCCACAAAAACAAGGGTGGATTTGCAGAATTAAATAAAAAAAATGCACCTTACCGGACATAGAAATGGCGTTAAATCTATTGGATTTTTTTCGTAGACAGCGATTTTTTGGCGCACAGTGTTATTTGAGTGTTATGGTGTAGGGCGAAAGTTTGTGTCACTTCTGATTCTATAAAGATGTTATGTTATCGGAGATGATTGAAAAGCTTTCAGAAGTGAACAGTGGGCAGAAAACGTTCGTGGAGTTTGAAATATGTATTTATTTATTAATCCGTGAAAATGGGTGATGTCTCAGATTTAGATACATAGAACCTAACATATTGTATAAGGTGTGTTGGGGTAAGATCGGCGCTGGGGTAAGAACGTATAAACCAAATTTCCATATTTTTTAATGCTAGCTAGATATCATATTGTACGCGGGGCAGAACATGACGACCGCGCAATGTGGCTAGCATTAAAAATTATAGCCGAATAAGACGTAGATTTAATTTTGATTTAAACGTCCTTACCCCAGCGCCGATCTTACCCCAATACACTATATATGTATATTAGGTTCTATGTATCTAATTCTAAAATACATCCATACCTGCCTAAAATCTCTCTCATCTAAATGTTAGATTATTTTTATAAAATCACTAGCCATTGCCCGTGGTTTCACTCGCATTCCGAAAACATTTTCAGATACAAGGTAGCTTATGTCCTTGTCCTAGGTCTAATCTATCTCTGTACCAATTTTTCTGTAAAATTTATATATTAGTAGGAATTTGATGCAGTCCGAGAGGACTTCTATTAAACTTGGATCTAATGAAAAGTTTTGTGCATTTAAATACTGTAAATAAGATGCTACACAAGGATCAACCGTAGTTAGGAATGCTTATGAGAAGTGGAAAATGTGAGAAAATTAAGATTAGAATATTAAAATCAGAAACAATTTATTGACTTCGATATGCACAAAGTACAGACCAAGCTATTCAAAATTGAAAATGAACTTTATAGTGTTGTATTAAAGTTGAAAATCAATCAAAGAAATATGACAGTTTGTGGTAGCATATCAGTTAAATAAGAATTTGTATCATAATATACTCGTAAATTGAAATTAGAAGTCATTTGAATATTGATGAAATGAACTTCAACCCTACACAGCACGTAGCTAAACTTAGTATATACAGCATGTTTGATTGCACTTGCCATAAACCTAATACATTCATAAATTATGTACATACAATTGTGCGTTTACGCATAAAATCGGACCACATCGCATTATTCAGTCGCCGGCGCACATAAATCTAACATAATAAATCAATATTTGCTATGGCGAGCTAAAAGCACCCTTTCTGTTTGTACAAATGCAATTCATTCGATTTATACATGATGCATAGGCTGCTGCTGGCCGTTGGTCTACAAATACAGAGAGACTATAATGGAATATCAACTTTATGTTGGAAAATATATGATTTAAAGTCAGATTGTGTTTGAAGTTCTATGTCAATATGAGAGTAAGGTTTAACATTATTTAATTCGCCCGCTTGTCACCGTTCTAAGTAACGTTCTGTTATTGTGAGGGCAAAAGCCTTTAAATAAGAGGATATTTCATACTTTAGTTTTTATCCAGAACTGTTCATAAAAAATGTTAAGACATCTACTTTTATGGCTACTTTTTTAGGCGATGTTATGCACTTTTGCTCACAATTAGTAGGTCAAATTAACGACTGGTTTAAGGAGTGTTTTAAAACTTATATCACTGTCCATAGCTTTATGTTTGAACTAATTTAAAAAAAAAAAGAGTCTACGCACTCGGACGTTGGTTGCTCAGTAGCAAAGCTAGCAGCCAGCTTGGCTAGGCTACTCGAGCCAAACTTCTAACTGTATTACGTAAGTCTACTACTCTCTCTCAGCTAAAACCTATAACCAAATTACTGTCCAATAGACTTACTACTACTACCCTAGTGATAATGAAATAAGACATGTGCGACAGCCCTAATCCGACAGTGACGTCAACGACGCGTCGTGACATTTTATTGGTTGCGCAGCGCTTTGATCTCGCCGCGGCGTTTTCAATTACCAATTAGATGCGGCACACGATATACGTGCATGCGTGCAGGGCTGTCAGTTTGACTACAATGCCGTTAGATATGGAGTTTGGTTGTATGTCGAAAATTCTGATCTCTGAAAACAATAGAGATATTTGTTTGATAACCAAAACTTGTATTTTATGAGTGTACGGATTTTTATCAGTGTACGGAGTTGAGTTGTACTATGATGTGAAACTATTCCTAAACAGTAGTGGAACAGAGAAAAGCTCTCACGTCAATACTAATACAATAAATATCAATCATCATTACAGTAAATATCAATGCCAAAGAACTATTATTATATTACCTATTTTGAAGAAACTTAGGTACTCTTTAACATCTTAATTAAACAAAATGTATGGTAATTAATAAAATTGAAGAGATTTTTAGGTTGGTTTTTGTTTGAACACGCTTAATCTCTGAAACTACTAGTCGGATTTGAAAAATTCTTTTTGCATTTAATAGCTTAACTCTTGAAAAATGGGCTAAGGAATTTGACATCAAGCTACGACCCTGAGGACCCAAGCAAAAGGGAAAATGTCAGAGCGGGTGAAAAAGCGGGGCACAGCCATGACTAAAAACAATGAAATTCCAACACATCTGTACCCGCGACGGATCATGAAGAAGTTCACTGATGTACACCCACAGTTTGCTGGTGTTTTAAGGTTCAAGGCCATTAATCGCGCACAAATCCAATTCCCGAACGGTTAATACCTTACTCGACTTGGGGATCGAATGGTCCCAACCAGGATTTCAGTTCATCAGCCAACCGAGACCGAGACAGTTAAAATATAATTATTTTATTTGTTCTCTTTACTGAAACAGCTGATCGCACCACATAATGCACAGCTCGCTCGAAGAGAAGTGATCAAGTTACGCTGAAAATAAATTACTGAAACACTTTCAGCTATTCACTGTGTTTTCATTAGTCAAACACAGATGTTTCTGAAGTCTTTTATATTCTTTTTTTGGTTTATTAAAAAGAGAACAGGATTTACTTTTTTGGTGCTACGTTAGATTATCATCATCACCGGCTTTCAGTCTATCCAAATGCAGCTGAATATCAATCAGTATTTTATATGAAACGACTACCATTAGACCTCCGCAACCCAATTTCTGTTTTTTTTTATACAACTAAGGTGGCAAACTACCGTAGCCTATCGACGCTTGTTACACCAGGGGTATCACTTGCGCGTCACCGACCCTGTAAAACAAAAGAGGAATAGTTGGTGCCAACCTAACTATTCGTCTTTCCACTGTCAACACAACGTTTCCTCGCGGAGCACTGGTTTCTACTGGTATTACCAGTAGCCTACCAGGAGTCTGAGCCGAATTTGTTAAATATTTTATATAGAAAACTCGAATAACAACTGTAGCTGTCAGTTCTGTAACCAACTTACAAATATTTAAATTTAAGTCTAGAAAAATATATGTGACTGCCTTGTTAGTCTAGTGGTCTTAAGCATGACTGCTATGCTAAAGGGTTTGACTCGATTCCCAAGTCGAGCAAACTGTTATTGAGTTTTTCTTTGAAATTCCCAGTAGCAGCTCGGAGCTTGGATTTATGGCCGGTTAATGAGATTAGACTCGCCCCGTATTAGGTACATGGGACATAAACATACCGGCGCACTCTGGTTGTACATTCGTACACCTCTGCCTAACCCTTCGGGGAATACAAGCGCGATGGTATGTTATGTTACAATAATACTAAATTATTTTTCTGACAAGTCACGTCAAATAAGCTATAGTTATGCTGCTCATCATTGAAACCATATGTAATTTAATTTTAATAGCGGTATTTGATACCGCTCTTGACCGCAGTAACCAAACTCCCTTTCTTCCCAGGCCGCGTGGTAACAAAATCGGACTCCTAAAACCGCCTTCTCCGGGGAGACCGGGGTAATCCGGACCCATGTAATCGGCTGATCGAATATCTCGCCGGATATTGAATTTTCCCGCGTACGTTCCGGAAGTCGTCGCGGCTCAATCCGATTGGTCGGCTGGCCGGCGCCATGCTTTTTATCTTGTTTATGTTGCTAGTAAACAAACTTCGTAACTGTATCTCTTAAGTTTTACTTTGTTTCACTATGAATTTATGAGTTTTATCTTTCTTTTGTTGCCGCGCTGCGATTTTGACCCCGTTTGATATATTCGGAGTGAAACCGTATTTGAGCTATTTCGTGGTCACGATATCAGTTTCAAAATTAATTTTTAGTGTAGAATGAAGTGCGGCGGAATTTAAGAATAATGAATGCTGTGAATAGTAGTAGTAGTCCAGTACATTTAAAGAAAAATATGGTTTAAACTCTACATAATTTGAAAGTAATTAAAGGTATTTATTACATATATGTAAAGAAGGACGTAACAGACGGATACATCATTACTTAAAATCGCAACCCTGCGAACCAATTCTTAAAAAACGGCAATCATTTTTCTTTTTATATCAATTTTTGTAATTCAAAAGCAAACACGTTACGATAATCGTTTTTTAATCCGGTTATCTTCAAAATCGTCAGCACCACGTGATTGACGATGACGACACACGATCATGATTATGACGTATTATCATGTCACATCTGATGCCGATGACGTCACCAATTTCACAAATTGCTCCGATGATGAATGATTGTGATAGCTTCGGCGATAGCGCTAATATATTATTGAGAGAGTAGGAAAGGGATAGTGTGAACCAGTGTGAATTAAATTATTATTTTTGGATGAAGGGTGAACATATAATTTTTATTATGTATTACCTATATGTAGTTGGAAATTCTTTGACTTTAGCTTAATTGGCATGTAAAACCACTCTTTTTTTAATTTATCATCAATGAGATGTATATTTTCTGAAAATTCAAATTCAATATAACAATTAATAAAAATTATTATAAATTATCTCTAGCCAAAATTACTTCGACAATGACCATAAGGCAAAATAAAAATAACAAGATATTTATCACAACGTTACTTATATAAACAAAAAAGAATACGCATATTCATACAATAAATAATTTTAATACTCGGTCTTCTTCGCCATTTTTGCCATTAAGTATGGCAACACGATTAGCGTGGCACATAATAATGTTGCCAGACAGCTGAGTTATGGCACTCAGTAATGGCCACGAGACGAATAAAACGGATAAAACTGCCTCTGCCAATAGCTATTACAATTTTGTTCAATAGGGTAGAGGTTACCGAAATAAATTGTTTTTGTACACACTTAGAACATACTGACGTTATGTAATAACGGAGCACGGATTATTGTTTTTTTGCTTTTTTTTTAATTTTCAATAATCGTACACAAACAGGTTATAGCATAATCGTAAGCCTTGAACGTGTATATAGTACTCAAGATAATTTACAAAGCTTGGAAATATAAAAAAATCGTCTTCCATACAAATTAATTATAAAAACCTGGTCAAAGTTCTACGAGGTTTTTTGTTATAATTTTCAAATCGTGATATTCATTCTTAGTCTAATCATCTTCAGTGTAATATTCATTTCAGTGTAACCCTCTATTATAACAGAAGAACATCACCTGAGGAAATAAGTCATTAATAAAAAGACAAATGACTATAAAAAATCTATTTCTTACTTGATCTGGATTTGGCAACACCGAATCCAAGCTTAAAATATTTAATTTCCAAGAATTGAGTCTCTCAATCTGCCCAATTACGTATTTTCACGGGTAAGCATAAACAAAACAACAATAACTTCAGTATTCATCATCTTGGAAGGCGAAAAAAAATATTTCCGCGACAAATAACACTGATTTACAAGCTTCGCCACAAATATATTATTATTCTCTTTTTAATGGCATATATATCAGCGACGCGGAAATGCGTGCAATAAAACGGATTTATACAGCGGCTTGGATTATCGGGATGTGACTGTTTTGATGACAATTGTCATACATAAATACCATGGATATATAATAAAAAAAATTCCTATCATAATATTCCCGTAGAAGGCGCCACGTTCCAAATAAATAATATTATGTATAATTTGAGATAACCGACACAAGCTTTTTCCTTAAACTCTGAACATCGTAGCAGACAGTACGGCTTTAAAGAAACCTATGACGATTCCAAGTTTCAGGCAAGAGGTTGTTTTTTGACGGATTTCATAGGAGCACTCGATTAAAGTACACTGTCAGTAGTGCACGTTAATACTTACCTACATCTGGTTTTGTTACTTATCCCATTCAAGGGGACTCTACTATTCTTTTTTGCAGAACATAGAAATGAAATACTGTAACATAACTCTGAACTATTATAAAATAAACGAGGACAAATTTGAATAAACTACTAGTATAGTTAATTCTAGGTAGAACCTTAAATACAATAACCGTCTTCGTTTAAATTCTTCAAAAGTAATAAAAAACTAGTTACAGCGCATTTAAAATACACGACATAAGCAAATCAAAACGTCAAGAAGCGTAAAATTTATAATTAAAAACGTCAAAATATACTAACATGATTGACACCGGAGACTCTGGTCTTGTTCAATTTAGATAAGTTGGTGCCCATTCGTAGCCATTAATGCCGGTCCTCCCCAACAACTTCTAATTAAACTTCAACTTTATCTTCGTACACATAGAGTCTAAATTTTCCCAGTCTATTGTAAAATTTTAACGAAATATTTGGCACAGTTTAGGACACAGAATGTTTTGGACAATCACTATCACAATAGTCTTAGTATATTTTGAACACAGTTTATACAATTAATTGTTAGTAAAAGCCACTTTGGTTCAGTCAATTCACAGTAGAGCTGAAAGAAAAATTTTGTTTTAAATATTTTGGAATTTGTAATAGAAAAGGTAATTCATATTGATTTTTCAAGATAAAAAAGGAACAAGACTTTAAAATAAAAATTAAATATATAATTTAAAAAATGTTAAATTCAATTTCCATTACGTATGTACTTCACTAACAACTCATAAAGATAAAATTATAGCAAAACCATCTTTTGAAAATTATAGTAAGTAGTACCAACATTGACAAATTTAAAATATCGCATTCCAATTTTAAATCATCACAGAATTCATCTCCAACCTTGACTCAAAAAATGTCATTCGAATTTTAAAACTCGATAAATCTTCAAAAATTACACCACGCAGTGGAACCAGAGTAAAGATGCTTACGACATCGTCTTAAAAAGGACAGGTCTTGTTTCATTCATGCGTGGGTACGGGTGGGCGATCAAGTATGATTCAAAGTATCAATGGCCATACTCTCACTTTGCATTTTAACTGTATTTGTGAATGAGACTGGCTTTTGCGAAGATTATTTATTGCCATAGTTTTCAATAAAAAGTTTTATTTAACGTGTTTTATTTTGCAAGGATTGCCAAAACGAAAAAAGTAACAAAAACCGTTTTAGACGATTTTAAAAATATGTTTTTTGTGACTACTGAGAGTAGCCTAACATGAGAGAATATTCTAACATGAGGTTAGATTTCGTTATTTTAAACGATTTTAAAGTATTAATTAACTTTAAATTTGTCAAACGGTGTAATATTAAAAGATTGTAATCAGCCATCTAGAGCACATGTCCAAACAGAAACGTTTCCCCTCATTACCATGTCGTAGGGTAGGCAGTAAAACCAGTGAGTCATCCTGCACCGACCTGCATTTAGTTTAGTAATCGATAAAGTTAGAACTTGTTTGTATTAGATTGTCTAAATGTGCATGGTAATTTTTTTAATTGTTTAGTTTCTGATTTTAAATCTTGATTATTTTTGCATGACGATATTTTTATTATGTATCCTTTAGAAGGAAATTTTAAATATTTTTTAACCAATAATATCATTTCATGCTATTTCTTTCAAATATTAAAAAGAAACAATTCCATTTTTTTAAATGTGTCTTTGAGAACTACTCCCATAATATTTTCAAAACATCTTAAACACACATCTCCGATTCACAGTCAAAATAATGTATTTCAGATTATTTATAGAATATAGAGAATAATGACATGTATTTGAGAATTATTTTGTAAACGAACTGTATTGTTCGTTACGACAATAAATATCTTTAAATCAATCTAGACCTAACCCTCTCAATTCTAACCGTATATCTGATACCAAACAGTGGCTCTGGTAATGATTTCATGTTCACCAAAACCGTCATTACCAGACATGTGGCCGAGTGCATTGTAAACCACAATTCATGGATCGATGCGAGTTAGTTTTAAATACGGCAAACGAAGGGTTGGGCCCTCGCAGATAGCCGATGTAATATGGATTAGTTTGTGAACGATACGTTGAATGAGGATGAATGAATTTTTGAGTGATTTTAGTTTGAACTTTTTACTATATACCTACAAAGTTTTACCTATTTTCTGTATTTACGCTATAAATATACAGTTTTATAAACAAACATTACGAGTTTGGCAGTTTTTATGTAACGTTATGCGTGTCATAATTATCGACATCATCGATTCATTTTATTCTTGGATATGATTTAATCGAAGCATTGGTAGAAATTACAATACTTACAAGACTGTAAAATTTCAATTTTTAAGCAATTCTGGTAAATTTGATGAATACCTACTAAATAAAAATCCAATGCTTAGGTATATAATAATATTCGTAATTTATACACAGCTTAAATTTATTTGTGTAAAATTAATTACATTTTAATGACTTCATATAATATTATTTGGACTTAACTGTTACAATATAACTATGCTATTTTACTTTTTATGCTTCTGTAAAACTGTGTAAATTAGGTAAATCTATTAAACATTTTATTACCTCACAAAATTCCACAACCCACTAAGAACCTATTGCTGTGTTTAATTGAAATAATAATGTTTTAATCAAATTAATAACAGTTTCTACTCAAGCTTGACTGTGACTTAATATGATGTTGGTTTTAATAGATTCAACGGTTGGTATATTAGAAAAAAAAAATTAAATCAAGAAAGCAGTAGTAGATGAAGTTACTGATGAAAATTAACAAAAAAATAAACAATATATTGAATTAAAAATAAGATATTCATAAAGGAAATAAAAGTAAAGAATCACCTTGAAAAATTGATATAAAATAATTTTTGACTCCTTATCGGTTCCTTTCGTTTGAAAACCACACGCGAGTTGATAAGAAAAAACACGTGACGCACGGAGACACGATCAAGCACTCGACTGCTTAAAAATAATCGATCAAAACACTAAAATGTTTGTAAACTAACGTCGGTACAAGGTCATTTCGTCACTGCAAATCGTCCGTGGTTTTGTCTATCCGCGATCGAACAGCGTTTCCCAGCTGTATTCCGTACACGCGTCCTTTCCGTCCGGTATCCGACCCCTCACTGACTGGTAGGTCGCAGGGAACTCTCGCTCACTCCCATCGAGAGGGCCAAACTTATTTGGCCTCTTTGTTGTCCCTAAGAGGGGTAAATTATTACGGTTTTGCGATAACGTAATAGAATGGAACACTAAATAATCGAAGGATAACATTTTTTACTGTTACGGTTGAATATTGAATTTAGTTTTCAGACTCATATTTAAGTGTCCGCAAGGTGTAACGTTATTTTGATAACGTGAAAACTACAGTAAGAGGGAAAGAGAGGGAGATATAAGCAGATGTAATCCAGCTGTTAAGTAGAACGGTGGTTTTTGTTTACCAACACCTACCTCCTTTTAGTTTTGGCATAAATTAATCTTGTATTGAGTTTAACTGCTTACTACTTTACATTGACTTTGTTTTATTGTACCTGTGTTTTTGTATTTGTTAAATCGCATTTTGTGGTAAAAAAATAATCTTTTAAGAAAATCTTTGTTTTGTCATTTGGTTTTCATTGCTTCGATTAATCCATATGTTGTCCCACCGCTGGACACGGGTCTCCTCTCAGATTGAGAGTGATTACACTATAATCCACTACGCTAGTGCGGGTTGGCAGACTTCACACACTGCATCGTCGAGAAAAATCTGTAAGGTATGCAGGTTCCCTTACGATGTTTTCCTTCACGGTTTAAGCGAGTGACAATTCATTATTAGTGCAGTGCTTATTTGTTGCTAAATTGCATTTCCAATATTACATATAGGACGTAGAGAATAGTACCCATAATAATAATAATAATAATAATAAGTTTTTTATTTATCTCCACAAATTACACAAGTTTTAGTATCTAAGTTGACAATTTTTTACATTTGTAATTTGTGGGTGATCTGGAGTCTAAACTAAGCCTTGGCCTGTATTTTAGAGCTCCAGGCCCCCCAATAAAGGAAGTGACAGTGTAGTTTTGCCAACATTGTATGTTTATACATGGATGATTTTGTACCTATGCGTGCGTACGTGTGTGTGTGTTTGTGTGTGTGTGTATGTGTGTGTGTGTGTGTGTGTGTGTGTGTGGTTGTGTGTGTGTATATATATACTTCGAATTACATGTTAATATTTTGGCTTTTCTTTTGTCTACACTGCTATTTCTAGTAGACTTTCTGTTTCTGAGTAATTAAGATTGAGTAGGAATTCTTGCAGTTTAGTTTTACATTCTCTCTTCAAACAGTTTGCAATGGGTACTAATTTATTTATTTTATTGTACAATTTAGATCCGCGATACATGTAAAATCTTTGAGCAAAGGCAGTATTTGTTTGTGTTGGCTTACATATTGCATAATTCCTCCGAGTTTGGGCGATACGTTTTATTCTGTTTGGAGATAAGTTTGAGTGTTTGTAAAGAACGGTTAACATTATATATAGTTGCCTTACGGTCAGGGCTAGAGTGTCTTTGTACAGTTTGGTAGTAGAGAATAATCGGGGTTTGAATGTGCTTACTTTTAGTATCATTCTCTGGGCTCTTTCCACGGTTATCATGTAAGATTTACAGGTTCCCCCCCATGAAGTAATGCAAAAACTCAAAATAGACTGAACCATAGCGTCGTAAACCATTTTAATGGTGTGTTTCTCTGCTACATCACGGAGCTCTTTAAAGATGTAAGCTAGCTTACGTATCCTTGTAGATAGTGTACGTAAGTGGGTTGAGAAGGTTAAATTGGCATCTATTTCGATTCCTAGGTATTTTATACACTGTGTGGCATTGACAATTGGGCAGTCGCAGGCAGCTATTGGAGGGAAGTTACATTTATGTGCAAAAATTTTATGTTTATGGTTTATTTTATCAGTTGTATTATGTATTGAAAATGCGATGTATTTAGTTTTAGCTTCATTAAGGGTGAGAGAGTTTGATAATAGCCAGTGGCACACAGTGTTAAATCCTATTTGTGTTACTTTAAAAAGTTCTTCCCACGAATCGGCGAAGAACGTAAGGGCGGTGTCGTCTGCATATGTTGATATACGACAGTTTTTAATATTAAAGTTACTGAGCTCGTTAATGTAGCAGAGAAAGAGAGTTGGACCCAAAATACTGCCTTGCGGCACCCCAAAGTCAACAGCTTGAACATCACTAACATGCTCTCCTATCCTCACACATTGGGTTCTGTTATTTAGGTAATCAGATATCAATGCTGCCGGTGTGCCTCTAATACCAAAATTCTCTAGTTTTTGTACTAGGTGGGGGATAGAGACAGTGTCAAAGGCTTTTGCAAGGTCAAGAAATATAGTTAGGCATTTACTCTTTTTGTCTAATTTATTAACAAGAAAGTTGACGAGATCAAAAACTGCATTTTCCGTGGAGCTTCCTTTTCGAAAACCATACTGTTGAGTTGACAGTAGATTGTTTAGCTCTAAATATTGGGTAAGTCTTTTATTAATAATTCGTTCAAATATTTTTGACATCGCTGTTAGTATTGCAATTGGCCTGTAGTTACTGACACTGCCTCTATCACCCGCCTTGTGTATTGGATGTACCACAGCTCTTTTAAATGCGTCAGGAAATACTCCCTCTTCAAAGCAACGATTTAATAGGTTAGTAATTACAGGCGTTACAGATTCCGATATTAATTTTAAAGTATCTGCACTAATCTGATCCCACCCAGAAGCGCAATCACATTTTAAATGCATAATAGTTTTTTCAACTTCTTCGTTGTCTGTAGGTAAGAGCACAAATGACTTAAGCGGACATTTTGAGGATTTTCCAAACTCTGGGAGATGTGAAGGTATTAAATCTGACAATCGTTTACCAACCTTTGAGAAATATTCATTAATTTGGCTGACTGAGCATAATGACGTAGCATTAGCAAAGAAGAATGTTACAATGAGACAGAACAATACGATTCTCTTTTATTATTATACGATTATTGGATATTTTGTAGCACTACTTTGATATATATATTTCATTAATATATCTCGTTGACTTTTGAATTTCAATTATTATTAAACAATTTCATTTAATGATTACGTAAGTAAACAAATTATTATTATGTATTGTTCAAAAACAAAAATGTAAAGATTTGCACACCATCACTGGTAAAACACTGAGCACTTATTATTATTTTTTAACATCTTTGTAACCTTTGTTATGCAAATAAATTGATTTGATTTGATTCCTCACAATGATTAGACCAGATAAAGGAACTTTTTCCTGCCAAATTTACTCTGCTTAAGCTGGTGAGTTTGTCTGGGATAGTAGGACCACCACATTGCCTTTCTACTGCCAAACAATAATGTGTTAACTTATTGATTTCCGATTTGAAGGGCAATTTAGCCAGTGAAACTACAGCGCAATGTGAGACTTAACAACTGACGTCTCAAGATGAAAACGCGCGAGTGTTACCACTGGTTTTCCTGGCGTCTATAGGCTGCAGTTGCCGCTTACCATTAGGCTTTTAGTTACTTATTAGGCTCGTATGATTACTCGTCATCTTGTCTCAACAAAACGAAACTAATTTTTTTTTTCGAAACCACAACCCGTGGCGCAGAAGCCGATCGCTCAGCCGCTGCGCCAAACGTGTTGTCAAAGAATTCGAAGAATTCGTGAATATTCAATGTGTTTTAAGTAATTTTTTTTATACGTATAGGTACACATACCACTTTAGAACCTCTTTTGAAGATGGAATAAATGAATAAAAAATATACATTTAATATAATGTTTTAAAATGGCTAGACTAAGGCTCCATAAAAATAAATACGTAAGTAGAATTTATAACGATGACAGAGAGCCCGAAACGTTGCGAAAATAAAATAAAATTTAGGTACACAATAAATATGAATTATAGTCTAATGTAGCCTTAAATATTATTGTATTTCAGCAAAAAAAAAATTTTTGTAAGTAGACAATGTCATAGTTGGTTTGGTTTATGAACTTTAAGTAAGATTTTAGTAAAGTCCATACATACATATACTCACGGCTTTTTCCCATGGGGGGTCGGCAGAAACTAAAGAACGCCACTTGCTACGATTCTTTGCATGAAGTATTTTGTTTCGTCCACATTAATACATACTATCATACACATACACACTTTTGCCATTTCTCTGTGGTTTTGGCTCTATTAACATCATTATATTTTGGATGAAAAGCGCAACAGCTGTTAGCCAAGGCTAAGTAATAATTACGCTGATCAATCTATTTGAAAGGTTAAGCTGCGCTTGCCGCGGTCAGTCTAAGGATGGGTGACCATTCTTAACACAACAAGACCCCCTCTGTGCCTCGGAAAGCACGTCTATCGGTCGATCCCGGTTGTCGTATGAACACGTTGACGTTGATCGTTGGTAGGCAATTGAGTTGCGGAGGTTTGATGGCAGATGGCTTCGTTTAAAATTCTGATATTCAGCCGCATGGTTTGAAGCCGACCCCAACATAGTTGAAAAGCGAAGTAGAGATAGAAAAATAACATACCATCACGCCTGTGTTCCCGGAAGGGTTAGGCAGAGATATACCAATGTACACCCACAGTTCGCTGGTATGTTTAGATCCCATATAATAGGGGGCAAGCCTATTGCCATGAACCGTAGAATTAGCTTATTGAGATGATTATTCCACTGGTTGTTGAGCTCCCTAAATTATGGTTGAGCTACACAATGACTGAAGAATGCGTGCCGTCAGTTGGGACTGGTCTACTCAAAGCCGCTATGGCTCTTTCTTCAAAAGGCCATTTCAGACTTTTCCCTACATTGTAAGACACATATTTGTTATTATACCTACTATGTCTGGACTTTGATTCTCTGAGTTTGTTCCGGCGTTTCTTCTCAGAGGTCGTCAGTTAGGAAATGCCGGAGCCATCTAGCTTTAAAAAAAAGTTAAATATTGACTTGTAAAAGTGTCTTTAAAAGATCTATTTGCAGGAATAAATATCATTTATCATTTGTCAAGTCAGACGTCTAGAGTTCGAATCCAAGGCATGAATTTCAAGGCATTTCTCATTATTATAAATAATACTCTATAAGCTACAGTAACAACAAAAATGTTTTCAGCTTTAAGAAATACTTTCTCATGAAACATTTATATGTAAAAACATTTCAAATGAAGTCGTAGTAACTTAATTAAATTCAGGACCTAGCCACTCAGTCTAGTCTGGAAGTCTATTAAATATTGCTAAGATCTAGTCTAAGAATTTAAACTCAATGGAATTGTAAATGTCAAAGTGCTAGGCTAGACTGCATAAAACCTTGTTTATTTTTCTTTGGGAAAGCGTTGTGACGTCAGCTATCGTCTTGCAATCTTTTAACCACGGCACATAAATATACACAACACATATACACGGCCACATATAGTATGTATTTATTTTTATACGGTACGACTTCGAACAAAGTTACTTGCTTTTTAATAGATGTCACTGACCTTAAAGATGGAAATTCCGAATGTTAAGGCAAATTTCGGTGGGACGCCCGGTGTATTAGTTGGTTATAGCGTCTGGTGTATATCCAGAAGATGTAGGTACGAATCCCGATGCAAAAAAAATTGCTCCAATTTGACCGTTTTCGCATTTTGTAGGCAAATTTTTACCTGTTAAAGTGACCTTTTCATAGATGTCATTCACATTGCAGGGGTGACGTTTTTGTTACCTGTAAACAAAAGAGAAATTCTATGAATTTTTCGAAATTTTCGTTTTCCTATAAAGCATTTCTAAGTAGAATAGTTTTTATATTGATTATTGGAATGCTTGGCGTTTATTGATTTTTTATTATGATGCTAAACTGAATTAGATTACCTTAGAGATTTTTCTCGACGGTTTGTGAAGCCTGCCAACCCGCACTAGGCCAGCGTGGTGGACTATAGCGTAATCCCTCTCAATATGAGTGGAGACCCGTGCCCAGCAGTGGGACAGTATATGGATTGATGATGATGCTAAACTAGTTTTTAGTCTTCGGACTTCCAAAGTACTACTAAAAATTTTCATAGATGTTCGTAGGATAGCCGGTACTGAGGGTTAACGTGCTCTCCGAAGCATCGAGAAGTCTCCATGTGCTAATATCAGTCACTCTTTCATAGACTTCTATAGATTGACGACGTCAATGGTTTACTGGTTCGAGTTTCGAACTTCTGATCACGAGGTCGTGGCTTCGATTACCATAACACACAAATATTTATATGATGAACATAAGCGTTTGTGTTTGTCTTTGTATTGTAAAATTTCGAAAAAAAAAACGTATGTAAGTATTCATAATTATATCCATTGTGTAGTACCCACAGCACAAACTCTGCTTAATTTGGGACTAGATGGTGCTGGATAATAATTTTAATAAATATTTTGGATATTTTACTATCCAAAATATTTATTAAAATTATTATTCACTAACCAAGTGCAGCAATCGTTAGATCAGAGTAATTAATACTAAGTTCATATAGATTACAATCACATAGCTAAGAAATCGACTCATAAACAAAACTTTATGAATGGGACGTAATTAGTTCACCAGCTGTGAACGAAATGCACGCAACGAAAATAGTTCACCGTGGGACCCCCGCACAGTGCGCGCACCACATCACTAATATATGTGCGTATGTCGTGTATAAACATGTGTTGACTTACTTTTTTTAGTCTTTTGTATAAATATTTGAATAACTGTTGATAGTCTTGTCGTAATGACCCCCTTAGGAGCAATGAGTTATCTAAAAATTTCGAGATACAATTCTAAAATAAACAGCATTATACAACGTGTTACAAAATACCCCGTAAAAAATATCAAAGCCAAAAATTTTGTCAACCCTAGTAAGCGGTCATGTCAGGGAACCAGATTATTTAACAGAAAGGCCTACGTGCCTATTTTACCTAATAATTGTTTACTTTAATAGTTTTTCTATTTTTCATTCATAAATGTTGTTGTTTTCCTTTTTTGGGGTATGTTATACAGCGTTGCAAATACCGTAAATAAAATATTCATTGTAGGTGTACGTTCGGGCTGTCAATGTCTACAAATGCTTTTTAAATAAACTTTGAGAAAAGAAACTATAATATTATTCAAACTGAAAAGTCACATTTGGACTACCGCGGGACGAACAGATTACTTATATTGATTTCTTTTATTTTTGCAAGAAAGATAAACCTTCCAACCGGAACGCAATAATTTTATCACATTATTCATTAGTGGCTAAATTTGTAGTGCTTAAAAACTACTTTTATTTTATTTACTTTTTATTGTAATTTTAATATCGAAACATTGTAGAGAGGTGACAATTCCAATGCAAAAATAGCATATAGTCCACCCCATGACGAATCAGGGACGTGACGGCACATATTTCCCGAACCATTATCTCCCCCTAACTACCAATGGGCAAGCATCCATCAAACATCAAGCTGCGAGATAAAGTCGCGATCTCTCTCATTACTGCGCCGGTAAAACTGGTCTATCCATCACAGCGCACTGCCATCACTGGCGGCTCTAGCATTACGTTGGCGAAGTAATGAGATCGTTTTGCTACTAAGGCACTTCGATTTTGTAGGAATCTTTGGAGAAATTTTTAGGATTTGTGTGTAGAGTCCGCCGCAATGAGTTAAGTACAACATTGCGATGCGGTTGGCCAGTTACAAATTGCTCTGTTTTATATACCACTAAGGTGGTAAACAAGCATACGGCCCACCTGATGGTAAGCGGTTACCGTAGCCTATAGACGCTTGCAACACCAGGGCTCACTTGCCCGTAATTGCTCTTTCATTTTACAGGGACGGCCCCTGTAAAATGAAAGAGCAATTAGTTGGGTTAGCAGTGTAGTGGTTAAAGTTCTCACTGCCAACACAACGTTTCCTCGCGGAGCACTGGCAACCTTGCTCACCGTTAGGAACACAACACAGCTCAAAGCTGTTATTTCACTTCGATTTTCTGCAAGGCGGAGGCACTTCCCCGGAGAATGTCTACGTCTCTCTACGAGCGGTGGGTAATGCGTAAAGCATTTTCAACCCCGTCAACAAAAAAAGGCCTACAGTAACTACACAACTAAACTAATGAGGTAATCTACAATAAATAAATATCTTTTGATTTGCTTTAAAATTTAAATCTATCAGTAATAGAATAGTGAGCATATCATATGACTTATGCACCAATTCATTGCTTCAATGTCTACATCACTTCAAGAGTGTTTGATTTGTCCCGTTACCCAATCGTATCGGATCATTTGATCCGTTGCATGACCGTAGTGGACTCAGTTGTCAGTGTCACAGTGTGTTCAACATCACTCACGTTAGCTTGAGTATCATCTCTTGTTACATAACAACTTGTGGTGTAGTTGCGTAATGTACAAGTTCTCGATATACTTTCACACGTAAACTGCTGAACCGATTTTGAAGAGTTATGGTATAGATATGATCTTGGGGAAGGACGTGGAAAAGGACCCCGTGACACGCTGAACTTACTTATAACCGTAAATATTAAATAAACACACGTACAGTCAGCAACGAAAGTAGCACGACTAGAACACGATTCAATCTTTAAAACGCTTTAAAAAAAAAGATCTTGAAGTTACTGTTTTAGAAGGTAGAATGTTACGAGTTCTTTGTCTATAAGATATTTAACCCTCAACTAGAATTGAATTAAAATATTTTGTGTAGTGATTTAATTATGTTTTTAATTATGTTCAGCGAATTTCTCTGCTGACTGTCCAGTCTGGGGCCTAAGTCCAGTAGCACATCAACGATCATATTTGCGTGCACGGTACTGCGCGTATACACACACATGTGTGTGTGTGACTGTGAGTGATTTCAATGCAAACATTTACCGGTCAAATAGTCTAACTACCTACGAGAAGGTGATAGTGTGTGGTTTGTCACTAAAGCAAATAATAATTATATCGCACTCTGTCTGTCTAGATAATTATGAAAGAGTGCAATATACGAAATCGTGTATAAGTATGTGCAAAATATTTGTTAAAGAAAAAGGTCGTAAGTGCGACTACTTTTGATGCGATTGATTTGTGAAACTGCTACTGGACTTATGATCTCGACCGTACCTAACTCATATGCAATATTTATTCAGACAAAACATCTCCAACCCTTATCCCGCAGTTGTACCTGTATTCCACCTCATTCGTGAGCATTTAATTAAACATGACGTTTCAAATGTAAACGGTGTGCGGTGTGAGGCGGGTTCAAGTTACGCTGTCACTCCCGTGGCATGTCACTCTTCTGACACTTGTCTTGAGCTGCTATGTGTTGGTTTTTAGACATTTAAATATAGATATTCATCATCATAAAGCAGTGATAGCCTAGTGGTATGACCATTGGACTGCCAAGTCGAAGGTCTCGAGTTCAAACCCAGGGCACGCACCTCTGACTTTTCGAAATCATGTGCGTACTTAATAATCAATTATCACTCGCTTAAACGGTGAAGGAAATCATCGTGAGGAAACCTGCATGCCTTAGAGATTTTCTCGACGTCGTTTGAAGTCTGCCAACCCGCATTAGGCAAGCTTGGTGGACTATAGCCAAACCTCTCTCATTCTGTGAGAGGAGACCCGTGCCCAGCAGTGGGACAGTATGGGTTGATGATGATTCATCATCATATTAGCCACAGGAGGTCAACACACAACACAAGGACCGGCTACATTTCGCCTGCATCCAACGGCTTCCAGCGACCAGCCGTCAGCTTCAAATCTTCTGTCCATCTCGTTGGAGGCCGTCCTTATCTGCGCTTTCCGGTGCGTGGTCTTCACTCAAGAACTTTTTTGCCCTGGATTAGCAAGCTGAAATTGTAGTGGTTGGGCACATAGCTCATAGAATATGACTGCTGGAGTATAAAGGTTCTCATAATATAATACTTTTGCCAAATTGGTAACAAATCGCTCTGTCATGGACACATGTGAAGTTGACATAGAGAGAAAAATATTTTAATTGGAAGCAGTTGTATATATTTTTTTAAATATCTTTGTACTTTATGCTCTGAATAATTATTGTAAAAAATGGTCCTTCAATTCTCGACCGAAGCATTTTATTTTGACCAACATCAAAATGTTTAATTTGTCATAATCTCTTTCCGTCGAATCCTTGTAAGTAGAATATGTACTTGTCTTGTGCCAGTTTTATTCTACAGCATACTACCCAATTTCTTCCCTAAGTATAGTCGATCAAGAAGTACACTTAAGAAATAACCGTTCAACGAAGCGGTATAATGAAACAGAATTAATTATTAACATATTCAAGCAATGAACTCTCCCCTAGTATATTAAAACTAATTTTAACGTTCTAATCAAAGTCTAATATAAAACCTCATTGTGTCTAGACTAAGAACGGCTGGAATGCTGAGAGGGTTCCCTACAAAGCGGTGGTCCTAGGTATTCCATACAAATCTGCACATCCCTATTATATGATGCAGACGGGCAATGGCCGGGCACAGAAAAGACAAGCGCGCTCTATAGTGGGGGAAGAAAGATATTGAGAACCAGTTGTTTGATGAAAAGAAAAGTTAAGGAAAATGTCTTGAAGTGGCTTAAAATTTTATTGTTTTTCAGATATTATAGTACATCAACTGGTCATTCTAAAAGTATGTACAGAGGCCAACACATTAAGCTACCCCAATCTGTCAACTTTCTCTTATAGATTTTCAACTTTCATACGATGTAATAAGGTTCATGTTCAATTCGGAAATTTTGACAGTTTTGGATAGCTGGACCTGCTGGCGTCTGTACATGGAAACCATTTTTATTTATGCCCCTATATTCTCACTCATTCTTTAAACCTTATCATTTGAAAGCTAATGACTAAAATACTTTTTACAAAAAAAGTATTTTAGCTTAAAGGCTAAAAACACTTTTTTTGTAACTTTGTTGTTTGAAGGCTACAATACTTTTTTACAAAAAGGTTTTTTTTAATTTTTATTACAAGATCATCAAGACAGAAAAGTGTTAGGTATATATTATCATGTAATAACCGATGCACCCACTGTAGAAATCCTTCTAAGATACCTATTTACTGTACACAGGTGAAAATCACAGTCCTGGTGATTTGTTATAGAGAACCATCTTAATGTTTGTTACGGGATCCTACCATGGGTTTTTAAGCCGCGAATCGAAATAATGCTCAAGTACAAAACCATGTTTTTTACCAGTACGTTCTTGGAGTTCTAGATATCCGGGCGTCTTGCTCAGGCACACTTACATGGGACAGTGTTCTTGAGGTCACGCGAATTCCAAATAGGGTTGTGAGGTATCCTGTAAACGATTTTCAGCAGGCAACAACAGTCATGATCAATATGCCTTTATTGGATATCCACGGTGTGAGAAGTGCTGAACGGTTGTATTTTTTTTAAACATAACAATAATGAGTTTTAATACTATATGTACCATAAAATATTGCTAAGAATGGTGTGCATACCTTTAAGTTACGTATTTACTGCGTATGAGATTTTTGTCGCAAGTAACTAGTTGTTTAAATAAGTAGTTTTAAATCATAAATATTATGTTGTTGATGTGCCATAATTAACTAAATAAATAAACAACAAATCATCACGCTTGTGTTCCCCAAAGGGTTAGGCACACCCAAAGTTCGCCGGTATATTAAGCCCCATATAATATGGGACTACTGGCGAGTCTTGATGGCGAAGGCGAGTTTCGAGTTATTAATATTGTATTTAAGTTGTGAAACAAAAATGTTTAGTACAATGATGGATACAATATGGAATCAGCAGACGAGACTACTGAGCGACAATAATTGCCTACAAAGAGTTGGCCATTGCATTTTTTGTATGCCAATAAGGTGGCAAACAAGCATACGGCCCACTTGATGGTAAGCGGTTATTGTAGCCTATAGACGCTTGTGACACCAGAGGTATCACTTACGCATTACCTTACCCTGTAAAAAGAAAGAGGAATAGTTGCGTTAGCAGTACAAGGGTCAAAGTTATCCCACTGCCAACGCAGCGTTTCCCCGCGGACCACTGACAACCTTGCGCACCATAAGGAACACAACGCAGCTGCTCCACATCGCTGCTTCAGTCTCTTAAAAAGAGAAGAAATGTCGAGTGACTACAGAGTGAGAATTCCAAATTTCCAGTAGTACGGCCGCACATCGTCAGTTGTGTATTACATGTACAGTCAGCAACGAAAGTCGTTGAACAAGTTGCTATCTTCAATATGATTTTTAATAAGTATGAAGTTACTGACCTGTACAGGTTATTCGAAATAATTGCATAGACGACCATTAAATATTAAGGTTACCTCAATAGAAAAAAACTCTTGACAAGTTTTAGAGCTGTGATGTTTTTAAAATTTAGCTGTGTTCAGCGACTTTCGTTGCTGACTGTACATCTAATATTTTTATTGCACCGTCAATATCGAACCTAGACAATTTATGTTGGAAAATATTAGCTCTGATATTTATCTACAGTGTTCTTGAAGCAAAGTGCTGTGTCCTCGTAAATCTTGAAGAGTTCGAGTATTAGGATTTTAAATTATGACGGATTAAGATATATCGTGGTATAGCAGTTTGCGTTTGTGTACGTTTCTAAGCGGTTTGTTGGATTATTGTGGGAGTCAATTTAATATTTTAAAGACTAACTAGATCTATTTATAAAAACGGTTTAGAAAATACAATAATAAATATCCTTGAAATAAAACTATTTATTACGGATTTTATGGCGTTATATAGATATTATTAATCGTCCATGGCTACGGGTAGACTGTGGTGGTGGTCATGATAATTACATAATATATCTTTACAGAGACTAGGATTCTTTCTTGCCTCTACATTATGAATATTTTTACCATAACTTCCAACAAACATAAAACCATTAAACCCACCTTTGTCCACACCATAAAAATATTCCGAAAACGTTTTCGTCACCCACCAGCGTCCCTCATTTTCATTCAAAACGTTTCTTTTTAACAAAACACACAGGTTTCTTCGCGAAACCCTCAAAAAGCCATAAAAAACGCCATAAAATTTCCATTACTATCCATCCGGGCAAAACGGGCATTCAGCTGCATGTCAAAGGTTAAAAATGTCGACATAAATTATGAAAAGTGGAAAAAAAGATAAAAAATAGTTGGTAAACAAAAGCTGATATTAATGGGGGTAGTTGATGCTGGGTATTTTTCAAAATCACCCCCTTTGTGGGCGAGATAGACTGGAGACGGGTTATCTATCGGTTTCATTGTCAGCGAAATAGGTTTGGTTGTAGGTACACTTTAGTAATACATTATTGTAACATCGCTATCGGCTGACGAAGGAAGGATTCAGAAACTTTTACTACTTTATTTTGAAAATAGAAAGAGATAGAAATACAGAAAAAGTAGAAAGAGAAAGATGGGAAATCGAATAAGTTAAGTTTAAAACCTATTGCCGTAATACCGCAAAGCTTTTCACATAACAATTTCAAATTTGAATTGAAAAAATACGCCTATTTGACCGTATCAATAAAATTAGAATCAGATTAACATTTCAGGATAATTTTCCCTGTAGTTAATCTCTCTATTATATTATTTCACACAGAATTTTTGTCGGTATGAAATATCTCCTTTATTACCGTATCAAAATGAATGTTCGATTCGCCATTTTGTTTTTCCCTCCAATGAAGAAAATTAAGTTATAATTTTTTAGTTTATTTCCGATTAAAAATACACTTTTAATCGGTATTTAAAAATACATTTTAAATCGGTACGCAAATTCACACTATATTTAGCTTATAAAATGTAATAAGGAAAAACTTTATACGATAAGCTTATTTTATTTCCAACAAAGAAGTTTGTATTCAAATACTTTCAATGTCTAGCAACACCACGGTTACCTACTTGGCAACACTTTAAATTTATATTCATAGCATTAGGCGGGAAATTGGTTGCCAATGAAAAAGCGATACACTCGCAAGCTATCGAGTAAGCTTGATGCTCTTCTAAGTTAGGCTAAACTGTACGCCACAAAACAATTTTCTCTTCTGAAAAATATATTCAGATGTTAATAGCATTACTATAGCTACTTAAATTACAAAATTTAATCATTATTAATACGACATGATCTCAAGAAGAGATTACATGTCTTGGATTTGATCTCGAAACCTTAAATTAACCTTCTAAGTTCTATGGTAATGTTAGCTACTTACCACTGCTTTTTGCAATCTTCTGCAAAATATTCATGCAGCTTTGTATTATTAGTATAAAAGCTACCAAACCTTGACCTGAATGCATTCATAAATTGCTCTGAGCTATGCACGGATATCCTCAAAGGTATCGAATCGCATTTGCTTTACCAAAGCTGGGAAGGTTTCGTTCAGGATACAGTAATTACAAAATACAGTCATATACCGTAGGTAGCACCTTTGTGAGCCGAATATCGGGCACAACCCCACTTCGAAATACACCGTCACAAATGAGTGATGTGAAAGGTTGCTATTGGCAACTACGTACGGCTCATTTGCTAGCTATTTCATTACCTCTGTCCGTTCCACAGTACGTTTGACGAGGGCCGAGCAACCCTAGCATTTACAACTTTGACAACAAGTGAAACAAACGAATCTCGACACTATTTCTTTCACAATAACTGTTGGGGAGTAAGTATTACTAACTTTGTAGATCAAGTTTGAGAGTTTCGAATTCGAATTAAGGTTGGCACACGTGAAATTGTGTTTTATTACAATTAGTTAAGAGTTAATGTTGTTGATTTTGTATGTTTGTTTGTTAAGTTTTGAGGCATCAGGTAATGTTCATATTAATATGTTTGTTTTTGATGTGACCTCAATTATAGAGGCGTTTAACTTAGTACAGAGATTAATGTTTCGGGTCCAAGTTGTGGTTTATTTCGTAAGTTTCTGTAACATGTCTCGTCATATTTACTGATTCCACGATCACTTTGAGCTCCTTGTAATCATTGTCCTCATAATCATTAATTGTATATATCATAATATGTATCCTTAACTAATGGACACAATTTAGAAAACAAAAAGCTATAAAATTACCTGATAAGATCCTCCGCGCTTTTTTTAGGTTTTTAGAATACGTTAAATTGCTTACGATACAAGATAATACAAGTATATTTAATATATTTATCCGAATGCTCAAGGTCACTCAGCGAGCTATGTAGAGAGCTAGACTTCACACGCCGTCTAGTTAATCTCATAGATAAGTAAATAATACGCACATGATTTCGAAAAGTCATTTGATTTAAACTGTTAAGATTTGTTAAGTTTCCGAAATAACACTAGCTGTACTTCAACCATATCTAGAGATTGAGCCTGTTTCTCCTTAACACAGGTTACCCTGTAGCCTAGCTACGAGAACAGTACTTCACTCACTAACTAGATTAAGCTGCCTGTGTTCAATTTATCATAACATATAATCTGGTCTTATTTTAACAATACATTATTATTATTATAAATTGGTAGTCCAATGTTCATATCACTAGGCTATTACTGTTTGGCAGACAGTCCAATGGGCATAGATACATGTCATCATCACATTCTCCGATTCTTTTTCCAACTATGTTGGGGTCGGCTTCCAGTCTAACCAGATTTTACACGAAGACACTGCCATCAGACCTCCGCAATCAAATTTCTGGACATTTCTGGTTATACAGGTTACAAAACTACCCGTAAAGCCGAAAGGAGGTTAAATGGGGCCTTATAACGAGTCCATTCACAATATTTCAGAAGTAGTAACGCTGTATAACTTATCCCAAAAAACAACATTTATGAATGAAAAATAGAAAAACTATTAAAGAACATAATTATTAGGTAAAGTAGGTACGTAGGCCTTTCTTTTAAATAATCTGGTTCCCTGACATGACACCTGACAAAATTTTTGGCTTTGATATTATTTACTTGAATTAATTATATTCTTTACGTGGTATTTTGTAACACGTTGTAGATACTGGTGCTCAACGAAAATACCAAGAAGTGTACAAACCTAACTACATAGCTAAACGGAACAGATAGCCCACTAAACGAATCATAATAAAATGCAAGATATACGGCCTCATATCACAGACTCTTTACGGATGACGTATTTTTTCACAACAAATCGGTGCCTAACGGTGCAGCGTAATCATCTGGAAACTATTTTCTATTCAGAAGCTTGAAATTTTACGAAAAAATACGTCTAGAGACGGTGCGTTCAACATTCAGACCATTATAAGTTGGTCTTTTAATCTTTGTAGCTTGACTCTTCTTGTGGTTGGAAATGGATCGCAGGGAGGGGGTTGGAAGGTTAAGATATGCTGGTTTTTAGGGACAACAACGATGTGCTCGCTCAACCATTATTTCCACGTGATTAGACGTGTCAATGCCATGGGTGTGAGATAATTTAAAAAAATAGGCCGTGTCAGGTAGATATGTGGCGAAAGTTGAATAAAAAGAGATCATAATAATTATGATCATAATATAATATTTACTTAAAATTTACAATCTGAAGATTATAATAATTAAAATCTTTAGAGTAAATTTTATTTTTATTTATTCATTTATTTCAGGCAACAAGGCCCATATAAAAATATAAAATAGAAAAAAAATACTTTAAAATATATACAACAATAACAAAACTAGGTATTACTATCACGTAAATTCGTCGTGCGTCGCTCGGTGTTAGGTATCCGGCCTCGAAATCGCCGGAACAGTACACCTTTCGGCCAAACCTCCCCCTTCATGAATGTCGACAGCGTCGTACAGTGGATACCTGCTGGAATGGATGCCTGGTGTACCTAGTTGTTCTTCTTTTTTAACAACTTCTTATTCAATATTTGTCCCGATCGGCTGCATGCAGCGGAATGAAGATGATTCACAATCACAACATAAACTAGGTACCTAGATATATTAAAACGCGTCGACTGTATCGGCCTGGCTCGCTAGAAAACAGGTTTCTGTGAGAGGCAAAATGAGTCGAGCAACTTAGTTTTTATACCTACGTAGGTATAATCAATATTTATCCGTCAATAAAGAATAATATTATTATTACACATATGAACCTAAACCTATTATTTCTTTTCATTTATTCATATTATAACGATATGAACTATACCTATATCTATTTAATTACCGTTTACTTACTGTTATTGAAAACTGGTTTGCATCCGTGACACATCACACCATTGTAAAGGTCCAGTTGAGAACCAGCGCCAGGCAGCTCACCAGCGGTCTGGCATTTAGCTGAACTGGAGCCTATTTGACGCAGTCGTGGGACACACATTTTTTTTTCCTTATTTTATATGTACTTCCGTCATGTTTTTAATATTACTGTGTGCGTTGTCCAAGACTGTGTCAATAAATATTTTTCTTTCTTTCTTTCTTTCTTTCTTGCGTATTAATAATTAATTATCAATCGCTTAAAACGGTGAAGGAAAACATCGTGAGGAAACCTGCATACCTTAGAGATTTTTCTCGATGGTTTGTGAAGTCTGCCAACCCGCACTAGGCCAGCGTGGTGGACTATACTATACTATACTATACTCAATATGGGAGGAGACCCGTGCCCAGCAGTGGGACAGTATATGGGTTGATGATGATGACTACCATCAGACCTCGGCAACCCAATTTCTGGGTAATACCGATACCCTGAGGATAGACTGGTTGTCAGGCTTTTTGGGCTTCTGACTACCACTAACGATTGTTATTAGCTGGTGTTCGTATGACAACCGGGACCGACAGCTTTACGTGCTCTCCGAGGCACGGGCAGGTCTCGATACTAAGATTATTTGATTTTATTTTTGTCATTAAAAATACCTTATCGAAAGCAATTACATTACAGAGTACATAAGGAGTACATAAGGAGTACATAAGGAGTAAATAAGGAGTACATAAGGAGTACATAAGGAGTACATAAGGAATATATGAGGAATACATGAAGAGTACATAAGGAGTACATAAGGAGTACATAAGGAATATATGAGGAATACATGAGGAGTACATAAGGAGTACATAAGGAGTACATAAGGAGTACATAAGGAGTACATAAGTAGTATATAAGGAGTACATAAGGAGTACATAAGGAGTACATAAGGAGAACATAAGGAGTACATAAGGAGTACATAAGGAGTACATAAGGAGTACATAAGGAGTACATAAATAGTACATAAGGAGTACATAAAGAGTACATAAGGAGTACATACCACACGCCTGTATTCCCTACTGGAGTGAAGTATATAAAATTATTTTTCAAAGAAATCAATTTATGTATCCCTACTGATAATATTATAAATGCGGAAGTAACTTTGTCTGTCTGTTACGCTTTCACGCCTAAATCACTGAATCGATTTTAATGAAATTGGTACAGCGAGAACCTCAAAAAGCACTTTGGGTTACGGGTAGATCCGCGGGCAACAGCCACTATAAAATATATTAAACACATAAATAAAATCCTATACAACAATAAAATATTTTTTGTTATATAAAGTTACTTAAGCAAAGGAAAAATTCGACTGCGGGCAGGATTCGAACCTGCGTCTTCTGATTAGGTACACCAGACGCTACGACCACTAAGCCACCGCGAGTCATAAATTATAAATCATAAATTGTATTGCATTCATGTTGGTTACAAGGTGTTGGGTACATTGAGTTTTGTTTCAAACGTGAACCCTGTTAGGGCACAGCAATATTTTCTTATATCTAATCTTATTAATATATCTAATTAGTAATATTTTCTTGTATCTAATCTAATTAATATATAATTATGTTTATAAAATTAATTAACAAATTCGGCCATGTCGAAATTTGCCTTCACATTCTGAATTTACGTCTTTATGGTGACATCAGTAACACCTATTAAAAAGCAAGTTCTTGCTTCTCAACCGACATGACTTACTTTACAGTTCGTTCGATGTCGGACGATTATATTATAATAACGATATTCATAGCCTTTATAATTCCTCTGTAAGCGAACAGTTCTATTGCTTTCTTCAAACTAAAAATTGCCTCGGAAAGTGGAAAAATATGATGTGAAAAGTCCCCGATTCCTCTCAGCGTTTCCATGATATATCTCTCCCAGTGCGTGCAGACGACGTTTTAGATTAACATGCCTGGATGTGGCAGGCCAGGACTAATGCTGGCATTTATCAACCGCCAGGATATCTTGGAAAACAATTTTCTTATGGAAGATTTAGCTGGAGCGTAATATTATGGAATTTTGGGGTAATATGGCTTAAGAAAGTTTTCTTTTTTGCTTTGACGGGGGCAAAAAAGGTAAGAATTTGAATAAGTATGTTTTTTTTCTTAGATATTACTGCCCCACTGCTGAGCAAAGGACTCCCACAGGTCTTTCCAGGTACTCTTTTCCTGCGCTACCTCGAAACAACGTTTACGATTTTAAATTAAAAATAATGTAGGTACCTACTTATGTATTTTTTTAATTTCACCGTGCCTTGTTTACAATTTAACATAGAATGTAACGTGTAAGTAAGTATTTTTTGTGTATTGTATAATAATGGTTCGCGGGTATGTTTTAGGTCACATGTTATAATATTTACCTTCATAATCACATCACCCACAAGCAACCATTGAATGATGATGATTTTTAAGAATTTCATACATTTTCATAGAGAAATTTCCTCCAAAAAATAATTATTGTTATTGTCTTCAAGATTGTTACCACAGACACCTATATTTATTAGATTTTAATATTTTCTATTGCTACACCCGACTGGGTAGACTGTTGAAACCTACCAACAATTGTTAAACACCTTATGTACACAGTTTTAAGCAATAAATATCTTTGACTTGACTTGGTATTCAAATTAGGACCTCACTTTCAACAGTGCTTGCGACCCACGCCATGAACTAGGTATTATATTTATGTAAGTATACTAGGTATTTTTTGGGTATTATAATTATTATCATACCAAGTAACAGTGAAGTGACATTACACAAAACTTATTGTTGCAAAAAATATCAAGCAATGCAAAAATTGCTGCCAAACGTGTACCGTAACGCATTAAGCTCACAAGAACGTGACATCACATAAATACTTCCACCTTCTAACCACAGTGAAACAAATCAGTGCTGATACAAGCGTTCAATGTCCCCACCCGGGGACAAGGGAGCAACGTTTATCGCAAATTTGTGATCCCCTCAATATTTCTATTGCTCGAACGCGTCAAAATGGGGACACTTGCACCCAAATTTATTAACGTGACTCAGCACTAGTGAATTTGACAGATTTATTTTTTTATCCGCGTATAGATTTTCGTTTAAGGTCTTCATAGTGATGACGTGTGTATCGTGCGGTGTCTGTACCCCGGGGGATGGGCAGATGTGGCGCACAAAATGTAATGATAGTATATATTGGATGATTGCGTGAATCTGATAAGGAGTGGTCATATTTACCCGATTGCCGAAGGAGGGTAATTTTTTCGAGCGTATCTATGTAGGTATGTATAATTCTTTGGTACGCTTTACAGCTTAAACCGTTTCACGGATTTCCTCATATGACTTTAGATTTGTCCAAGCTTAGAGTGACATTTCAATATGGCGACTGCGAAAAATAATTGGTGATAGATAAGACCGCGAAAAAGAATTATATAATGGATGCATCTATGGATGACTGGCCGGAGAAAACTTCAAATAGGCAGATGTAGAAGGTTATGAGGAAGACCTTTGCCCAGCAGTGGGACAGTATAGGTTAACAAAAAAAACCCTAATATGTTAAAATATAGTAGGTAAGTAACTAAAAAACAAAAATCGAGCTCTATAAAAACTAAAACTTAATTAACTTATTTTTATAAAACATTTGGCTACGTATTTATATATGTTACGATAAATTCGATTAATTGAAAATTATTAATATTTTTACAAAATTATTAATAATAACCACATGTTTTGATAAATGTGAATAAACGATCGAAATTTATTACTTTTAGTTTTTGAATATATTAAAAAAATACCTAACAACCTAACCTGACCTAAGTACGACTTTTAATTATATTTAGTTTTTATAATTCCTTGTAGGAGCCTCTATTGGAGCTCAATATTGGAGCTAGTTGAGCTCCAATAGAGCTAATATAATTGACCACAACGCGTTGTGAGCTGTTTTTGGTCCTTGAGCGTTACATATATAGCGCTACATTTATCACTTTAACCTCGACTTTCGGTAATTATTAATAATAATAGATAATTATTAATAATCTTCAATTATTCACTCTTACCGTAACATATACATGCAGTAAAATAAACTGAACTGGCCACCACTATTAATAAACTAAGAAAGAATTATGTTTCTTTTAAAAAAAACAACCATCGTTTTAATTCAACTTGCATCGTATACGTCGTGATCTTATCGACATTTCAGGCTGCGTTCGTCCGATAGGGTAGCGGGTTCGAGCCCAAGTTGCTCTGATAACACCATGATGTAAGAGCGCGTGCCCCCGCATATGTTTCCCACATTACCGATAACACACAAACATACAGTTTTTGACAGACAATCTGCAACCTTATACAGTTGAAATAAGGCTGGTGGTGTAAACAAGATTTCACTCATTGGCTTAGCGGTGCGTCCATTATTTTTAGGTGTGTTTTCTACGGTGTTCTGCCAATGTGTTTGAAATTATCATGTTTTTATAACAAAACAAAAGTAATTTATAAAAACCGCTTTTTTTAGAAATACAAACTCATTCCTCAAAATAAACAACAAAAAAGGAAAAATAAATAATATAGTGTTGACGACACGATTACTGCAGTGGCTACGGAATCTGATCCTTCGCCACGGGTTGTGGGTTCGATATTCGCATGGAAAATATATTTGTATCGTACAGGCAGTTGTTCCGGGTCTGGGTGTTTGTGTATGTGAAAGATTGTTTGTAAACGCACCCACGTTATGGAGAATGGAGATAATCCCAGTGTTGCGCAACGTTTTTTTTAATTCAGTTTACCGTTATGTTAGAGCAAAATCATTACATATCTAGTTGGCCCGGTAGACATTGTACTACAACCCGATTACAGCGCTTTCTATCGGTTCCAATTGTAAATCTAAACCATCAAGGGACCCACTCAAACACACTCAAAAACTTACATCGAAATCGGTCCCGCCGTTTTGGAGGCTAACGAACAGCAATTGATTTTTACATATAAGTACAGATTTCCAAAATAATTTATACTATATTTATTTATGTTTATTACTGTATTGATCATATTTTTTATTTAAGTAATCCTTTTTTTGATTTTTGAACTGGCTTACCATCCGTGATCCACTAGGGTCTGGTTGAAAACCAGCGCCAAGCATTCTGTCTGGCATATGCTAAACCAGCGCCTTTTCAGCGCAATTGTGGGGCATACAATGTATACCAAGTATGTATGTTCTTACTTTAAAAAAAAACGTAATCTATTTAAAAATCATGTCTCATTAAAAACTTCAATAGATTTTTTCTAAATGTATCCCATAAATCATTTACGCGTCACGAACTTTAGTTGACTAAACAACTATTTTTAATAGTCTGTTTATGCAACGAGGGCTCTTAATAGTCAATAAAGTGATAATTACTGAGGGTCGGTCGATGATCAATCATCATTATGGAGTCCACTACTGACTCAGTATAAGGGGAGTGTTATGAACAGTTTTTATTAAGAATCATAAATTTTATAATATTTTTTTGGACAATTTTACACAGCACCATTTAGTCCCAAACTAAGCAGAACTTGTACTACGGGTACTAGATAGTGTATATTATCATCATCAACCCATATACTGTCCCACTGCTGGGCACGGTTCTCTTCTCACAGAATGAGAAGGATTTGGCTAATAGTCCAATAAAAATAATAATAATGTATACATATAATACTTATAAACTATAAGTATGTATTTACATTTTTTTTTGTAAATACATACTTATATTACATAAGAAACACTCAGACAAACACAAACACTTATGTTCATCACATAAATATTTGTGTTCTGTGGGAATCGAATCCACAACCTAGTGATCAGCAGTCTGACACGCGATCCACTAGACCACTTGTGTGGATAAAACATGAGTATTTGTGTTTGTCTGGATGTTTCCTATGTATTATAAGTACGTATTTACAAAACAAAAAGTATATATGTATTATATCAATTGTCTAGTACCCATAGTACAAGCTCTGCTTAGTTTGGGACTAGATGGTGTTGTGTAAAATGTCCCAAAAATATTATTATTATATTATTATTATTATATACGGAAATTATTTCGAAAAGTCAAAGGTTTTCGGATTCGAACTGTAGAACTATGACTTGGTACATGTTAACATAACTGTATTGTGTTACAATGGATATTAAATGGTTATTTGATTACAATTTCGTGTAGCGATCTCTATCGCTTTCTTTACTAGAGCAATTATTGTCGCGGTTACATTGCGCGCTGGTAACTTTAGTCTTTGACTCGTTATCCGGTTATTTGGGTAAAAGTCATTATTTACAGATTTGAAGTGATGTATGACGTTTCGTAGGTATTCTTTCTTATAAATTATATTGAAGGTTTGTGGCATGGTTGGTATATTATTTCATTGTATTAGCCTCATTAGTCCAGTGGTCCTAAGCGCGACTAGACTGGACTTAGAGGTCCTGGTTTCGATCAAAGCGTTATTGGGTTTTTCTATGAAATTCTCAGTAGCAGATCGGAGTCTGGATTTGTGCCCGATTAATGGCAATAGGTTCGCCCACTATTACATGGGACCTAAACATACCGGCGAAATGTGAGTGTACATTAGTACACCTCTGCCTAACCCTTCGGGGAATACAGGCGTGATGGTATGCATTAGCTTTAAAAAGTTTGCTGTTTTATAAGCTTTTTATTTAAGAACTTATAGAAGTTTTGTTCAAAAGTTTCAGTTATATATTACGAGTATGTGGTCTACGACGACGATCTATGTGGTCTAGTGGTTCGAGTGCTGATCACGAGAGCATGGTTCGATACCGACATGACATAAATATACCACTACATAAACGAAGCAGTTATAATTTTTTGTACAGTCAACAAAAGAGTTAAGTATACAGATAGCAAACGAAATATGCATTTTTATACAGATTACGACACAAATAATTACGCGCCAAAGGGTTAGGTCTGTAGCTGCTTACTATACCTACGTTTTGACACATATTGCGTGATACATCATTACACTACCTTTATCAAAACACAGATTATTAATTAGCTGCTTGTATACCTAACTCTTTTGTTGACCGTACAAGGTGATTTTAGGTTTATGAACTGACTGAAGTTTTTCAAATCAAAATCAAAATAGTTTTATTTTCATATAAACCATATACAGGCACTTATGAAATGTCAAGTCTAGGTGCACGGTTCCTAATTAGTCGTTTCCTATGGAGAAGAACCGGCAAGAAACTCCATGGTTACTCTTTTAAAATATCGTTTTGTATTGTACAATGATGGATTATAAATAGGATTGGATACTTACATGAGAGAACAGTTTAGGAATGTTGCAAAGATTACAATTATTTTGTTTTATCATATAAGAAACAAGGCGGTGAAATTATACCAATTAGTGAAAGTCATCCTGTAGATGATACCAAAAATCTCACTCAAACATACAACTATTTTCGCATCACATTCCTCAAACTATTGACTAAATCATAGGCGAGTTAACCGTTCACTGCGTTCCGATCTTATTAAACCCTTTGTTGCTGGGAGGGTCGCTAAGACCCAGCTGCCGAAGAAACTATCCCAACTGATATATGGGGGAATTAATACCCACTTACACTTAAGTCTCCTCAGGAATCTATTGTTTCGGAAATTTCAAGTTTATTGGGAAGCGACAATACAGACACCCATAACACTATTGAATCTAATGAGTATGTCATGTCTATTGTTAATGTAGGTAGGTACTCAGATGTGTTTATGTTCTGTATTGTGATTCTTGTATGGCAAGTGTAAATTATATTAATTACGAAATGATTTGATATTTATCGGACGAATGTCTCAGCTTTGCATTATTTTGTTAAAAGTAAGGTAAAGAGGGCTTTTTTAAAAAAAACAGGCGGACAAATGAGTTTTGTAGGTACGTATGATGACGTAACTTTATATACAAAATTTTAAGGTAGACTCTACTCATGTTGCAGAGTTAGTCTGGGTTGGTACCACCGGTCAGTGCATCCCCACGTGTCATGAAATGTCACCCATGAAAAGTATTTTAAAAATATTAATGTTTTTCTTATAAAAAATCTTTTTGTAATGTATATCGTACCTACATAATTTTATATAAAAAAAGGCTCACGTAAGGTCCATGACAATTCGGTGTGTTTACCTGAAAAAAAAAACAATTAATATTATATACATTTCATTAAAACAAGAACAGCTATATTGAACACTATAACATTTTGGCTTAACAATTCAGTCATTAAAACATTTCATACATACAAACATTTTTCTACAAATTGTTTGACAATATAAATATCAGGGAAAGGAACTCTAAAATAATATGTAATTCCTGTAAATAATCTCGATGAAACTGCGATATTTACCCTTATAACCAAAATTACCCATACTCAAAGGTAATCAAAATTCACCGATTTTCTCCTCACTATGAAAATACAATATTACCCGCGAATATTACAAGCATATCTCATATACGTAAGTTTCATTAATCCGTCTGAAGCGGATATAATTCCAGAGCCAATAATATCTTGAGAATTAATACCCCGTTTGCAGCGCAAGCCGAGTGTGTCGGGTCGGAAGTACCCCAGCGGTTAGTTAAGGGTTACGGTTTTGGGAAACAACATTTTGTTTGTTTGTGGATATGTATGTGTTTTAGTTTATTTACAATGTTACCTAATATTTTGTTTTCCTGTCATTGAATGGGGTAAAATAAATTGAGTAGCAGTCGACTGATGTAAATTATGACAAAATTATCTACTCATCATCATCAACCCATATACTGTCCCACTGCTGGGCACGGGTCTCCTCTCACAGAATGAGAGGGATCAGGCTATAGTCCACTACGCTGGCCTAGTGCGGGTTGGCAGACTTCACAAACCGTCGATAAAAATCTCTAAGGTATGCAGGTTTCCTCACGATGTTTTCCTTCACCGTTTAAGCGAGTGATAATTAACTATTATACGTATATCAGTTAGGAAATGCTAGCGCCACCTAGTATTAAATATTAAAAATATTGGCTAGTGCAAGTGTCCTAACATCTATTTACAAAAATAAATATAATAATTTGTCATTATAACTTGAACCTGGTTAAGTATTGGGCTGCCTTCACTGTTTTTTTTGGAAAAATAGCCAATGACGTCAAGAAAGATGTTGACTATCTTGTAAGATAGTCTATACCATAGACAATGTCAAATAGATAGACAACGTAGATTAACGTATAATTCTAAATGACACACTTAGATATATTTTTTTCACGTGGATCAGATTTCCTTGGACCATTTTCAGTGATTTGGCCATGGACTGACAATACATAGGTACTGAGTTTAAATTCAATGCATATCTGACTTAAGAAGTTTCAGGTCAGCGGTAGTGTGGTGGAATATAGTCTATAATCTCTCTCATTCTGAAAGGAGATCCGTGTCCAGCAGATGACTAAAGTTTGATCCATCATCCTCTTCCCTCCGGACATCTGAGAAGTTCAGACGTGCTCTAAAGTCACCTATTTTTACTTTAAATCTAAATAATTATTAAAATAAATACAAATTAATTCCGTAATAATATTGGGAGTGCATGAAAAACAGAAGTTACCGCACCAGTTACGCGCGAGCCATATATGTGTGCTGCGACTACGAGTATCACCGAGTTTCGTCTCGTCCTATAAGGTACCGCATAGACACACACACGCAACAGAGGTCAACTTACATTAGACGGAAAGGCGTTTTGTTCGAGTCTGTCGATTGCAACAAATATAAGTTGAGCTCCAACTTACCCAAGTGGCGTTTACTCCTTCCGTTTCTGGCAGCCTAGTACTTCACTCTGTAAAATGCCGGTCGAACACTCGCCACCGAAATCGCCACCGCCACAACTATCTTTGGCACTACAGACGTCAGCTGCGACATTGCCTATCGAAACAGAACAGGCGCTTTTTACGCCGTTAAGCTCATCTGAACCTAACTTAAATTCAAACAATCCTACTATTGAAAGCTCGCCAAATATAACTTTTAGAAATACTAAGCGTAAGATAAGATCTGATGACACCGATGAGAGTAAATTGTCTCTTTTTATGTCGGATATGAAGCAAATGTTCCGTGATTTCAAACTTCAGCAAGACGAAAAGTATGAGAAGTTGTTGTCCGTTGTAAATGAAATACGAGATTCTTTTGAATACCTGTCGAAACAACACGATGACCTTCAATCCCAGGTAAAACTATTAGAAACGGAGCGTGATGGAAACCTGAAATATATCAATGATCTTGAAAATAAGCTGGAGAAAATGGAGCAAAGCGCACGATCAACCTGTATAGAAATACGAAATGTTCCGGCTTGTAAGTCGGAAACCAAATCCTCTCTTTTAAACACCATTATAGAAACTGGTAACCTGCTGAATCTTACAATCCAACCAAGAGACATCAAGGATGTGTTTCGTATAAAAGCAAGGGACCCAGTTATCAAGCCCATAATAGTTGAATTTACTACTGTTCTTCTCAAAGAAGATATCTTGCTGAAATTTCGAAACCACAACAAACATAATTACAAACTGACTACTGAACACCTTAAAATAAGCGGTCCAGCGAAACCTATCTATATCTCTGAGAATCTGTCAGCCAAGAATAAAAGACTCTTCTTCTTGGCTCGGGATGCTGCCAAAACAAACCAGTACGAATTCTGCTGGGTTTCACACGGAAGGATTTTTGTTCGCGAAAAAGCGGGAGGTCCCCACTTTCAGATAAAGAATGAGTCAGATCTTGCGAACATTATAAAGGCCGCGTGACTAGTTATTACTGTATCCCGTTTTGTTACTACATGTCTAGTTTTTATGTCACATTTTCTGTATCTTCTGCATGATAATCTTAGAATAGTGTTAGGTTATAGAACTCTTGATAAATTGTTTTCCATTCCGTACCGTACAATATGTGAACACACTTTTCACACACAACATAACACTACACAAACCTATTATACTATCCATAGATTATGTGTGCATACTTTAACTCATACTTTTATATCCAAAATACCCTATGTAGGAATTTTGAATCTTATTTATTTGCCTAGCGTTTGTTCTTCAAGTCCTATTTATTGTCCCCCCGTTGTTTCTTTAAAGTCTAATGGATGACCTAACCACAATAGCTAATGAAGTGGATTGTGTTTCGGTTTCCAACAGTTTTATTAGTTCGCCAGAAATAAGTGACAAATATCTGAACAATGCTCTGCATGATCTTAAAATATTCCACACAAACATACGTAGTCTTAACTGTAATTTCAATAATCTGGTAGTTTATCTAAGTAGACTAACATTTTTACCCGATATTGTTCTTTTGACCGAATGTTGGTTAAGTAAATGTCTACTTATTCCTTCTATAAATGGATTCAACTGTTATGCCTCATCGTTTAACAGTCAAAATGATGGTGTGGTAGCATATATAAGAGATTGTTTTAATGTTACTGTAGAGACACCCATATTCAATGATGCAAATTGCATATTAATAAAATTTTCGGTTAGGGCAGCATTCGTTGGATTATATCGATCTCCTTCACAAAGAGATCTATCACAATTCTTTAGTGGTCTTGACAGATTGCTTGGAAATTTATCCCCATTTAAAACCGTGGGTGTAATTGGCGATATGAATATCAACATTGCATCTGAAAACTTTGATTCAAGCGCTGATGAATATTTAAATTTAATGGCCTCTCACTCAATGCTTCCTGCTCATACTTTCCCGACGAGGCTCTCAAACTGCCTTGATCATGTTATACTACGTTCCCAATCTACTGCTGCCACACTTGTTCTCGATTCTCTCATTACTGACCACTCCCCTATACTTGTTTTTTGTAACCTTAATATTAAAATCAAAGTTCCTAATGTCTCTAAAATTAGCATTGATATTCCTGCAGTAGTGGAAGATCTCAGAAATACTGACTTTTTGTCAATTTTTGAATCGCAAGACCCAAATTTAGCTGCCGAGTTGTTTGTATCAATTGTTTCCTCGGCTATTAAATCTCACTCGCTTACCTCATTTCTCCCTAGTAAAAAACGAATTATAAAACCGTGGATTACTCCTGGCCTTTTAAAATGTATACGACACCGTGACAAATTATATCGTACGTTTAAGAAACATCCAGAGAATGAGTCACACAAATTGGTCTTCCATCGTTATCGTAATTTTTGTAATAATCTTTTAAAAAAAGTTAAGCGTGAGTACGAACGTGCTGAGCTTCAGAGGGCCAGAAGTAATCCCAAAGAGACATGGCGAATTATTAAACAGATAGCAAATCTTGACCAAAACAGAGCACCAGCACTGGAACTCCTAAGCTGCTGTGAAGATCCTTCACAATCTGTGAATAGCGTGAATGATTATTTTTCTAACATTGGTGAACACTTGGCTTGTAAGATACAACAATCTGACTTCTATAAAAACCTAGCCACGAACAATTCTCGTTCGTCTACCCTTTCTCCACCTCATTCAATGTCACTGTATGAGGTGGATGATAATGAGTTACTAAATATTATGCTTATTCTCAAAGCTAAAAGTTCTGCAGGAACAGATGGTATAACTGCTGCCATTCTTAAAGCTGCGAGACTTAGTATTATACCGGTTCTCGTTCATATTTTTAACTTATGTCTCTCACAGGGTGTCTTTCCTGACGTATTTAAAACAGCGGTTGTTCATCCTATCCACAAATCGGGGGACAGAGGCAGTGTCTCAAACTACAGACCAATTTCGATACTTTCTACGCTTTCCAAAATATTTGAAAAGGCTATTAACACCAGACTGGTTAAATATCTTTCTAAATTCAAAATCTTAGCTCCAAATCAGTTCGGTTTCAGAAGTGGTAAATCCACCGATGATGCTGTCCTCGAACTCACAGACACTATAATTGGTAACCTTGAAAATAAATTTAAAACTATAGGTATCTTCCTAGATATATCGAAAGCTTTTGACACTGTCTGTGTCCCCATCCTACTTTCGAAGCTGGAGGATATCGGAGTTCGTGGCATGGCTCATTCACTGTTTAAAAGTTATCTGACAGGGCGTAAACAGTGTGTAAAAGTCGGTACATATACAAGCCAAGAGAATTTGCTCAATTTTGGAGTACCGCAGGGCAGTGTCTTGGGGCCGACTCTCTTTCTAATATATGTGAATGGGCTGTGTCAGTTACACCTACCCAACTGCAAAATAATAACTTATGCCGATGACACAGCTCTGGTAATTCACGGTCGTGATTGGCAAGACGCCCAAATAAAATCCGAGTTCGCCCTGAGTACCGTCATAAAATGGTTAACCAATAACCTTTTAACGCTAAATGCTACCAAGACTAAATTTATTCCGTTTTCTTCCACATTATCTGGTCAACCACCAACTTCTATTGAAATTCACATCCACACTTGTTCTGCTTTTACACCCAACACCATCTGTGACTGTCCCAAATTAAATAGCACTCAAACAATCAAATACCTTGGGGTAATTGTTGATAATCACCTAAAATGGAAACAGCAAATTGAAGCTACAGTCGGCAGAGTTAGAAAGCTAATATACGTATTTAAAAAGCTTAGAGACGTTCTTGACTTTAATAGTTTAATAACTATATATATTTCTTTAGCCCAGTCGGTCTTGGGATATTGTCTTGTGGTGTGGGGGGGAACTTATAAAACTACAATGTTACGAGTCGAACGAGGACAACGTGCTATCCTCAAAGTTCTTGCTAGGAAGCCGATCCGATTTCCTACAACGGAGTTGTTCTCTATCTGCCAGGTCCTCACAGTGAGACAGTTGTATATATTACAGACTGTACTTCGTAAGCACTCCCAGATTCCATATAATCCATCTATCTATAGTGCTAGGCGACGTTCTGATAGGGTGTGTGATACTGTTTCTTGCAGAAGCTCAGTAGCAAGCCGTCACTTTAAATTCATAAGTTCCAAGATCTACAATAAAATAAACAAAAAGACACAAATTTATTCTCTAAACAGGAAAAAACTAAAAAATAAACTAAGCACTTGGCTTAAATTACTTACCTATGACGAAACTGAAGACCTATGCAGTTAAGTTTTTACCCTCGTATTCGCACAGATACCCCTCATGACGTTAACACATACATAAACGCACACGCACACACACACACACACACACACGCACGCACACACACACACACACACACAAACCCATACCCACAAACAGTCACTCACAAACACACATTAGTATGGTACTTTGTGCTTACTTACCTTTTAAATATTAGTTATCAAATGTTTGTATCTGGAACAACTTAGCTTCCTAGCTGGAGATGGGCGTTGATAGCAGCGCCACAGTTTTTAAACTTTTGCTGCTATCTTCGTTTCAAACAATTTGTTTATCCATGTTTCTTGTTCCACAATAAAATTATTATTATATTATTATTATATTATTTTCTTGTTAAAAATATAGCATTTTTGCGTACTGTGTTTCTTCAACAGTATATAGTACGCAGACCTGAAACACAGTACAATACTATATAATATTATAATACGGTTGGCAACCCTACTTGGAATAATGATCTGACCCAGATCCTCGAGAGTAGCCAACGTACCGTACAGACACGTAGGTACATGTACACGTACCAGACACATAAACTATGTAAGTAGGTACTTATATCAAATTATGTCGCTTGGAGCTCAAACATTTGAGATTCGAGAACATTGAAGCAATGGAACATTGATTTTTTTTTCTCAAACATTCGAGAACATCTACCGATCAAAGTTCCGAGTAAGTAAGATCTTATAACAGACATCACCACAACATCCAACATCTCGATAAATTAAGTTGGTTAAACACTTAAAGTTGTACACAATATAACGTCACTAAAACGTTACGCAATTTAGCAAATAATTTAATGACCTGCAATTAATTAATGCGTCCATTCAATTGATTCATTTTCTTTCATTTACATTGTAAAATATGTGTTTAAATATTATCATTAAATAGATACCTGTCCGACATGGTAATTTTTATTAACTTATTGCATTACCTACTCAGTATAGTCAATGCTATCAAACATACCTAAGAACAAGTGTACCTATGTAGAATGTACCTAATCACTAAAATTCTGATCATTATTATTATGATGAATCCAGTCGTTAAATACTGATATTTTTCTCATTAATTGTAATTGTGTTAAGTAATTAACGTTCTTGTTCAGTTTGGAATATTATGTTATTTATTTGTAAGTTTATTTTATATGTAACAAAATATAAAGTATTGTGATAGTAATGTAAATAAATCTTTACTGAAATCTTTACTGAATCATCAACATTTTTTTTTAAATTCTAGTACCCTATCGAAATGGCTATCTCAAAAAGTCTGTTATCATAAAATAAACACATAAAACCAGTGCTTTTAACCTATAACATCTTCGGTGACTTTATTAGAACGATTTTTACGTTGTCACCGTTCGTGGAATGTTATCCGCACAAATCGAATCGCATGCCGAGGATTTACGATGGCCGTTAAATTTGATACCTCGCACTTTTGGCAGCATTTTACTGTTAATCATAAATGTGGGAATTTAATTAAGATGGCTCGTGACTTAAGGTTTACGCCTGTTGACGTTATATCAACGTTTTAGTGCCAGGTGAGGTTAAGAGAAGTACTTATTATTACTGCATTATCTCTTCAGGAATTAAGTATTTTTTACTTACGATTGTTACTTAATAATATTGTTATAATAATATTATGTCAGGCAGACAAGAAAGCAATGATAGCCTAGTGGTATGACCATTGGACTGCCAAAGCACGCACCTCTGAATTTTTTTAAATCACGTGCGTATTAATTAACGTTAAATTATCACTCGCTTAAACGGTGAAGGAAAGCATCGTGAGGAAACCTGCATGCCTAAGAGATTTTCTCGACGGCGGCGTGTTAAGTCTGCCAACCGGCACTAAACCAGCGTGGTGGCCTATAGCCTAATGCCTCTCATTCTGTGAGTTGATGATGATGATAATAAATATGTAAGACTAGCAACCCGCCGAGACTTTGCACGGATGAAAACGTGACCTTCTGGAAGAAATGCTTTAAGTCATAGTAAGAACTGTTCAAAAATCACGACAAACACGATCAGTGACTTTATTTTATACTATTTTGAATATTCGAACAAATGATTTGGTTGTTACTTTATTTTAGGTATTATTTTAACTTCAAAACATTCTTAATCGATGATAACTGAACTTTTGGGCTTGACACAGAGACAAACAACCATAATATATATCTAGAATTTATATCCAAAACTTTATCCTTTACTGCGCGTCTAAATATGAAATTACAACTATCTTTGACCAGTTGAAAAGGAACGTTGGTGTTTACAGCATAAATGCCAAAGTGCAATTACACAGACATGACTGTTTTAGAAGCGGTGACGACAATGCTGTTTATCAAGTCATGTGAAAGTAGGTATGTAGTGCACTTTGAACTGCGGAAAACCAGAAGCCTGGTACTGATGTCAGGGCGTGTATTATCTTAAGTGCCTGTAACTATTACTGACATGACCGATAAGATTATCGTATTCAGTAACATTCTAGATAAACATATTGACACTAGTTACATTAAGACGTGAGTGGGTGAAACACGTCCACGAAGATGACAATCCAAAATCAAGATGAAGAACAATGTAAAGTGTACAGAAGAAAAACTAAAAAGTGGCTCAAAAAGACATGTAGCGTGAGTGTTGCAAAGAAAAGACTGCCGGTCATCAATTGGCTTCCAAAGTATAAATCGGAATATTTCATTCAAGATATCATTGCCGGTATAACAGTAGGACTGACTGCTATACCTCAAGGTATAGCTTACGCAGTCATCGCCGGTTTACCACCCGAATACGGACTGTACGCTTCCCTGACCTCTGGAGTAATTTATGTGATCTTTGGAAGCTGTTACAATGTCACTGTCGGACCTACCGCAATTCTTGCTGCCATGACTGCAAAATACGTAGCTGATTACTCAACAGATTTTGCCATCCTCGCCGCTTTCTTATCTGGAATATTTATGTTTCTTATGGGCATCCTCAACCTTGGTTTTCTAGTAGAATTTATATCTATGCCAGTTATAAGTGGATTCACTACCGCTGCCGCCCTGCAAATTGCCGCTGCACAACTAAAGTCATTCTTTGGATTGAAAGGTACATCAGGAAACTATTTTGCAGAGTCAATACAAAATTTTTTCGTCAATATAACCACGGTAAAACTTTGGGAAGTCGTTCTCAGTTCAGGAACTATACTTATGCTGATATTGTTAAAGAAGATGGGTGAAGGATGCAAACGAACCGATGGATTCATTAAACAAATGAGATGGTTTATATCTTTGTCGAGGAATGCTGTCGTTGTGATTGTAGGAATGATCATTGCCTACGTTCTTCAGGTAACGCTAGATACAGAACCTTTAGCAATAATTGGTGATATTGGTAGCGGATTACCAAAGTTCGGCTTGCCACCATTTAGTACCGTAGTTGGCAATCAAACATATAACTTTGTCGAAATGTTGGAAGTACTAGGAGTACAATCCGTTGTGATACCCTTTGTAGCTATTTTGGAAACGGTAGCCATTGCTAAAGCTTTTGCAGAAGGTGGTAGAGTTGATGCTACTCAAGAAATGATCGCTGTTGGACTTTGCAATATCATTGGATCTTTTGGACAAAGTATGCCCATAACTGGGTCATTCACAAGAACAGCCCTGAACCATGTCTCTGGCGTCAAAACTCCGGCTGGAGGAGTTACCAAAGTTTTACTTCTAATCGTTGCACTAACATTTTTAACTTCAACATTTTATTACATACCCAAAGCATCGTTAGCTGGTCTTATCATAACAGCTATGTTTTCTATGATAGATTACAAAATGTTTGCCAGTTTGTGGAGAAACAGCATAAAGGAGTTAATGTTACTGCTGGTGACCATGCTCGTTTGTTTGTACGCTGGCTTGGAGTATGGAATTATTACTGGTATTTTGATTGAGGCTTTATTATTACTGTACAACGTAGCAAGACCAACTGTAGAAGTAACCAAATTGAAGTGTGATAAGGGAGATCTTATGGTAGTTCATTTGTGCGAAAACGTGTCTTACTGTGCAGCAGAACATGTTCGTCAGCGAGTGATGAAAGCTACATTTCATGACAGTGCAAACATACCAGTTGTCATAGATGGTGCTAATTTGAGGAAGCTAGATTTTACAGCAGCTTTCAACTTAGTGTCTATTATAAAAGAATTGGATAAAGCACATCAGATCCTACTTTTGAACTTTAATATCGATTTGAAGAAATTGTGTTTAGATATTGATCCGCGGTTTGAATCCAAATTTGTTTATGCAGCAAACCCTCAAGAGTTGACAGATGTTTTCCCGAAAGATGTTTGAGAATCAAAAGAATAATTTCTCCCTTACTATTGGCAAAGTGGTTAAAGAGCTCTCATAATTAAAATTATCTTTTAGTGATGATGAGCTGACTTTATTGGTTTCGTCTCGTCTTAAACATGGTAGTTAAAATATGGGCAATGAAACTTACCGTATCTATAAGTACCTAAAGGTCATTTGAAAAATTGATATGTGATTAGATAAAATCTTTTGAGTACTTATCACATGCTTTTCTCTGATGAAATGCTGCACGTGTTAAACTTTATCTTGAAGTAGTAAACGATGTGATGATAAGAATATGATGTGATTATTTGAGAGACATTAACTAAATGCTTGCGTCATATTCCTGAGGCTAAGTAGTACCAACATTCGAAAATATAGACTCAGTACTCACTACTTATACTTACTATTTTATTTGGTTTATGTAAGGTTACTTAATTTATATGTATTTTTAAGTTTAAGATTAATCTAAATTAAACTATCGGAAGGTTTTGAAAATGTTGGATGGAAGTAAAGATATTTGTACATTTACTTGATTTTTTATTATTTACCAAAATTTCTTTACATAACTAAGCAGTTTTTTTTAAGTTATTTTAAGTTTGTTTTACTACATTTTTTATATACACTTTTGTCTCGGGATATGCATAAATAATTGCCTATAATATTGACTCTTGTCTATTATTCTCATATCACCCAGACAACACTTATCTGGATTTAAAGGATTTAACCTACAGATATTAAACCAAGATGGTATAAATTTAGATATGTCAAAAGATATAGGTATGATTTTTACAGTAAGAGTGTCCTATCTATAAAATACCCAGACATTACGTAAAACCCAGGTATAAACATAGACCTGTCATGGTCGTGGTGAATTCCGCGGATCCCATGGACATAACAATAGGGCAGGTGAAGGCAAGTGCGGTTTTTAGTCGGTACGAGTCCGACATACCCTGCCACCTCCCGGGGTGGCGGAGGATTCATGAGGATTTTCCGTACCGTACCATATCGCCTAAAAAACCAATGAAAAAAAAAAACTTGAGATCCTTTCATTAAAATTTAATAATTAAAAATAAAAAAACCTGTATATACTCACAACGCGCGAAATTCAAATATTGTCATTCACTCAATAATATTTGAATGCTTGTCAACAATACTTGAATTTCGAAAAAAGTGTCGTGACAACTTTTCGTAAGAATTTTTTCCGTCTAGCCCCCTTTCACTTCGTTCCAATAAAAAGAAATCATTATTACGCGCGTGAAAATTAATTATTAGCAAAGAAACACAACACAAAAGCATAATTCTCTAAAAAATCAATATACTCATGTAAGTACTTGCTTTTCAGTACAAAATGTGTAGTCGGTCGTTTTAAATTTGTTATCTTGGACGAGAACCAACGTAAAGAGAATAGAGAGGCTACGAGATCACTTTTATTCATTGGCAAAGTACAGTCGGCGTACAACATTAAGTAATAATTACAGTTGCATGTATTTTTAACCGTATTCAGAATAAGGTTTTGAATTCGTCCGTATTTTATATTTTTTAAGTACTTTCACGCATCTTCGTTGTTTATGGGCCTGATGGATAGATAGATTATTGTGTAGACTTTCAAAGTTGTCCTTTATAAATTTGTTCGATGTCCGACCTTCGGTTTTGAAGACAAACTACAAATTACATTTTCATATACATATACAACGTATACATATTATAATTATAAACGCATAAATAAATTATCTTTTTATAGAAGAAAAAACAGTAAAATTCATTCATTTAAATGTCGTACTATAAAAAGGAACATTTTCCACTTTTTAAAATACAATAGTCAATAGTCTGCACTCTTCGGTTGCATTCTAGAAAAATAAAAGACATTTATGAAGGAATTGGATGCCATTTCTATTTCAGAATTTCCATATTTGTTCATACAGCAAAATTACAATAATACAAACTGAACTACAAAACACACTTGTACTGCAAAATGGCAGCTACAAAATGAAATGAACACTCTGTACATCCAATAACAAATCGCAATTTTCCTCACTTTTATTCGATTCAGCTGTCAAACATGTACATCAATTTATCTCGGCGACTGTACTTTTCGGTGTAGCCTTGACTTTGCCAAAAATCAGTGTCTAGACTAGTAAACGAGTCTAGAGTATAAATTATTTAAATTATATGAATATTAAGCAAAGATACGGACGTGTTTTGTATGTAAAATGATTTATGGTATGGTAATGGGGATGCAGTTTCGTTCCAAAAGGCTCTACGGTCTTATTTTCTTCTTTATAGGAGAATGCTATTTACTTTCCATGTCGTAAATAGTTATTGTAGGAAAGCACAGTGGACTTAGTACTTTAAACTACGAATATCAAAAACGATGCACAATGACCTTTCTTATTAAGGTATCAAAGAAACTGTGACCCACGCGCGGGGTTACCAATTGTTTTTCTTTTTCTATTTTATCTGCTAATTGATCCTAAATGTATTGGAGAGAAGTGGAAGAAAATTGGAAAAAATGAAAATGGAAAGATATCTGGACGAATAAGTAAATCCCACAAACGTAGAGCGTTAAACATTCTATAATGTTTATTTACGTATCGATTCTCATTTCATAACTGCAACTTTCACTAAATTTTTTTCCAAGTACGTTTACTTGAAAAAAAGAAAGAATATTATTCTGACAGTTACAAGACAAAATAGGTACCTACCTAACCAATACTTGTTAGTGGATCGTGGTGTCTTCGATGGGATATGAATTGAAATGTATTCAGATAACGGAGACAATTTTGTTAGTTGAATCGGCCTTCACTAGGTACAGTGGTGGCCAGTAATATGACATACGCATACTATATATAGTGAATGTGCATTTACACACATCAAAAAATATTTGCGAACACTAACATAAGCTGATATCATTTTTTTAATCGAAATTTATCAAGAAAAAATCTTTGTTGCGTGTTTTCTTTAAATAAAAATACCCTGTTTGAAAAAAAAGGAAAAGAAATCATAATCTACCGTAACAAAAAAGATTTCGATTTTTCAGTGTTCGCAAACTTTTTTGACGTTTTTTGATGTGTGTGTGTCAATTTCCTAAAGTGCTGAATTTAATATTAGTAGCCAGTGAATGATAATATAGTCAAAAACGTAAAAGCTTATTTACATATTTGTATAACATGCCTAAACATCCATCACTTTAAATTCAAACGCTATTTCCAATTAACGATTGTGTACCAAAACATTTCACTTTGACGTCCTGGTCAAAGTAACTGTTCAAAAGCTCCCCATGCAGTGCCTACGTCACAAATGTCAAATGTGAACATTGAACAAAAGGGGGGCGGCGCCGCGCGGCGAGCTTGTTTATCGGCGACGCGTCAATCAACACTTCCTGTAATCGGAATGAGATGTTGGAAAGTATGGAATGGTATAAATTAATGTAAGTAAGAGTAAAATTCACTGAATATATCTTTAAAAGTCTAATCTAGAGAGGACTGGTCTATCTTATCTGGTATATCTTAGGAGGAGGCCTTTACCTACAGAGGGGTTCTTGCAGAGAACTTAACAAAACAACAAAATTAACATGAATACACGTTTATTCTTTCGTAAAAAATCTAAATCTAAATCTAAACTAACATAACAACTACAAAAGGTAAATTAACAGCAAAAAATTCTTAATACTAACAAAATCATTTAACTTTTTTTATTATTATTGTAATCTGCAACGAAATAAAAGGCATTTTTATTTTTTATTTTATTTTTTATTTTATTATCTTTAAAAGAGGGCGTATTGTTAAAATTTAAAGCACGGCAATCTTTTGATCTATTTAATTATCAGTAGTAGATTAGAATTTGTGCTGAGTAATAATATGCTCGCGTCTCGGTAAGCGTAGTGTAGGACGTCCGCCGGCCAGGTGGAGTGACGACTTGCGGAAGGCAGCTGGCAGTGACTGGATGAGGAAAGCCGAACATCGGGCTTTGTGGCGTTCACTAGGAGAAGCCTACGTCCAGCAGTGGACGAATATGGGCTGATGATGAATATGCTCGCCTTCCATATTGTACATGTACCAACATTAGGTACACCTACGTCTGTATGTTGGTACCTCCTTTTAGGGTTGCATGCATAAATCAGCCGAACTTCAAAATTTTTTGTAGGAGGTGTGTAGACTGAGGCAAGTGAACATTTACAAAATATACGCACTACGAGGATATTTCAGACAGCCAAGAACTCTCGTGCATTCACTTGAAATGTAATCGCGAACACGCTGTTTTCAAATCTTGATCCTATTGGCGGAACAAATATCAAGATCAGGTCAGGTCAAACGTAAGCATAGCCCATAATTAAAAACAAATCTTCTCTTCTCTCCAAAGAGAGAAGAGAAGATTTCTAGAGCTTTCTAGAGTATGCATACTACATTTTCAGTTTTTGAACTGAAAATGTAGTATGCATACTCTAGAAAGCCTAAACAAAATGCATCTGATTTTATGACTATAAGAATAAAACAAATATATTTCAGTGCCATAATTATAATCTTTCTGAGATGGTTGACCTTGGCACTTTTAATCCAGATTGGATCCAACTAGAACAGGTTTAAGATCAATGGAGACATGAGGGAGAGGCCTTCGCCCAACAGTGGGACATATCATGGCAATCGTAAACGTAATTAATTACTCATCTAATTTAAATAAGACACTTATCATACAACTCACTGTTAAATTGTAATATTGATGAAATGTACAAGTTTTTGTAAATAAAGCTTTTATTTAATTATAAGACAGTTGACGACAAAGTCCGCCGAAAATACCAATTATTGTATCCATTGTTCGTTGCCCTTTAGCTGTCTTCGAAAACACCATAAAACAATAAGCCCATAGCTCTTTATTCCTGCTATAAGCAGCACTTCCACACCATTACGACATGCCCGCAGCGCCTCACCGGCGCCATACGGCAGGGGTTCAAAACTGAAAGGTACTCGTGACATTTCGCGATATTTAATATTAGTTATCTTTACTTGCTTCCTGTGGGGTGAGAAGAATTTCATGCTGTTGATGGCATGGAGTTATAGATGTTTATTTTAAATCGAGTTAAAAAAAAAGAGGTTCTCAAATAACACACCATCATTGTTCCTCGTAGGGTTAGACAGAGGTGTATTAATGTATACCCACAGTTCGCAATATTATTGCATTGCCATTAACCGGGCACAAATCCAGACTCCGCGCTGCTACTGAGAATAACACTTGGCTCGACCTGGAAATTGAATCCAGGATCTCTAGCGTAGCAGTCGCGCTTAGAGCCGCTAGACTAACGAGGCAGTTACATACGAGGAAGTTCTCAACTTGTCTGTACTATGTTTGCTTTTTTTGTGTATGTTACTTGATTTCAATGTTTCTGACTTTCTGTTTTTATGTGTTACAATATACTTCTTAGCTGGTCCAATGTAAATATGGTTAGTGTCAGATTATCGGTTCTGAAGATAGAGTACAAAATGCTTGAAGTCAGTTTTTTTTAATTAAAAGCCTAACTCAACTCATTCTGCTGAACATGATTATGATTGCAACTTGTCGGTAAAATGGGTTGACACAAAGAATAAAGACGACTGACCAGAGATCACTGTTTTTTTTATACCAGCGAGGGAATGAAATCAGCTGCCTGAGTCTGTTTTTTCTGACGTGTACAATTTGGGGGTCTTCAAGTCACGAGTGAATCTTCTAGGTAAGCGTGCTACATCTTAGACCACATCGTCACTTACCATCAGGTGAGATTGTGGTCAAACGCTAACCTATCTCTAATAAAAAACTCTGTACTAAGTATTCTTGTCCCATAAAGGCTCTAGTTTGAGACTTTAGCTTGACCTGGTTTAAATATCAAGAGGCTGATAACATTAAGCACTTTATCAGTTGTGTCATAATAGGTAACTACTCAATTATCTTCCGCGACCAGTGCATTCTCAGTGCAAGTATTTTTATGATATTCCTTCATACTTCTAGCTTTTTGGGGCTAACCAAATGCGGCTGAATATAGTATTTTAACCCTCTGCTTAATCCTTGAGAGAAAGCGAGCGCGATGGTATGTTCTTCTTCGAAGATCGTCTGAACCAAAACAAAATTACGCACTATAAGGTTAAGGCCGGTCATAACCGCTTGTTTATGTCCTCAGAGAGTTATGTAGGTACCTATAGCTTAGTAACATCACCCTGGAGATCCGCCAAGCCAATGTTATTGTGGGTTCGTTCCTTGATTTTATATGTTGAGAAATATCGGGGTTTTTGGATTATAATTACAATACAAATGCGCAAACAAAAACTAGTGCCAAGAAAACCAATGGATTTTTGTTACTATTCTGGGAGTGAGAGAAAAATACGGAAAGGGTGATCGACCTCGTATGATGTCAATAGGGTTGCCAACATTTTTCAGCGAAATATAGTATTTTTCAGACGAAGATATAAAAAAAAATAGTACACTTCAAAATTAAGTAGTATTTTACGGATAACGCCAAAAATAAACGAAGATAAGTATATTTGTTACTTACATTTTTCTTCTTGCATTTTTTAAGAATATTTTGCCTAAAATAAATGTGTCATATTATTGGATTGTATAGATTTGGATACGCTACACGCTATAGCATCAGTCATTAGATTTCGGTGTTGAAAATATAGTTTTTTTTTTTGCGTACTATGCGTTTCTTCAAAAGTATACAGGGTGGAAGGGACATCGATGCGCAACGGCTTACCATGACTTTAGTACATGATTCTGGACGCCCCTGCGTTGGAATTTTTCGTCGGCTTTTTCTTAATTATATAATATATTATATCAACATATTATTATCGAACCTGAATAACCCGAAGTTCAAGGTACGTTTAAGTCCCATATAATAGGGCTCAATTCTATTGTATCTATAGATTTAACTGTTATTCGTGGAAAAAAATCATTTTTTTATTAAACTCAAACTCGTAAGGCGCTATTGCGAATTAATAGAAAATCCTAATAACTCTGCTTGAACTGCGAATCGAACCTATATTATCGTAGCAGTCGCGCTTATTACCACTAGGTTTTGAGGCAGTAAAAAATACAAATCAGTAATTAACTATTTAGTAAAAAATATACAGGGTGGAAGGGACATCGACGCGCAACGGCTTACAATGACTTCAGTACATGATTCTGGACCCCCCTGCGTTGGAATTTTTCGTCGGCTTTTTCTTATATTTTTTTTTTGCAGTTTTTTCAACTTTAAACTGTATAAAATCATTATTTCTGTCTAACCCAATAAGAATTTTAATTAAAAAGTCATTAATTCACTTTTTTCACTAAAAACAGCATTGTAAATTAAACTCGAAAGATCTTCTGGTCAGCTGTTTCCTTAGAGTTCATTTGCGAGTTGTAAAATTTAAGAAAAAGCCGACGAAAAATTCCAACGCAGGGGGGTTCAGAATCATGTACTGAAGTCATGGTAAGCCGTTGCGCGTCGATGTCCCTTCCACCCTGTATAGTACGCAGACCCGAAATACAGTACAATACTATACATATATTATAGTACGGTTGGCAACCCTAGATGTCAATGAGTTAAGCTTTGCTTCATCTTATATTGATTATCTTCATTACGAAACCTGTTAAATATTACCTATTTATCTATTGGTATTTTTTAGCATTTTCCACGCTAAGATTTTAAAGTTATTACCCGCCATGTCGAAGTTTGCCTTCAAAATTCAGACATGGCGGGTAGGACTCACGGTGGCTTACTTAGTGATGATAGCGTCTGGTGTACCTAATCAGAAAACGCAGGTTCGAATCCTGCCCTCGGTGGAATTTTCCTTTGCTTGATAACTCGTTGAATACCAATTAAAAAAATATGAAAATTAATAAGGTTGTCCAATTAGCCTCAGTTTCAGTTCTCAACTTAACCGCGACTACTACCCTAGAAGTCCTGAAACCGATTCCCAGGTCGAGCAAAGTGTAATTAGAATTGTCTATGAAATTCGCAGTAGTAACTCGGAGTTTCATCATCAACCCATATACTGTCCTACTGGTGGGCACGGGTCTCCTCTCAGATTGAGAGGGATTAGGCTATAGTCCACCACGCTGGCCTAGTGCGGGTTGGCAGACTTCACAGCAGCTTCACAACAGCTCGGAGTTTAGTGCCCGGTTAATGGCAATAGGCTCGCCCTCTGTTAAATGGGTGCTAAACATACCGGCGAACAGTGAGTGTACATTAGTACACCTCTGCCTAACCCTTCGGAGAATACAAGCGTAATGATAAGTTATGTTACGAAAAAAATAACACTGTTTGGCCTTGTCGATTTTCATCAAATCCTATATTAACCAGTTTATAAACAACTAGCGAACCGCCCCCGCTTCGCACGGGTGAAATGTACTAATAACATATATGTATTAAACATATAAACCTTCCTCTTGAATCACCCTGTCTATTAAAAAAAACCGCATCAAAATCCGTTGCGTAGTTTTATAGATCTAAACATACATAGGGACAGATAGCGGGAAGCGACTTTGTTTTCTACTATGTAGTGATGATAAAAACTTCATTGAAACTGTCATTAATTACATTTGTAAGTTAAAGACAAAAATTTGCACTTAAAACATACTTATTGTTGCATCGAAGGAGGTTGTATAGCAAGACAAGTGTGTCCGGTATTATTCTTCATCTTCAGATTTTTCAAATGACTAACAAGAACTCGTCTACCATTAAAACAAATTACAATTGCCGTTAAACCTGGCAATTCCCGGAAAAAGTTTGCAAGAAAAACAAATTACCTACATTTCACCAGTACCAGGGTCAGTACAAAAATAACCTAAGCTAGATCATCCTCGTGTCGACCTTGAGGCGAGGCTATCGATTGCACGGCGCAGACCTCACGGCGCCGCTTACTTTCACTCTCTAGCGCAAAATGTATTGCAGTCATCTCTATTTTTACCCCTCACACAAATGAGCGCTACGAAGTCTTCGTCAAACTGTCTCTAGTGTCGTAACTCTTAAACTGATGGACATTGATTCATCAGTAATGAATGTTTTTTTATTTGTTTTATATATCCTTACTAAGCCAGGCCGCACTACACCAGCGAGGTGGACTATAGCCTAATCCCTCTCAATCTGAGACCCATGCCTCGCAGTGGGACAGTTGTTGAGGATGATATCCCTAATAATATTGGAAATGCAAAAGTAACTCTGCATGTTTGTTATGCTTTCACGCCTAAACCGCTGGACCGATTTTGATGTAATTGGGTAAGTACAGAGATAGATTAGACCTTGGAGAAGAACTAAGCTAAGCCTTTTGTCTCAAAGTTCTTTGGTATGCGGGTAAACCGCGGGCACCAGCTAGTATTTTAATATTTTCTTCCCTTTAAGTGTGTTTCCTTTAGGTATGTCCAAAGACGTATGAATTTGGACAAAGCAAAAGAAGTAGGCACGCAAGAGTCGTAGCAAGTGGCTTTCTATAGTATCTGCTTATCTCTGCGTGATTGTATCGACATGAGAGTATGTATGAATGTATTCTCCTTCTATTGGTGGAAACCGTATGAAAATCTGTACAGTACTTCGTTTCTGAGATTAGTTCAAACAAATACAAATCCCTCGCAACCTGAGAGGAGACCCGTGCCCAGCAGTGGGACAATATAATGAGTTGATGACGAAACACAAACCCAGTAGGGACTTCTATTTTTAATAGGTAGTGATAATAATGGTCAGATGGACTTCCATGGGGATTCAACATGTATAAAAAACAAAAGGGAGATTATAAGTAAGGCATTGAAGTTCGTATAATTATGTTTATTTAAATCGCACATTACGCATTTAAATTGTGTAGTACAATGCCTTTATTGCCAAAATCTTCCGGTTTTACCGCAACCCTGGGCTGACAGGAAGACATTAAGTACCAGCACCATCGGGACTTTGTGAGCTTGTAATGAACTGTGAGGTACAATAAAACAATAGATTAAAACCTCTTTTATGTTTTGGAAAGTGTATAAAACTTTTCCGTCAGCTTCGAGTCTAACCAGATGCGGCTGAATATCGGTATTTTACACGAAGCGACTGCCATCAGACCTCTGTAACCCAATTTCTGGGTACCGATATCCTGAGGATAGACTAGTCAGGATTTTTCGGCTTCTGACTACCACTAACGATTATCATAGGTGTTCGTATGTCAACCGGGACCGACGTCTTAACATACTCTCCGAGGCATGGAGGGGTCTCGATGTGTTAAGAATAGAAAAGTCACCCATCGCAGTTAAGCTGCGAGACGAACGAAAGACATAAGGATTTCTTAATAGAAAATCCAATAATACTGATTCGGAAACTGAACCCAAGACCTCCGCTCAAGAGCTGTGCTTGCGACTACTATAACACTGAGGCAAATATCAGTTAATTAAGAATAAAATTATTCGTGAACATTGATAGGGAATAAGTATTTATTATAATTATCTAATATATAAAATTCTCGTGTCACAGTTTTGACCGATTTTGATGAAATTTTTTGTGCTTATCGGGGAGGTCTGAGAATAGGCCAACATCTATTTTATTTTTATTTTTTTTTATGGCAAAACAACGTTTGCGGGGGCAGCTAGTACTATTATATATTTCACCTTAAAATAATAGTATAACAAGCTAAGGGCTACCAACCTGTTACTTCTAAGCAAACAGCTTTAAAAACAAGCTACATTTCACCAGTACATCTAGTAAACAACATTAATAATAATTTAAAATAATTCTCCGGTGGAAAAACAAGCGAAAACCCGGAATGGTGACGTGTACTGCCGTCACATCCGGTCGCTATGAAAAATGGCGTCGGGTGCATTTCCGTATGCACGCGGCCGGGCACCGATAATGGGTTTACCTTGCATTTTATGGCGTTTTGTGCTCGCATAAACTCGTATTGTTGTTTTTTTGTGGGTAGTTGTATCATTTTTTCAAATACCTGCCGATATCTTTGCGGTCGGTCGCGCTTTTGCTGTGAAAACGGATTTTACACTAGGTTTGTTAATACCATTCAGTGCTGTTATACGCGAATAGGTCTATAGAACGTCGATACTAAAAAAAATATCATGTTTTCAATGGGAGTATAGGCCTTTTTATATATTGGATAAGTTTCATCACTTATAAGATAAGAGATAAATAATATTGCGACATTGAACTTGTAGTAATAAAAAGTAGGTTGTAGATACTTCAAACAATTTAGGGGTCAAGGAAGAAATGAAATGGCAGAATAGTCCATATGGGATGAACACACACATTTCTTCCATGTATTCCATCTATCCTACACTATATATCTATTGCTGTTGGCGTCACCTACGTGTTTCTTTGTAGCTTTGTTTTTCAGGGTGACATCGTCTACCAATAAAATAAAGCAAAAAAGAAACCTACCCTAACATAAATGGATGTACATTTACGTCATACTTACATCACTAAAAAAGAAAGACACCAAGAAAGAATGTTTATTTTAATCAAATGAGTTACATACAAGTTGTTAACATCCTTCATTTGGCCTAGTGGGCAAAATAATATTTTTAATCGGAACTGCAAGTCTAGCAACATTATACTTTGAAATCTGTATCTGTGTTGAATTAGTAGCCAGCATGCTACATGCATGCACGGACCTGTACATACTATATACAGGTCCATGCAATATTTTTCAAAGATGTTTCAGTATCTCTTATATTCAAGGGTTAAAACGCCATGCTAAATCATCTTCGGCGCCGTTTCGTCGTCATGGCATGCCATTTTTTATGCACCCCTGTACATAGACGTTTGATCCCGAATAATGTTAGAGGGTTGAAATTGGTATTTTATGAACGGAAGAGAGTTATATGGCATAGAAAATTGGTTGACTGTTCGACGTTTCAAAAATAGGTTTTGAGAAATGTATATTATCCTGTCATGTAACAAATTACAAACAGAATGCAAAATGTAGTTCGTGGACGCTGGGAGCCTTACGTGAATCGCTGAATATAATATAATAATAATACATGCATTTGCAATGGCGATTGCAATGCCCAAAGAGTCAAGCTCAGGTAACAGTACCTACAGTTTGATAAAACATTTCCAAGTCCTAGTTAAGCCTTCTGCTATCCGGGTACAAATTTACTCTGATCTCAGAATCTCATCGAAAAACCCAATTATAAATAATAATATTTTTACTCAACATGGGTGGGAATTCAACTAAAGAGCCTACTCTTTAAGAAAGGTAGAAAAGGTAGGTTTTTTTAATAGAAGTAGGGCATAGTGGGAGTAATTCCATTCAAATTGGAGCTGTCCGACTGGGGAAGTATCTACTTACAGTTAGCAATGTTTAGAGCGGTGTTGTGTTCCTTATGGTGAGCAAGTTGCACGTACTCCGTGAGGAAACGTTGTGTAGGGGACTTATACTGCCAACCCAACTATTTCTCTTTCGTTTTACAGGATCGGCAACGCGAAGTGCTACTCCTGGCGTTGCAAACATCTATAGGCTACGGTAACCGCTTACCATCAGGTGGACCGTATGCTTGTTTGCCACCGTAGTGGTATAAAAAAAACGCTCAGAAGCTGTGCTTGCAGCCGCTTGATCGTTAGATATCGTGTCCGGTCAATGGCAATAGGCTTAATACATGAGACCAGGAGCTCAAGTCTTCTAACTATTGATTTTTGTCTACAGATGAAATCTGTCAGTCCTTATGTCATTTAGAGTACATAGAGAGAATAGCAGAATTGGGCACCTGAAACATACCGAAAAACTGAGGGTCTCATTCAGTAGACCTTTACTCTACCTTGCGAGGAACAAAAGCTTGATTATATGTTCTTGAAAATTGTAACCATAAAATCGAATCGATGATGGATGTTGGCCAATGTTTGTCATAACATCGACCCTCAGTTTAATCCACGTTGGCCCAACATCTTGTTGGCGCCAGCAGGGCGGGCAATCTCGCGAGTGGCGGCCGAGAGTTATCGACTGTCTTGTCGATACATTAGGCTATCCCTTGCAATATCGTAAACACCCCATAAATAACATGCATGTTGTCTTTTTTTTCTAATATCTTGTGGGAAGGGACTCGTACTCTTCAGCTAAACCGCAATTTAGTACATGTACGATGAAACCGCACACTAAATTCAAATTACTTTTTTATTTTATTAATTATCAAAATCGGCATAGATTTGGGTTTCTAGAGGCTGATAAATACACTACCCTACTTTGCGTCACGCAGACAGGTTAAAAAGTAGTTTTGTCTTAATACTATCTATGTATTAAGTTAACATGCGTTGTAAAAGTATTTAGTCTAAAAATTTGCTATGAAATTATTCCAGCATAATCGTCTAACCCCACCTATACTTAATCCGTATTTTCCAATGGTGAGAGAACACTACCTTTTCAAGAAGCACCATGGCCATAAAGCATTCAGATCGACAAAAGCGGAGGACTTAATTCGCATGCGCGAACAGGACGTCCTGTGACCGGATACGTAGTAACTTGTAATATGCAGTAATATAATTTTACAACTAGTTGTTTTGTTTTAAAAAGTATTGCAAGTGAATTCCAAATGAGTTGCTTTGTTTAGTTGTATAATGATGTGCTTGAAAAGTATGGAAGTAGTATTACGAGCTTGTTTTAGCTGAAATTCTTCCATAGAAACAAATAAATATTAAAACTAGTGATCGAAATCGATATTTTTAAGATTTAATATTATAGAGGTTCTTTCGTCAAAAGCTATTTAAAAAGCAAATCTGATAAAAGTCTCTTCGTGTAAATTACCAATATTCACCCGAATCTGGTTACTCTGGAAGCCGACTCCAATTACATATATTGAAAAAAGGCTTGAAAGATAATACATATTATACGTATATAAATTTTAGCTTTCTGTACCCTCTCTCTCCCTTCATAAAACTTTAACTATGCTAAATCTTAGGAAAAATCTTAAAAAACAAGGGTACTAAGTTTTCCCTTGACGTATTAAATTATAAAATATCTCATATTTACTACAAAAAAATTTAAACTATGTTTTCAGATTATTTCAATGAAACAACACACTTGATTCACTGCTGTCGCCGAACTGTACCGGAAACAGACACGAGGCTTTTGGCGGGAGCCGTGCCCGCTTCCGAAATACATTTGCATATGCGACAAAATATTCATGCGTGGGCGTGCCGGCAATTTGTCCTAACATGCTCCGCCGTAATTTTATTAACCAGACCTAGATAAATGCCAAAGAATACGTCAGTTTTGGAATGTTTATATATGCAACTTTACCGTCGCGAGAGCCACCCATGATGAATTTGTGGGTTACCTGTAACAAAAATAAAATACTCATTAGAATTATCTTTATTAAACGTTATTACACCTGCTAATACTATAAATGCGAAGGTATTATGTCTGTCTGTTACGCTTTTACGCCTTAACCGCTGAACTTATTTTGTTGAAATTTGGTACAGCGATAAATTAGACCTTGGAGAAGGAAATAGGCTAGTTTTTATCTCTAAAAGCCATTTGGGGTGTGGGTGAAACTATGGGCAACAGCTAGTAGATGATAATGAAAATTCCTAAAACATTGTTTTCCCAACCCTCCCAAAAGATCTACCTCAATATATCGAGCGAGAGTCCTGTCTATTCTTCATAATATCTCTTCTACACCATTAGTTAGAACCTTATCAATTATTTATTATGTAGTGAGAAAATGAAGTTGTGAAAGTTATGATGTATGAGAAATATTGTTTTGTTTGTTTTTGGTGCGAAAGTGTTTATGGTGACTACATAACTCGTTTTTGATGTACTAACTTTTCGATGTGAAAGATACCTACAAATTATTTGATAAAAAAATAGAAATATGCTTAGAATGAAATTTTTTAGCATGTGATATGCTTTGCATGAATATATTTTTTATGCGTAATGAAAAACAGGAAAAGCTTTAGTTAAAAACGTAAAAGAATTTAATAAGTGTTTTCAGATTCATGCAACGCTTTAAAGTTTGTTGTGATTTTCTTATAATTTCTTTTCACTATTACTATGACAATATTTAGTTAGAAATTTAACCTATTCATTAAAACAAAGTAAGTTCTCAAGATATCATAATCATAACTGACAATTTAATGGTCTAACCCCGTAACTGGCGGTTAAGTTTTAACCACAGTCAGGTAGGCGACGTGCGTTAACTGGTTAACTGTAGATTCGTTCAGTTACATCAAAGCTCAATTTGTCTGTCAGCGTCGCATTAACAATGTATGCCGTCCACCCTTCTGTTGCAGGACCATACAGGTTGTTTGAAAACTCGAGGGAAATTATTTTCGTAGGAAAGTTTGAAGGAATAATGAAAAAGAAATTAAAGATCCAAGGTATCTTTATTTCTAAAAATTGTCATTTTAGAAGATGAGAACCGCCTCCTTTTTGGAAGGAGGACATAACACATATCATCATGTCTGTGTTCTGCCAAAGGTTGGGCAAAGATGAAATAATGTTCACCCACAGTCACTAGGGGGCGAACCTATTGTAATTAACCGGGGACAAATTCAAACACCGAGCTAGAGATGATTTCATAGAAAAACCAAATAGCGCTTTGCTCGACCTGAGAATCCAGCCCAAAACCGCGAGCATAACAATCACGCTCAGAACCACTAAGCTACTGAGGCAGTTACACCACTTTTACTGATCTAAATTTAAGAACACACGCTGTATATAAGCCCACCTTTCCCTTTAATCGCATTTTGTATAGTTAATAAACAATGAATTTGGGAACTCGTTAACGAGGTGTGGTCGAGTGTACGTTTAATATGTAATCAATTATTTATATCATACGTGTTAGAAGTTGGAATGTCAACGTTAATTTGATGGGCGTAACGTATCCGATGGAAAACACGCATTTCATAATCACTTCTTTGATTTTTCACTTTTCTAATTATATCCAGTACTTAGATAGTGTGCGAACGGGTGAACCCAACGCGCTCCGTCATTATACAACATTTGATCCTTCAATGAAAATATACCATTTTCCTATTTAATTTTATTTCCGCTACAAGAGCAGAACGGAGCTTCATTCTTCTTCGTTTTGCATACTTGCATGCTGTTCTCGCATAATTTCTGCACACAAATAATTCGTGCTTTCCCTGAATTATGCATTCAACATTTTAATTTACGACGTGTTAAGTTTATGAATTGCAGTTCATGAATACTTTCCAGATTTTTCAACATAAATTTATGGAGTTTTTAAGCATTTTAAATAACTACAACGTACGTGTTCACACTTAATTTTTTAAGTCTGAAATAGGAGTCGTAAATATTTTGTCGACCCCTGGTTTTGGTAATATGATGGGTATTAGGGTTACCATATGAAAGAAGAAAGAAAGAAAAGAAAGAAAATCACATTTATTGGGAAAAGGTCCGTACAACACACAGTTAAAATAATGTAACAACATAATTATATAAAAGACCACAAGGATCACTGTATAATGTGCTGTCGGCATGCTTGTCCCGAATGGGTTGCCAGCTCAGCATTATGCTGGGCGTATTTATTACCCATATCAAAATCGTGAATTTTCCTAATAAAGGAGAACCGAATCCACCACCCTTTTATTTATAGTACAGAAAATCCTAATAGATCGTCTGTCACCATGTTCCGACATACCCTGGTAGAAAGCAAGTGCAGTTTTAGACTAAAAACCGCACTTCCCTTCCCTTCACCGTGCATTTTAGTAACGTAGTTCTCCCTCTAATTCAGGGAGATCCGTACCAAACAAACAGATAATATTAGAAATGTGCAAGTATCGTAATAAATGGCGTTCTTTACTTTCCCATGAGTACCCCCAGGATGAGGAAAAAAGAGTGGGTATATTATATGCACATTTATTAATGAATACTAGTTTCATTTACAAGCAGCAATATTTTACAGTTTACATCAATTAAAATAAAACCCTACACAGCTCCAACGTACCCGTAAACTCCATAAAAGTTAGTGCTTTGCGTATGACACTTCATTTAATGAGTTGCGAACTTGTTCGGCCATGTTTACAACTAGTAACATGTTCGCGGTTTAATTAACGTTGTCACGTTGGTAGAGGCTAGCTGTGAAGATGACTGATTTGTGGGACCAATTGTTGTATGGATGGAGAAAGAGAAATACTATTAATATTGTTTCGGTTGCGTGTTAAAATAACATTGAAATGTTTATAACATTGCGGGTTTCCTTCTAAATAGAAAGATAGAAAGAAAAAATATAATTAGATAGACATTTTAGGGCAATAGAAATCAACTACTAAGTTCGTCTGGGTTGGTACCCCAGTAGAGGCCAGCTACCCCAATCTGTCTTATTTCTTTGGTAGATTTTCAACTTTAAATCAAGGCTATAAGGTTCATATTCAATTGAGAAATTCTGACAGTTTTGAATAGCTTGACCTGCTGGCGACTGTACTACAATTGCTAACATTTTGCCGCTAAGCAGTAGTGTGTATGCCGCAAAAAAGTGTGGCAACATTATTGTGTTGGGGTTAGAATGGTGACGTAGCCAGTGAAATTTCAAGGGAAATTTTTACTTTTTTTTATTAAATAAATTCATACTGCTCCAATTCAATAAATAATAATAAAAAACTTGGTTATTTGAACAAATGCTTTAATTAAGTACAACCCTACTTCTTCGTCGCAGTTAGTAAAATTAGTGTTTTTTCTGCTATTATAAAAATTATTGTGCTACGTAATTGGTTTTGAAAACGCTCGTCCATGATTCACGTTTATTGATAATAATTTAGCGAACAAACAAGCAATTTACTTGATATATTGTAATTATCTAGCATAATAGCCTCTTTAGTGAAGATATTATGACGTTTTCGGCGTGAAAAAAGTTTCAAATTGATATTAATACATACTTACTATAGATATTTTTAAAAATAGCTTTATGGAAAGTACCAGTGATTGGTGGTTGGATTGGTGATGAAGATTTATTTCCCGATGTTTCAGTCCCAGTTTAGACCATCCATCCATAGTCACGAATTGCAAAAAGCCGTTTATGTTTAGGTCCCATGTAATAGGGGGCGAACCTATTGCCATTAACCGGGCACAAATCCAGACTCCGAGCTGCTACTGAGAATTTCATAGAAAAACCCAATACCACTTTGCTCGACCTGGGGATCGAACCCAGGACCTCTAGCGTAGCAGTCGCGCTTAGGACCACTAGACTAATGAGGCAGTAATTGCTATTAATTTTATGATTTAATCAAATGATGTAGATTTGAGAGTTGATTAAAATTAATTGTAACTCTTTCAAATCTACATCATTTGCAAGAGTAGATATAATAGGTATCAGGGCATAAAGTCAAATTCAAAATAATTTATTCAAGATAAATATATTTTTAATAATATTTTTGGGACATTTTACACAACACCATCTAGTCCCAAACTAAGCAGAGCTTGCACTATGGGTACTAGACAATGGATATAATACTTATATACTTTTTTTTTTGTAAATACATACTTATAATACATAAGAAACACCCAGACAAACACAAATACTCATGTTTTATCCACACAAATATTTGTGTCCTGTGGGAATCGTACCCACGACCCCATGATCAGCAGTCTGGTACTCGAACCGCTAGACCACAGAGGTCGTCCCGACTATTAGGTAGTACTTTTTGAACGTCATATACACTTTCAGCGCTTTCACCGCTTCCTAGTGTTTTAGCCAGGAAAAAAAAGCGGCATACCTACTCTTTCAAATGTACGTGGGCAGTTGAAACCACTATTACCATTCCAAACATTGCAACCTGTCGTAGTAAACTATCTGCTAACAAAGTACCTAAGTACTTGGGTGTAATGTGAGCTAGACATCTCCCTGCCCACTAACTTCGGCAGGGGAATTGAGTTTGACGGTTCTGTAAACTATGATAAACTGATGTGGTGTTGTTGAGTATTTTTGTTTTAGACTGGATCGTTGGTTTCGTGGCTATGTCTATATATCGTGAGGCGTAGATTTAATTCCTTTTTCTTTTCTTTTTTTTTTTGTTAAAAAGAAATTCAGCATCACAGGCAGTTTTCTCAGTAGCTTAGAGGGACGCAGGTTCAAATCCTTCCAAACTATGCTTAATATGCGTTAATGCAAAATATAATTAAGTGTTACGATTTTTTTAATTGCTAAATTGGTGAATCGGTCCAGCGGTATCAAGTGATGTGTTCACCAATAAACAGCAGTTCATTTTTATATATGTAGATACCTAATAATAATATGTAGACATAGACAGCTATAAAAACAATACATTTTAATTCAGTTAATAATATAAAACTCACGTAGCGAAGCAATTACAGAGAACTAAGCGCCATTTTATTACCCTCGTCACTAACTTGCTCGAATTAACTTAATTTTCAATCGAACGATTATAACCCTTATCACAAGACGATAGAGTCGAAAGCGTTTGATAGCTAAATTTATAAGGCTATAAAGTATATTCGTTCGGGGAATAGGTACCTGTTTTAAGTATAGGTTACACACTTGCATTTTAATTTATTTTGTGGAAAAGCGAAAGTGTTGATACACACGAACGAATACCAATATGGATGTTCTTCAATTCGGTTTATGTTTTGGTACGAAGGAGTAAAGCCTGGTATACTACCTACAGTGTAATGTGCAGATATCTTTATGATGAAAAGATATTTCTATTGAAATAAAATTAGTTTTTAAGGATTTTCTCGCATTTTTTTTATTTCTATAATTATTAGGTACTTTTATAACGCGCAGCGTATGCCAACCATGATATAGGCCAGCTGTCTATGGCCTAATCCCTTTCATTCTGAAAGGAGACCCGTGTCCAGCTGTGGAACAGGACCTATATGGGTTGATGATGATGATAATAATGATAATTATTAATCCCGACGTTTCAGATTCTTAACAGCGTCCATGGTCACGGGCAGACTCAGGTAGTGCTTAATGTTCTATTTACTGACATTTTTGTTAATTATTAGCAATCCGATTCACGCAGACGCTCGCACGCACGAGCTCACCGTATTCTTTATCTTGCAATTGGCCTGGATTTTAATATATTAAAATCTTTAACAGGATCTGATGTAATGCTGGGCCTTGTCAAGTGCTCACAAACTGCTGACTTCTTGGAACGCCCCCTATTACATGGGATATGAACTTAGCGGCGAATTGTCTTACTTAAAAACACCCCTGCCTTACCCTTAAAGGAATACTACTAATAATAGGGAGTGATGGTATGTATTAATACATTTTTGTGATTCTGGAAGCTACATGTATTCCCTGTATTATCCATGTATTCTTCAGACTTTCAAACAATCTATATTCTTCATTACAATTCCATTCTCTTTTCAAATTGCTCATAATATAACCATCGCTACATACACAACGCTCACATAAAACCCTTTATAATGGCTGAAACATTCAGCGCTGAAAATTTGAAAATAATGCAAGCGGGTACTTCCGGCCGTGCCGCAACACGAATGTATTCCAAATTTGAATGTCTGTATGTAATTTTAATGTCTGCTATGAGCAACCGCGCAGATTTAATTTTGCGTAAAACGCTGCGTACAAGTTTAAAGAAGAAGCGGTTTTAGTCAATTTTATACAGATTTATTAAGTTTTATATAATACTTAAAAGGTGAACCTAATTCTGACAGCGCGTTTTCGACTTACTTTAAAACTATTTTATTGCAACAAATTCATGGTTATCTATTAAATTTAAATGACAATGAAGAGCGCTGACTGAGCTGTCCACAGCGGTCTTTCAGCTGTTAAAAAAATTCTTGTGAAATAAAGTTATGGTTAACATAAGATACCATCGCGTCTGTATTCCCCGAAGGGTTAGGAAGAGGTGTACTAATGTACACTTACAGTTCGCCAATTCGTCAATGATATACATAATAGAGGATAACACTTTGCCCGGTCATTCGCCCGATCATTCTTTGAGTTAAGCTAAAAGAAGTCTAGCTTAACTCAAAGAATTGGATCACAGAAATTAGTTATTAAAAAAATAACTAAATCAGTTCTAAATTAGTTTTTAATTTATTAACTTTATATAAATTGAAATAGTTATAGAGCACGCAGATTTAAATTAACTAAAGCTTTTCTCTTATAAATTTAAATGAGTATAAATCGCTATAAGCGTATAATAATACCACATCACAAACCAAGCACATTTTCTGGTAACACAAATGTTCTTGCTCTAATAATGTTGTAATTAGGATCTGAAATATGAAAACGGTACACCGCTTGGATTTAAACGCAAGAAACGATCATGTTTATTTAATACCTACCCTTTGCACGTAAATGTGGTATTTTATAAATTGGATTCTTATATTTTTTTACTAAATAGTTCATTACTGATCTGTATTTTTTACTACCTCAATAACCTAGTGGTAATAAGCGCGACTACTACGATAATATGGGTTCGATTCGCAGCTCGAACAGAGTTTTTAGGATTTTCTATTAATTTCTCAATAGCACCTTAGAGATTGAGTTAAATAAAAAAAATGTATTTCCTCCACAAATAACAGTTAAATTTATAGGTACAATAGAATCGAGCCCTATTAGATGGGACTTAAACGTACCTTAAACTTTGGGTTATTCAGGTGTGATAATAATATTATGTTGATTATAATATTTATATTTTTTTTTATACAAAATCGTACCTACATATTTATATACATACCATCACGCCTGTGTTCCCCGAAGGGTTAGGCAGAGGTGTACTAATGTACACCCACATTTCGCCAGTATGTTTTAGGTCCCATGTAATAGGGGGCGAGCCTATTGCCATTAACCGGGCACAAATCCAGACTCCGGCTGCTACTGAGAATTTCATAGAAAAACCCAATAACACTTTGCTCGACCTGGGGATCGAACCCAGGACCTCTAGCGTAGCAGTCGCGCTTAGGACCACTTGACTAATGAGGCAGTCTATTACACATATTATACATATTTATATAATTATACAAAATATTTTTTTCCATCTTTTGTACCTATAACTTGTTGGCCATCCATTATATTTGAAAAGGTTGAATAAAAATCCTGACATCATATTTTAAGATAAATTGTATTGTTAATACCATGGGTCCTGAGTGGACCACGATTAATCATTGGTAAACTCGTCTCGTTCAAACAGTTTACAGGATCTATACAAACATTGTCCGGCGGCGTCACTTGTCATTTGGGTTGGGGATCATTTGTAAAGGTATTATTCGCACCTGCGCTCACTGACCGCGGAGGTGGGCGATATAAATTAATATTTGGATCATGGGCCTAAGTGGAGCCTAAAATGTAGCTTTCTAACGATTGGATAAAAATGAAAATAATAAATGCGAATAAATATTTCTAAGAAAAGTTCAGTTCCGTGGTCTCGGTAGCTTCGTGGCTAAAGCATTCGGTATACTTAACTGGGAGGACGCAGGTTAGAATTTTTCTTTAGCTAATATAATATTCGAAAGCAACCTCGCGATTCGTCATATCATTTAAATTGAGTTTGCACTTAACGCTTATTATAATAGTTCCCTACTAGAAAATATGATACTCATTGCAACAACCATTTTATTACCCTAGATAATAATAACAAAAAAGAAAAATGAAATCCCATATACATAATAATCTTCTATTTAAGAAAAGAAAGTGCAAGGCTACAAACTCGCACTTTCAATTATTCTAAAGTAAACATTAAAAAGAATATTTACATAGCTAGCTCATAAAATAAACATTTAGTTTCCAATAAACTGAAAACGTGCTTACCCATAGACTACGTGCACAAACAATAGACTAGAGACTGTATAGATTCACCGACAAGCGTCATCTTAGTGGCCTCGCAACTTCACCCTACCTACTCAAGCGGTCACTGACCGGACTTCAGATGCGAATGTTACGAAAATATCCCATAAAAACCTATATTATTTATAATACCATAATTCGAATTCGACATGTACTTAACTTCGACTAAAATTATAATTTCGAATCGTAAATTCTGTATGTGGGTGCAAATTTTATTTCTTTATGATTTTAAATTGCTTACGGCGACATTTTAGGTTACCAAAAGTGCAGTGATGTCTTGGAATATTGGTAAAAAAAATTGTAGAATAAATTTAAACGTGAAATGTGTTTATTTGAGGATACGTTTTTGGTTAAATATCTAAAAAAATAATGTATTTGTCTTTCAAGCATGTACATGACTGTACATGCTTGAAAGACAAATGCAAAAGAAAGAAAGAAAAGGTTTATGAAAATGAGTTGACAATAAAATGACTTTGTGTTATAAAGCTTTGCGCACTTTAAGCCTAACTCTAACTCTACTTCATTCTTTTTCCAATGATATAATTAAAATATCCTTCTAAGTACACAATAGAAAAATCAAGTTGAAATGGCTATGACGCCTGATAACACTAAAAACTTAAGAAAATATCAATATAATTGCTACATAAAAAAAACGAATCCAAAACAAAATGCATGTTTTATTTTGGCAATTGGGGTAAGCTCAGCACAAACACTGTGGAGACAAATTTCCATAGGGGTGATTTTCAGCATACCCCATCGCTGAACTCAGGTGGTTGTTACGTAGAAAAAAAAAACAAAGAGAGTGTTAAGCTTCAATACCTACCTCTTTCCGAGGATACAACCAAAGGAGATCTAATTAAAACGACATACAAATGCATGTATAATGTTGTTGTGATTAAACGTGTACACCCCTTAATTAAGGCGCGGCTCTATCGGGGGAGCTCTTTACTTGAATAAAAGATACGACACGTGTAACCTTAGCTTAACCTGGTTTTGTTGTCATGTGATCATAGCAGATGGATATGGGAAACGTTGATTGGGTTTTTGAAAGCGTTTGTACCTGTGTTAACTTCGAAGACCGCATCAGAGTCCTGAAAAACACATGTAACATAAACGTAACGTAGGTTCCGCCTTACTGAAGATCGACGTGAAATAACACAGTTTTGAGCTTTGTTGTGTTCCTATTGGTGAGCAAGTTTGCCCGTGCTTCTCGAGGAAATGTTGAGTTGGCAGTCATTTGTTTTACAGGGTCGGCAACGCGCAAGTTTTTTTTTATTATTATTTATTTCCAAAACTCTTATTCTAATTTTATTTTATTTTTTGCCATACACGCATATCTCTCAGGGCTTATCTTTGTGCTGGCGAGTCCGTCTTATAGATATTCATAAATATGGAATACTATTCTTTGTTTAAATATAATTTTTCAATTAGATATTAGTTATTATTTATTTATTTATTTATTATTTATTTATTATATTATTATGGCTATTATTATTAGTGATATTAGTGATTGGTGTTGCAAGCGTCTTTAGGCTACGGTAATCGATTATCGTCAGGTGGGCTTATGCTTGCTTGCCGCCTTAGGGGTACAAAAGAAAGTTACATTATTGCAGTGTGTACGACAAGATTTATGAAAGTCATCGTTCTCCTAGCCTTTTCCCAACTATGTTGGGGTGCCTTCCAGTCTAATCAGATGCGGCTGAATATCAGCCTTATACACGAAGCGACTGATACCAGACCTCCGCAATCCTCTAGAATCGCTAGACGACCTCTGTGGTCTAGCGGTTCGAGTGCTGGACTGCTGATCATTGGGTCGTGGGTTCGATTCCCACAGGACACAAATATTTGTGTGGATAAAACATGAGTATTTGTATTGGTCTGGGTGTTTCTGATGTATTATAAGTAAGTATTTACAAAAAAATATTTATTTTTTATTATATCCATTGTCTAGTACCCATAGTACAAGCTCTGCTTAGTTTGGGACTAGATGGTGTTGTGTAAAAATGTCCCAAAAATATATTTAAAAAAAAACAATTTCTGGGTAATACCGATATCCTGAGGATAGACAGATTGTCAGGCTTTTTAGGCTTCTAAGCTATTATTAACGATTGTCATAGGTGTTCGCTAGACAAGATTTATGAATGGAACAGAAGTAATAGTACTTATTCAAGAATAATAAATAGTCCGGGTGGTCTATTATTCTTGCATAAGTACAGTCTCTGCCGATCCTAATGGTAAAAGGGCGTAAGTGCATTTATTTTCAAGACTAGTACAATAACGATATAGTTTGTTTATCCGTTCTATAAGATTTCAAAGTCAAGCCTGCATTTTCCACCCTCCTGAAAAGTTGACGTTTTAGAATCAAATATCTATCTCTTTCTTGGTTAGGGTAGTTATTGTTATTTATTCCAAGCTTTTTTCTCTTTTTAATTTTCTCTCTCTCTTTCTCCTGGCCGTTGTCCCAATTCATTTGGGGTCACCTCTCCTAGTACCTATTCTTGCGCCACATCGTATGGTTGTGGATTGCCTCTTCGTTCGTATTTGTAGAGCTCAGGTCATAATGTTGGTATGTAACCAACTTGACAAGTGTTAACTTATCATTAATAGTAAATTAATTGTTTTATTCATATAGGTTTTTGCTCCTACTGAGCGATACAGAGAGCTCATATGAGTATCTGTACTTGGTATAAAAAAAACGCTGACAATCTTTAAACTACGCAACGGATTTTGATACGTTTTTCACTATCGTTAAGATAATTATGTACACATTTATTATTTAAATACGTATTATTAGTACATTGCATCCGTGCGAAGCCGGAACAGGTCCCTAGTATAGAATAAATAAAAGAAAAATCCGTCCGTGAAAATAAGCAAGCTTTCATTGTGCCGCAAACAAACCTGTAGCGTATAAATGGACCTTCAAATGTTACCATTTCCAACATATGTGACAAAATTTTGTGTATTAGCAAGTCAAATGACCTCATATTAACTGACCCTGCCTTCATTAATTTGTAAAATTAATTGCCCAAAATCTGGCAATGTGGGCATAACTTTTGCCTTGTTTATGGCTCGTCTGTGATGGGCACCATTCTGAGTTTATGGGGCACCGTGGGATGTCACTGTTTACCTTTTTATATGGAAATTTCGGTTTTATTTTCAGCATTTGTTGGCCAAAACTGTGTTTGGTTGTGGTACTTTTAGATTAAAAAAAAAAAGTATTATTTTAAAATTAGGATGTTCACTTGTTTATACTTCTGTTATATATACCTGTAGACTTGTAATTGGCTATGTGTTTTCTGTCCTGTTAATATATTCTAGTTTGTTAAATTGTAAGTCTACCATAGTAAATAAATAAATAAATATAAATAAGTTGGGAATAAAATTATATAACTTAACAAATCGTCACGTCTGTATTCCCCGAATGGTTAGACAGAGGTGTACTAATGTATACCCACAGTACGCTGGTAATATGGGACGAGCCTTTCACCATTCAGTAGAATCTCGAGGTTTGGATTTAAGCCCGGTTAATGGTAATAGGCTCGCCCCTTATTACATAGGACTTAAACACACTCGCGAACTATGGGTGTACAAGTACATTTACAATGGTACTACATCGTCTGCCTAACCCTTCGGAGAATACACGCGTGATGGCCTGTGTCCAGCTGTGGGACAGGTATATAGGTAATGTGTTGGTTAAGTTATTAGTAAATAATGTAATTATTTATTTTCAAAATAAATTATCTTTAACAGGTTTTCAATTACTTGCTCCGCTATTGGGAGGAAGATGGATAGATTTTGAATAATAACCTTAAACAATCTCCAATCTTCGCATAATATTTCTCGGTATTATTATAAAATTCGAAGCAACCCTTGCAATTATAACTTGTATCTGTTTACAAGTTTATTTAAAACAATAAATGTGGAGTGAAGGGTTGAACCTGCCCCTCTCGGTCACGCTCATTTACGTCGTAATTATATACGGTGAATAACCATCGTGTTTTGAAGACGCCAGATTTGAGGAATACGGTAACTGACAGTGAAGAGATCAAATAAAGAAAGATTTAAAACCGCCCAAGTTCGAGTTAGACTCGCACACGAAAGGTTCCGTACCAATATTTGGCAAAACATGCCTAGTTATTAATATCGAGCAAAAAACGGCAAAAAAATCACATTTGTTGTATGCGAGCCCTCCTGAAATATTTATTTTATTCTGTTTTTAGTATTTGTTGTTATAGGGGCAACAGAAATACATCATTTGTGATAATGTCAACTATCTAGCTATCACGGTTCATGAGATACAGCTTCATCATGTCGCACTGTCAGCCGCGCTGCGTCTCCCATCCCGCGTGTAGTGGCCGCACTCAATAGCTTCATGGAAGCCTATCCAAACTGCGATTTGTTCGCAGACAAATATAATTTAATTATGAACACGTACCTGAAGTTCTGTGTAGCTAGCCTTGGTGTTTAATCATATTTTAGTTTTATTTTTTATTTTATTTTTAATTCTATATTTTTTGTTATCTTCTCTTTGATATCCTCTTTGAATATTGTAATTGGTTGTAAACCGTGTTATTCAAAGTAAAAAAAAATAAATAAAAAAATCACAGACGGACGGACGGACAGCGGAGTCTTAGTAATAGAGTCCCGCTTTACCCTTTCGCTAGTCAAGATTATACAACAACAAGGTCTATGATGGATCGCACAAACTAATGTAAGAATCTTAAAAGAATCATGTAAATATGGCAGCCAGATACAGTGTTTTACTACACAGTACATTTTCATGTACCCTTCCAACCAAAGTTCCTAATGTTTTGATTTCTAACGACGGGACACGTCTAATAATTTCTTACTGCCCTCTCTTCATAAACATACCTTCATAACACAACGTATTTTCAACCTTAATACCTATACCATAAGAATGTGGTAAACGCAACTAAATGCTCAAGATTCCGAGGTATTTGGAAGTTATATTGAATGGAAAAGTTCCTTTGAAATGTTAGGAGTAAGGAAATGTTATTAATTAAAATTTAAATTCTCTTATTTGCTTGAGCTTTGGTATTTAAAATGTTCTTGAAGTTTCTTGGGTTTTTATGGCTAATGATTAGTACGTAACGCAATTAAGGAAGGGGGATTGTCATTGGTCAATGGTAAAAGTAACTATCTCTGTCTCATGAAACGAGAAGTAATCCGTGTTTTATGCAAAGGAGAAATAATAGGGTTTTACACTCGGAATGACAGATTGAGAAATAGTTGGTTTGGGCATGTCCAGAGATTGGATGAAAGGCGACTAACAAAAAGGATTTATATGGCGAATGTCAGTGGAACCGCCGAGAGGGGACGCCCTAGAAAAACTTATACCGACCTTATTGGTGAGGTTCTTCAAAAAGGTTAGGTGCGTAGTACTCGCAACCGGCGTGTATGTATGACAAGATGTATGAATATGGTCGAAGCGAAAGAAGTATGCAAGAATCGTAGCAAGTGGCGTTCTTTAGTTTCTGCCTACCCCTATGGGAAAAAGGCGTGAGTGTATGTATGTATGTTTTAAATCAATCTTGAGGTCGTAAATAGAAATTTAAAATCTGTAAATTTTTAATTTTATTTTATATAACCGAAAAACTCGTTAAAGACTAGTTTTTATTTATGATTTTGACCCTTAAGACTGCCAATCCAACTATTCCTTTCGTTTTACAGGGTTGGCAACGTGCAAGTAATATCCCTGGTGTTACAAGCGTCAATAGGCTAAGGTAACCGCTTACCATCAGGTGGGCCGTATTCTTGTGTGCCACCTTAGTGGTATAAAAAAACCTAGTATTAGTTACAGTATAAAGCAAGCCTTTTGGTATGACCATTAGACTGCCAAGTTGAAGGTCTCGAGTTCGAATCCAAGGCACGCACCTCTGACTTTTCGAATTCATGTGCGTATTAATAATTAATTATCACTCGCATAAACGGTGAAGAAAAACATCGTGAGGAAACCTGTATACCTTAGGGATATTTCTCGACGGTTTGTGAAGTCTGCCAACCCGCTCTAGGCCAGCGTGGTGGCCTATAGCCTAATCCCTCTCAATATGAGAGGTGACCCGTGCCCAGTAGTGGGACAGTATATGGGTTGACGATGATATAGTTATTCAGTGCTTGAATCTGACTCATCTTTATCCTTATACATTCAAAGACGGTTTTAATCCTGCAGCTTTAGGAATCTATACACCAAAGCCAGCATCCTCGCCACAGAATTATAAACACTACGGCATTTGCATGTCTCCTTTGAATATGAAAGCTTGTTTGAATAAATTTAAGACCTGCTTCCTGGTGCTAAACAGAGAATATTTACATAGTCTTATCTTTTAAGATTTTCTTAAAAAGTATGCTGCAGTTTTGTGACAGAGGTAGGTTAAGAAACATCTACTTAAATAAATATTCTTGGACAATTTCTGCACATCATCTAGTCCCAAACTAAGCAGAGCTTGTACTATGGGTACTAGACAATGGATATTATACTTATACATATACTGTTTTCGTAAATACATACTTAAATTACATAAATATATATATACATAAATTATATAAAATACACAAACACTATTTGTGTCCCGTGGGAATCGAACACTCAACCTCGTGATCAGCAGTACGACAGGCAGGCCGCTAGACCACAGATGTCTAAACATCCAATGTACAGAGGCCAGCACATCAAGCTACCACAGTCTGTCAAATGTCTATGATAGATTTACAACTTTAACACAAAACAATAGGTTCCTTTAGTGTGTGACGCAACGTGCGTCGACACTCTTGCGCCATCCCATCTTCCTAGCTCGGCAGGCTGTGCTGGCGCTGCTGCTGCGACTGCGGAGACCAACAAACGGCGTAAATATAACAATTTTATAAATAGTTATATTTTCGAACCGTTTGGGGTCGAAACGCTGGGGCCATGGGGTCCGAGTGCCCTGTCATTCTTTAAAGATATTGCCAAACGTCTAAACGACACTTCACGTGACCCAAAGGCTGGCCTCTACTTCGGCCAGAGACTAAACATTGCCATTCAACGTGGCAATGCAGCCAGCCTCTTGGATACGCTACCAGACGATGGCGATGCGGAGGAGTTTTTTGATGCAATTTTTTAGTCTAGTTTTAGTTTAGTTTACCCTGTAGTTTTTTGTTTTTCTTTTTTTAATTATAGTTCGTTAGTAAGTAGTGTATATAAGTTTATTTTTATTTAATTATAGAAATGTTCAAAGATAATATAGGGTTCATATTCAATTGGGAAATTTAGACCGTTTTGGATAGCTTGACCTGCTGGCTGTACAAAAATGATCTCAACATACCGGCGAACTGTAGCCAGATTCACGTAATTAAAACCGTAGCGATGTCGCAGCGACTTAATCGTTGAAACAGTTTTCCTATTCACATCCGTCAATTGGAGCGATTTAGAAGTCGTCCTATTGAAAAATAACTGTACTAATACTAATAGTGAACTGTATCACACAGTTCGATTTGAAAACGATTCGATCACGGATGTGAATAGGAAAACTGTTTCAACGATTAAGTCGCTGCGACATCGCTACGGTTTTAATTACGTGAATCGGGCTACTGTAGGTGTAGTACACCGTTTTTAATTACAATCTTCGACATTAATAAACATCACATAAATCCCACATAATCCTACCTGTATTTTTCATTACTCATAAATGGCGTTCTACCAATGGGGTCTGCTCGTTCATATGTGCAATAATAGCGATAACAAATGTGGTTCATAACTCATAGGGCTCTCCGGCCATTAATATTGAGGGTCCGAACATCGCTGGATCTAGATTACATACGTTAGTTTTCATTGTTCAGTGGTTATATTTGACGACGTATGTGGTCTAGTGGTCAGATTGTTTGACAGCTGATGGTTAGGTCATGGGGTTCAGTTCAAGACACAAATATTTATGCTATGAACATAATTATTACGACCCATCATCAACTCATATATTGTCCCACTGCTGGGCACGGGTCTCCTCTCAAACTGAGAGGGATTAGGCTACCTATAGTCCACTCCGCTAGCCTAGTGCGGGTTGGCAGATTTCACACGCCGTGGAAAAGTCTCTAAGACATGCAGTTTTCCTCACGATGTTTTCCTTCACCGTTTATGTGAGCAATTCATTATTAATTCGCACATGATTTCGAAAAGTCATAGGTGCGTGTTCAACTGTATGTATGCTCCCTAACAATGGATTACGTATTATGTACACTCCTTTATACCACATGGTGTCATTGTACATTTATCATGGTACATTTTGGATTCGAACTCGATACCTTAGACAGTCCAATAGACCCACCGAACAGTAACTCATTTAAAATTTAATCGTGGTTTTTAAAACGGACTTCTCAGAACCAGAAAGTAACAGGTGCAAGCAACGCCACGTAATATAACTTCTATTTATTGATTTTTCTCGACGAACCACTTTGATCTAAGCTTAAAATAGATACGGATGTGCAGCTGAATTTTATAGCTTTAAAGAATGACATCTGTACCATCAGAAAAAAGGGACAATAGTGTTGCTGTGGTCTACCAAACTCTGGGACAGGCAAAAAAGAAAGAAAGAAAAAATATTTATTTCTGCACGAAAAATATAACTAATACACACTTAAAAAAAGAAACCGTGCCGAAAAAGGTAAAGGCTCAGCATAAGGCTGCCTGTCCACCGGAGCGGAGCGAGGCTGCGGAGCGGAGAAACGGAGAAATTTTTACCAATAGGATTGCCCACTGAAGAAGAGCGGAGATTTTGTGCAATCCTATTGGTTAATATTTCTCCGTTTCTCCGCTCCGCAGCTTCGCTCCGCTCCGGTGGACAGGCAGCCTAATGCTGTGAGCAGCAGCACACAAACAAAAGAACAAAGTCAGCTTATACATTGAAAAAAATAACTGTGTTTTTTAATCTGTAATTTTATTCCGATAGATTCTAAAGAGGATAAATATCATGATAATATATACAGGAAAAAAAATCCTTTTAAGCTAAGCGAAAAAACAAAAACACCTTGTCTTTAGTGTTGCACCTATACACTGAATAAATTAGCTAAAAGCCTGAGTGCGAGCTAAATCTAATCTAGCGTGACCTAAAACTTTCTAGTTTGAGCTTTAAAGAGAATTCATTTTAGCAATAACGATGTAATTTATGTTGGAGAATTGCTCCAACATATTACATCGTTAGTGATAGCCCAAAAACTCTGACAACCTGTCTGTCCCTCAGAATATCGGTATTGCCCAAAAATGCGGAAGTCTGGCAGTCGCTTCGTGTAAAATACTGATATTTAGACTGGAAGCCGACCCCAACATAGATGGGAAAGGTTCAAAGGATCGTGAATAACGCTAGAAATAATTCTAGTTACTATCTTTGGAAATTTTTCGTTACATTACAAATTGTGGCATCTTCTCCGATGATAGTAGTAGTTGGTGTTGGTTTAATTATGACCACACCTTTCCACCTTTCCACCTTTAATAAGCATGCAAGCAATGTGGGAAAAAAACGAACTGAATTTTTTGTTTTTGAAATAAAAAAAACTCCAATAACAAATCCCTAGTAATATTGTAAATGCGAAAGTAACTCAATCTGTCTGTTACGCTTTCACGTCTATCCCGCCGAAACGATTGTGATGAAATTAGGTACAGAGATAGATTAGACCTTGGACATAGGCGTTTGTCTCAAAAAGCCCCTTACCGCTGGCAAAAGCTATTCATCTATAAATATTCCATTAATCCCAATAGATTCATAACGGCATTATGTTCCTCGATATAATTGTTTGTTACAAATTGCATCCCCCCGTATCGCTTGATGTGTTATAGGAATAAGAAACAATTACAAGACGAAAGGACGTGCTTAAGATCACAATTGACAAGAGGTGGACGCACTGGGTTGAAATGACGCGACTTTATGTTCGTAATTCAAAAATCTATCGAAACTGACTTATAATTCTAATAGTTCCAACGTCACAGTTTCTTGTTTTGTTTTTAATTTGTTAATCGTTCAGATTTTCTTCGAAATTTAAAAAGTTTGTTTTGTTTAAAGTTTTTTATACACGCGGTTATATACACCAAGCTTTACATTTTCTGTAAAAGCTGATCTGTCATGGGAAGTCATATAATTTTTACCAATGGGTATTATTAAAATATAAACATACCGTCTTAACTGTATTCCCCGATAAGAATAAGAGAGATGAATAAGGATTAGACAGAGGTGTACTAAAGTACACCCACCGTTTACCGGTATGTTCAAGTACCACGTAATAGGAGGCGACCCTATTGCCATTAATCGGGCCCATTCCAACTCAGAATAGCTGCTGAGAATTTTATTGAAAAACCCAGTTAAACTGCTCAACCTGGGAATCTAACCTAGAACCTCAAGCGTAGCAGTCGCACTTTAAATGTCTAAGCTAATGAGTCAGTCATTTTTTATTCACGACCTCTGTGGTCTAGTTGTTCATGTGTCGTGTAAGCGTAAGCGTTTGTGTTTGTTTGGATGTCTCTTATTTTTAAGGATTTATTTAAAAAAAAAATATATATAATAGCATTATTATAAAATATTTAAATAATATTATTATTATTTGCAGATAAGTTGCCAAATTTTAGAAAAGTTGTGTTGAGTTTTTTGAGAGACAAGAACAGATTTTTTATTTTAGTTTATATCAAGTTTTAAATTTTATTTGACCAATTTTTATTCTTTTTTTTCTTGTTTTTTTTTTTTTTTTTTTTATGTGATAGGTTGGGCAAACGAGCAGACGGATCGCCTGATGGTAAGCGATTACAGCCGCCCATGGACACCCGCAACACCAGAGGAGTTTCAGGTGCGTTGCCGCCCTTTTAAGGGGTTTGGGCCTCCGGTATCCTCACTCACTCGACGAAACACAACGAAAACGTTATTTCACGCCGGTTTTCTGTGAGGCCGTGGTATCAAGTCCGGTCGAGCCGGCCCATTCGTGCCGAAGCATGGCTCTCCCACGGTGAAAGGTTTTGGTCTGCTCTAATTTAATTATTTATATTCTTACATTTTAATTTTTACAATGTTACCGGTGTTACAGTTTGATGCATGCTGTGACACCTTAAAATGCTGTGCATTTAATTGTAATAAAGTGATTATATTTTAGATATAAGAAATAATGTAATAGTTACTGGTCGTCAAAATAAATAAATAAATTATAGGTATCCATCGTCTAGTACCCACAGTACAAGCTTTACTTAGTTTGGGACTAGATGGTGCTGTGTTAGTGTCCAAAGGTTATTATTAATATTATTTCTTCAGATAGGTAAAATACAATTTTATTCCAGTATAAGCTCTACTGTTAGGTACATTAACGTGTTCGTTACACATCACCGCCGCGTTTCTGCGACCCAGTGCGTCGCGAAGCAGGGACGGAGACATAAAGATCTTGTCTTAAACAAGGGTGTCGGGTCATCTGACGGCGTTCTGTATAATTGAATCCTCTAAGTTTGATTAGCAAAGACATGTTACGATTATTGCCGAACTCCATCTAAGATATGGATCGGGTGTAATTAATTTAGAGCTGCTTAATTAAGAAATAATTATGTTCGCAAAACAATCAAAATCAAAATCTTATCAGACTTTTGGTTATTGTATAAAACGTAATTTTCTTTTTGTATATTTTTGGCATTTTCCATGCTAAGATTTTAAAGTTATTTAGAAAAGGAAAAATTGGACCGCGGGCAGGATTCGAACCTGCGTCTTCTGGTTAGGTACACCAGACGCTATGACCACTAAGCCACCGCGACTCCTACCCGTCATGTCGAATTTTTCCTTCCCATACTGAATTTACGATAAGATAGTTAGAAGGTAAGGTGGCATCGTTCGACATTTAACTAACTGTAAAGTAAGTTGTGTCGGTTGAAAAGCAAAACCTTGCATTTTCAATAGGTGTTACTGACGTCACCATAAAGACGTAAATTCAGTATGGGAAGGAAAAATTCGACATGACGGGTAGGAGTCGCGGTGGCTTAGTGGTCATAGCGTCTGGTGTGCCTAACCAGAAGACGCAGGTTCGAATCCTGCCCGCGGTCCAATTTATCCTTTTCTAAATAACTTTAAAACGTAATTTTGTCACATACATACCATCACGCCTGGATTCCCCGAAGGGTTTGGCAGAGGTGTACTAATGTACACCCACATTTCGCCGTTATGTTTAGGTCCCATGTAATAGGGGGCGAGCCTATTGTCATTAACCGGGCACAAATCCAGACTCCGAGCTGCTACTGAGAATTTCATAGAAAAACCCAATAACACTTCGACCTAGGGATCGAACCCAGGACCTCTAGCGTAGCAGTCGCGCTTAAGACCACTAGACTAATGAGGCTAGACGAAATAAGACTTAAGTAAGACTTACTTAAGTCTTACTTAGTAATTTTGTCGAATCTAGAATAACTTAACCCGTACCTTTATTTACACATACGTCAACAACATACCATCATGCTTGTAAACCCCGAGCGGTTTGGCAGAGGTTTACACCCTCAGTTTGCCAGTACGCTTAGGACCCATGTGATAGGGGTGAGCCTATTGTCATTCAATCAAGACAACCGGGCACAAATTCAAACTTTACAGAAAAAAAAAACAAAAATTCATTGCACCCTAAAAAACTTTGCTCGTAATGGGAATTTAATCTAGGACCTCAAGCATGCTTGACCACTAGACTATAACCGTACCTTACTAATTACCATTAAGTAGGTAACTTTATTTAAATCTAGAAATAAACCTAACCTAAAAATAAATCACCATACAAAGTTGCCGGACGATTTTATAACATCAAAAACAATGATAAATGTGTAAAGGTGTCACAAATTTGCAATCAAAATATAAGACTACAAATCTCTGGAATGGCATCCTTGGAAACCAGCCAAAGAAAGTGCAATTTAAACGGCCATTCAAATTAAAACATTATCCTTTCAAAAATAAAATTGAAACTTCCGTAATCCAGTTTGGCTGTTACAACTATTAAGTATCAGACATCATAGAAACAATTACCAATCAAATTTCAACCTTGTATATTATTATATAGAATTTAAATTGTGAGGATAAAGATGGAGAATTTCAGAGTTAAATATCTAACGTAATGCAAGCAAGGCATCCGGCTGAAGGACCCACTAATTGCATTGGTCACGCGCATACCCGCGCGCGAGCTCGCGTTTGAGGTGCGCGCGCGCCGGCTCCCCGGCTAATTAGGAGAGGGATTGATTCATTTGTATGTTTCTTTGACGATTTGTCTCGGATGTTTGTAACAGAGGGTAATGACAGGATGTTATGGGATTAAGTTGGGAATATTGTATTAGCTAAATTCAATGATCATCATGTCACCATTAGGTAATTATCATTGCCACAATAAGCATCAATGAATACTTCAAAAACTATACAACTATAATTTATATTATTCTATATTTCAACGTTGACTATTTGTCTCATTATTCTGACTATATTCGGAAGTATCCGCTATGCGTTGTTCGCAGGTGCCTGCTAGACAACCAGACAATAGCCCGGTAGATCCAGTAGGAGGCTCGTGTTTTTGATCCACTCGCCTCCTACTGGGCTTCCTTCTAGTAGGAACCAAAGACAGCCGAGGAGAGGCCTCGCCCTGAAGGGATCCTGCGAGGGCTGGACCTCCACCTGTCACGATCATGGCCAATGTCTAGAGCTAGGGAGGGCAAGTGCGGTTTTTAATTGGCAGGAGTCCGATATACCCTGCCCCCAGGTAGCAGATGATCCATTAGAATTTACCGTACCTACTTAAAAAGATAAGGTGAACCAGTAGTTGAGTACAAAGACAGCATTTGTAAAAAATCCTACAGGATTGGAAAAAGCAAGTCGTACGATAAAATACTGTAATAATAATAAATTTTATTTCAGACTTTGTAGTCCATAAGATGTTAGTAGTAACCAATTATAACTTACTATCTAGTGTTAGTACCGATTACTCTTCGCACAAACGAGGGCTAAAACTACAGTATGTTGGGGATGCTGTTTTGATTGACTTTATTGCGTATAATCGTAAAACCATATACTATAATTATGTATCTAAAAAACTAATGCGCAAAACACTACTCTTCACTACTCAGTCTTATTTACCAATGACATCTTACGCCTAACCCGCCGGGGTCAACCCTGCTAGCATTCCATTCTCCTGAGACGTAAAACAAAACGTCTGCAGACTCGTCTCTTTGCATCGAATCGTAAACAATGTCACGCTCAGCACTGCAGACGTAGATCGGAACTTTAATTAGTATATAACAATGTCGCTTAGACTTACATTCTGAGTTTATTCCGGTTTCGTTGTAAGTACCAATCGATTATTTCGGGAATTCAAAACGTTTTAAACAGCGTAGGGATTTCATTCAACAGTTCACACCAAAAACGTCTATATTAACGTTAGCAGGTTTTGGACCATTGGATTGGACTAAGTCAAATGTCTTGAATTCAAATCCAAGGCCTCCTCTGATTTTTCGAATTCATGTGCGTATTTAAAGGCACTATCACTGCTTAAATGGAGGAAAACATCGTGAGGAAACCTGCATGTCCTAGAGCTTTTGCTCGACGGTGTGTGAAGTCTGCCAAATTGCACTAGACCAGCGTTTTGGACTAAAATCACTTTCAATCTGAGAAGAGACTTGTACCCAGCAGTGGGACAGTATATGGGTTGATGATTATGATCCATAGGTAGAACGCGTCAAGTGAAATATTAATCAGAATCATTATTATTTAGCCTCGATTTACTCGAGGCAACAACAACAACGTTACTGCACTAGTTGGTAACGTAAACATTTCAGTATGAACTTTCGCGGTCTTTCAGATTTATCTCTACATTACCTAAACCTCGTCCGGTCTCTAATCCCAAACTTGGTACTCACCCAGCATGTGGGATGTTAGAAAATCTAAACTTTAGGGCATATATCGTCGGGAGCATTTTGTGTGTACAAGTTTTGCATGTTCAATCTCAGTTCAAGTAACAATGAGAATGTATTGCATAGTCGTGGCAGGAATTAGTTGGGAGCTAATGTAAGGATAGTAGAAGTTAAACATTGAAAAAAAATAAAAACAAATTATATCGTCGATTGGGAAACGCCAACGCCATCTTTACTAGATGGTATGCAGGTAGAATCAAAGGTACATGTAAAATAATAACATAACATAACGATAATCATCACGCGTGTATTCCGCGAAGGATTTGGCAGAGGTGCACTCACACCGTTCACCGTTATGGTCCTATGTAGTGATAGAGCCGAGTGAGCCTATTGCCATTAACAGGGCGCAAATCTACACTCATTAATCTGTCATAAACTCTTTATTGGAGCCGGGAATCGATTCAGAAACACCTAGTTAGGAGTCGCGCTTATGACCACTATTATCGTCCTACGTAACTGCTGGCTATGTATCTAGAGTTCCCAGGTCGAACAATGTTATTGAGATTTTTATATGAAATTTTCAGGAGCGGCTTGGATTTGTGCCCTATCAATGGTAATAGGCTTAACATACCTGCTAAATTTGGGTGTATTAGTACACCTCTGCCCTACTCTTAAATATAGGCTATGTTACTGTTCTCAATTCAACGCTTTGTTATATCGTCGTTTTTCCACAAAACTATGCGGCCGTCAGTACACAGTCTCAGTACAAATCTAAACATAGACAGACGGACAACAAACTGAAGACGCTGTTTACTAAGACTCTTGGACCCTGGAGCCATCAGTACTAAGTTTTAACATAGAAGGCTAATGGAATCTGCATGTGGAATTCGTGTTTGGATTTTGTCTTGATCGAGTTTTAGTTTTGTGAGGGTTGAAATTAGGATGAACAAAATTGCCTTTTCTTAAAACTGAACCAAAGACCCTGCAGCAAGATGTTCTCTTTTATCGTGGGTGACCAACTACCTTGAACATCATCAAATATCATCGAATATCATAATAAATATTTATATTTTATAATTCCGTGCGTGGATCGAACCCACAACTCCTGTTTTATTAAACACCTATTTATTAAAACATCAGGCCTCCTAAAGCACCCACTTTCGGTTATTACGAATGTCGCGGAACCTGTGGACATGATAGACATTTATATAGGTGTGTTACCTACGAATCCGACATACAAGACATACATGTAAGAGATATCTGACTATATTAAATGATATTTTTTATACATATTTTATGTAATTTTGGCCACACATCAATTTAAATGTTAGTAGCAATAATAAGGCTAAAAAACTCGTGTAATATTATTATCGTTTTCTATCAGTTTTGAGTATTTCATGTGACCTACGCAAATGTCTTGCTCCTTAAATGGTTGAGCTACACGATGACAGATGCGTGCCGTGAAGACTGATCAACTCAAAACTGCTATGGCTCTTGCTTCAAAAGGCCAGTTCAAATCTTTGCTATACATTAAATTATAAAACACATTATCTGATAAGCATGAATACTGTTACTGTCTGGACTTTAAAATATACATAAAGGTCTTCAGTAAAAGTGTCTATAAGAGACAGAAATAAATATCAAAGTCAAACATTTTATTTCAATTACGGCACTTTTGAAAAGTCAAGTCTAGTTGCACTAGTTTTGTTATCATTTATCATTTACCCCAGGTGCTCATAAAACAAAGCATAAGTAACAATGAAGTTGGGCAAAAAGCTAATGTATAGTCAATCATAAAATTGCTTTAGGATTTTTGACAAAAACTTCCATCCAAATTATATTTCACTAAGACTCATTATGACACTGTTACTTGGTCTTGTAAGCAAAAATATACCTTATTGTTTTGTGATATGCAAACGATATTCATTCTAAGGGTGGTAAAGCAATTTTATAGTCGACTATACAACCACAGACATGCATATTAGTATCTATTATTTCTCGCAAAAATTCACAAAAACATTGGTTTTACCTTTATGCGGTACAAAAAGCCGTTGTGTCAAATCTATAGGGAATTCAGTCGCTGATTGGCTGCGTCAAATTGTTCGGGAGCTGTTTGAATCGTTTTGTTTTGAGCATCGCTTATTATCGCCGAGGCTTCTCTGATTTCGCGAGTCGTTTGGGAATAGGTGATTTGTGTGCAGTATCGGTAGTTCGGTACCAACTCCTTTTTAATTAGAAGTACTATGATCAGCTTATCGATTACAACGTTACGCCATTATGCTGAGCAATTAAAATAGGTATAAACTTATTAATAGCAAATAACAAACGGATACCAAAAGAGTCAGCGACAAGGGCATTAAATAGGTACTAACTGATACTAAACGGGCGAAAGAATCATCTGAATGTCAACATCTTCTTTTTTTTAATTAGACCATTTTAATAGCACTTTTGAAAAGTCAAAACTAGTTGCACGGTTCCAAAAAGCGGGTCTTATGGAGAAGAACTGGTAAGAAACTCCACAGCACACTCATTTAAAAAAAAACGTTTACAATTTTGTTCTGAATAATTAATGAGAACAATACAGTTTGTGTGTACAATAATAATTAATCCAGTATCATAGTTACACAGAAAAAGATTGCCGTTCACAGTAAGAGCCGAATCTTTTCCCCTTTGCATCGTTACCTTATATAAAAGTACCCAGAAGGCTGGCCATATTGCCACGGTGGATGATTGTCATTATTGCCATATCATTGCTAATTCTCTGATCGGAGTATCTGTCGTTACTGAAAGAAACATGTCAGAACAGCTGGACCAGACCTGGACAGAAATTGAAGTCGTACCATAAAGATCGTCCTTTTCAACATTTTTGTACATTTAAAAAAGTATGTAAACACAAAACAAAGGAAATTGAAAATACCTTAGCACTATAAAGTTCAAAGTTACTTTTATATATTTTTTTGGATTCTTTTTTCAATACGGCAGCCAAAACATTTTTGGCTGCCGTATTGAAAAAAGAACTCAACAACCCCTTTGTTTCGAAATAGTTTTTTACCCGGCTGGCAACCCGAAAAATCATTAAAAAAAAAATTTTGCCCCTCACTGAACGGTCACCCATTTTTCTGTCGCTTTGACTGGACCATGCACTCGAATATTGAAATTCTATGTGCAAATAAACCCATACGCGGTACAAAATAAACATTCCTATCTGAATTCTGGTTGTCTACAATATGTAAATGAAAAGCTACAGTGTTTAAATTCCCGATCACAATATTCTGACAAATATTAATGAAACGCTGTTATCGCATTGAGGTATAAGTATTACATGTACCACAGACGAATCTTTGATGCTTTGTTGGTTGGTACGGATGGTAACACAACTGGTTTACTACTAGATAAATTAGAGCAACCACTGTACCTAAATTTACCTAAGTAATTCATATTTTTTTATTTTTTTGGAGAATTCGATAGCAATCATTTTAGACAAACACAAATTGAGGTCCTTCTATCAGCGAGTAAGGTTTTCTAGCGTACTTTGTTTTATGTAACTCATCTGATACGGCAGTAGGTATTTAATACCTCAACGAGTTACAATGAGTAGATATGATCGGGATTTTTCGCTTATTGGCACACGAATGCTTCGACGAGCAAAAGATTTGTATTCTGCTGAATTTTACAAACACCATTTTAATTGAACAATCGACTGAGTAATGGCAAAGATTAAGATAGACAAGACAGATGAAAGAGAATTAAAATAGAAATGCTAAATCAGATAGATCCAACCTTCCTTAAAAAATTATAAATGTGAAAGTGACTGTCTGTCATGCCTAAACCGCTGAATCAATTTTAATGAAATTGAGTACAGAGATACATTAGACCTTAGAAAAGGACATAGGCTGCCTTTTGTCTCAAAAAACCCGTTGGAATGTTGGTGAAACCGCGGGAAACAACTATTCTACACTAAGGTAAGGTAAGAAATATTCTTTTTAATGCGCTTGACCTTAGTTTTGTATTGAAAGCACAGAATTTAAGATAGAATACAGAATTAACGAAAATATCTCTCATTATCAGACTCTCACCTTCACAGGACGGAATAAGCTATTTGATGCCGATCTTACATACAAGGATGGTGGACAGCCAGCTACTGCTGGGATGCTGGCAGAGCTATATTAATTACTGGCTGCGGTGTCACTCGCATGCCAATAGACTTCTTGGGACAAAAGGTAGCCCATATCCTTCTCGAAGGTCTAATCTATCTGTGTACTTTCATCCAAATCGGTTCAGCTGTTTAGACGTGAAAGTGTAACAAATAGAGAAACAGAACTACTTTCGCATTCATAATATTAATCTCTTATTTTTTAAAAACAAAAGGTAAAAGACAAAAGGTAGCCTATGTCGTTCCTCAGGATACTAGATCATCTTGCCAAATTTTATCAATATCTGTTCAGAGGTTTAGGCGTAAAACACTCGGTTTTTTGACATCGCGCAGGATAACGTACTTACTTAAAACTTGAATCTATCGTTTTGTTGTTTGGTACTTTATCTTTTGTTCTGACTGTCAGAATATATTATCTTTCTCTATTTTCTTTTTCTTTCTTGAAAAGGTAACAGACAAACCGAGTTACTTTTACGTTAGTATGGATATGTCGGGACAAATACTTAATACCGCACCATTCAAATGTGTGTCGCATCTGAATAGTTTTATCGGATACTCTATGATACAAGGTACGAGATTCCTCGAATCGACGGCTATAGGGGAGAGGTTTAATTAATAGAAGCCAAATATTGACAAGTGTCGGATGGTTAAGGTGAAGTTATTTATTTTGATCGTCGATGAAACTTTACTGAAGCTCAAATGTACGGTCAACAAAAGAGTTACTAGTTGATATACAAACTTTATAGCGATAAGGGTTTAATTTTGATATGGGAATTTACTTAATTATCACTACATAGTATAAAACAAAGTTGCTGCTCTCTGTCTGTCCCTATGTATCCTTAGATCTTCTACGCAACGGATTTTGATGCGGTTTTTTTTAATAGATACAGTGATTCAAGAGGAAGTTTTATATGTATGTTATTAGTACTTTGCATCCGTGCGAAGCGGGGGCGAGTCGCTAGTTATAATGATATAGTTTGGTCTCCTAACATACATATTGTACCTAAAATACAGTAACCAATTAAACATAAAAAATAAAAATAAAACTGTTTTCAATTTTCATTCATCATCTCGCAGAATCTCAAACATTCACGACACACATTCTTCGATCTTGATCCCTCTCTGGTGCAGATATCAGAAGTGCATGTAGTAATGTTGGAGCACGAAAGAGAGGGAAGTCAGCAGAAGTGCGAGCAGGACAAATAGCTAATAAAGGATCTGTACGAGACGTTAGTTGGATCTTTGATTGTTTTTTTTTTTAGAGCTGTGCAAAGATCAAAAACGCTCATTGAGCAAAAAGACAGCTCTCGACGCGTTGTGATCAATTGATCAATTATTAGAAAGTAGAAATAGCAGCTTAATAATCAGTTGTTAGTTTTATTTTAATTTAAACAGGCATCAAGTTCTTGTATTTATTTAAAAAAAATAACAACCTAACCTAGCCTAAATAGGATTTTTATTACCTATTTAGTTTTTATAATTCCTTGCATTTTGAAGCTCATCTAATATAGTTTATTGAGTAATGAATATGTTTTTTTTCGCTCAAGCGTTTTCGATCTTTGAGAGTAACCTATTATATACCTATTACTGCGTATTGTCTTATACATTGCTATTTATATCAACGACTGACTGTTTTTTTACTGGAACGCGCTGTAAACCATTAAGACAGTCCTTTGATAGGTGACTGTCTCAACTTCTCCTTAACTAACCAGGTAACCATAGTAACACTCGACAAGCGTCACAACATAATTGTTTCAACTGTTATTTAACCTCCCGTCACACCCGCCCCTAGAGACTCGAGAACAAACGAAAAATGCAATCAATTCCTCTGCGTTCACTCATACCTAATCCTTTAAAAGGTTTCAATCAGCCATCTCGTCTTTTGTTTCGATTTAGAAACGATTGATTGAAGAGGTAGACTGAAGGAGGTGTTTATATCAAGAATAATGCAAAAATTGTGTCAATAAAGTTTGGATATAAAGACTGGATTGTTATCGGTTCGGAAATCCAATATAACATCTAGCCGATTTTTGTTTATTTTTTAATCGAATAAACATGTATGATTCGATATAATTATTTTATGTAATGATACCGTTACTGGCACCTGAGTGTATTTAGATACAAACGCCTGAACTGATGTAATATATTGTAAAACATGCACACAATATATACATAACATAACATACCATCACGCCTGTACTCCCCGAAGGGTTAGGCAGAGGTACTAATTGTACACCCACATTTCGCCGGTATATTTAGGTTCCATGTAATAAGGGGCGAGCCTATTGCCATTAACCGGGCACAAATCCTGTCTGGATTTGTGCTCGCTTTCAAATCCAAACTCCGAGCTGCTACTGAGAATTTCATAGAAAAACCCAATAACACTTTGCTCGACCTGGGGATCGAACCCAGGACGTCTAGCGTAGCAGTCGCGCTTAGGACCACTAGACTAATGAGGCAGTCAATCAATTTAATACATTTAATGCATTGGCCTTTCTATGTAATACTATTGTTTATATGTCACCGTAAAATTGTAAATACCGAGATAGATTTTAATTTAACGGAATTCACAATTTTACGGTGACATTATACCCAAAACGATTCAACTAATCAAGTATTCTTAATAAATTATTATTATACTTAACATAAACATTACACATAAAATTTTAACCCATACCAGCTGATTAAATAAAAATAATGTGTTCCATCTAGATATAGAAATAGACATCCAATGCTCAGAAAATAACCCGCCAAATCATTGCACTTATCATCGGTATTAAGCATCAGAAAACCTTACCTTAATAAGTTTGTTCTGCAACTTAGTGACAGCCATCCGCTCCTTCTGTGTCCTTCTCTTCTCTTCTTCCAATTGAGCCTCAAGTTGTTTAATGCGTTTCTCCAGAAGTTCCTGAAACAAAAAGGAGGTTTTATAAATAAACATCGTTGATAGAATAGGCAAAGTATTCAAAACGCTCATAGCGAAGCTGAATACCCGGTGGGTGCTTGACTTGTAGGAGTCCAGCGATTGCGCTTGATGGTTGACCATGCCTGCCATGGTTGTGGGGACTGTGATCTCGGGTCCCATGGCCCCGAACATAGGGCAAAGGGAAGGCAAGCGCAGTTTTTATTTAATACGAGCTGACATAACCAGAAGCCCCTAATGTATCAATTTTAGATATTAGATTTTCTCATGAAAATCCTTATGGCGGATGCATGAGGGTTTTCCAAACTGCATTTATTATAATCGTCAACGTTATTTAAGCAACCCCTTTTAATGTAAGTATATGATTGATTGACGATGTAGGTATACAGATCGCGAGACTTAAGTGGAGATAGGCAGGGCACTTAGTAAGACGGGAAGATGGTGGACCAAAGCAGTAACCGAATGGTGGCCAAGGGATATAAAACGAACGCAAGGCAGACCACCAGCCCGATGGTCAGATGATAATGTGAGGGCAATGGGGATTCAGTGGGTGCGACTTGCTCAAGATCGACAACAGTGGCGGGGTAGAGAACAGGCCTTTACTCAGCAGTGGGTGGTACCAGCTGAACAGATATGACAGTTATGGAAGATGTACCTATTACTTATAAAGTACCAACAGTACATAATAATTATTACCCAAAACGATTACCTACTAACAAATACATAACAATAGTGTCCCTTTACTGTCGCGTCTTCATCTTACAAAATCTATATCGCAGCAAATTCTTCACAAAAAAACGAATTAAAAAAGATACGCTGCAACTCTCACTGCAACCATTTACTCTAAAACGGTCATTAAAAGGCGCCATTTTGTATTTTTTAATTATTTTTTCCCTTGGAGCTCGTAACTTATGGGTGTTTTCTTGATTTTGCGTGAAATTAACGAGGCGACTATAATTAGGGCGTTTGGGTGGCAATTCTGTTTTAATGGCTTCTGTCGATTTTACACAGACAATATTATGATAAAAGTTTTGATTCGCTTTGATGTTGCAAGATGTTGGAGACATGACGACGATTATATAGACTAATCATTACATAATAAGCTCCCATTTACTGATGCTTGGTCAGCGCTCTCTTCGGGTAAAGTTCCACTTTAAACCTTTACCTCGTAAATTTACTCGATTTTCGATTGAGCAGATACCTGCGATTTTGTACAATACGAATGTAGTGTTCAGGTATGTGGTTTTTGAGTATATGATCTAAAATCTCCTAAGACTAAAACACGATTTTCTCTATAGAAAAAAAATCGTAAAGTAGACCCTAATTATTTTATTTTTTGAGTGCCACCATGATATGTTTTTATGAATTCGTTTAAATTTTTTTAATACATAGAAAATAATCATACCTAAATTCCTGTAAAGGGATTTTTTAATCAATTTCGTAGTTTGTTGATATAACAATTTTTGATAGCTAGGGTTTTTTTAGGCTAGGCGGTTTTACCAAATTCTCCTTTATGTAAAATAAAATAAAAAATAAACTGACTCGACTCTATAATAGCTCTGTGCCAAATTCAAAACTGTGATGACGTGCCGGAGAGAGAGCGATAGATCCCGATAGGTGACTAAGCCACGCCCTCAATACTAAGAATGATTTTCGAGGTATCCTCTTAAAGAAGATTTCTTGCATAACTTATGTATTCTTTAGCTCGGAGTTTGAATGTGCACGGTTAATGGCAATAGTCTTGCTCCTGTTACTTAGGACCTAAACGGCCAACTGAGGATGTACATTAGTACACCTCTACTTAACCCTCTTAACCCTTAGGGGAATACAGTCGTGATGGTATGTTTTAAAAACAAGTTGTCAGTTTGTAATCTTCATTTAAAACAATAAAAATATAAATAAACTGCTCATCTATTTAACAAACGCACCCATTAAACTTGTCTTAAAGTCTACATCGCGGGAAATGGAGCGATCGAGCACAAAGCTAACCGGATGTGACATCGTTTATCCACTGTCATTAGCCGGAAGTGCGCCCTGAGCGCCCCCTGCAGGGTGGTATTTGAAATATGCCGCATGAAGGATGATTCTCAGGCAAGTATGGAATGTTATTTTATGAATTTTCGTAGGTAATATTAAAGTTGCTATTTCGTGGAAAATTACAATTTAATTATGCCGTTGCTGCGTAATAGTACAGAGGTTGTGTTGTGTGTAATCAATCATACTTTAAAAGTTTTATCATTAACCCTTTAAAAGCTGTAATTATTTTCATTATATTATTTTCTTTAAAATAACGATTTCTGTTTTGTTTTATTTTTACACTACCTAAATTATTTGTGTAGGTTTCTTTGTTGGAAATCCTGAAATAAATAAATAAAAACCTGCTTTTCGGGCTTTCCAGCTTGAAGGGTCAGAGACTCGGTTACCGAGTTTCCTACATCGAATGAAGATAAGTACTAATTAACACTTATACCATGTGTTATATAGATCTACAATTTGCATTTTATATTTTATTTTCATTTTTGGTGATTTGGCTAGACCCTCAGCCTAGCCCTCAGCATTTAACACTGCATATAATTAAGAATTCTAATGATTTTACGGAGTTAAGAAGAATAATAATGTTATGTGATAATATAGAAAAACTAACGATTGTCATAGGTGTTCGTATGACAACCAGGACCAATGGCTTTCGTGTTATAAGAATGATTAACCATGCAGAAAACTGACCACGGCACGCGCAGCTTAACGTTGCAGATCAATTGATCGGCGTAATTTAATGCTTACCCACGAACCTCTTTCTCCCTGAAGTCGATAATAATGAACAGATCTCCATTATCTTTCATTCACTGTCACATAAATATGACGAAAGCATCCCACTTCCGTACCAACGGCTCATTAGCAAAGGGCACCGGTTTCCGAACGAAATCTCGCGAACAAAGCCTTTCTACCCTTAAGTGCTAACATAAATATATATTTGCCAATGAAAAATAGACTGTATTGTATTGTGTTAGAGGCAATTAGAAGGGAAATAAGATTTTTGCGCGACGTTTCAATGAATAAGAACAATGGAAAGTGCGACAGAAAATTTGTGGAAGACTTCGAAAGGGGTAGACATGGACTTACAAAACATATGAAATGAAAACGGTAATTTAAAAATTTCTTTTCTGCCCCCTACAGGGTCCATAATTGTTTCTTTTTATTGTATTTACCACCTGTATTGTACATTATGGAATGCAATAAATAATATGAAATGGAAATATTTCATATTGCTGTATATATTATAGGTTCTTCAAAAAGGTCAGGTGCGTAGTACTCGCAACCGGCGTGTATGGATGACAAGATGTATGAATGTGGTCGAAGCGAAAGAAGTATGCAAGAATCGTAGCAAGTGGCGTTCTTTAGTTTCTGCCTACCCCTATGGGAAAAAGGTGTGAGTGTATGTATGTATGTATGTATATTATAGACCTTTTAATAAAAATGTTAAAAGTCAATGTTTTGTATTTTTAATGCTAGACGGCATTTCCTTACTGACGACCTCTAATTACTCATGACCAGAGTAATTATCAGGTTTTTTGGGCAACTGACTACTACTAAAGATTTTTAGATCTTTTTCTTCTTGACAATGTTATGAATTTTAAATATGGATTGCCCAGAACTTCTGACAATGTAGCCCTTAGCCAAGATTATCAGACATTTTCGTATGACAAATGGGATTGATGGCTTTACGTGCTCATGGGATTGATGGCTTTACGTGCTCTGTGAGGCATGAAAGGTTCTCGATGTGTTAAGAATAGTAGAACCCATCCACTGACACCACAGCTAGCCCAGCTTAACCTTGCAGATCGATTGATTAGCGCAGTTATTACTTTGGTCACGATACGATATTTATAGTTGTAGGATTTAAAGAAGGAGCCTTTTTTGATGATCTTTATTTCACGGGGTTTTATCACTTAGTGATAATGCCCCTCTAACTAAAACATCTTCTCATCATCAACCCATATACCCACTGCTGGGCACGGGTCTCCTCTCATATTGAGAGGGATTAGGCTATAGTCCACCACGTTGGCCTAGTGCGGGTTGGCAGACTTCACAAACCGTCGAGAAAAATCTCTAAGGTATGCAGGTTTCCTCACGATGTTTTCCTTCACTGTTTAATCGAGTGATAATTTATTATTAATACGCTCATGAATTCGAAAAGTGAGAGGTGCCTTGGGTTCAAACTCGAGACCTTTGACTTGGCAGTCCAATGGTCATACCACTAGGCTTTCGCAGCTTCATCTTCAAACAACTTCTAGGGACTTAAAACTACTTATAACAAGTTATTACTTTTTACAAATAAGGTAACGGTTAATCTGTCTCGTTGGATACTAACAATAGTTAGTAGTAGGAAGAGCTTCCTAACTCTATAATTTTCATAGCTAGATGGCGCCACGCTCGGCGCATGCGCTAATAAATAATAGTTATGTTCCAAGGGGGTGAAATGTTTCGGAATGATCGTCGTATTAATGTTCTACGATATCGGACATTGATATACAGAACTGTTGTCATTTGTTCCTCTCAATTGAGTAGTTAACTTTAACTTAACATTAACTTATTCAAAATGTTAACCGACTTCATAAAAATGGAGGTTGTCAGTTTGTATATTTGTCCATGATTATCTCACGTTTGAACCGATTTTGATGTGAATTTTAGAAAAGTATTTGTTATATTCTGGAGAAGGTTCTGGTATACAATCAATGGAATGCCTGTGACGTCATCCACGTAGATTCGTTATTAAGCGATGTATTAGTTCAATTCGACCGATTTTTTTACACACAATGTTTGAAGTCGGTTTTCTTTTCCTGAAAATTTATAATTATAATGATAAAGTGCGTCATTTTCGCCACTACGCCTGGGAAATACCGATCGCTACATACACAAACGCAGTGCTCATCTAGGGAAACATATCTTAGCCCGGACGAAATAAAGAAGCTCACACGTAAGCAAATCCTGTAGTTTATAGTAGCCGCAGGGTTTAGCGGTGAACTCTAACTCAACAAATGGCGATCATAATAGACCAAGCGGTCCCCAGTGACCCGCAAATATTATAATATATATACTTACCTATTATTATTAATAATAATAAAATCACATTTGTCTAGTGGTCAGAACGTCACTTTATTAATATACCTAAAGTAACGTTCAACTATCAGCCCGCCAGCATCGGTCATTAGCTTGACATGTCAGGGTAAGCTGAACAGTTTCCAGCTAATCATTCACTATGATAGCATCTGCAACGGTAGGGGGCGAGATGTGGGCACTGAGGATACGAATCCCCAATGATTGGTAGATAATTTGTTGGGATAGCGTTTTAATAGTGTCTATTCTTAGCAAATCGATCCCCTTCGTACCTCGGAAACAAGTGAAGCCAGTACAGGTTGTTATGGGAACATCTATGACAATCGTCAGCTAGGAAATGCCAGAGCCATCTAGCTTAAAAAAAAATTGTAAAATATTGACTTGTAAAAGTGTCTTTAAAAGATCTATTTACAGAAATAAATAATATAATTTCAATATTTAGTGGTAGTCAGAAGCCAAAAAGGCCTGATAACAAGTTTAATCTCAGGATATCGGTAGAGCCCAGAAATTCTACCTTCAACATAGATAATTAATTAGAAAGCCTTCAAATTCTGCATTGCCTCAAAAAGAAACGACTAAGTTTATGAGAACTGATTTAAGTTTAGCAAATAAATATCTTATCTCAAAATTGGGTTCCGGTGGTCTGATGGCAGTCGCTTCGTGTAAAATACTGATATTCAGGCACATCTGGTTAGACTGGAAGACAACCCCAACATAGTTGGGGAAAGAAAATGAGCGTTTTAATAGTGTCCGTAGGGGTTGATAAGGCTGTACCAGAAAGTAAAAGCTATTTTATAATAAACATAACTTTTTAGAGTTATTTAGAAAAGGAAAAATTCGACCGCGGGCAGGATTCGAACCTGCGTCTTCTGGTTAGGTACACCAGACGCTATGACCACTAAGCCACCGCGATTCCTACCCGTCATGTCGAATTTTTCTTTCACATACTGAATTTACGTCTTTATGGTGACGTCAGTAACACCTATTGAAAAGCAAGTTTTTGCTTTTCAACCGACACAACTTACTTTACAGTTAGTTCAATGTCGAACGATGCCACCTTACCTTCTAACTATCTTTTCGTATATTTTTCCCATTTTCCATGCTAAGATTTTAAAGTTATAAAATTTTAAAGTGATTTCTACCCGTCATGTTGAATTTTCGACAAATCGCGGTGGCTTAGTGGTCATAGCGTCTGGTGTACCTAACCAGAAGACGCAGGTTCGAATCCTGCCCGCGGTCGAATTTTTCCTTTTGTAATTAACTTTACAATCTTAGCATGGAAAATGCCAAAAATATACAAAAAGATAGATAACTTTTTAGGAAAAGAAAATCGACTTCAAGCATTGTGTGTAAAAAAGTCGGTCGTTTTCTGTTTTATTTTATTTCAGGATAAAAAAAACAGGAGTACAATTAAATGTTATACATAGTATCTTACTAGCTAAACAACATACTTATTATATTATAAGTTATATATAATATATTATATAAGTTGAACTAATAATTATGTCGCTTAATAACGGATCCACGCGGATGACGTCACGGGGCATCCATTTATTTTATATCTTGAGAACATCCGTTTTTTTTTTTAAGTCGGTTAAAAATTAAAAATAACTATTATTTTACTAGTATTCGATTTTTTTTTTGTAAAACTATCTTTATAAGTTCTGCGACTACCCGGGGTTAACTTACCAACATCCCAAAGAACTTTTTGATACTAAAACCTATGTCTATAGCCTAGTCCTTCTCATAGGTCGAATATATGTGTACCTATACCATCTCCTCATGCTGTTGAGAACTCGGAGCTGCTATTGAGAATCTCATAGAAAAACGCTTTGCTCGAACTGAAAATCTAATCCAGGACCTCTAGCGAGCTTAAATTAAGTATTGCACATCAATATCTGTATAGCTCTCATTTGGGACCACCCCAGTATTGTCACCAGTTTGTATCATTTTTCACGTGCTCAATAAATTCGTTGCCTCCCGTGTCGAGATGTCAAGGCGGTCGGATGGCTCCATCCGTGGTTGTACACACTTACCTATTTTGTTTTTTATCAGTTTTGAATAAGTGAATGATACAGTAATTGGACTACTAATACTACTAATAGTTCAAATCCAAGGCACTTCCTCTGAATTTTCGAATTCATGTGCGTTTTAATAATTAATTATCACTCGCTTAAACGGTGAAGGAAAGCATCGTGAGGAAACCTGCATGCCTTAGAATTTTTTCTCGACAGTGTGTTAAGTCTGCCAATCCGCACGAGGCCAGCGTGGTGGACTATAGTCTAATCCCTCTCAATATGAGTGGAGACCCGTGCCCAGCAGTGGGACAGTATATGGGTTGATGATGAAACGGTGAAGGAAAGCATCGTGAGGAAACCTGCATGCCTTAGAATTTTTTCTCGACAGTGTGTTAAGTCTGCCAATCCGCACGTGGCCAGCGTGGTGGACTATAGTCTAATCCCTCTCATTCTGAGTGGAGAACAGTAATGGGTTGATGATGATGATGATTTAACAAGTCCTCATACTCAAAGTCAAACAAATTATTCTAATTAATTAGACCATTACGGCACTTTTGAAATGTCAAAACTGGACGGTTCCAAAAAGTGGGTCTTATGGAGAAGAACCGGCAAGAAACTCCATAGACACTCTTTTCAATAAAAACGTGATTACAGTGTTCATCTTGGTTTCTTACTCGTTAATCAACACGCATTTTATTTTATTTATTTATATACGCTTTATTGCACACCAATACAAACACAATTCTAATAGAAATGAGCAAAGTATACACATAGGTAGGTACAATGGGAGGTCTTATCGGGGTCTTATCAAGGTTTTAAGGCTTTTGGTACACATTTTAGCCTCCTTTCGAAAACTTTACCTCTCTGCAGTCTTATAACCCAAAATGTTTCAACTCTGTACAGACACTGTGAGATTGTGTTGTCGCTTTTATTCCGTACCCCACAATCGGTGGAGTGTCCCATTGTGCAATTGTGGCGGCCTGTCTTCACATTGTCTTGCACCATTTGTCTGAGGCCCTTATTGTATTGCGGCATAATTATTTATGTAGGCTTTACATTGCATATACTTCGAAAGTAATTAAATACATTTCGGGAAAGTCTAAATACTATTGTGGTGGAAGTGCGAATGCGTTGCGTTGAAATAAAGCTACTTTTTACGGATTTTATCGCGTTTAATTGATATTATTATTCCCAACGTTTCAGAATCTTACAGTGTCTATGGTCACGGGTAGACTGAGGTGGTGGGCGTCTTGATGTTATAGTTACTGACAATATCAATATAACGCGCTAAAATTCGTAAAACTAGTTTCATTTCAATATTTCAGTTAATATAAATTAGAAACAGCAAGTGATCTCACAGACAAAGCACAAATCAAAGGTAAAAATTAAGAAGAAATTTATATACTTACTCAAAAGGTATATAAGTACCTGTAAGTTTCACACCAGCAATAACTTCTATTGTATGCCTACTTCATACACAATCTAGGAAAAAAATTACACTAATTTATCTAATCTGCTTTATCACTTTCAAAGGCTTGAAATCTACATACATAACCGATCAAACACATTTCCGTACTTAACACAATTAAAACGCAGGTATTGACGGATCTATACAAGAGTACCCTCTCACGAACCATTGACAAAGCTACCGTGACCGTACTAGAACCCCTGTACCGTCAAACAATAACGCGAGATTAACCCGGGCGAATTAAACTGAGACCCTATGAAACCTTAGAGAGATTGGGGCGTGGTCTAAGATAAAAGAGACGACGATTTCTGATTACCTCGAAAGATTAAATGGTTTACTGCGACTGCTACGCTAGGGTGAGTGTTATTAGGCTTAACTTTGATATTTTCATTAGCAGCTCGTTGAATCTGTGCCTTTTTAATGGCAATAGGCTCGCCCCCTATTACATGGGAATTAAAACATACCGGTAAACTATGGGTGTACATCGGTATACCTCTACCTAACCCTTGGGATAATACAAGCGTGATTTTATTATTAATTTTCGATACCTTCGAAAGTAACAATAGGCGTCGTGTATCTATAAAAATGTCTTTCTCCTGTTTCGTGGGTAAAACAAACACAAATTCTACAAACGTGGGTAAATTTACAAACACATTTTACTTGCTACTCCGGGTCTAGGCCGGATTTGTAATAGCAAAATATATATTTGCAGTAGCAAATCGGGCCTACGATATAGATATATGTATATCTAGTCCATAATTATATAACTGTAGTCCATACAATTATTTGCTCTGTGCGAACCCACGATCCCTAGTGCCAGCACCCAATTTCTAGACCACAGCGAATCAAGCTAACAAAACTCAGGCATTATAGTTCCTTGAAGCATTACAAAAAAAAATATTCATGTATTTACAAACAAAAGTATGTACTTAAGTATTATATTCATTGTCTAGTACCCATAGTACAAGCTCTGCTTAGTTTGGGATTAGATGGTGTTGTGTCGTGTGTCGCAAGTATTAATTTATTTATTACAGGATTTAATGATTCACATTTTTCGCTACCGCTACCGTTTGTCACTTGTACCCTGTTCCGCGTAGAACACTCCCTCTTTCATCTATCATTAGCGGACAATGGCTAATCTAACGTGTGGAGCACTTCATCACGTGTCAGAGATCGAGATGATAATTAACGTGTGATGGCAGAACTTTGCTTATTTTACTTTCATGCTGACTGAATTAATTTAGCTTTTAATATGTATGTAGATTGTTACTCGCAAGCGACACTTGAGTTTGACAAGATTTTTAAATGTAGACGAAGCAATATAATTTTGCAGGAATAGCTGCAAGTGGCGTTCTTTTTTTTTGAGCCTATCCCTATGAAAACTTCTAGTCTGGTGTCTGGATTAGTGGTATCAAGCTCTTGTCCAACTCAGTGAATGGCAATAGGCACGCCTCCCTATTTCATGACTAAAAAAGTCTATTTCATCGGTAAACTTTGAATTCAATACCTTCATTTTTAATGCAAAAGATGACATCAATCACAAAAGCAATAAAATGCTAAGACCATTTTAAAAAAAACTTCGTCTAAAATTGCATATAAGAACGATCGCGCTTAACCATTTCTCCGACCGATTAACAGAACGACCGTAGTTTGTAGTGGTTCCTTTTTCAAACGTTTTTCTTTTTTTGCTTTTTTTCGTTCTTTTTTATTACTACCGACTATTCCTTGCAAAAAGGTGTAAACGCTTCGTTGCTTGTTAAGTTTTTCATTTCGCCGTAGACGATGTTAAATTAAAATTGAAAATAATTACTGGATTTTAATTGAACAACGTATATAGTTTGTTAACCGTTTATGAAATTGTGTTTCTTTTTAGTTTAGGGATTAAATCAAGTACTTTCTATTTCATTAGGTAAATTTTAGTAAAATTTATTTTATTAAATAAGAGTCGTTAGAGTTAACCTGAACATTTATTTCCAACAAGAATCCCAAAAATGTTTGTTTCACATTCATATTATTATAATATCTAGGTTTTTTAACGTACAGAGGCCAGCACATCAAGCTACTCTAATCTGTCAAAATTCTTAGATAGATTTTCAACTTTAATACAGTCAGCGTCAAATAGTTAGTGACACTCAGAGTATTCAAATAAATAGACGCAACCAAAAAGTCAATAATATCGGTACAAACAAAGTTTCCATATTGTTGTCAACATTATAGTCGCTCAAAAGGTCGAGACGTTTAAAACGTCATATAGATAGGTTCAGTCAAACCGTCATAAATATGGTAACAGTCATCCCGCCAATGGTATCCAAGCATTCTAAGTGTTCAAAAATATGGAACACATGAGAAAAATAAACTTTACTGCTATACATTTTAAATATTATTTCTCACATCAATTAATGTGAAAACATTTATACACAAAAATGAAAGGAATAGAAACTACTGTTGTCTTTTTCATTTTAAGCATGACGTCATAGACATGTCTTTTGTTTTGTAAAGAATTTCGTGCATAGCCGTTTACGATACTTAGCAATATACAGCTGACTGAAAATAGATGTACCTAAACCTCATTGATAATGAGTATGACTATATATTATCTCATAGAGCAAGAGTGCATAATTAAAATATATGATTCAATATCATGATCATTTTATTTTATTTTAACAATGAACGTCGACAAAACTAGACTCGATAGTGCTTGCAAAAAGAGGTGCAAAGTTTTTAACCTTATTGACTATTATTCAAAAACTGCTATTTTAAACATAAACAAGGTAATAGTGTGGATGAATAACTAAAAATAAGCAATAAAATAATGTCAATACGGTCGATAATCGCTTGCATCTTTTCAATTTTCTCTAGTTTTCGACTGCTTACCATCAGGCGGGCTGTGTTCTTGTTTATACATATATGTGCAAATATATAGAAATGAGAATCTAGAGAGATGAGTATAATTCGATAGGTAACTACACGTAACATCTAAAACGATAGGTACATAAGGATATTCCCAGTTCATTTGAAATATCTGATAAGGAGACACCTTCCTCCCTCAAATATATAATTCGATGTTTTGTGGTGTCACTAATGCGTAGCCATATTTCTAGCTTGCTTTAGTTTTGCACTTGACATTGATATTACTGATAGATAAATATAATGACATGCAAATATCACTAGATTGCCTAAAGAGGTTTTCATCTTTAGGAAACCGTTTATTTCTATAACATGCTGGTTTATTTTTCGAATGTGTTCCATATTTTTGAACACTTAGAATGCTTGGATACCATTGGCTGGATGACTGTTACCATATTTATGACTGTTTGACTGAACCTATCTATGTGACGTTTTAAACGTTTCGACCTTTGATTATATACTTGTCTAGATGCCACATTGACACGTACAGAACGGCCCAAAGAAAGTCTACTAAAATTGGTAGACTCTCTTCTCACTTACGTCAGTGTCATTTGGATCACTTCAGGGTGTGGAGTTCTCGAAAAATAATTAATTATGTCGGTATGTGCTGTCAAATTGTGTCGCAATTATGTGGGAAAACCGTATAATTACACTAAGATCACATTACATCGGTAAGTTTTGTTATTTTACCTCTATTATTTTATGAAAACATGATTTTTCAATTCGTTAATTTGTAGGTTCGACAGAGTAGCCGGTGTTGTCAATTTATTACAAGGGAGATTTGGCGAAACTATGGGAGATAAAATGCAAATATCAGTCATCATCTTTCGATCAGGAGAAAATTTTATTATTTTAATAATTACCTACATAATTTATTTGATCACTAAATGATAACTTGCCTTCATAAAATAAATGAAGTCATTCACTAAATAGTATTTTTGTTAGTTCTTTCTAATATTTTGGGTTTCAGATTTCTTAAGACTGGAGAGACATTATACAGCGGACACGAAATGAAATATAAAAAAAAACTATTTCGAAAACAAATACAAAGAGATGGATTTTGATCTATAAATTGCTGTATATATTTTTTCATTGTATTTTTTGTTTTTATTAAAATAAATAAAACACTAATCTATAAAATAATTACTTTATTCAGCCTATTTCGTTTAACTGTCATCCCATTAAATAATGGAGAAAAGGTAAGTTAATAATTTGGAGCAGGCATCCCTAAACACGCACACCTTGACAGTTTGACTACAATAAGTACACAAGCGGTACTCACACATATCACGCAATTTGGCCCCAGTTTTCGCGTGTCGTTTGTTTGCATTGCTCCATCTAGACAAGTATATAATCAAAGGTTTCGACCTTTTGAGCGACTATAATGTTGACAACAATATGGAAACTTTGTTTGTACCGATATTATTGACTTTTTGGTTGCGTCTATTTATTTGAATACCCTGAGTGTCACTAACTATTTGACGCTGACTGTACAATAAACCAATAAGGTTCATATTCAATTGGGAAAATTTGACAGTTTTGGATAAAAAAATGTTGGAAAAAGTTTTGGAAAACTGTAAAATGTTCTCAATTGAAATTGAATCTTAACACTTTGTAATAAAGCTGAAAATCTATCAAAGAAATTTGACAGATCGGGGTAGCTGGCCTCTGTTCAACCACAGCTTATTTACATTGATTGTTGATCGTTTTTCCTAATTTCGGGGAGATTCCCAAAATCGTGCATTATATAAGATAGAAACTCCTCTGTGAAGTATTTGCATACCTACTTTTAATCGTACTGTTTATGCTGTGCGTTGTCTTGATGAGCATCGACACTATTTTTCTCTTTTACTCAGTACAATTTCTTTTACCAAACCAAGCATTGAACCGTCGACATCGATACATCCAATATATCATATTTTATCGATAGATTTTTTCTTCATTCCTTTCACATCTTGTCAATGTCATCTTATAGTCGAGACAACTTTTATTTTATTTATTTATTTTATTAATTTTGTCAATTTTTATTTTAAATTGTTGAGAGTTTAAAACATTGCCATTGGCATAATGGAACGGCTGCCGTTTACGATAAAATTCTGGTAATAATTATTATTTGATTCATTTTGTCGATTTTTATTTTAAATTGTTGAGAGCTTTAACCATTGCCATTGTCATATGGAATGTTATTTTTACAATGTCAAATTCCGAAGCTACATGGCTACCGTTTACAATAAAATTCTGGTAATAATTAAAATATATATTATTTCGATATACTTAAAATAAAATTCGATAAATTCCTAGTAAATTTTGTTCTTTTTTTATAAATCGCCGCTTGTTGCGTTTTGTTATCAAAATATTTAATCATCATCACTCATATACTGTCTCACTGCTGGGCACGAGTCTCCTCTCACAGATTGAGAGGGATTAGGCTATAGTCCACCACGCTGGCCTAGTGCGGGTTGGCAGACTTCACACGCCGTCGAAAAAATCTCTAAGGCATGAAGGTTTCCTCACGACGATCCGTTCCTTCACCGTTTAACAGCGAGCGATAATTAATTATTAATACGCACATGATTTCAAAAAATCAGAGGTGCGTGCCTTGGATTCGAACTCAAGACACTTCGACTTGGAAGTCCAACGGTCAAATCTGCCAATGACACTTATACATCAAGATGCAATTAACTGCTAAATGAAAGGTCCCTCATAAATCTAAGAGCACTTAGAAAAGGTTTCGCATTTTTCAATGTATTTAATTCTAAACAACGCTTTGTCCTCAAGCCCATTCAGAGTGTCACTGGCTGATTGATGGAGAATCCGCTACGAAGCCCTTTGAAGGCAATTTGAGTGTTGCCGGGAATAAATTTTAATTAGGTATTAAAATGATGGTATTATTATTTATGTGAAGAAAATAAGTGTTTGTATTTGTCTGGGTGTTTTTTATGTATTATAAGTATGTATTTACAAAAACAAGTAACAACAACCACTTTTCGAATTCATAATTAAGGATTGGAATTAATGGAATTGATTTTAGGTTGCATAATATTCCTGCATCATACACGCATTCAATTTTAAGAGAGGTAGGGTATAGTGGAAGTAATTCCACTCAAATTGAAGCTACCCGACAGGAGAAGTACCTCTGCTTGGCAGAAAATCGGAGTGAAATAACTTCACGAGAGCGCTGATGTTTTACAGGATGAAGCAGTAATATAATTTTGTTCATTGACCGTTGTTGAGGGTCAACCTAAGCTCTATTAAATCCACTATCATTGGTTATGTCCAAAAACCTAAGGAAGTGTGTAGTTTTTCAATTCGCGTGTTGTTCGTGTTGATGTAAGTGAGCTGAGAGAGCCATTATTACGATCATTTAACCTAAATTGGTGTCATTGTCGCGTATCGTCTGTTGGCCCCCTATTAATAATAAGTGGAATATTGGTATCATGTTTTACGTTACGTTATTAGAAACGTAGTATAATGTATATGTAGTGATAGGCTTGTGATATGACCATTGAACTTCCAAGTCAAAGGTCGCGAGTTCGATACAAGACATGCACTCTTGCTTTTCGAAATCATGTGTGTATTAATAATTAATTATCTCTAAAAATTGAAGGAAAACATCGTGAGAGATTTTATCGAAGGCGTGTTTAGTCTGCCAACCCGCACTAGGCCAGCGTGGTGGACTATATAGCCTATTCCCTCTCATTGTGAGAGGAGACTCACGCCCCGCTGCGGGATACTATATGGTTAGATAATGATATACTAAGATTAAATTTTCTTTCCTTGTGGAAATCATTTTGGCATGTCTCTTTGAAGCAATAAAATCGATAATGTGTAAAAAGTTGTTTTAAAAACCCAATAATACTTTGCTCGACCTGAGAATCAAGCCCTAGCCCCTAGCATAGCATAGCAGTCAGACTCTAGCGTAGCAGCCACGCTTATAATCAGTAGACTAATGAGGCAGGCTTCAAATTTAAAGGAAGTCTACCAATTTTAGAGCACGATTATTGTCCCAAGGTTTGCCGAACAAATCGCGCAGACGACGTTAGCACAAAAACAACGGAACACGTTGACGCGTCCATTTATCTCTAGCCTACGCTCACAGGTGTGCCGACGTCACTAACAAATGCTGGGCCATCACGCGGTCGAGATACAGAGCGATCTTACGCTACGTTAAAACGTTACACAGGTAAAAGGATGGCGGCGAATTAATATGTGTTTTTTGTTTTTAAATGTGTGCTCTGGTTGTTTTAGTAATGTACTATTAAAGTCTATGTCGCAATAGACAAATTCTAGCTTTTTACTCTCTTAAGCTTGTTATTAGCAATTTTGTAATGTAATTGTTCCTTATCAATAGTTGTTATTAGTCTGTAAGCTTTCCTAAAAATAAATAAATAAATTAATTAATTAATTAATTAATTTCGAAACATAGTAAAAAAAATATTTGTTTTGTTACAAGAATAGATAATTATTCACCATGGAAATATTTTGTATATTATTATGAATTGAAATATTAACCTATAAAGGAACAATAAGCAGTCACAACAGAACAAAAATTGTTGACCCTCTGGAGGTCACCGTTCCTAAATGAAAGTCTCCATTAAACGCTTTTTTTTTAATAGAAATGTAAAACTTAATGTTTCATTTTTATCATAAGAACAACCTCTCAGCTATAATTTTGGAAATCTGTTCACATAGTGAAGTATCGTTTATAACATAGATCTTACCTTGAAATATTGTCCATTACTAGTGTTATTGTTGTAAGATAAACTGTAGTTATTGTAGTACATCACGCACAACACAGCTTTTACTAAATAAATAGCATACATAAGCAGTGCTACGTTATTAATTTAAAAAAAAAAACAGAGATCAACGCATTCTTTACTAACGTTACCTAAGTATGTTTTAAAGTCACTTTTATTTAATTCACAGACTTTAAGAAATCAGAAAACTAAAACTCAATTCATATAAAATGTTAAAATCAGTTTGTATGTCTCCCTTTAATAATAATACCTAAAATATTCAAAAAAGTTTGGAGAGAAAATCCGATGAAACACATTAATATTTCTTCCAACACAGTGCACAGTGAAAACCAGTTATTTCTAAACTAACACACACACACACTTTATGTCCCTTTAAACTTTATAATATTTTAAAACGTCTTTATTTTAATATGAAGATTCAAATAGTATTCAAACAGCGACGCGCGCGCAAGTGTTTGACATTAGTACAAAAGTCAATTGAAGACGAAGCGCATGAGACGAGTTTGTATATGAACTGAACTGCCTTTTGGAATGAGTTTCAATTAATTCGTGTAGATTAGTTTTTATACAGAAGTTTTTTATGCCTTACGTAGTTTTTTTTTGTTGTTAAATAAAAAACTTGCTTCGCATATATAACATATCTCGTACTGTTTGCATTTGCGTTGCGTTAACCAGCCATATTTTTCCTTATTTACGTTAATTTTGCTTCTTTATTTTTCCTAAGTAATATTGGTTTTCTATACAATGTTTTTATAATTATTTTCAATTCTATGTCATGTTTGTCATTATGAAACGTTTCCTTTGATAGTAACTTGTGCATAATATCTACACGCATACAGCTGGGTGACTAAAGCAGCTAGAATATTTGCAGCACGAAGCGAACAGACGAGATGGTTGCGTGTAGACACCCAATTGGGCAAAACTGTCACATTTTCACCTATTCCTTTTGTCTTTACAATGATTTTTCCATTATGATAGACTCAATGAAAATTATAATATCGGTAGTCTCTGACACTTCACACTACTCTGTGTTCATTGTATTTACTTATCGCCCCATTGATGTCCAATAAGAGTATTGTTCGAGTATAATGTTGTTCTTTAGTACATAATACAATGTACTATGTATTTATATATGCATAGATTTATTGTCTGCCATGTGTGTAGTTAATTGATGTTTTTTTTTGTATGAATCATAGCGACCATTACTGTTATAGCTCTGATAATAGTCAAACTCCATGCTAATATTGAGAATCGCATATTCGGGACTTCTAGCACAGCAGTCCCGCTTAGAATAACTAGACAAACGAAGCAGTGAAAATTTAAATGAAAGAGCAAAAAGAAATCAAAGTAATGCACATCAATGCGAAAAATGGTTAATGCACATTACAAAAAACATGCACAAAGCGTACGGGTGATCTGAACACTTGAGAATCCCGTATTCGGGACTTTTTAGCATAGCAGTCCTGGTTGAAAAACTAGACTAACGAAGCAGTTTAAATAGAAAATAATTAAATCAAAGTAATGCACATCAATGTTTAATTTTTAGTTAGTAACTAATACATTACTTACTTTTAATTTTATTTTTATTTGCTAGTAACATTATAATTTTTGCATGCTGTGGTGTCTCATAATTAAAGGAGTACACTAGCCTTATAATGTATGTGACTTATTACTAATATCTTTTTTCTTTGTTTTTTTTTATTGGTGGTTTTCTTTGGCAGAGTTCCTTAAGAAAATAAATAAATAAATGTGAAAAATGGTTAATGCACATAACAAAAAACATGCACAAAGCGTACGAGTGATCTGAACACTAAACCTCAGTGTTTATGCCTTCCTACATTGTAAACAGCTAATTATCGTATCGTAGGTACTGAAAACAAAACTAATCTGACTGAACACAAATGAATTATCACAAGGCATAGGGCGCAACACACAGGGAGGGCAGGCCAAAAGCATCAAAGAGCTGTATCCATTTGCAAAATTTGTTTTTCCATTACTCAAATTGGGTTCAGGAGAGGGGGTAAGTTTGAATTGTGAGCGATGACGCGACGATGTATGGTTTAAGTTATAACTTGCAAGTTGAAAGTAAGTGTAAAAGTTCGTGTGTGCACTTGATATGCATGGCAGTGCAAAGAGAGAGAATTCATTATGAAACGAAGGGAATTGTTGGAACTTCCCTGTAAGAAAAGCTATATTGAGAAAATGGAATAGGCGACTGCATTGTTAATTTAGTGGTCCTAAGCACGACTGCTACGGTAGAGTCCCGGGTTCGATTCCTAGGTCTAGCAGTGTTACTGGGGTTTTCTATGAAATTCTCAGCAGCAGTTCGAATTGAACCGTTCACTTCAGATACTGTGCAAAGAGCATAATTTTTGCACCTTTCAATCAAAGAAGAATTGATTCAATACTCAATACTCAATCTTACTCAATATTGAAGAATTGATTCACAATTTGATTGAAACATTTAATATCGTCATTACACGATTTGGTGAATTAATTATATAATTATAAACAGTCTGTTGGTCCCGTTATATTAAGTTTACAGCTTAGCATAATATATTCAAGTTGCAAGTCTTCCGTACTTCTACCTTGTATAAAAAATAATTATAAGTATGTGTTATATCTAAATTAATAATGGTGATATTGCAGAGTTTAACGAAACGAGCAAGGTTGCCAGTGCCCCACGAGGAAACGTTGTGTTGGCAGTGGGGGAACTTTGACCCAATACTGCCAACCCAACTATTCCTCTTTCGTTTTACAGTGTCGACAACACCCAAGTGATACCCCTGGTGTTACAAACATCCATAGACTGAGGTAACCGCTTACCATCAGGTGGGCGCGTGCTTGTTTACCACCTGTGGTATAAAAAAGGTCCTTTTACCAAAAAGTCCGCGCTTATTTCACTCACATATTTTTTTACTAGCGACATAAAAAACAGCACGAGCCGCCTATATTCGCAGCCTATCATTATTTCAACATAAATCTGATACAAAAACACTATTGGCCACTTTCCAGCGGGTATGGCGGAATTAATTACTGCGCCGAGGCACCGACAGATGGCGCTGCCCACCAGGTGGACCGCGTATATCATAGACACGGAGCGAGTCTAGTACCTACACTACCTATGAAATTCAGATTACACGAGGGATAAATTTAAAATGTTGATATAAAGCGGCACATAAGGTTGCTGAGGTGTTTTTGATTTTGTTTCCGTACCTACTGTGGGATTCTACGGTCTTTTTTATAATGACTTATTTTCGATTATTGCAGCGATCTTTTAAATTAACGGAAACTATAAATTAATAAGGCGAATGTACTTAATTAATATTATTTCATCTTCATTACATATACTGCTGCTCTTTTCCCAAATTGTTTGAGAAGTGTAATATAATTTTTCAACACACTTGCTCATAAAATGGCTCTTATTTCACCGCAATTAGGCACGTAATGACACCTATAATCAAACTGTGACTTTTTCATTGCTATTATTCACAAGTGAGTTATAGGGTTTTTTTTATTTTATTATTTGAGTTGCTTTGTTCTTAAAAAAGTTTCGATACAAAAAAGATCGTGTTCAATAAATAGTACAAATAAATTAATGTACCTAATTGCTTGCTCATTTCATGCAAATTCTTATTTAAATTACAACTTGTACGTTTTTAACAAATAAAACTTTCACTCAAATATACCTAACTTTTGTTTTCTCTGTAATAAAGAAAACTTTGAATTCTATGTGGCTAAAACGCTATCCACGGAAAGCAAAAAAAAAAAAAGAAACTTCATTCTTTTAGCTATGGCCGATCGCCATTATTCGCCATTGTTTAGGAAAACAGCTGATTATTTTTTTCCGCCATTGCGAAAAATTTTTCACAATTCGTTTTTTTTTCAGTTGAAATTATAGTTATTTTCTTCACATGTGTGTTGAAAAACGTCGTATGATACACGTGTGTATTGATGATTACCGTCCTCGGCTCTCTTAAAACCCTCACCTAACGGCTCGGGTTTCAATTGCGCCTCAGCGGTAATCACCAACATTACACACTTGTACTATAATGTACTATTCTTCTATACACATTTTCTTCACCTACAAACCAAAATTCTGTACCTATTCGAATTTAATCTAACCACTGTTTGTAATTTTTAAGTAAGTACTTATAATACCTTTAAATACGTAATGCTTTCAACTGTGTAACCATTATAGAATTTTAAGTCCTCTTCTTTCAATGACAAATATACCACTCTAGTGACCATCAAATCGGAATTAACTGATACATTTATAACTCTCATATCGCACGCACATAATATCATCTAAACCAATTATTCATAACCTAGGTCGATATTTTAATCAAAGCCACAGGACTGAGTGCGCATCGGCCGGGCAATCTGTTAAATGACAGTTATCTTCGTGATTGATTGCATTTGCATGTAAAAAAACGCGGACAAAATCTATCAAAGCCGGTCTATACAGGGTGACAGGTTGTAGGGTGTATGTGATTGTGAGTTTTCATTACCTATTATATTTCTTTGTAATGTGTTTTTAAATATGGGAATCTATCCTGAAATAAAATGATTATTATTATTAGATATTATATTAGGACTATCCCGTAAAAAGTTGCTATAAGAATCAATATACAAAAAAAATAACTTTTTTGGAAAAACACAAGTGATCAAAATGATTATTCTGTGGTCTATCTTCAAAACCGATAGTAAATTATAAAATGACATTTATTTTTGTAATCAGTTATTTTAAAGACACATAAACAAGTCTAATACTAGATGGCGCAGAAGTCAAACACTAACCATATTTATTTATATGGAAACAACTAGGAAGTACAAACGCCAGCACTTCAAGCTACCCCAATCTGTCAAATTTCTTTGATAGACTGGCGTCTGTACCTATATTCTATCAGATAAAATAGACACACCGCGATCTAATTTGTAAAATACACATAATTAATAAGCTTAGCGGATTACTTCAGCAGACCGAAAAACAGTCTCAGATTCTCTATAATTCCCGGAACAAAAAATGTGGTGGATTAAAATCTTCTAAATAAAACATTTACATAATAATATAATATTACCTACCCACTGAAAAAGCTTATCATATTCTAGTACATAAAACTTAAAGCTCAATCCGAATATGACGAAATATAAAAAGTGAGATAAAACGAATGGAAGGATTTTATTATGTTGCCAAAACAAAATCTCCCTGTCCTTAAAATTGTATAGTATTCCTGGTGACCTTACACACTCACTCTCGTTCAGCAAGTATAAAATGACCCCTCAAGACTCTAACATTTTTATTTTCGAGCGTATTTGTCGCGGATTTATGTGTTGTGTGGGGTCAGGTAATGGTGGTCGTGTACGTAATAAAAATGTATACACATGGTGTTGTTATGGGCATCGTATTTTATGCATTATCTATTGATTACGGGCAGTTAACTTTTATTTTGTTTGTTTATGAGTAAGGGACAAACTGAATAAAAATTTGGTTTGATAGATTGACCGCTATTTACAAAGAAGAGTGGAGTAGTCATTGAATGTACATTGCAAAGTTGCGGTTCTGTTCGAAAATTGCTCAACTTAAGCGATAAGTATACAATTTTCTGATTTCTGACAGTTGCATGAATAATTAAACTGAAAAGATTTGATTTTTGTTCATTAATAACGGATAAACAGAAAAAATACTTAACCGATTTTAAAAATTATTTCACCTAGAGGAAGCTTAATTAGCGAGTAGGTAACATGCGCAATATTTTATTATTCATAAATGATTGACATAATAATAATAGATACAGAAAGTCTTCAATGGAAGGAAGAAAGAGGGTCTTTGCCCTGTAGTGGGATCCGGGTTGAAAATGAAGTTTTTAATGTATAATACATGTAATACCATATTATAATATCTCCCACATAAATTTTCGCCGATGCCAAGTCAAGTAAACAAAGTTTTTGTTCAAGCAAGAATACGCGAACACTGCGAAATTTATCCTTTATCGACAACATACCACTGCAGAATCGCACCAGACTTCCTTATAGGAGACATTACAAACTATAAAGATTTTTTATTGCCCCAAGGAGGAGATGCCAACAATCTGCGAGATTGGATTTCATTCAAAACGCTCGTTTCCCTACACTTATGGGGTCGAACACCATAACGTTACGTAATTTCATTGCGCTAGAGGTTACGGGAATCTTGGCGAAAACTGAACTTATGGTTTGTAAAGACGGTATTAAATAATATACGATAACGCTTGTATTCCCCGAAGGTTTAGGCAGAGCATGGGAGCTCTGCCTAAACCTAATAATAAGTTAAGCATAAATACAAGTTACACTGGTTTTATTAGGATTTTCTAGAAACACTGTAAATATTAGATTTATATAGGGACTACTATTTTTCTCCTTTTACTTGATTTCCAGCAATGTTTAAAATAAGAGAGATCTCAAAAAAAAATGCAAAAGAATCTGGTAAGGAATAAAAAACAAGGTAATAGTTTCAGGTGTATTTAAATTAAAGTATTTTTTGCTACTAAAAAGACAATCTAACAAAAATAATTTACTTTTGTCTACTAAAACCGCCTTTCCAGACAACAATTCTAGCAGTATACTGTAGGAACAAACGAATAGGAATCCAGATAGCTATCTTTATAGCCCAGCGTGGCACCAGGCCAAGGAGGCAGCAACTTCTGGACGCAGAAGCGGTTTGTGCCAACGAAAAGTTCCGCTTCACTGTTTAATCTGGATTTTGGAGTAATGTGAGCATGGATAGTGTTAAGAAAATTAATTATTGTGTAATGCTTACTAATGTTCCTATGGTTTAGAACACCCATACATTCTATTAAGACTCAAAATCTCTAGAACAAAAACTAGATCTCTTTTCGTTTCTCTTGAGTCCATCCAGAGCCCGTATAAATACCAGCCATATAAATGCAATTTGATGTAGTACAATTTCTAGGAGTAACCTCTTTTATTCCGAAGTAAAATATACCACAATTTCGTTTCTATTTCATGTACATTTCATAAGACATCCCCCCAATGCCACGGGACAAAATAACATATGTGCCACTTAAGCTAATGTTATACGGACAGGTCTAGAGACAAGCGTAGTGTACACTAATGGGGGATTGTCATTACCTGTGTTATGGCCCGTTATGGTGTTCCCTATAAATGGGAATGGGAAATGTAATTTTGGAACAGTAGACTTCCCTCTGTCTTCAATTGTATGTATGGAAATTTGGAATGCTTTATGTGTCTGGGAAATGAAGTTTGAGGCATTTATGGAAGCGGAGGATCGATGCGTGTCTGATGTGGAATTGTCTTTTGTATATTTGACTATAGTGTTGTTGAGATATTTTTCTGGCAATTGCTTTGAATAGAATTTACAAGTCAACGATGTTTACAATAATTTTAAAGGTAACTAGATACAATAACTGTTCAATGCGTAATATAACCTCAGCCAGCCAAAAGTTTGATAGAGAGATCAACTAATCAAGATGTGTGAAGCATTTATTGATATCATTGTTATTATAGCCCTTAATGAAACCTTTTTTTGAGTAGCTCAGCAGAAAGAAGCCTTAAAGGAACTTGCTTGCAGCTTGCTGCAGACAGCAAGTTTATGAGTTAACCTAAACCATGGGATAAGCCAACGTTGGCTGAAGGCGAAACAACGAAGTAGATACATAATTTATTTCAATACAGTCAAATACATAATTTCAACGTATACAATGATTTATTCCGATTTCTTAATCAAAACAGCGTCCTTGGGGTCAATTACACAAGATTTTTTCTTTGAAGATGTATTAGAATCGCAAGCTTTGGTATCGTTGACCAGCTCTTCGGGCAACACCGACTTGGCTGGAGAACGTCCCCTCAAATCGACGAAGATGAAAATTATAAACATCACCAGTAACAAAAAGTAGATCATCCGATGGTTTTCCTCAAGCTGAGCCACTAAGTACGATGCAGGATTCATGATTTCGTTAGTTGCTTGTTCCTGTTGCCTGCTTACTATCATTAGAAATTTTGCAATCCAATTTTATGGTCCTATTCAGAAATCGGTAACATTTAGGTAATTTATCGAAAGACTTGTGAATGTCAAGTCGTTTGTGAAACTGTCAGACATAATTTGAAATAGGTTTTTTATATTTTTGCTTCTTTCGAGGTTGGGAACTTTTTGGTTATTAAAAAGATATTTTCAGTCGTGAACAGGATTTTATGGCACGATTTATTCGATGTATTGCTATGGTGATGCAGTATTATCAACGAACACGGTTATATCAGAGGAGCATGTAGCGTTACTTACCTAGAAAGAAAGATAGAAAGAGACAGCAACAAATACAAGTCATAAAATAAATATAAAAAAAGAAATATACAAGAGAAGATTCTGCACGCCGCCGTTTTTCATCGCAGTAAGGTCCCACTCAGCTTGATACGGCAGCTGCGCATTAAATCGCTGCAGCGCTGATTTTCAGTAGGGCCTAGATGACGAGTTACGTACTGAATGCATACAACAATTGTGTGTTGTGGCATACAACAACCTCATATACATAACAAAAACCACGTAAAATACTGATATTCAACCGCAACTGGTTCGACTTGAAGCCTGGTTCGGAAGATGCTGACCTTAATTTTAAGCTGATTCAAACAGATATTGTGCTATAAATTAAAAAAAAAAACAAAAGTAGCATTGTTCCGATTGTAACAGTGTTCGAATCGCCTTACTCGCAACAGTCCCTAAAATTCTAGCAACAGATGTACAGTCAGCAACGAAAGTCGCTGAACACAGCTAAATTTTTTTATTGTCACAGCTCCAGAACTTGGCAACAGGTCTTTTCTACTAAGGTAACCTAAATATTTAATGGTCATCTATGCAATTATTTCGCATAACCTTCGTAGGTCAGTAACTTCATACTTGTTAAAAATCATATTGAAGATTGCAACATGTTCAGCGACTATCGTTGCTGACTGTACTTACCCCTGTTCACAGAAAACTACTAATATCCCTTTAAATTGGTCTAAGTGCGGCCATCAATATTAATAAAGCTATCATTGACGATGTGCTACACGCTGAAATCTGCAGACCGTCTGAGATGGGGCATTATCGGAAACCGATTTGCATACTTAAATAGGTAATCGGTAGTCTGTTCGTCTCTAAAGTTGTTAGCAAGCAAACTGACGGTTTTTGTCGCAGTGGAAGGAAAGTTATTGCCTTGCAAAAATGGAGTTGAATTTATAAATCGATATTTTTCATGATTTCTATAATACGAATAAAGGTACTTTAAAATATACCACGGTATATTTTTTTAAATTTAACTATTACGCCGCTTTAACTTTTATTCAGTGTTGTAAGACGTTCGGATTAAGTAATGTACAGTAATTTGTATTGTCATTGTGCTATAAATTATTTATTACGTTAATAAATATAAAATCCTCTTCCTCAAAACGTCCATAAGGCCAATTCGTGATTTGCACTTGATATGATCTTAACGTGTGTGCCTGTCTTTGACGGGAAGTGTCTCATGAAGTTAAGTTCGAGAATAAATAAAATTAGGTAGGTAGGTACTGGATGTCATTAAAAATACTATGCCATTACTAAAATTTAAAAAGGCACTTAATAAGCTACTTATTGATAAATGTTAATACCTACAGAATAGATGATTTCTTGAACGACGTTTCAATATAAATAACTTAAAATAGGTATATTGTGACAAAATATTGTTTGTTTATGTTAATTTTAAATTTGTAATTGTAATTTAACAATACCAATTTATAAGTAATATTTGTATGTCTTATTGACAAAACAGCAGTCTCTTTACTATGTATGACCTAGGTATACTTGTATTTACCTGTGTTTTACGATTTTGATATCAGCATTAGTATTTGCTTAGTTTAATAAAAAATACTAATCTTCTCTTACCTACCGCATTGTGGATATAAATAGCATTGCCTATCTTAGCCAGGAAGCCATACAAATGCAAACATATTTACTTCCATTTAGGTTCCCCGATTAGAACCTCCCACGAATTCTAACAGAATTTCTTCCCACCATAAAGCAAGATGATAATAGAAATTCATGGGCACCACACGATGCCGATTCACTCTCAGAATCTGTGCAATTAATTCAATTTACGGTGTCCTATCGCATTTGCATGTCTGGAGTGCAATAAGTTTGGGCGCAGATACCGCTCTCTGTTTGAATTTAATTCAAACATCGAACGGAATTTTCTTTGATATCAGTTTTGCAGTTATTGAGGGGAAATTTAATGCACCGCTTTTGAAGACTTAGATTTTGGATAGTTAGATGTATTGTACAGTACCTATGTACCTACTAGTAGGTAAAGTAAAAAAATATGTATTTCGATAAGAGATACACAAGTAGATTAAGTACTTAACAATAAAGTTGATGGACTTAAATTACTTCTACACCACTTTTTAAATACCGGGAGATAATTAAGTTAATATTCAATAATTTTTACACATGAGATTGATCGAAAAAAAAATCTTATTCAGATTTTGCAATATTAGATATAGTCACGCAAAAGAGCTTTAAAATTTATTAAAAGCAGGGCTAATTACACAGCGTTGGATAATGAAATGCCTTATTTACCTACTTACTTAATAAAGAAATCAATAATGTAAATGTACCTAGGTATGTAAAATTTTCGCATGCCAGCAATGGTTCATATCTATTGACTACTTATTTATTTTATGTAACGAAACAGCAAAAACTCTACTCATAATTTTGCGAATAACTTATTTTGTTTTGCTTTTTTTTTTCAAAGGAAATTTATTTTATTTCCATTTGCTGTCGATACGATGAAGAAGAAGAAAAAAAGGAAACAGACTGGATACTTCCAAAGCAGTTTCCTAAAGACAAAATAACAAAAAAACCCATCAAAGCCAAACTAAAGACTTCCAAACTTTTAAAGCCTTCATCAAAAAAGTATCCCCAAAATCTTCAGAAAACAATCTTGGGAAGCGATCGCGGATGCTTTCAAAAACAATTTAGTGGCGACTAAAGAAGCATTAAGGTGTATCAGACCAATTACACGTGAGCAGCCCTCGACTGAGGGATGATAGGCGGAATATGGATCGTATACTACTTAGTCAATCAAAATATTTAATTCGATATTAACTTTGTGAAGCGAGGGTCCGCCCTAAGCCCAAGCGTTCACATCTGCAGTGCAATCAAAGTCTGCAGTCAAAGCCAAAATCAGAACCTCAAAGCAACCATAACTACTCAACACAACATGGCTCCAAAATATAAAATTGCAAAGTATCAAGAAAACAAAACTGTAAACTTTGAAAACATTTTGACGAGGGTCAGTCAGGCGGTCAGATCCTTTGGTAGCGACTTGAAATTGAATGCGTCCCAATACTCCCAATCTGTCAAGTTTGGCAAAGAATTCGCGGAAAGATTGTACTAGTTGGATTGGACAGAAAAGTTTTTTAGAGACACGTTTGGTATCGCCGAATTTGTTTATATTTAAAATAATCTATGCACAATATCCCCACTCGCGGCGGCAAACACGCGACTATAAGTTTTTAGCTTTGCTGTACTAATTTTTTTTATTGTGTACGGAACATAGTCATGCTTCATTCTACCTGGGAAGGCGCGCTAGGCGGCACAATTTACGGTATGTCGGAGTCATGAAAAACAAACGAGAACTATATAATATTAAGTTGCATGTTTTGCCATGAGAATTCGTCGGTAATCGTCGACTAAAAACCGCACTTACCTTCACTTGCCCTAATCATGGCTATGACATGGCTAACCTACCTACTTCCTAAGCCCATATTGAATCGATTAGCGACATTATAATTAAATTAACTTCAGTTTTTTATTTGTTTCCACTTCATTAATAATGCTGTGTTTATATTAAAACTAAACTAAGATTAATATTGACTTCACATTAAAATAATGTTAATATTATTTTGATTGGCAAAAATATGAAACACCAAAATATTTCTTGTCATAGCGCCACCTACCTTATCTCCGTCGAACTTCTCAGTCGGCTCGTCGTATATTCGAGCTTCGCGTTTCTCCCGTGAGCCGTGCCGCGACAATAAAGGGGTTTGCGGCGGCGATGCTAGCGCCAAGCTATTTCGAGCGCTACCTGGTGGCGACTTTATGAACTCAATTTTTCCACCTTCTACACAAATATTTGGCGTGAGAGGATACATTGGCGACATAGCTACATTCGTATTCGCCAAATGATTATAATGATTTTCTTCTAAAGGGAGGTTTTTCGGTTTATTTTTCTTGCGGTACGTGGAGTCGTATGCAAGAACTTGCGTCTTCTCTTCGGGATGGACTTGCCGTACTTTCCCGGGTGGTCGGTCAGGTGGCTCTGGGGACACATTGCCATCTGTGCCCGGACTTTCATCTCTTTCATTATTTGATATTCTGAAACAAAAGGAAATATAATTTAAAAAAAGATAAATAAAAACACATTTAACTATATTTTTAATATGTCTCCACGACATAGTGTCAGATCCGGCAATAAATGTGCACGAACACTTTATGTAGAAGTTGCGTTAATGCATACTAGGTGGCGCTGTTATTAAGATAGTTTATAAGATTTCTAAAAACGTTAAAATCTGCTAAAATATAATATATTTTTTCGAAAAATAACTTTTAATATGTTTAACAGATAGTCACAACATTTTTGACAAAAATTATTCAACTTCTGATGGTAAACAAAAAAGTTAAAAGCCAAAATCCTAAATCGCGCAAGTGAAGTTTTTCTCTCAAATTCTATCTGGACCTTATTTTGAAATGTTCAGTTGGAAGTGTGTTCTTTAGTGTGATGTTACAACCTGTATAAAGATCACTAGCTCTCGTTAGAAGGTCTAACAGCACGTGACGTCACGCGCTCGTTGCCAGGCAACGCTCCTTGTAATGTGCGCTGCGGCCGCTCGCCCGCGCGGCTGCGACGGTTCAGTGGCGCACGTTCCTTGGGTTGCCTTCCTGCACCTTACGCGGTTTTAGTTAACTCGTTAGCATAGCTCCGGTTAAATTGAGCACTTCCATACCATGGCGGCGAGAATACTCGATTGCCAGTTTTTTGCGATTATAAACCGAAATTTGGTTTCTGTTATTGTAATCATAATTTTTACCTAAATTAGTTGTAAATCAATATTTCGATAATAGTGCAATTATTTTTTTAATAAATTATAATAACAATATTTATTTATTTTGGGACATTTTACACAAAACCATACAATCTAGTCCCTAACTAAGCAGAGCTTCTACTATGGGTACTAGACAACGGATATAATACATATGTATATATTTTTTTTTTATAAGTAAATACATATCTTATTACATAAGAAACACCCAGACAAACAATATGTACACTTAAATACGCGATTATTAGATAGATAAGTACTGAAATAAATTTACGGATTTTATCGGATTATATTGATAATTTATTAATCTATCTTTTTGTATATTTTTGGCATTTTCCATGCTAAGATTTTAAAGTTATTTAGAAAAGGAAAAATACGACCGCGGGCAGGATTCGAACCTGCGTCTTCTGGTTAAGACCAGAGGTAACCAATAAGGTTAAGTAAGAGGTAAATAATTTATTAATCTTTTAAATTAATTTATTAAGTATTGTCAATTTGACTTTTTATTTAAGTACTTACTTTAAATCAACTTCAGCCTTTTCTATCTTAACAAGCCGGGAAACAAAATGGCTACAGATTATCCATTATAATACCATACAAAAATTCAAAAAAAATAAAGATATCAAACAATGTCTTCTTATCGTGGACCAGCTTCCGACTACAGTGCGGTAGCGCTATTGGTTTATTAGTTAAGTACAACATTTTTAGCTATGGAACGAGATTATTAAGTGGGTATGATAAGACGGCGGAGATGAGATGAAGATTATTCCCGAAGGATTAGGCAAGAGTCGTCTTCTAAACCTACACAAAAAGTACCAAGGAAGTCGAAAGAAAATTGAAGACTACCTAGATTAAATTTCTAAATTTTCTTTGGAAAGTAGATATATATCTACTTATTTATACAATTTATAGTTAGGTAACTGAATAATTAACTATCAAGAAACAATTTAAAGATAATAGAAAAACTATTGTTTAAACCCTCTGGAGGGTCACAGTTTTTCAATGAACTAATTCGGTAAGTACAGACACCAGCAGGTTAATCTATCCAAAACTGTTTTTCATAATAAGTATATTTACTTTGGATCTTTCTGAAAATCGCGCTGCAGCAATTTGCGGTTAAAGCATCAGCTGAGATTGGCACTGTATTTTGGCCTCACACGCTTAAGTTTTCTTATGCGTTTTGTTTTTTATTTATTTTCTTTGTTTTATCTTGTGAGGTACAGAGGCCCATCAAGCTACCACAAGCTGCCAAATTTCTTTGATTGATTTTCAACTTTATTACAATAAGGTTCATACCTATTCAATTGGGAAAATTTGACAGTTTTGGATAGCTTGACCTGCTAGCGTCTTTACAGAATAAAATTTTTTTCTTTCTCTCATTTCCCTTACCTACTTATTTTGTTGTTTAGGTTATGGGACTTGACAACTTAAGTTCAAACCAGTAATTACCACGAGATAAAGACGTAGTTGATACCTATTTTAAAAAGAATTTACCGGGATATACACCGGCGCAACGCAAGCGTCCTGTATTTACTGAGTTCATTATGAAGATTGAAGGGCTTAACAACCTGCTTAGTAAGTGTATTTTTAAGAAAACCGTACTTTCCTTCAGTGTTGAGAATATTAAGTTATCTTCTTTATCCCTTACCCTTATTTTTTACTACCTTTATGAGCTTAAGGCTTGTGCCCATAAAAAAATCGAATTTCCTCATGGATCAATCCCTGGATCTCTGTTTAAGTTGCAAACTAACGTTCGAATCAACGAGTGAATGGAAATAAATTGTACCTATCTTTAGAAAAATATAAGCAGTTAAGTACCTATGTCATTCAAAATGTATAAAAAAATTGTACCTACTAATATAAGTTTTCCTTATGTTAAATGTGTAAGTAGGATTTATTAAAAGAGACCATGATTTTTTGAGTTTGTTTCGGCGTTTCTTCTCAGTTAACGTCAGGTAGTAGTAATATTTAAATGACTGTTCCCCTAAATTTCAGTGACAATGTCGGACTTGTATGGACTAAAAACCGCACTTGCCTTCACCTAGTAATATCCTAATATCATTCACTCATACATTCCTTCATTAATTTCAAAATAATTGCACGTATCAGTTCATTTAACATCAATCAAATTGAGTCAAAAGAATCTTTAAATTAGTTAAGTGCTCAAACGTTTGTAATAATTTAATAATTATGTGTAGCCTAATTGGTTTGATTAATGGATGTTTTAGAGCCAGCTCGTAAATTTTGATTGAAGTCACAGCAATATTATTATGACACTTGAGTAATCAGTTTTGATAATTAATCATTTTAGGTGTTAATAAAATCTTTCTGGTAAATAAATACTAATAAATAATTGATAGGTATTAAAGTGGTCTTAAAAAGATAAGTGCCGTCGAATTAAGGGTGGATGTACCTACATCAGTACACAGACATCTGAAATATTTGCATGCAGTTTCCAAACCAAAATCTTGGACTTTGTGATAACTTCTTCAGTTGCGAAAACAAGGGATAAATTCAACGTTTCCCGAGGAAAAAAAGATCTTTTAATCTTAATAGACGAAGTTACATATACTTACATCTATAAATACTTACAGTTACTTCAAGCTCAACCAAAACCCATAATCGCCTTAAGTACTTATCCTAAATTTTGGCAGTTGAAACTTTGCGACATTCCTATTCAAACGGAGCACCATTTAGAATGTGAAATTAAGCCAAACAGCTCATCAGCAGTCGTTTGTTTTAAGAGAACTTCATTTAGTTCATTCTAAATACGCTCTTGAGAACGGGAAGGAAGCGAACTTGAGAATTCCAAAAGAGCCCTAACTCTTCCCTGTACGCAAAGTAGTTTAAACTTTATTACTTTGAATTAAAGTTTATAATTGTTTCATACAAGTTTGTTGTTAAAATGCGGCCAGTGACGTCCAATATTTTCGTCAAAGCGTTTGTTTGTTTTATTTTGATGTGTTGTTTGACTACGTAACATGTGAATATGAGCTCTTTTTTGTTTAAAAATTGTTCTTGACAGAAATATCCAACTCTTTGACTGGTTGAATACATCAATCAATGCTCATCTCGTATTTTATACTGTTAAGTCATTAAAATACCAAACCATATGTCATATCTGATAATAATTCGAGAAATTGAATCGTTTCTAGATACTCAAATAATTTACTGAACGCAAAGGAACAGAGGCCAGTACATCAAGCTACCACAATCTGTCAAATTTATTTGATTGATTTTCAACTTTAATACAATACGATAAGGTTCATATTCCATTAGGAAAATTTGACAGTTGTGGATAGGTTCTGCTGGCGTATGTACCTATAACCATAACATAATAATTAATTTTCGAAGTCGAAAATCAATAAAATAAAATAGCTTTGTAAATATTATCTCAAGTCAAATAAAAATGTACAGACGCCAGCAGGTCAAGCTATCCAAAACTGTCAAATTTTCCCAATTGAATATGAACCTTATTGTTTTGAATTAAAGTTGAAAATCTATCAAAGAAATTTGACAGATTGTGGTAGCTTGATGTACTGGCCTCTGTACTGAATCTAATCTTCCTTATATAATTATACATATAAGTACATCGAAAACCAGTAAAACAGATACAAAAAAAAATGTGTGTATAAAATCAGTAAAGTTCCTATTATTCGTGGTCTCTACACGGGTGACAGACAAAGCGGTGAGCAGTGACTTCAAAGGGGCGCCAATTCGAGTCCACGTGAGACTTCCTTCATGATCATTGCGGCTGCGCCGATAGCACAGATTAAATAACCAATAGCTTAAGAAGCCGTTAGAAGCGCTAGCATCATAAATGATATTTATTACTGTAAATAGATCTTTTAAAGACACTTTTACAAGTCAATATTTAACATTTTTTTAAGCTAGATGGCTCCGGCATTTCCTAACTGACAACCTCTGAGAAGAAACGCCGAAACAAACTCAGAGAATCATAGTCTCTTTTAAAGTCCAGACATAGTAGGTATAATAACAAATATGTGTCTTACAATGTAGGGCAAAGTCTGAAATGGCCTTTTGAAGAAAGAGCCATAGCGGCTTTGAGTAGACCAGTCCCAACCGACGGCTCGCATGCATCAGTCATTGTGTAGCTCAACCATAATTTAGGGAGCTCAACAATCCGTCACACGACGATACCAGATCAGAGGAACATTTGCGTAGGCCACTAAAAAGGCTCAAAGCCGCCAGACTGTTCAGAGCTGAGTATGTATATTTAGCCTACAGAGTACTCACATTTACATTTTATTGAGTTAAAAGTTATTAAATAATAAGAAAAATATAATGACAATAACCATTACAGTAATTTCTGTTAATATCATTATAATAAGTATTTCAGACATTTTACACAGCATCATGAAGTCCCAATCTAAGGAGTTTGTATTTAGGGTACTAGACATGTTCGCACTCACGACCTCGTGACCAGCAGACCGACCCTCGAACCACTAGACCACAGACGTCGTTAGTATTTATGAGGTCTGGTCCTCAAAAATTAAATTAGACTTTATAAAGTAATGACTAAATTTGTTTATAAACGGCTATGAACAGAGCCCTCGGTACGCGTCCGAATCGCACTTAATTGGTATTAAAAATAATCCTGGCTTGCTGCCTTGTTGACTTTTATGCATTTGACTAGTCTAAAATTCTAAATTAACAGACAGAAAGGTCTCGCTACGTGTTCGTTACTCGTGTTCTCACCAAAAACATGCACTAGGAGATAGCGAAGTTGGCTGCTCTTGGAGGCTGTCTAAAACGTAATAATTACGTTCAAAAATTACTACCTTAGTAAGTAGTAGATTTCGTCTACACAGACTTCCTACAAAATGAGAGACACCTGGTTTCCCGCCCTCCACAGCTAATCGACCCCAGCTGCCTTTTGAAATCGCTGTGACGTATGGCAATGAACCGGACATTGCAGTTATGGGATGTCGAGACAACTTCCGATTTGGAATGTCATTCCTATGGAGTGGCTTAAAATCAAGATATACTCGTTTAGATTGAGTAGATGAATGTTATGTAAAATTGTTACGTTTTTTATACATATTTATTATACCTGACAAAGAATATAAATAAATACATATAAATAAATATTCTTAGACAATTTCACACAGCACCACCTAGTCCCAAATCATGTAGGTAATATGCTATGGGTACTAGAGAATGGATATAATACTTATATGTATACTTTTTTTGTAATACATACTTATAATACATAAGAAACACATATGTTCATCACATAAATATTTGTGGTCTGTGGCAGTCAAACCCACGACCTCGTGATCAGCGGTCCGATACGCGAACCACTAGACCACAAACGTCGTCGAAAACCTAATAGCTTCTGGTATTAGGGCAAAATTATCAATTAAACGAGCAGGTATCTGCTTCTACTTGTTATAATGCCCCTAAAACAATAACTATCTCTAAATATAAATGATTTTCTTGTTCTTCTTGCAAGTCTGTATCTATTTAAGTAACTTCCGTAAAGCAGATTTATCCATGCATGAAATGACGCAAATGATAACGTTCACAAAACTCTGACGTCTGATTTGTCAACAACGCGGGTGACAGATGAAGAAGTCGTTCACATCAAAGAAATGCCAAATTGTCTCCGTTCAGGAAGTGATGTAACTTCCTTGTCAGGTTTTTGTTGTGTGCTAAATGAAATTTGAATCAGGAATTTAGGTTTTTCTACGAAAGTCGCAGTAGCTGCTTGCAGCTTTGATTTGTGCCCGGTTAATGGCAGTAGGCTTGCCCCCTATAACGGTGAACTGTGGCTGTACATCAGCACACCTCTCCCTAACTACGGAGATATAGGCGTAAAGGTAAGTAGCTACTTACCTTCACGCCTATATCTCCGTAGTTAGTTGGATTGGAGTTTGGATTTAGTTAGCTAACTAGGGTAGAGAAATCCAAACTCCAAGCTCCCAGTGAGAATTTGGAAAACCGACCTAAAATCGAATCCAGGACCACATGATCAGCAACCGGCAATTTGCGAAAATTGCTTTCAGTCGGTAATTTTCCCAGACATTATCTGACAATGTTAAAACCACACCACAATTTCGAGCTTATAAAATAAAATGAGTATCAATTTTTCGATACAAAGAGAACAAAATTCCTATAAAAGCTTTATAACCCTATGGACAAAATAAATATCGGTATTATTGGCTGACTGTAGTCAGTTATCCATAACGGTTATGATTATCATAACGATAACGATTATCGTTATTACATCGTTATCCTCACGCTGTCGCCTCGCGGTGTGAGCAGGCGGCCCGATGATTACTGGTTGTATTTTTAGAACTGTGTGTAGACTGGTTTGGTGAATGATTCTTTCAACGGGTGAAGTTAAAAATGGGCTTGAGTTTATCTTAGAAGCGTTGAAAATAGATGCAATTTTTAATCAACCAATAACAACGGACACCAAATAGCTTATTAATAAAAAAACCGGGCAAGTGCAAGTCGGACTCGCGCACCGAGGGTTCCGTACAAACCTGTAGGTATACTTTTGATTGTGTTGACATAGAACTTTGATTTTGTTACAGCTTAAAGGTATTATAGACTTGAGTATTTGATATGAATTTCAATTTAACCTCTACGCGTTCATAAGGAAAGGGGTAGTAAATGTAAAATTATTAAAAATATTTTTATTATTATATGATGTACTTAACTAAAAAATTACGGTTTTCCCAATTTTTCCTTTATCTGTGCTATAAAGTTGCTTCGGACCGAATTTCAAGATTCTGAGTTCACGGGAAGTAACTTGTAGGTTTTGATTCCCTTGCGAGTTTCGAAAATTTGCGGTGCGGCATAAACGGCTGTATCTTTAGATTGCATTGGCTTAGAAGGTTGACTTTTTCACAGCTCCAAGGGACAGTAGACCGGAGTATTTGATATAAATTTTAGCTTGATACCTCCACGCGTTCCTGAGAAACAGGGTCTTGACAGACGGACGGACGGACGGACAACAAAGTGAACCTGAAGGGTTCCGTTTTTTCCTTTTGAGGTACGGAACCCTAAAAACAACCAATACTTGAAGAAAGTAGTAGAAATTGTGGTTTTGTCGCTAATATCAATTCCGGAAAAACCATTGGATGGACACGGATCATGCAAGAAAAGATAAATGGGTAAAATTAAGGTCAGACAAGAGACAATAAGCTGGATAGCACCAAACAACTGCGTAATTACGTAAATTACACTGAAACCAGTCAAGTACTAATAATTTGAATTTTATAGGACAAGTGTTTTTAATAAAGTTCAGGATAATATTCTCGGAACCTATACAAGAACAGGTGATTAAGTTTTATTGAATAAATTAATGGGACACTTCAATGAACTGTTAAGTTAATCCTTAAAATAATCTTAATTTTTGTTGGCAGTTGTTAATTAAAAATTTGTCGTGTTAGTTATTTTAAATCAGGTTATATTATAAAAGAGACAGTTGGACCAGCCATATTGTCTATATATTTATTGGTATACCAACAGCAATACATATTGGGTAATTTATATTAAAAAAAAAGGAATAATAAGGGTGCTAATATGTAAGTTTTCTATACGATTATTTATCAGAACAGAATTCTAAAATTAGAACTTTATCATCAGCCTTCTTCATCATCATCATCATCATCAATTCATATACTGTCCCACTGCTGGGCACGGGTCTTATCTCATATTGAGAGGGATTAGGCTGTAGTCCACCACGCTAGCCTACTGCGGGTTGGCAGACTTCACAAACCGTCGAGAAAAATCTCTTAAGGTATGCAGGTTTCCTCACGATGTTTTCCTTCACCGTTTAAGCAAGTGATAATTAATTATTAATACGCACATGAATTCGAAAAGTCAGAGGTGCGTGCCTTGGATTCGAACTCGAGACCTTCGACTTTGGCAGTCCAATGGTCATACCACTAGGCTATCACTGCTTATGCATCAGCCTTCTGCCTTTACCCAATTGCCACCATCCTCGGCAGCATCGTCACTTACCATCATTTCTGATGCTGTCAAATGCACTCAAATGAATAATCCAACAAAAAAAAATCCTTCACAGGTGATCCATGAGGATTTTCCGTAGGTACAGAGGCCAGCATATCAAGCTACCACAATCCATCAAATTTCTTTGATTGATTTTCAACTTTAATACAAAACAATAAGGTTCATATTCAATTGGGAAAATTTGACAGTTTTGGATAGGTTGACCAGCTGGCGTCTGTACTATAAAAAGAGGTTAAGTATGTGCAGTACCATCGCAGGGAAGACATGGTGGGACAAGAGCGTGGAAATTGAAACTACAAAAAGGCCCTCTATTAATATATTTAAGTACTAATGATTTAAATTTACGAACTGTGGATGAATGTGGGTTGCAGATAATGATGTGCAGTAAGTACCTGTCTTTTTCCTTCCATAGAAATCTCTATCATGCGATCTATTATGTCATCTCATCAGTTATAAATGAATATTATTTGTAGGTATAGTATATATTTTGATTTAAAGCCCTGATTAGTAATAATATGTGGCTCTTACGGACGGCCCCCAACTAGGTGGACGGACGACCTCGTGAGGGTCGCAGGGAGTCGGTGGATGCGGTCTGCGCAAGACCGATTTCTGTGGCGTTCATTGGGGGAGGCCTATGTTCAGCAGTGGACGTCCGTGGCTGATAGATAGATAGTGGCTCTTACAATGTCGGGCGATATCTGAATTTAAATACAGGAATAAATAAAAAATATCATTAAAAAAACTGCATTAATCTTGTATAATTGCGTCTATTATATTCGGATTAGGCAGAGGTGTACTGATTTACACTCATAGTTCACCGTTATGTTTAAGGTCGTAAGTAATATGAAGTGAGCCTATTGATATTAATCAACCGCAAATCCAAACCCTGAGGTGTTACTGGGAATTTCATAGAAAATACCAATACTTAATACTTTGCTCGACCTAGGAGTCGAACATTGGACCTCTAGCGTAGCAATCGGACTTACAGCCACAAGACAAATAAGGAAGACTATGTAATAAGGTAGACAAGACTAGTTATATTGAAAAATACCTCCTAAATATACACCATAGCCAACCAACTAATGCACTTCTATAGAAATCAAAGGTATGATATGTTACTCAACACCATCGCTCGGGTCACGCCATGGGAGTCCACAATGGGAAGGTCAAACTGTAAAGTAACTGTTGGTGGTTTTGCGTAACAAGTACCTACACTTAAGAACGTAAGGGCCCTTTCATATTTTGATTAAAGGGGACAAATTGGCAAAGGCATATTGCGTGTAAACATAAAATAAATGGTAGTTAGTTGTGACAGTCTTAGTGTGTCTTTTGATTATAATTTCACAATAGTCACGCCTGTATATATTCACAAAGGGTTAGGGTCTAGACCGACGTCTGTATATCTTTTAGGTCCCAAGTAATAAGGGGTAAGCTGCTAATGTTGCCACCTAACCGAGCACACATACAAATCTTCTGTGTCTTTTAATAACAATTCAACTTGTCATTACGCTTGTGTCTTTTAGGTTCCAAGTAATAAGGGACAAGCTACTGTTGCCACCGGGCACACATCCAAATCTTCCTAGCTGCTAATGAGGATTTCATAGGCAAATCCAATTTACGTTCAAAAACCGTAGGTACTTGCAACTACTTGAAACTTGGTGATTTGTCCTGTCACAAATATTTTGAAGTATGAAAATCTTGAAAAGCGCCTCTAGCGGTCGCCTGAGGAACTAGATTTCCCATTACAAACTACGAGTAAGTATATTTTGTCTATTTAACAAGAAATCTTTAGAAATTTGGAAAGATATCTGGCTACAGCCGAATTTTTCCTTCACAAAATGTAATGTAACTATATAAATCAAAAAGAGAAGCTCATTTTCAGAGACCTTGAACTAGTTCCCCCGGAGCGAGGCCTCAGCCCTTTTCATGCAACGGTTAAGGCCATCTGTAGCTCCAGCACTCGTTATTTATGGCTAGGTTTCTTTGTTTTAAGGTAGAACATAAACACTGAACATCACAACAACATACCATCACGCCTGTATTCCTCGAAGAGTTAGGTAGAGGTGTACTAATGTACATTCGCAGTTCGCCGATATGTTTAGGCCGCGTGTAATAGGCGAATCTTTAGACTTATATAAACCCAAGAAAACTTTGGTTGAAGTGGAAATTGACCTACAGCGTAGCAGTCGCGTTAACGTGCGCTGTACTTAACCGACGGACGCAGGTTTAAATCCTGTCTGACATCGAATTTTTCTTTCGCTATTGTATCTTTAAAAATGTAACATAAAAATAAAAAAACTTAATTTGGTGCTTGTTTGAAGGGCTCGTGGCTAAGTTGTAATTACGCTGATCGACCGATCTGCAAGGTTAAGCTGCGCCAGCCGCGGTCAGCCTGTGGATGGGTGACCATTACAGTCTTGTTTTGAAACAAACATCTGTTACTTGTAACCGCAAAGCTGTACCGCTTTTTATAGGACATGATATTTTAAATTAGTTGCGTTGTCGTTGTCTGTTTACTTATAAAATGACCACAACTGTGATTGTGTGGTCACACTGGAATGCATCAATTAACTTTGTAGATTCATTTAAGATATAAAAAAATAAATGAAAATGGAATTAAAAGCGTTTTTTTTTTGATACTATACAACAACATGGTGGATTATACAAATAATATGTTGTTCCTGTTATTTATTTATTGTATTTTTTAACATATACAAATGCCCCACAAAACTCTATAAACAGTTTGACTGTAGGATCATAATACATCGTTATTTAAATATTTCTACTGTACGTGTTTATGTAACTGAACTCCTAAACGGCAGGACCGATTTGAACGATTTTTTTTGTATGCGTTTATGTGGCTCCCTGCATGGTTTAGATTCACAAATCAGCCCGGCAGATGGCGCTGCAGTCGGTATCTAGGTTATTTATCTATAATATCATGCAGGACAACGTCTGTCGGGTCCGCTAGTAATGTAATACGTTTAGTTAACATATAAAGAGGGCACAGTAATTATTTTATGGTAAGTGAAAATATGAAGTGTTTTTTTAACATAATTTTAAATTCAGGTTCAGTTCTGATGTCCGCGGGTGAACTGTTGAGTATATAAGGAATACGTTTTCTTAAAGTCCTATCTCCGCACAGGTTTGTCACTCTGGGAACAACAAGTTGTCTGGTTAAATGGAACCTAAGTACAACACAGAAACGAATGTTTCAGCCCTAGCGACTGAGCCTGTTATCTATCTACTTTCTCCTCCACATTCCACTATTATCCCTACGACTCACATCCTCTACTAACATAGCTAGCAATATATCAATTTATTATACAATCTTCCGAGCATTTTTCCAACTATGCTGGGGTTGGCTTCCAATTTAAACAGATGCGGCTGAATATCAGTATTTTACACGAAGCGACTGCCATCAGACCTCCGCAACCCATTTTCTGGGTAATACCGATATCCTGAGGATAGACTGATTATCAGGCTTCTTAGGTTTCTACCTACCACTAACGATTATCTTAGATGTTCGTACGATAACCAGGACAAACGTTACGTGCTCTCCAACTCACGGTCAGGACCGAAGACCTGAGTGGTCACGAATTGTTAAGAATGATTACCCATCAACAGATGTCCGCGGTCAGCGCAGATCGGTTGATCAGTATAGTTAATGCAATAAATCAATATTGCCTACCAATAAAATGCTGCACTCCTATAAATTTGCCAAGAACTTAATTGCTTCAAGTACAAGGGCACTTCCTGTACAGCTAGGCTGAATTACCTGCACTAATCATCGGTACACACGAACGGCGCCGCGGGCCACAACTAGTGTTGCCATAAATTCATTTGGCCAGCACTAACACGCGATGGAACTGCTATGATATAGGATTACGTTTAAGCTAATAGCTAACTAGACCGTTAAGATTTGCAGAATTCGAAATTGTTACATAAAATATAACCGCCTCACCCAGAGATGTTTGTTTATGTTAATAAGCCATTAATTAATATTTGGTAAATTAACGGTCAATAGAAAACAAAATTTGTAAAATTCTTGCGTAGATAATATAGATAGGTACTTAGTTAAACAGAATAGTCTGAACTTTGATTTTCATTACGTTTTTTAAAAGATTCTAAATAGGTCTAAATTACCGTTTCGCATCCCATTTCATTAAAAAAATAAAATTCTCTATCACAACATCCACAACGAAATTCTCTATTCCAATTTCAAACTGTACATGTGTGTGAGTAAGTATTATGTTCGCTGCACAAACACATTTAAATTCCTCCGCTGTCTTATTATAAATCAAGGAACCTGCGCGTGATTCACTAGATCTAGGTTATTCTATTTTAAGTACTAATAGCCTCGAGCGATGGATTGCCAGTGGTGTTATTGGTGTGAATATTTTAATGCAAATGCCTATCAATAATAATAAGTCTTTTCCAGTTTATCAAGGATTTATTACATAGGTATACGAATCCTTTAGATTCGTATATAAAGTATGGGTTGTATGTATAAGCGAATAAAAGAGAAGATTTATCAATTCATCTGCAGTTTCTATTTACATATGTTTGCGTATATAATCTTTGTTGAACAGATTTTACGATTATTGTATTATTGTAGTGGTTATCAGACTTTTGACTCTGAAGATACACCGACCACTAATTATTTGAATTCAGTTTTATTTTTCTAAAGCATTATTACCTAAATTAATTAATTAAAAACATCATCCATTATGATCAGCCCAATTTTTTTAATATGAAGATAACGTAAATATATTATAATGGTCATGTATGCAATTATTTCGCACAACCTTTACAAGTTTCATATTAAAAAAGATTCATTAATATTAAAAATAGTATTGAAAATTGTTCAGCGACTTTCGTTGCTGACTGTACCTAAGAATTAATATATTTCCAAAATAATGCTAATCCTACGAAATTACTAACATTAAGATAGACAAACGATTATTTTGATTGACAGTAACATAGCTCCGAGCGTTTAGTGGACTTTTTATCAGTATCGATCAATTCAACTTAATTTTAATCGATTAATTTTGCAAAATACAGCAATTATGTAAAAGATAAATGGTTTCGTATCATGATAATAATATTAGATATAAATTTTGCTGCTTATTATAGATTATTAAAATATTTGTAGATCAATAAATTCGTTTCTCTCACTAATCATTCCAACAAATTAGTTAATTATAATAAATAATTAAATGAATATTGTCGAAGATATCTGAATATCTTTTTGTATATTTTTGGCATTTTCCATGCTAAGATTTTAAAGTTATTTAGAAAAGGAAAAATACGACCGCGGGCAGGATTCGAACCTGCGTCTTCTGGTTAGGTTTTTAGGTTTTTATTAGGTAACCAGAAGACGCAGGTTCGAATCCTGCCCGCGGTCGTATTTTTCCTTTTCTAAATAACTTTAATATCTGAATATGTCCATACGATTATCAAAAAAGAATTCACGTAGAAAATCGTATTCGTATCGTATCGTTGTAATTTGCCTAATTATCTCAAAATCGTTATAAATTATAGCCTATATATATTAATTATAGCCTATTATATGACCTATATATAGGCTATAATAAATATTGCCTATATAGGTACATAATTATATAGGCTATAATAAATATTCTGATGTACAAATAATAATACTGTAAAGTTTCATCAAAATCCGTTCAGTAGTTTTAGCGTGAAAGAGTAACAAAAATCCATCAATCCATCAATCCATCCATGCCTAACAAACTTTCATATTTATAATATAAGTAGGATTTCAGAAAATCGAAGTTTCAGAGTTTTAATTAATATTAAATTTGTTTACAAGACAGTAATCTATAACATACTTATACCAAAAATTCGTATAAAAACCTAGTGTCCATTTCTGAACTTAACGAAAGAAACATGTGGATATGTTTAAAACCGACTCGGCACTTGTTTAACCACTTCAGTCTCACTGCGCAATAATCAAATGTATCAGCATAATCATTTATATACGGTTGTCAACATTATGACATGCGCATCTTATTCGTTTAGGTGTATCGAACATGTTCATTTAGGCTAAAAGCCGGCACAAATGCTTAGTGTTACATGTCAAAACACGACATAGAAGCTTTTACGGCATATTGCCATTTAACCAAGCACAAATCGAAACTCAGTGCTGTTAATTAGAAAATCATAGAAAAACAACAATAACACTGAAATAAAACTACTTTTTACGGATTTTATCGCGTTATGTAGATATTATTGATCCCGAAGTTTCGAACTCTTTACAGCGTCCGGTTTGAAATATCTTGGCAGTCGACGATTCGAATCGCTCTAGATTGCGGAGGTATGATGGCAGTCGCTTCGTATCATCACCATCATCAACCCATATACTGTCCCACTGCTGGGCACGGGTCTCCTCTCATACTGAGAGGGATTAGGCTATCATCCACCACGATGGCCTAGTGCGGGTTGGCAGACTTCACAAACCGTTGAGAAAAATCTCTAAGGTATACAGGTTTCCTCACGATGTTTTCCCTTCACCGTTTAAGCGAGTGATAATGAATTCGGTGCGTGCCTTATAATACTGATATTCAGCCGCATCTGGTTGTACTGCCGACCCCAACATAACTTAAACTTATTAATCTTTACTTCTAAATATTGTTTGTACAGTCAGCAACGAAAGCCGCTGAACATGTTGTAATCTAAAATATTATTTTTAATAAGTTGGGGAATGCGGATCTCTAATACACAAGCGCAGTGTTCATCTAGGGAAATATATCGTGAGCGCAGATGAAATAAAAGAGCTCACCCCTAAGCTAATCCTGCAGTTTATAATAGCCGCAGGGTTTAGCGGTGAACTCTAAATGCAACGAGTGGCGATCACAATAGACCGACTGCAGTCGCAGTGATACTAGAGCCGCCTTATAGTCATCATCAACCCATATACTGTCCCACTGCTGGGCACGGGTCTCCTCTCACAGAATGAGAGGGATTAGGCACCAGGATTAGTCCACCACGCTAGCCTAGTGCGGGTTGGTAGACTTCACACGCCGTCGAGAAAATCTCTAAGGCATGCAGGTTTCCTCACGATGTTTTCCTTCACCGTTTAAGCGAGTGATAATTTATTATTAATACGCACATGATTTCGAAAAGTCAGAGGTGCGTACCGTGGGTTCGAACTCGAGACCTTCGACTTGGCAGTCCAATGGTTATACCACTAGGCTATCACTGTTTCATATAATATTAAAAAAATGATATGAAGTTGCTGATCTGTGAAGATTGTGCGAAATCATTGCATAGATAACCATTAAATATTTATTACGCTTGTATATAAAAAAAAAACCTCTTGACCATTTTTGGAGCTGTGATGGTTCGAAAATTATGCTGTGTTCAACGACTTTCGTTGTTGACCGTACTTTTATGGCCCACATAGGATATGGTTAACCGCTGAAATAATTTCTATTGCGCGTAGCAAATAGCGGTTGATACATTTCCGGAGCATCATCATTATGTGTTCAAAATAACTGTTCACAGTTGAATGCAAAAAAACCTTTGTGGACCTTTGTACAGACTAAATTAATTTCAGTCTATCACAGTTCATAAATATTTTGTTCGATTCATATACAGGTTGTTACAAAACTACCCGTAAAGCCGAGAGGAGGTTAAATGGGGCCTTATAACGAATCCATTCACAATATTTAAGAACCGTAGTAACGCTGTATAACATACCCCAAAACACGGAAAACAACAACAGTTATGAATGAAAAATGGAAAAACTATTAAAGTAGACAATTATTAGGTAAAATAGGTACCCTTTCTGTTAAATAATCTGGTTCCCTGACATGACAGCTGACAAAATTTATTGATAATTAATTATATTTTTTACGGGGTATTTTGTAACACGTTGCAAATATTTAAAAAAATTAATATAGGATTATCATATAATCATCATTAATCCATTGACTGCCGCACTGCACTTATAATAATAAATAAAAAGAGTCTGAATCGAAGGACCAAGGATCCACGCATCTCTGCATTTTCGAAATCACATGCGTATTAAATAAAACAAGTACCTACCTAATTATCTCTCGCTTAACCGTGAAGGAAAACATCGTGACGAAACATCCATACCTGAGATATTTTCTTGACTGAGTATGAAGTCTGCCAACCCGCGTTAGGCCATGGTGACGGACTGGGGTGGAATCCCTCTCATTCTGAGAGGAGACCCGTGCCCAGCAGCGGGATAATATATGATTGGATGATGAATAATAAATAAGTACAGTTCTTAGTAAGTTTGTTTACAATATTAAATCAAATCAATTGGAAGAATTCACTTCGTCATTAATAATTAAAGTTGAAAAGGTTTTCATTTAACCTTTGCGTTGAAATACAATTCTTAATAAACATAAAAACGGTAGACGGAAGCCATACGACAAATGATAAATGATATTTATTTTTGTAAATAGATCTTTTAAAGACACTTTTACAAGTCAATATTTAATTAATACTAGATTTCCTGGCTGACGACCTCTGAGAAGAAACGCCGAAACAATCAGAGAATCATGATCTCTTTTAAAGTCCACACATAATAATATCAAATAATTATGCAAGTGTTACAATGCAGGGCAATGTCTGAAATGAAAAAAGGAAAGAGCCACAGTGGCTTTGAGTACACCAATCTTAGCCGACGCTGGCACGCATGCGTCAGTCATTGTGTAGCTCGACCATAATAAACTGTTGACTTTTATTTGTTATTCATAATTAACCTGTAATATTTTTTTTTAATTACTGTCCGTAAGGATGTCCTTCTAAGTATTGCTTCACGCTATAGTAAACCTTTTCTATTAAGAATTCCTTTAGCTTATGCTTAAATAAATTCAAGTTTTCAATATCTGTAATGCACCAGGGTAATTAATTAAATATTTTGGCAGTCATGCAATATACACTTGTATTCATTATTGACGATCTGATAGATATATTACAAATCTAAAAATTTCATGGATATCGTATGAAATGTTCCAACCTGAGGCCCGCGTAGTAGACCATGGCCTAACCCTTCTTATTCTGAGACGAGACTCATGTCCAGCAGTGGGACTATGTTGTTTTATTAGACATGTTTTGAACAACATTTTGTTTTTTAAGTGAGTAACATTTTTATTGCTGTAGATAACAAACCAAATCATTGAGAAATTTATAGTATCTTAAATCAGGAGGCGTGAAGGATGAATAAATGAGCTTTCACTTATTAACCAACAATTTCGGATATCGCGTTCATTATGATAAGGCTATATGTATTGGACACCAAAGAAACTTTCTCCATTTTAATTACGAAATAATTGAATTGCTTTCATTTTAAAGTTCAAATTTTTGAGACGGTTGATTAATAATTATGCTGAAAATGATCAACATTCAGTTTACATAAAAAACAATCAAACAAATCGTTGGTGTAAGTATATATAAACTACTACTAACTACTACTATAAACATTTATGAAAATATTTTTAAGTGAGCTGGCTAGAATAGATTTTACCGTTTTTAATTGATAAAATATTTGAATTTAAATCAAGTCCTTTATCTTCTGAACAGGTTTCTCGATGATAACTATCTATTTGCATACCAAAAGGTCTATTAAGATCATAGTTGAATCCAATTAATGTTTTTTGAAATTCGTCTAATCTATCTAAATTTAAAAAATAAACTATCTTCTTTACAGTTACTTTCTGAATTCCAATAAAGTTACCGCTACTGACGATAAAATGAGGATTTAATAAAAAAAAACTTCAAATAAGGTTGGGATCAAACGATTCCTTGAAATATTTTCACGATTCTCCATACAAAAAAAAACTTTACGAAAAAAGTAGTATTAAAACCAATTCACTCGTCCGTATATAAATAAAGAATCTAAAACCAAACTAGCATCTTTCTTTCACTGCTTACGTGCTGTTAACAGGCGCTCTGTTTAATCTATCTGCGAACTAATTGCGCGCGCGCCGGTCCAGTTCAATGCACTTACATGCAATTGAGGTGTACTGTATTTTTATATGCCCATTAAGTACGACTATATTATTCAATGAGCTCTGTTCTATTGATATAAATAAATATGATTTAATACGGTAATAAGGTGGGCCTTATGTTATATTTAAGATATTGATTGAGATCAAAATACGGATTCAGAGGTTAAGTGTAGGTTAAAAAGTAAAAGTACGATTCATTTAAGTAATGTTGTATTCTTTTAGTTGGTCATTAATTTCATGAGAAATGATACTAAAATTTATGTATGTTGCATAAATAATATTTTTGGAACATTTTTACACAACACCATCCAGTCCCAAACTAAGCAGAGCTTGTACTATGGGTACTAGATAATGGATATAATACTTTATATACTTTTTTTTGTTGTAAATACATACTTATAATAGATAAGAAACACCCAGACAAACACTCATGTTTTATCCACACAAATATTTGTGTCCTGTGGGAATCGAACCCACGACCCCATGATCACCAGTCCGGCACGCGAACCGCTAGACCACAGAGGTCGTCAAATAAATAATAAATAATACAGCTCTATATCTACCTTAAAAAAATCTAACCCATAACACCAATTTGTTAACCAACCTGATTGTAATCTCTGCGATTTCCTTAAACGGCAACACAATAAAAACTTGGACTATTTTTCTCACGTCCCAAATAATAAATATAACACGGAAAGCCTCGAGATCGATTCGATTAAGACACGGTGACAACCCTGACCTACAGGGTTCACAGCTCCGTAAAAGGCTGCGCGGGCGCAAGTCGACCGCTGATTAAAGATAAAACAGACACGTCACACAGTATAGCTGAACGGATGACAGACGATAGGGCGATCTCGATTGTGCTTAACAAGCAGGAATGATAAGTTGCACTATTTTTACATGACTGAACAGAAAATGATTGGGTTCGTTGTAAGATTGAGTTTATAGTTGCCAAGTCTGCATTTCTTAGTATTTTCATTGTTTTATTTTTGTTTAAACCAGTTTTTTTTTATTCACGATAGGCCTACGCTTGACCACTAGGTGACAGTGTGATCTACGGTGGAGCGCGCTTGCCTAGAAGAAACCAATTCACTCGAGATTTAAAGACACACAGATTATAGTTATCGGGGAAGACCCACTTAGGAAGCTAATACCACATGTCAGCGGTACGCATAATAAATTTTTGGGATTGGGATTTTTGGGATATCCACCATGAATCGATGACGCTTTTTCGTGCTTCTGGTCGTCCGATAGTGGAAACGGCAAGGGGTTATAAAATCGTGGAGATCAGATGCACGCTCTCCGAAATGCTTCCGATAAAAAGTTGCTAGGTATTTATATTATAATGGTCTGTGACGTCTGCGTTTATCTCTCTAAGTCTCGACTTAGTACGCCGAAACGCACATGTTAAAGCTTCGCTTACTTATTTATGTTTTTATTAATGATTATTAGATTGTCGGTGTCTTACACCGACCTTATTGGTGGGGTTCTTCAAAAAGGTCAGGTGCGTAGTACTCGCAACCGGTGTGTGCATAGGACAAGATGTATGAATGTGGACGATGCGAAAGACGTATGCAAGTGACGTTCTTTAGTTTCTGTCTACCCTGCCCTGCCCTCATGGGAAAAAGGCCTGAGTGCATGTATGTATATATGTATTGTATAATAAATGAGTTACTGTAAAGTACAGATAGCGTTTATAGAAAACTGAATGCGATAAAGTACTTAGTTCTTCATCTTTCTATCTCAATAAGCCATTTCTACGTTATAAAAGATCTTTTAAGTTATATTAAACTCCAATATTCATAAGAACGACTCTGATAGGCGATAAAATAAGATAGGTACTTAAGACATTTTACATAAAATTATAGGCTAATAACACCCATAGTGGTATCATCAAAGGAATGGTCAAATGGAATGATCGGTCTACGTTAGTAAATCTATGTAAATGCAAAAATGAGTAGTCATTAAATAGTGACTATAAATATTAAAAATTAATGACTTCAAGTTTCAAATGAAAATTGGTTCTGAAATCTTTTGATTTTTAAAGGAAATAATAATCTTATTATTGCTTACTCACAAACTAAAATGGAGACAATATTTTTGTCACACACTTGGATAGAATGAAAGGGTTATTAACCTCCTGTATTCGCCAAAGGGTTAGCAGAGGTATACCAATGTACACCCACAGTTCGTCGGAACGTTTAGGGCCCATGTCATAGGGACTATTACCATTAACCGGGCATAATTCTAAACTCCGAGTTGACCCTAAATAATTTAAACCCAGATCCAGCCGTCCCTAGCTGCCCCCCCAGCAACGCCCTAAGCCGAGGTCCGAGTCCCGCAGGGGACACCCTTAGCTGTGTTGCTTAGTTTATAAGTTGCCCCTGGCTGGAGGCATTCGGTGCCTCGCCACCTAGTCCGGTTAAGTTTTTAAAGCTCCCTCGAGCTAAAAACTACGTCCGTCAAAAAAAAAAAAAAAACTCCGAGTTGAATAATCTACCCATCCAATAAAAAACCATTCTTTTTTCAAATTCAAATTACCATTGCATTCATAATACATAAGTACCTTTTACAATACCATGAACTTCTTGTTTATACATATATACCTAGCAAACTGTCTGTCAGTATGTCTGTTGTATAAACTGTTGACGTTTCGCATTAGTTCAATATAGACAATACGCGTGTATGTTGTTTCGTTGTGTCAATGCAAAATTAATACAGACACACATATTATGTTTGTTTAGTCTACTGCGTTATTCTACTCCCAAGTTTAGTCTACATAGTGACATGAGGACGCTGTGGTCGGAGTGTCGAATTGATGACAACAAGCGATCGTGGCTAGAGGTCCTGGGTTACATTCCCAGGTCATGCAAAGTGTTATTGGTGTTTTCATTTGAAACTCTCACTAAGTTGATGGCCGGAGTTTGGATTATTATGTGTCCGGTTATATGGCAATAGGGTCGCCTCCTAAGGGACACATAGGACTGAAACATAGCGGCAAACTGTGGGTGTACTTAAATACACATCTGCCTATCCCTGTGGGGAATATAGGCGTGATGGTATATAACGTTTATGTTGTTTAATTGAAAATTTAAAATATTTGAATGCTAAAGAGAAGTGAATGAGTGAATCTATAATTTTTGTGAAAAATTATTTTGGGGTTTTTAGTAATTAAGTAGAAGAACTCAATAGAAAAACAACTTTTATGACCCTCTGGAGGGTTTTATTGTGGAATAGTTCTAGAACAGGGTTTAGTGAACGTTTTCACGACATGACACAGAAGAAATCTAATAAATCGAAAGAAGTTGTAGTAAATAGTGTACCTAACAATAATATATTCGCCAAATGCTTTCACTGTTATTTATAGCATGCACGCTAGTACATACAATGTAGTGCATTATTTGTGGACTATGACTAAACAAGGGGTTCACCGAATGCTTTATAAATACATTTCTAGTTAGTGCTGATTGACTGCTTATATATCAGTGTGCTTGGTTGGATGAATAGTGTCTGTCATTGTCGTGACGAATTCTACCTGGCCATGGCCAGTTCGTGTATGTCCAAAGTTTGACAAACTTTTTGGGTAAGTATTTTATTTTATTAATTCGGGAAAATAAACAGTTAGGTATATAATAAAATGTTATACCTATTAAGTTATAAATATACTAGAATTAAAAAATGAGAGGTGTTAAGGGACACCCGGATGGATCGAAGTTCCTTTCATTAAAATTTAATAGTTAAAAATAAAAAAACCTATAAGTATACACTCAACAAATTCACAACGCGCGAAATTCAAATATTGTCATTCACTCAATAATTCGAAATTCAAATATTGTTGACAAGCAAAAAGTGTCGTGACAACTTTTCGTAGGATTTTTTTCCGTCTAGCCCCCTTTCACAACGCGCGATTCAATTCAACTCGAAATTCAATCATTACAAATAAGTTGCCGGGGGTTCCCAGAAAGTAATCAGAAGATACTTGTGATGGGAAAACTTCGCTCTTCCTATATAATCTTAAGTTTAGATTTACGAGTTTAACAGTACAACAATTGGTTTTAGAGTAAGTTAATTTACATTAAAATAATAAATTATAAAAAAAAGGAAATTAGTGAGGTGCGTGTTTGCATGTGTCAACGTCATTATAATTAAGAGTAAGGAGCCAATCTGTCAGATTTTTCTTCCACTCATACAACTGCTTCGGGTAAATATTAAGAATGCGATTAATTTTATTGCAGACACGGGGAGCTTGAGCTACATTATAAATGTATATCCTACGACATTTTCCACTACATATTAAAAGTATACCCATAGATACGACCATGTTTTTATTCTAAATATCACTTAAAAAGTGGTGAAGTTGTGCTGGAAGATGCATCGCATCTCGTGCGAATTTCCGAAGAATAAAAAAAATGTTGCATGGCTTTCCACAACATATTTGCGCAGGACTCTTGAATTCTTTGGTTAGCTAGAAAGCGTGACCATGAAAGTGCTTGTGCAAAGCAAGATCGAAGGACAGAGAAGAAAGGGAAGAAGCTTAATAATGTGTTGGTCCGATCAGATTCGCTCGACACTAGACTCCAACTCCAAGCGAAAACAACAATAATCATGCTGCTGAGAATGGAACAAACTCTAATCGCAGACAGTTAACAAATGCAGCTCTTTTAGCTGTTGCCCGAAACCACGCAACAGCGACCGAACAACTAACAATAACTAACTTTTAGCTGTTGCGTCAACTAGCTCGCTAACTCGCATCTCAAAGAAATGTTTAAGACAATGTCGTTCTCCAAGGCCTAATCTATCTCTGTACCAAATTTCATCAAAATCGGTTCAGTGGTTTAGGCGTGAAAGCGTAACAGACAGACATACAGAGAACGACTTAAGCAGAAGGATCAGTTAAACAGTTTCAAAGCCAACCGCAAATAGTAACGAATGTGAATCGAACCATTACTGAAAAGTTATTAATCGTTTACCGCAGAGAATTATCCGAATTAGTCTCCTGTATTTAGCTGCTAGAATATGGCCAAGTGTAGAAACACGTGCTTATCAAGAAGTGTCAATTATACAAACGAAATGGCAGTACACTTTGCATTATTTAGTAAAAAAATAGGTACAAGCCGCATCCGTCTCAGACGTGACTGCCTATCTGTTTCCGTCAATTTACACTTATCTAGCACTTGCACAATGTAGAGTGTAAGTACATAGATACATACATAATACTCATACCTACTTAATGAGTGGTTGTAGTGATACTAACGACAAAATATGTTAAGGAAATGTATAATGCTATGACTTAATTTTGTCTAAGCATTATTCCGTCTGAAGAAAAACCATTGAGAAAGCCTGAGTGCATGCCTGAGAGATTTCTTTACGGCATACCAACCCGCTTGTGGGTCTTCATATTTCTTTTCCGTACTATAAATATTAAAAAAAGCTACTGAGTAAGACAAGTTCCTTTTGGTATAAAATAAAATGATGAACCTTTGTCAAGACATTTTAATACTCCAAATAAGTGTATAATGTTATAAAAGACAAGTTTAATACCCTTCCAGGAATAAAACGTAACGGTACGCTTACATAATTATTTTAATCGAGCCATTTGCGTTTGACACAGTTCCGCGTATACATTTTATGCTTAATTTTACCTTTTTTACCCGCCTGATGGTAAGCCGTAAACGTATAGTCTGGACGCTAGCAACACTAGAGACACTAGATTAGGCATATCGAGAACATCGCGTGTTGTTGTTGTGAATTCCGCGAAAAATATCTGGTATTTTATAAATATCGATCGCCATAATATATCTATTGAACCGTTTGTGATCCTTGAAACTAGTTACCACAATGAAGAGTCGTAGAAAAGTTTACTCAGAGCTTAGATACGGGTCACTGACTCGATTCTCGCACGAGGTATATATTTTGCTTACTTTACTTATAACTGCCTCGTCGGTATAGTGTTCGTAAGCTCTGGAGCTCCTGGGTTCGAATCCCAGGTCGAGTAAACTATGTTATTGGGTTTTTCTATGAAATTCTCAATGGCAACTCGTTTGAGTGTGGTGTTGTGCCTGGTTAATCTTAATAGACTCGCCCACTACTACATGGGACCTAAACATACCTGCGAACTATGTGTGTATATTGGTACATCTCTGCTTAACCCTCCAGAGAGTACAGGAGTGACGTATGTTACATCATTTTTTTCTAAATACACCCACGCCCAAAATATAAGAAAAATTGTAGTAGGGCAATTTTTCTTATTGCCCTACTACAATTTTTCGTATTCGTAGTTTGAAACATACCTAGTATCAAACTAGGTAAACATACCTAGTTTGATACTAGGTATGTTTACGAAAAACATACCTAGTATCTAATGATAAATAACAGGTTCCAATTTTATGACCGTTATGCAAATCTGAAGCGATTTTAAAATGTGGTGAGATTATCTACACCTGGCGAGCCCACGCAAGTTGTAAAGTCAAAGTAGAAATGGGTTAGTGTGATGCAAGTAGGCGGACTGTTCCAACTTGCTAGTGACTTAAGTTATGGCAAATGGAACTTCATAACGAAGCGATACAATAAAATTATGAGTAATTTTGAGTGAATTGAGCCTTTAACGGTGATAGCTTGAGCTTTAATTGTAATCATCGTAATAATTATCTTATTTTTTATTTATTCTTATTATATTATAGACTTGACATACCATCACGCCTGAATTCCCCGAAGGATTAAGCAGAGGTAAATTTAGGTCCCATGTAATAGGGAGCAACCCTATTGCTAATAACCAGGAACAAAACCAAACTCTGAGCTGCTACTGAGAATTACATAGTAAAACCCAGTAGTATTTCGCTCGACTTGGGAATCGAACCCACAGTCGCGCTTATAACCACAAGGCTTATGAGGTAGTTGAATCTCCACATCTTTAATTGTGATAAGTAGGTACCTAAGATTTTTCACTATGCTACCAAAATAAAATAAAAAGAGTAAATAATATAGACCCTGTTTTAACAGTTTGAAAGTCTGCTTTAATGGTTTTTAACTTACTATTCAAGTAAAAAAAAACTGTCTCTACCTTTTTAAAATTTGTTTTAAGTTAACTGATATTATTTTCTTTAAAAAAACCCTGCTATACGTACCTATAATAAATTTACTACCTCTCACGAATAATACCCATCTTTTTATGTGGTTACTTGTCTTTTATAAAATCAAAGTGCACATCACTAGGCTGGGAGGCCAGGAAGCCATTAAACGTGGTAAACAAAACATGGCATCCCATTAAAAAGATGGCGACACACCTAACGGAACACCGTGGAAGATTGTCCCGGAAGAGTTAAACCACAACACCTGGTACAGTTGTTAGAACACACTAATTGCATAATTCAATATTTAAATTCCAAATTCAAAAATATGCTGTTTTTATTTATAATATTTTTAAAGAAAAGCCTTTTTAGAAATAAAATTCGATGTCAAATTAGGTATATTTTTACTCCTCATCTAGCAAAGAAGCATACGGTTCACCTGATGGTAAGCGGTTAAGAATGAGCCATACCACTAGAATGTGCCATAGTGACTTAAATTATATACCGTAGTTGTGTAAAACTCAACACAAAGTAGTCCAATAGCATTTTTACACCGCCAACATTAGATGCTCGCATAGGGGCGAAACCAGTCACATGCGCATTTGCAAATCTTAACCCTCAAGTGAGCGATAACGGGCCATTAAGATGCGGCCCGTAATGTATCACATAACTGGTTCGATAAAAAACAAAGTGCTGGGCAAAATGGACGAGCATAAAATACGTAGTTGCTGATGTCGTGAAACTTTTATACACCTTAGATTTGTCGATTACGGGCTGAGTGGACAAGCTATACGACGTCTGACTACGTCATTTCTTTCTATCTGGTCTACCATTTTTTTTTATACCACTAAGGTAGCAAACAAGCATACCGCACACCTGATGGTATTAAATGAGTGAGTGGTATTTATTTTAATTATACTGTATATGTACCTATAGGTAGATGGGTTTCAAATCAGAAATGCGACTGGATTTTTATACCGGAAATTTAATTTAATTTTGGTATTTTAGACCGGAAATTGTACAGATTGAGGAAAGTAAAAACCCTTGACATTATTTTATTGTATAAATATTATAAACAAACAAGCGCAACCTGGTGGTAAGAACAATCGTAGCCTATAGACGCCATCGACACCATATAACTAGAGCTTTATCATCTTGAGATCGCCTAATTTGCCCCGTACTTAATACTTTTACTGGATAAACATAAAGTCGGCACATACTGGCAGAATATTTACCGAACGAAGTGGTGTCAACCCAAACGAACTTTCTAGCTGAGTTGTACCACCTTAAAAATAACATTTTGTAATTAATTTTGACACATGAGCATCAATCAAACCTACTGTAACACTCTGAGCAAACATCAATGACACTTCTTCAGTTACGTCATATGCGAAGAACGCAGTCACAGTATAAAAATATCAAATTATTGTCTCGAAATAAACCAGCGGTGCGACAACGTACTGTGAAAAATGTTCATTTACTACCAAATTGTTGTAGATACGACACGATAATGTAGGTATTATGCCTACATGTGCAAGTCCATTTATACGTTCTTATCTGTTGTGAAAAGGGAATATTTATTACATGTGCGGGCTATTACTGCTTGTGAGGTCCTTGAATACTGATGATGTATACCTCAATCCTGCAGATGGAATAAAATTGTATTATTCACAGTAATTACTTTTATTGATGAATGAAGATATTCTTAATGTTGTCAAAAAAGTCGTTCTACTGAGTTCAGTAAAACGACTTTTTTGACTACAAAAAATATATTTTGTGTAGTTTACGGTTTCAAAAGATTCTTGCGGTTGAAAAAATATTTAACTTTGATCAAAAGTCAAGCGCAAATTAAAGGGAAAACAAAATAATTTTGCACCAATCCTTTACAAAATAATCAATATAAATATCGTGATGTGCCAAATAAATGCTATAAAAGACAAAGGACAGTCACGTCTGCACGAATAACATAATTACTTCGCGACATGCGCGTGAGGCGTCCCTCCGTCCCGATGTTATCGTGTACCTCCCGGACGCATGCGTTTTAATGCTTTTTTTCTACATTATCACTTTTATTATTCATGCATTATTCGCAAGCCATAAACTCTGAGTGGCCCTTGTATTAACCAAGGCAATAAATGAGTGATAATGTCAAAATTATTGTTTTTACTACGAAGTCATTTTAGCTCAACGTACGATGGGATGAGCTCGAGTAATTGGTTACGGACAGTAAAGACAAAATGAAGAACGTTCTTGTGCCATAAAACTAGAATCATTAGCCGATTACAATAAAATCAGTTCCTATTAAATCTCTCAACCGTTTAAGGTCCGTTTTCTAAGATGGTGGAAAGCATCGAACTTGAGCACAATTTGACAAGCACTGTCATTTCGTACGTCACTCAAACTTTTTTGCAGTCGTGATTAATTACCATTCAATATTTATACTTATGAAATATTAAAGTTACATTATCTACCATAACAATAAATTTGAAGTCTGACATTTTATCTTTTGGATTTGAAGATTATCTTGAATCTAAAATCGTGATCCGTCCGACCGATAGCCCAATTATTTAAAAAAATAACAAAGATACAATAAATTACGTTTTTACTTTTATTTAGCATCGTGCAACATAGTGGTCAATAAATTATATGAAAAAGTAAAACGAAAAAATAAAATCGTTTTATTGAAAAACCAATCGATTCCCGTTTCCACGAATACCTTGATGAAATTTATTGCAGTATTTTTTATTATTGCTTACACTTACATTCGGTAGTGAATACAGTGTTGCACATTAGTAACGTTATTTTATTATGGCGAAGTATGTCAACATGTTAAATATTTTAGGAAAAATAAAAAAATAAAATTACTTGTGTTACGATAAAATCGATATACTGATTACGGTTTACGCGAAAATCGATTCTTGTAATGTACCTACACGGAAATAAATTCAATAATTTGAGCGCCAGATTAAAAAGTATTCGTTTTTCAAAATTGGGTACCTACCTATTATGAAATCTTTTTTGTTCTTATATTTAGTCTATGTATATATATAACTACGCTGAAGAAACCTCTTTTAATTACTTAAAAATGTATACCTGTCGTTGTTTCGATGGAAATAAAGTAAGATGGCCATACAGAGTTAACCCCCACTTTAAGCTCAGTATTTTTGCTTGCTACAGAGTATTTTTTTTTTTACTTTTTATCGATTGTTAGCTCTACAAATTATATTTGACATTAAAAATTTGGTTTTAAAATAAATTTGATCTGTATCAAGAATCATAAATATTCAATATTATAAACACAATTAATCTTTTCTTTGATAACTGAAATATATTGGTAAAAAAAAAAACATTAAAAAATACCCAAGTATCTCTACTATATAAATAGTACCTAATAATAATACTTTTATTGCTGAATGTAAAACAGAAAAACATATAAAAACAAAAGATCCACCAATAAAACGCAACCAAAATAGCTCAATAGCTGTTATCAACAATAAATGAAGTTCAATCTCAAAAAAAAAATCACACCCACTTCCAAGCAACACCACAGGAAAGTGATAGCGCCAAATAAATTTACGATATCATCTCTGATTGTGTCTTGACATTTAGTTTCGGATACATTTTTATGGGATCGTGAATCGTGCCTGATGTAGCGTTGATTTCGCTTCGAATCACGATATTATTAAGAGTTTTATTCATGGTATTCGGTTCTGAATATTCAAGCGTTTCAAAGGGTAACGTTTTTGCAGTCCAACGTAGACAAGGGGTTATACAATATTTTTTTATTAATTTTATTTATTTAATGTAATTAAATTTGATGACAGATTAAATAATTTACAAAAGATACATTGTAAGTTACTGATTTCTGACAATTACGCGAATATAAGACATTGGAAGTATACATAGGCTGTAAAATGTACATGTATGTAGGACACATGTATACATTTTAGAGTCTTCATACATTTTAATTTCAAATATTCTTCATCATGCATCAAAATATTTAAGTCCAAACCTCTGTATACACTGGTGGTATTCAAGAGACGTGATTATACTCTGTGACAGAGGTCCACGCGTGCTCAAGTATCAAGTCACATGGGGTCAAGTGTGTGCGTTCATTTACACTGATATTAGCGCTGGCTGGATGTGACCTAACAAATGTTTTCTTGTGCTTATTGTCGAGGATATGTTTCTCTCTCTTCATGGCTTTGCACTACTTCGCACTACGTAAGTTTTTATTATGTTGTAAATGTAGTGAAACGGTTTTTTTATGAAAATGACTTTTGGATAATATGAATACAACTACAGTTAATTTAAAACTTAAGTAATTAATAAACTAAACTGTTATTGTTTCTATGGATTATTTATAGAGCTTTAACTTCTCCCGTAACATTCCAGGTTTAATACCTCTTTGTTCTATTGTCTATCTCGAAGCTGGCATAACTTGATACTTTAAATATAACTTGCGTCCATAGGCTACGTTCGCCGCTTACTATCAGGCGGCCCGTATGCTTTATTGTTGGGTCCGTATTTTGATTACAAAAGATATTAATGAAGAAAATTATTTTAATGTCACCATTATCTTTCGATATCTATGCGTCAATATTCATGCGCGTTTTCCTGCATATGTTTGCTTGCATGCAGTGTGGCCCCCTTTACGATTCGACCACCAAGACGTTACTCATGGGTGTCCGACATAACCCTGCATGAATGATGTGCAGCGGCATTAATTTGCTATTAAAGATATGGTGGTGGTTTGCATATACGTTCGTAGAATGCGCTATCTATGAATTTCAATTGTACATTAGCAGTTGAATATTAAAAATAACTACGCTGATCATCCCATTTGTGAATGGGTGACCGTTCTAAGTATATTGAGACCCCCGTGCCTTTGAGAGCACGTTAACCGTCGGTTGGCAACAACAATGAACAACTACGACAATCGGTAATAGTTAGAATTTGAAAACCCATAGCTAAATTGTCACCATATTTAGGTAACAAACATGGTCATTTTATTTACGAAACAATATGATTTATGCGCAAGAGATAAGCAGTTTACTGGGAAATAATGTTAAATTCTGTAATGCACTTAATACCATGCATTTAGCATTAAAACAGGATACTAAATTATTGTTATTGCACCAAACTAGTGACCGAGGTAAGAGTGAATGCATACTTGTTGTGTCTATGACAAATATTACAGTTATATGACAGCTATCACGCTTTCCCGCTATTTTTGACATTGACATTTTGCAATCATTTTTTAAACGGATTAAAAAAAGAAGGAGGTTGTCTTCGTCAATTGTGAAACAATTGCAACTTTTTCTTTTCTATCTGATAGAATGTACTTCCGAGATGGGCCCCTAGAGATTTCGTTTCTGGCGATCGGTTTTTAAGATACACTATAAAATGCTTAGATAGAGACAGTTTTATTTTCCATTGCAGTTAATTATTCGTCTCACAAAACCCTTTGAGATGCGGGTGAAGTCGCGGGCAACGGCTAGTTAAACATTTTATGTAATGTATAGTTGTTGCTGTTCATAGGTACACTGTCCTTCAATATACATACATACATACATACACTCACGCCTTTTTCCCATAGGGGTAGGCAGAAACTAAAGAACGCCACTTGCTACGATTCTTGCATACTTCTTTCGCTTCGACCACATTCATACATCTTGTCATACATACACGCCGGTTGCGAGTACTACGCACCTGACCTTTTTGAAGAACCTCACCAATAAGGTCGGTATAAGTTTTTCTATGGCGTCCCCTCTCGGCGGTTCCACTGACATTCGCCATATAAATCCTTTTTGTTAGTCGCCTTTCATCCATTCTCTCGACATGCCCAAACCATCTCAGCATATTCTTCTCAATTCTCGTCACTACATCGTCTTTTAAGCCGCAACGTTCTCTTGTCACACTATTTCTCAATCTGTCATTCCGAGTTACACCGCACATACTTCGCAGGGAACGCATTTCTACAGCATTTATTCTACTTTCATGTCTCTTCTGCCATACCCAACTTTCACTTCCATACATAAGTGTAGGTACCAACACACCGTTGTGGATAGCCATCCGTGCCTTTTTTGACACCGACTGGTTAGCCACAATCGCATGTATAGCACCATTCACTTTATTTCCCGCATTTACTCTTCTTTCCACATCCGCATCAATCTTACCATCCCTTGTAAACATACTTCCCAAATACACAAATTCATTCACTTGCTCTATACTCTTACCTTCAATCTTTATATCACACACACATACATCTTCATTTCTTTCGAAAACCATAACTTTCGTCTTACTTACATTTATTTTCATTCCCTTCAACTTACATGCTCCATTCATTACTGTTACCATGTCTTGCAACTCTTCTGCCGACGATGCAAGTAAAAATTGATCGTCAGCATAGAGAAGGCATTTCACAGGTAGCTCATTCATTCTTAGTCCACACTCATTTTCTTTCAAATCTGTCAGACAACTATCCATGTATAGGTTGAACAGCCAAGGCGACGCTACACATCCCTGTCTGACACCTCTAGAAATGCCAAACCATTCCGTGTAGGCCCCATTTAACCTGACACAAGCACTGGAATCCTTATACAGGGATCTCAGAGCCTGCACCAAGTGTCCGTCCACTCCATACATAGATAGTGTCGACCACAATTCTTCCCTCCACACACTATCATAGGCCTTCTCCAAGTCAATGAAAGCACAATAAACTTTTTTATGCTTTGCCAGATATTTTTCGGCTATGCATCTTAAGGAGAAGGTCTGGTCCGTACATCCCATTCCCTCTCTAAATCCTGCCTGAGCATCCCATATTTTCTCATCAGTTATTCTAATCACTCTCTTAATCAAAACCTTTGCATACAGTTTGCCGACAACACTCAAAAGGCTAATGCCGCGGTAATTTTTGCACTCCTGCTGTGATCCTTTTCCCTTATATAGTGGTACAATAACAGCCTTGCACCAGTCTTCCGGTACTCGGCCATATCTCCAACACATATTAAAGATCCGGTACAACAGGCTTGCTACCACCCCGTCACCACCCCTAAGCATTTCGACAGACACCCTGTCGTACCCTGTCGTACCCTGCCGCTTTCCCAACTTTCATACTATTCAGTGCTACTACAATTTCATCCACACCAATTTCATTCTCCTCATCTACATTCGAGTCCGTTTCCGGACAATTCACTTCTGCCCAATCACCCACTCTTTGCACACTATCTTGCCATCTAAATAAACTTTCAAAATATCCCTTCCAGCGTTCCAAAACCTTACACTCATCACTGATCAAACATTCCCCATATCCTTCAATATATATATATTATTATCTCCTTGCCAAATTTTATTAAAATCTATTCAGCAGTATTATAGGCGTGAAAAGTTAACAGATAAACAGTCACATTTATAATATTAAACTATGGTGTGCCAGACGGGCGTTAACCTCCCAGCTATATACGGTGTATGTCGGAGGTGGTATATAGCTGGCGAGACGTTTACGTCCTGCACCTATAGGTTCCGGAGAGCTTCGTGTGTTCGATGAAGTTGTGTGTAGGCGTGTGTCTGTAGCCGTCACGAGTCTTCAGGGAGATGCGGTGGTGAAGAAATAAGAACGCAGAAATAGTCTTCAAAATGTGCGGGGGAAGCGGTTCCTGGTAGATGAGCAGATTTCTTCCAATAAATAATATGTCGCACCGATGTCTACGATTTGCGTACATTTTGCATTTACTAACGTACGCCCAAACTTTACCTTGACGAGGACCGCGGAGCCGCCTCCCGTACGCAGTACAAACTTTATTAAAACTGTTTTTCAAAACAATCATTTCTAGGCTTAAATCTAGGTCTAGCATTATACTTAGGTCTATGTGTCATATGTCGATGGAAAGCCTATTTTGTGATCTATATGCCTATCTAGGTCCCATCGACCGTATGTCTATAGTTACAAAGATATTTTAGTATGAACTTGAAAATTTTAGGAATTTTTAGGGCACCTAACTTTTCGAGGTATTCCAGGAAGCACACCCAAAGGAAGCCCACCCAGACGAAGCACACCTAAAGTATTCCACTTAGCACACCCGTAGGTGGGCTTCAAATTAAAAAAAATAAATAATTAATTTCCTATTCCACGAAGCACACCTACGAATATCACTCGCATAGTGCGGAGACTAAGAAATAAAAATGTCGATAGAAGAAAATATTTATTATTTAAAAGACTAACTTAAATATCTTACATCTTTCAGTTTCATTATAATAATGTGATACAATACTTGCAATTTTCATATATAAATCCCATAGATAAGATAAGATATGTTTCCGGAACCTGTTTACATGCTTAGTTCTCATTACACTATCGCGACGTCACGGGCTGAGTGTATGCAATTGTGCGCCGGTCTTGTTATTGTTATTTTTTCTGTTTTTCGTGCAATTTATTCAAACAAAATAATGGAGCCGATGGCAGGTCCAAGTAGTAGAAATTTTAACTCATCTATTAATTACGTACTTGGCCGGAAGGGGACACAAGTGTTAGTGTATAATAACAAACAATTTATAGTAAACACAAGATTTATAGAAACGGTAATGCCTTGTGGCGGTGTATTAAAAAAGGGTGTAATGGCTTACTCACATTAAGTAGCACGGAAGAAGTTGTTAAAATAAAGAAACATAAATGTGCCTCAAACGTTTTGGTGACCCAAATTAAGGAAGCAATGCATGAACTCAAGCAGCAAGTAGTTTCCACAATGGAGCCCATTTCTACAATCTACAAGCAAAAACTTAATGTTACATTGGACCGAGTATTAAATTTAATCAGTGATATGCCACAATTTAAAAATGTTAAGTCCGGCCTCTACAATAAGAGAAACAAATCTCTCGGTGTAAATTGATTGTTTGCGAAGTCACCTATAAATGTACAAGTAAGTAGAGTTAATATTTCCTTAGAATATTATCAAAATATTGAGACATGGAATCTATGTATCTATTTTTAATTTGAACGTTATTGTAATAAAAAAAAACTCTTGTAAGAGTTTGCTAATATCTTACCAAAGAAATTCGTTTATGCCATTTTCAATAATATTTGATTTCACTTTGAAAAGACTTTTGTTTTGTTAATGTCCATTTTTTCAGTCGCAGATATTGAACGATTTATGGAGTAACTTTCTAACATGGCTTTACTTTCTTCGATATGTGCACATCCTATGTATTCATATGTAAATATTTGTGATAATAAACAATTATTATTATTATTTATTTTAGTACAAATGATTTGAGAGAAGTATTTATTTGATATCCAGGTACCTCAACCGTTTCAAGATTTTGTACTTGCTGACTATAACGACGTCATCATCATATATACTGCGACGGAACTTTTAAAGCTCGCCTAAACCATTTCTTCAAATTTACAGCATCCACGGTGAGGTTGAAATTATCGTTAAACCTTTAGCCTATGCTTTATTACTTAACAAAAAAATCGACCTATAAATTATTATTTCAATTATTAAAAACAACAATACCCAAAATGCAAGTCAATGTTTTCACAAGCGATTTTGAGGAAGCTGCCGTCAGGAGTTTTGCAGCAGTATTTCCTAACGCACATGCTAAGATGTAAGATTACAAAAATGACAAATATTGTGTCACATTATTATAATGAAACTGAATGATTTTAGAAATTTAAGTTAGTCTTTTAAATAAAAAATATTTTCTTCTATCGACATTTTTATTTCTTAGTCTCCGCACTATGGGAATGATATTCGTAGGTGTGCTTCGTGGAATAGGAAATTAATTATTTAATTTTTTTATTTGAAGCCCACCTACGGGTGTGCTAAGTGGAATACTTTAGGTGTGCTTCGTCTGGGTGTGCTTCGTTTGGGTGTGCTTCATGGAATACCTCAACTTTTCCCTTAGGTCCTATTATTTTTCTATATGTGTTAGGTAAATTAAAACACTGTCGATAGCTAGGTCATTACCTAAGCTACCCGGGAATACTAAATTCATTTATTTCTATTTATATTTGATGCCTAATTTTAGGGTACAAAGCCTATTACGAAAAAACTTAAATATTGTATTAACAAAAAACAAACATTCGAAGGTAGGGTGAAAAGTATTCATACGAGGCTCAGGTCATACAAAAACACTAGATTACTGTTAAATGATCGGAATACTAATTTGAATACTATTTTGAGACCTGGATCGTACTTACGTTTCACCCTGGCATCGAATTAACACAAAATGACACTTATAGATAGCACTTTTCACTAGTTTTTTAACTGTTTTACTTTATCTATTTTTCTAACACTTAGCGATTTCTATTATTGTTTTAGACTTAGGCACTCGCGTAAGCACTATATTTGATGGGTGACGTGTCGTCGCGAACATATGGATTCACTGCAAAAATGAAAATCTAATCCACTTGCCAGTGTAAGAGCGACGGGAAATCGCGCCACGACAAAATAAAACGCAATCTATCGCAACAAATTTCCGGCACGTATGTGTATGTTAATCTCGAAAACCACTCAACGAGTATTGATAATGTTTTCATTATAACAGCTCCGCGAAATGTTATTACTCGTTATCTTAAACTGTGTTCGTAGGCGTGAACTATATCTATAAAGTGTGTAAATGTAGCCTAACATTAAATGAGACAAATGTAGTTATTATGAAGGCATATTTTCAGTTGATAGGCTAAGTTGGTAAGGCTAAATTGGTTGTGAATACTAACCTAATAGAAAGCTTGTACTTACTATGTTTTAATACATCGTTACCTTCCTTTGAGCCTTTTCCCAACTACATAATATGTTGGGGTCGGCTTCCAGTCTAACCAAATGCCGCTGAGTATCAGTATTTTACACGAAACGCCGCCATCAGACCTCAAAATCCCAATTTCTGTGTAATACCGATTTCATTTTTTTTTCATATAGTACGGAATTTTTTCCTGGATCATCCACCAAGGCAGATCCACCACCACCACCAGGTATATCGGACTCGGAGCTACTAAAAACCACACTTGACTTCACTTGCCCTGTAATCATGGTCATGGGATCCGCGAAATTCGCCACGACCACGACAGGCAACACCGATATCCTGAGGATGGACTGGTTGTCAAACTTGTCAAACTTTTTGGCCTTCCGACTTCCAATAACGACTGCCGACCATATTTGAAATTTTTGTAGATAATATTTGTATGACAACAGGGGGTCCACTCCCTAAGCACGAAGTCCGTAGTTTCGACCTTCGTTACGGGCGTTTCCTACTCCGTATCACCTACGGACGGATGATTCGTTCGGGGCCCGAACTAAGAATGAATGACAACACGATTTGACAGTTGTCCCTACTCCCGATCTGTTTTTACCCGTTAGAAAAATTGAATTTGACACTTGTTTTGTCGGACTCCGAAGTTTCGGAGAACTTTCGAACGGCTCGTAACGTCATTGACGGAGATAGGGAGAGTAGACCCGCTGATGTGACAAACGATGTCATTCACATACATCGTCACTATTATATTAACCACCTCTCCGAATAAGACAAAGAATTTTAATTCGTGTGCCGATAACAGTATGTATACACCTTTATATCGCATTCAACATGTTCCCACACTGGAACAAATATTTGTGCGGCCTCCCTGCAGATATTTGTACGAGTCTGTTTGTTTGTCCAAGTGTTTTATGTATGTAATGACACCTACGACGGTAGGTGACCGTCGCGGCGTGTGGGTTAACGAGGTGTACCATATTTGAGACATTTTATTGTAGATATACCTAGTTGCCTACTGTGAGGATGTCACTAAAAATGTCTGGTCTTAAGTAAAACGTGAGTGCGGTATTAAAGGAATTAGGTATATTTTGGTATGGCAAATCTTGCTCACTTAACATCTCTACTTCACTACCAGTCCCTAGTTTCTTACTACTTACTCCCTAATTACCTACTAATATTATAAAGTAACAGTCTGTCTGTTACGCTTTCACGGCTAAACCGCTGAACCGATTTTGATGAAATTTGGTACAGAGATAGATTAGATTTAGGAGAAGGACTTTTACTCGGTAAGAGTCTGACATACCCTGGTGCCTCCCCAGGCAGACGATCTATGAGGATCTATGATTATCTTTGAGGATTTTCCTCATACCTAACAAAAGGGTAATAGGGTTGGTTTGGTAATGTCTTAACATTACAGAACCCCCCGTCTCTTTATTCGGTAAGGAAAGAAGAAAGAAAGGCAAGGTTAAGCTAGCTGCTTTGTCCTTTCAATCGTACCGAGCCGTTCCAGAGTACTCTCAATAGCATACTATAAACCGCAAGCAATAATTATGTATGCCGGCCGGTCATTGTACCGGTCAATGCTACTATGCTATCGTTTACTCCATCGACAATGTGTCTGCCCTCACCGTTACAAACATTTGTAACAATTAAATTTTGTTCGGCTACGCACCTGTCGTTAAAATCAATCAACTTGAAGAACCGTAAAAAAACTACTCACGCACAATGCAAGAATACTTAACGTAAACATACGAAGGTACGATAAAAAAAAGGATTGGAAACACAATTTCAAAGTAGGAACGTTTTGTATAAAAAACTCCTTAAAGACCCGCACGAGCCGAGCGGCAGCTTGCTGATTGGTCGGCTTTTTGTTCCATATTTAAAATGAATCGAACATCAGTTCAATGGTATTCAGTTGCACTGTAATTATCGTCAGAAACGGACGTGTCTCACACCTGCTGCATTGTTTGAATATGTAGTTTCTTTCCATTCCAAAAAAAGAACTGTAATTTTAACGTCGGTAATAAGCTGCTTTTAAGGAGTTAAAACGACTTTGTAAATTCGAAATGTATTAAATAAGTATGAAAATGTAACACATTATTTAATTTCCTTTGAGAAACTTATTTCTTGGTTTTTATTGTTACTAGAGAACGAGCTCTGTGTCGTGACTCATGGGAAACTTTACAGACACAAATAATACTTGAAATATGGATCACACACTCAAAATATTTGTCTCAGCTAATCGACATTTTCTGCAACTGTTCTGTTTCAAACATTTAGTAAAAACTGTTCAAAATTGTGTTTGTAATATACTTATTTTATAAAGATATATATTCCAAATCAATTAATAACGTTCAAATAAATAATAAAATCAGTTTCAGCAAAAAAATAAGTGCCGTTAAGTATCCAAACTCAAGCTCATTCATAATGAATTGCGGATAACGGTTACACACTTTTTCATTGCAATACAATCAATTTATTGCGCAAGCTCCTACTAAAACAAAAAGCCAAAGTACATCCCGTTTAAGTTCATTGAATCGATCGACTAAAAAAGTATAATTTATCATGCGACGATTATGTGAGAACAATCGCGCAAGTTGCGGCGCGAGAGATTTATGCGTTTGCGCAATGTCCCCAAACTCGTAGGGCGTAGGGCTACCGTAAGATATAATAGCCAATTATATCGTAAAATCACGATTTTGAACGATAAAGAGCATAATTGTGGGTTATTATGTGATTGCTATCGGTATACCCGGCATGGCAAAGTGGCGTAATATAGAAAAGTCCTGTTAACTGATACATTTAAGCTGGTCTCCCTCATGATGCAGATTTCGTCTGGAGTTAAATATTTTGCCGGTAAGCAATAATGTGCTGACATTATGGCACTAGACTATTATTATATCAATAGACTAATGAGGCAGTTTTGTAAATAGATCATATAAGGACACTTTTATAAGTCAATTATTAATTAATAATACTAGATGGCGCCGGCATTTCCTAGCTGACGAAAATACCAAAACCAAGCCCAGCAGCCCTATTACACGAGTCATTTCACAAGAATTCTGTAGTGAGTCGCCTTGTCTCGTATTTCGGACGGACAGACGGACAGACACGACGCACCTGTAGGCTGCTTCCTGCCCGGTACCTTTTTTGCTAGCCTGCCATTTCCTGGCGTAGGCTTGCTAAATTTACCGACAGTGTTTTTGTTTGGGAATTTATTGTGACGAAATCGCGACTTGTTTTAGCCGGGTGACGAAAGGGTTTGGAATTTATGAAGCTGGAAGTTTTGTTTATGTTACTGTTTATTTGTTTGTAATAAATAATTATTGTAATAATAGTTTTAAGGTGACTTATTAATCTAGCGGTTGCTTTTCGTGAGTTTCCGAGTCTGATTCCCAATTCGAGTAAAATGGTAATTATTATTTTTATTAAAACATTTTCTACAGCAGATCGAAATTTTCGGTTAAAGGTATGCTTGCCCGTCATGGGACTTCGGTACTTCAACATTCTTCCGGTTAGTTTTAGAAGGGTTAATTGATAACTGTAACCGAGGAGTAACTAACATTGTTTGGCCTAAAGTACCTAATCCGTTTATCCACTAAGGAAGACTAAGAATACAAAAAATATTCTCCGCGCTATCGCGCTACAGAGAAACTAGTGTCGTATAAGTGGTGGATCTAATAATCCACATGTCTGTCTATACAACCCTCACAACATGTTAAATCGGCTCTAAATAAGTTTACTGTGTTCAATCCAGTGTATCTGAGATCTAAGAGCCCAAAAAGGTATTTAATTTGCGTGCTCCATTTTAGAGCCCTATTTGTCCTTCCAGCAGTTTTAATAATTAATTATCACTCGCTTAAACGGTGAAGGAAAACATCGTGAGGAAACCTGCATACCTTGGAGATTTTTCTCGATGGTTTGTGAAGTCTGCCAACCCGCACTAGGCCAGCGTGGAGGACTAAAGCCTAATTAATCCCTCTTAATATGAGAGGAGACCCGTGCCCAGCAGTGGGACAGTATATGGGTTGATGATGATGACGATTTGTGCTTTCCAGCTGAAAAGATAAGGGTCAAACGCATTCAAGTCATAACATAATTTATGGCTAGATTATTTTGTTTCAGAACGTAAACATTGAACATCATAATAAAATAGCAACAAATATAATTACGCCTGTCTTTTTCGAAGGGTTAGGCAAAGGTGTACTAATATACACCCACAGTACCACAAACGGTATGTTTGGGTCCAATGTAATAAGAGGCGAGACAGTTGCTATACACAAGGCAACCAGGCACAAATCTAGAGAGAATTTCATAGAAAAACCCAATAACACTTTTCTCGGCATAGCAATCGAATCCAACTCTAGCGTAGCAGTCGCCCGAAACAGTTAGTCATTAAAAAAATGTTCAATACTTCACAAAAATTCGTAACATGAATATAAGTTGAATAATGATACATTGAAATTTACTAATGAGTCCGTAACGAGGCTATTATATCGTATGGCCCTTTCTGATTCGCATATTATTAGAGCCCAATCATGCACAGTGTTCGTAAAAATATCACCATCCATCAATGTCGCATACAGTTAGCAGAAATGAATTCAACTACATTACGAATTTAACAAGAATCGAGATACGACTGCTTTGTCAATATTTTTTGATCAATGAAAATAAGAAAATACTGGTTACTTCATATTATTATCATGATGACTAACGAAGTGGCCAAGAGTCGGAGTATCGGAGTCCAGAAAGACTTAGCAAGATGGGCTCATAACATTTGTTGGAAAGACCTGGACGGGATTGGTGCATAACAGGAATATCTAAATGTTGTAAAATGGAACCTAATTAAATATTTATAATGATCATCTCGGTAAAAAAGATTTGGCCGTAGACAGATTAATGGAAGGTAGACTGCTCAGGATAGCACATAAAGACCACGTCGTGATAAATTGATCGATGGCAACGTTTTGTCCAAAAAGACCACAGAATATGGGAGCGCATCATGTCGTTTTTTTATGAGATACTTAGGGGGCAAACGAGCAGACGTATCGCCTGATGGTAAGCGATTTCCGCCGCCCATGGACACCCGCAACACCAGAGGAGTCACAAACGCGTTGTCCGCTCTTATTCTATATGCTCTTTTCTTGAAGGTTTGAAGGTCATATTGGTCCGGAAATACTGCAGGCGACAGTATATTTTTTATATGGACAAATCGTCGAATAGTCGAACATCGTCGATCAATGTGTTGCCTTAAGCCGTCCTACCTTACGTACCTCATAAAGTATTGAAAGAAACATAATAATCAAAGACCTAAAACACACTGTATAAGTTACAATGTACCGTACACCAAGCAAACACCACACAAAACTTAACAAGTACCGTTAAATTTACCTGTAGAGGGAACTTAGCACATGCAAGCAAAATGTACGCCCTTTGTCACACCGACAGGGCACGCTGTTCTTTGAATACTTAATTAATAACATGTTTGTTCCCATGACGGGGACGTGGTTTTAGTGATAGGAAATGGCGGGCATGATCTAAAGGTACCTAATAAAAAGATCAAAATGTTTAACGCACTTTGTCTGGGTGACACAATCATGTTATTAGTTTTTTTTTTATTGATATTATATAAAATATATTAGTGTATATCTATTAGCTGCTGTACAGTAACTACAGTAACTATGTAGCACTATATACTAGTGCTACATACATACCATCACGCCTGTATTCCCCGAAGGGTTAGGCAGAGGTGTACTAATGTACACCCACATTTCGCCGGTATGTTTAGGTCCCATGTAATAGGGGCGAGCCTATTGCCATTAACCGGGCTCAATTAATCCAGACTCCGAGCTGCTACTGAGAATTTCATAGAAAAACCCAATAACACTTTGCTCGACCTGGGGATCGAACCCAGGACCTCTAGCGTAGCAGTCGTGAACTAGTGCTAATTATGTAGATATCGTTTTTTTTATTCACGATAGGCCTACGCTTGACTACTTGTTCTCCTGTTGTTAAGCGATACTGCGATCTACGGTTGAGCGCGCTTGCCTAGAAGAAACCGATTCACTCAAGATTTAGAGACACCCAGATTAAAGTTATTGGTGAAGACTCAGGAAGCTCATTTCACATTTCAGCAGTAGGTACGCTGACTTAAAGCGTAGCGTAGTATTTAAGCCGTCTTGTGTTTTCTGAGCATTGTCCAATTAAATAATATTTCTTTCTTTCTTTCACCTTATGTGGGAAATAGCAACGTGATAGCCCATTGGTATGACCATTGGACTGCCAAGTCGAAGGTCTCGAGTTCCAATCCAGGGTACGCACCTCTGACTAGCTTAGAAATAATTATCTAAATTTTGATTTTGAGAGGGGTAGGAAGGTATAGTGGGAGCAATTTACTTAGTGTGCAAGCCAAGAGCATCACTAATTGTACTTCTGTTGTAAATGTGCAATAAAAGAATTTTTATTTTTATTTTTATTAATTAGTTCCAGTCAAAATGAAGCTGCCCAACTGGGAAAGTATCTCCGCCTTGCAGAAATTCAAAGTGAAATATACTTAGAGCTATTGTACTGGTAGGAACCGGTGACTAAAGTTCCAGTGCTCCGCGAGGAAACGTTGTATTGGCAGGGGGACTTTAACCCGTAAACTGCCAACTATTCCTCTTTCGTTTTACAGGATCGGCAACGCGCAAGTGATAACCCTGGTGCTGCAAGCGTCTATAGGCTACGGTAACCATTCAGGTGTGCCGTATGCTTGTTTTCCAATTTGGTAGTATAAAAAAAAATATACCGGAAAAATAATAAAAACACGCATTGAATTCATATTCATAATATAAACGCGGAACTGTACTATGAATAGTGAGAAAATGTCAGCTAAATGAACGTGTTAACTATTTCAATTAAACATAAGTGAGTTTTCGTGTTGTATTACTCTGGGGAGTTATTTATTTATGTCACGCTTTATGACCATATTTAGAACTGTTTTTTTCCACCATATAACCATTTTAATCATGTCACACATTTAAATACATTGTACAATCGAGAAACTTGACGGTTAACCAGTTTTCACCCTTATTACTAAGACCATAGAGTCGAAACGTGTTCCATCGCCAACGAACTTCTCTGTAAATATCCCTAATAATTATATGTACATGTATTAAATATAATTAGGCTGTATCTGAACGGAATTTACCTGTATACAGTTATTTTCAGTTAATACATCAATACATTGATTCCCTTATGTATTCCCCGAAGGATTAGGAAGAGGTGTTTACATTAGGTACTAACCAATGTACAGTCACTGGCATAAATATTATGTCAATGTACACTTACTAAAAGTCAAAATCGGTTTTTTCGCCTATACATGCGACCCAAACCAACCTGTGAACTGTGAGTGTACTTTAGTACACCTCTGTATAACCCTTCGGGGAATACAGGCGTGATAATATGTATATTTGTATGTACAGAGTCCAGCACATCAAGCTACCCCAATCTGTCAAATTTCTTTGATAGATTTTCAACTTACATACAAAATAATAAGGTTCATATTCAATTGGGAAAAATTGGCAGTTTTGGATAGCTTGACCTGCGTGTGTCTGTACAACGCGACCGTCAAGCTAACCTAACCCATCAGATTTTATGAGTTCACATAACATTTCCTCTATATCTTTTGTTTAGCAACGACATTAAAACGAAATTATTATGGCTGCGGCAACGTACTGAGTAATACATCCATTAAACATATTTGATGAGCGTTGTAATTGAATGAAAAAGCAGTGATAGCCTATTAATATGACCATTGGACTGTCAAGTCAAATGTTTCGAGTTCGAATTCAAGGCACGCACCTCTGACTTTTCGAATTCATGTGCGTATTAATTATCACTTGCTTAAACGGTGTAGGAAAACATTGTGAAGAAACCTGCATGCTTTAGATAATTTTCTCGACGATTTGTGAAGTCTGCCAACCCACACTATGCCAGCGTGGTGGATTATAGCCTAATCCCTGACAATATAACTGTATAAGTACATAAGTAAATGAGCGTGTCTCGCCATTAAATGTAAAAGTTTGGCGAGATATTTATGTAATAAACCTACATTATGTTTCTGTAATAAATAAAAAAACAAAAAAAAATATGGGAGGAGACCCGTGCCCAGCAGTGGGACAGATATGGTTTCATGATTTATTTTTGTAATTGATCGTTTTGTTTTTTAGTCATCGCTTTCTCTTGAGGATGCTAGTAGTATCAAGAGTGTCCTATACTAGCTATGTTTAGGGGTAATCGGTTAATGGCAATAGACTCGCCACCTATTACATGGGACCTAAACATACCAGTGAACTGTGGGTGTACATTGGTACCTCTACCTAACCCTTCAGAAAACACAGTCGTGAAGGTATGTTAAGATAAAAGTTCTTTCTATTAACATGTCCTAGTTTACCTGTTCACGGAGTAGGAAGCTTCCAATCCAATGCTTAGTAGTTTTACTTAGAAATAGGCATACCTGAAACAAAGTAAGAATATTATTGATTTCTAACATTTACGCGAATATTATACATTGAAATAAAACTACTTTTTACGGATTTTATCGCGTTATATTGATAATATTAATCCCGACTTTTCGGACCCTTTACAGCGTCCATGGTCACGGGTAGACTGTGGATTAATATTATCAATATACCGCGATAAAATCCGTAAAAAGTAGTTTTATTTCAAAGTAAGAATATGTTAATATTAGCTTCTGCCCGCGACTTCGTCCGCATGGAAGTCACTTTTAATTATCGTTGTAATTTGGCTAATTAACTCAAAATCATTATAAATTATAGCCTATATGTTATCCTGATGTATACAATATAATAATACTGTAAAGTTTCATCAAAATTCGTTCAGTAATTTTAGCGTGAAAGAATAACAAAGATCCATCCTAACAAACTTTCACATTTACAATATTATAGTAGGAACAATTTCATGAAGCAAAGTATTAGGATTAGATGTGGAAAATGCAGAAATGTAGTGAACTATATTAATATTATTAATTAATTAGGTCGAGAAACAACCATGGGTTGCTTAATAATTGCTTCTTCGTAATTACCTACGACGAATGTAACAGCTCGATTGACGAGTTGTCATTTTTTATGCTAGTCTTGTTACCACTCGATATTTTTCGATATACGCACCGAATATCGCCAATTTCCGAAAGACTTCGAAACAGAACCAATGAGGTATTAAAACTCAATATTCCAAGTCATTTCAAACATCGAACACACGCGAAGAACAAAAAACTTCTTTTAAAAAGCTTTTGTTCTGTTGTCGCCCATAAATAGTTTATCGTGTCTGAATGACCGGCATAAATCATTTAGTGGGCAGGCACGGACGCGGGTGTATGTGCACGCGGGTGCAAGCGACTCGCGACCTCCGGGGTGCATGCGTGCAACGTGCAATCTGATAACAATGCATGTCTCAATTTATTAAATGCTTATTCAGCATTTTACTAGAATCGCTTGATTCTTTGAAGTTTTTTGGGTAGTGACTTTATTGATGGGTGTCGATTTTGGTGAAAAACATGACGTCTGTATTATAAAAAGTTGTATAGGTAGAGGTACCATAATTATTCAGTGAAGTATTTTTTTTTATACTATCTATGATTTCAATGATTTGGACAGCAGTATTATTAAGTTAAACAGGTATTTATTTAAGTATTTAAAAATAAATACTTTCAATTCATGTAAGTAGGTATACCTACCTATAATACATTTGGTATATAAATAAATTGACAGTTGATGACATAATATTAAAAATAATAATATAATTGAGATTGTATTCCGAGCTTTTGTGAAAGAAAGAAAATAACTATTTAAAAACAAATACACGGTGATTATAGATAACATAAATGATTAATTTCGTAGATAAATAAAATATTTTCGTATGCGCACATACATGATTTTTATTAACAATTACTCCACCTTAATCCGTCCCTGCGTTTAGGGTCGTCACCCGATAACTTGAATGACATGCAGTCCGCGACACTGCATGCATTATCAATGTGATGATAAAACGAATTGATTATAATTTTGATCGCATCGGTTTTATGTAAGTATTTTAATATTCGAATAAATCGTTCCGTTGTGCTTGTTGTTGTCATTCACGTTATTCTCATTTAATTTTACCTAGAATTCTATAATAAATTGATATTAATAATGTAAAACAACAGACTGATTAGAGTCTTAAAACTTCCATGCAGAAAATAAAAGTTTGAAAAAATACAACAAAAAAAACGATATCATTACACCAACGCTTCGACATACTTATCCTTTACACCAAAAAAAATAAAAACAATAACAATTAATATTCAAGGAAACAAAAATTACAAAATTCCATTCGGAGGCTCATTAGCTTCAGCATCGAAATAATCGAGATTATAATCGGTTCGTACGATTATAACGACTGTTCTACGCCACCGAATACTGATCTTTATCGAATTGTGTCTATCTGTATTTTAATGAACAGAGGTTTGTTTTGAAAGTATCGTTATACAAATAAGTAGGTATTGATGATTAAAAAAATAAACTAAAATACTGGGGCTTTAACGATAAAACGCAATTAAAATTCTTTTTGGACAAATTCGTAATATTTTTATGTAAAGACGTTGTAATAAAACTACGGATTTTATCGTGTTATATTGATTTTATTTATTTCATTCCCAAAGTTTTCGATCCTTTATCCCATGGTCACTGATAAAAAGAGGAGTTTGACGTCATAATTTTAAACATGTTATGTTATATGACAACTTCATAATATAACGCGATAAAATCAGTAAAAAGTGGTTTTATTATTATTTTTTCAATTGTTGGAAATCTGAAAATCTTTTCATGGTGCAATTCACGATGAATTTCATTATTAGTCCCTCAGCGGTATTTTGCTCTGAAAGCTTAGCATCTTAAGTAGGTACCTACTAACTTAAATCATCAATTAATTTCTTAAATACAAGGTATGTCGGTAATAAGATGGTGGGCTTTGATCATGCTGCAGAATTCGTCTGGGGTGGTACAGTCAGCAACGAAAGTCGCAGAACATATTGCAATCTTCAATATGATTTTTATAAGTATGAAGTTACAGACCTGTGAAGGTTATGCGAAATAATTCCATAGATGACCATTAAATATTTATGTTACCATGATAAAAAAAAACTTCTTGACAAGTTTTGGAGTTATGATGTTTTCAAAATTTAGCTGTGTTCAGCAACCTTCGTTGCTGATCGTACCACACCGCTATGCCAAATACTCGGCCGCTAAGCAATAATGTCCTAACGTATTGTATTCTGGTTCGCGCAGTGGCCAGTCAAATTACTCGGTATATGAAACTTAACAACTGAGGTCTAGACGCGCGAGTGATAGGTACTGTAGAGGTCGCTACAAGGAGTCAGCATATGACTGACTGGTTTGACTAAGAAGAAATAATCATTTGAATTTGAGTGTAGAATGTTTAGTCAAGTGATTGATGGTTGTCACATGGAGATTTCCCTTGACCTTTGAAGAATAAAGTCCTAAAGTACCTTTTAACCGAGAGTTTCTTTGATTAGCCTCCTAGGATCCCGTAAGGGTCCTATAGTAGGTGTATGCGCTGTTTAACCTCGCCGGACTGAAGTTGGATGTTTGGTTGCGCAGTATAGAATTTTTCAACATAAACAATCCATTGCGCATTCAATCGGCTAACTTCAGTCCGGTCAGCTTATACCGTGCGTACTGTACTACTGGCGTTGCTAGCGTTTATAGGCTACAGCTGCCGCTTACTATCACGCGGCCCGTATGATTACTTGTGATTTTTTTTAAATAACATTAAAAAACTACATAAGCATCGTTATAACTGTATTAAGGTTTACAATCAGAATAATCCATAAATAAATTGCTTACATTTCCGTGTCCATAAATCTATATTGACGTCCCTAAAAATATCTTAACAAATTTACGAGTACATACAACCAAGGATTATCCGGTAAACGATACCGAGAGATATGACTAATAGTATAAAACATCGATACCTACGCAACTGGAGTTATTCGAGTCGGATACTCGATACTGAGTACCCCGCTGAGAGGGTCCTTGTGACCTGGGGCCGAATTGACCCCGAGTTATCGTTTTTGCTACGTCAACTGTTGTTTATTTTATGTGTCAAAGTATCCTCTTTGTGAAAAAGAAATTATTTCTCGTACCTTTTAACAGGTTTGCCATTTTTGGCCCGTGCTCTTTTCGTGATGGGATCGGATGGGACGGATGGGTATGCAAATATGATAAAAAAGTTTACGACTTCTCGATAAAATTGATATAGGTAAAAGGAATTTGTAGTATTTTTTTAAAGTACCTAACTACATTCACGCAGCAGTCTATACTTGATAATGATTTCTATATTTACCTCATAAAATACTTTTAAATGACAGACTATCACAAAAATATTGTTATGTTTACGTAGTACACATAAATCGCAAGATAATATATCACCTATATCTATATGGAATTAGGTACCTTTCAAGTAGTAAAAGTTTTTTTGAAATAGGTGCACTGGTTCCGTAGACTACCCGTCACATACTTATAGAATCCGCTCTCTCTCATAATAATATTATTCAGATATGAACAATCTACGCATAGGAAAAAAATGAAAATATCCCAATTAGATAACTTAAAGATAATAAACCAAGTAATACACACACGCGACACTAAAATTTTAAATAAAAATTACCAGTTGTTTTTTTATGATACACACAATCACGTTTATATTCCCCGAAGGGCTGGGCAGAGGTGTGCTTAGGAAAACCCAAAGTGCACCAGTATGTTTAGGTCCCATGTAGGTAAAAGAGGGTGGTCTATTGCCATTTAACCGGGCAAAAATCCAAACTCCGAGCTGCTACTGAGAATTTCCCAATACAACTGCTCGACCTGGGAAATGAACCCAGGACCTCTAGTGTATCAGTCGTTTTATTATTATATTTGGCATTCATAGCATTAACGCAATTAAGCACAGAAGAAATCAATCTCACGCAGAATTCGAACCTCCGTAAATTATATTTAAAAAACTTTTCCATCAGTTTGGAAGAGTACAAAGAAGGCTGGCTACATTGCCACGAAAATGGGTTTATTATTTTCCGATATTTACTCAACACAAATAGATACCCTTCCTATTATTTCAAGCATAAGATCCAACTGAACTCCAACTAGATTACTAGCATTTATCTAGTCTTAGTAACCGACGCAATAAATATCTGAAATTGTCTACACTGCACGCCTTTATAATCTATGGAATTTTGAAGATAGGGTTGCTATCTTGTTATAAAATGAATATTATCTTGTCTCTGTTTACTCAGTGAGGAAGATTGCTCTAAAATTCAAGGGATTTGAAGTTGAGACTTGAAGAGAATCTTTCGTTATTATTCTCATTAATCTAGTGCCGCTCATTAATCTCATTAATCTAGTGGTCGTAAGAGCGACTGCGCCACTAGAAATCCTGGATTCTCTCCCAGGTCGAGCAGAGTTATTGGGTTTTTCTATAAAATTCTCAGTAGCAGCTCGGAGTTTGGATGTGTAGCCTGTTAAAATGGCAATAGGCTTTCACCCTATTACATGGGAACTCAAAATAAGTACCAGCGGCCTGTAGGTGTACATTTGTACACCCTTCAGTGAATATAGACGTGACAGTGTGTTATGTTTCAAGGTATATATTGAATTTCTTAGCGTTTTCTTATTAACTGTTGTGTTTATTTCTTACTATTCTTACATCTACACTACTATTATAAAGAGGAAAGATTTGTATTTTTGTGTGTATATATTTGTAATGAATAAACTCAAAAACTACTGTGTCGATTTCAAAAATTCTTTCACCATTGGAAAGCTACATTCACCCTAACATAGCCTATATTTAATGCCAGAAAAGATTAGGGAATCTTATGTCCACCCGTACGAAGCCGGAACGGGCCGCTAGTTCGTAATATTATAGAGAAAGTGAAAAAAAAATCATCATTATCATCCCATATACTTACCTTTTTTCTAAATAAACAATTTATTATTTATTGGAACGAAGTTCCTTATCGCGCGTTGTGAAAGGGGGCTAGACGGAAAAAATTCTTACGAAAAGTTGTCACGACACTTTTTGCTTGTCAACAATATTTGAATTTCGAATTATTGAGTGAATGAATATTTGAATTTCGCGCGTTGTGAATTGTTGAGTGTATACAGGTTTTTTTATTTTTAATTATTAAATTTTAATGAAAGGAACTACGTTCCATCCGGGTGTCCCTTGACACCTCTCAAGTTTTTTTATATACAGTCCCACTGTTGATCACGGGTCTCCTCCCAGAAAGAGAGGGAATAGGCCAGCTTGGTGGACTTTAATAATATATTACAGTCCACCAACATGGCAGACATCACACACCGTTGAGAAAAATCTTCACCGAGAAAATGTATCAAGCATAATAATATATTCTGAATCTTGAATAAACAGAGCCGTTTACATATAATGATATAGGTAATACATAAACAACATTTAAACAACATTATTTAATTTAGACTTGCGTTATCGAACGTGATAACCCTGGCAATGACCATAAATTCAAAGCATCATAGCGAAATGATTGAAGCGGTTCTATTAAAGTAATTTAATGCATATTCTGCATTAATATAAGAGCTAAATTGCTTTCCGAAACATCATGAAAACGTCAATACGATCATAACAAAATTGTAGGTCATATTTTAACGTCTACAGCCAAGCAAACCAGGAATTCAAGTATGTTAAGTCTCGTCTAACTCCAATCCCATTGTTTTAAAGTTCTCTGGGATAAGTTGAACTTATTACCCAAAAACTATCATAAAACCCCCAAAACGAGTGCCTTCCACGTCTAAGCGAGTAATTTTAATGATTTGAAAAGAAATTATATTAAAGTACATAATTTCCGTAATATTTTGATATGAGAATACTGTAAATTGTTATACGGTGTAATTAATTTATGATGATATGTATAACGTGTATAATTTTAAAAAGAACTTTCTTATCCATCATTATTTTAGGATACGTTTTTTTAATAAAAAAATTTAACAAATAATATTTAGATTTATTTTTCGCCTAAACCTAGCAGATCCCTTCGCGGAAATTCTTTGCTCAAGATGACTACCGACATCCTAAGTATACTTTTGCAGAGACAAAGTTAATTTAGGTCGCAAAGGCACGCGAGGTGCTGTGCACGGCTGCAAGTCTTCGAGACACGATTCGATACAGTTTGAACTAAATCACAACCTGCTATGAATAGCGAATGTAAAGGTGTCTTATCTAATAAAATAATATTATAAGTTTAAAATATTGGATTTTGTCTTATTGAGATTTTTTTATATGATATTGATTTGATGATTGATTTTATATGATACTAGTTTTCCGCCCGCGGCTTCGCCCGCGTCGAGTTCGGTTATATCGCGTTTCCAAGAGAACTCTTCAAAAGTCCGAGATAAAAACTATCCTATGTTCTTTCTCAAGGTCAACTCTATATCTGTACCAAATTTCATTAAAATCAGTTCAGTGATTTAGACGTGAAAGCGTAACAGACAGACAGAGTTACTTTCGCATTTATAATATTAGTAGGGATATACATATATGATATTTTTTTAACAGAACAGACTAAGACGCCTGTATTCCTTGAAGGGTTAGGCAGAGGCATTCTTTTGTACAGACACAGTTCGCCGGTATGTTTTAGTCCCATGTAATAGGGGGTGAGCCTACTGACCCAGCACAAATCCAAACTACTACTGAGAATTTAAAGTATTGTTTTTTAATAACCGGTTATGGCATTAATCCTTATTCCAAGGGGCGCATTTTGTATACATTAATACACTTCTGCCTAATCCTTCGCGGAATACATAAAGGGCGGGCTTTTCGGGGGTTGTCTTAATGTAAAAATGACGTTCAAAAAGTAGGTTAGTACCTAGGTAGTACCTAATAGTCTATCTTGAATAAATTATTTTGACTTTGACTTTAAGACGTAATGGTATCTATATTGTGTTAACATTTGAAGAAAAATTTAAAATTTAATCGGAACTGCACATAACTCGCTCACTGAAGAAAGACATAATTAGAGCAACACAGAGAGCATTAGTAGGAATAATTCCACTCAAATTGGAGCTGCCCGACTGGGGAAGTATGTACGTATGTACCTCCGCCTTGCAGAAAATCGAAGTGAAATAACACTGCTTTGAGCTGTTGTGTTTCTTATGGTGAGCAAGGTTGCCAGTGGTCCACGAGGAAACGTTGTGTTGGCAGTGGGGGGACTTTGACCCTTATACTGCCAACCCAAGTATTCCTCTTTCAATACAGGGTCCGCAACGCGCAAGTGATACTCCTGTTGTTGCAAGCGTCTATAGGCTACGGTAACCGCTTACCATCAGGTGGGCCGTATGTTTGTTTGCCACCTTAGTAGAATAAAAAAAACATGAACTCTCTAAATGTATAAATTCGTTCTGACTATATCTAAAATCAGGCATATTCGTAGCTCGACGTAAATTAACGCGATTAGTCGCAGGCGCAGCACTGGACTGGAACAGGATTAGTTCAACGTGTCCTGTCACTTATGATCAAGGTAACCCGTGTTGGGATCTAGCTTTCATAATAAACTCGATACGATAAACAGGGAATGCTGTCGGTTTAATTATGGGAAAAGAGAAAGCTTTGGAAAGGATTGTAATTAAAATTTTAATATTTTGCGTGTTTTACGAATTTAGAAACTGAAAAAAATAAACATAATAATTATAAATTGGATACTTACATGAGAGAACAATTTAGGAATGCTAGGCTTAAAAGAAAGATCTAGACAGTTCTTCCATTTATAAAGCGTAGAGACTAATAACTAAATAAACTGTACAAAGCAACTGACAAAACTTGTCACCAAGATTTTGTTTGTGGTGGCAAATTCGAAAATTATTCGGTCGATTGACTTAAAACATTTCACAAAGTTGTATTTGACTTCCAACATGTTTTAATTAAATAGTATAGATTTAATGAAGATAAACAGAGGCAAAGCGAAGCGTGGTCGGATTTGGCTAGTTATCGATAAAAAAACAGCACTACTCCATGAATGATTCAAGTGGGCACAAGCAACGCTAATCACAGACACGCCAGTGTAGATAAACTTTCTCTTTTACTATAAAATTCTAATATATTCCGCTCGTGATTGCGGACTATGCTCCTAGAATACTAAATGAGACTTAGTGAACATCTGCATTAATTGCTACTTTGTCTTTCGTGCACTTAAGGACCGTTAGCCGCTAATTTACCATTCACACATGTCAAAGGATTGTTTTGAATTAATTTATGTAACAGTATTTGGATCCGTATTCTGGAGTGATGCAGGCTCCACTTAAGCGCCACTCCAGAATACGGATCCAAATGTCAAAGATGATTTTATTGGGTACTTAAGTACTTGATTCGAAAAAGTATAGTAGATCTATAACGTTAAATAACGTACGTTTTTTATTGTGAATCCTGATGGATCGTTTGCTACCAGAGGAGACGGTGGGGTATTTCGGACTTGTATCGACTAAAAACCGTAGTTGCCTTCCCTTTCCCTACTGTCGGGGCCATGGGATTCGAGATCGCATTCGCCACGGCCGCAACACAACACGTCATTCTGTTTTAGATCAATGAAAACTACTGTAAAAAGAGACGTAACTCTACAATTATAGAGAGCATATATGTAGATATATGATTCTTATGCAGTTATCAATGTAAAACTTATTTTAAAGATCATAACTTTCCTTCCATTTACTACCACTGATGTGCATGGATTTCCTCTTAGAATACTATATAGACGCCTACTATAAATAAAGACTAACAGCCGAGTGCGAATTGGCAGATTTGACACGCCATCGAGAAACGGCTCAGTTTTAGTAAATGAGAAACGAATACGCATATGATATTTTGAAAATTCAAAGGTTTGGTCTTAAATTCGAGATCTTGCGCCTATAATCACATCACTATACCTATGTATACGAATACTAGGCATTATATAGACTAAGCATTGCATCAAGAAGTAGGTACATACCGAATTCCAAAAACAATAAATTCAAATAATTATCATTAAACTGTACTGTTCGTATTGTGAGTCAGACAGCCAGTGTGGGGTCCCCCAGACGACAATCACAATGAAAACCACAAAAACTCGTCGACCACAACAGCCCGCATGGCTTCTGCGGTTAAAATCGATGAAGAGCTACCCATCACACGCCTGTCTATTACTCAGAAAATATAAGTACCTAAATAACAATATACTTAAATAAATAAATACATATAAATTTATCCAATCACAGTCCGATAGATACTGTTTGGCCTTGTTAGATACAAGGCCAAACTGTATAGACTAGTGGTGTTCAAAGTTGCTATAAATCAATAACATGCTTAGTGCTATATGCTTAATTTTTTAAGCATGCGATTTTATGTGCTTTATTATAGCATGCTTAATTTATATGCCTACTTGTTATGTTACGGCAAAACGGGCGGGCCGCGCCCGACGGACAGTTGCTTGATAGAGTGTTATGCGATATAAAGCAAAATAGCTTTATAGCATTATAGCTTAAAGTGCGAACCGCGATATTATTTGCTTTATGCTATATTTATTAAGCATGTTACTTTATAATGCTATATGCCATATTAACCATCACTACTATAGACAGGTCGATTCGAAGTTTAGCTGAGGAGCACCGGAAGAACACAGAACTACAGAAAAGAACCTTGATGGGTTTAGGAAGAGCCAGCATCCCAGCATCATCAGCATTCCCCGAGCGACGGACATCCATGAGGAGTTCCACCATTTTGTTTTTTTGATAATTATAACAACTTTCGGCAAACAGATTTTATTGGGAGATAGGATAAGAAAGTTATATCTTACTGCAATTTAGTAGTGTAGTTTTAGATTGCTACAGTTAAACTGATTGTCGCTTTGCCTAGAGACAAAATCTGAAGCTAAAGAAGCCTAGAGAGACATTCAAGCTTCGCTATGCAAAATCATGAAGCAAATATATACAAACGGACAGATCAAGATCCCGCCAATCAAGAACAGTTGTGTACAATCAAAATCAAGTGCGATGCAATTAGGACGGCGATCTATTCCAACAATAAATTGTTCGGCGCGCGCGCACGACTCCAGCGATCGTGCCGAACAACGATCTATCTCGTTGGAACGTCCGAGATAGGAGAGAGGTGACTTGTACATTGTTTCTAATTTTTTTTTTAGTATTATTCTCTTTATTCATTTATATATACATATTATTGATATTTTTAAATATTTAACAAATACATAGTATAAAAAGATCTCAGAGAAATCAGTCCCTTAAAAAAAAAAAAACAAAATAAAAATACTTCACCAATCTTACGTCAGAATATCAGTATTGACCAGAAATAGGGTTGCGAAGGACTGATGGCAGTCTCTTCGTGTAAAATAGTGATATTCAGCCGCATCTGGATAAATTGGAAGCCTACTCCATCATCATCATCAACAAACATACTGTCCCACTGCTGGGCACGGGTCTCCTCTCAGGATGAAAAGGATTAGGCTATAGTCCACCACGCTAGCCTAATGCGGGTCGGCAGACTTCACACGCCGCCGCCGTCGAGAACATCTTTCAGGCATGCCATTCCTCACGATGTTTTCCTTCACCGCATACGCACATGATTTCTTAAAGTCAGAGGTGAGTGCCTTAGATTCGAATTTGAGACCTTTGTCTTGCCAGTCCAAAGTTCACACCACTAGGCTATCACCGCTATATTCCGACATAATTGGGAAATAAAAGACAAGAGAAAATGAGGGCGTTGATTAAAAAAAGGCAAATAATGTTTACACAAAAACAGACCCAGTGGTATCTTACGTCGCAATACTTTCGGATCCCGTGCACATACCTTTCCTGTTTTTCAAAATTCATATCCTAAATCGTTTTTCCGTCGCCCTAAACCGGAGTCGTCGATCCATGATCTATCTCGCTTTCCCAGAGGCGCGCAGGCGCATTCCCACGGTCGTTAATCATGCGCTAACGATCTATGGATCTGATTTAGCACTGTGAGGCACTTGTTTGTTCGTCTTCTAGTGATAAACTAATGAACACAGTATGATACGAATTTGTTGATCACGATCTCGTGAGATTTCGTAACTGTTAATTAGAACAGTGTGAGATGCTGTTCCTTAGTGAGTAAAAAGAAATAGTTGTGGAGCATATCTTGATCAACCAAGGGCTTAGTAAACAAGGCGATCTTGGCGATTATTTTGTATTCCGATTTTAATTCCTCAGGTGACCGCTAGAAGGTTTTCCATGCTTGTATTTTGTTGTTCGATCACCAAATTTTGGTTGTTGCTGGTTAATACTCATCGCTGATTGGCTTACACAATACTTACTATAGTGTTCAATTCTCAAGCTATTGTAGCCCTATGATTCTTCCAGTATATAGGTTCATGATGAAGATATAAAGTTATAGTCCATCTCAGCTTTACATAAACCCGAGTCACAGATGATGTTGTCGCTTTAAAAGAACAACCACGACGTCTGTGGTCTAGTGCTTCGAGTACCGGACTGCTGACCATGGGGTCGTGGGTTCGATTCCCACAGGACACAAATATTTGTGTGGGTAAAACATGAGTACTTATTTGTGTTTATCTGGGTGTTTCTTATGTATTATAAGTATATATTTACAAAAAAAAAGTATCTAAGTATTATATCCATTGTCTAGTACTCATAGTACAAGCTCTGCTTAGTTTGGGACTAGACGGTGCTGTGTAAAAATGTCCCAAAAATATTTATTTATTTATTAACCGTACTATGGAGTAACCATGGAGTTTCTTGCCGGTTCTTCTCCATAGGAAACGACTAATGTGGAACCGTGCACCTAGACTCGACATTTCATAAGTGCCTGTATATGGTTTATATGAAAATAAAACTATTTTGATTGACATATTGATTTCTGACATTTACGCGAATATTAGACATTGAAATAAAACTACTTTTTACGGATTTTATCGCTTTATATTGATATTATTAATCCCGACGTTTCGGACCCTTTACCATGTCTACCTGTGACCATGGACGCTGATTTACCGTTTTAAGTAATATATTTTTTCTCTAATATCTTACTGAAATCTTTACAAATATAACAAGACTAATCCACAGGCAGCCAACATGTCTAATTGCCACAATATAAACCAGTTTAATAAAACATAAAGAGCAGATCACATCAGCTGGTTTTTGTTGCCACTGTATTATCTAATGCCTGACCTACACCAGTTGTGCTCACAACCTTATACGGAATACGGCAGTACTTGTTTGTAAAACCTGCCAAGTTAGGTGCGAAGGTTTTTGTAGCAATTCTGTGTTAAAAAAGTTTCCATCTATCTATAAAAGACGATCTAGTGACGAGAATTTAGAGGAATATACTGAGATGGTTTGGGCATGTCGAGAGAATGGATTAAAAACCAAGAATGTAACATAATATTAATATTCATACAAACTTATATACCTTATTTATATGACCAAACTGCCTACTTGCCTACCATAAGTACTGGTAAAGGCTTAAAATATAATCTATCCATTAAATCTTGTTCCGCATTTCATTGTCATCAGCCCATTTGACATTCTACTACTGCCCTACTGGGCACGGGTCTCCTTTCAAAATAAGAGGGCTTAGAGGGGCCTACTGCAGATTGGCAGACTTCCTCACTACGCCTGAATTTATGATATGATATACTCGAGATTACATATTACTTAGCATTCAACTTTTTGTATTTATTTATTTTATTCCACTAAGATGGCAAACAAGCATACTGCCCACCGTTACCGTAGCCTATAGACGCTTGCAACACCAGGTATTACTTGCGTATTGCCGACCCTGTAAAACGAAAGAGGAATAGTTGGGTTTGCAGTAGGTAAAAGGTATTTCACTTCGATTTTCTGGCGGAGGTACTTCACCAGCCGGGCAGCAACAATTTGAGTGGAATTACTCCCACTATACCATACATCTCTTTATCTTTAACAACAAATATTACAGTCTCCCATGGTTGTAGACGATCGATGACTTTTTACCCGAAAAAAAACTTGATGATGATTTATAAGGATCATAGTCTTATTTGCAGTTACAGTTATTGTTCAGGACCATAATTATAGCTCAATGACCCCTCGCCTCGTCTTTGTAGCCTTACAAATTAGCAACCCGCCACCATTTTGCTTAATTATGATGTTTAGACCACAACCGTTGCAGGCCTTGAGGAGTCTCAATTAGATCTGAGTAGACACAGCCGCATTCAGAGAGATTATTTGAAGAAGCATTTATAATTAGTACGTTAACAACAAATACTTACGGAAAAAAGGCCAATATAATGATTTATTAACGTTATTCTTCGTTTTCTTTATATCGTATCTTTGGAATTATTTATTACTTTAGAGGAAATACTTTTTAATTAATAAATTACACTAGATTGGCCCAGTATTATTAGCGTTGATTGTGGACCCTTATATTGCCAACAAAATTATTCCTCTTTCATTTAATAGGGTCGGCAACGCTCAAGTGATACCCCTGCAGCAAGCCTCTATAGGCTACGGTAACCGCTTATCAGCAGGTGGGCCGTACCTATGCTTGTATGCCACTTCAGAAGACTAAAAAAATACAGAGATATTTAAAGTAATGTGATCGTAAATTATCTCATTATAATAAAATTAAAATATTATAAAAATTACAGACTCAAAGAGCGCTCAATAAAGCGATCGGTTTACTTAAGACAGATCCGGAAGGTAAGTGCGAATTCAAATTGTTTTGACCTTCGGCCACTGTTCAGTATGAATACAGATTAAAAAGATACAAGCGCCGGTAATAAGAGTAATAACAAATTAGCCTCGAGTTGTCTGAGTCATGGCATGTCACCATGATTTTAGAAAAAAGAAGGATTTTTTTTTAAAATGCCTAGGGAAGGTTTTGAAAAACCATCCCTAAAAATAAAAATCAACCCATATACTGTCCCACTGCTGGGCACTGGTCTCCTCTCACAGAATGAGAGGGAGGCTATAGTCCACCACGAAAAAATGTTAAATATTGACTTGTAAAAGTGTCTTTAAAAGATCTACATATTTACAGAAATAAATATAATTTAATCATTTAATTTAATCACGCTGGCCTATTGCGGGTTGGCAGACTTCACACGCCCGTCGAGAAAATCTCTAAAGTATGCAGGTTTCCTCATGATGTTTTCCTTCACCGTTTAAGCGAGTGATAATTAATTATTAATACGCACATGATTTCGAAAAGTCAGAGGTGCGTGCCTTGGATTCGAACTCGAGACCTTCGACTTGGCAGTCCATTGGTTATACCACAGGCTATCACTGCTTCTTCTGCTTGTAATCATACACTATGGCTTTATTCAAAGAACTTCTACGAGCGACTAAATGTTAAATCTTTTTAAATATAAATTATTAGATTTTGGGCTGTCAGCCTAGCTTCTGCTGACTTTTTGGGGAATACAAGCATAATATGATATATTATATTCCTTAAAAAAGTGATACTTGTAAACTATATTTAGTACTGCAGGTACACTTTAACCATATACTTAGTCTAATTATTATTATACCAATCGACGTAATCTAGTTTAATAATTATACAAACATAGCCACCCTTATCTTCCTTCTTCATGAAAAGCTGACACTATCAATTAACTCTTCATAGATCGAAACAGTAATAAATCCATTTCCTGTAGAGAATTGAAAAATGTAGAGTATAATCTCTTAAACATAATCACAGAAAATCCTCCTTACCGCCTAACGTTTGGTCACAACACGATCTCACGCGCAGGATATTAAAATGTCCACTTCATATTCCGGTTACAGTAGGGCTGTGAGACGTCCAAGATTTATTTGCATAGCCAAAGTAAAAGGTGTTGGTGTCAGGTGAATTAAGAAATACGGTGCAGTTCGAGTTTCGAATATATTATTCGAATATTAATTGATGTCCGCTATTATAACGCCAACTCATAGGCTGATTATGAATATTTCCACTGTGGAGGCCAGACCTGGGATTGGGGCGACAACTATGAAAATCCAGTAAAAATTAATGAAATAATTATATTTTATAATAATTTCAAAGTCAAGCAGTCTTGAAAATTGTTATAATGCTTAAAATTGTTTTCTAGTTGGCATCATTACGATTGATGTTATTTTGTTTTTTCTTTGTCTGACTGTAATATTAGGCAGTCAAATTTTTCATGCATTCATGTAGGAACTAAGTAATTGTTGATTCGCGTGTAACCTTGCGAGTACTATTTATTTCATCTCAATTTGGAATCTTTGAACTGAATTAAGTAATTTTCTTGATTATCATAACCCTGAGAAATATGTTGAGTAAGGCTATTAATCTTATATTTGAGGCATTTTTATTTGGAAATATAAAAATAATATTTTGATTTTATGCTTAAATAAATCCAAAATACATAGAGAATACATATAATTAACATAAAATTCAGAACTCCTGACTTTTTATTGCAGTTGAGTAAAATATTTTTTTAAGTTGTCAACCCTGCTTTCGGTGCCACATCTCAGGATTAATAATCACATTATATTTTTTATTAAATACTTTTTTCTTTACTACGTCGGTGGCGCCAGGCTGGCATACCTTTGCTTTTTTATAAAGCTTTTTATGGACCGCGTTTAATTAAAAAAAAAATTGCGCTTACGCTTGTTTTAATGGTCGAATTTTGATGGATTGCTTGTTTGTATTTTGTTTCGGAAGAAGTTAATTTATTTTATGGCTTCCGTCACAAGCTTCAAGTTCAAGCTCATTTTAGTACAGACGCCAGCAGGTCAAGCTGGAAATTTTAGAGACGGCCATTACTGGAAATTTTAGAGACGGTCACGATTTTGAATGGGTCCCGACGGCAAGATTGACTTTATTCTACGTTATAATTTATTATTTTATGTATTTATCGATCATGAAAACATTTAAATGGTGTAGTTATTCAATATTACTTTACATAGGTCTGGACTACTAGACTTGTTTTTGTCTTTTTAGTTTTTTTTAAAGTGTTTTTATGCAGTCGGGTTTTTTAGTTATTTTAATTACGTAACTTGTTTCCGGATTTTTAGTGCAATACTACGAAAAATCTGCAGACGCTTAATTTAAAACTAAGGTGTGTTATTTACTTGTGCAAGATTTCGCAAACTTTCGCTAATTGCTACCGAAAATTTGAGAATACATGATACGGAATGCTCAAAACATATTTTTCAGCCCACGCATTAAAGCGCATAAAATCCGCCATTTTGTTTTTTTTTTTTTAATTTCATGTACCCAGTGACACTCGTGCCATCAAGACAAATCTAATGAGGTATCATTTATCTAAATCGGTTGCACCGTTGAATAGTTACGAGCGGACATAGGAACGGACATACATACATACATACATACATACATACATACACGTCAAACACATAACCCTCCTCCTTCGGCAGTCGGGTAAAAATAGAGATCATGACATTTGCTACAAATTGTATTAAACATTAAATAGTTTCTACCTCTATAAAGCGAAGCCGCATGTAAAAGCTAGTATACACATTATAATATAAAAACGAAACAACACCCATTGTGTCACACAATCACGAAATCAAAAAAACTATAAGGCCCATAAACTTGAAATTTGACAGAAAGATCTCCTAATGACATACGAAAAGGGTTTCGGTAAATTCCCACAGAATTCAGAAAAGTAGATGGACGCGAGTAACGCCACGGGAAACAGCACTTTATAAAGATGGACTACTATTATTGAAGAGTATATATAGGTACTATTAAAGAAGGCTATATTGCCCTAATAAGGGTTAGTACGCACTAAAATAAAAATATAGATATTTAAAATAAGGTGTGGAAAAAGTGTTGTCATTCGAAAAAAATAAAATCATTTGGTAGAAAATATTGCAATGGTACTTGATCATATTTGATCATTATGACGACCTCGGTGATCTAGCGGTTCGAGTGCCGGATTGCTGATTATGGGGTCGTGGGTTCGATTCCCACAGGACACAAATATTTGTGTGGATAAAACATGAGTATTTGTGTTTGTCTGGGTGTTTCTTATGTATTATAAGTATGTATTTACAAAAAAAAAAGTAAATAAGTATTATATCCATTGTCTAGTACCCATAGTACAAGCTCTGCTTAGTTTGGCACTAGATGGTGTGTAAAATGTCCCAAAAATATTATATTATAGACCTTGTCGAGCAATTTGATAGATTTTCTTTCAATCTACACATCAGAAAACGCTACGGTAAAGAGCATTGCGTACAAATGCTTTGAAAGCCAACTCACGTATTGACGGCAATAATCAAACATCGTAAAAATGTTTGATGTCTTGAATAGAAAGCAACACATGCCACGCCATTTTCTTTGAACGTTCATAGTCGATAATTAATTTACAGACTTCATATTTACGATCACTACCGATGTTACAAGACCTCTTAAAGCTAACGAAACGCTACCATTGATAGGTCTTTGGAAACTCGACGCTAGTACCATCATAAGGTGACCTATTTAGAGGAACAATACTGATTGAGTTGAAGGTTTTGTGATTTTGGATGTGTAAACTAGGTCGTGGTGAGTAAACATGATTGTTTTACTTCGTGTATATACATGTCCAGTTTTTGTAGGGAAAAGTTTATTGAGATAGTGTTGGACAAACAGTTCACGTTTCATATGCAATATGCAGAACCAGGTGGGTTTAATATGATTAAATATTGTTGGTAATACAACCGGGGTTCATGCAAAGTCAATGTATTGGATACGGTTTTTGTCAAACGATTAAAGTACAGTCAGCAACGAATGTAGCTGAACACGATGCAAACATATGCAATTTTTAGAACGCTTTAAACATTTTTAGTATCTACAAGTTACTGACTCGAGAAGGTAGTATGAGCTTAATAAGAATTTAATCAAAAGTTTTGGTGTAGTAATGTTTTTAGAAATTTGATTATAAATAAATTAAATGAAATAAAAAAATATTTATTTTCCACCTCAAAATAAAGAGTAGGTACCTACAGTACAGAACAGAATAGAAAATGGCATTAGACAATAATTATTTATCTGTGGTGGTCTCCAGGACACCCGCCCGCAGTCGAGTTTGGTTACAATTAAAGTTATTTAGCGAAGGAAAAATTCGACCGCGGGCAGGATTCGAACCTGCGTCTTCTGGTTAGGTACACCAGACGCTATGACCGCTAAGCCGCCGCGAGTCCCACCCGCCATGACGAATTTTGCCTTCACATTCAGAATTTACGTCTTTATGGTGACGGCAAAACTTTAAAAACTTAGCATGGAAAATGCCAAAAAAAAATACAAAAAGATAGTTGGTTACAATTAATTAAATATATAAAAAGAAAAACGATGTTAGGTGAAATTGCTTGGTTCTGTGTGAGTGGATGTGTGTGTGTGTGTGTGTGGATGTATGTGTAGGTGTGTGGATGTGTTTGTGTGGTGTGGAGTGTGTCTGTCGTTGAATGAATGAATAAATGTATTATGTTCATCGACTTTCGTTGGTGACCGTACATGTTTAGTATGGAGGAAAATCCTTAGCTATTATTATTTTTGAATTATTATCCAACCCTTATTTATTATCAAGAAAAAGGGACTCATGGCGGACATTAACTTGAGGTATAAGGAACATAAGCCGCCTCATTAGCCTGGTCTTGGGTTCGAATTCCAGGCAATGTTAGTAGTCTCGAATGTTAGTAACTGTTCCAAAAATATTTATTTAGTGCCTTTAATGATCGCTAGAGTTGATATACCTACAAGTTTTCCATATTTGACAATACGCCAACGACAATTGGTCACTAATCTTGTTAGGCTACAGGTCATCTTGAGAACGACAGACTACATGTAACAACAATATTACAAAAGTGTATTATTCCACGTCATACATCCAGTGATTTTATTACTCACGGACGGGCATGCGTTTCTGTTTGTGTACGGAGTACGGACACTCGCATTATCTCACGCGTCACGTTTCTGACATACAATACTCGAGGATTGGTGTAAGATGAGAGAGGTCGCGGAAGACTGTGAGAAAGCTTCATGAGATATATGAGATAAAGCATATATGCTGTTTCTCCCGGCTTAGTTTGCGCTTCCTGGTGATGTAACCAGAGCTAAAAATATTATTATTTTTTATGCATTATTTTAGTTGGGTTAGCAGTATAAGGGTTACAGCCCCCCCCCCCCGCCCCCCCACTGCCAACACAACGTTTCCTCGCAGAGAGCAACCTTGCTCACCGTAAGGAACACAACACAGCTCAAAGCGGTGTTATTTCACTTCGTTTTGCAAGGCAGAGGTACTTCCCCAATCGGGCAGCTTCAATTTGAGTGGAATTACTCCCACTATGTCCTACAAATAAATAACAATATGTTAATTACTTCCAACATAAGAACGCCACTGATACCGCAATTAACGTAGCCACCTACTGGGCTCAAGCAATATACATACTTATTTACCATCAACACGAAAAGAAGAAGTTTAAACTGACCTTCCTGTTTCCTCACCGATTGTCATTACCTCCCTTTTCGTACACATAGAGACCAGGTTCTACTAGAAATGTATAGCACGTCTCTAGGAGTTTATTAAGGCAATTTTAATTCCACAGTTGACCTGTAGGCTACTGTTAAATAATTAAAGCCACAAGTGATAGTAATTAGACAACATCCTATCCCATCCTAGACATTATGTATACCAGGGTTGACTTCCAGTGTAATCAGATCAACCTGAAGGAAAAATTGACATGAAATTATAGATATTTTTTGTAAATAGATCTTTTTAAAGACACATTTACAAGTTAATAATGTATTGAATTTTTAATGCTAAATGACGCCAGCCATTTCCTGACTGAAGATAAAAACATTAATAATTATAAAGTTAAACGCATAGAAATACGCATAAAATGAGTAAGTACTAACGTAGTAGGTATAATAGAATCAAAAGAGACATTATCACATACCTATTAAAAAAACAATACCAACGTACCCATAGAAACAGCAATTTCTATTCTAAAAAGAGAAATTACATTACGTTTAATTAAATTCTTTATTGCACTTTCGCGTTCCGACCGTTTACGATTCTTTAATCAGTCTTTGAAACCGCTTTATCTTCTGGCTTGGGACTAACATTAGTGTTAGCGTGATTTCCAAGAAGACTTTCATATAAAACATGGTCGAGTGTCAAATCCCGCATTTCTTTGCGCACAACTGACTTGCCACCGTTTGATGTAACCTTTTTGATTGTAGGTACCGTTATTATTTTATTTTGATTTAACTCGATAGAAGTTATCAGTATGTATGCACCTGTTGTTTGTACCATCGTTTTTTTTTACTTTATTTCTTGACCATGGATACAATCCTTCATTCGAAAGATTAAAATTGTACTATCATCTACAACGGGAGTGGCCAACCATTTCGTTAGCACGGTCAAAATTTGAAGATATTTAACATATCGGGCGGTGATACTACCATTTTTGTCCTTAGGTAATATCGTTTTTTTTAAGAGTATAAATCAAGAGCGTGCAAATCTTTCCAATAATAATTTCTCTATTATGTGTTCCACTGGTCGCAAGTAGACACCCAGCGAGTAGCGTAGGCCACCTCTGGTCAGTACCAGTGAGTTTACTAATCAATGTTTTGGTAGCAATAAGGTAATAATTGAATCTTCCTCATTTATAACTCGTTAAACACATTACCAGAACCCAATAGCATGACTTAAACAATAAAATTGGTTGCAAAGGCCGCATTTTTATTATAAATTAAAAAGCGCCCAAAAAGGCCCCAGCCCTTAAGTTTCTAAACAGTTCTCTACAAAAATATCATTTTATTCATAAACCTTTATTCTTTTTCTAAACCTCTACCTCCTTTAACTTAGCAACTACCGTCGTATGATTTCCCAGAAGACTTTCTCGTAAAACATCGCGTACCATCAAAGAGCGCTTCTTTCTTCGCACACTTGCCTCTGTTACACGCACCTGTCTTTGTATGTAAGCAAAAGGAATGAAAAAGAGTTGTCTAGATCTATTTCTAGATTAGTTGTGTTTATCTCGGGCCTGGTATTAAGTACAGTAAAATAGTGTTATCTAAAAAGGTTTACTAGATCTTATACTTCTCCTTGGTACTAAGTACCTATGGCTTATGAGAAAAGCTGACTTTAAATTTGAATACTAAATACAAGTATTATTTTCTATGTGTAATTATTATACTGGATTAATTATCATCGTACACATAGAACTGCATTGTCCTCGTGAAACTATTCAGAACATAATTGTGAATCAAGAATAAATAATAAAATTGGTGGAAGCCAAATCCTGAAAAGAGTTTTTATATCGATACTAATAAGAACAAAAATTATAGAGGTGTGGTCAATGAATAAGAATGTCTATTCGGGTGAAATATGAAATATTCTTCAGTAAATAGGTTTACGATGTCCTTCGACAGCTACTGAAGAATTGAAAATTTTGCAACCTTATCTACATATCTCTCATATGAGAGATATGTAGATAAGGTTTTCGTTTTTAATACAAAAAGAATTACATAATTATATTGCGCACTTTGCTTTCGCCTTTTATCTTGTCTGAATCTTGTCTATAGAATCATTCCATCTTCCATCTTTTTTAGCATTTTCTGTAAATATATGAAATAAATTGTTTTTTAAACGAGAATTTGTACGCGTGATGTGTATCATATAGAATTCCATTCCTTTTCTTGGCTTTAAGTAATATCTATGGCAAGTTTTACAAATAATAAATTAGCAGTTTAGTTGAGTTTAGTCACAATAAGTTGGGTAAAAATTATGACATTAGTATTCCATTTGTAACATTAGTATATATAGAATCAGTACACTTATGTGTTTATTTATAAATCCCTACGTATTAAAATTAACATTCTAAATAAACATTTAGAGACAGCACACATACGGCGTCCCTCAAGGTACCATCGTTGGTCCTATCGCTAAGATCTACCAAGAACTTATTTAGAACCACGTATTTTCATAACGGGATTGAAGATGTTCTTAAACCGGTCCTTCATTGAATAGATAAGGGGAGATAGTCTAATTGACGCTGGAAAGCGTCCATGTTAATTAAGTATTAAGAAACATGTTTTTATTCCAACTGTCTGAGTCATAGTGGACACTATTTGTTTGAATTTCTTTGCCTGTAATAAAACTGTAGTTAATTTTGTAGTTACTTATGCCTTATCTGATGCTTAAGCGGCATCGACAGTAATATAAATGCATGCAGTTCACGCCATTGCATTAGATATTTATGGTTGATATTTGCTACGGGCCTTACAAGCCTCTTTCGCTTCATCCATATTCATATCTTCGGAGACATGATTTCCGAGGTATAGGTAATAACTTGTTTGACTATATTTATTGTAGTCGTAAAATAATAGTGGTCATTTTATGCTTAATGCCTTTGTTTAGCATAGGTATTGAACAAAAGCTTCTAATAACCATTAATAATTTTATTAAGTAACAATAGAATACTTGTCTTGTCATACGTTAGGCTCTTTAAAATATCAAAGGTATGCAAAACTTAATATGCAGTTTTAAAAAAATAAGCATGGCATCACAGCACAGCTGATAGTACAACTTTATCCTTTTATCTCGATAGATTCTAACCACTAGCAATTAGATGCAGCTGCTCATATCATTATCCTGTGTACCCCCATTTTCATTACAATATACAACATTTTTCTAATTTTACACTACCAACAGCTAATGCACTCGTATCTATGTTTAACGACACACAGATTACCCTGTTTAACACAAGCAGCGTGCAGCTAGAACCCATTAAATGTTAAGAACCGGGTAATCGAGCTCAATCATTTCTTTTAGATGCTTCAGTCTAAATCTGTACAGAGATACGATAAAAAGTTTATAACCCCTCTCCTCCCGTTGTTGGCACCCCTCTGCGGCCATTACTTTTTTCTGGAATCGATTTTGTGATTAACAGTTGCGTGGATTTATTGGCTAGTTTTCAGGCTATAATTTACGATTTACTGTACCTACTGGTGATTTTGAAACACAGTACACTAGTAGCTCAGAAAATATGGTTAAAGAAAAAGCTTTCAACTCTTTCAATAAAAAATAAGTCTTACCTACAATTTCTTACGATTCAAGCAACTGTAAACGTTATTCCACTTATTACAAAAATAATATGATTTAAGCTCGGATTAAGTTAAGCTCAAGTCAAACATTTAAACACATGTATAACATACTAAAAGATAGGGCAATTTCACAAGCTACATCTTTCTGAGACCATATTTTGCAATACCAATATAATGTATAATACTACTGTTATATTTACAAAAACTAATAATTTCAAATTCAATGTCATCCCAACAGTCCTTTATCTTCATCATCAGCCTGTACTAGTCCACTGCTGGACGTAGGCCTCCCCTAATGTGCGCCATTTCACCCTGTCCTCGGCTATTCGCATCCAGCTTCTACCAGCAGCCTTTCGCAAATCATCACTCCATCTTGCCGGAGGGCGTCCTACACTACGTTTGCCGAGTTGCGGTCTCCACTCGAGAACACGTCTACCCCAGCGGTTGTCGGTTCTTCTGCAGATATGGCCAGCCCACTGCCACTTCAGCTTGCTAATCCGGTGTGCTATGTCGGTTACTTTGGTTCTCTGTCGGATAACCTCGTTGCGGATTTTATCCTTCAGATCCTTTATCTTATAATCTACTAATATATTTCACGCCTATATAAAACTTACTCCGAACTCATCTAAGCTACAAAGCTTAGATGAGTTCGGAGCTCGGAACTCCATTTAACTTAAAAACTTCCAAACTACTTTAAGTCAGAAATATTTAAGCTTTAAAATTTTCTTCGGAGCCTTTTCAAAACTAGGACGATCAAAGCGTGCTGCATAATTTACAGCTGACTTGCACTTGTTTGCCATTCACGAGGGTACTCCATAGCTCTTGGCTGAGTATACCTCCTTTGAGCTAGATTTTGCTTCGAATTTTGATCAAAGAGCCTTAGTGGCTGCAGTGAAGGATTTTGAGGACCCATTTAGTTAGGAAATTCAGTTGATATTTGGGTTTTGATAGACTTCTATTATGGCTTTTCCGAAGTGTTATGATACTGTCATTTATTTCTGCATATTTTTGGTTAATGATTGGAACAAATTTATTACCACGAAAAGTCTGATATAATGGCCTGATTACAAAGATCCTGATAGTTGAACGCTTAAAATCTCAGCTCTCTTAGCACATTGCAAATGCAGTAATATATCGCTACTTTTAGTGTCAGTATTAAACGTATCATCTCATTATATAAAATATTAATGTTTACAGCAGTTTAAATAAATGCACTAGTTAAAATATTTTATATAATTACAAACATTAGCAGATAAGGGTTTTCCAGAATATAACTATAAATATGGAATGTATTTTTGTTTGAATTAATTACAACCTAAAGCTGTGTTCGATTTAAAGCTGATTGGTTAAGTAATTAAATGATTACTTGTATTTAGGCATACATAAATTAAGTCAAGTCTAGTAAAATAGACTGTTCTCGTAGAATTTGGTTCACGATCATAGTAATGCTAATAGCAATTACCCCAATGCTGTACGAAAGCTGCAAATTCTGCACAAGGGATTCTAAATTCTAAATCAAGAAGTTTGAAAATTTAAATCGAATGTATCGAATTCTGTCTACAAAAAGTATTTATGAGTAGAAAATGTCCAAAGTAATTTCCGTGTCAATTTATTTAATAAAATCATTCCATAAATAGGTTTTCGTAATAATCACATCATAAACGAATAAATAATATATTCACTTAACTTTGAACTAGAACACAAGTTTAAAAACAGAAATGATGTCCATACTTTGAATCAGATTACACAATGCCCAACCTAATTGTAACAACAATAACAGAAATCTAACCCCAGAATCAAAGTTAAATCTTGTTGCAAACAATAAGGTCCAATGTTGAATGGCAAGACGTAAATTTTATTGTTAATTGGACTCCGTGTATAGAAGTTACGGCTGATGGTGATGGGCAAGGGAAATTCAAGTTTCACAGTGCAAAATAAGGTGGGTTATCAACTGTAGGATGCCAGGATGCTCGTAGAGATCAGCTCAGCATAAATACATTACGGATCGGAGGTCTAGGACCTACACCCTGTTAGCATAAATGTTAATTTAGTGTGGGTTTTAATTTCAAATTTATTGCAACCGTCAAGTAAATTCGATATGACGAGGCTACCGGCTTTGCGTCGTGTTTTGTCGGCAGGTTTTAAACACAGACATGTAAATTATGGACTGGAGGCAAAAGGTGATTATTTTCATAATATAGATATGACCGTACATCGATCAATATGCTTATCTTGTAAGTAAGACGTAAATTGTGAATGTGAAGGCAAATTTCGACAGGGCGCTTGGGACTCGCGGTGGCTTAGTGGTCACAGCGTCTGTATCTAACTGTCTGTACCTAACCATAAGACGCAGGTTTGAATCCTGCCCGCGGTCGAATTTTACCTTCGCTTAATAACTTTAAAATCTTAGCATGGGAAATATCAAAAATTACAAAAAGATCGATATTGATGAAATTTGGTACAGAGATAGATTAGACCTTGGAGAAGGACATAAGCTTTTTGTTTCCAAAAATCTTTTGGTATTGGCAACAGCTAGAAAATTAATAAACGAAAAAACTAGTGTTACATTTGCAACAATATATCCAGAAGCTGTTCCAGGAAGCCAGTGCGCTGTGCCGTGACTGTAACACAACACACGGGGTTATATTACACCGTTAGAAATGGTGGATCGTGTGTTCTCGGCTTTCGAGGAACGGTACACTTTTGTGAGAATAGTACTGAAGCGTAACCCAGGAGTATAGTGCATGAAAAGATCATATGAAAAAGATTCTCAATTGTATATCAGATATCTGTTACAAAATAATACGTTTTATTCAATTAGACCAGAAGCCGTACCACCACCTATTATTGTGATCGTTTTCCGATTAAGAGAGAGGGATATCACTCTATAAATTAAATAGCACCATCCCTTTCTCACAACCTAAAAAATGATCGCAATAATAGGTGGTATGGCCACAGTATTAGTCATAAATTAGCCCATAAATTAGAAAATTCAGGGTTAAGTGCGTCCTGTCATGGTCGTGGTGAATTTTACGGATCCCATGGCCATGACTATAGGGAAGGTGAAGGCAAGTGCGGTTTTTAGTCGGTACGAGTCCGAAATACCCTGCCGCCTCCCAGGGGGCGGATGACCCATGAGGGTTTCAGTACTATAAAAAAGAACTAAGTGGATGAAGGGTTTACGGGGTTGTGGCGAATGTGACCACAAGTTTCGTGGCCTCGACTATATACCAAGGGAAGGGAAGTTTTAAGAAAGGACGGAGAAGTTCGATATACTCTGCAACCTCTTCCGACGAAAGACAGTCCAAAAAAAAGGTGCATTCAGAGTACATGACTGCGCATCATGTCGTAAAAAATAAGATAATTGTTCTTATAAAGATTCATTCGTTCGTTTCCAACAAAATCCCATCGTAAATTTAATTTTGTTTGAGTATAGGTAAAGTTACAAAAAAAGCCCAACTTCAAAAAACTAACTAAAAAGTAGTACTATAAATCAAGCTTGAATACTATAACTAGCACCCAGACGCGAAAAAATATGCAACTACTACTTACTAACTTTGATAGAAAATGTGAGTGTACCCTGATATACTGAATACATCTGCGTAACCCTTTGGAGTCCTTCAGGTGTGATGTTATGTTGTATGATTGCATAAACAATGGATATTAATTATGCGATATCAGCAATCGCAGTGGATTTGTTGTCATTTTTTGAAGAGTTCCGTTCTGTCTCCGAAACTCATCATCAAATAGGACCAATTCGGAATAAACCCCTTTCGACCAAATAAATAATTTTACGAATCCGTGTATAGTATATGACGGAGTTATGCCCGAACATACATGAACAAAAAAAAACTTGAGAGGTGTCAAGGGACACTCGGATGGAACGAAGTTCCTTTCATTAAAATTTAATAATAAAAAATAAAAAAACCTGTATACACTCAACAATTCACAACGCGCAAAATTCAAATATTGTCATTCACTCAATAATATTTGAATGCTTGTCAACAATATTTGAATTTCGAAAAAAGTGTCGTGACAATTTTTTCCGTCTAGCCCCCTTTCACAACGCGCGATAAGGAACTTCGTTCCAATACAAACACCCGAATTAATAACCTCCATTTAATTTTTGAAGTCGGTAAAAAGCGATGGTGGGCCTTATACACAGGATCATACAGCTTCGCAATCTTTCAAAGCAAAACATCCTCTTGTTATGCTGACTGCTGGTCGTTTCGCTGAACTAACTCGTTTACCTGGAACAAACAACATAATAGGAATTAACATAACTGTAACATTTAAAACATTTCTTGTGCTAACAGAAAACATGAGAACAATTCCGTTGCTCAAACATGGCGATGTAGTACAAAGACATTATTTTAATGTTTGTCACACATTCGTTTACTAAAGCCAGTATCAAATCTGCATGTATTTATCTAGTATTTTTTAATAAACGTTGTTGGTAATATATTATAATATCTACTGCACAATGCAATTAATTAACAACACTTGAATATACGATCCTTCACCGTAGCCGAATCGTGTTTAAATCGACCCCTTTTTTTTGACAGGGTTGGAAATGCTTTATGCACTACCCACCGCTCCGGGGAGAACAGTGTGTGTCGGACTCCGCTCTGAAAAGAGCGAGCTACCGACTAAAACCAACGTCGTCGGCGTTTCGCGTCACCACTTTAGTGCTGGGACTTCGGGAGCGCTGTATCATTCGTCCGCAGACCCGGCAGTGGCGGGCCCATGCGGCCCCCTACGTTTAATCGACCCCTAACACAACCACACGATCAGCTACAACATAAACAACTAGCTCAGTACAGTCACGAGCATGAATATGTATAGGTACACTTAGCGAAATTCCAAAGCGATTTTCTCATAAGATATAGACTGAAATTGTATGGTCTTACGAGCATATTTTCAAAACTATACTATAATGACATTATAGTCTTAAATTTGCAATCCTAATTTCGTGAAAAAAGAAACGCTTTTGATTTTAGTAAGTGTATACTTATTTATGCTTGTGACTGTACATTAAGTACAGAGGCCAGCACATAAAGCTACCCCAATTGCTATCAAATTTCTTTGATAGATTTTCAACTTTAATACAATTGAATATGAACCTTATCGGTTCATATTCAATTGGGAAAATTTAACAGGTTTGGATAGCTTAATCTGCGGACTGTACAATATAATATGTCGTAAACATCAAGGAAATGGTGATTTTGCAAACTATCGATTTATAGTTTAGATTACGATAGAGCAGCTGAAACGTATTTATTACGTAGATAGCATCGGAGAATGGTATAATGTTATTATTTACATGATGGATAATACTGGGGTTATCGATTTGCGTCAAACGACGTTCGATTACTTAGATTATAACGTTATTGATTCATTTCTGACATCTGTTTGTTGAAATCTGTCACAACAAAGCAACACATAAATCTTAAGTTTCAATAAATAATTAATTTGATAATAATCTAATATTTACGATCTAATATTCGAAAGAGTTCAAGCGGTCTGCTCGCTTAATCCGCGGTTAGTCTACGGTTGAGTGAACATACTTTACACACTGAGACAATTCCGTGCCTAGGAGAGCACGTAAAACCGTTGATCCCTGTTGTCATACTAACACCTATTATGATCGTTAGTGGTAGTCAGAAGCCTAAAAAGCCTGACAACTAGTCTATTCTCTTCTTCTTCTTCTTAGTCGTTCCCTCACTGCTGAGGATCGTGACTCTGTTTCAGTCTATCGATTATGTGCCTCCATCTGTTACGATCAGCCATCAGATCATGCGGCACTGACTGGCATCTCCAGCTGTTCGGATATCTGATCCGTCCAACGTTTTGTTTGGTCTATTCTCAGGATATCAGTATGACCCAGATTTTATTTAAACGTTTACATAATTACATGCATTTGAACTTTACTATGCATCGCCAAACTGTGCAACAGTTTGTTTGCGATAGTGGCACAATTGAATTGCCGAGGTCTGATGGCAGATACCTTCGTGTAAAACCTACTGATAAGTATTCGGCCCCATCGGTTTAGGAGGTCTACTCCCTAAGCACGAAGTCCGTAGTTTCGACCTTCGTTACGGACGTTTCCTACTCCGTATCACCTACGGATGGATGATTCGTTCGGGGCCCGAACTAAGAAGGAATGACAACACAATTTGAAAGTTGTCCCTACTCCCGATGTGTTTTTACCCAATAGAAAAATTTAATTTGACACTTGTTTTATCGGACTCCGAAGTTTCGGAGAACTTTCGTACGGCTCGTAACTTCGTTGACGGAGATAGGGAGTAGACCCTCTGACTGGAAGCCGACCCCAACATTTTTGGGAAAAGGCTCGGAGGTTATCTGCAGTTCTTTCTTTTATGATTTTTCAAGATACATACGAGTAGTTGCTGTCCGAAGAGTCAATGACTACCACTCAAAACAAAAAGAAAGAAAGAAAAATATTGCGTAAAATATAATAAAACATAACACATTTTCATTATAGCAGATGCGACAATCATAGCTTATAGAAGAACGTCATAAATCACTATCATTACTGATTCGCCGCACTTGACAACGACTAGCGCTATGAACAGGATTGCGGGTAGTCTTGAATAGTTTTTTATAGGTTTAAGAATTTATTTTCAAGACATACAATGCCACATAAATGAGAACAGTAGGTAAATAGGTATATTTAAGTAAACTCATTCTTAATAAACTTATTCTGAAGCGATGGCCTAGTTAGATAATTAATCACTATAAAGTCATAGGTGCGTCTTTGATTCAAACTCGAGACCTTCGACTTGGCAGTCTAATGGTCATATCACTAGACTATCACCGCTGATTACTTAATTATTAACATAAATTAATTTTATTACGATCAAACAAAACAAATTCGGTAAGCCTTAATCTATATCCTCGTATCTTCTATATCTATAATGTAAATATGAATCTCTATTTCCATCCGTTCACGTGTGATGCGAGTCATCGCATCACACGTAACAATTTCGCTAATTCTTTTTTTATTGTGTTAATTATTGTCAGGAGAGAAGAAAAAATTAAAAGTATTGTGCAGGAAATACAGACGAAGAGAGAAATCTACGCAGACGCAGTCATGGGCACAAGCTAGTTACTAAATAATTTTGCATCTGTCATTGCATAACCAGATGTAAGTAAGTTCAAGCCAATCAATTAATCGAAGTGGCAAAATCCTTTACGTATATTCACATACATACATAAATCAAAAAGCTGTATCAATGACCTCCACTCAAATCAGTTGTGACACACGCTTTTTAATCCAGCTGTCTATTATTATAATAATTGGTCGTCTATCCGGCTAGTCGCAAGCTGCAAGCCGTTGTGTAACTAGCTTTATTTTAGACATGTCATCTCCTGATTGATTTGGATTTAAAAGTGGTTTTAAAACGTTCGATGTGCTGTCATAACAAGTTTTATTTATTGACTCATAATTGGCAATCTTTCACAGAGGAATATGGGAATATAGTCTTGGAGTTTCTTGCTGGTTCTTCTCCATAAGACCCACTTTTTGGAACCGCAACTAGTTTTGACTTTTCAAAAGTACCGTGATGGTTTAATTGAATTAAAATGTTTGACTTCGACTTTATTTTTATTTACATATAAGAAGATTTACATAGGGATACTTTACAAGATTGATAATAATAAACTTCCACGGATAGATTTCCACAAATGTCGTTTTTATTTGCTTTAAAAAAATCAACTGCTACGCTAGAGCTCGAACAATGTTATTGGGTTTTTCAGCTCGTATAAGGCGAACTGTGTTATCCTATCTTACACCTCTGCCTTGCTCTTCAGGGAATACAGGCGTGAAGCTTAACTATGTATAAAGTAAATAGTAGGTCCAACGACGATATCCAGGTAGGCAGAAATTTTATAAATGACTTCTTTCATACCTTAGTAACAATTACGCAACCTTTTGAGTACTTACATAATTATACCGTACCTATGTGTAAATAATTTGCATATTTGTACTGACTGAGCTGAAATCTAGCTGCTTGGTAATGAAACACGCGTGAGTGCATGTAGGTTGTTTCCATAAGGGTAGGCAAAAAGAAAGGAACGCCACTTGCTACGATTCTTGCATACTTCGTACTATCAAATTATACAAATAAAAATGTGCGAACATATTTAATTGTTTGCAATTATTATATTATAACATTAATTAAATAGCCGAGCCTACATAATTACTTACGACTGTATCTTTTTTTTTTCAGAATATTCTTTTGTTTAGCAAAATTAGTTACGTGCGCAACCAACCAAAAACCGTTGATAATGGTCAAAGCTGATACTACCCGGACACTTACAGAAACGTAACCGGACATTACGGTAAATGACCATGAAACTATGCAAAATATCTTATAGCAACGTAAAAGCGTACTAAATTGCAATTTAGGGCTGTTACAAATATCGATTTATTGAAGTAGAGCATTGTATTATGTGAAGAGAATTAAAGAGGGATGTGTGCTATTGTTACGGACAGCCCTTGCGCACACGTGGCTTCCGAGTGGGCTTACTAAATTGGTAATTTTGAGCTCTTTTGTCATCTCGTATCGAGTATTTGGCATCTATTTGAAGCTGGCTAAGAGATTTGCTTGACGGCACGTGTATTTTACCAACTCCCCTCTTATTTTGGGAGGAGACCCGTTCCCAGCAGTAGAACAGCCAATAAGATGATAATGACGTCTCGTTAGCCTAGTGGTCTAAGTGCGACTGCTACGCTAGAGGTCCTTAGGTTCGTATCCCAGATCAAGCAGTGTTTGGGTTTTTCTATGAAATTCTCCGTAGTAGCTCGGAGTTCGGATTTTAGGCCCGTCCCCTATGACATGGGACCCAAATATATCAGCGAACTGATTTCTACATTTATACCTCTGCCTAACCCTTCGGGGAAAACAGGCGAGATGGTATATTATGTTTAAGTTATGTTACAATTGCAAAACCAACTTACAAAACCTATATAGGTTTTGTAAGAAATCGGCGCAAACGCATCTTGTTTATGGCACATTGGTTAACCAACACATTGTTGCTTGTCCCATAAAGGTATAGAGCGTGACGAAACATGCAATATGTAGGATTGTGGTACCTAAGATTTCTAACTCATTAACATAATGAAAGTTGCTAATTTATTTTAATTTAATGCCTGAATATACAAATAGCTTATGTTAGTGATCATCTTACTTTTATATTTAAAAATCCTCATAGAGTCCACGCTGTGATGGTGAGCACCAAGGTTTATAATCCTCAAGCAACTTAAAGTTACACGATTCACGTAATTAAATGCAATCTAAGAAGCGCACGCGCCAGATCATAGAGCAATGAGTTACACATACTTACTTAAATGTATAATTTAATTCAGAAAACATAGGTATCAAGTCAAATATATATAAAAAAATGTGTTTGTAAATGCACCTACGATGAAAATGCTTAGTGTTAAAGTTAAATCAAAATATGCTCCAAAATTTGATACCACAAACAATAGATTCCATTGACCGCACAGTTGCTTTCTCATTGAGAAAAAAACTGGTCTATACGGTTATTAGCATAAATGCTACATACAAAGAATTAACAAACACCTTTCTTATTGCGTAAGAGTTTAAAAATACCTACACCCATGGAATATTGTGAAGCAGCATAATGAAGTAATTTGGAAACACATTAAAATGTCTTATCAATAATGATTGTGTCAGTCGCGGGTCATTGGCTTGTTGGATGCGGGTGCGCACGCAGGTTAAAAATGGACAAGCACCTTTTGTTTTTCAGCGGCGATTCCGTATTCTATAAATACGATTTGTGTATGTTTTAATTTTCAGTATCTAATGTATTTTTATGTATGCCCGACAACTTAATTGTCGCCTATTTGTTTCTCTTGAGCCCATCCAAAGGATGTCTTGATTCTTAGTTATCCTTATTTATAAACATGTGTACTTGGCATTTGTTTATGGTGTGCAATAGAATATTCTATTCTATTATATTCTTATAAACAGATTTAGATTTATCCTGACATCCTCACAATATATATATTATAGTCCACTCCTGGGTCTACAATGCTCCCGTAGTCCCGGCATTAAAGTGGTGACGCGAAACGCCGAGGCTGGTTTTAGTCGGTAGATCGCTCTTATCAGAGCGGAGTCCGACACACCCCACCGCTCTCCCCGGAGTGGTGGGTAGTGAATAAAGCATTTCCAAACCCGTTTAAAAAAAAACAGGTTGGGTTCGATACCCAAGTGGAGCAAAGTGTGATTGGGTTCTTCTTCTCTTTCTTTGTGTATATTACTACGCCTCTGCCTGCTGGCCCTTGCCCCCCTGAATACAGCGTGATAATATACTGTGTTATTGACTGTTCGATTGTCGCGGGTTCAATCCCCGCACGGATCAAATATTTGTATAACCTGCAGATAGTTGTACTACATCTGGGTGTAAGTGCATGAAAACTTTGTGTAGGTATATAAACGCACCCACGATACAGGAAAACTCCTAGTCTGATGCAACGTTTTTAAAAAAAAATACATACTTAAAGGACACCGTTACGAGCATTCCATCTCAGAAGATTACATCTTCTGTTTTGAAGTGGGTTAAATTATACCCACCCTTATTACGACCCCACTAGGACGAACAGACATACAAATGAACAGATGTGTAAATACGAATTCAATCAATTTGAAAATCAAGGAGACAATCAGTTTCAACGTTTTCTCGTTACAATGCGGAACCCTTCAAAAAAATCGAATACGTTATTGATATTTAAAAATAGAAATGAAAAAAAAAAGAATATATATGTAATTTAGATATGGAGGTGTCAATTAAAATGATAATAATTTTATGTCGGTTATGTCTGTTAGGCCGATATCAGTTTTTGGATCATCAATTTTGATAATAGTCATACAAGAGACTATTTTTAACTATAGTAACGGTAGTTGTTCCGCCTATGCTTTGTATGAGGGTAGATAGAGATGTTGGTGACAATATAAGTCAGTTGTGGAAAAAATTTGCTTGTTTTTTTAAAAAATATATTTAGTTTGTTTTAAATGAGTTGATAAAGCGAAACTTAACTTAAAATCACGCCTTCGGAAGTATATGAAATAAGTACTCAATCCCTACTCTGTCTGTCTGTCTGTTACACTTTCACGCCGAAACCGCTGAACTGATTTTGATGAAATTTGGTACAAAGTTAGATTAGACCTTGGAAAAGGGCGTAGGCTAACTTTTGTCTACAGAAGTCCTCTGAGATACGAGTGAAACGGTAAGCAAAAGCCAGTACTGTATACCCAATCTGTCCTTAATATTTCCCTTGTTATAAACAGCAATTTTACAACAATTTTCTAAAGTAAAAATTCCTCGCAGACGATGCTTCATGTAAGTGCCATGATGCTATCAAAGTACATAAGTACATACATCCATTCTGCTGACGACATAGGCGACAAGTTATGTAAGAGAAATAATTACCAACACCCAACCGGAAATAAACTCTGCGTCGAAGAGGATTAGGTTGGAAGTTCAGTGTGCTGTGTCCCCATTTTCCAGCTCCGTCTAGTGCACAATGTAGCCGACCTGGTATACGTCTAAAGTGCTTGTGTTGAAGAGTTCTTATATTATGATGACAAGAATGTATAAATGTAGCTTTAGTGGGAGATACAAGAATCTCGGTACAAAGTCCAGCAGTGTTTGTGGTGTAAAATATTTCATTCAGCTTGCCCGGTTCCTGGCGATCAGACATTTGATGAAATGAAGTGATGAAATGATATGAAATGAAATGATATTTATTTTCTGTAAATAGATCTTTTAAAGACACTTTTACAAGTAAATGTTTTGTTTTTATTATGCTAGAAGGCATTTAAATATTATAGCAACGGACGGGACATCACGGAACATATTTCCACATACCATTACACTTGTATTCCCCGAAGGGCTAGGCAGATGTGTACTAATGTATACCCACAGTTCGTCAGTAAGTTTAGGTCCCATGTTGCCATTAACCGAGCAAGATCCAAACTCCAAGCTGACACTGAGAATTTTACAGAAATACCCAATAGCACTGCTGGACCTGGGAGTCGAATTCGAGACGTAGGTTCTAGGGTAGGAGTTGCGCTTAAGAGCACTAGGCCAATAGGGCACTTTTTCCCAATAGAAACAAATCACATCAGTCTCTGTCATACTTCAGCCTGACAAAGAGAGAAAACAAATTAAATATCGAGATCATTTTTCTGCTCGTGCTATTTGGCTTTGGTTTTCTGGGTAGCTGAAGTAATTCCCCAGTCGGGCAGCTCAGATTTGAGTGGAATTACTCCCACTATGCCTACCTCTCTCAATTTTATTTTTCTGAAAATGTTCTCATTCGCTCTATACCCTTTTTTAACCGACTTCAAAAAGGAGGAGGTTATAAATTCAGGTTATCAATATCGAAACACTGTGAACTGTGGATGTATAGCACTATAGCAGTAAACTGCTGCCTCTTCGGGTATTAATAGAGATTGTTTACTTCTTACAAATGAAGTCTGTTACAAATTTTAATAGTAACTGTGAAAGTTACTGGCAGAGGACGGTTTTGTAGCTATACGAGAAAGTAAAATTAGATAGTTGTTAAGGAAACTCATTAGCCGACACTCATTATAGCTTGCCACGTTTTTCTTCGAGATAATTTGTCACCGGACCAAAAAGAATGGAAGATTTTTTTCAAGATGGCCGACTTATTCAAATAAAGAATAATTTTGTGAGTTGTTCGGATTTCGAATTCCCCAACCACATTTTGTTTATTTAGTCATTTGTTTTTACAAAGCGATCTTAATAATGGAATTGGAACACATTTTATACCTATGGAAATAATATCAAGCCATTCACGATTTAAATGCTACCAGCAAAGAGTTTAAAAACGGTTCTACAGCGTACATCGGTATAATTTCATACAAAAAATGTGATTCCGATTTCAATTGTTTTCTCTCTTTGTCAGGAGTAACTAATATGGCAGAGACGTAAGTAGAGACCAATCTTCTTCTTAATAATATTGAACTATTCAAAAGTACTAAACACACAATTACAATATGACACATCATAAACAATACAGTTCTTACTTTCACAGTTAGCAAAAATAACTTATCTAAGCGCAATCATACAAAACTTATCATTCCGGGCACCTCGCCGCGATACAGGATGAAAGGAACATGAGAAGTACCGGTGGCCGATCTACACAGTCACATCAGGTTCCATAATGATGGACAGATCAATCAGGCCTATCCATACTTAGTAATTCTTAGGACGCACCGGATCCAACGCGGTTTGAATCGAAATGGGCCTTAAGTTCTTATGCTTGACAGGCTATTTAGTGAGGAAGTTAATTCTGGAGTGTATGTGCAGTAAAGAAGTCGATTACGTCACGAAAGTGTAACCGGATTTAATTTTTTGTCCTTGTTTTGGTTGTCAAGCCTAAGACAATTTAGTAAACGGTAGTTGGAAGTCTGATAATTCTTGTCTAATGAGGTCATCTAACCTGAAATAGGGTTGCGAATCTCATTTAGTTTAAATAGTTCATAGTCATTTTATCGCCCGAAAAGAAACATAAAGTAGCTTTTAATTATGTTCAGATTTTGTTTTGTTTTGTTTTACCTGTGTTTACATTATCATTGTCAAAGCTGTCAAAGATTTACATTTTTTTTTCTGGTTTGTATTGTTATTGGGTTGCCACTACTGACTTTTTCATAGCCTCAGATATGTGTCTTTTTACATTTTAAATGTGTATGTGATGTGTCGTCAATTGTGTCTGAAATAAAGTATTTTTCTTCTTTCTTTCTTTTCCTATTTCTGATTAATACCGTCGATGATCAATACCGTCGCATGAACTGGTTGTCAGACTTCTTCGATTTTTTTACTACCACAAACTTCTTTAGTTGTTCGTTCGGACCAAGAGTGACGCGTCAGTTTCCTCTTCGAGAGACGGAGCACAAAGGGGTATTGATACGTCACTGCGATTAAGACAATCTGACGAAAAAGGTTAAGATGTTAATAATGAGCAACAAATTGCGAGAAACATATAGAAACTAATATTTTTAGGGCCTACCAAATGGGGTATGACACAGATGACGTATTATAACTGTACCGATCTTCATTTAACAGACGCCAATCTTCCTTTAATGCCACTGATGCTGCAATTAACGTGGCCACCTACTGGACTTAAGTAATATAAATAATGTATTTACCATCGACACGAAAAGAAGAAGAAGAACAGACGATAGAAGATAGCGAGCTAGCAACACTGTTGAAAGCTTGGCACTGCCTGTTTAATGCACCTGTAGAGTATCACTTTCAAACCAAAGTGCCATGCATTAGGGCCCTCGCCCACGGCGACTTTTTGTAGCGATGCAGTCGCGCGTCCTCATCGATACAGATGCGAAGCGGTCGCTAGCTGTGTGCCCTCGCCCACGGGCCCAGATTCAGTCGCGATGCAATCGCGAGTCAGTGAATTGGATATGATGACAGGAGAAACGATTAATTTACATATTATTTGCAGTAATATAAACACAAACTTTGGAATTCCAGGCAATACACCCAAGAACATCTGTTCGATGCCAAAATTTGCAGCAAGGTATTTTTGTAGTGCGCTCATGACGACACGAAAGGTGATGAAAAATAACTTTATTGATCTGTTTATCCATTTAGATAATTACTAATGAGCCGTCCCGGCTTCGCAAGGGTGCAATGTACAGACTCCAGCAGGCCAAGCTACTTATCCAAACTGTCAAATTTTCCCAGTTGAGTATGAACCTTATTGTATTGTTATAAAGTTGAAAATCAATCAAAGAAATTTGACAGATTGTGGTAGCCTGATGTGCTCGCCTCTGTACTAATAACATGAATATAATATGTATTATACGTATAAACCTTCCGAAATAATTACCTATCTAAACGATAGCGAAAAACATATCAAAATCCATTGCGTTTAAAATATCTCAGCGTACAGACAGACTGCGGGAAACGACTTTGTTTTTTACTATGTATATGTCACCCTAAAATTGTAAATGACCGTTAGATTATAATCTATCTCTCGATATTGTAAACTGTCGACAGATTGTGAATCGTAACATACTCATCATCATATCAGCAACAGGAAGTCCACTGCTGAACAAAGGTCTTTTTTTTTATTCTACTAAGGCGGCAAACAAGCATACGGCCCACCTGATGGTAAGCGGTTACCGTAGCCTATAGACGCTTGCAACACCAGGAGTATCACTTGCGCGTTGCCGACCCTGTATTGAAAGAGGAACAGTTTGGTTGGCAGTATAAGGGTCAAAGTCCCCCCACTGCCAACACAACGTTTCCTCTCGTGGAGCACTGGCAACCTTGCTCACCGTAAGAAACACAACACAGCTCAAAGCAGTGTTATTTTACTGAGCGGAGGTACTTTACAAGTCGGGCAGCTCCAATTTGAGTGGAATTACTCCCACTATGCCCTGTACGAGAGGTACAGGCCTCCCCTATAGCCTTCCACAAGGACCGGCTATAAGCCGCCTGTATCCAACGACGTCCAGCGACCTTTACCAGGTCGTCCGTCCATATCGTTGGAGGCCGTTTCAGCGGCTTTCTGATGCGTGGTCTTAACCGTCTCTCGCCGTGGTCGAGTGGAGACCACGCACCGGAACTGTTGAATATGAGCCTTAACACTGTATTAAAGTTGAAAATCAATCAAGAAATTTGACAGATTGTGGTAGCTTGATGTGGTGGACTCTGTACGTGAATCTTATACAAAACAGTTCATGTAAATGTAGCCGAACAGTAACAAAGTAGCTACATAGTTAGAACAGTTTCATTGTTCGTGTCAGGAAGCTGTAGCTAAATAACACTAGGTTTATGATCACGTCCGGGCGGCGGAGCTAGTGTGCCAGACAAAATAAATGTTTTTCCTTTTTACGCATGAATTATTAATACGTCAATGCTTACAAAGTATCCACGTATAGGAACTTGGTGATTATAACATTATCTTATATATAATGAATTGGACAGGTACAGTCCTATCAAAAACAAATTTGTGTAACGCGTCAAGCTTTTCAGAAAAATATATCCTGTCTGTCTGTGTGTCTATTACGCTTCCACGCCTAATCCACTGAACTGTTTTTTATGAAATTTGGTATCTACAGAGATTAGATCTATTAGATAGATTAGATCGATAGATTATTAGATTATATATGCGAAAATAAATCTGTTTGTCTGTCTATCTGCCTAAACTGCTAAACGGATTTTGATAAAATTTGGTACAGAGATAGATTCGACAACACATTTGGCGCTGCGGCTGAGCGGTCGGCTTCTGCGCTACAGGATGTAGGTTCGATACCCACACGTAACAAGTATTTGTATGACCTACAGGTACCTAGTTGTTCCGGGTCTGGGTGTTTGTGCATGTGAAAGTTTGTGTTTCTCAACGCACCCTCGATACAGGAGAAAAAGTGTGGGGCAACGTTTTTAAAAGAAAAAAATATTACCAACATTAGTGCCGTTACATTACACAATTTAAATACTTATATTTATGTATCTACCTACATAATATACTTCAATTGTGTGATTGAAGTACCTATATGTATATGTAGGTACATAACATACCTTGACGACGTCTGTGGTCTAGTGGTTTGTGTGTTGGACTGCTGATCACGAGGTCGTGGGTTCGATTCTCACAAATCTCAAATATTTATGTGATGAACATAAGTGTTTATGTTTGTCTGAGTGTTTTTATGTATTATAAGTATGTATTTACAAAAAGAAAGTATTATATCCATTGTCTAGTACTCATATTTAGAAGCTCTGCTTAGTTTGGGACGGGACTAGATGGTGCTGTGTAAAAAGAATATTTATTATTATTTATATAGGATACGTATCTACTGGTTTCTAAGAAGATAAGTACCTACATAGGTACTTGTTGAAAGTAAGCTATCCTAAACATGACAATCCAATTCCAATAGTTTATTTCCAAACGTAGGCGTCAAGATTAATCACCAATAAATATGTCAATACAATACAGAGAAGCGTATTTCATCGATATTTTATCGCCATCGCCACGATAGAGCGGGCTACAGTTAGACCGTCTTTACGGCACACAAACCTTGTCCTAGCATTAAATAGGAACAACTTGCGCATTGTAACGAGAGCCTTAACAGGACACTGCTGCTTAAACAAGCACATGTTCAACCTAAGGCTGAGCGACACGCGAACCTGCCGGCGTTGTGAGGAGGCGGACGAAATGCCACTTCATCTCCTGGGAGAATGCGGTTCTCTAATACACAAGCGCAGTGTTCATCTAGGGAAACATATCGTAAGCCTAGATGAAATAAAAGAGCTCAACCCTAAGCAAATCCTGCAGTTTATAATAGCCGCAGGGTTTAGCGGTGAGCTCTAATGCAACAAGTGGCGATCACAATAGACCGACTGCGGTCGCAGTGATACTTAAGCTATACAATAATAATAAAAAAATAGACAGTCTTTTTTAAGGGTGGTATTTAATACTTTAACTGTAAATCCCCTTTTTTCAATCAAAATATTCGAAATTAGCACCAAAAATACTGAATTGCACACTAAATTTGCTCATCAAATAAATCAATTATACTATACTGTTAGATATTTAATACACTTTCTTGGTCTTCAGATTCGGTATTAATCAGATTTGGTTCTGGCACTCGCCGACCGCTTCCGCGGCACCGCTCGCTTCGCTCGCTCGGCTCGTGCGTTGTGTGGTCACAGTTCTAACCTAACCTAACCGATATCTGTATTTTGCTGCTCAATCAGTATTTTTGATGCGCAATCAGTATTTTTGATGCGCGGTTTATTATATTCCCTTTTTTAATCGATACGCGGAATCATAATGGGCACCTCTAGTTATCGTACTTAAATGTTCTGAGAAGAAAGGAATTGATTAATTTGTTATCGTTTGAATGTTAAGTATGTGCTCTAATTAAGAGATAAATCTTCTTAGTAATCAATATAAATACTCATCTAAACAACTTTCCCTATTTGATAGCTTAGTTTTGTAAAAAAAAAAAGATTTCTGACATTTACATGAATATTATACATTGAAATTAAACTACTGGGATTAATAATATCAATAAAACGCGATAAAATCCTTAAAAAGTAGTTTTTATTTCAAAACAAGTAAATAATTTAAACTAACCTAATGTTTGTTCTTTGACAAATTTATTTACTTACCAACTAATTGACCTATACCTATTCGTAATAAACCATTGAATTGAATGAAAACGTTTTGCTTCGTCATTCCTTACCCGTACAGCGAGGGAATGGAATCAGCTGCCTGAGTCTGTATTTCCTGACGTATACAACAATTTCGGTCTTCAAGTCACAAGTGAATAGGTATCTTCTAGGTAAGCGTGCTACATCTTAGACCACATCATCACTTACCATCAGGTGAGATTGTGGTCAAACGCTAACCTATATAAATCTTAAAAAAAAATACAGATACAACAATATATTTCTCGACTACAGTGAAATACTTATAAGCCCCTCTCTTCTATATGACATACAATTAATTAAAACTGTTATTTAATTGTGTACAAGATATTGTACACCCTTATAGTTACATAGCATTATTAGTTTAAGTCTATTTCACATAGAACAAGCAATGCCTATGTAATCATAATGTAATAGATAAGTATTGCGTTACTTCATCATAGATCCTGATTTGAATTGAAAATGATATGATCTACATTGTGAAAGCGACACTGATATCTTTATTCAAATAATAATCTATAGGTACTTGAAAGAAAGAAAGAAAGAAAGAAAGAAAGAAAAGAAAGAAAATAACATTTATTTAAAACAAACACTTGAAATGTTTGTACTTCAATATTAGATAAATACAATACTTATTTAAGTATAGGTATTATTAGTATACTACCTACTAATAATACCACACAGTTTGCCGGTATGTTATAGGCGGCCAGCCTATAGCCATTAACCGGGCACAGATCCAAATTCCGAGCTGCTACTTACTTAACGCTTTTCTCGGTCTGGAAATCGACCCCAGGACCTCTAGCGTAAACCCATGAGCTGTGGATTAGGATTTAGGCTCCAAGAATCCAGCGACCGAAAGGTCATGGTCGAAATTTCACGGATCCCATGGCCATGACTGTAGGGCAAGTGAAGGCAAGTGTGGTTTTAAGTCGATACGAGCCTCAATACCCTTCCACCTTCCCAGGAGGCAGAAGATCGATGAGGATTTCCACATCACAAAAAAAAAGAACCTCATGCTTAGCTGTTATGCTTAAGAGCTCTTGGGTAAGGTGGTAAGGCACTTTAGCAGATATACATATTACATTGGTCCAGTATTAGTGGTCACCTACTTATATTAAGGAACTCTTCCGCAGAAATTCATGCTTATAACTAGATCCACCGGTTTAAGCCGTGCTTGTCTGTCTGTCAGTTTTAAAGTAGATAAACGTTAATTTACGAAATAAAACTACTTTTTACGGATTTTATCGCGTTATATTGATATTATTAATCCTGACGTTTCGGACCCTTTACAGCGTCCATGGTCACTTGACGCTGCGATAAAATCCGTAAAAACTAGTTTTATTTCAATAAATAAACGCTCCTTTCGTCTGAGCAAATACAGGGAGATGTGCCCATAATTATACGCGTTTCGATTTTACAAGCATTACTTGCCTACTAGCTTGTCAGCCCACGTAATGGCACCCACGCGAAATTACATCAGATGCCGATAAAAATCTAAAACATTAGAAATCACAGACCACGCCTCTGGACGATCTGTCGATGTCCCGCGAGAGGGCTTGCACGAGGAGGGTTAGCAAGAAAAGAAATCGTTGGTATTATATTAGCTTGCAACAGTTTAAAAGTTTACTTACAAGTAGGTGTTTTTTGATAAGTTAATTTCTATAAATTGCTATGAAAAAATAAAGTTCTTACTGCAAATTAAACAATGAATTAGCTAACTCTTATGTATGTTGAACAGTAAAGAAATGTCGTAAAGATATTTGTCACGTCATATTTAAGAAAAATTAAGATAGTTTACTTATGCTTCAGTGTGTCATTTGCAAATTTAATTCATTTTATCCTTTTGCAAACACAGGACTACTTGATTAACGAATTAGAAATACTAATATTTGTTAGTGCTTACTATACTTAAACATCAATTTATTTCTGACTATCGCTTTAACTTTATAGAAACAATGTTCTAATCTGATAATTTCCATCTTAATGGTATTATAAAATTGTTGAATGAACCGCCCTCAGGCGTTATTTAATAAAAACATTATAAATTCGTTTTCGAACCGCAATAACATCAGAAAACAATAAAATAATTTAAAATCTGTGTTTTTACTTTCACGATACAATCACAATAGAGTAATAATCCAATGGTTTGGTAACCCTGCAATGTTTAGTATCATAACAGCCGCGGTCGTCGACGGGCCGCCCACGCCCGTTCTCAATGGGCCCGCGCCGACTGTCGCAATCCCTGATGCGTGTGCGCATATAGGGGGATTTTTAGACTCGATACTTTTAGCAAGTGATTGAAATGTCAACCATTTTGTTATTAATCATGATTTTTTCAGTAACGCTTGTAAAATACCAATACATAACCCGGATATTTTTTAGCGTGAGTGTGTCAGATATTTTTTTTACGCCATCACCACGTCGAAATGAAACTAATGCAAATGCCACAAACCAATCGTTTAGCTACTGCTGTAAGAATTACTATCTTGAATTTTCGCGGTTTTTGTGTTGAGTCGTCCCCTACCTATTCAAAAAATATTTTGGAAAAACATTTATAAAGTACTTAGATAAATACTTTATTTATTTATATCTATTTACTTCGCAATTTACAAACTTCACAATACTAAGATTTCCTCTCAATCTCGAGTACTCTCGATAGTACAGTCGCAACAATAGACGTCTGAAAGTATCAAAACTATAAGTCGTAGTACACGGTCCGCGCCATCCAGTCTAGGGAAGTGATTGTTGTTTTAATGGCAACCATAATATTATAAACTGCGATCGTAGATGTAACCCGCCGTTGTGGCTGAATTTATGAACTCTTTGTGGTTATATTAAATTATTGTTCCCTTTGAGTTTGTTTGTTTTAACTATTTCTGCTTATTTATGAATATTCCGAGTTTTTATCGAGGAAGAAAACGCCAAGTTATTCTATAATGGCACCCAACGGAGATTATTAACTTGGCATAGATGACATACAAGAGAGTACTTATTTGTATTAATAATATTTTTAGTCACTCTTGCGCACCATTCTGAGATATGCGCTCAAAAGTTAATCTGTCAGTGTCAAACATTGTCAGTTTTTATATGTAAACTATAGTCAGGGTTTTATATATATGTCAGTCGACTTTGATTTTGTTGTTTTAGTTTCTATTTTTTACTAATTGATGAGTTTTTGTTTCCTTAGAATACCAAACTCATTAGTTATTTTATAATGGCACCCAACAGACATCACTTACTTATAATGTTGCAACATAATTGTATATATAGTAACTCTTGCTCCTTAGGGCGCGAAATGCGCTGAAAAGGTTTTATCTGACCCATATTCTTATAAAAGGTCTTATGCAGATGATCTAGTCAGAGAGTCTACAAAAGATTTTTCTTTTTATGAATTGTATCTACAATGTAGAATTTAGGCGGGTCAAACCGATATCCGTTGTCAAATCATTAAAGAAAGGAAATTGACATTGAAATGCTCTATTAAACTTTGAGGTTTTGGAACTCGTACATATCTATACAAACCGGATACACTTACTATTAAACTTTTGTTGCTAAGCCAGCCTTTTAAAATCAGATATTTGTCATCTTTTGCTTTAAGATCGAAGACGATTACGTAAGGAAATGTACTGATCTAAGCAGATTCTTTAATTCTTGAAGATGTGGAAAGCTTGTCAATTCACTCTAGGTCAGCATTGTAGACGATAGTAGATGGTGTTCGTCTTTCGTTCCTAAATCGTTCAGTATATTTAGTTAGTCTAAGTAACTATCTGGATTATAACGCGATTTACTTAGTGTTATAGAGGCAATTATAAATAACTGTCACTTTTGACACGACGGCAAAAACGATATTCAATTGTTCAATGACCTTAAGCATAGACTATAAACATACATAGACAAGAATATGCCAACTGCCACATATATTGTGCGAGACGTGATTAAGCTTGGTTATATCGGCTGCCAGTGGAAATAGCATTGTGTTATTGTTATGCTTACACACAATAATTTATACATAGATAAGTAGGCAGGTGGTTAAGTCTTATAAGTATGTTATACTTAGTATGATAATATGGTTCAATTATGTTAAATTGTTTTTTTTTAACTGTTTTATATTGGCCTAGAAGGAATTTTCTTTAAGTGTAGATATTTAGTTTTTATTTTTTATTAGCGTACTTAAATAACGTCCAGAATGAATATAAAAAACATTGATACGAATGATAGCAGAACAAAAACCAGTTTACGATCTTCAAATTGCTGAAGAATCCATCGCCAGAACATGAAAATTGGGCAACTTTCAAACAAACAAAAACTCATAGAAGTTTCATCCATTGAAGACGACACAAAATTTAAAACCTCTACATTCGCGTGGGATTTCTTGTCTTTGAATAAAATTAGACTGTTTTGTTGGTTGTGGTTATAATTAAAACTGTGAGGCAAGACCTCGCTCCTTAAAGGGGTCTAGCGATTGCGCTTGACCATACAGTCTGTTGGGGTCATGGCGAATCCCCATGACCCCAATCATAGAGCAAGGGAAGACAGGTGCGATTGTTAGTTAGTACGAATCTACCATTGAGGAATTTCGGCACTCAAAAAAAATAAAAAAATAAAATGGAAACATAAAATCACTATAGATCTTCTAATACTAATACTGCTAAGTACAGAGGCCAGCATATCAAGCTACCCCAATCTGTTAAAATTCTTTGATATATTTTCAACTTTAATATAAAGTGATAAGGTTCATGTTCAATTGGGAAAATTTGTCAGCTTTGGATAGCTTGACCTGCTGGCGTCTGTACAGTTAACAAAAGAGTTTGGTATACAGGTAGCGAACGAAATCTGCATCTTTACACAGATTGTGATTTAAATAATTACCCGTCAAAGGTTTTGATGTGTAGCAGCTTACAATACCTGCGTTTTGACACATATTGCGTGATACATAATTACACAATCTTTAAAAAAACACGATGTTTAATTAGCTGCCTGTATACTTAACTCTTTTTTCGACCGTACATCTGGGGTGGTATTGCAACTAAGCAATAATAATCATCATATCAGCCACAGGAGGTCCACTGCTGAACAAAGGCCTCCCCCATAGACTTCCACAAAGACCGGTAATGTAAGCCGCCTGCATCCAATGACTTCCAGCTACTTTTACCAAGACGTTAATCCATCTCGTTGGAAGCCGTCTTACGCTACGGTTTCCAGTGCGTGGTCTCCACTCGAGAATCTTTTAGCCCCAGCGTCTCGTTAGGAAGCTCAAGATCACTCAGCGATCTATGGAGAGAGCTATTCTTGGTATTTCTCTACGCGATCAAATATGAAAACGTAACAGTAATGAGAAGATCCGTAGAAGAACGAAAGTTGCCGAAATAGTTGAAAGACTTAGCAAGCTTATGTGGCAATGGGCGGGCCACATAGCTCGTAGAACTGAAGCAACAATGTGCTACCATAATTATGTTCCGATTAAAGGGGCTGTAGCCAGGGGAATTATTGGGTAAGGAGGCATAGAGACTTGTCAACTCAGGTCTCAAAATGACAACGCGCTAGTAATAGCACTGGTGTTGTTAGCGCCTACAGGCTGTGGCTGCTGCTTACTATCAGGCAGTGTGCTAGTTTGTCAAATAAAAAATATACGCCATAATACTGGTACAGAGGCCAGCACATCATCATCATCATCATCATCATATCAGCCACAGGAAGTCCACTGCTGAACAAAGGCCTCCCCCATCAGTTTTCTTTTGGGATGGTAGCAAGATCTCTGCCGGAGATTCTTAGCACCCCCTGCCCCGCCGTTACCGTGGCCGCTACCATAACCAGGAATAGCGGGGCTGCCGGGGACTGGGGGCCGGTTATTAAATTGTGTCGCCATTTGAGGGGAAAATGCCAATACTCACCACGCTTGGCAGGCGGGTTGGTGAGCGCAGTAGGTTGTTATTACACATAAGGGGCGCTGCTGCCCACCCCTCTGGCTTAAAACGGCTGGTGTTTGATGCCGTTTTGTAAAAGATTAGCCAGTCAGCAGGATCTTAACGTGGCTGACTGCCCAGGGTGCGCCGGACGGTCATTTGTATACCATCACTATTGGAGGCTCTTTTTTTACACCCCACACATTTTTTACGCCAGCACATCAAGCTACCCAAATTTGTCAAATTTCTTTGATATATTTTCAACTTTCATACGATGTAATTAATATATAATGTAATTTTGACAGTTTTGGATAGCTTGACCTGCTGGCGACTACATATAAGAGACAAGTAAGCAATGATAGCCAAGTAATATGACCATTCACAACCGGTGAAGGTGAAAAGATCATGAGGAAACCTGCATGCCTGAGAGATTAGTGAGAGACCCGTTTCCAGCAGTGTGACAGTATATGGGTTGATGATGATGACAAGCTGTAACCTTCAATTGCCTTGTATAGTGAAGGAAAGAATACCCGCCCAACATCCAATGCTATATTAATAGAACATCAAAGTGAATCTGTACTCTTTGTAACGTGTAACAGAATAATAAAATTCTTGTATAGACTACCATTTTCCCAATGCCAAGAACGTTCACAAAGCAACATCTGAAAAACTGTTTTTTCATCTGGAAAAATCCAATCTGAATTCTAACCACGAAAATTAATCGGGTTTGTAGTTTTGTGCCTATGTGCGCCACTTTTTTGGATCGGCACAACAATTTTTTTTAGAATATATGAATATCGTGTGTTAAAAATACTATATAATATGTTTTTTAACTATAAGTAAAAGAGAATAAGCAGTGATAGCCTAACCCTACTCATTCTGAGAGGAGACCCGTGCCCAGCAGTGGGACAATAACTGGGCTTATCATAAATCAAAGAGAATATAAAAAATACTTAACTGTGTACTGTCTAACTATAATGTCTCATAACCATAGCCTCTCATTCTGAGTGGGGGAGTAAATTACCCAATAATATCTAAAACAGATGCAGGATAGTCTATGGATGCGGGATGCAGTATGGCTGACAGTCCAATGGTCATCATCACCACATCGAAGAATCAATATCAATACGAAGAGAAGAGGCAGTAGAAATAGAAGAAAAGGAAACTGTACCCAACATTGGAAAACACCAACCTTATAATTATAATAAATGTAAAACATTCACTTTGCAGTGATAGCCTAGTGTTATGACCATTGGACTGCCAAGTCGAAGGTCTCGAGTTCGAACCCAAGGCACGCAACTCTGATTTTTCGAATTCAGGTGCGTATTAATAATTAATTATCACTCGCTTAAACGGTGAAGGAAAACATCGTGAGGCAACCTGCATACCTTAGAGATTTTTCTCGACGGTTTGTGAAGTCTGCCAACCCGCACTAGGCCAGCGTGGTGGACTATAGCCTAATCCCTGTCAATATGAGAGGAGACCCGTGCCCAGCAGTGGGACAGTATGATGATAATAATGATTCACTTTCTAAAAGACGAATTGCCTAATTAATTCAACATTGATAGACAATTAATTCAATTGTGTTACGTACCTATGAGCCTTGTTTACATATAAAGTAAGTAAATATCTACTTATTGTATGTATTAACAAGGTTTTTGATAACAATACCAAACAATAAGTTGCCAATCAAGTATAAATAAACAGGAAAATAAATTATCGTTAATTATTCTATAACACGCTGTCAACAAAGTACGTAATACTAGACCAAACAAAAGGTATGAAGTACTTAAGTACTTTGAATTAGCGTAATCCATAGTTAATTCATTTTTTTATACCTCTAAGGTGGCAAACAAGCATACGGCCCACCTAATGGTAAGTGGTTACCATAACTTATGGATGCTTGTAACACCAGGGACATCACTAGCGCGTTACCGTAAAACAAAAGTGGTTGTTTATGATTTTTATAAATACTTATAGTCCTGCAATGTTATGTGATTTACACGTAACCGTGTATAAATAAACAAAAAGCAATATAACATAATTATGGGAGCTACCCACGTGTTCATATTCGCCCACTATTTGCTTGCCCCACTGACGGTATCGACGTTGTAAATATTTGAGAAAACCACTAAAAGACGTGACGTTATTGTTTCTTCATAATATTTATGACTGCCATATTAATTATCTCGCTTGTCTCACAACTTTGATGTGTTTGCTTAAGATTTCTCCACACTTGTATGTAAACTGTCAAGTTTACTATAGTTTTAAAGTGTTGCATATTTGCCACGGGATATTAAAAAACAAGAGGGGACGCCCTAGAAAAACTTATACCGACCTTATTGGTGAGGTTCTTCAAAAAGGTCAGGTGCGTAGTACTCGCAACCGGCGTGTATGTATGACAAGATGTATGAATGTGGTCGAAGCGAAAGAAGTATGCAAGAATCGTAGCAAGTGGCGTTCTTTTGTTTCTGCGTACATAAACCGGAGAATTATATCTACCATGCTATCGCAGAAATGTCATTAAATAATTTAATGTTGTATAATGTTTTTAAAAACAACCACTTTATCATAATGTTAGCAGAAGGCGGGCCAATGATAAATGAAGAATCGCCACGACCTTGTCGATTAACAAAATTAAATTCATTAACGCGATCTTGACTTACTGAACTTTTGGCATTATCGCAATAGAAAAAACTATAGGTAGGTCCAACTTAATGATATTTTAAATCACTAGTAATATTATAAATGCGAAAGTAACTGTTTTTCTGTTACACTGTCACGCTACCGCTGAGCTAATTTTGATGAAATTTGGTAGAGAGGTAGATTATACTTTGAAGATATAGGCTACCTTTTGGATAAAAAATCCTTTGGGATGCGAGGGACACTGCGGGGCTATTTTTTATATGGTTATTAAAGGCACCTCAAATACATCAGGGACACAAACTGTATGGAAATTACAAGATTTGGACAAATCGGTGGTACATAAAAGAATTTCCACATATTGTGTTGCGATTCGTTTGTCGACGATTCGAATGGTACAATTGGTCGATAGCTATAGAATATCTAGAATGAGCAGCAGCGTTGTAAACATGCTAAAAGTGGACTAGTCACCTAATGTAAGCAGTACAGACGCCAGCAGGTCAAGCTATCAACTGTCAAAGGAGACTGCCCACTTTTGGGCCCTCGTGTCACAGAAAAAACAAAAAGTGAAAAAAATACTTCATTTTATGACAAACCAAAATCATAAAAAAATATTTTAATTTACAGTTGCTAAATATGGGAAAGTATTTTTTGAAATGTTTGGATTTTTTGTTGAGATCATGCAATCCGCCGTGGATAAAAAGGCAATGAGTCAAGTTTTTGAAACATTGTCATAAAAATATGACATTAAATGAATCAAAAAACATTCTCCCTCTCAATCATTCGCTTTGTGAATGTGTTCTATTGATATTCATGTTTTCGGTGATCTTGCATTCACGAACATTCCTCAGCGTAAAAACGAAAACGGACATATCGGATTTATAACTTCTATCATTTGGTATTTGAGTTGAGCTAGATACCAAGAAAATATTTCACCCCCTGCACACTTCTTAGATTCTATTCTAATTGTTTATGAAGACGAATGACTAATGTGAATCAATTAATAAAGGAAAATGACTACCTACAAAATGTTTCATTTCTTTATTTAAAACAATCAATTTTTTTAATTGCCTCTATTATTTGCCTAAAAATCATGAATCTATAACCACTAAAACCTAGGTAAGTACCTATCTGACATGCTATGTGAGATTATTAGGATAGGTTACCTACTATATTTTTGCAAAATCTCTAATTATATATTTATTTGCTACCAGGTTAGTCATTACCTACTAAAGTAGTGTTTTCACTGCAATTGAAAACATTTTAAAAAAGCTGTTGTTCTATTTTTTTATTTAAGTAGGTACATAGAGGCATTGTTCCACTGTGAATCATTCACTCTCTTAAGTCGGTTTACTATACAATAAAAACCTAAGTAATCAAAATCATTTAGGTAAGTATTTACCAAATCATAACCTATAAGGTAACATCGTTGTGAATTCTGTAATACCTAATGATATTATTACAAATACCTATCTCAAGAATTACTATTAGTAATCTGAAAATTACCAGCTCATTGATTGCAAAATATATTGATATAAAGCATATATACTCACCTAACCTAACCTTAGATTCGAGCTCATATATCTTCATTATGCAACTGTCAATTGAACTGAAACTAAGACATCTTAAAGCTAATATTATAATCTAACAAATCACATTAATTTGGAACTTGTAACGGTTTATAAAATTTTGGGCCCGCAGATGTATGGGAGATGGTCGATGTCCTTTTCCCAATTTGAAAAACCTTATAATATTGTGGTAAAGTTGAAAATCTATCAAAGAAAGTTGACAGATTGGGGTAGCTTGATGTGCAGGCCTCTGTACGTAAGCTTTGGGAAGTACAACATCCATCACCACACGACTATGTTCAACCCAAGGAACACCTTCCACTAGGACGTGAAAACACCGAACCGACTGCACACTCAAGTACGCCGCTGCAAACAGAACTTGGCAAACCTCGGGATCATAGATTCCCTCGTCACCGAGTGTAAGTGAGTTGCCCCGGACGAGACCATGCTACACTTGATGCCCAAAATACTTGTACAGAGGCTAACACATGAAGCTACCACAATCTGTCAAATTTCTTTGATAGATTTTCAACTGTAATACAAAGGAATGAGGTTCATGTTCGAATGGGAAAATTTTACAGTTTTGGATAGCTTGACCTGCTGACGTTCGTACACCTGAACTTTTGAGGACTTAAAACGCCATTGATGCCGCAATTAACGTGGCCACCTACTGGACCTACAAGTAATATAAATAATGTATTTACCAACGATACCAAAAGAAGATGCTAAAACTGATATTCAAGAACTTCATAATGTAATATTATTACGATTTTAGCTTCAAGTTGTCAAGTAGCACTTTGGCACGAAACACACCTCTTCTTAACCCATTAGTGAAGCGAAGATACATCGCATATACTGCCAAAGTGATTTCAAGTGGTGTTTTATTTACGTCTAATCACGTTGGGAATCGTGAATACCTGCTCGACTTTCCAACGCGACTGGACGTAAACATTAGGGTAGGTAGGTACGCAAGCATTATGGATATTAAACAATAGTTCGAAGCAAATAAATTTGACATTGGTAATTTGACAATAGAATTAATGTCGCACAGCACAATATGTCCATTTCATTGTCACAGAGCATGTAGCAAATGAAATGTTTATGCCTCACTACACGCAAGTGCCCCGCCAATACTGTTGCGGTGAATGTCGTGGGCTCGACTCCCACCTAAAAAAAATGATTTTTGTGTTCTACAGATATTTGTTTGTGTCTGGGTGTTCTTTATGATCGTTAAATGTATGATTGTGAAGTCCCCCGTACCCCCTGGACACAGGGCTTGATCCTTAGTGGAGCACTAACCTACATAAATATAAAATATTATAATCGACACAACTTTGTTTATAAGGCATGTTTGACCTTAGTTACGGCTTTACATAATCTTTGAGAGGGTTTTTAAACCATGAAATCTATCAGTTTGCTATATTGTCCCTAATCATCTAACTTGTAGTGTTATAATAATTACTTAATTAGTAACAGCCACAAGCAGCTGCAATGCTGGCTACCATGATGTTAACATTATATACTCACAGCTACTTTACATTTTTGATATTTCTAGATCTAATCTAATCTAGAAGATTTTCTGAGCCGCTACAGTTAAAACAGCCCGTCTAGACCAAAAGTAAAGCCAATTCCATGACTAAGTTATATCGTCACAATGTCTCGTCTTCAGCCATACTTTTAGCATGAGATAAAGGACGACATAATTATTTCGTCGCCCATGTTAGCCTAGAAGGGAGACTGTTTAATTTTAATCGTGCCAGAATTTTAATGAAAGCAAAACAAGTATGTAAAGTATAGCACTCCATTAACTACAGTCTCTTTGATGCAGTATACACGCGCCTAGGCATTCGAAAACATGCTATAAATCAGTCGCATGCGCACGATGACGCGACAAGAGGAATGAGCGTGTATTTATAGAGAATTTGTCATGTCATTGATTGTTTTATATGTACAGTAGATAGGGCAAGGTTTAAAAATAGTTTATGCTTTTATATTCGACTGTCTGTTCTAGTGTTGTGGGTTGTGTGTTGTGGCTCGTGGCTAAGTCATAAATACGCTGATCACAAGACCAGAATCACATCATCCTCGTCATCCGAATCTTTTCCCCAACTATATTGGGGTCGGCTTCCAGTCTAACCAGATGCGGCTGAATATCAGTATTTTACACGAAGCGACTACCATCAGAAAATGCGAAAAGCTGAGGACAGGGTGAAATGGCGCACATTAGGGGGAGGCCTACGTCCAGCAGTGGACTAATATAGGCTGATGATGATGATGATGATGATGATGATGATGATGATGATGACTGCCATCAGACCTCCGCAACCCAATTTCTGGGCAATACCGATATCCTGAGGAGATTCATTATCAGGCTTTTTGGGCTTCTGACTGCCAGTAACGATCTTCATAGATGTTCGTTCTTATAACAACCGGGACCGACGGGTTTACGTGCTATCCGAGGCATGGAGGGGTCGTGATATGTCAAGAATGGTCACCCATCCACAGACTGACCGCGGCTAGCACAGCTTAACCTTGCAAATCACTTAATCAGCTTAGACAAGACTTAGGTACGAGCCCGTCAATTTAATTCAACACCTCATGAGGAAACATAAGTTCTATAATTATGTATAAATATATTAACCTGACAACTGTCGTATTACAAATGGGTGCGCCTCTACGTTGCTTCAAGGAAATGGGTCACCGGCCTTATTTCCGCCACACCACACAATAGCAAACTACTTCCCTTGATACGCGTGTTATGTAATATAGTTAGAACAATCAACAAGGACGTATGGTAATTGATTTAATTGTGAAATAATTTTGCCAACAAATAATAATAATGTAATAATATTTTTGGAACATTTTTACACAACACCACCTAGTCCCAAACTAAGCAGAGCTTGTACTATGGGTACTAGACAATGGATATAATACTTATATACTTTTTTTTTGTAAATACATACTTATAATAGATAAGAAACACCCAGACAAACACAAATACTCATGTTTTATCCACACAAATATTTGTGTCCTGTGGGAATCGAACCCACGACCCCATGATCACCAATCCGGCACTCGAACCGCTAGACCACAGAGGTCGTCAAAAACAAATAAAATGTAGGTAGGAATTATTTGGAATGAATGACTTCGGAATTAGTAGGTACATATCAATCGGAAAGCAGATTACTTATATTGATGTACAACTCTTATTTATTTATTGATTAGATTCACCAACAATTATTACACACGATTCACACAAATAAACAAACTAAAAACAATATACAAACAAGCGTGCAACTTTTATTCAAAAAATCTTAATATTTTTTAATTGAGCATATATCTCAACTGATGGTAAGTGTAGACTGTCTAAGATGGACCGCGCTTACCCACAAGATGCCTATTCACACTGGCCTTGGATTAGTATTGCCAGGTGTCCTGATTTACGCGGGATGTCCCGATTTTCAGGGGTCTGGTGACATTTGGCTTCCCGACTAAGGATGAATCGGGACGCCGAATGTCTCGTTTTTTCATTAGTCTGTATCTTCTTTATTCGATAATTTTACTACATAAACTCTTACTACATAAAAATATTTTTCCTTTTAGAAAAACGTATTTTTTGTAGACATTGCTATTGCAAGTCCCGATTTGACCATAATGCCGATTATTTTTACCTTCCGTTCCGAAATTTGACACATTGGACCCGGCACAAGTACCTTGGAAAGACCCATATTGTAGTTGTTAAACACAAATGATTATTTTCTCCGTAGTTAGTTGTTGTTTTAAGGGAACCTTGACAATTTATCCCGTCAAGAAACGAAAAGGACCTTTAGCTGAGACCCAGCTAAGGGCATCTCTTAACGAGAATCGGACTCCGATAAAGGGCCTAACAGCCACGACAGACTGGATGGACTGGACTTGTGGATAATTTGCAAGCTATTGGCTCGGCGCGGGCCAGCTCGAGCAAGGGGCAGGGTACATTGATGTTTCAATCTGAGCCTCCTAGTTAAAGAGCAGGCCTGAACTCAGCTTACGTCTAATAGAAAATCTTAGGTATTCCAATCAGCTAATGCCAAGCCAAGCCGTTACTTAGAGTCCTAGTCCTAAGATTTCTGACTAAGGGGCCTAAGCCTTTCAACCCGCGGCTAGCCGGCTATTTTCCCAGCTGCAAAACTAGAAAGCAGCTATAGTATGTGATATTGTTTTTGGAGGCTGTATATGTATAGTTATTTCCGCTAGGAAACGTTGGCAGTAGGGAGACATTGACCCTTATACTGCCAACCCAACTAATCCTCGTTCGTTTTACAGGGACGGCAACGGGCAAGTGATACCCCTGGTTGCAAGCGAGCGGTAAGTAAGATGGGCAGTATGCTTGTTTGCCACCTTCGTGATATATGTATACAAAAATATATTCAGGTTCAAAACCCATTTCAATAAAATCGTTTTATGTAATTCAATAATTTCTTTGATGTTATTTGAATACATTTAAAATTCACGTGTACATTTTCCGCTGAAATGCATACGTTTTCACCGAAAATAACAGTAGGTAGATACGCTCGGGTCGGTGTTTCTACTTTAAAACCTAGTACGTTTGTAATTACGTAACTGTGATGTTCTGTGAAGTCTGTTTAGCGTCTGTAAATCAGCTTGTGAAATGCCCATGGTATTTTAGGATGTTGTGGTGTTCGTTTACATTGAAGCGGGCGACACGAGAAATTTTTAATTAGCTTCATTCATCTTGTCAGTTATAAGCTCCGTATGTTACAACGTAAGGTTATTTACGCTAGAAATAGCAATAGAAGTTAATTATACTAAATTAATATTCAATGTGTAGCGACATCTACCGCGCTACATAGAACTACGAAGGCCTGAATCGCGCAAGCAACATTCGCAACGAAAAGTTGCATATATACAACCGCCCGACATCAACCGTCGGGCCGTGGCCCGCCAGGCACAACACCCGCCTGGTTCGAGGATTCTCCCTTTTCATTGGAGGGGCAATACACCTCGCCTCTCCACACTGGTGACCCCGACGTGATCCCAGTGTTACCACATTGGTGACACCGACGTGATGCCAGTGTTTCCACACTGGTGACCCCAAGCAGAACATCAGCGCAGCCTTCCGGAGACCAGTACCTTCGTCATCACCTTCCCCTCACAGCAGTCTTCAACAGCATCGAGCAGCGAGTCACACAGCCAGCCAGCACTCTTCCGGCTTCAACGGGCAGCCTGACCACATGCCTGCAGCAAACATGCAGCCTGGTCAGAACCCTCAGCCGACATCAGCGACTTGGCACAGCACACTGCACTTCGGCCGGTCAACAAGCAGAGGCCGTCTCTCCTGGTCGACGCAGCAGCCAGCCACTACGCTTCGCTACGCTGCACTGCACTACCTCGACTCACTGAGGTCTACGCAGCATCGCCCCGACTCACTGGGGACTACGCGGCATCCGTTCCGACTCACTGGAACTCGCACTCCTGGCACTGGCAAGCTCTTCAGACGCACTGACCGCTGACTCATCTGGATCATCGACCTCCGGTCTCGGGGGGGAGTGATGTAGCGACATCTACCGCGCTACATAGAACTACGAAGGCCTGAATCGCGCAAGCAACATTCGCAACGAAAAGTTGCATATATACAACCGCCCGACATCAACCGTCGGGCCGTGGCCCGCCAGGCACAACACCCGCCTGGTTCGAGGATCCTCCCTTTTCGTTGGAGGGGCAATACACCTCGCCTCTCCACAAATGTATACATATACTTAATCGTTTTTTTTAATCACCTGATCCATATAATTAGGTTCACTGAACTCAATAAAATGTATGGAACAACTGACATTTTCTCGCGATTTCGAGGTTTGTCCTTTAGTAAATGTTGTTCAAAATGGTAATTAAATTATAAGGATGTAAAAACAAAATAACTTTGTTTCTTACCTACCAATTCTGAGAAGGCACATTAATTTAATATAATATTCACAATCAACATCTACCATTCAGTGCCATTAACGCATGGTGTCAATTATTAATTAAGTACATATTGGATGAAGTCGAAAATAAAATAATGTGATTCTAACTTATTCATCCGATATCTTTTCCTTTCCCGTAAGACATTGAACAAAAACCTCGGGTCGCTTCCACGTGCCGTTTCGTTTTACAACTTTTTAATTTACGTCACCCGCGGTGCTTGCTCGCTTAAATTTACGATTCGCTCAAAGAACCACTTAACTACTTTAGGTTAGGACGTAAGAATATATAAAAAAGGAATTATTATAATTTAAGTTAAGTATGCGTTTAAGTCTGTGAAATGGGAGGTGTTAAAAGAATTTATAGTTATATGTATATCATAAATCAATATTTATATTTAAATCATAAGTATATGTTAATTGACCAATACTGTTCTAACGGGGAATAACCGAGAAGGTATCGTTATGGCATGTTTATAAAATCAACTTAGCAACAAATCAATAGAGAAGAGAAATAAATAAAGACATCCTAACAAACCACTGTTAAGATTTGAAGACTTATAATAGACTAAGTAATTGGATTCCACCCAGATGTCAGAAGTTGAAAAAGGTGTAACCAAAAAATACGGAATTTGTCTCTCCCGACATTTCACCGAAATCTTGAGATCAAGTTTTATGGCAGAATTTATTTATAATCATACAGGCATAATCAGGAATCGTACCTAATATGATCAAATAGCCCTATAAGAGTGTGTGCAATCGTAATCGAACTTATAAACATTTATATAATTCTGAACGAATACTGAAGCATTTAATGTTGTAAAAAATATGTCATGAGACATGAAGAAATCCTTCCACGAAGTCTAGTCGTTATTCTGTTATTTACTATCACTATTAATTTACTGGCCTATCATAATGTTATGTCAGTAATCAACTAATCATAAAAGAACATAGTTGCCAAACTAGTAATATAGAAATAGCTTATGTAAGAACACATAACATACTAACAAGCACTTTCCGATTTGTCCAGTAAGTGTAGACTTCAGGCTTTTTAGAATTTTTAGATTGAATAAAAGGTCAGGTGTCACCAATACTGCCAATACTTGCAACCGGCGCGTGTATATGACAAGATGTTTGAATTTGGATGAATCAAAAGAAGTGTGCAAGAATCGTAGCAAGTGGCGTTCATATGGTTCTCCCGACCCCTATGGGAAAAAGGCGTAGTTATAATTATGTAATTTAAATAGATTGAACGTAGAAAATCATTATAAAGACCAACCAGCTTTTACGATGCCACCACGATGACTCAAGTACCTAATGATATTTAATGGAAGATGTAATAAATTTTAAATACCTTTGTTATCTACTATTGACATTTTGCTTACGCTACTGCCAAAATCTGCAAGTGATTACATAAGCTCGGCTTTTACAAATTCACATCGATAATATTTTATGTAGTCTATCATCGATGATTAGAAAGTTATCCGACCGAAATAACGATAAATGGCAATTTGCGAAATTGATGATCGACCTTCACTAGTAGGCTGGGACGAAATAACTTATACATATAATTATGTTACATAACATAATTGCAATAATCTCTAAGAGTATATAACTGGAAATTATAACTAACTGCTCGGGACGGCCCTCCTCTCAAAGTACGAAAATTAAGGGTATATGGTGGTAGTGCCATATACCATGCCCTAATGGTACTATACGAGTACTTTGGTCTAATGTCGGTTGGCGGAATAGAATAACACACAAAATTTCAGAAATCAATCCTCTTGCAGATTTGATTATGTTTTTTGTCGCAATAAATTGTTGTTGGTGTATTGTGACCTATAAAAATCTATTGATTGAGTAGGTCACGAAACCCCGCTGCTTACATTCTAATTTACGGATTGTAATACAACTCTTTAAACGAAAATTAATCAGATTTGCAGGATAACCTACAAAAGGTTCAAATAAACGGGTTTTAATCAACTGGTTCTCATGTAAAAATAGGCGTGCCCCAGGGGTCTACTTTAGGTCCTAGGTTTTTCATACAAAATTGAAAATGTTTAACTGTTTTCTTTATTTTCGCTCATTACCAACTAAATCAGACACTTAAAATCAGATATTTATTACTTCTTATTCTACTAGTACTAAGATATACCGATTAATTGCGAGGAACAAGAGTGTTCGACCTACATTCAAATATTATTTACATGATAGGTACTTTTACCCCAACAATGGTCTAAACAATCAATGAACTGGAGCGAACGCCTGAACAAATTGATTGTTACAAAGTATAACTAGGTAACTGTACTGGCTGACCTGTTCCGATTCGCAACTAATGTACAGTTTTGGCAGCGTCTCTAGTTCAAGTACAATCAGTGGCAATGCCAAGGTTGGCATGCAAATGGCACGTGTGAACGAATTGATATCAATTGTAAATGTTAGATATAGTGTTATGTTTTATTGCAACGGGATTTATTGTTTGTTTTAATGCGTCATTGTCTGTTTGTTGTAGTGCTATGAGAATAGATATGTTAAACATGTAAGCTATTTTTCTTAGCTGGGGATCTATTGCATTAAAGGTATATGTATAGGATATGATTATTATTTTACTTGGTGCTGAACTATGTATACTAGACCAATAATAAGCTTTCTTCCTTTGTAAAGCAAAATATATTTTTCTCAATTTTATGGTTTAAAAAAGAACACTTGAAAAACAGACCAAATAAAATATTATTTAGCTTTACTAACTATTACCTGCAACTCAACTAAACATGTTACTAACGTAGTCGTTATAACAAATTGACGTGATAAAAAATCGTTATATCAACCTCATAATAATCGATTAAAAATCGATACAAATGAATCGATTCTTACGTAACACCAAAAGTGAATGTGCGATTAGGTCGTTTACTGATAGTTAATGACTTGTGTATGCAAATTTGGAAATATCTAGGCTAGATTATGTTAACATTGCTCGTTCGTTAGGTAACGAGTTTAGATCGATAACCACTCGAGTTCTAAGTCTTACTAACAGGTTAGTAGACTGGTAAAATGTGGTAAGGTAGTTTCAGTTTTACGTAGGTTTGGCGACGCTACACGTCCTGTGTTCGATGTGGTCGAGCAAAGTTATTAGGGTTCTCTATGCAATTCTCTGCAGCAATAAGGTCAATAGGAGCAACAGGATCGCTTATTACATGGGACCTAAACTTATCGGCAAACTGTGGGTGTACACGTCTACCTAACTCTACGGGGAATACTGCCGTTATGGTATTTATGTATATTTTATAAGACTAAAAGGTCATGCCATAGACACGACTATCCGTTTACAATATTACATCATAATGTATTAGCTTGCTATAATTTATTAAACTCCGTTTTTGATCGAAGGTGATTTATGACAATTTGGCCAGAAACAGTAAAATTTTGATTGTGGTCATTTTTGTAACTATGTTATTTATTGTTTTCTTTTGTTTATTTACGGCTCCATGTTACAAAATATATCCACTTACGAAAAATACTTCTGTAAATCTCCCGTTCTCTCCATTGCTTCTCCTTCAAAAACAAACCAGTGTCCTATTTTTTAACGTATGTATAAATTGTAAATATATACTAAAATATTCCGTCAAAACGCGTTGCTATTAAGCCATTATGGCTCAGTCGTAAACGCATCGTCAATAACATGTCAGATTTATAGATATTCCAGTAGACACAAAGTTGCAACATAAATGAATTCGCTAACTAAAATCATAGATACCATTCGGATTTAGAGCAATTAAATTCCAGCATATCTTGACCTCCTTCGCTTTTCTCCATCGTAGAAAAGCGGATGAATTCAGTGGAAGTGTTAGGGATTGTAAAGGTCAGAGCAAATTGGATCTCGAGTACATTGAAGACTGAACTTGGCGGGTTTCCAAGATGCGGCTTACGCCATTTCATTGCGATATTTATTATTACGTTAGGTTTTAGGTGAATAAATGTTATGCGAGTGGTATTGCTAGTGAATTAGCGTACGCGCAGTCGAATGGTGAAGAATGGTGAATGAAATATAAACATTTACAAGTGTTTGTTTTCGTATGTTGTAATGTTTTCAGGTATAGACTACACACAGACTGCTGCTATTCATTTTAATCTAGGAAACGTTAACCGGATTACTTTAACACATATTTTAAACTCAAGGACAGAATAATTAATTGATAGCCGTTAAGTCATGTTCGCTCAGCGAATTGTTACTGACGGAGCCTTTTATGAACGAACAAACTCAGAACAAGGGGAATTAGGCAAGCGCATTGTAGAGTCAATGAAGATAATAATAATATGTAATTACAAGTGTAAATCAATGTCTTAAAAACTAATTCGATTAAAACATATTATCATCACTTCATGATGATGATGATGATGATCATCATCATCATCATCATCACAACATAATTAAGTCCCCGACGAGCTGTGTTTAGCCCAAACACTATTCGGGCTAATCTCAGAAACAGATTTTCATACAGTTTTCGTCAATAGATCACAAAGGTTTTATTTAATCCCTATTAATACTATGTATATAAATACGAAAGTAACTGAAGCCGTGGCGGTTTGTAATATGTATAAAATTGCGATTTGCTTGTCATCGTTCATCCACTTCTGTAACTGACGAGCGCTTCGCCTTAACACTGTTTAATAAAATTCCTATCACCATAAAATCAACCTTTATACCACTAACCGTTCCAGCAATACCTATCGTGATTAGTACAAAATAACTGTTCCAAATAACTGTTATTTTCAACGAGTTATTAGCTTGATTTTTCGCACGACGCGCAGATAACAACCATTATGTTAAGGAACGCGGTTCTTTAAAGTTTCAATTGAAAACGAGAGCATTTTACACTGGATGCTGGATGACTCATGCTTCACTTAAATCGATTTCTTTAAGTACAGGTTGTCTGAGTTCCGTAGAGAAATTATGATTTATGTATCGCGGTTAGTTTTCTGGTTTTATGTTAGGTAATACTTGACTTGTGGGCAATACACGGTGTTTTACGTAAATTTTGAAAAGATTACGAAGTTTTCAATAATATTAACTTAATATGACATACCATCACGTTTGTATTTCCGCAGAAAAATAAAATGTTCCTTATAAAAAAAATCCTTATAAAACACAATAACAGTCACTATGTTTGACCTGGAATTAAAACCAGGAACGTATGCTCACCTGACGCTCTACCGACCACTAGACCTGTATACAATCTTAGTCTTTAATATTCAATTTGTTAAATTTTAAAAGTTATAAAGGTAAGTACCTGAAATCCTGCAAAGATTTGTCGAAACAATTGCTTTCGCGCTACTTATAATCACAAAGTTTTCCCGTTTGTAAGTCAGCTCATTTTACATGTATTAAATCCGTTTTCCTTCCGTTGTAAAAGAATTAATTCCATTATCTCAACTCTTTAACAAAACACGAATCCTTGTAAACTTCACTTGAAAACGTGTAAAATACGTTTTTGCACTTATAAACAAATCACACTGCAATGTAACGTTTTATCGTTCTTTAGCTTTTTTTTGTGTTTAATGCGGCGGTATTGAAGGGTCATTAATTCAGGTCCGATGTCGACGATGTGGTCGAAACCCGCGGCACGTTATATGGCACGATACATATCGATAAAATTTATTTAACGTCGATAAATCGGTATTACATGGTGTGCTAAACCGTCTATTGTAAGAGCTCTATTATTAAACGTTGTTATTGTTATTTATTTCTGTTGTTGTAGATAAAAATTACATGCAAAAAGAGGTTATCGATGGTTTTAGTTGTTGGATCGAAAGAGAGTAAATCCCTAAAAATATAAAAATAATTAAACAAAAATAAGTAATTTGCCGTCATCATCAACCCTGTCTTACTGCTGGGCACGGGTCTCCTCTTAGATTGAGAGGGATTAGGCTATAGACCTAATCGTATCTATCGTAATCGCTATCCTAGTGCGGGTTGGTAGACTTCACACATGGTCGAGAAAAATCTCTTAGGCATGCAGGTCTCCTCATGATTTTTTCTTTCACCGTTTAACCGAATGATACAAATTAATTCGAAAAGTCAAAGGTTCGTGCCTTGGATTCGAACTCGATAACTTTGACTTGGCAGTGCAATAACCATGTCACTAGGCTATCACTGTTTTTTTAACATAGTTATTAGAAATCCCTAAGTAGTAATTTTTATTTACAATCACATTTGTATTTAATTGACTAAGGAAATTTGAGTTGGTCTGAATATTATTATTTTTCATACATTATACTTATTTGCGCATACATTTGTTATTTTGATGATTTCTGATTTGCTCTTTGTTTGATCAATACAATCCCAATATTGTTCCAAATAAATTGGAATATAATTACAACAAACCCTGAAACTTTTTAGGATATAAAACTGAGTTCACATTGCTGATTTCAGCTTCAAGCATTTTCTGGTAGTAGCCAGAAAATGCTTGAAGCTGAAATCAGCAATGTGAACTCAGTTTTATATCCTAAAAAGCGAATTATAAAACCTCATAACGTGTAGACTGTATGGCTACAAATAGCGTGACCCATTTAAGCAACGTTCAATATAATTATTGTCAAAACCACAATAGGCTAATACAAGTGATACTAATAAATCTTTTACGAGAGACCGCTATTGTAGCCACGATTTTTTATTCGAACATTAGTAAAGTATACAAAAAACCTATTGTGGTTCTCATCTTTAATTGTATTCATTCATCTGATGTCGAACAACTCGAGAATAGGGACGCCATTGCTGTAAGGAATTCGGGGACAAGCTATTTTTGGCTTTGCTTTTGTCTTGGTGAGATTTTTGTCTTCCTATTTAGTTTAAGATTATGTAGTGTAGTGATTTGTATAATTGGCGGTATTCAGAATTAAAATTCGAGTCACCAAACACAGGATTTTTAAGTAATAGGTAAAAAAAAATCATTTTTACTGTGACAGAGATACAAATCATCATGGAGAATCATGCACATTCAAAAGAACCTCATAAATGTTTTAAAACTTGCTAGAAAATACTCGGATTTAGTGGATTATTAGCTAAACTAGCCGTTATCTACTATATAATTATTGTGTAATAATTATGTAGATAACAAAACCTGTATCGGTATCAACAATCAACCACCAACTAACTATAAAACGAAAATAGACTTACTTATATCTAGAAAATATATTGTTTAACTAAAGACAACAAATCTATCGCTACACGCATTTCAAAGCATTGACCTTTAAGTACTAATTAACGCGGAATACGTAACAGTTAACTAAGCGCCGTAGTCGGTGATTGAGTTACCAATATAGACCAATGACATTCAATCAATGGGCCTTGTTAAACAATAATTTATCCATTGAAGTTTAAAATGACTGATTGTTTTTTGTTTTTCAAATTCCTCATTAGTTTTTTTCAATTGCTTTTTGCTCCGCTTTGATTCCGTAATCAAAACGGAGTATTCTACATAATGGGACAGTCTCTACTAATACTTAATTATATGGTACTCCACTCGAATCTGGGGCAAAGTATGAATGGCTTTTTGATACATTATCATTTTGTGCAAAAAATTGAAGAATTGACCACATCTTGTAGTTTTTATATTTGAAAAATGGGTTCCATGTCGTTTAATATAATTTGGAGGATTCAATTCATGAAAATAATGAATACATTCTTGTTTTGTATTTAACATGAAACACTTTATACATGAGAAATAATTAAGTAGCTACCTTGATCTTATTGTAGAATGAGGTTTTGATAGTTAAACATGCAGAAGATAATAAATGTCACGGTGTGTCTTATCAGTCTGAATACAGCTCCAGTTTGTTGTAACTGGGTTAATATTTAACTAGGTACAAAAACTGTTAAAGAGAATTACTTTCCTACTAACAGCGACACGTTTGTAATAATTATCGGCCTTTAAGAGTTTCCGCAATTAAAAATATATAATTATATTTAGTGTCCCCCCATGCATACCATCACACCTGTATTCCTCGAAGAGACAAGAGCAGGAGGAAAAAACTTAAACCCGACTACGAAAAAGCAACTGAAAAGCATGAAATAAGAAATATTCCTGCCACCGTCCTAATTAATAAACGGTATCTACTGTTTCAAATCATAATACCTAGTCATGTAAGTACAATACTGCCATAAGCTAGCAACCACGAATCCCAGCGGCATACAACCACTGTATTGTAAATTCGAATCAATCGACACCACATTTCTCCAAATCTGATCATTAGTTTTGGAGCTACACTCGAATATTCATCCATAAACATATACATACTGACATACATACACTGTTTAACTCAATACTCCTTTGCTATAGTCAGATAATAAAGAATAAAGTCACTTAGCGCTATAAATGCAAGGAAAACTTACAGTAAAAGCAGCTTATCTCAGTTAAGCGAAATGGGTCGTTATTGCAGTTTCTCTAGAGGCCAATCCTTTACTAAGCTAGATTAGTGATTGCACGTGTTTCAGAACTTACTAAGCTAGAGCGCATAGTTACTTATGTATTTAAGTATGTATAAACAAAAACAAAAAAGTATATAAGTATTATTATCTATTGACTTGTACTCTTAGTGCAAGCTTTGCTAAGTTTGGGAGTAGATAGATGGTGCTGTGTAAAATGTCGAAAACATTAAAATTTATAAAAAAAAAAACTGACGACATGAAAATTTTCGCGCAATTAAGTACTTGTATTATCGACACTGTTTAAAATTTTGCAAACCACATGGTCAAAAAATATACTAGAACTAGCCGTGCCCACTATTACCCACATTGATCTCAGTTTTACCACAATCCTCTCTTAGCGGATGCCTAATCTATGTTAACATTGTAAAGAGGTAAAGTTTGTGAGGTTGTAGGCGGTTGTTGATCTCTAAATGATTAAATTAAATGATTAAATGATATTTATTTCTGTAAATAGATCTTTTAAAGACACTTTTACAAGTCAATATTTTACATATTTTTTTAAGCTAGATGGCTCCGACATTTCCTAGCTGACGACCTCTGAGAAGAAACGCCGAAACAAACTCAGAGAATCATAGTCTCTTTTAAAATCCAGACAATGTATAGTAACAAAATATGTGTCTTACAATGTAGGGCAAAGTCTGAAATGGCCTTTTGAAGAAAGAGCCATAGCGGCTTTGAGTAGACCAGTCCCAACTGACGGAACGCATGCATCAGTCATTCTCCTCATCTAGATCTACTGAACGGATTTTGAAAATTATTTTACCAATACAAAGCCACATTATTTGTGAGTGTCATAAGCAAAGATCTTTCTTTAGTCATATGCTTTAATTTATGTGTAATATATGCATGTTATTAGGTAGTTAGTACATTGCATCCGTGCGAAGTCGGGACGGGTCGCTTAGGCAATGATATCCTTCAAAATTAAATTTTCTTTTAGGTTTATAGTTTCTGCGATTTTGTGATTGAAAGGAAGTGAGTCTTATTTCGCTTTTACATTATAGATAGATGTATAAAAGATACTTAAATCAACATGGATAAAACTTTAAAAATTATAAATTCAATTCAAACCATAATTATTTTTTTATACAACGTTAAATACGGTTCACTCGGTGGTCTTTCATGAATACGGCCTGTTTTGATGGCCCACACAGCATGTCTGTAACCCTATCATACGGGCCCATGAGCACATCTCAATCTCCGTTACACTAGTAATATCAGATTCTATAGACTTGGCTGTACTTCAAGTTCCTTTTCATAACAATTTTTGAATAACGATACGATAAGAAACTAAAATATCGAGAACGATACTAGCAACATAATATCGATGATAATTTTGTCTATATATTATTCAAATTATTTAATCGATAGGAATACCGTACAGAAAGGTTACTTATTGTATAATATTGCCTCTCTGAAATTGTGCGCAAGTTAATTTTACGATAAAAACGCGAGGGCGCATGCGGTCAGGGGATCGTCGAAAAGCTTGATTCTATTTATTTTTTACACAATAACATTTGTTTATGCGAATAACACGTTTTTATGCGAATAACACTTTTTTATGCGAAAACACTTTTTTATGCGAAAACACTTTTTTATGCGAAGCTGCGCGGGCATTAGGTTATCTGCACAGGAGTCATTATCATGAATAGTATGGGTCCATATCATATCCCACAGATGAGCATGGGTCTCCTTTCGGAATGAGAGGGATTAGGCTATAGTCAACCACGCTGGCCTTATGTGGGTTGGCAGACTTCTCACGCCGAAGCCGTCAAAAAAATCTCTAAGGCATGCAGGTTTACTCACGACGAAAAGTCAGAGGTGCACTGGATTTGAGACGACTTTTCGACTTAGTAGTCCAATGCTCTACCACTAGCCTATAACTGCTTCTTTGCAAGGGCACTGACAATAACACTATGCTCTTTTAGGCAAAGGTGTACTAATGTACAGCCACGTGTACATCAGTTCATCTCAGCCTAAAATATACAGGCCAACTGTGTAGTTTGGACGTATTTCAGGTCCCATGTAATTCGGCGAGACTACAGGGCACAAATCCAAAATTCGTAAAATAACACAATCTAATTCTGCCATCTCCCTTTTACCATCGAACAACCAAGCAAATTGAAAAGTGACACCGTTTCATGGTGGAAATTCCCGAAACCCGCACTAAGCGTTTTGCCTCGACATTCCTTATCCGTACAGCGAGGGAATGGAATCAGCTGCCCGAGTCTGTGTTTCCTGACTTGTACAATCTGGGGGTCTTCAAGTCACGAGTGAATAGGTATCTTCTAGGTAAGCGTGCTACATCTTAGACCACATCGTCACTTACCATCAGGTGATATTGTGGTCAAACGCTAACCTATCTCTAATAAAAATAAACACTTTAAAAAAAGGAAAACCGACTTCAAAAAAAAGAACATCAGCACTAAAAAGTTTAATTCAGAGGATAGAAATGTGTTACAATTCTCTTTTCAGATTTCCAATTACGTTTAAAATAACTTACCTACGTAATTTTAAATTAAACTTGCTAGGTATTTACTGATCTGTTCGAAGTCACATAAAGAAAACATAAAAAAAATACACACAGACGAATATAGAACCTCCTCCTTTTTTGAAATCGGTTAAAAAAATACTACTCGACTTGAAATCACACGCTCAGCGTACCAGTGATCACTACACCAGGCATTCAAAAGAGTTTTGAAAGTAAATTCACGTAATGAATGCGTAATCTATCATCGGCGCCTACGCATAGAAAAATAGAGAAACATTCTCTCTTATTATTAAGACATTACGGTTACGGAAATGACTCGTCACATAAATACGTCTGGATAATATATTTGTAATGAACAATAGCTTCTTCGGTCACCGCCGACACATCCGAACATTTGGTCTTGTGTCAAGAATTAATTACCCCGAATTGGAATGCTTGGAATAACGCCAAAATTCAGACATTACTGCGTAAGGTTCTAAAATAAATTAAATATTACCTATTTAAAATTGAATATTGTTTTGTTGCATATAACATAATATACCATCATGCCTGTATTCCCCGAAGGGTAAGCAGAGGTATATAGTAATGAACATCTACAATTCACCAGTGGTCTGGCAGCGTTGCCATGACGTGTGACTTAACACTTTTCTCGACCTGGGAATCTATGACCTCAAGCGGAGCAATAACTACTAAGCTAATGTTGCAGTATTTGTATTTATAACCAGTTTATTACCGCATTAGGCCCGCGTGGTGAACTTAGCCTAATCCCTCTCTGAAAAGCGTTCCAACCTGAAAGGAGTCCCGTGCCCAACAGCAGGACAGTATATGGTAGTTACTAGTACACTAGACAACACTCGCACAGTAACACGTAATTTTTAAATTTCTACTTACCCTTCAACCTGTCTCAGTGAATTTTCACTTTCCAGTTATAAAGAACCTCCAATGAAATCCTGCTCAATCACACCTGTTTTGAAATAAGGAAATATACTTGCTTACCTATAACTAATCATAGGTTTTCTCATCAACATAATAATTGGCATGCGACTTCAATTTACATGCTAACGGGAAATACATCGGAGATACGCAAATCCTTTAAAGGAGAAGAGCAAAAGATAATAAAATCATGCAGATTCTACACTGCAATTTGTTTTTAAAGTTTAATTAACAACGCCTTATGCGCAGGCTTGTCTATGATGTTTGGTAAGCGAGTTTCTAGATAACCTTACAAGCCACAATAAATATTTTGACATTTTACATTATTGTACATGGCTACGCTATCGTCTATAGTTTTATTGGATTCATAATTGATGTTTTGTAAGCATTAACCTTTGTGACTCAAAGGCCATCAGATGGCTTATAAACGGACATAAAATGAGGTCTTATGTATGTAAGCTGGTGAAGATGATGACGAAGCACAAATTTTCTTCCGTTATTTTGACCCCATGTTATTCTATAAAACCTGTTTTATGACAAACCTTTTTTATAACCCGCCGATATTCCAAATTTGAGGATCATACTACCCAAAAGGCCTTATATTTTTACATCAAAAAACTTAAGTAGACTTTTTAGTAACAATGCCCCGAGGGAGATCTAAATTCCAAAGATTTAGAAAAACTAGATGAATATGAATGTGACTAATGAAGTTTCCGATGAACGACAAAGAAAAGGTAAAGTGCAGAATAAAAATAGGCAGATTGCAATTTAAAGAAATTTAAAAAATGGAATGGCTCTTAAGAGCCTATTCCATTTTTTTAGATTCAGATAATAATAATATGTGTTATGACCATTGGACTCCCAAGTCGTTGGTCTTGAGTTCGATTCCAAGGCTCGCACCTCTGACTTTTCACAATCAACTTTGTACCTATTAATTAATAAGTCATGTCAGGGAACCAGACTAATTAACAGAAAGGCCTACGTACCTATTTTACCTAATAATTGTCTACTTTAACAGTTTTTCTATTTTTCATTCATAAATGTTGCTGTTTTCCTTTTTTGTTGTACAGCGTTACTACGATTCTTAATTGCGAATGGACTCGTTATAAGGCCCCATTTAACCTCCTTTCGGCTTTACGGGTAGTTTTATAACACCCTGTATAGACGATATATAATGACGATATATAATGACAGTAAATGTAATTCAACAACTATTTATTTCAACTAGCATTTCATTTGACACAGTTCATTGAGAACCTTATTCATTAGCCTCAGGCATTCAGTCACGCGACAAGAGCAGCACGCTTCTATGCTACATGGTATGTAAATCCTTTATTAAATTATTTCACACGCTTGGCTGGGCTAGGCTTCATAATAAATACAAGTAATCTTTAAAGATTAACACAATGTTGCGACAAGCAGTCGTTAAAACCGATGAGGTTGTGTGCATTACAGAATTATTAAAATTATTGTTTGTATTAAAAACCAAATTTTACGTTTAAATTTTAACTGTTACAGATTTTGTTACCAGCTTCCCTATTTTGTCCAGCAGTGGGGCATCAATGGTATTTAAAAATAGTAAATGTACAACCCATAAGATTCCACTCATTTCAGATATACTAAAAAAATAATTCTTTGTTTATTTAACTTCCTAACCTAATTTTCTTTTTTTTTGGATGGATACTCTTGTGGCCTTTGCCTTCACAGCGTCCGTATACCATAAACTATACCTACTTATTATATTACTTTACCAGTATCCGTCATATGACAAATAGACTGAATTTGTCGTGTCTCCAGTCTCTCCAATCTCAGTCTCTCAGGCGTCAAAATGGCTGTGCTAGGCTTCATAATAAATACAACTAATGTTAATGAAAGATTAACACAATGTTGCGACAAGCAGTCGTTAAAACCGGTGAGGTTGTGTGCAGTACAGAATTTTTAAAAGAGCGAGCCATTTCTCCAAAGAAACGTTGGTCAGATCTTTGTGGTCTATAGATGACCATAAATAATAATTTGTTGTCTTTTGAATGAGTTAAGCTGACATGATGCATATCTGTTTAGGGAAATTTTGTAGAATTTTTATGCTATTGAAGTTACGGCTAATGTTCTTTGGTTTATAAGTTTATTGACTTAATATTTTGCAGTCTACAGATTAGTATACTACGTCAAAATCAACAAAAGAGTTATATTAGCAAAAAAACTAACATCAAAATCAGAACGCCAGAGACACACTTTAATATAACAACGAATCTCTATTCCATTAAATCAAAAAGAGAACGACCTAACCTATTTTTCTGTATAACATTTACGAGTGGCAAAGGAAATGCTCTTTTCAGCCCAGCTGGAACAGGTTTTAATAAGCAAAAAAAAGTAAGTAGCGAGTAAAATTAACACAATAATGCGACTGTCGACTCGTGCTGTAAAAACTGCGAATAGCTACGGAATAGCTAGGGGAAACGCGAATGCGTGCTCACTTATATTTTTAAATATTTTCTACACGGTATTATGAGTTTCTTTTGAAGTCATGAATGAATTTATGACTTGTAATGAGTGTTCTTTGTATATCACTGCCGTGCCATTTGCCTGAATGAACAGGGTTAGTTAACTTTATTCTATTTTTGCAAGGTTTTTTTATTCAGCTCAGTATGTTTGTAGAAAATTTAGATACTAAATAGACTGAGTAGAAAATCGAAGAGGAATATCTCCTGCCTGTATTTCTTGACGCCTTAGGGGTGTGACACTGACACTGCTCGATCTTGGATCCTCAAGTGTCGTACTACAAGAGGCAGTTTGTGCTTAAAACCTTAAACTATGCAAAGCATCAAGTATATTGATCAAGATGTAAATACGTCTATAGCCGTATGGGATAGAATAAGATATTTTGCAACAACAATAAGGAAATCAACCAGAACCTAATTTAGTATTATGTCAAGACGATTTGCTCAAAGCAGTAAATCAATCTCAAAGAGTACCTACTTTATGATTTAAATGACATTTTCTTACTTGTACCTCCGATTGCCATAGCTTTGACGACCAACAGAACATAAAATGTACTACTAAATGTACTTACACGACTCTTGTCCATCCAATAGCTTTCTGTGAGAAATTGCTTTTAGCTAAAACACTGTCAATTTTACTCATGTGACGGAATACAATAAAGAATATGTACTCAATCAAAATTATTGACAGATGTTTTCCTAGATGAACCGGTATGACGAAGGCTAAACTTAAAAAGACACAAAACAATAAGTAGTTTGTCCAAGTTAACCTCTAGTCTAGTCACTACTCGTTGTACAATAGAGAAAATAACTATTTCCCGCGACTTTATTGAACTAAAACTTTTAAACGCCATCAACTCGTCATCAGCATCTAAGAGAGGTAGGGAATAGTAGGAGTAATTCAACTCAATTGGAGCTACCCGACTGGAGAAGTAACTCCGCCTTGCAGAAAATCGAAGAAAAATAACCTGATTTGAGCTGTGTTGTGTTTCTTACGGTGAGAAAGGTTGCCAGTGCACCACGAGGAAACATTGTGTTGGCAGAGGCAGTATGAGGGTCAAAGTCCCTCTTCGTTTTGCAGGGTCGGTAACGTGCAAATTAATCTCCTGTTGTTGCAAGCATCTATAGGCTGCGGTAACCGCTTACCATCAGGTGAGCTGTATGCTTGTTTGCCACCTTAGTGTAAAAAAAACTTCCACTTCTTCGCATCTTTTTTGTTACCAACTTGCTTACTTTGTCCAACAGTGGGGCATCAATGGTATTTAAAAAAAGTAAATGTGCAATCCATGAGATTCCACTCATTTCAGTTACATAAACTTAAAATTTAATTCTCTTTGTTTATTTAACTTCCTAACTTAATTTTCTTTAATTTTGGATGGATACTTTTGTGGCCTTTGCCTTACCAGCGTCCGTATATCTTATATTTTATTACCTTACCAGTATACGTCATATGACAAATAGACTGAATTTGTCGTGTCTCCAGTCTCTCCATATCAGTCTCTCAGGCGTCAAAATGTCATTTTCTTTGTATAAAATAATGGATTTGTCAATTGTAGAGTCGACAAAACCCTCATTTATCATTTTCCTGCAGATGTTAAGAGAAAATGAGCTCGATAGTGAAGCTAAGTAAATCTCGTCTTAGATTCACGTCACACCCGGTAGACCGTATTTTTTTTTATAGTGGCTACACTTTTCGAATGCTTGTGCAAAAAAAATTGGTACGGTTCTTTAAGGCATGTAGTAAAAAATGAATGTAGTATCAGACGACCTCTGTGGTGTAGCGGTTCGAGTGCCGGACTGCTGATCATAGGGTCGTGGGTTCGATTCCCACAGGACACAAATATTTGTGTGAATAAAAACATGAGTATTTGTGTTTGTCTGGGTGTTTCTTATGTATTATAAGTATGTATTTACAACAAAAAAGGTATTTATGTATTATATCCATTGTCTAGTACCAATAGTACAAGCTTTGCTTAGTTTGGGACTAGATGGTGTTGTGTAAAATGTCCCAAAAAAAATATATATTAAATATTAACCTCCCCCTTTAGCAGTAACAGTAGAAGTATATGTATAGGGTGATGTTGTTGATCTTTCATGTATAGGTGGAAACTAGTACAATGCAAGTACTGACTGTTTCTGATGCAATTCGAAATTATTCTTATCTTCAGCCCGTGGCGGGCCGACTTTTCCTTGTATTGGAGGTTTCTGTTATGACATTTTGTAAATAAAAAAATACCATAAACTCTCTCGAATTCACCCACTTAAATACTCAATATTTTTTTAATTAAAAACTTATTTTAAAACTGGAAAAGTTCACAAAGGGTTCACATAAGTAGGTAGAGACGCCAGCAGGTCAAGCTATCCAAAACTGTCAAATTTTCCCAATTGAATTTGAAGCTTACTTATTTGTATTAAAGTTGAAAATCTATCATAGAAATTTGACAGATTGAGGTAGCTTGATGTGCTGGCCTCTGTACCTTAGTGTTACTCAGTAATCATCTACAAGATTCTAAAGTAGAGAAAGTAAGTACTTACTTAATTGATCATCATCATCAACCCATATACTGTCCCACTGCTGGGCACGGGTCTCCTTTCATATTGAGAGGGGTTAGACTTTAGTCCACCACGCTGGCCTAGTGCGGGTTGGCAGACTTCACACACCGTCGAGAAAAATCTCTAAGGTATGCAGGTTTCCTCACGATGTTTTCCTTCACCGTTTAAGCGAGTGATAATTAATTATTAATACGCACATGAATTCGAAAAGTCAGAGGTGCGTGCCTTGGGTTCGAACTCGAGACCTTCGACTTGGCAGTCCAATGGTCATACCGCTAGGCTATCACTGCTTAATTGATAATGATGTTCTATTCTGAATCACAGCATAAGTAAGTAGGGTTCAATTTATACTTCATTACAATTTTAAATTGCGTAGAAACATTTGTGTAGGTACATACCTACTGTTGCGACTTAGCATTATACGGTAAGTAATTACTTCTTTCAATACAATAATACATAGGTAGGTACGCGCCTATTTCCCATGAGGGTAGGGGGAAACTGTACAATCATAATAATAACATTGGACCTACTATTAGATAACAATAACGATATTAAAATCACACCTTTGGGTATTTATTTATTCTTACATACTTATCCCGTTTTATATTCTGTCTTGCTTAAAAAGTTACAAAAACTTCATTAATACCTAGTGCCTACCCAAAATTTATTTTTTACAAACAAATCAAACGTATGCAATTAAAAATTGTAGGTAATAACACCCACCTTTTAGGTTTCCACCTTCTAATAAATACTCCAAACATGTTGTTGTCAGATCCAAACTTCATTCACATCACTAAAACACTTCACACTTCGGTTCAAAACACTACGCGAATCTTACACACACATTTTGTACCAACAATTTTTAGTTTATTTTCACTCAAACGAAAGTAGAAACTACATAATCAACGTTAAAAATAAAAAAGCGTTCTTAATTTAAATTTTAATGTTTACCAACAAACACTAAATTCGGAATACACGTAACACTAATGTTTGATGATTATTCGAAATAATAATCGATTAGAGATAACTATTCGATTATTGAATTTTACTAAATATCGTTTCTCGATAAAGCGGGGTTCGCACGTGTGACCCGCGCAAGCGATGCACGGCGACTGGCTGGCTCATGGCTCCCGTTGCATTGCAATATGCAGCTGGTGTATATCCCGGCTTTGTATTAATAAATTTTAGATGTCAACCGCTTTGCGTGGTAGCTGGTTAAACTTGCTAGTTGTTAGGCTGAATGGGATAGTGTCATTGCCTTTAGTTTGTTAAATGTAGGAAGGAAATTATGGCAATTATATATCTTTTGTATTACGCATTTATTGTAAGAACTGGTCATTATGTTAATCGAAGGAGGTAATTTATTTGAAATGCAGCAAGCGGTTTACATGTTACTAATCGAAACTTTATGGTTTAATATATTTCGTAGTATTTGCGAATTATAAATTACTTTAACAGTAGGTTTATACCATAGTAATTATACTAGGTTACATATAATACATTACCAAAATAAATTTCATAGTACACAACAAGTACTCGTACTTACCTACATATTAAAAATTATAAATCCAATAAATTCGAAATCGTCAAGTACAGTCAATCCTTTTTCTCTAAAGTACGTAAATAAATCGGAGATAGCGAAAGGTCTCAACGGACAACAAAAAATATAAGATAAGCCGGTGTCCCACTTTCGGAGTCGTGAACTGTATCTATCAGTACGGTCCCAGGAGCGCTCGTCAAATGATGGGAAGGGTTGCCGACTGCCCCAATTTTTTACGCCATTTCCAGTTTTGGAGAGAACGAAATTCGTTTAGACGTGTGATGTTGTTAGATTTGTGTAATTTACTCTAAAATGGGCAACCTAATGCGATTTTAAACGTATTCGATTATTATAAGCTACTACAGCTACGCGCGTGTCGTGAATCTTTTGTGATTCATACATAACTAACAACAAATCAACTAACTTTAAACAAACTAATCCTTTCCTATTACATAAAAGCTGAACAAATCGACTAAATGATTAATCGAGAGTCACAATCGACTAACAAAGTATTAAACTTTTAATTGTAGTTTTCAGCAAATCTCCCGATTTTTTTTTCCACTAAAGCAACACCAAAGTTGACCCACTTCCGCTCATAGAATCACTTTGAACAGTAATAGGCTCCCCGTTCTTGTGGTTACGTGATCGTGAGAGATTCATTCGGTTTACACCGGTATCTTTTTGTGGATGTATTAAATAAAAGGTACATGAAATCACGTTTGTAATTGCTGAGGGCTTATTGAAGTAGTTTCAATTTGTGTATAAATAAATATTCCTTTAAGTTTATAGGACTGTTGCGCTAATAATATTCTTATTTAGATCTAGGAAGGAACGAAAGTTTGTACACCGACGGGTACAAATCAATAACGAGGAGAAAATATATCATATCATCACCTTTGTATTTCCCGAAGAATTAGGCTACAATTCGTCAGTATATTTTTAGGTCCTATGTAATAGGGGCGAGGGTACTGCCAATAACCGGGCACAAATTCAAACTTCGAGCTGCTACTGAGAACTTAATTTATTTTTTATTTAATTAATTTGTCTAGTCAGTCTAGTCTAAATAGTAAAGTCACTGTCAGTGTGTCTTTCTGTTTCTTCGCTTACTTCTCCAAAACTACGCATCAGATTTTAATACGGTTTTCACTATCACTTAGACAATTTCTTCCTTTAGAAAAGTTCACTATAATGTAGAGAACTTTATCGGTAAGTCCGTTATCAATCTAGTTTTAAAAGATTATTTATGCATCATCAAGTGATGAAACGATGTTAAAGAAAAAAGGAAGCTTCATAAGCAATGCATTTTGACAGTTTAAATTAGTTACATTAGTTGCCGAATAAGAGTAATTGTCAATCCAAAATATTTTATAAGTTTATAGATGGACATAAAAACAGATAACTGTAAGAAACCTTACATCAATACGAAGATGAAGATCTATGCATCGAGTAGGTAGTCGATTATTGCAATACATTACTATACCGATTGCAATACCTATTAGTCGATTGAATAGTTGTACACTTTTGATGTGTCAATGATGATGTTTATGGTGTAGATTATTGTGTAATTAATGGCATAATATTATTATAATAATATTTGCGTATCCGTTTCTACCTAGTTAGTACCTATTAGTAACTCTTTTACTCATTACAGTCATTACAAATCAGGAAAGGCCTCTTTCGTTGCCTTTAGGAGGCCATAATGGGATAAAGAGGATGTAATGTACAATCGTGAAACTTGACAGTTGATCAGTTTTCACCCTTCTTACTAAGATGTTAGGGTTGATGTGGAAGTGGAAAATTCCTGCCATCGACATGAAGAAAAAGAAGGTGATCAAAAAGTAGTCAAACACCGACGATCTTCACCGTACATAGGTATTTGTTCCAATCTGTGCTTTTTTTTACTTAAATATGTACTCAGAAGTCTGATAAATGACCTTGTGGGCTGGAGTTACAGCCACTAGACAGAATATCAGTGTTCCACCTATGTTTACAATCATTAAAATTACCTAGAGAAGGAGCACTGAGATTCAAAAGAATCTCGCTACAGGATCGTGAGAAAATAATTAAATGATCGATTAAAAAAATCTATTCCAATGTAAAGAAAGATTAAAGCTACCAAAAAAAGAAATATCGCGTGACTGACATGACCTTGTATATGTCTATTCTATTGTGTCCTTGAACTCGACTTGATACTATATTGTATTCAATTATATACATATATATCTAAAACCAATAATAATAAGCCTTTTTGGCACTTGAATAATTGAAAAACTGATACTTAGTTCTTTACTTGACATTTTGGTGTTTTCTAGCGATTAAAATACTTACTTATTTTTCTATTGTGTCTATAGATTTATTTTATTTTTTCGTGAGAAAGGTGCTAGGAGCACCTGGTCAGCTAGGCTAGACACAACAAGCTCATCGTATACATCTTAGTAGGTACTTCAGATTTTAATTTAAATTCATGAAAATATCTATCAAATACGTATAACTTACGGAAAACTAAACATAAAAACCTTAGAACAGAGAATAATTCTTAAAAACATTTCTCATTACAAAATTCTTTTAGAATTTTTATTTCACATAGTTAAATTCAAAATTGTTTGCAAAACGCGAGCTATAAAAGGGGCCGACATTCCAGGAAACGCTTGTGTTGGCAACACCTGACATTTTCGTAATAGCACCCCGATGCGCCGGCGGCGGCGCGTGCGCATATCCAAGTTCAAAGTTGTACGAAAGTAGGCAATTTTATGAACACTCCGTTATGTTTCCAGATTGTGGGGTATGCGTAATTTTGTTTTGATTTTCAAACGGCTGTGGGATAGCCTTTGCTTATGTTTATTAGTGTCTCGTTTCTTAGAAGATTTATAGAGAGGTGTTGCTAGAAATATAAGGAAAATGCTGAGTAAGCAATGAAGCTTTCAATATTTTTCCATCATTAAAAAATAAGGGAGTATATTATGTATGTTGAAGACCAGGATAGCCGATAGTCTAAGCTCAAAAGGCCAGAATAGTTTTTTTTTATTACTTACAGTGGCAGACGAGCAAGCGGCCACCTGATGGTAAGTGAATTATACCTAGTATGAACGTAGTTACTTTAAATGTTGTAAAGAACTGTTCTAAGGATAGGTTAGAACTAAACTCACTTTGGCGAATTTCATGACTTTTACAATTGAACGCAAGTGCGGCTATTGTCGGCACGAATCCGACATACCCTGCCGCCTCACCAGGTGGCGGACGATCCGAGGATTTTCCGTAGGTACAGATGCCAGCAGGTCAAGCTATCCAAAACTGTCAAATTTGCCCAATTGAATATGAACCTTATTGTTTTGTATTAAAGTTGAAAATCAATCAAAGAAATTTTACAGATTGTGGTAGCTTGATGTGCTGGCATCTATACTGTATAAAAAAAAGACAATAAAAGCTGTGCTCATGCTGCAGAGTTCTTCTGGGGACCATTGCATTGTATATTGTGTCATCATCAACCCATATACTACCCCACTGCTGGGCACGGGTCTCGTCTCACAGAATGAGAGGAATTAGGCTATAGTCCACCACGCTAGCCTAGTGCGGGTTGGCAGACTTCACACGCCGTCGAGAAAATCTCTAAAGCCTGCACGTTTCCTCACGATGTTTTCCTTCACCGTTTAAGCGAGTAATCATGATTTCGAAAAGTCAGAGGTTGGGTACGAACTCGAGACCTTCGACTTGGCAGTCCAATGGTCATACCACTAGGCTATCACTGTTTACTTTAAATATTCCGCCGCTGAGCAATTATAATGTGCTAACATTATTATGTTCCGGTCTTATGAGCAACCTACCCAGTGAAACTACTAGGCATAATATGAGACTAAACAACTAGTGTCTCAACTATCCTACAACGCGCGAGTGATACCACGGTGTTACTGGAGTCTATAGGCTAGGGTTGTCGTTTACAATAAAAGAGAACATCACCATTATCTAATGTAAGTCGGAACAGAAGGGAAAATCGTAGGTAGCATCATCACCGTCGGATATTATATAGGCGTAGATATTTCTTATGACAGAATTGAGACGCAGATAGGCCAACTTGCTTTTCACTTTAACACAACGAAACGTAAGACAGTTCCGTGCGTCTGTATCGGACCAGAGTCAGGCAACGAATGTGCGCCGCACTCTACCGACCGATAACGGCACGACTCTGTCAAGCACCCCCACCCGACGTCACGCGATCTGTGACGTAACAGCTAGTTGTTACTAACGTCGGCTAGGTGGCGCTAACGTTCCGTTATAGCTCCCGTACTCATGACCCGAGCTAATTACCAAGATAGTCCGTGCTAATGAATATCCCGATATATGTATATTAAACTAAATGCCCCTTTAACCGCTAAGTATCGGTATGACTAATTATTGTTTTAAGACAAACGTTCCCACTTCCAATACAATGGTTGTTGCCATTAATGTGTCATTGTGATGGAAGTTTCCTCACAACATCTTTTTTCTCAGATAAGTACTTAGGATTATTTGTAACCACTTGCGCAAGATCTTATTGTCATCTCAAGCAAAAAATAATCGTAAGTACGTAGTAGGTATTTTATTGAATTAAAATTGATTTTCTTTTTGTACACATTTCTTAGCGATGAAATAGCCTACAATCACGTACGGTTTTCGGACATAAAAAATACATTACTAACCAATTTCAAATCTTATTGATAATCCATGCTTATAATGCGAAACTTCATTTGTCTGTCTGTTTCTTACATTTTCACACGCCTAAACCGCTGAACCAATTTTGATGAATTTTAGCCGGTATAGAGATAGGGACCTAATAATTATGGTACTTTTTGTCTCAAACTCCTTTGATAAGCGAGTGAAGCCCGCGATTAAAATGCAATTAAAGTATTTCCATGTATACCGTAGACAGAGAAAACTCTGTCTACGATGTATAAAAGACATTTTGACCCAACGTATACAACCCCTACTTCTATAACCCAGAGTATATTATATAATCTCTGCCCATGATGTATCAGATTTACAGACAAATTTTAAGTAAAATAAATTTTAACAAATTTTATTTTTGGTTAGAAGCCAAATTTTGTAGCAATATGCTGAGATAAGGGTCTTTTTTGGGTTCGTGCAAGTTTTATTTTTATTTTATTTTTTATAATGTAATTATGTACGTTTTTATTTTTATTAATTTCCTGTGCGAGTCCAAAATAAATTTTCTTTCTTTAAAGTACACATCTCAACATAGAAAGTTGATTGATAAGCTTCTCTAATATATAGAAGCTTACCTAAAAGTTGATCCCAGACACAAAAGCACATAAATTTTAAGTATTTAAGTCAATAAAGCCGTGGACTTTTTATTTTCTCTAAAATATTTCGCTGAGAAATGCTATGGCGAAAGAAGAGGTACCATAAAACGACCCGTGAGAAAAATGTCAGACGTTTTTGCTGTCGCTACATCAGCGTGGCAGTTTGTTGACGAAGGTAGGCATTTAATAAACTTAGTATTAAATTCAAGAAAGGCTTCGAGTAAGCATTCTAGGTAGGCGATAGATAATTTGAGGCACTAAGGCAGTGTAGGCAATCATCGTGTTTTTTGCTGACTTCAATGCGTTTGACCAATATTCCTACTTCATTATAATATAAATGCGAAAGTAACTCTGTCTATCTATTACGCTTTCACGCCTAAACCACTGAACCGATTTTGATGAGACTTGGTACAGAGATAGATTAGATCTCGGAGAGATACATAGGCTACCTTTTGTCTTGAAAAAGCTCTTTGGGGTCCGGGTGAAACTGCGGGTAACAGTTAATTATACCAGCATAGAAAATTCAAGATAAGAATAGTAACTCTTTCAGTCTAAACCCAATCCATTTTTTTTATACCACTAAGGTGACAAACATGCTTACGGCCCACCTGATGGTAAGCGGTTACCGTAGCCTATAGACGCTTATAACACTAGGGGTCTCACTTGGGCGTTGCTGACTTTGTAAAACGAAAGAGGAATAGTTGGGTTAGCCGTATAAGGGTGAAAGTGCCAACACAACATGTCCTCGCGGAGCACTGGCAACCTTGCACAGTAAGGAACACAACCCAGCTCAAAGCAGTGTTATTTCACTTCGATTTTCTGCAAGGCGGAGGTACTTCCCCAGTCGGGCAGCTCCAATTTGAGTGGAATTACTCCCACTATGCCCAACCTCTCTTAAAATTATTTAATTTATGATCACCACTATATAGGAACGCAACAATATTTTAGTTTTTTAAGTACAGACGCCAGCACGTCAAGCTATACAAAACTGTCAAAGTTTTCCAATTGAATATGAATCTTACAGTTTTGTGTTAAAGTTGAAAATCAATCAAAGAAATTCGACAGATTGTGGTAGCTTGATGTGCTGACGTCTGTACACAAACGTACCGGAATTTTAAGTGGTATACATTTAGTAATTATAGTTCTGCCTAAGGTAGGGTCAAATGGTTATTACATTAACAATGTTACCTAAATTAACTAGGTAGTAATATTTTTTTAAAGAGTAAGTAGTCCTAAGCGCGACTGCTACGCTAGCGGTCTTTGGTTCGATTCCCAGGTCGAGCACTGTAATTGGGTTTTTCTATGACATTCTCAGTAGCACCTCGGAGTTAGGATTTGAACTCGGTTAATGGCAATAGGCTCGCCTCCTAAACATACAAGCGAACTGTGGGTGTACATTGATTTATCAATACCTTTTCCTCACCCTTCGAGAAGTAAAGGCGTGATGGTATATTATGTTAGATTACTTAATTTTTATGTTACAAAGGGCATTAACTGTTATTAAAGGAAAATATTCCTAACAAAATTTGCTCTAGCCTTCAGAATCTAAAAGGCAGACGGCATGTAAACTGAATTGGAAGCTGTATATTACGTACATCGTAACAGACAAGCAATCAAAGCACCGGATTCAGAGCACGTTCGAGCACAATAACACAATTTGCGAGCCCAATACAAGCAATGTTATTGGTAAAATGCAACGCGTTGTTATCGAAAATGGTACGTATATTGAAGGTAAATTCCAAAGTGTATTTGGAAAATATTGACTGATGGTAGGTCAACGCCTGGAGCCCGAAGGGTTTGGTGTAATAGTACTTCACTTACAGGTAAGCTCGTTTAATCACTCTAGCTACCCTCGTAAAGGTCTCCTTCGCTTCATACAACTACATACAAAATTTTAATTTAATTCAAAGTAGCCGTTGCTGAGAGAGAGAACTTTGTTCACCCATCATGCGAGCCCGGAGACGACGGTAGCACAGTGGTCACGAACTGCCGTGAACAGAAATATTCAGGGGAGAACCGGTGATAGTCTCCCCTGGACCTGAGGTCGTCTATTCAGAGACCCTCTTTCATGTGCTGATCCCAGCGGGGTGGTTTTAGTGGATACGAATTCCACACTGCCTTGTCTAATCCCCATCTGTCTAATGCAAGCATAAACAATAAAAGGTCCATGCAAAAGTAGGGTTGCAGGGAATTATTAATTCATATAAAACACGCAGATTCAACTGAATCCAGCTTGCCTGACTGGAGAGCGACCCATCATACAACATTGACCAAAGGCTAGGTATATACTGTGGAGAGGCGAGGTGTATTGCCCCTCCAACGAAAAGGGAGGATCCTCCAACCAGGCGGGTGTTTTGCCTGGCGGGCCACGGCCCAACGGTTGATATCGGGCGGTTGTATTATAATATGCAAGTTTCGTTGCGAATGTTGCTTGCGCGATTCAGGACTTCGTAGTTCCATGTAGCGTGGTAGATGTCGCTACAATACGATTCCCACAATTTCATCATGGTGCGTCAGTCGTTCGGAACCCAACAAGTCCAACAACATTATAAGACTGACATTAATTCCTACACATTTTTACAATCCTCTTCCTGGGAATCTATTACCGATCCCAATTTGAACAATAAATACCAATTTATACCTTATTAACTTGATGTTACGGTTGAAGTTCCTCTACGAACTGCTTTCCCCATAAAAGTCGTAACGATTGGCAACGTATCCTCTACGGTGGTTGCCATTTACCACCACTTACAACAACATAGCTATCTACGACACTGATGTAACTATGAATGATAGTCTTCTAGATTTTAGACGTTCAATAGACAAAATCATCAAAATAGATCATTAATCGAAACAACTTCGGTTTTTATTTGTCTGAGTTTTTCTATGGGCCTATGGAATTCTGAGACAATACAATATAGATTTGAATTATAGTTAGACCTTATTAGAGATACCTACTTTAAAAAAACGACCAGGCTTTTGATGATAATATATATTTAGAACCGATGGTCAGACTCCAACCATAATTATTAATATCTGACCAACTGGGAAGTATATTTTAATCGGATAAATTGTCAGCTTACTGCAACACATTAAGTAACAAAAACAAAGCTTTGAAAAAACATCCTACTTCTAATTCCATCAATTAATTGATTTCTCTTTATGTTCTCCATTCTATTCCATTGGTATAGGTCCATTTTGCCACTTAATCAGTTCTTAGAGTAAGCCGACGAAATATCGACACATAGAAGATAAAGAAATAGTCTAATATAGTCTCTAAAATAATATTAATGTCGTTTCCATTGAAGGTTGTTTCTCTTAAACCACAAACAGTAATACGAAATTACATGACAGGTGTAAGCTTAGTAATATTTATTATCACATTGCATGCATTTTCTCGCACATATCCGTTAATGTATTTTGTTACATAAAACGTTACGTTGTAACTCTTACAAAAGAGTTTTATAGTTATTTTGCAGTACATTAGCTACGTCCCATTTCTTTGTTGATATGAGAATGAAAACAGTAGAAAACGTAATGTATAGGGGAAATAGGACGAATGTTATTGTTTAATATTGCGTGATAAGCCGTTCACACACGAGCGCCACCGTTGTCGTACAAGAAACGGTCGTGGCACGCACGGTGCATTCAAAGTATCGCGCCCTTTTTTGTCTGTGAAAATCCTCGTGGATGTGTCACGGAAAGAAAGGTGGAAAGAATAAATGTCGTACGTAATGACATGGTCATCTCTATATTAAGAGATCATCAAGTGAACGCACCGGTGCGGCGGCGGCGGCCCGTGGGTACTTAATGCGTCCCTGATCAAAGCTTCTGATTTTGACTAAAATGAGGTTCCAATTAGTGACAGGTCGAAGGATCCACATATTCTAGGGCATGGTTATGCCCTAACAATAAACAACAGTGATTAGTTTTGACTCTTATTAGTTAGTAAGGGTCAAAACTAATCAACTGTTGTTCTAAGAGTTTGAGAAATTCACGATGATTACCTATCCCTTGCGTTCTACGTCAATGTCGGCTTAGATTTTTTTTTCTCTAGAACCATAAGTAAAATTTGAAAAATGTTATTGCATTTCGTAGACCAAATCTTAAGGAATGTTATAGCCTACTAACATCACGCTACGACTCTAAGTAGTAGAGAAATAATTAAATGGCTAGTGAAACCGGCGGGCCACAATTATTAATCTACTATTGCCAACGGACAAAAACGCATGTGCTTGAAGGAAGTTAGTATGAAAAAGGCTTTATACTTCAAAGCTAGTAACTAGAACTGTTGCGATTGCTTACATTGTTTAATCTATCTAGGTTTATAGCTACTAGCTTGTCTTCACAATAGTTCATTATTTAGAACCTAGTCAGCTAACACAAGCCACTTTATAGCAAGTAAATATGCTCCGAGCGTTTTTCCAACTATGTTGGGGTCGGCTTCCAGTCTAACCAGATGCGGCTGAATATCAGTATTGTACACGAAGCGACTGCTATCAGACCTCCGCAATTTCTGGGTAATGCAGTTTGCGTTCCTTCGAAACATGAATCTTTGGTTTACCTGTAACAATAAAAGATAAAAAAGGTTAATTAACCATTATAATTCTAGAGTCTGAAACGCGAATATGTGAGGTTCTGGGTATGCTGCCGCCTCCCAGGTCTCATAGAAAAAAAAGTGAAATGATAAAGATATTTGAAATATAAAAACTACTTTTTACGGATTTTATCGCATTATATTGATATTATTAATCCCAATTAATCCATGTAAAGGGTCCGAAACGTCGGGATTAATAATATCAATATAACGCGATGAAATCCGTAAAAAGTAGTTTTATTTCAATGTATAATATTCGCGTAAATAGAAATCAATATGTGAGAGATATTGTTAGGTTTGGGGCTATTGTATAATAAGGTAGGTACTTAAGTACACCTTACTCTTGACCTGGTGATGGAGACGGAAGACAATCTAGGGAACTCTTCAACGGTTTACAGCAGCTACTTGTGTTTTGGCTTAAACTATTTATCTTGATAGACTTAGCTATAGTTGAAGTAAGATAGGCAAGTAAAAAGGGGAGGGAGAATGTCTATGTCTCTCTCCTCTGGGCTGCATGGGCTGCGGACGAATGCTACAGCGCTCCCGTAGTCCCGGCACTAAAGTGGTGATGCGAAACGCCGAGGTTGGTTTTAGTCGGTAGCTCGCTCTTTTCAGAGCAGAGTCCGACACACGCCGCCGCTCTCCGCGGAACGGTGGGTAGTGCATAAAGCAATTCCAACCCCGTCAAAAAAAAAGGTAGGCAAGTAAATACATTCATTTCGCCTACACGCAATAAGTTGTAAACTTGAGAAATCGAATATCCCCATAGCACTTCTACCCAGTATTTTTATTATGAAAGTAAGTAAAAATATAAAATGGGAACTGAAATAACTGTTATATTTTTCGAGGGAAACTGGGTCGCGGAGAAAACTCCCCGGCACAAGAGGGCTTTAATAAGTTTAGGGTTGGCAGTAGCCGAAATCTATATATTTAAGACTAGCTGTTCACCGCAGTTTTACTTGCATTTCCAAGGACTTTTTGTAGCCTATGTCCTTTTCCAAGGCTTAATCTATCTCTGTACCAAATTTCATCAAAATCGGTTCAGCGGTTTAGACGAGAAAGCGTAACAGACAAACAAACAGAGCTGCTTATGCATTTATAATATTAGTGCGGATTATAATATTAATAAGGATAAGTAAGTATATCCACCAATAACACGACTGTTACTCTAGAGGTCCCAGGTTCGATTCCCAAGTCGAAAAGTGAAATTGGATTTTCCTATAAACTTTCTGTAGCAGCTCGGAGTTATAAAGGCGAACGGCAGATTTCGTACCGCATACTTTTATTGTTGTTCTGTTATAGAATTTGTACCACTTATTAGAGCAACTAAGCCATTTATTTTCATGTAAGTATATTATTTTTAGAACTTCGAATTAATTAATAATATCAATAGAAATATTTTAATAAATAAACATAATAAAATCGTAAACTAAACGCAGTATGTTTTTAGAAGTTGCTATATGTAAAATAACACAAATATCGAAATGATAATTAATTATTTAGAACTAGAAATAACATTAAATATGTTCGGGAATAAGATCATGGAGATTTGATGGACATTCTCCGAAATGTATCCGATAAAAACCGATAAGCTAACAACCCTTTGCGGCGATGTTCCAGACTTCTTCATTATCAACCTGTGCACTACAAAGTCCACTGCTGGAAATAGGTATCTCCTAATGCACCCCACTGAGTAGGTACGATCCTCCATCTCAATCTACCTACTTAATGGTAAGTAAAACACTACAAAGATAGCAACAAGCAATTTAGAACATTGCTTTTGTGATACAAGTAAACCACGTTTGTACTTATTAACAATCTATATTGGGACACTAGTACATAACCTTAAAAAATAAAACTGGTTATAACTTTTACGTCCAAGTTCTAAGAATTAAAAAAGGGCTCGTCTATCATATTAACTACCAATTAAAACAAAAAATATCACAAAACATGAAATTTTATTACCGGTACGAAAACTCCATACAAGCCTGCCATTCTCCTTTAATGATAAACGATATTTATACAATTTTTAAGACACGTTTACAAGTTAATGTTTTGCATTTTCTTAAAACTACATGGCGCCGGCATTTCCTGACTGACCTCTGAGAAGAAACAGTAAGTACCGTAACAAACTCAGAGAATCATGGTCTGTTAGTAGTAGCAAATATGTGACTGTTATAATGCAGAGCAATGTCAGAAATGGTCATTTGAAGAAAGAGCCGTAGCAGCTAGTAGACCAGACCCAGCTGACGGCACGCATGCACCTGTCATTGTGTAGCTTGACCATAATTGAGGGAGCTCAATAACCCGTCGCATGATGATACCAGATCAGCGGAACATTTGCGCAGGCCCCATAAAATTCTCAAAGCTACCAGACTGTTAAAAGGTACAATTATGTATGTATATTTTTCATAGTTTGAATTCGACTCGCCCTCTTATAAACTAATTATAATAAAAAAACATAAATAATATAATAATAAATATAAATAACAGCAATAAATAATTATATATAATAATAATTAATATAAAAAATTTAATTATTAATACGGCGATCTACTTCTCTTACTCATTTTTTGCATTAATTACTGTAACAATTTAATTGTAATAGGTACCTTCAACGTAGACTAATAAAAACCTTCAAAGGAGGTTATCAAAAGTCCATACAACTCAGCCCAAATATGTACCAGTGGTATATGACAGCTGTCAAGTTGACAGTTTTTACTATGAAATCTCTATGAAACTGTTAATAATGTGCCAAAATGGCGTGCGTTTGACATTCCAAAACTGACATTGACAGCAGATAGCTATCAAGTTGACAGTTTTTTCTATAAAAACACTATGAAACTGACACTAGTGTGTTAAAATGGCGTGCGTTTTTTTTCAAATTTAAAGTTAATTTTTCTCATCCCCTAGTGAGCATAAAAAAAAAGTATGACTAGAGTTTTAACCAGTGTAATACAGGGTATTTTATCCACCATAAGTGTACCGAGGGTACACTTTTGGTGACATCCTTTTACAGTGCCTAATACACCTCAGAGGAAGACATGATAAAAACAAGTGCTTACCAGCCCTAGAGACGAGAATATTTCAGGGACTGTAAGTTTAATGCAGCTCGCCAACCAGCACTCGGTCAAACAAGGTACCTACTTAATTATATGTTTCTTCAAAGAAACTTCTCGGTTTTATTAGTATACCTATGTACTTTTGCTATATTTTTTAATGTTGCTTATTTTTATGTAATAGCAACTACTCTAATTAATCTGTCTGCAAGGTTAAGCTTTGCTTGGCATGGTCAGTCTTAGGATGGGTGACCATTCCTATATCAAACATTAGAACAGAATTTCATAAATTTTTAGAACTGGAACCTATTTTCCCATTAACTAATGGGTCCCGACTGTTAGTCATTAGGTACGTTCCTGACGTCTTGTTTTTTTTAATTTTCAGTCGGTTTTTAATTTACACTATTTGATACTTAATTATTTTTCACCGATTACCTTTAAAAGATCTTTCATGGGTTCGTGGATTAGACACACAGTGCTCACGCGCTCCCTGTCATGGTCGTGGCGAATTTTGCGGATCCCTTGGCCACGACAATAGGGCAGGTGAAGGCAAGTGCGGTTTTTAGTCGGTATGAGTCCGACATACCCTGCCGCCTCCCCGGGTGGCAGAGGATCCATGAGGACTTTCCGTACTAAAAAAAACAAAAAAAGGCACACTCGCTCACGATTCGAATAAATTTGAAAATTTCGGTGAGAATAGTTATTAACCATCTTTAAATAGTTGAAGATCCAAAATGATCATTAGAAATGAAAAATGATGAGAGAAACCTAAAGATACCTCCAAATACCTATTCAATGATACTCTACTAACTATATTTAAAAGAGAAAACCCTGTCAAAAAGAGAATACCAGCGCCGCATCATTTACCAAGATGAAGTGGCAAATGCTGAGTTAGGGTCCTTTTTGTCCTCACGAAACAACTTTTTAATAGTTTTAGATATTTATTTATCTAATATATAAAATTCTCGTGTCACAGTTTTCGTTGCCATACTCCTCCGAAACGGCTTGACCGATTTTGATGAAATTTTTTGTGCTTATCGGGGAGGTCTGAGAATAGGGCAACATCTATTTTTCATACCCCTAAATTTTTTTTTTATGGCAAAGCAACGTTTGCGGGTCAGCTAGTAGTATTATATATATTTTTTTAAATTAAGTTTTCTGTTTTTTTTTTACGTAGTTTATTGTGTTTATTAATTGTTGTCTGTGAGGATGAAATAAATATGTTTCTTTCTTTCTTTCTGTCAATACAGTATTCAAGTGACGTCAACGTGACGTATATACTCGTACAACGTCACAGACACTATAATAACAACGTAAAACAAACCCATAATTTAAAACAATTTAACTGTTATGGTATTGACGTGACAGCCGGCCCAGTGGTCACAGGTTCGATGCTCGGCTGGTCACGAGAACTCGTTACAGCCAATTGCGAAGATCACGACTGTAGTTTGCAAACAAAAAATATTTTCTTGAGATAAGTTTATTGTAGATACTAAGTTATTGTTTCGAGGGGCTGGAAGCTAAATAATAATTAAGCTGGTCAACTGATTTGCAAGGTTAAGCTGTATCGCGGTCAATCTGTGAATGAGTGAACATACTTAACATTTTTTTTTTTTTTTTTATGTGATAAGGTGGGCAAACGAGCAGACGGATCGCCTGATGGTAAGCGATTACAGCCGCCCATGGACACCTGCAACACCAGAGGAGTTTCAGGTGCGTTGCCGCCCTTTTAAGGGTTTGGGCCTCCGGTATCCTCACTCACTCGACGAAACACAACGAAAACGTTATTTCACGCCGGTTTTCTGTGAGGCAGTGGTATCAAGTCCGGTCGAGCCGGCCCATTCGTGCCGAAGCATGGCTCTCCCACATATCGAGACTATTCGAGACCCCTCCGTTCCGGAGACCACGTAAAGCCGTCGGTCCCGGTTGTCATACGAACACCTATGACAATCGTTAGTGGTAGTCAGAAGCTTAAAAAGCCTGAAAACCATCTCGTCTATCCTCAAGATATCGGCGTGTACAATACTGATATTCAGCCACATCTGGTTAGACTGGAAGCCGACTCTATCATAATCAATCAAAATCAAAATATTATGTAGTTTTATTTTCATATAAACCATATACAGGCACTTATGAAATGTCGAGTCTAGGTGCACGGTTCCAAATTAGTCGTTTCCTATGGAGAAGAACCGGCAAGAAACTCCATGGTTACTCTTTTAAGTCCGTACTGGCTAACATATTGATTTCTGACATTTACGCGAATATTATACATTGAAATAAAACTACTTTTTACGGATTTTTTCGCGTATATTGATATTATTACGGGTAACGGGTAGACTACCCGTGACCATGGACGCTGTAAAGAGTCCGAAACGTCGGGATTAATAATATCAATATACGCGATAAAATCCGTAAAAAGTAGTTTTATTTCAATACTCTTTTTAGGTATCGTTGTTTACTTGTTTGATGTTCGATACAATAATAATTAAAAAATTGGATGGTTTGGAAAAGGTTCGTAGGATGATCACTATTCTAAATCTGGGATTGAACCTTGTAGAAAACACGACAATCATTCATAACTTACTTATTAAAGAACAATAAATTAAAAACTTATAAAAATAAACAAAAAGTATCTACACACTTCAACAGCTAGTCAGGTGCACTACAAAAATCAACCTTATTGCAACTGAATAAGAGCAGTCTAAAGCAAAGTGTATCGCTGTCGCCTATGTACAGGCCATCTCGCACTAATAAAATATTTTGGTTCTACGAAGACGAAGTCTACTTGTAGCAAAAACAATTAAAATCTAATAGGTACTTATCATATTCAATAAACAGGTTCACAAGATTAGGAAATAGTGAACTCTATTTTACCTACTTTGATATTTATAAATAAAAAAATATTGCACGAATAGAAATGTAAAGATCGTAATTTTGCAAATCTTAACATAAGCATCGGTGGTTCAGTGGTAGAATGCTCGCCTGCCACGCGGGCGGCCCGGGTTCGATTCCCGGCCGATGCAGATGACTTTTTGTTTCTTTTTTAACTTTTTTAAAATGTTACCTGCCTTGTTAATATAAATTAACTTTTATGTACCAATAAAACCTTATTAAAATTCATTTTACTATTAAGATTAAATTTGTAACACAAACATCAAAGAATTCCATAAAATCTACGGTGAACACGACCTTCTAGAAACGATAAAAATAAAAAAACACCACAAGCCAATGTTTGCCTTCTCCCTGTTCAATAAAGTTCAAAATGATTCTTACGATGACGTTGATTAGGCTCGTAAAATTATGGCCCAGTTAAATTCTATTATGCTAATATGTACATTTTTACGAGTGAACTACCGTATTATTTCGATAAGCTGGATTCACAGATAAAAAAATATTAATATACGCCAAAGTGGTTTAATTTAGTCTAGTGACAGTGTGACACCTAGCCGTTTAGTGGTCACAAATACTTCGGCTTCGGAGCGTGAGGATCAAGCAAATCTATGAAAATCTTAGTAGCAGCTCGGAGTGTAGACTCTTGCCCGGTTAATGGAAATAGGTACGCCAATAATTATATAATTGGTGTACCTATTAATCTGCTGGTTATTCTTAGGTTCTATACATATGTATAGAACCTAAGAATAACCAGCGAAATCTATGTGTACATCAGTAGGATTATAATCTAATAAAACCTTTTTTTAAACACTTTTTTATCATCATCATCATCAACCCATATACTGTCCCACTGCTGGGCACGGGTCTCCTCGCATATTGAGAGGGATTAGGCTATAGTCCACCACGCCAGCCTAGTGCGGGTTGGCAGACTTCACAAACCGTCGAGAAAAATCTCTAAGGTATGCAGGTTTCCTCACGATGTTTTCCTTCAGCGTTTAAGCGAGTGATAACTAATTATTAATACGCACATGAATTCGAAAAGTCAGAGCCTTGGGTTCGAACTCGAGACCTGACGACTGGCGACTGGAGACTGAACGACTTGGCAGTCCAATGGTCATACCACTAGGCTATCACTGCTTTTTTATAATAATTATTAAATCTTAAGTATCAAACAATATTACCTACTTGTATGTTTTTCTAGGTTACCAGGGAAATATGACACGTGTGGTCTTTGAAACTAGCAACATATTAACATAATTATTTATAAGATACCTGCTGACTATTATTTACACAGTGGTACCTACACAAATTGCTAAATACGGCGTTATAATAAATGAAGCGGTAAGCGATCATTTGATATGCGCGTAATATAGGCTTAGGTAAGGCATATTATGATTGTAAAGGTGCTCACACATTTGTTACGTACACTTCACTACATATTATAAAATAAAGTCGTCCCGACGCGTATGTCTGTCTGTCTTTAAAAACTCAGAAACTACTGAAGTGATTTTTGATACTTACCATTTTTACTATAATTTATTTATGTATAGTGTTTTTTTTTGTCAGTCTATTTAAAAAATCATATGACATGCTCACATAAATACATGTTTTTTTTAATTGACAGCATGAACGTAAACAATGAATATTTTATTTTATATTTATAGTATATTTTTTTAGTTTAAATTTGTAAGACAATTATGTATAATTTTCGGCTTTCTGCACTCTTTTCCTAATCTATAAACTTTAACTATGCCAAATCTTGCAAAATATGCGCACAAGAGGTAAATGATTTGTCTTCCAGTATTGAGAGTTAAATAGATAATATAATAGAAAACACAAATACACCCCGCGCAAAGCTGGGACGGATCGCTAGTAAATAATAAGAACTATTTAGCCTTAAAATAGCATAGGGCTATTCGATATGAGAAACACGGTTGGCTTCACCGTTTAAGCAGTATAAAGCTTGACATTTATTTCGTACATTGGAATCACCCATACATTATCATATTGCACGAGATCAATGTGAAATATCATCTGCAGAAGTTGCCAAGCGATTTTCAACTTTCTACCGCATGTCTAAAGCCTCTACTCCGCCAAATGGCTCCAAAATTGATATTTCCAAATTTATAGTAAAATCGAATGAGATTCCGCGGCCACTCTCTTGGATTACATTCCCTCGTAAATGCAATTTAGTGATATTCTACGTATATGTACGTACGTACGTACCTGCACAAAATATATTCATGTTATAAGGTTTATTTAAAAGCAATATTACCCGGGGTATCACTGGCATCCTAAATCCCTTTTGAAGACAAATTCAAAGACAAAAGTTTTATTTCAATGAGACCATTAAAATATGGTTTTACTTTAGAAAAGTAAAACTCTTGTTGCATGGTTCCAAAAAGTGGTTCTTTTGGATACGAGGACAAAGGGTAGCGTAAATCCTAAGGAAATCTATCTGTAAGTATGTACATAAAAGTTTATTAAAATGGGTTTAACGGTTTAGGCATAAAAACTTAACAAACTGAGACAGAGTTACTTTCGTATCTATAAGTTTGTATGAACGATCGCTATGCAAATTGAACTGTCATGTAACATGTGTAAAATTGACGGGTCCCATCAAATGTTAGGAGCTTGATCGCTTCATTTTACGCAGTGTTAGATTGATTTGCGTGAGACCCAAGTGGATATCGAAACGTGTTATTTTTATGTTGTAAATTGATTTATTATAAGTTATATTCATGCAAATTACGTTTAAATTGTAGTTTGTAGGTTCTTCATCATCATAACTACGTTCAAGTTATGTCAATTTGATTTTAATAAATTTATTTTAAATAAAAAAATAAAAAATGACTAACCCAAATGGATATTTAAAAGCCAGAATGTAGTGAAGCTGAATAAGAGCTGTGTTTCCTGATAGAAGTTCTAAAGCTCAAAGTTGATTTTACTTAAAATTATACGAAATTTGGTAAGAAAATTTATACAGCAAAACAGGACAGTAAACGCTTTGACGTTCTTTTAAAAATGGATTAAACTGATGGCACGTTCAGTTGCTAATCGACTAAAACATCATAAAAGTAAATTGACATTAGAACAAGATTGGTTAAAATTAATAGTTCATTAATTAATTCATGGTTATCATAACCTACTAGCCTTGTTATAACCATTGGACTGCCAAGTCAAAGGTCTCGAGTTAAAATCCAAGGCACCCATTTCTGACTTTTCGAAATAATTTGCCTATTAATAATAAATTTACACGGTGAAGGAAAACATCGTGAGGAAACCTGCAAGTCTCAGTGATTATCTTTAGGCCAGCGTGGTGGTCTATATAATCCCTTTCATTCTGAGAGGTGACCCTTGCCCAGCAGTAGGACAGTATATGGGTTGATGATGATAACCAAATTAAAAAAACTAATATTTTAACATAAGTCAGTGCGCACCCTTACGCATAAAATGACCATAGCTGACTATGACATGTGATTGAATTGCAAGAACGCAGTGTGTATCAAATGGAACGTAGGTGATGAAATATTGTTTACACATAATATGTCTACATTACACCTAGATTAAAATTTGCTATTTTATTAATGTTACTGTGTGGCTTATTTCCTACCTACCTACTACCTACTTAGATACCTTTTTTCTTCTGCCTAACCCTTTGGGGAATACAGACGTGATGACTGACTATGTTTTATTCATGTGTTTATGTAATAACATATCTGTACCTCAGAGGTAAGTATACAATAGTAACTCTACTTTTTCTGAAAATATGTTTCTTGTATTGTTGAAATCGCAAGAACCAGTTCTACATAATGGTATACCACACTATGACATCTATTGTAGATAAATTAAGAAAACACTTTCTTAATTTATCTTACAAGGTAAATATGTCAAGTCCACAAAATCAGACAGGAAGTACATTTGGTTTTAATTATGTGTAATACATCATAATTCCATCTAATAATAATAAAAAAAACTGTTGAGTTTGTTCCGATCTTGTCAAAATTGCATTGAAAGTTTCACCCCGCGCATTTTTGATCTCCTATAAAATTTTTGTTTTGTCAATTTGTCATATAATGTTGTACGAGTATACCTCTGGCCTCTGAGGTACAGATATAGTAGCCGCTGTGTTAAGAGGTGAACTCAAAAACAATGCATGGCGATCACAATAGACTGACTGGTCGCAGTGTTACTATAGTCAAGGCTCCAACAAAGACACATAAAAGTGAGAGCGTTGCACTCAATCACTACTTACGAGAGGTAAACACACTTCACGGCAAGATATGTGGGCGAACCAATTTAGTGAATTGGAGACAATAAGGTCGCCACGTGACGAGCTGATCATTTGCATGTCATGAGCCGAGTACTAATTACGCATGTTTTGAAAATTAGGATTATTTTTTTAATCTGCGTTAGGCTTTTTATTATAATTCCACTGAGGTGGCAAACCAGCATACGGCCCACCCGATGGTAAACGGTTACCGTAACCTATAGGTAGATGCTTGCAACACCAGGGGTATCACTTGCGCGATGCCGACCCTGTAAAGCAAAAGAGGAATAGTTGGGTTGGCAGTATAAGGGTCAAAGTCCCCCCATTGCCAACGCACCCCGTCCCTTGCTCGAGCCGGCCCGTGCCGAGCCAGTAGCTTTAAATTCGCCACTAAAAAATTTAAACCCAGATCCAGCCGTCCCTAGCTGCCCCCCCAGCAACGCCCTAAGCCGAGGTTCGAGTCCCGCAGGGGACGCCCTTAGCTGTGTTGCTTAGTTTATAAGTTGCCCCTGGCTGGAGGCATTTGGTGCCTCGCCACCTAGTCCGGTTAAGTTTTTAAAGCTCCCTTGAGCTAAAAACTATGTCCGACAAAAAAAAAAAAAAAATGCCAACGCAACTTTTCCTCGCGGAGTACTGGTAACCTTGCTCACCGTTAGGAACACAACACAAGTCAAAGCACTTTGCCCTACCTCTCATAAAAGGAGTGAAAATAATCCCAATTATACCTACTAATACATATTATTATTATAAATGCGAAAGTAACTCTGTATCTGTCTATTACGCTTTCACGCCTAAACCGTTGCACCGATTTTGATGAAATTCGGTACGGAAATAGATTAGACCTTGTTGAAGGACATAGGTTATTTTGTGTCTCAAAAAAGCCTTTGGGATGCTTGTGAAACCACGGGCAGGTGCTTTGTTTAGTTATTTATTTGATAAGTATTCAATATTTTACCGTTTTTGCGTACAAGGACTCATTAGAACCATGTTATTAATAATTGGAACTATTAAATATAACCGATAATTATAAAAATTAAGTCCGCTGTGGAAGTAGCAATGTTCTAGTAGAACAATAAACACAAAGACGCAGAGAAAAACTCCGTCAGAGATAATTGTTTTAAGTATTATTTCGCCTTCCTTTATTTTATCACCGCCTTTTCTAATTATGTAGGGCTCGGCTTTCAGTTCTAAATAAAAATTTTTACTAGTATGATGTTGGGAAATTCCCTCAGGAATGGTAAAAACGACATCATCGCCAGTAATCCCCACAGAATCTATGGCAACGGTACCTAGGCAGTAAATTAACGAATCTTTAATTTTATTACGTAAGCAACTTTGTTCATCCTAGTAATTGTCGCTTTACGATTGCAAGCAAATGGTGTTTCTATGTTTAACATAATTCCAAGAGCATGGAAATAAATACTGCTAAGGCGAAGGTCTCAAGTTCAAATCCAAGACATGCACCTCTGTAAATAATTATCACTCGCTTAAACGGTGAATGAAAACATCGTGAGGAAACTTATATGCCTTAGAGTTTTTATCTATGGCGTTTGAAGTCTGCCAACCTGCACTAGGCCAGCGTGCTGAACTATAGCCTAATCCTCTCATATTGTGAGAGTAGACCCATGCTCAGCAGTGGGACATAATTAATATATGGGTTGACCGAATGATGATGATAGTTATAAAATTTTAATGCTAGAAAACCAAAATATTAAACTAGTATTAGGGTAATAGGTTGATAGCACATCCTACGCACTATTTCAGGTGAATAATAACTCTTAGATCATGGCTAAAGTGACCACTAATTTCAAATTCACTGAGACAGTCTCTAGTATTGCTTTCGATTGCCTAATATCCGGTTCGGTACGGAAAGGAATTTTTTTAACAAAAGATAATATAATGTAAATCACTAATTGATAGTTTTCGGTTAGTGATTTTTATATTAGTATTTTGTATTTGCATGCCGCTGTGCCGGCGAAACTTGCTGAACTTAATGTTTTAAATAATATCCTTTTATGTACCATGTTTCTGGCAAATAAAGATTATTATTATTATCTCCTTATTATCTCCTTAATGTTACGACATTACAGTTGAAATTTCATATGTCACCAGTGGGCGCAGGGTCTGATAAGTTTTTACAGTAGTCACTATAAAGTTCAAGCGACAACTGTCATTAAACTTCAGCATTACAATGACATTAGGTAAAAGATAGTGTAAAAATGATTGATGGGAATATAACTTCACTAGTTACTAACTTTGCCCGTTAATGTTACCCACGTTGCTATGGGAATTATCCTCCCTTATGTCCTATATTTATCTCCCATACATCCTTTCTTAGAGGGAACCTATCTACGAAGCTATTTTGTATACTACTGCTATGCTGTTTTGTTTCTGAGATTTACTAATTAGCCGGGGAGAGTTAGGTATTATGCTTTTAGTTTGATAGATTACATTCTTTATTCTTTATGCCCAAATGACTAACCTAAACTGATATAAAGCAAGGCCTTTCAAATTTTTTTTTTATAAGTTGATTTGTAATTAATATTTGTGGGCTTGATCTGTATCTCAAATGCAATTGTAGTCAAGATAAGATAGCTTAATGTCGACTAGACAGTGCTTATAAATTTATCAGTTAATAAAGTGATAATTTTAGATTGAATTGAAAAGGAAGTTGATAGAAATGCAAAAGCTATACATATACACTGCAATCATAAAAACATACCGTCACACCTGGATTCTCTGAAGGGTTCAGAATACACCCACGGTTTGCTGGTATGTTTTAGGTCCCATGTAAATATACTGACAAGAGAGCATTTGTAAGAGTGTCCTGTTTTCAACGCAGAATGTGGTCTCCCTAACGCTTGCACACTGCACACGGTCAAATAGTCTAAATCTGTTAGTAGTGACAACTCATTTGGGTCACTAGTCACTAGGAAACGTAACAGAACAGTTAAAATTAACTGTAACACATTTAACTCAGCATAAATCATCGTAATATAAACATGTCAGTTGTAACTGATTTAGATTTAAAAATAAAAATATTATGTGTGTCACGCACGTTTTTATGCTGACCATACTTGAAAAAATAATTCAATTCTTGTCTGCAATAATAACTAGTAGAACCTATGAATGCGTATGTACAAGCGGCAGGTCAAGCTATTCAAAACTGTCAAATTTTCTCAAATGAAAATGAACCTTACACCTTTGTATTACAGTTCAAAATCTATAAAAGAAATTTGACAGATTGTGGTAACTTGCTAGCTGTAATTAAAGAAAGTAAAAAAAAAAGTAAATTATTCAATAAATAAATTACTTGTTCGGTTTTTTGCTAAGCTTAGAGGGTTACCCCTAATTTCAACGCAGTATCTAACATCCGATATGGTCTAGTGGCTAGGATACCTGGCTCTCACCCAGGAGGCTCGGGTTCGATTCCCGGTATCGGAATATATTTTTGTATTTTTTACAGATGTTTTCACAAAAGTTCTTGCATTTTGAAATTATTTAATGTATTTTTCTGCTTAAAATATCTACAGTGAAGGTATAAAATAATTTGCATTGCCATTCCAAAATTATGATTGTTCATAATTTATTCAAACTACGGTAGATAACTAATGAAAATTGTAATCACAATAGTAGGTGTTATATCTACATTACAAGCATTATTGCTTAGAACTTAGTTTCAAATGAAAAAGTTTGTATTTATTTAAAGTACCTAAATATTTTTAAACAAGTTATTAGGTAGGTACTAACGTCAAATTAACGTTGATATATCTCGAAAATGAGCCACACAAATTCATAGGCGTTTGTGTTTTTATGACTGTGTATTATATTACATAATATGTATATTATTATCCCCGATACTTGCATATTAGCACAGTTGGGTGTCAGCAAAACTGTATGGGAGTGTATGTTATTGTATGGATTTATTTTATTAGAAAGAAAGAAAGAAAGAAAGAAACATATTTATTTTATCCTCACAGACAACAATTAATAAGTAAACACTATTGTGTTTACTTATTAATTATTTTTTTTTATGTAGTTTATTAACTACGTAAAAAAAAAAGAAACAGAAAACAATTAAATAATATATATATATAAATAAATATCTAAAACTATTGAAAAGTTGTTTCGTGAGGACAAAAAAGGACCCTAACTCAGCATTTGCCACTTCATCTTGGTAGATGATGCGGCGCTGGTATTCTGCTAGGACCTCGAGCGACTTCACAGACATCGGCCAGCTGCAAAAAGCTGCAGGCCGTGACTTGATTTAGGTCAATTATTTATCTATCATCCTTCTTTCCAATCATTCATCACTCACCATCATTCAATCATAAAAACGTATTAAGGCGTTTTGTCGAAATTCCTATAAAAAAAAGTACTTTCAGTTTTTCCCGAATTTTCCAATCCGAACCCTATTGCGAACCTATTGGGTTTGGAAATCTATCTCCTCCTTAATTCGTATTCCTCAATGCTGAGGGTCGTGACCTTCTCTAGGAATGATTTTATTGCGGATAATTTTTCGCCATCTGCATCGGTCACCCGCTGAAATCTGGAAATCTATCTACCTATACATATAAAGATTTTCAAATCCAATAGATTCGCAATAAAATCCAAGTAATAACTATAGATAGAATAGATAGTGTGAAGTCTGCCAACCAGCATTACGCCAGCAGCGTGGTGAACTATAGCCTAATCCATCTCATTCTGAGAGAAAACCACGGGTCTTCTCTATAACCTAACAGTGGGACAGTATAATGACTATTGATAGCAGAACATTTGTTCCAAAATTTGAACATAGTCCAATCTGTTCTCTATTTAAATTAGGTACTTCAAAGCTATAAATTTACAAAAAAAAAACGTTCCTAAAAATTTCAACGCATAACGGAAACGAATAAGTCAATAAATCTCCTTTCTACAAGCTGGCAACATTTAATTTGTATATTTATTGCCTGTTACAAGTGGGGTACTACCCCGCTACCCATGGTTACTTCCTGGTGTCCAGTCACTGATGAGCAGCCGAGCGTGACACCAACTCAAGTGAAACCGAGATCTACTGGACCAACTGTTGATTGTTTTAAGTTACTAAATGCCGTTTTTATCGAGGTAACTGTTAAATACTTTTACTATCGGATTCTGAAGGCTGTTGGACAAGATTCGGGTAATTAACGGTTTTTATTTAAAGTTTATTATCAGCTCTGTAGGGACCTACAGAGCTGGGTTGACACTAGACAGTGGTTCTCTCGTAAGCTGCTACGCTGGATTCTTTCCCATGTGAAGCAGGCGTATGTTTTTAATATTATAAATATAGATACTAATATTATAAAGCTGAAGAGTTTGTGTGAACACGCTAATCTCAGGAACTAAAGGATCAAATTGAAAAAAAATTTTTGTGTTGGTTAGTCCATTTATCGAAGAAGGTTATAAGTTATACAATAATGTATAACATTACGCTACGACTTATAGGAGCCGGGCAAAAAGTAAAAAAGGCGGGTGACACTGCGGGGGGCATCGAGTTATTAATTGAAACCGAAAACCCGACTGTGATAAAAACTAACTAAAAAGCACTAAGTATTTTGACGACACACAAGTCAATGTTTTGATTTTTTAATGCTTGATGGCTCCGGTATTTCCTAACTGACGACCTCTGAGAAGAAACATTGAAACAACAAGTCTCTTTTAAAGTCCAGGCATCAAATATGTGAGCGTCACAATGCAGGTCAATGTCTGAAATGGGGTTTTAAAGAAAAAGTCACATCGGTTTTGATTAGAACAATCCAATATCCAACATTATGCTTATCCTTAGTAGCATAGATTCAAAGCAAAACATTCTTTCATTTCATTTAAAAGGCCTCAAGACAAAAATACGTAAAAGCTACTTTAGAGGAAACCTAGCCATCTCCACGCAACGCCTAATTACCACAGACATACTTACACACATCTCCTTTTTTTTCTAAAAGAGAAAATTTCCCGCTCCGTTTCACTGCGACAAAAACTATGCGAGCGTTAATGCCATTGTTTGAAAAGAGAACGCCGCGTCACGCGTGCGCATCCATTGTGCAAACCCGCATACATTTAGCATAATTTTGACACGTTATGCAAAGAGTATTAAGTAGGATTAAGACCTTGTTTGTTAACTAAACTGTTCTAATAAGCTTATCTTGGTTATAGATGTATTTTGCAAAATTACAGTTATATTCATCAGAAACCTCCTTTTTTCCATTTATGTAGGTATATTGTAATTTTCATAAATGTAACGGCCGAATCCAATGGTTTCGTGGTTAAGTCCTGTGAAATCCAGAAAACAAATTTGCAACGCAAAATGTGCCAATTGACTAACGTTCCAAACTCCTTTATTTTAAACCGTTCATTATCTAAGAGACGGTTAGTGTTGCCATTGCTTTTTATTGACATCAAAATAAAAAAGACAAGCGGTTTATTAACTTTTTTGAATTATGATCCTAATTGTATGCAATGTTACCAGTGACGCAAGAACTAGATGAAGCAGACCCTACCACCAGTTTATTGTTTAAAGACTTCCCTGCTCTAATAAGCTGTGTATCTATCATGGGGAACTTTACAAACATTATGATTAACAGACACAAAGGAGACCTAGACTCTAAACAAATATCTATGGATTAAACACGGATTTGCCTCGGTCCGGTGTAAATTGGACCCACAACTCCCGACGCAACGGTATTGGTGAGGTTTGCATACGGGCATTCAAAAATTTTAGTCTTATAGACAAGGAAAGAAATGGACAGAGGGTTTATAATGCCATCTCAATTACAATCAGTAAAGGTACATTTTACTTAAACCAGTAAATACGATGAACTTCAAGATAAGTTACAGTGGAAAGAAAGATAGCTAGAGACTGTTCGTTTCACTCTGTTGGTTGTAACAACTAGCGTGTTATGATAAGAAGATGCTGATTATGATCTGATTTTCCTTTATTACACAATAGATTACCTGGTAACTATGTACATTATTAAGAATAATTATATTACTTCAGTATACGGTGCATATTCATTTCATATACAACGTGTGACAAAATACTCCGTAAAAAATATAATTAAATATCAAAGCTAAAAATTTTGTCAGCTGTCATGTCAGGGAACCAGATTATTTAACAGAAAGGCCTACGTACCTATTTAACCTAATAATTGTCTACTTTATTAGTTTTTCATTCATAAAATTATAATGTTGTTGTTTTCCTTTTTTTGGGGTATGTTATGCAGCTATATTACGGTTCTTAAATATTGTGAATGGACTCGTTATATGGCCCCATTTAACCTCCTTTTTGCTTTACGGGTAGTTTTGTAACACCCTGTTTAAATGAAAAACAATATTATTATTTTGTGTCTTCGTTACAAAAAAGTCTTAGCACTTCTTCTTCTTTGTGTCGAAGATTAAATGGTGTTTGTCCAGAACTTTGCCACTTCCACAGCGTGGCCTGTAGCTACGCAGAGACAGCTTTGATTGAAAGATTTGGGGCACAAAGTACAACATAGGAGGTGTGATATGGTCCTACGACACAGCTCCACACTAACTCTGCACTAACATGTTCATCATCAATGATCCATTTGCCGTCCCACTGCTGAGGATGGTTTGGTAAAACGTTATTTAATTTATTTATTTTTCAGATACATTAATTTACATTCCTTAAATAATATCATTTATCAGATTCATTAATTTACATTCCGTAAATAATACAGTTAAACCAAAATAGTTTTTAGGTGATAATCATTCGGTACGTTGTTTAATCTAATACAATGCTCAGTTATAAATTCTAAATATTCTAATAATAATACTTAATTCTATCGTTAATCGGTCTTTGTCAGGTTTATATCATCGTTGTACAGCAAACATATTTGTTATCAAAATAACGAATGTACAGACGCCAGCAGGTCAAGCTATCCAAAACTGTAAAATTTTCCCAATTGAATATAAACTTCATCGTTTTGATTTAGAGTTGAAAATCACTCAAAGAAATTTGACAGATTGTGGTAGCTTGATGTGCTGCCCTCTGTATAAATAAAAACTTTTTACTTTTTGGACTTTTTGCATCTAGCAACATTACAAAAATATAAACGAATATACCTACGTTGGCAAATCAGCGTTTATATTTTAAACGTCTGTTAATAATATTGGTGAACATGGCCCCCAGTTTAAATTAACTAGTCGTTTCGGTTGTATTTTGAACAACGCTCAACTCTTATTGTGCGCTGACAAGAGCCTACAAGCGAAGGCTTACTATGTAAAGACTTTTTGTTGCATCTGACCGTCACAGCCTACAGCGGCATTTACACCTTATTAATGTTAATTTTATTCCGAATCCGCGGCTGTTGCCTCAAATGTGTGACGAAACCTCATTACAATAAAAATACATCAATTATAATATGAAAAACCTCTTTTTACAGTACATTGATCTCTATATATAACCCTGTTCTTGTGTTTACGTCAATGTTTTACTCGTTCGAAGATACTTAGCCCGCGGTTTTGGACTTTAATGCCGTGTACCTAAAGACTAGTAACTGAGTCGTCTTCAGCATGATAATGCTATATTTTCTTACTTCAGTGAGCTCAAACATTTGCTTTAACTACTTGGGATTCCAAGGTTTTGTCTTGCTTGTTAGAGTGCTGGTACACGAGTTAGGAGTGTTCCTTTTTAACAAAACGTTGAAAAGGTGTATGAACTTGACATGTCTTTGAATTATCGTTTGAATGCTAACTTGTGATAAAATATAAGGACAGTGTTTTTTTTGCGGAGGGCCTGGCGAAATCGTGACGATTAGTTTAGCGCAGCGACTGAACGATTAGCTTTCACTCTGTGGTTCTTAGATTCAATTCCATACATTAATGATTCTATCTGTCTTGCATTGTCAACATACTAAAAAATCAAAAGTTATAAGGAACTAAGGTGACTTTTAGCTCGTCTCATTAGCCTAGTGGTTGTAAGTACGACTGCTACGCTTGAGGTTCCTGGGTTTAATTTCCAGGTCGAGCAGTGTTACTGGGTTTTGCGATGAAATTCTCAGTGGCAGCTCGAATCTTGGATTTGTGCCAGATTAATGCCGATAGTCTCGCCCCCTATTACATGTGACCTAAACATACTGAATGTGGGTGCACATTAATGTACAAACGCCAGCAGGTCAAGCTATCCAAAACTGTAAAATTTTCCCAATTGAACATGAACCTTATCACTCTGTGTTACATTTGAAAATCTAGCAAAGATAATTGACAGATTGGGGTAGCTTGATGAGCTGGCTTCTGTAAACCTCTGCCTTACCCACAAAACAACTTCAGGGATTACAAACGTGATATTAATGAAAAAAATCTTATAAGTTTAGATAAGGTCGGTTATGTAAGAGAATTGTGGATGAAATTCTGTATAGAAATACGTATATAGCTCCCTAGAAACCCGGTCTATCTTTATTCATACGAGATAGTACACAATATAATTTGTAGCATCCCTCAGGGCATCTCTACGAAGGCTTCGTAATAAAAAGTTGTTAGTAATCTTGCAAAAAAGAAACTACTATACAGATTGAATGGTATGCGGGTAGGTAAATTACAAAATGTATATTTACGGACTCATTATACATTTGTCTAGTGTACCTAGTTACGCCTGCACTCCTGAAGGGAAGAAAGGGAAGGAAGGAAGATAAAAGGAATTCAGTATGTTTAGGTCCCATGTAATAGGCCTACCGTCATTTATCATCATCAACCCATATACTGTCTCAGGATTAGGCTATAGTCCACCACGCTGGGTTAGTGCGGGTTGACAGACTTCACAGACCACGATCAGCTGAGCTTGTGATTACTTGAAAACACAGTTCGCCAGTATATATGGTATGTTTAGCTCCCATGTAAAAGGGGGCGAGCCTATTGCCATATTCAGAGCTGCTACTGAAAATTACATTGAAAACTCAATAATACTTGGACTTCTAGCGAAGCTATCGCGCTCACGACCACTAGGTTAATGTAGTATTCCGAAGCCCGCACTAAATCGTGCATTCAGTCCTCTTGTCTTCGTTAACAAGCAGCCCAGGTATCTATTAGCATACTGCAGGTGGCTCACTTTTATACAGGAAACACTAATTAAGAACTGCGATTATACTAGAGTTAACCGCAGATTACCCAAGATAAAACTATGATTAAAACGGGTGCGGATTTTATCTAGGCTTTAGAAATGTTTGTCTTTTTATAATACTTTTTTTTAAGTTGATGTTGAATTGTTTTTTTACGTAGTAGGTAATAATATAAAATTACTAAGTAAGACTACTTCATTGATCTAGTTGTCGTACGCGCTTGCTACGCTAGATGTCTTGGCTTCGATTCTCAGGTCCCAAAATAAATCATCCTCCGATAATTTCCCGGTTGGCTTCTATTCTAACCAGATACATACATATATCATCACGCCTGTGTTCCCCGAAGGGTTAGGCAGAGGTGTACTAATGTACACCCACATTTCGCCAGTATGTTTTAGGTCCCATGTAATAGGGGGCGAGCCTATTGCCAGTAACCGGGCACAAATCCAGACTCCGAGCTACTACTGAGAATTTCATAGAAAAACCCAATAACACTTTGCTCGACCTGGGGATCGAACCCAGGACCTCTAGCGTAGCAGTCGCGCTTAGGACCACTAGACTAATGAGGCAGTCATAATTGTGAATGAATCCATAATACTTGAAGTCAACAGACCAAAGCCAGAATAGTACGTAATAGAATTTGGTTTTATTCAACGGTATGAACCAACGTTTACCACTTAGATCGGCTGATAACACAATATGTGATTGCACCGCTCTAAACCGGGTTTAACTATCACTGTTTAGGTGGAGTGGGTGGAACAATCGTCAATTTGCCATCTACAAGTACAGATCTATACTATAATAATATGTGTTTATTTTTGATTGGTTACGGGGACATTTTGAAAATGTACTTTAGAACTTTTTGAATGTGTAAATAAATAAAATAATCATAAAAAATGTTCTGCTGCAGTTCTGCTGCACTAGGCTATCACTGCTAGCAGTGATAACCTAGTGATATGACCATTAGACTGGCAAGTCGAAGGTCTCGAGTTCGAACGCAAAGCACGCACCTCTGACTTTTCGAATTCATGTGCGCATTAAAAGTTAATTATCACTCGCTTAAAACGGTAAAGGAAAACATCGTGAGGAAACCTGCATACCTTAGAGATTTTTCTCGACGGTTTGTGAAGTCTGTCAACCCGCACTAGGCCAGCGTGGTGGACTATAGCCTAATCCTCCTCAATATGGAAGCAGACCAGTGCCCAGTAGTGGGACAGTATATGGGTTGATGGTGAATGTGAGATCTTGGGTGGCTTAGGACCTGAACGAGATCCCTTTTATTCTTACAGAAGTCTCTTACCAAACAGTGATACTTGTATCTTTGTAGATTACAGAAAATAATTAAAATAAAATGACGTTTTTAGGGTCATTTTATTATGGGACCTTCCATTCTGGAGAGCACGTGAAGCTGTTGGTCCGGTTGTCATACGAACATCTATGATAGTCGTTAATGTAGTCAGAAGCCCAAAAAGCCTGATATCCAATTCATCCTCAGGATATACGTATTGTGGAGGGGTGATGGCAGTCGCTTCTTGTAAAATACTCTTGCTGCATCTGGTTGACTGCCTCATTAGTCAAGTGGTACTAAGCGCGACTGCTACGCTAGAGGTCATGGGTTCGATCCCCAGGCCGAGCAAAGTGTTATTGGGTTTATCTATGAAATTCTCAGTAGCAACTTGGAGTCTGGATTTGTACCCGGTTACTGGCAATAGACTCGCCCCCTATTACATGGGACCTAAAAAATACCGGCGAAATGTGTGTGTACATTAGTACACCTCCACCTAACCCTTCGGGGAATACAGGCGTGATGATGATGGTATGTTTTATCACAATTATGACGAAGTTAAGACCATACATAATGGTTATGTTAGAAGTGCCATTAAGTCCAAGTCAAATATTTTAATTAGGAATATAATAAACCGCGCATCAAAAATACTGATTGAGCGACAAAATTACTGATTGAGCACCAAATACAGATATCGGTTAGGTTAGGTTAGAACTGTGACCACACAACGCACGAGCTGAGCGAGCGAAGCGAGCGGTGCCGCGGAAGCGGCCAGCGAGTGCCAGAACCAAATCTGAATAATACCGAATCTGAAGACCAAGAAAGTGTATATAAGCAATAACAATACTTTGAGGTGACTATTTTGCAGTGCAATAAGTATTTTTGCTTAGGATTGGGAATTATTTTGTTATACAAAACGAAATTTTTTGATTTGCATTTAAATACTAGCCTTTTAATCATACCATTATTACAGTGGCACATTAATAAGGATGACGTCTGTGATCTAGTCGTTCGCGGACTGGTGACAGAACTGTGGGAATCGAACCCACGACCTCGTGATCAAATATTTATGTGATGAGTGTTGTTTTTGTGTGGGTGTTTCTTTTCTATTATAATGTACGTATTTACAAAAAAAAATTTACTTATAAGTATTATATACATTGTCTAGTACCCATAGTACAAGCTCTGCTTAGTTTGGGACTAGATGGTGCTGTGTAAAATTGGCCAAGATTATAAAAGAAGAATAAATAAAACGGCAGAGAAGTAAATAAATTTTCGTGTGGAACACTGTCACAGTTGGAAAGGGAAGTGTTGCCACAGAAAAATAATAATTTACATTTTAATGTTAGTGTTGCAATTATATAATTAAAATATCCAACACCAGTCTCTCTCTTGATGTTTAGTGCAGGTTCATTAAAAAGTCCACATACGTTTACTAAACAGCACGCTTACTAGAATCACGATCTTTATAAGAAAAAAAATAAATGAGGAAAAGGAAATGCATGCGGCCGACCTCAGATGCCAACACCACGTGTTTACTATCAGCAGATAGAGTATTACCTTATCGGTCAATTCCTGATTGACGGTTCATAAATATTTATACTGCGTACCGACGTGAGACGTGGTTTGTGGGTCATATAGTTAAGTCATTATATTTAGCCACTGCTATCCCGCAGCTGGAAAAAGCCGAGTAGTGGCAGTGCGCGAGGTAAATATCCAAAATAAGCAAAATATCCAAAGTAAGCTTGTTTCTGGTAGAAAAGCATCATACTGATAACATACTTCCTTAATGGTCTAGTGGTCGTAAGAATCACTATAACACGTCATGGATTCGATACCGAGGTCGAGCAGGACTATTAGTTTCTGACACTTACGAATATTAGATTTAAATAAAACTATTGTTTACAGATTTGATCACGTTATATTGATATTATTCATCCCGATTTTTCAGACCTTTACAGCGTCCAATGGACCGGCGAACTGTAGGTATACAATGTACTAGTACACTTCTGCCTAAAACTTCGGGGAATACAGGCGTGATGGTATGTTATCTTTGATTATTTATTGATTGATTGCTACGATCGATCAGCTTCGTACATCGGTGAGAACGCAAGCCTTAATATAGACTCCGGTCCTAAAATCGGTTGCTATGGCAACTTCTATTAGATTAAAACTACTCTTAACTAGCTTTTTCATCAAATTAGTCAGCTTACGTCCCGGCTCACTGGCTACGGCATACGCTAATCATTGTCCATTTTATCGTATTAAAATTAAAAGTTACGTCACTGTACCATGATTGTGTTTATTCAGCAAGTACCTACTTATGTACCTATTAGCAATAGCTTGTTATAAGAGATGACCTTGAACGGCTGTGTTTTGATTAAGAGCACACCTCCGTTTTTCAACTTGCAGAAATTGTAAGGCCAATTCAGGTAATTTAAAAGGGTTAGAAAGAAATAACAAACGTTTATTTGCCATAGACAAAACACACTATAAGGACGCTATGTAAGTATAAAATAAAGTTAGGTAAGACAGTTCCAATTTCAAATTCTGATATTAAATCTGAAGTATTAAATGTCACAAATAATAACGTTTGACGTGTTATTAGTTTTTTTTTTTAATAAAATGATATTATTGCCATAAAGTTGCTTTTACTAGGAATTTTTCCTGTATCGTGGGTGCGTTTACAAACACATGCACAAACACGCGGACCAAAAAAATACTATCTGTAGACCGTGAAAATATTTTGTTCGGGCTTGGTACAGAGGCCAGCATATCAAGCTACGACAATCTGTCAAATTTCTTTGATTGAACTTTAGTGGATAACAATAAGGTTCATATTCAATTGGGAAAATTTGACAGTCTTGGATAGCTTGACCTGCTGGCGTCTGTACAAATTTTCTTTTCGGATGCGATACAAATACTTTTTTTGGTATAGAATCGATTACTCGATCATTGTACCAATCGAGCCGTCGAATCATATTATATGTTGTCATATTGCAGAAGATACAAATATTATACACAAAATATTTCCTCATAAAGCCATACTTATTAGTAAGTCTGAAGAAAACTAGTTGTTAGAGTTTTGTCGGCAATTGTCCGGCAACCTGTCATTATGCGTAACACAGTACAAGTTCTTTAACCCTTTTTGTTCCGTGCATGTATGAATGTGAACTCGAGCGATACTAACCACGGTTGACATTATGTTCGTAGATTTTGGATTTCACGGTTTTCTGCCAAAACCATGTATGGAAATGGTGGGTATGTCTTCGTCGTCCGATCCTTTTCTCAACTATGTTAGTCGAATTTCATCTTAGCATGAAAAATACCAAAGAATGCAAAAAGATAATAAATCTTATAAGTGAATTGCTAAGCTACGATATGTAATTGAGCAATTCCTCTAAATTTGCATAAATGGATAAAAAGGTAACATTGAGTGACCTTTTAACCCCCCTTGGTATGTGTAGTCAAACATCCGTGTGTTTGCCGCTAAAATCAACACAAAGTGTCTAAGTATGTGACATCATCAAAGACTTCATTCGTAAACAAAAATTATGTCATAATTTATGACATAATAATGTTTAAAGTATTGATTTCTGACATTTACGCGAATATTATTCATTGAAATAAAACTGTTTAAAGGTGTTAAAAAATTTTTAAAGGTTACAATAACAGTCAATCAAAATTCTAATCAGAGGCCCTAAAAAACCTTGGTTAGTGACCATTGAACTACTACTACATTGGTAAATAATATCGTACGCCATGAACGTATAAAGTTATCATCATCAACACATACATATATACTGTCCCACTGCTGGTCACGGGACTCCTCTCCAAATATGAGGGATGAGGCTACAGTCCACCACGGCGACTTTTTTTTTATTTGCGGCTATAGTAACACTGCGATCGTAGTCTGTCTATTGTGATCGCCATTCGTTGACTTAGAGTTCATCTCTAAACCTATACTACTATAAACTGCAAGATTTGTTTGAGGGTGAGCTCCTTTATTACGTCACTGGCCTAATGCGGGTCGCCAGACTTCACACGCTGTCGAGAGAATCTCTCAGGCATGCAGGTTTCCTCACAATATTTCCTGCGACTGACAATTATTTTAAAATAATACGCACATGATTTCGAAACGTCAGAGATATTGGTCAAATTTTGGTGTTGACCTTGGATTCAAACTCGAGACCTTAGACTTGGCAGTCCAATGTAATATATAACTAAGTTATCGCTGCGTTTTAGTATTAAATAGTATATTATTCGATACAAGTTGTAGTTTTATTCGGTAATCTTATTATTTTAAACAAGATTAAAGGTCGTTTACAAGTTTTCGCTTGTAACTACTCAATTATGAATTCAGAAAAGGTCAATAATATGTAATATACATATTACAAAGATAAAGCAATATAGCCTAACTTTTAAATGTAGTAATTAATGAGTAATTAATAACTAATTGATAGAAATACGCCTAAAATTAAAATCAGAAACTTCTTTTTAATGATATATTAATTGCCTGCTTTAAATCAACTGTTAATGTTTTTTTAAATGATAAATCTTCTATAAATGTATAATAATTATTAAAATACTTAGTCACTAACTTATCGCAAAATTTCAGAACCCACAGTGTAGAAACTAAGTAGGCTTCTTGAAGCTTTCTTTATCATCATCATCATCATCAACCCATATACTGTCCCACTGCTGGGCACGGGTCTCCTCTCATATTGAGAGGGATTGGGCTATAGTCCACCACGCTGGCCTAGTGCGGGTTGGCAGACTTCACAAACCGTCGAGAAAAATCTCTAAGGTATGCAGGTTTCCTCACGATGTTTTCAATCACCGTTTAAGCGAGTGTAAAAAAAAAATGTGTAATGTCAGAGGTGCGTGCCTTGAGTTCGAACTCGAGACCTTCGACTTGGCAGTCCAATGGTCATACCACTAGGCTATCACTGCTTCGCTTTCTTTATAATAAATAATAATAATAAATTCTTTATTTGACATAAAAATGTTGCATATACACATGAATTCTGAAAACAAATGAATTTATGCCATAAGGCATCCACTTTAGGGTTTTGGGATTGCCTGCATTATAATTTTTACAATCTTTTTGACTGTCAAAATTGTCCATATAAGTATTCTGATTTTGAATAACTGAGTCTGAATTGAGTTTTTTTTTCTAAAGACTGCCTGCCCTAGGGAACAAGCCCTATGTCGCGGGGGACAAAGTTCACCCTGACACAAAACAAATATTTGTGGATCACAAAAGATTTGTTTTGGATTGGAATTCGGAATCAAACTTACAACACTCGGCAGGCGATAGTGGTAAGGACCACCTTAACTGCTGCACCAAACTTGCTTAAATGCTTTATAATGCTACTAACTTGTAACTGTTTTCGCAAATCGCAGAACAATTTCTAACTTACTATGAAATTCAAATTGCCATCTACACTTAACCCTCACTCTCCGAGGTATTTCTTGTCCTACAACCAATACATTATTACTCAATCACTTTACAAGGAAGGGTTGTAAATGAACCATTTTATTAAATTGCAAGAGCAATTGCAATTTGTGTAAAGAGAATATCCATGCCTATAACCCTCAGGGTATGAACAGTAATCACGTTAGCTAGTGCTCAGCTAAAAAGGCATACAATCCTTATTTGCCGCTGGCTGCGCAGATCTTAATAAAGATAAAAAAATATTTTAAACTCAGATTTTCCATTAAATAAATAGTAAAACCTTTTTTAATACATCAAAACATTAATGTAAAATTATGTTTTTAATATAAACCTGTATTTTAAAAGTAAAAAAATACAGGCTTAATGGATTTAGGTGCTTTATAGCATAGACAATGGAAGGATTATTACGATTTTATTCAATATGAAGGAGCAACTTTATTAAAAAAATCTCTCTTGACTTTTTCGCGGTAATAAAACGTAATCTTTGAATTCGTGAATACATAACGTTCGTCCAGCTTACATTTTTAAGGTACTTTCAGGATACTTTCGGACCCTACTCCATAGTTCTTACTTGCGTACTTACAGAGAAATTAAAGAAAATACTTAACTGTTTTTGTATTATTGTCATTATATTTTGCGTAAACTATAATTTGTAAAACGGTAAACTGTCTCGTTAGTTAGTGGTCCTGGCTTGAATTCCTAAGTTAATCCTAAGTGCGACTATGTTTGAGGTCCTGGCTTGAATTCTCAGGTCTAGCCAACTGGTATTGAGATTTTCTATGAAATTCTCAATGGCAGCTCGAAGTTTAGATTTGTGCCCGGTTAATGGCAATAGGCTCGGTCCCTATTTACATGGGACCTATATGTATATACCGACGAACTGTGGGTGTATAATAATTACAACTCTGCCTAAACCTTCGGGGAATATCTACATGCGTAATGGTATGTTATGTTATTTAAACTGTATTGTTTAGTGATGTATTTTTGTGCAGAATAAAAGAAGAGAGTTGTCTCCTTAACTGCAAATAACATAAATGTTCGTACAAGAAAATGTATTTCAGAGTATAAATTTTATCCCTAGATATATTTACTGATGCAGTACCAACCTTAACAATTATTCCGTCGTATCCCACAAACAAATGAGATACGATTAACATAACGCATGGCCAAGTATGCCGCAGAATCCGTCTGTGGTGCACACATATTAAAGGGAAATAAGCATCGGAGGGTGACCACCCACCGTGGCGGTATAAGGCTGTGAGCATTACAAATAGAGAGGGCCAATTTCCAATTAAAATCTCAGCAGGTGGTCTAGCTAGAGGGCAGCACTAGAAAAATAGATTGCTCCGGTCTCCCCGACCGTGGCCCGCGGTGACGGGTTGGTAAAATAAAAGAAAAAACTTAATAACGTTGTCAAATTAAAAATATTCATATAATTAGTTAAGCTTTTTTGTCGTTTTGGGTTATCGAGTGTGTCTTAATAGACGTACATAAATATTAAAAGGAAAAAAGCGAGCTACGTGCACACCGTCGACTTTAGTTCGGTTAATACATATAAAACTGTTTAGTATCTCTTGCTTAGTGACATAACCAAGGCACACTAGACACCATGAACATATGATTTACATACTATATAGGGAAAAGGAAGACAAGTGCGGGTTTAGTCGGTAGGAGTCCGACACACCCTGGCAACTCCCCAGGTGACAAACAATCCATGAGGATATTACGTAAGTAATTAAAAAAAAGGCAGATTAGACACAAGACACAACTGTTCGAAAAGTTTCGTGAACAACAAAATTAAATTCGCTCCGCGAGGAAACATTGTCCTGACAGTGGAGGGACTTACACTGCAAACCCAACTATTCCTCTTTCGTTGTACAGGGTCGGCAACGAGCAAGTGATACCATTGTTGTTGCAAGCGTCTATAAGCTACGGTAACTGCTTAACATCAGGTGGGCCGTATGTTTGTTTACCACCTCAGTTTAAAAATAAATACCAGGATGTGACGTAGCATCGAAACTAATACTTTGTCAACATTATCATGTATCTACTAACTACAACATCAAGAGCTGTGGCGCCATGCCACTCATATCTAATAGTGGTGATACTATGATAAGAACTGATAACAGTCGACAGGTCTCCAAGTGAGAAACACGTGTTATGCTCCAAATACTTTACATTTTTGCAAGACATTTTGAGTAAATAAATATGTATAAGATGATAAAAGTCATTCCAGCATAAATTATAGGAGAGGCGATGAACTCTCTTTTCGGGTCATGGGAAATGCGATTGTGTATCTCGAAGGACATTCTACTTATAAAATGTATGTTCAAATTCAAAGTATTTATTGCGAACTAAGTGTACATACACACATCAAAAAAAGTTTGCGATCAGTTTGAAAAATCGAAATCTTTTTTGTTACGGTAGATTATATTATGATTTCTTCTTCTTTTCAGATTCTTTCAAACAGGGTATTTCTATTAAAGAAAACACACAACAAAGATTTTTTCATGATAAAGTTCAATTTAAAAAATTATATCAGCTTATGCTAGTGATCGCAAAATTTTTTTGATGTGTACATAAATAAGTATGGTAACTTTTATATCTTATGTGTAATGCTATCGTCTATGATAGGTAGTCTTATTTCAATACCGATCAGTGTGGAAGATCATTATCTCCAAGCCTTTTACCTACAATCTTGGGGTCGGTTTCAGAATCAACCAGATGCGGCAACATATCAGTATTTTACACGAAGGGACTGTCGTCAGACCTCTGCAACCCAAAATTTGGGCAATACTGATATCCTGAGGAGACTGATCGTCAGGCTTTTTGGGCTTCTACCACAAACGATTGTCATAGGTATTCGCACGGAGGCACGAAGGGATCTCGATGTGTTAAGAATGGTTACCCATCCATAGACTGACCGCGGCTAGTGTAGATTAACCTTGCAGGTTCGTTGATCAGCATTGTTATAGATATATTAGATCATCATAACTTATATATTATAAAACTTATATTATTATAACCAGCGCTGGGTATTAAATACGCCTAGCATAATGCTGAGCTGGACGGGACAAGCATGCTGACAGCACATCATATAGTGATCCTTGTGGTCTTTTATATGTTCTTTCCTTATTTTAACTGTGTGTTGTACGGACTTTGTCCGAATAAATGTGTTTTTCTTTCTTTTCTTTCTTAATATTGTTACTAGCTTAGATTATATCATCTTAGCTTAGATTAACATGGCTTACCATCAGCTAATACCAATACAATACTAAGACATAATTATAATCTTCTTAAACCTTCCCAAATTTCTATAGATATAAATCAGCTCTCCACGAAGTAACAATAGTCCACAAATCAATACAATAAAAAGGAATAGGTTTGTCGTTGAATGTATAGATGAGGTATAGCCGATACGCGGGTGTACACAATTTATTAAACGTTTAAAGTGCTGCTCATATCGCGTGATATGCTGTGATATTTTACGCTTTTGTTACATCGAGACGTATTTACGACAGTGGATTGTGTATAGTATGTTACAGTAGTAAATCTTTATAAGTGGGCCCAGGATAGCGCCCCGAGGAAGTCCTATGCTTCTATATATATTTCCATTTAAATTGACTTTTACGATGCCTGAAGATTCTTCAGGCATAGGATACTCGTATAAAATATTACGAGATTTATTGTTAGAATTTATGTGTTATATTTGCTATTATACTGTAGATAGTACTTTGTAATAATTCTTTTTATTTTTTTTGTATATTTTTTTTGGCATTTTCCATGCTAAGATGTGCATGTCGAATTTTGCCTTCGCATTGTGAATTTATGTCTTTATGGTGACATTCTTTTTATATCAATTTGCAAGTCTTTTCATCATCATCATCATCAGCCCATATTCGTCCACTGCTGGACGTAGGCCTCTTCCAATGTACGCCACAAAGCCCGATCTTCATCTTCTTGCAAGTCTTTTGATAGATAGTAATTACAGACTGCCTCATTAGTCTAGTGGTCCTAAGCGCGACTGCTACGCTAGAGGTCCTGGGTTCGATCCCCAGGTCGAGCAAAATGTTATTGGGTTTTTCTATTAAATTCTCAGTAGCAGCTCGGAGTCTGGATTAATTGTGCCCGGTTAATGGCAATAGGCTCGCCCCCTATTACATGGGACCTAAACATACCGGTGAAATGTGGGTGTACATTAGTACACCTCTGCTTAACCCTTCGGGGAATACAGGCGTGATGGTATGTATGTATGTATGTATTTACTGTCTTGAAATGTATCATAGAAATTCTTGACATTATTAAGGTTGTATGACACTTTTATTTTCTGTATGGTTATTGATTTATGTAAATATACATATTAGGTACACTGTTCAATCAAATAAGTAGATGTCATTAACTGGTGAAAAGGAAATAATGGAATATATTTCAATAACATTAACAATTATTCAAATTTAAGTGTTATACATATTTATATGTATCAATTTAGTAGCCTTAACCAAATAAACAATTGTAATATTCATTTGCTTACATTCATGGTAATCGGGTCAGGAACCAAAAGATTGAGTTTCAGTGCTCCACCTTACTATTCAACCCTAAAACCAAATTCCATTTACAAAAATTTAAATGAAGAACTTAATAAAGATTTTATTCTAATAACTCGCTTAGCTTTCAGTGGAGTACACAAAGCGATGATTTACGATGTTCTTGTGGTTTACGAGTATGATAGTATAAAATAAGATGATATCGCGCCAGTAAACTTTCTCTGTCGTATAATATCAGTGTTAGCAGTAAATGTAATGATTATAATATTTGTATGACAGTGAAGAGGTTTACCACAGGTTTGATAATATAGTGTTAGTTAGATACTTTTATATTTATCGCTTCACTTACTTAGTATAAAACCATTTACTGGCACATAACGTACATTGTAGAACCGCGTTCAGAATGTCTTATTGAATTGTCTTATGAATTGAGTAAGGAATAATAAAACGTGTTCTTTCTTCTTCTTAGATTCACAATTCTTTGAAATCTGTATCGGTATCATGCTCTGCCTAGTTATTATTTGTAAAGATTGACTTCCATTGAAGCCAAATATTGCTAGCTTAAGTGTGCCATTTTATTAGAATGGTTACGATCATTCTAATAAAATTGCACTTCTAAAAACAAGGACTGACAAATTTGTCAACAATTCTGAAGTCGATATGAAACAGAATGACAATTTTGAGTTGAGACTCCAAATTAGTAACTGGCCTCCTAAACTTTTCGAGATAATTAGATTATCCAGGTAGGCTTGACGCCGATACCATAGATTAGATTAAAAGTAAATCTATAGATTAGATCGGAACTGAAAATTGTTTTAGTTATTTTTCAATGATAGTGCAATACAAAACGTCAAAGATCGCATAGTTACACTAAAGTGTTAACCATTTTTATAATATAATGTTTAAACAATTAAATAAAAAATCATGGTATGAGAATAAAGACTCTACTCTTACGCTCGAGGTCCTGGGTTGGATTCCCAGGTCGTGTTAATGGGTTTTAGAATGAAATTCAGTAGCAGCTTAGTTTTAATTTGTTTTAATGACTAATTGGCTCGCCCCCTATGACAAGGAACCTAAATATACCGAACTGTGGGTGTCCTAGGTCGAAATCCAGTCCCTCACAAATAATACCGTGTATTGTATTCATGAGGTAAGGTGAAAATAAATAAAAATGTATTATATTCTATTATGTTTATGAGAAAAAAAGAATATGTCACCAACTTCATTAAAACTACTTAACCTGTCTTTCTTCTGTTTGAATTAGTTTCATTATTAAACCCTAATTTAAGTCTGAAAGCATGCAAGTTAATTGAAGAGCAACATATTTTGGGAGCGGCCGTAAATGATACAAATGACGTGACGCATTAATCAACTGAACATGAAAATTAATGGAATTTAATTACGGCTGATTCAAGTAATTAACATAGTTGATGAAACGCAATGTTTGTTTTTTTCATGAGCTTAGTAGATACAGGAAAATTGTAGGGCAAATGCCTGAAGTTCTTTCACTAGCTTTTTATCGATGACACAATCTTGTCTACAATATATTTGGGTCATTTTTACATAGCACTATCTAGTCCTAAACTAAACAGATAAATGAGAAATTATATTTATTTCTATAAGTAGATCTTTTAAAGACCCTTTTACAAGTCAATATTTAATTAAGTTGGTACCGGAATTTCCTCTGAGAAGAACTCAGAGAATCATAGTCTCTATTAAAGTCCATTCGAAAGCTTGTACTATGGGTACTAGACAATGGATTATTATACTTAATACTTAAATACCTAAGTACTTTTTTGGCAAATACATTCTTATAATACATAAGAATCACGCAGACAAACACATAAACACAATACCTATTTATATTATTCGCATAAATATTGCTGCCCTGTGGGATTCAAACCCACAACCGATCATAGTCCAACACTTGAACCACTAGAACACAAACGCCGTCTGTATTTTTTTTTAATATAAAACGTTGCCACTCTAGGATTTCCTCCTGTATTGTGGGTGCGTTTACAAACACAAATTTTCACATACACAAACACCCAGACAGAGTATAAGTACCTAAGTACATACTTAATAACAGACGGCGGGCGTTTAGTTTAGATGTACACCGTACTTAGTGTACCTACCTAAAAACTGGAAATTACCTTATACCTGTATAGACGAAGTATAACATAACAAAATCCAATCAAATCAATATATTTATTGGTGATTTACAGGTAAAATTGGTAAAATTTTAAAATAATAATTGGTATTTTAAAATAGATAACAAATATAGTTCTTTCAGATTCCGTAGAAAGCGCAGTTTAATCTTGTAGATCAGCGTAGTTATTACTTAGCTTTAGCTTCAAATTCAAAGATAAAAGTGAACCTAATATAGCACCTTGCGGAACACCATTGTTGTTCCATTCATTTTTAAAAACAAAGGTTGAAAGTTATTCTCCTTGTATCTTCACACGTTTTTACATCTTGATAGTAAGCTAACATCAGATTTAATTTGTGCATTTCTTTAGCTTTCTCTCAGCTCTTTGTTGTGGCTAGACGCTTCAAATGTACAGTGGCCAGCACATCAACCTACCACAATCTGTCAAATTTCTTTGATACATTTCCAACTTTAACTCAACATGATAAGGTTCATTTTCAATGGGGAAAATTTGTCAGTTTTGGATAGCTTGACCTGCTGGCGTCTGTACAAAATAATTATTATTCATAAGTACCTGCTTAGTTATCATCATCAGGTATTCAATTCTAATATCTTTATAATAATTTGAAAAGTGTTAAATTAACTTTTTTATGTACAGACCCCAGCAGGTCATTCAAAACGGTAAAATTTTCCGAACTGAAAATGAACGTTATACCTTTGTGTGTTAAAGTAGAAAATCTATCAAAGAAATTTGACAGATTGGGGAAGCTTGATGTGCTGACCTCTGTACATGAGCTACCTTTTGTCTGAAAAAGTTCCTTGAGATGTCTCACCAAACGCAAACACTCGCGGCAAGTATCGTATATGCTATTCAGTATTGCCTGTATTTAAAAGTCATCGCTAATTACCAACAAAAAAAACATTCTCTCAATACCATGACGGTTGCATATGCAATGCGATACGAACCTAATTTGCTTGTATGACTTGCATTAACGTTTTTTGTTGGGAGTTGAACCCGATACTTGCACATTAGCTGACTCAGGCATCAGCAAAAACTGCACTTAGTAACTGTATGAGCGGGTATGTTATTGTATGGATTAATTTACTGTTGAGACTAGGCTCTTCCTCAGGTGCCAGTCACTCATAACACATACCATCACACCTTAATTCCCGGAAGAGTTGATGACAAGTTTTATCAGTTGCTTGATACATAAGTTCTATAGTCTGTGTGGGAAAAGATACTTTTAATTATCATTCTAATTTGGATAATTAACTCAAATGCGATATAAATTATAGCCTATATGTTATTTTAATGTATAAGTAATAATACTGTAAAGTATCATCAAAATCCGTTCAGTAGTTTTAGCGTGAAAGAGGAACAAACATCCATCCATACATCCTCACAAACATTCACATTTATAATATTAGTAGGATAGTAGGATTAGTCTCTACGCTTGTAAATGGGAGAACTGTTTAGACCCTTCTTTGATGCATAACTGTATTTTATATATTTGTAATTTTCGCAAGCATTCCTAAATTGTTCAATCATGTAAGTATTCAATTATTTATAAATATTATTGTATTGAACATCATTGTACAAAAAGATAATTTAAAAGGGTAACCATGGAGTTTCTTGCCGGTTCTTCTATGAAACGACTAATTTGGAACTGTGCATCTAGACTCGACATTTCATTAGTGCCTGTAAGTATTATGGTTTTTATGAAAATAAAACTATTTTTAACCGACTTCAAAAAAAAGAAGGTTCTCAGTTTCACCTGTATGTTTGTCCGCGATTATCTCGCGTTTGGCTGAACCGATTTTGACGCGATTTTCAGAAAAGTATTATTTGTTATATTCTGGAGAAGGTTTTGGCATACAATAAATGGATGCCCCGTGACCGTAAAAAAAGGTTCTATTGGCCAAACATAATCATGATAATCATCATCTTCCTCAGTTGTATTTGTCTATTGCTGGACGTACGTCTTCCACTGAACGCATTGGTCCAAGCTCCAGGCTAATTGGCTACGAATCCCAGTCAACTTTGCTAATTAACAATTAGCAAAGTTGACTTATCCTTTCTATCATTTTGTATTTTTTGGCATTTTCAATGCTAAGTTATTTAGCGAAGGTGTATGGAGCTGTACATAACCAGAAGACGTAAGTTCGAATCCTGATCGCGGTCGAATGTTTCCTTCGCTAAATAACTTTAGCCTTTCTGTTAATTGTTTCAACTGCAACAAATGTTTTATGCACCCTGATAACACTGAGGGCATTAACCTACTTCAGCATGATAATTTATAATCGAAAAGATTATCAAGATACGTTAAAAAATACCTATAATTTCCTGTGAAACTTTTAAAATGGAACTCTCAGTTATTAAAAACAAAATACATAGGTAGCATATATATTCCCCAAAGGGTAGGCAGCGGTATACTGCTATACACCCGTATTCGCCGATAGGTTTACGTCCCATGTAATACGGCGGGCTTATTCCTAATAACCGGGCACAAATCTAAACTACAAGCTGCTAGCAAAACCCCATAACACTGCTCGACCTGGGAATCGGACGCGGGACCTCAAGGCGATCAGTCGCGGTTTACAACCACAAGGCTAATGTAATGAGGCATTCCAGTTATTATTTCTAAATTATTCAGTTACTAGTTTTGCCCGCGCATCCCAATGGGTTTTTGAAACAAAAGGTAGCCTATAATGTCCTTCTTTAGAAACAACAATAACAGACAGAAACGTCTTGCTGGGGAGTTCGTTGCGCCGTTTCTTCTTCCCAGCCAAAACACTAGGAAGCGGTGACGGGCGGGCTTGACTTTGACAAGGTTTAATCTATCTCTGTACCAAATTTCATCAAAATCGGTGCAGCAGTTTAGGAGTGAAAGCGTTACAGACAGACAGACAGTTACTTTTGCATTTATAATATTAGTAGCCTTAAGCCTTTAAAATGCTATTCAATAAACATACTACCACCTCATAATAGCTACTCATATGGATTCTGGTATGCGGAGTCATGTATCAACAACCAGCTAATCTTCTTTATGTAACATGATAGTTCAAATTTTCAATCTTTGTCCACTAATTCTTAATCTTGTTGGCTTCACTGCAATCTTCTATGGTTATCTGACTTCAACATTTAATTTAATTTAGTATTTAGGTACCTTACCTTACCTTTTTTTTTATAGTACGGAAAATCCTCATGGATCCTCTGCCACCCGGGAGGTGGCGGGGTATGTCGGAGTCATACCGACTAAAAACCGCACTTGCCTTCACATGCCCTATTGTCATGGGATCCGCGAAATTCGCCACGACCATGGACCTTACCTTACCTACCTTACTATTATGTAGTTGAACGATTTTGGAACTTGTTATTTTAATTTTAAAGCTAGCCTTAATGGTAAGCCAAATACATAACTAGATAAGTATTAATTTTATTATTCAATGAAAATGCTGATAACCTACACTGCTTTATAATTGAAATGCATTCTATTTTAAGTCGTATTGTTACATTGCTATTTTTATTTTATTTTTTCTACTACAAATACATAAGCTACATCATTTGTTTCTTTATAGATACAGGTTAGGTAGGTCCTTACTAGTAAGGATCTACCTACCTTCCTGACTACAACTCTTCAGAATAACGGTTTTCGGCAAATTTATCTTTAATATCTAATTGTGTGTTACAGGCACAGCGAATTGAATTAAAAGTTATTAGGTACATTAAAAGTTGTGGATCATCCCTATTTTCGACAATCCCGTGCGTCAATATTTCTTTTCTATTTCAATTAAATTCAAAAATAAATTTTATAAGTACATACCTACCCAGTTAGAAATCTACTTCTCCTATTTCACCCATTCATTCAGCCTGTCAGCAGTTTGGCTTTAGTCTGCATGCCAACTGCCAAAACTAGTCCAAATTTAGATGCAAAAAACTTCTACGGAATCTTTAACGAATTTAAAATAAAATTGTGTTAATTATAACATTTTATGTTACCTACAACGCTTTACAATAATTATTATTGATTCTATCAATCAACCCATAAATTAATCGAATTCCATTTTCAAATTCGGAAGATCTGCTAAGAAAACCGTGTCACCCTAAAATTACAAAGCGTTAAGAATAACTTTATCATTAATCTCTTCCTGTTCATCATAAATCTCGTTTGCTACATTATCTTACCTTTTAGGCTTCCATCGCTTCATAAAAACTCCAAACATTGTTTTATCCTCGGCACAATTCCAAACAACACAAGAATCACTATACACAGAAGCTAACTGATAACGAGTCAACGACTTCCGTTCAATCAATACACAACAACCATACGTAAATAATTGCACTGTCCGATAAGATAAACATTGAACTCGGTACCGAAAAGTCTGACCTAGACACACTGACTGGGAACACTGTCCTACATCGAGAGCATCTCTAAAATCGATAAGACCCTATAGCTATACATAAAGCAAAATTACGCAATCATAGTTACAAGCTCACGCAATTTTTTTGTTTGTTTGGTGAATGAAACATCGGCATCGTAATCGTGCATTTGAACGTTCGATTTATAAATAAACAATATACGCGACGCTTCCGTCACTCGGACTTGGCGCAACTGAGTCATTCATTTGACTAGAGGAGCGACTGCCGATGCCGCTGTGCCGGTGCGCGTCAGGTGCGGTCGATCAGCTGCTCGCTTGTCGCCATCTTGTTTTGCATTTTGGCGCCATCTCGCGATGACCTTTCAACTTCCGAACATTCGTTTTTTTGTTTATTGGTAAACATTACCCGCCCACCTGACGCCTTCTAAATTTAAATGTGGTATTAGCAGAAGGAGTTATGACAAAAATTCTCTTGTAAACATTTTGAGACAGATACCATTGTAAATGATGACAGATGAGAAGAATTTAATAAGTAGGTAAGTAAATCACTGGTATAATTAAATCATGTGAATTGACCTAATAGAATGGATTCACGGCGAGCGGGTGTCCATTAATTACGTCAAGCGATATTAATTTGGCCTGACCCTATCCCACCCCCTCTCAAATGTTGGATTTATTTAAAATTTAATTGATCATAATTTTATTAGTAAAGACTATTTAAATTAAATATTGGAAATATTAATTGGAAATAAAAATAACGCGATATTTATTGACACCCCCTCCCCTCGCCTCGGAATGGGGGGGGGGGCACCCCTAAACGTCTCACGTAATTAATGGACTATCCCCAATGGTGCAACCAGGCAGGTGAGAAGGGGTTGGAAGAATGCTTACCTACAATGAAAACAAATTGGGTCACATTGATAGGGTTACCTACTTCTTATCCTCGCGGAAATGATTCCAATTTAAACCTTAATGTGAGTCAGTTTAAAGGCTATATTTATTTCATAATCATTTCGGTAGATTTGATTTGTTGAGTAAATAGGTAGGTATTATGTAGAAGTGCTCATAGTTTATTTTTAAAATCATTTTTTTAATGTATGAATGGAGAACCATAGGTACAGTAGGTACGTAATTAATTATTTAAACTGCGCAATGGCTTTGATCTCCTCAATAAAAGTTGAAAATTAAATGAAACCGACATACCCACGTGCAGTAGTTTGGGAAAAGGGATTAACAGATCTTCCGTCTATCCAGCATGAAATTCACTTACCAAAGTTACCGATTGCATAAAATTTAATTAAACCAGGCTGTCATCACGGTTTGTAAATCCTCGTTATCTACATCTACCTATTGCTCAACCCGTGAAATAACCAAACACATAGCTCAAACAAGGCGACTGTTTCCTTTCTAAAGTCGTTGAGAACTTTAAATATCTTCCATATTGACAATCCAAATACTAGAACCATTTGTGCTAACAGAGCAATAGGAATTTTGTAATGTTACTACGTGAAATAATACTTTATTTTTCAAACACTTGTATAAATAATTTGGTTGTTTTGGAGTGCTGTCGATTAATATCTTAAATTTCGAAGAATTCTCATAAGCATCGGTGGTTCAGTGGTAGAATGCTCGCCTGCCACGCGGGCGGCCCGGGTTCGATTCCCGGCCGATGCAATCTTTTTGTTTTTTATTTTTAGTAACGCTTTTTAGTTCATATATTTTCATTGAATTAGGTTTTATGACTCAATTAAAACGAGATGAAATATTTTGCACATATCTTTTATATTTTAACTATGCCTAGTTTTTTGCATACCTGGTACTTAATACCTAATCACCTAATATTAAGTAGGTAGGTAAGTATTCAAAAAGGGCCTGTGAGGTTTCCAGTAGAGTTGTAAATAATTTATGTCAAACTACCCAAGTGATTATTTAAGAATTAAGATAATAAGTTAGTAAATATTTAGTTATTTATTAGTTGCTAAGTAATTTAAGTTTACTTTCTAGTTTGTTGAGTTTTACTTTGATAATAGTGTAAATTAATTATTATTAAGGACTCATACATTTTATTAAAATTATGTATGTTATTATTATTTTAATATTATATTAAAAATATACATTTAACCGACATAGCTCATACTGCTCTATTGTATAATCACCCTTCGCCAACGCGTTGCAGCTACCCCTAGGTAGGGTTGGGTGACCTTGAACTTCATTCCGGACCGCTGGCAGGGGTGGCATGACCTTCGAAAGGCATAAACATTTATGCCAGATAAGTAATAAGTAACTGTTATGTTCTTTGTAATCCCGACTAAAAGAGGGGTGCTTTTTAACCGACTACAAAAAGGTTTCTTGATTCGATTGTATTTTTTGAGTGTATGTCACCCAATATCTTTATCGATCGGGAACCAATTTTCATGTTTCTTTTTTATCTTATAATACCTATGTAGATAGAGTACATAAGCTCCCTACTGTTGTGCCCATAATAAGGTTGGTGATTACTTATAGGTATTGAAGCATACAAGCATGGGCAGTTCTTAAAAAAATGGTGCATTGTGCGGCTTAGTGGCCCTTGGCTCCTCCACTATCCAGCTAGGTACTTACTTATTTTTTTATATAACCCAATCCGTGTACATAAATAAACACAAGCATTCTTTTTTAGCACAATAGGCTTGCGTCTGACTCTCACCTGATGTTAAGTGATGATGCGGTCGACGACGGAATGTAGTACGCTTGCCTAGGAGCATAGACTATCAAAATAGGACTCCTATTTTTTGTTTATGCCTTGAAGAAACCTATTCGTATTCACTTGCGACTTGAAGACTTCCAGATTGTAACTCTTTTTTTTCCCACTAAGGTGGCAAACAAGCATACCGCCCACCTGATGGTAATCGGATATCGTAACCTATAGATGCTTGTAACACCAGGGGTATCACTTGCGCGTTGCCGACCCTGTAAAATGAAAGAGAATTAGTTGGGTTGGCAGTATAAGGGTCAAACAACTGCCAACACAACGTTTTCTCGCGGAGCGCTGGCAAGCATGCTCACCGTAAGGAGGCGGTACCTACTTCCCCAGTCGGGCAGCTCCAATTTGAGTCGAATTACTCCCACTATACCCCACCGCTCTTTCTACCTCCCTACCTTTCTCTGGCCGGAAACAAACTCTGGCAAGGAATTTCACTCTTTAGTTTTATATTCTAAAATGCAGTGGGATTATAGTGGCAAAAAAAACTATAATAATAATGTAGGTACCTATGTATTTACGATAAATGGTACCTAAGTATTTTCATTCATAAATACTTATAAAATCAACCCAACATATCATCACTAGTACTGCCCTCATTTATATCGAAGCAAAGATAATCGAAAGGTATAAACATGTCGACTACTGCACCATTATCACGTCAATTACCGAGTTGAATCGATTGAAATCTCGATGTTATCGGTATTCGATCATTTATCGGTATCAGCCATTACTATTGAGAGTAGACTGACTACAGGACAGTGGTGGGTTATATAATGGTCATGTCATCTGGATGTTTATTGAAAGCGTTTATTCTATTTTTTTTTCATGGGTAACATAATTAAGATTTGGTTAATTTTATATTTCCTTTTCTAAATCATATTTACTTATTCATAAAGAAAGCATCCTATGGAAAATCAGCAGATTTTAAAGGTTGCCAAAATACATTTTGCCAGTGTGGGGAAAATGGCCAAAACCTTATCGAGAGGAGACACAAGATAAAAAAATGCATTTATCAAGTTGTCTTATCATCACGGGTAATAATAATATTGAGGGTAATTAAGGGATAGGCTGAGGCGTTTGTTTGGCACACCAAATTCTATTAAACGCTGCTAAAAATGCTCTTTGTCAGTATTAAAATCTAATTTATTTGTTCAGAAAATGAAACAACGTTTATTAAAAATATTATTTATCTTATAATTAGCTTTTTAATACTATGTGTTTATCTGGTAAGACTGGAAACCAACCCTAACATAACTGGGAAAAAGCTCGGAGGATGTGTTTGTCCAGAATCAGAATTAAGCGTTTACTACCTCTTCATATTCATAATCAGTAGTCGGTTCTGTGACATGGTCAGTAGTGGTTTCCTGTTCAGTTGTAACTTGAGTTGTAGCTTCAGTTGTCGCTTCTGTTGTCGCTTCTGTTGTCGCTTCAGTGGCCGCTTCAGTAGCCGCTTCAGTAGTTAACTCTTCCTCAACGACTAGTTTCAGTGCTTCATTGATCTCTGCTAACGGTCCTTCGTCTAGCTTTTCTAGTTCTTCAACTATATCTAATGGTTCGACTAGACATTTTGTATCACATGTTTCTTTGTCTTGAAACTTGTTGTAAGTATCACATCCGCTCCATGTTGCTTCTATGCAAGTACCATTAACATGGGTATATACTGTTGCTGTTTCGTTAGTGCATTGCTCAGTGTTGAGAGGGACGTCGCATTCTGAAATTTTAAAATAAATAGGTATATATAAGTAGGTACTTGAAACCTGTTTGCAGCCGGGACGCCTCAGCCAGGCACTTACTGCCCTGCATTATGCTGAACTGGGCCCATGCCACAGCCGTGAGGCACAATAATTTTGCTAATTATGTATTTTTATTTTATTTAGTTTGTCATATTCTTTTTTGTGCCTTAAATAAATCTTATTTCTTTCTTTTTTTTTTTACTTTGTAAAAGTTACAAAGCAGTGATAGCCTAGTGATATGACCATTGGACTGTCAAGTCAAAGGTCTCGAGTTCGAATCTAAGGCACGTACCTACCTCTGAGTTTTCGAATTCATGTATGTATTAATAATCAATTATCACTCGCTTAAACTGTGAAGGAAAACATTGTGAGGAAACCTGTGTGCATGTCTTAGTGATTTTTCTCGACGGTGTATGAAACCTGCCGACCTGCTCTAGGCCAGCATGGTGGACTAATAAATAAATAAATGTTCGATGAATAATAAAAAAAAATAACTAAATAAAATATATCTATCAGAGGTATTTTCAGATTCCTTCTTAAACCTGGTTGGTTCTCCAGCTTTACATATATCAGCCATTATTCCTTGAAGGGTAAGACAGAACTGTACTGAAATACACTCTCAGATAAAGTAATAAGAGGCAAGCCATTAACCGGGCCCAAATTCAGACTCAAAGTTGCTCCCGACAATTTACTGTTAGAAAACCCAATATGGCTTTGCTTGACCTGAGAATCCAACATAAGACCTCATGCGAATACTAAGGCAGGTAAATATTTTAATATAAACTTACCATTAATAATTGTAGCTTTAAATGGTACCGGAAGAACTTTGTATTTGAGTCTGAAGATACAGTGGAGGGAACAAAGGTACTCGTTCGCGAACTTATTGAGGGTAGGGCATCCCCTCCATATTTCTATTTCGCAGCGGGATCCTGGCTTGTAGTAGGAGAAGACAGGAGTCGGTTGCAAGCTGCAGTCGCTTCTGTTTAGAGGTGACAGACAGTACTCCGGCGGCACTGTGGTATATAGATTTATGTTTTATTTGTTATGTATTTTTTTTACTCTACTTAGGTGGCAAACAAGCATACGGCCCACCTGATGGTAAGCGGTCACCGTAGCCTATAGACGCTTGCAACGCCAGGAGTATCACTTGCGCGTTGCCGACCCTGTATTGAAAGAGAAATAGTTGGGTAATTGGGTTGGCAGTATAAGGTTCAAAGTCCCCCCCACTGCCAACACAACGTTTCCTCGTGGAGCACTGGCAACCTTGCTCACCGTAAGAAACACAACACAGCTCAAAGCACTGTTATTTTACTTCGATTTTCTGCAAGGCGGAGGAATGTATATTTCCATTATGGTAAGAGATCGCTTTTAGCGATAAGACCGCCCATTGTACAGACAAGACCAAAACTGACAAATTTTCCAAAAATCACTCAAAATACCACTGAGAAGAAATACTTGCGGCACGCTATGATGCACGCCGCTACGTTAATGGATGAAAATAAAAAAAACACAATACTTACATAATTATACATATTGTATATGTATATTTTTTGTAGTAGTATCGTTAGATCACTATTGACAATAAAGAACAGCAATTTTCTCCTTCCAATTTAATTACTAATTAATACGTAACTTCATGAGTGGACAAATGTCAAAACGGCCATCATAGCGTGCCGGTAGTACCTACTTATAGTGAACTATGATCATCGAAAATACTATCTATATATATACAGGGTGGAAGGGACATCGACGCGCAACGGCTTACCATGACTTCAGTACATGATTCTAGACCCCCCTGCGTTGGAATTTAAGAAAAAGCCAACGAAAAATTCCAACGCAGGGGGGTCTAGAATCATGTACTGAAGTCATGGTAAGCCGTTGCGCGTCGATGTCCCTTCCACCCTGTATAGAATAATAATTATTAACTACTCACCTGTTCGTACAATATAAATTAATGAACTCAAGGTAATAAGTAAGTAACATTGCAAATACCAGCTAAAATTCATAGTTAATGTAACGTAGGTATAGGTAACTTATGGCACAACTCGTGAAGTGATTCCATTATACAATAGCAAATTAACTTTACGGTTAATTAGCCTAATAAACCGTCGAATGTTGCATTTTAATGATTCTCGTTTGTAATTAAGACGATTAAAAATGTTACATAACGCAAAAAGTATACTGCATCGGCCGGGAATCGAACCCGGGCCGCCCGCGTGGCAGGCGAGCATTCTACCACTGAACCACCGATGCTTGTAGAAGTGAGATTGAAATTGTTGTATATTCTGTAGCAGTTATAGTTGGACAATCGTAATGTCTATAATTGCTATAGCAAAAGTTATTATCTTTTGTTTATCATTTAGATGACATTAGTAACGATACAATATTAATAAATTTAATTCTTTCCCTCACAATGGTTTTGTAGCTTAACGTTTTATAGCATATTGACATCGTTATTTCGAATAAGTTGTTAATATGATTTAAGTAATTAATGTCGCATTTATTATTTTCATAATAATAAACATGAAAGTCTTGTTGTGAAAAACTAACAAATTACTGACGGGCTTGGCCAAACGATCCGCCTTAAACTTTTTTAAGTACTTATAAAAAAAAATTATTACAATAGAACTACCTAAATGTTTGTCGATGAATTTTATTAGTTTTCGATTGGTTACATGTGCACGGGATAAAATCAGTACACGTTGTAACTTATTTATTAATGTGTATGTGCTGCCATCTAGTTAAATATTTAGCACTATTACAACCGTTCATTATCTGGTAGTTTTATTAAAATGTTTATCGATGGCGCAACGTGAAGATAATGAATTTATCATGTTATGAATTTACTATTGGAACATAATATATTATTTCAGCTCCCAATCACTGCATATTCATTAATACTTTCTTTATTACAACGCACGTTATTCTAACTCACAACTTTTCCGAGTTAAAACTGTACTTAAATATTACTTACCTACTTTATAAATATAATTACGAACTTAATGTAATAAATAAAAAAGGTTTGGTCTCATTATAATTTTGTATTATAATTTCTTTAAAAATATTGCGATATTTCATCTAATAGTAATTGTTAATTCTAGCTAAAATAATCCAAAACAAAGAAACAACATGCACTTATACTAAAACTTATTAATTTTAAGTAATTTAATGCGAGCGGGTAAAAAAATAAGTACCCAGAGTATATTTTTAGCCAACAGTATTATTTACAGTTTTGTTCGACATCAAATTCCAAAAGTCCGTTGAAAATGAACAAATTCATTACATTGTGGTTTCTTTATTGAAAATAGCGCCATCTAGTATGTAATTTTAGTACTTAGCAATTAGTACTAGAATGAGATCTTATGATGGCCGCTGGACGATTGTGCTAATCTTCGATGCATAGACTTACACTACTGACTTATTACTATCGTTCAATTCAAATTCTATCACTTGGAAGTTTTATCTGTGTTTGCTTTATCTCTTCGACACACCACGCCACCTATGATCATTAGTAGTACCTGTAAAAAAAGAGAAATGTGTTATGATTCCAATATTAAATCTGAGCCTTAGTTACCCACAAAGCAATTTGAATTTTTGCATAAATACTTAGCTGAATTTCCGTAACTTACTAGGTATTAAGTAGGTAGGTAAGCCCTAAGCACGGTTATAAATCTGCATTGCCACTATAGCATTACAAATTACATAGTGTGCTAAAACTTTTCGAATGAGAGAGCCAGTAAAATTACTGAGACACCAAGACTTAACAATGATGTCTCAACAAGGACGATCGTCCTGTTGTCTCGAGGTTTCTCGAGTCCTAAGTGTTGCTACCATCCGTAGCAGTGGCGAATGCTATACCTATACAAATCGATACCTAACCGTTTCCCTTTTAGGGTTGAAAATACCAAGTCAGTATTTTTTGTTGTGGCTTCCCTCTTATCAATTTGAAACTTCGCCACGGTCCACATACGACAGTTATGCAGATACTTACACACGGCGTTATGTTGACAGTTATATTAAACTATAATGCCATCATCCTCATTACCCTAGTGGCCAAAGCACAACTGCTACGCGTGTTTTTCTATGAAATTCTCAGTAACAGCTTGGAGTTTAGATTTGTGCCCGGTTAATTGCAATAGGCTCGCTCCTGTTACACAGGACCTAAACATACCGGTGAAATGTGGGTGTAAATTTCTGTACACCTCTGCTTCCCCTTCGGGAAATACAGGCATGATGGTATGTTTACCGTCCTCATACCCTCCCAATTTACTTGGGGTCGGCGCAGTATGTCTTTTCCTTCTCAGTCATCTGTCATCTCACTATTCCCTCCTGTGGTAGCCATATCATTTCAGACAGACTGTCCATCATTTCCTTGATCTCCCTCTTGCCTTAAATCCATCCATATTTTGTTACACTACAATAATTATGGAGTAAAAAACTCACCTCAATAACAATCAGAATAACAGCAACAGTGAACACCACGGAAGACGTTTCCTTGAACACCGTCAAAACCAAATCCTCGCATCCTGCCGTGTAATAGGTCTTCTTGACTTTGCAGAGTTCCCTGTCTCTCTCCTGCACCAGGTCGGACCTTGAGGAGTCGTAGGTGGGGCAGCACGAGATCGGCACGTTGGGAGGGAAGTAGTACGGCAGCTTCGAGCTTCGGTAGTCTTCGGGACCGTAAACACCACAGCAGTTTAGCTGTAAAAAGCGATTTTATAAAGTTATGCTAAGCAGTAATTCTGACTAGATCGAATATTTGATTACTGGCTAGCTGCCAGGCCAACATCTGGCTGATGTTGGCCTATCTAAATTCTAATCTTCATCAACCCTTATACTGTCCCACTGGTGAGCACGGGTCTCCTTTAAGGGTGAGAGGGATTAGGCTATAGTCCACCACGCTGCAGTGGCCTAATGCGAGTTATTGCGAGCACCGTATAAGCAAATGATAATTAATTATTAATACGCACATGAATTCGAAAAGTCAGAGATGAGTGCCTTGGATTCAAATTCGAGACCTTTGACTTGGCAGTCCAATGATCATTAATCCTAGGCCATCACTGCTTGCTATAGACACTTATGTAGAAAATTATTTTCTGTTACTATTTTTAAGAATATTTGAAGAAAGTGGCTGGCAGCGGATGGATGCGGTTGTCCAAGACTGGGATGGTTGGCGCTCTTTGGGGGAGGCCTACGTTCAGCAGTGGACGGCAATAGGCTGATATGATGACTATTTTTAACCTATCAAGGACCAATTAGCGGACACAATAGAAAAACAATTGCTTCGACCCTCTGGATGGTCACAGTTTCTTTGATGCATTAATGATTTCAACTCACATCCGACTGTGTCATCGCCCACATCTTGAGATGCCGCGGGTTGTCTTCCCTGGCCTGTTTGAAGGATTCCGTCAGAGACTTGAGGAGTTTAGCCTCGTCAGCTGGCTCCACGTTCACCGATATACCAGCGATCATCGCTTGAACTATTGCCAGGAGTACTATAACTACTGCAGCCTGGAATGTAAACAAAAACGAACATGGTCAAGACATAAATATAAATAAATATATTATTTTGGATTATATTTTACACAGCACTCCCAATCTAAGCAGATCAAATCAAATCAAATAAAAAAATTTAAACGTTTTAATTTATTTAAAAAAAAGAGCTTGTACCTATGTATTATGGGTACTTAGACATTGGATACAATGAAAAAGAAGTAATTGGATACTTTTTTGTAAATATACATAAATCATTTATATTTTGTCGTACATCATTATCTCGCTATTCCTCACATCAAATTGCACGTCACCAATTTTTATCAATTTACACCTTTGCTATGCAAGAAAATCGAACCAAGTTAGAAAACATGGAACTATCGAGAAATATTGCCTATATGAACCCACTGTAAATTGCCCTAGTTACAACGTAGTACATATTATATATCTATATAGAACGGCTAATGATACTGCTCATGCGATACTGAAGGTTTATGTAACATAAGAAAAGTGAAAATTTACAGAAATAGGTACTGAAAATTATGCAGCAATGTTTCAATGAAAGGTCCAATAATGAGACGTTAAATTTCAAACATGGCCAACTCCATGACAATTTAAAACGCAGAAACCCATGAATTTCAAATAAGGATGGTTCTGAAAGGTACTTTTACACATTTTTTGGCATTTGCTATTATTATTTTACTGTATAATTACTATTAAAACAACCCTCTGGATTGGAAAATGCTATATTGGGGAGTCGGCTATATTGTCCGCCTTAAGGGTTAGCAAGCACTGAAATAAAAAAAAAATTTAGTTAGCTACTTAAAATAACTTTAGCCAATGGTTTGCGTTCAATAGGTGGATGCAAAAAATGTTGTCATTCGAAAAAATATAAACTTAAGGGTCCGGCGGAGCGTGAATTGCCCATACAAACGTAATATCCATATAATTCATAATTCAAACACAATTTTATTAACTTGTGCTATTATTTGGATTCGGATACCTTTAATCTAGGTTCCTACGGTACCATTTTGTCCAAAATACTTCAATGGAAATAAATATAGGCGAATGTAAATCTTGATATTTTTACGATTTTTCGTCCGGTCTTCCGCTCATTGATTTAATACTAAAAACAACAATATTTGAACTCTTTTCGTCTCTTGAACACAGATTATATTATAAATAATCATTAAAACATCAGAAAATTATTATAATAAGAACTTTTAATTTATAAAATGTTCAATTACGGCACGCCACGCAATATAGCCCAAATTTTGAAGGAAAATATTGCTCTCTCGTGCGTTCTAAGCGGGGGGTGTGGCCTGCTGCCCGTCGGGCGATGCAGTTCGTTAGTGTTCGTGTTTGACGAAGACGTAACGTGAATTTTATTACGAGTTGGATTGTTTGCCGTTAGTATATTTTTTTAATAATGTTTTCCCAAAGGTTGAATGAATCCAAGAGTAAGTACCTAACTACAATAAGGCACCGGACTCGATCGTTATGGTACAGAATGATTATAGTTCAACTTTTTTGTATCTAGACTATAAAAGTCTACTCTACTTGTCAAATATTTGAATATTTGTTTGTAGTCCTTACTGTTACCGGCCAATGTAGATATTATTATAATGGCCTTGTAGATGGCCTTGTACAAGGCTATTACTAGGTAACTATACATACGTATATAGTAATGCAATCTCCTTGCAACGGTCTCTACAGTGCCTAGGTGCTTACTAAGATAGGTAGGTACTAGTTTATCTTTGTTGAAAAACAGGGATTTTACACAGTAGATACTTCCTTACCCGAGTAGCTATGATCTCCATAGGTAGGTAGGTACTTACCTACACCCATATACAGCTTCACTAAACGTAGGTGCACGACTGTGATAGCTAGGCCACAGAATAGGAATAATAATAATAATAAATATTATATTATATATTTATTATTTCATAAAAAACTGACTCGGCTTCATCAAAGCAGAGCTATCATATTTTAAACTTCTTGCTGATTTTGAAAGGTTAGAATGATTTAGTTATTGTTTGTCAAAATGGCGGCTGCAGTAAATTACAACTTTTTCGTCATGGGTGTCGTTTTCATGGTTTTCGAGGGTGTTGAAGCCGATAGTGCGGTCAAAATGTAAATCCAAGATAGCGGTTCGAATAAATTATCAACTTTTTCGTCATGGGTGTCGTTTTCATGGTTTTCGCGGGTGTTGAAACCGATAGTGCTGTCAAAATGTCAATCCATGATGGCAGCTGCCATAAATTATCAACTTTTTCGTTATGGGTGTCGTTTTCATGGTTTTCGAGGGTGATGAAACCGATAGTACGGGCAAAATGGCGGTTGGAATAAATTTTCAACTTTTTCGTCATGGGTGTCGTTTTCATGGTTTTCTAGGGTGTTAAAACCCATAGTGCTGTCAAAATGTCAATCCAAGATGGCGGCTGCAATAAATTATCAACTTTTTCGTTATGGGTGTCGTTTTCATGGTTTTTGAGAGTGTTGAAACAGATAGTTCTGTCCAAATGTCAATCCAAGATGGCGGTTGCAATAAATTATCAACTTTTTGTTATGGGTGTCGTTTTCATGGTTTTTAAGGGTGTTGAAACCGATAGTGCTGTCAAAATGTTAATCCAAGATGGTGGCTACAATTGATTATCATCTTTTTTATCATGGGTGTCGTTTTCATGGTTTTCGAGGGTGTTGAAGCCGACAATGCGGTCAAAATGTAAATCCAAGATAGCGGCTGCAGTAAATTGCAACTTTTTAGTCATGGGTATCGTTTTCATGGTTTTCGAGGGTGTTGAAGCCGATAGTGCTGTCAAAATGTAAAAAACATAGGACACTATTTTTTTTACAAAAGTTGTTGTTTACCTTCCTCCCGAGTAGTAAAAGTGGCGTGTCGTAGCAGATGAAAGTATTTTTCTGTAAATAGTTTGTAATACATAAATAACACGCATTTTTTATTGAATTTAAATTTAAAAATTTAATTTTAAATTGAAATTGTATGTGTTTTTATTACTTTTAGATTAGTGGAATGTTTTAATAATAACTATGATCAATCGGCGTGTTATGATGATGAAGAAATACTCCTCGAATTAAATACCTACTAGTTCACATAATGCACCAACACGTCACGATGATGGAATACCTACTTATAGAATCAAATACCTACTGATAATATAATAAATACTTAGGTACTCAAAAAGTTGACAGTAGGTAAGTATCTTTTCGGGCCCTCTCAGATCGATATTATAATGCATAATAGATAGATAAGTTATTAGGTAGGTAACCGCGCAATTGCCAAGGCATTATTTTTATTACAGATATAAAAATGTCTAATATAAATTGATACAGTTACTATAGTACATAGGTAAGTACCTAATTAGTAAGGACATAATTAATAACAAAATTAACTAACTCGCAGCCCACAATGGATGTAAGTGTACTTAATAAATTTATAAGTACATCCATTTTGGGCTGCGAGTGAAACTGTGGGCATCAGCTAGCTTATTTTAAATTAGTGTCCACGGAGTTCCTTAGCGGATTCTTTTTCATCGCTCACATTGTAACATTTAAAATAGGTACTTACCTACTTATCGATAAAATAATATATGGTCACCGTCACACACACGACATGATTTGTTTGTATATTTTTGTAGTTTAGTAATAAGTATGAATAAAGTATACATAGTTACGAAATTGTATCAATGAACTCATAAGTAAGTAGGTATATTTCCCTATCCACTATCTTTCTTTTTCTTGAAGTTAGAAACATTACAATGACCTACCAATTGGCATGTTAGTCAAGGTGTTTGGGAAATTGGTTGGTATTGAGAAAAACTAACACGAAATAGGTAACTAAGCCGCTGGCTAGCACCGATCTCCCACCTTGGTCCTCGAACGTGATCGCGAAATCCGCGGAAATAAGCAGGTAGGTATGTGATATCTGACGATGTAACCCTCGTAAAGAAATTTCTTTAAAATGCATTCTAGTTCTCGACATTACCTACCGATTAACCAAAAAAAAATTAAAAAATATCACATTTATTGAACACGTCATAAATTGTTAGAGAAATATTAGAGAATTAAATTCTCAGCTAAAAGCCACATGTCACTAGGTATGAATATTTTGGCTACGCCCACTTTAGTCCGACAGAGAAAACAATATTTAGACTAGTGTTCGACCGAAGGTGCAATTCTGGCCGAAGCCGAAGCCGAAGCCGATTAATCGGTATTCACCAAAACCTTCGGCCGAAGCCGAAGCCGAAGGTGTCATTGACCTTGAGATAGATACTTTGGTTACTTATACGATAGTTACTTTGATCTCAGAATATACTAGATACATATTGTGAGAGCTTTAGAGATTTAGCCCAATAACGAGCCGAGTGACCAACATATACAAGTAGGTAATAAAATATTGTCTAAAATAAAAGTTTCAAATATACAATGTTAATTAAATATTTCTTTACTTAAAGTAATTTTAACAAAAATAATCAAATAATCAGTCACATTTTTTTAATTATCAGACGAACACAAAATATTTCGGGTTATTTTAGTTAACTAAAAGTAAACAATCTTCACATGTCTTTTTATCTAAAAATTGCATAAAAAAACATACCAACATTGTTTCCATTTAGTTTCCTACCTAACGTTAGATAACATAAAATATTTTAAACCAGACAATACTTTCGGTTTTTTGGTTCTTAGAGTGCCTCACAATAATGAACGTATCACCACAGGTACTACTCACAGTAATAAATAAAATAATTTGTAATAACAAATATGAAATATTTAAAAACAAAACACTTATTAGAATTTTAAGACGCGCTCTCAAACTTGTTTTGACTCGTTTAGTTTACTAACTGCGATTCGTTTGGTCCGGTGCGGCGGCGCGGCGAAACTCTGCTGCTCTGCACACTCCGTCTCGCTCTAGCATCGTTCAGTAAATTTCAAATTTTGACAACTAGCAAACCTTCGGCTTCGGCCAAACCTTCGGCAAATTTTTGGCCGAAGCCGAAGATTTGGCCGAAGGTGCTTTTTTGGCCGAAGGTGGCCGAAGCCGAAGCCGAAGCCGAAGCTTCGGTCGGACACTAATTTAGACGTATTTTTGCAATCGCCTCGTGTCGAAGTTGCGCGCTCGCTCCGCCGCCGGCCTCTTAAGACTCAAATTATCGTCGAAAAAGAAGCATATTAATATCTAAATTTCTAGTAATCATTCGCTTTAACAATAAGTTGGCATTTTCTTATAATGTTTTATAACATAACATACCATCACGCCTTTATTCCCCGAAGGGTTAGGCAGAGGTGTACTAATGTACACCCACATTTCGCCGGTATGTTTAGCTCCTATGTAATAGGGGGCGAGCCTATTGATATTAACCGGGCACAAATCCAGACTCCGAGCTGCTACTGAGAATTTCATAGAAAAACCCAATAACACTTTGCTCGACCTGGGGATCGAACCGAGGACCTCTAACGTAGCAGTCGCGCTTAGGACGACTAGACTAATGAGGCAGTTAATGTTTTATATGACCTAATATTTTCTAAATTAAGTATAGTATTAAGTCTGTGGTCAAGAACGGGAGGTCACTACAATTAACCTGTCAAGTTTGCGTGATATGCCAACTGCTTTCCATTGAACTTGAATAAATTAGCATTCAAGGACTCGTGTAAGTAACCTCGAATCCCTTTCTTTCTTAGTTATGACACGCAATTTCCTTTAATTTCACCTTCTTCCTTTCCTTTGGATTTAATAAAGCCTTCTATGGCCAATCCTTCTGATAAATCAATCGATTTGATCGATGACAATTTCCTTGCGAGACTGAAATCCTGATTGAAAAATTATTCTACCAATAATGTGCCAACATTATTATTATGTTTCAGTTTAAGGGGAATTTAGCCAGTGAAATTATTGGACATAAATTCTCAAGATGAACGCGCTAGTTATCCTATTGTTGTGTTGGTGTCAATAGGCAGCAGTTGCCGCTTACCATCAGGCCTTCTGCGCCCGTATGCCTATTGGTTATTATTATGATTACAATAAACAAGTATTATCTGATTAATGACTGCCTCATTAGTCTAGTGGTCCTAAGCGCGACTGCAGGCTACGCTAGAAGTCCTGGGTTCGATCCCCAGGTCGAGCAAAGTGTTATTGGGTTTTTCTATGCAATTCTCAGTAGCAGCTCGAAGTCTGGATTTGTGCCCGGTTAATGGCAATAGGCTCGCCCCCTATTACATGGGACCTAAACATACCGGCGAAATGTGGGTGTACATTAGTACACCTCTGCCTAACCCTTCTGGGAATACAGGCGTGATGGTATACTAAGTATCATCTACTCAGCGTTATCATTATTTTTTTTGTAATTTTCATCTTGTGAAGCAAGCAGTGAAGACCTAATTATTTGAACATGTACTGTCAAGTCATAGATCTCGAGTTCGAATCCAAGGCACGCATCTCTGCCTTTTTTGTAAGATTGTTGTTCTTTTTGTGCCATACTTCACACTTCTTATCTGATATCAAAGATACATTGTGATCACGGCGGCGGCGGCCGATATGTCGCGAGCTTATAATTATTATACCTATAACCTAATTATACTTATGGTGCTTCAATTGTTATGTGTATATTTTTCTATTTAATGTGTGGATTGTGTTTGTTTTAAATAAATGTTATTCTCTTTCTTTCTTCTTTATCACTAATTCAACTTTTGCCTTATGTTCATTGTTTGGCGTCATCTTTGGTAACTCGGCAATTAATATTAAGTAACTCATCAGCATACTCCAAGCCTTCTTCTCAAATAGGCAAGAGGGCCACCTCGATAGCGAGTAGAGTGCGGGGCAGCGTTAACGGTCTCCTTTCAGTTATTGCCAGCAGGTTGGACGGGCCGTTCATGCAGCACTGGCAGGCCTTACATGCACCCATATATCAAGCTTAGGGCAGGTAGTAAATGAAATAAATGATTCTGACATGATTTAATTAATTTACTACTTAATTTCGTTATTTACTATTTATATTATTTAATTTTAATTTAATTGTAGGTATCTTTAGAAAAATATGGACTGATTTACTGTGTGAAATAAAATGATTATTATTATAAATATGTTGGGATCGGCTTCCAGACTAACCACATGCGGCTGAATATCAGTGTTTCACACAAAGCGCCTGCCATCAGAACTCCGCAACCCAATTAATATTAACTAGTTACATTTTAATATTAATAATAATATTCTAGCTGAATATTATTATAGAAGGCTTTTCATTTCTATTCTTTGCGATTTAAAATTATTATAGGCTAATTTATTTATTTAAGGTTCACCCACAGCACATATATGGACATTGGTACATTGAGTCTTATGGTAATATTCTAATATATATGCCAATTACGGGCAAACACAACATTGACAAAACACGCCAGATTATTTATAGCTAATCCCAGAAGAGAGTAACAGATATTTCAGTGTAGTCTATCTAACAAGCTAGATCTACAATATTTAAACGTTAAAATGCCATCCACGAGTAAAGATACTAATAATAAACTTAGTTGTAAAATATTTACGACTTATTGTAAGGAAACAGTCGTGTATTGTTCTATTAGCAACACATTATCAGAGTTAAGTTATAAAACAGAAACATAAACCATTTTATATTGTGGTCTGATAAAGAACAAGAAATCTAATAAGGATGTTAATTGATTTCAAGACGATTTTTATTGTCAACGTTAAATGTTCAGCAGTTTAATTGAATTGTTTCAATCAATCAATTTATTTGCGAATATCATCATCAACATATCAGCCACAAGAGGTCCACTGCTGAACAAAGGCTTCCCCCATAGACTTTCATAAGGAACGGTTATATGCCACCTGCATCCAACGCTTTCCAGCAACAGGTAATTCGTCCATCTCGTTGGAGGCCGTTCTACGCTGCGCTTTCCGGTGCGTGATCTCCACTCGAGAACTTTTTTTCCCCAGCGGCCATCAGTTCTACGAGCTATGTGGCCCGCCCATTGCCACTTAAGCTTGTTAAGTCTTGCTAATTTGCGTTTAAAGTTACAAAAAATATTGATGTTGTTACCATCATTAATAAAGATCTCCACATTCTACCAGTAGGCATGCAAATTTAAAAATAACAAATTTAATTGTTAAGATTTTAAAATATTTTCATACATTACAACAAAAACGATTAATTTAATTTCAGCGTCTAAAACATTAGATAAGTCATTGGCAATATTAGCATATTATTATAATTAATAGTGATATTGGTTCTGACCTACATCATTGTAATATGCAAGCTATAGATGGAATTAAATATCAATCCTCCCTTTGATGCAGCTATGACGTCATTAAATGTCAGTTTACAGGACTTATCTTTTTTAATAGTGAGGAAAACTGCAACTGCAATTCTTCCCTTGCCCTATTTTTTTATAATATTTTTGGGACATTTTTACACAACACCATCTAGTCCCAAACTAAGCAGAGCTCGTACTATGGGTACTAGACAATGGATATAATACTTATATACTTTTTTTTTGTAAATACATACTTATAATACATAAGAAACACCCAGACAAACACAAATACTCATGTTTTATCCACACAAATATTTGTGTCCTGTGGGAATCGAGCCCACGACCCCATGATCAACAGTCGAACCGCTAGACCACAGAGGTCGTCAAATTATTGTTGGCGCCATGTGACTCCTGACCGCTTAAACTGTGATCCCGATAGACAGACCTATAGGACGATTAAACCACGGTTGTCTAATCGTCCTAGGATAAGACTTACAGCTGAAGGAGCATTGTAGTAGTGAAAATATTAGAATCTAAATTTATAAAATAATTCTACATTCTAAGTAGACCATCTATTTGTACAAGCCATAATTTCCAAGCCCAAGATTCTAACCTATGATCTGTCGGGGTCGCCGCAGGAGCAAAAGGCTAATTTAACTAATTTACATCGATATACGATCTATTCCGTTTTAGTAAAGGATCGATTATCGTTGTTTTACTTTAACGAAGGTGAATCAATAATATTTGGTAAGTAAAATAAGGTGTCTTTTAGTTGCGTTTGATATTTATTATTATTAAGTATTTCTTTTATGTAAGTATTCTACTTTCTCTCACATTGTGTATTCTAAAATTCTATAATATATCCTACTCTAGTGTGTCTTGTTTGTGGCAAATAAATGTATTTTGTTTTTTTTTCTATGAATAATTTTGCTAACTGATTTGGTCCTCTTTTATGCAAGATTAGCTTCTGCACACGCTTAGTGCGCGTGGAAAAGTTTCATTTAATTATCGTTGTAATTTGGCTAATTAACTCAAAATCGTTATAAATTATAGCCTATATGTTATTCTGATGTATAAATAATAATACTGTAAAGTTTCATCAAAATCCGTTCAGTAGTTTTAGCGTTAAAGAGGAACAAAGTTCCACCCATCCATTCATCCACACAAACTTTCACATTTATAATATTAGTAGGAAATAGGATATCTTCTTGGTCATATATAAACAACTTACCGCATGTATAGACCTGGACTGTTTCTTGAAGATGGCCACCTCTCCGTAGATGACCACGCATATGGTGACGGCAGCTGACACTGCCAGCAGTACCATGGCGACCGTCCTGCTCGACTGGTCCGCATCATACGCTTTGGTTGCTATCGACGTCAATATTGCCAGGATTATTAGTGCCACTGCTGCTACCTGGAATTTTCATAACTATAATGAACTAAAAGGTTGATTGAAATTAACCGAATAAACCTTGAAAATAACAATATGCAATAGAATAGAAATGAATACAATAAACATTTAGGGACATTCAGACAGCAACATCTAGTCCCAAACTAAGCAAACCTTGTAATATGGGTACTAGACAATGGATATAATACTTACATACTTTTTTTTGTAAATAAATACATATAATAGATAAGAAACACCCAGACAACTAACAAATAACTAGTTGATTCATTCGAGCGAGACGGACAATTTAAGACAAAGTCATATTTTGATCAATCCTAGTCCTTCTCTAACAATGTTGGGGTCTAAGTTGAAATAAAACTACTTTTTATGGATTTTATGTTGATATTACTACTCGGAGGTCGGAGTTCAGAGTGTGTTCGGAGTTCCCATTTCCACTTTGGAAACGAATTCCAAGGTCACGGGAGGTGGTAGGCTACCTGATGTTATAATTACTGATAGCTATCCTACACTTAAGATCCAGCGAAGTTCTCTATTGAAAATTGGGTGTTTTTTTTAATTTCAATAGCATCACGAATCATCCACAATTCATGGTTAGGAATCGGTTTTCTTTCAAAATAACGAAAAATCCGGAAAAAGAGATTTTATGTCAACGTCTAATATTCGCGTAAGAGCCAGAAATCAATAATGTTTTTAAAAATTGTTCAAAATAACTATGGTTCAGGTCTATTTTCGGTGCCTTAAGGAACTGTAGAAGGCCTACGGGGCCCAAATGATATAAAAATGAAATAAATAATATTTTATATAATTAGTTAGTTTTTATATTCGTTTTTATATATTAGTTAATAATTACTATGAAAAGAAGAAAGAAAAAGTCTATTAAATATAAAACTTCTACCCTTGCGTACGAAATCAAAATAACACCTTTACAAAAATACTAGATCGGAGTAATGTTTTTCCTTTGAATTTACTTTTTGAGTTATTTGTCTATAATGTTAGCTAAATAAAGCAAGCTATAAAATACAGTGATAGCCTAGTGATAAGATCATAATACTGCCAAGTCAAAAGTCTCGAGTTTGAATTCAAATCATCTATGACTATGAGTTAATTGTCACTCTCATATATGGTGAAAGAAAACATCGGACAAAAACTGCATGCATTGATTTGCTCAACGTGTGAAGTCTACCAATTCGCACTAGGCCAGCGTGATGAACTATAACCTAATTCCTCTCATTCTGTGAGGAGACCCGTGCCTAGCAGTGAGTACATGATGATGGTTGATGATGATGTTAGCTATCTAAGACAAGTACAAACCACTCCAAGCACTCCAAGGGTTACGAACAGCACTTTGAAACATTTATTACACGTGGTGCACTTCTCTCGTTCAGCTGCATTGGGAGATTTAACCTCGGGTTTCTCTTCCATACTGGTTTCTAAGATCACGTCATGTCTTAGATCTGAATCTTTTGCTGTAGAAAGAACAAATAAGTTTAAAGGAAATGTAGGAAATAATAATATCATTAAAATTTTTTTGTTTTTTTTTTTTTTAAACTTTATTTTAAGGGACTTTTGAACACAGTTCACGTCAGCCCCATCATAAACTAATCTTAAGTTTACAAACGAAAAATACTAAAATTAATTAACCAAAATCAGTATCTTAAATATTAACTAATGTGTAAATTAGTTTAGCCTCACGGGACATAGGCCGAGACAGAAAATGGTAAAATATGCCTAAGTCTAACCTATTTAAATTTAATTCTTGAATAATTCTACTTCTCTCAGATTCGTTCCTGACACACTCCATCAAAAGATGTTGCACATCCTCTCTTTTATCGCAAACCTCACAATTGGGCGAACTTACTTTTTTCATAAGATACGCAAAAGCTCTCAGTGGCATGTGCCCGGAACGAACCCGATGAGCAGTTAATCATTAAAATTTTCTGGAAGGATTTGCTGGCATTTGCCAAGCAGTTGGACAACAATGACTAAGAAAAACAAACTTTACTAATCTTATGCACAATGGTAAGACAGTTGAGACACTTGAAATTCTTGTCTCAATTTTTATTAGATACTTTAGAAATGAACATTCCATTCACGAAATCCAGTGAAATGGGTCTATTATGGGTATATTGTGTCTCTTAATTGATCGTTGATGGGTTAATTAAGTTTTATTAAGTTTATTATTAATAAATCTGTTGTTATGAAAAGATGGACTTACCGTCACACGTGGCCATCTCGTCCCAATGCGCGGGAGTCTGGTCCAAAATGAGGCGCACATTCGTCGTACCTGAATATATAGTAAAATAACAATGCATCATGGTACAACGGTCCAACGCACGGCTTATAACAGATAATAGAGCTGATTTCATTCACCATGCTTTATGTGGCATTATGGAATAGCGACCCTGTATCAGAGTGCGCGTGAGTTGGTGGTCAAGTCTCGGTCAAGATTGTGGCTCTATGACGATCTATGATGAGACAAGAGGGAAGAGCTTAGATACTATTTAGAAAAATAGATGGTAATAGTCGGTAATTTCAGTAAAAAAATATTTGGGACATTTTACAAATGACCATCTAATCCCAAACTAAGCAGAGTTTGTATTATGGGTACTAGACAATAGCTATTTCGATTAATAGCTATACCTACGACCGCTTCATTAATAGTTTTACACTCAAACCACATAAGTCGTCGAATTAACATAATAGAAAGAAAGAAAGAAAGAAACATTTATTCATAGGTATCTATATTAATAGGTATCTATTTGCTGTGGTTTGGAAGTTCTAGTACTTTAGTTTCCTTTTAAACAAGGATATTGAAGTTAAATCGATGAAAAACAAGTTCACCTACAATATTCACAACTTTGTATTAAAACCTTAACTTAAAAGTCATTCTGTAACTCCAAAATTGACTAAGTATTTTGTTAGATTACTAACAAAATACTTAGTAAATTTTGCAGTTGCAGAACCGTCAGTCTCATTAGAGTATGACGGTTATTCAGCATTCAACATAACTCCATTATTTACTTACATACGATGACGATTTTTATGGAAAGATTTTAGTTATAACTAAATCATGATTATAGTACAGTTAAAATATCCAGAATACATTACGGTAACCACGTAAGAAGCCCACTATGTGTTTAACTTACAGATGGCGAAAAAGCAATTTCAATTAACCGTAACCTTAATGTGTATATTTTTTAGATCGTCTTTGACGTTAGAAAACGAGTAATGGAACTCAAATGGAGTTGGGCGGGGTACCTGGCAAGGCGTGGTGATGGCAGGTGGAGTGCTGTGACAGAGTGGCGGCTGAGGACTGGGTGAAGAAATGTTTATCATCCTAAAGTTATTTAGCGAAGGAAAAATTCGACCGCGGGCAGGTTTCGAGCTGCGTCTTCTGGTTAGGTACACCAGACGCTATGACCGCTAAGCCACCGCGAGTCCCACCCGCCATGACGAATTTTGCCTTCACATTCAGAATTTACGTCTTCATGGTGACGTCAGTAACACCTATTGAAAAGATGGCGCTGTAGCCCATAATAAGATCGAGTCCGTGTTATTTAAAACATTAATAATGTTTAAAGTGGTTGAAACCTAGTAATATAGTGGAAAAGTGACTCCTTCGTGCCTAAATACTAAGTGATATCGTTTGCAAAAGTGATGAATAGCTCGGAGTAACTAAAAAGTAGTGAAATAAATATCTCACTGTTTTGTGATTTTATGGAACTAAAAATAGCTAATATTGATTTCTGTGACATATAAAATTATTAATTTAATCTTCTATATAATTGGATGTGGCCATGATATGTTAATTATTGTATGATGATCAAATAAGAAAATATTGGAACCGTTGTGCAAAATTTTTAAATAAAGGAACATTGTCCAACCAATAGAAATACAACGGCCGCGTTCCAGTTGAAAGAAAAACACCTTAACGTGCATATTTCAACGCCATCTAACGGCAAGTAGTCAAATGAAACAATCCAGTATGCATACATTCCAGCTCCTAGCAAAAAGGAATTGCATGCAATTTGTAGCATTATGCGTATTATTTATTAAAAACACTGCCATCTAATGACAAACAGCAACACTAAGTAGATTGACTGTTTACTTAAGGATTACCATTAATGCGAGAAGCGGCGCCACCAATACATCGATTGTACTAATAAATTGATTGTACTACTAGAACCTCCAACACCAGAGGGCGCTGGTCTAACTAACTAATCTGTTATACGTAATTAAACGATATCAATGATGGACATAGAAAATGTAACTTTCCGTAAAATGCGGCGCTCAAACTCTGTACAAAACATATCTATTACAACTTCATTATTTGACACTACAGTGATGAGCCTGCCAGACGCTTTTAATGAGAGTCAAAGTATTACAGAATTACATCTCAAAATTGAAAACCTCAATATGGAACTGCAAAGCGCACATCATGAAATAGAAAACTTAAATAGCCATAACTCACAGCTGAAATTAGATCTAGAGAAATGTCAGAAAGTAATTGACACCTATAAAAAAGTAAATTCATGTGAACGGCCAAACAGTAACACACCTCTATCAGGCAAAAGAAATAAGTCGAAAATGAATGTAATCACGACACCCATTAGAAGTAGTACACCTAACTTAGTCACACCTAGTAAGGAAGACTTTAGCAAGATACCTGTGACGTTACAACCTATGCCACAGACCGAAAAGGAGAAATCACCGTCGGTAACGTGTCAGACATTAAAACCGGATGATAAGGAAGAATACATAAGATCGAATGTTAATACACATAAATACATATCGAACAGCACCTGCAGTGTACCTTATAAGCGGAAAAATGTTATAGTGTTTGCAGACCAGCAGGGGCAAAGAGTTCGGGAAACATTACAAAAATTGACAGGACCTGAATATAATGTAAAGAGTTATTGTAAGTCTGGCGCCAAAACAAAGGAAGTACTTAATTGGGAAAGTGACATATTATCAAGTGTCACAAATGACGACTTCATTATTATACTGAGCGGGACGAATGAATGTAACCCATACGAGTACCTTTCTTGTCTAAATAACTGGTGTCGGTCTGTAAAAAACGCTCATATTATTATACCAGAAATACCATACAATAAACACTTAAACAATAAAAAGTTAAATTATGAAGTAAAGTTCATGTGTAATAACATAAAAAAAACACAGTTTATTGATATGAATTATATCCAACACAAGCCTCGTCGTAACTTTTTCACCTTAAATTTATGCAGGTCGTTATTGAGAGAAATATTACATATTACATATAAAATGAAGTCCCTAAAATACAAAGCATCTCGCCTAGCACTTGGTTCACCTCAGGTATTTCACAAATATACTCAAACTGACAAAAAAGCTATGTATAGCTTCGATAAAAATACAATACTACCTACAACATCGGATATATCAACACCAGATGCAAATAAAAACGAAGACACTAAAGTTGAAAGTATCAGGAAGAGTCCAGCGGAGATGAGCCAGTTTTTTCGTGTATGACCATCTAAATATACTACACCAAAATATTAATGGTTTGATAAGTAAGTCTGACCTTCTGTCGGTACATTTAGAGGAAAGGGCATGCTGTAATAAACCGATAGATATAATATGTATAACTGAACACAATTTGATTTTGGACGACACAAGTCTGCTAAATATTGCAAACTATAACCTGGCATCATGTTTTACTCGTAGCAATAGAAATGGTGGTTCTTGTATATTGGTGCGAAATTGCTTAAAATTTAAAGAGCTTGAGAAAATTAAACGATTGAGTATTTCTAATCTAGTTGAACTTTCTGCAGTTGAAATTATTGAACATAAAACTGTTATCATATGTACATATAGAGTCCCAAACGGTACTTTAAAAGCAATTAACATATTTTTCAACAAATTAACTACAATTCTTGAAGAATTTTGTTACAAAAAACTTAAAGTTGTATTATGTGGAGATTTTAATATTGACACTTTAAAGGGAAATAATACGTCGACTAACTTTAAGCATTTAATTTCTGCCTACAATTTGAAGCTTGCCGTGAAAGAACCAACTCGTATTAGTAGTGGAACTTGTATTGATAATTTTATTCACAATGTAAATAGAGCAACATCAGAAGTACTGGAGCTTGCGCTATCAGATCACACTGCACAAGTATTACGATTGCCAGTTAAAAGAACTTGCCTTAAGTCATATTGGTATTGCTTTAGGAGGGATTATTCTAATGAAAATAAAGAAAGGTTCAAGAAATGTCTCAACAGTCTTACTTTTGGCGAGGTTTACTTATGCGATTCCGCAAATGTTGCCTTTGAGAAATTCTATGATATTTTCATATTGTTCTATAACCTCTGTTTTCCTACTATACGTATAAAAATCCCCATTAATAAACGTCCTAAATGGCTTTCAAGGGGTATAAGACAATGTTGCAAGCGTAAAAGAACTTTACTATGGACATATAGGCTACGTCCTAATAATCACAATAAGATGTATTTAAATCCTACTCAAAAAGACTCAATAAAATTATTAATCTAACAAAAAAAACACAAAATAACTATATCATTAATACTGCTACGAATAAAAGCAAGGCGGCATGGAAAATAGTAGGTAATTCAAAAATAAACTACCCCAAAGAATATATCAAGGGTATAAAAGTAGGAAATATGCATTTAAAAAGTCCTAAAAAGATCGCTAACACTTTTAATGATTTTTTCGTGGATCAGATCCAGACAAAAACAGACAAGACCTTCAAATCACTAGATACACCCACTGTGAAGTCATTATTTATGAGTCCTGTGACGCCTTCTGATATTGTTCGTATTATTACAGGACTTAAAAACACGCATAGCACAGGTTACGATGATATTACCACAAGTGTGGTGAAACATGTTAAACTTATTATTTCCCCCATTCTCTGTGCAATAGTTAAAAAATCCATTGAACAAGGTTGCTTTCCCGAAAAACTAAAAACATCTATTATAATACCGGTATTTAAGAAACTGGATAAAGAGGACATCTCGTGTTATAGACCTGTGGCGTTGATCCCCATTTTTTCAAAGATAATGGAAAAAGTTATTTATGACTCCCTAAGTAACTATTTAGAGAAAAATAAAATACTAGTAGATGAACAAATAGGATTTAGAAAAAACAAAAATATTAATCTCGCTATTTATAATTTTCTTAATAATGTTCTGACAGCTATTGATAAGGGAATACCGGTAACAGCTATCTATATGGATATGACGAAAGCCTTCGATCATGTTGATCACACTCTTTTATTACATAAATTGCAAGTTTATGGAATAAGAGGTAACGTCTTAGATCTCATTAAATCTTATCTCCATAACAGACAACAAAAAACACAGATAAGCAGAATCGATCCTAAATCTTACACCGAGGTTAAGGTACTATCTCGCGCAAGGATAGTGTCAATTGGTGTGCCACAAGGAAGTATCTTGGGTCCCCTGTTATTCCTAATCTACATCAACGACCTCCCAAAAGTAATAAATGATCCACTAATTTTATTTGCTGATGACAGCACTGCCATATTTGTTAGGAAAAATGAAACGTATGAATCAGATATAAATCAATCGTTATGTAATATCATAGAATGGATGAAGTGTAATAATCTCATACTAAACTTAAATAAGACTAAGAGTATGCTGTTTAGACATGTGCTACGAAGAAATATGCCTAAATTAGATATAAATTACTTGGGAGACAAAATTGAAGAATGTCAAAATATTCGTTTTTTAGGTTTACAAATAGATTTTCATTTAACATGGAAATCGCACATAGAATACTTATGTAAAAGATTAAATCAATACTCTTATCTTCTCTATAAGCTATCCAAAATCGTTCAACAAAAAACTGTTCTCATGGCATATCATGCGTATGTAGCGGCAATTTTGCGTTATGGCGTTATTTTTTGGGGCAACTCCGTACACAAAGAGGTAGCGTTCAAGAGTCAGAAACGTTGTATACGCTCCATGTGCAACTTAAAGCAGACTGATAGCTGTAGACCCTATTTTGAAAAACTAAGAATTATGACTTTACCTTCCTTATACATTTACGAAATTGCACTATTTGTTAGAACTAACCAACAGTTATTTGAACAAAGAGGTAAAGGTAAGCGTGATCCCACCAGAATAAAAGTCCCACCAAATAAAACAACACTTATGAATCAGAGTGTTCTAGTAATGTCAAGTAGAATTTACAATAAATTACCTCCTCTTCTAAAGGATACTGTACAGCTATCTATTTTTAAGAAAAAACTATACTCATTTTTAATCACAAAGAATTACTATTCTGTTACCGAATTCTTAAATGATAAGATATGACTTTAAGTATGTTGTTATGGGTTATTTAATTATTTGGATTTTATAAAATATTGTTTTCGGTTATTGGACATATTGTTATATTGACATTAAAATTTTGACATTGTTGTACTTCATAATTTTATTCTTTATTTTAATGACAACTTTGTTAAATGATGTAAGTTGAAATGTAAAGATTTGCACACCTTATCTGGTAAAACACGGAGCACTAGCCGTTGTGAATTCAATGGCAACAGAGAAGAAACGATTCACGCGCTTAGCGACGAATGCCCGACCGATGCGTCATTGTTACCGTTATCTATTACCACTGCTCACGGGCCGAGCGAACAGCTGAGTGAAGAGGTGACTCACGTACAGTCAGCCTTGCAGCGAGATCAATATGCAAGCGTTGCAGCTATGAAAACGAATGATGGTTTTATATTGGTGCAAAATAAAACGCGTAAAGTAAAGGATAGACTTAAAGGAAACATGGGTAGCGTTATAATCGAGTCTGCAGATAAATTCAGGCCGGCTGACAGGAAAACACCCGTGTTTATCACGAACGTTCACAAAGACACGTTAGAATCGGACATCACGACCTACTTGCAAAAGAAAACCGGTGAAAAAGTGAATCTTGAAAAAATAAATATCAAACGACAATGTGAGCATAATGCATACAAGTTCTTTGTGCCACATAGTAAGCTGCAGATGTTTTTAGATCATACTTTGTGGCCCCAAGGAATAATATTTCGACGTTTTGCCAACTACAAACCAAAACGTATTACTACTGAGAACGTATCCAACGGAACTATAAGTGGCATAAAAGATAGACACAATGTTGAGTAACAATATTTACAAATTAGTCACATTTAATTGTAAAAATGTAAAGCGCTCGTTACAGAGTATTCGTGATTTATGTAATCAATACGATTTGATTGCGCTGCAGGAAACGTGGTTGTTGCCAGACGAAATCTCATTTCTCAACACCATCAGTGATGAGTTCAGCTACATTGGTGTATCTGCGGTGGACACGTCAGTGGGAATATTACGCGGTCGACCGTACGGTGGTGTTGCTCTCTTGTGGCGGCGTAGTATTTTTAACAATGTTGTAACTATTCAGTGCGATAACCCTCGTGTGTGTGCAATAAAAATTGTGCTACAGGAAAGGTGTTTTCTAGTTTTTAGTGTTTACATGCCCACAGACTCGGCGGCAAATTTAACGGAATTCACGGATATTTTGAGCTCGGTGAGTGCAATTGTTGATAACTGTAGTGTAGAAAACGTTTACATCCTGGGAGACTTTAATGCTCATCCGTCTGAACAATTTTTTGATGAAATGTCTCAGTATTGTAATGAACAAAAGTGGAAATGTATTGACATAGAAATGTTAGGAATGGGATCGGGCACGTATACGTTTCTAAGTGAGGTCTACGGGTCTAAAAGGTGGCTTGACCATTGTTTAGTAACGGAAGCAGCCCTGAAATCAGTTGGGAACGTGTACGTACTACATGACGTTTTATGGTCGGATCACTTTCCCCTAGTGATTGAATGCTTTTTTAATACAATTTTACCAAAGAAAACTGTGAATAGTGTAATCTCGAATAGAATTCTGTGGGGGGATAGAAATCCAAGTCGAATAAATATATATAAAAAAGAATGTCATGAGAAATTACGATTAATTGAGTTCCCTCAAGAATTAAGTAAGTGTTGTGATTATGTTTGTAACAACCCTAGTCACAGAAATGTAATCGATAACTTTTATTTACAAATTGTACGCGCCTTAAGCGAAGCAGCAGTAGTGGGCAGGGTTGATAGCAACAGATCCTCTAAAAAAATTGTAGGATGGAATACCCATGTTGCCGACGCTCACAGGCACGCTCGGGAGCAATTTTTGCGGTGGGATCTGAATGGAAAGCCCACGTCTGGGAATTTGTATAATGAAATGCGCGAAAGTAGAAAAATCTTTAAGTCACGTGTCAAATGGTGTCAGGATCATAAAGATCAGCTGAAAATGGATGTCTTGGCGTCATGTCATACTAAAAATGATTTCAAGGGGTTTTGGAAGCAGACAAACAGGTTGCAGAGTAAGGCAGGTGTGCCTGTGAGCGTCGACGGCGTGAGTGATTCAAAAGATATTGCTAACCTTTTTAAAGAACGGTTTTTTGTAAAATCGCCACTAGGGCCGTCACGTATGGTGCTGGATGCTCAACCCGGAGTGGAATTACAGGTTAAATTTCGTGCTACGGAAATAGCTAAAATTATAAAATCTATGACGCGAGGTAAGTCCCCTGGCCACGATGGGTTGAGTATTGAACACCTTCAATATGCGGGTCCACATCTACCGAGGGTCCTTGCCATGTTGTACAGCTTCTGTGTGAGTCATAGTTACATGCCAGATGAGATGATGCGTACAGTTGTTGTGCCCATTGTTAAAAACAAAACTGGGGACCTTGCAGACAGCAGCAATTATAGGCCAATTTCACTCGCCACGGTAATGTCAAAGGTGTTTGACAGTGTGCTTAACACTCAGTTGGGCTATGTCATCAGCCTTCACGACAACCAGTTCGGATTTCGTTCTGGGCTGTCGACGGAGACTGCAGTGCTGGGTCTTAAGCATACTGTCACGTATTATACGCAGAGGGGAACGCCCGTTTACGCCTGCTTTTTGGACCTTTCTAGGGCATTTGATCTGGTTTCCTACAATAAGTTGTGGCAAAAATTAGAAAACACTAACCTGCCAAAAGAACTCCTTAACATTTTTAAATATTGGTATGGAAGCCAGGTCAACAACGTACGATGGAATGGAGAGCTGTCTGAACCATATAGACTGGAGTGCGGGGTAAGGCAGGGGGGGTTAAGTTCACCTACGCTCTTCAACCTGTATGTTAATGAGCTGATTGAGGAACTTAGCAGCATCAGAGTCGGTTGCCATGTAGATGGTGTCTGCGTCAATAATATTAGTTACGCAGACGATATGGTGCTGTTGAGTGCCTCGGTCTGTGGGTTGAGGAAACTTGTGGCCCATTGTGAAGGATACGCAGAACAACATGGCCTGACATATAATTGTAAAAAGTCGGAAATCATGGTTTTCGAGGCTGGGGGTAAAAACACTAGTGCTATACCACCTGTTACACTCAATGGGATACCATTAAACAGAGTTTTTAGGTTTAAATATCTGGGCCACATTTTGACCACCACCCTCCAAGACGATGACGATGTTGAACGGGAGCGGAGAGCGTTGTCGATCAGAGCGAACATGCTGGCCCGTAGGTTTGCGCGTTGTTCCCTTCAGGTAAAGATCACACTCTTCCGAGCTTACTGTACTTCTTTCTACACGTGCAGCCTTTGGGCCAGACATACTCAGAAGTCGTACAGCGCTCTCCGCGTTCAATACAATAACGCGTTTAGGATACTGGTGGGGCTGCCTCGCTTCTGTAGCGCATCGGGGATGTTTGCTGACGCACACGTAGATTGCTTTTATGCGATCATGCGAAAGAGGTGTGCTTCTCTGGTGCGCAGGGTGTGGGCCAGCTCCAACAGTGTCCTGAGTATGATTGCTGGGCGTCTGGATTGCTCATACGTGACTCATTGTTGTTCCGTCTCGCATGGGATGAAGCAGCGGTGAGATCAATAAATTATTATATAAATTAGATTATGAAATGTTACTAACATAGTTTTAAGTAATACTAACATTAATGAGTCATGGTTACTTAAATAAAGAATTGATTTATTTTATTATTACTACCATTTCTTTAACATCTCTGTAACCTGTGTTAAGCAAATAAATTATTTGATTTGATTTGATTTGATTTGAATTTTATACCTTGCCACGAGTAGAAATCATTATTATCTTTTTGTATATTTTTGGCATTTTCCATGCTAAGATTTTAAAGTTATTTAGAAAAGGAAAAATACGACCGCGGGCAGGATTCGAACCTGCGTCTTCTGGTTCGGTACACCAGACGCTATGACCACTAAGCACCGCGATCTGGTGTACCGAACCAGAAGACGCAGGTTCGAATCCTGCCCGCGGTCGTATTTTTCCTTTTCTAAATAACTTTAGAAATCATTATTATTTATCTAGACATCTCGTTGAAGTATCCTTTAATATTACATAACACGACGCATTGTAGTCTTTATCAGGTAAAAACGTCATCATTAACGTCTATTCGTTCACGTATTTTGTGTTTGTGATATCTGATGAACAATAATCTTGATTCGATCTTTCTATTTGTTTAAAATCGCAAATGATCTTTTGTCTTCGGCTACCTTCTTCAGTGATTACTAGCGATTATATTCGCTTATGACGCGACGGTTATTATGATTGTGAGCGTTTATCTAATGTATTATGAACGCTTTAAGAAAAAACTGTACAACTCATGGTCTAAGGGTTGTTCGTCAGTCGCCCATTGCTCTTGGCCCTCCGGGAGGGTCCATCAATGGACGTCCGTGGTGGGATCGCGGATCACGCGAGAGCTATTCCCGTGGTCTCACCACTATGCGGAAGGTTGTAGTGGTGGTGGTTTTAGTCGGTATGCTGGCCACCTGGTCGGAGAGCCTGACATAACCGTCCCGCATCCCCGTGCGGGGTGGTATGCATATGGAGCATTTCCCCACCCGAAAAAAAAGGGTCTAAGGGTTGTTGGACAACGCATAGCTCGCATTATTTATTCGTCTAAAACCCTGCGTTCTCGTTCTGCATTCTTCTAAAATGAACATGATGGTCACCGTGAAGATGTCAATGATGGAAGCTAGCTAAAGAAAGATTATTACATTATTTATAATGACTCCATTCACTAACCTGGAAAATAGTATACCCAGTACTTATTATTCTCTCTATCAATCAAATACTTGAAGTAAGCGTAGGCCACTGACATTTCACAAACTCAGCACATTTTAACTTTGAATCGAAAAACTAGCTCAAATTACAATAATATATTAAATTGTCTGAATATGCGTCTCCGTTTAAGGTTCGAACTGTATATAATGAGGCAGGATCTTGTCCACTTCCTTGTGAGTTAATTAACACTTTCGGTTTGTCATAAAGTGCTAATTATTTACTCTAAAGAACGTGAAGCTAAAGTTTGTTGTGATTTTTTGGAAAAAATACTATGTTTTTTACTGAATCACCAATTGGCATGGTAATTTTGTGTTATTTATGGATGAAAAACTGTTTATTATTTATTTATTTTTGATAACTTTCGCTTTCTGCCGAGACCTGTGCCTAACAGTGGTATAGTAAATGGTTTTTAGTGAAGTGTAACACTAATTATGATGTGTTTGGAGAAATAAAAATAGTTCTTAGGAAACTCACGATTATATTACGGTCCACATACGGAAATATAGTACCTAGTCACAAAAGGAAGAAACGCACAGTTTGTCACAAGCACATAAGTATGAAATACACAGTACAAATATGAAATGCACAGCGAAAGCAGTCTAAGAAAGCAGTACCTACTTAGATAAGGCCGTTGACTTGTACCCACTAACGTATAAAAAAGGTTCAAATTGTATTCTCAACGAACATTCATACTACGTAATCTTCTGTGTACAAATGTGTTGAACCTTTATATTATTTGAATTTACAACAAGGGTACAACAAGTACAACAAGTCAACGGCCAAGTCCCACAACATTAACTATAAATAATAAAGAAATTGCAGTAAGGAACCTTAGACTTGGCACGACTTTGTCTAGCTAGATTTCATTACTTTTTAGAGATAAACAAGCAGCTCCATCGAGACTTGGCTAGTTTTTTACAGAATGTTTTTGATGGGATTTTCTCCTGAATAATGGATGATAAGAGATGCAACAACTGGTACTTCTTGCTGGCGAGGTTGCTGTTTACATCAGACTTCACACTTTGTCTTAACAGTAGGTATATGCATTCAATATATCTACATAAAAACAAAAAACAATGCAAAAAATACTGATTCGTTTGTAGACCAATCACATTCTCATCCTCGTAATTCATGATGATGATTATCCTATTAGTACAACTGTCAACGGAAGCAATTGGCCTATTTTGGTGTGTAGCTGCTAACGAGTTCAACATGGCACAATTATGATATATTGACGAAAAAATCTATTTTTGGGAATGTCTGATGTCACTGTATATAACGGCCTATAGCTCAAACATCGTTCAGGCCTTTCTACCTCCTTACTGAAATCAGCAGACGACACCGCGCAGGCGTAGACGGAGACGGAATATTTTCATGACATTAATTCCATGCTCGTGGTGAAATCCGAAAGCAAGTGTGGTTTTTAGTCTGTACGATATACCCTGCCACTTGCTCCGACGGCAGACGATCCTACGAGGATTTTCAGAGCACAAAAAGAAATCGTCAAGAATGGAAGCATTCCATTCAATTGAAGCGTAAGCGAAGCGAAGGTATGCTTTTGCCCTACAGTGGGACGACAACAGCTGAATAATATTAATATATTGGGACTGATGGATTAAATCTATGGTTATACTGAATAAACACAGATTAAATCCGTGTGACTCTCGTTTTTCGTTCGTTTTTTCACATGGATTAAGTAAATAGCTAGTTCATAGATCATAAGACTAGCGTGGTGAAGAAGCTTTCCCATAAGTGGGATATGGAACGTTAATCAGCTAATGTTGTTATTACTGTCAAATAATTGTGGAATTAACTACAATTTTGAAATGAATTTCGCTAATGCCAGTAAATACCGCCGTATTTGCTTTTGACATTACCCTGAAAATATTTTGAATTAATTGAAATGTACTTATTTATATATTAGATACAAGAGAAAACCTATCAATCAAGGTGGATTGCCGACTAAAAATAAAAGTAAGTAGGTCCCAAAAGAAATTGATGTGGATGAACACGGCAGGTTGAACGTTTATAGTGTTGTAGTAATTTATGATTTCGGTAGTGTGGGGAACAAGCAAGTATTGTTCTTTTTTGAATGTACAGTTGCGGAGACAAATATATGTACCTATAACATTAACTAAGCAGTGGACCTCTAACTTTTCGAATTAGTGCGTATTAATAATTAATTATTATCACTTGCTTAAACGGTGAAGAAAAACATCGTGAGGAAACCCGCATGCCTTAGCTCGACGGCGTGTGAAGTCTGCCAACCCGCACTAGGCCAGCATGGTGGACTATAGCCTAATCCCTCTCATTATGTGAGAGGAGACCCGTGCCCAGCAGTGGGACAGTATATAGGTTGATGATGAATACCTAACTCCAAGCTGCTACTGAGAATTTTATAGAAAAAACCAATAACACTTTACTCGATCTGGGAATCTCCTCAAGCGTAGTCGCGTTTACGACTATTAGTCTAATGAGGTACATAGTTACTATTACTGTAGGATCATAAAACATTTAGTGCGTGTAAATAAGATTTTATTTTTTATTTTATTCAACATATTTTTTAATATACACGTAATTTTATTGAATCAGGTTTTCTTTCTTTTTGTATTTTTTTTTTTGGCATTTTTCATGCTAAGATTTTAAAGTTAAAATAAGCAAAGGAAAAACTCGACCTGCCCGCGGTCGAATTTTTCCTTTGCTTAATAACTTTAATTTCAGATTTTCTTATTGATTTCTGACATTTACGCGAATATTATACATAGAAATAAAACTATTGTTTCTACTTTAGTCTACCCGTGACCATGGACGCTGTAAAGGGTCCGAAACGTCGGAATTAATAATATCAATATAACGCGACAAAATCCGAAAAAAGTAGTTTTATTTTAGATTTTCTTATTTCTAATGCATACATAAGTGCATTAAATATTTCGGTAGGTATCTCTGATAAAAAAATACTTACATCTCAAAATTGAAAATAAAATAAATAAATTACAAACAGTAATATGCTAGCACTTTTGACGTTGTCAGTCCGGCCATAGGTCATAGCTATCAAGCATGGCACGGGTTGCCACTCATTGCGCCGTTGCTATGGCAACCAGACCACAAACACCACGCACAAAGCACCCCGAAGGCAGTGACCACCCCTTCTCACCACTTCGCGCCAAGGACGCCAGGAATTTGCGATTGTTCCATTGAGAATTTATTCAATTGAAAATAACCATAATTAGGCTGTTCGCCGTTTTACCGTTGACTATCAACTTTTTTTTCATTCTTTGAATCAATTTGTTTTGAAATGCTATGTTATGTTGTTATTAGTACAATGTAACTTTAATATTTGTATAAAATAAACTGTCTCAAGGTTTTTTATTTTCACAGAATATGACTAGACTTAAAAGTAAATTTTACTTACTGATCTAAGGCAATATGCGAATATTATACATTGAAATAAAACCATTTTACGTTTGTTTTTGTTAAGTTTTTGTGTTTGTCTGGGTGCTTCTTATGTATTATAAGTATGTATTTACAATAAAAAGTAAATAAGTAAGTATAATATCCATTGTCTAGTAGCCATAGTACAAGCTCTGCTTAGTTTGGGACTAGATGGTGCTGTCTAAAAATGTCCTAATTATTTATTATTATTAAACTATTGTTTCTTTCTTTTTGTATTATCCCTCTCTCAATATGAGAGGAGACCCGTGCCCAGCAGTGGGACAGTATATGGGTTGATGATGATGATTAACCTGATGTGCTGGCAACCGTACCTATATCCAACAAATAGGGCAAAATACACACATATTTGCCTTTCATACATAGACATGTGATGTGATTAATGATAATGACTAATATCGAACCACGGAAGTAAACAAACACCGAGCTAAATGACTACGACATTACAATGTTGTGGTTAAATTGAAGCCTATTATGGAAAAAAATATTATAAATAGCTACTTACCTACCACGGTTTATAGTGCGGGTAATAAAAATCAACATAGATTTATTAATATAAAACTGCCTCTTATGAGTCATAAGCCTGGTGTTAGCAAGCGCGACTGCTACGCCTTGAGGTCTTAGATTCAATTCCCAAAGTCAAACAAAGTGAAATTCTTGATAGCACATAAAAAAAAGCTCAAAGCCACCAGACTGTTCAAAGCTGAGAATATATATTTACCCTACAAAGTAATCACATTTACATTTTATTGAGTTAAACATTATCTAAGAAAAAATATATAATCACAATATAACATCATTGTTATGTCAGACTTACATGAGAGCAATGCAGTTTGATGGTAGGTACTATTGACAGTAAGAGCTGACCAGCCCCGACAGACGGCACTCGTTCACGAGTATGACGTGCCGCGGCGTCGTTTGACTCAACCATGTTGCAGGGAATAAAACGACCCGACACACAACGCCACCATCAGCAGGACATTTTAGTGAGCATGACAAGCTCAGACCGCTAGGCAACTGCAACAACTTTTTTTAGGCGAAATTATACGTATTGGAACGTGTTATTGGTTTATTGTGGATTATGGCCAGAGAAAGGTTGCCGAACTGAAGATTAAGCTCAAAAACAGAGGCGCAAAAATAGTACTAAGGAAAAGCTAAGGAATGGTAACTATAATCTACTAGCAATTGTTTCCACTATTTTTTTTTTTTTGTTTTAACTACAACTTTTTTATGAACAAATAAACCAAAAAAAAAAAGATCGTGGTATGTATTTTGACAGGTGGTTGGACCTGACAATACAATGCTGTCATTTCACGTAGACCATTACAGAAAACGCTCATTAATAATTATTGTTTAGCATATTTAGAAACAAAAGCAGTGATAGCCTAATGGTATGACCATTGGACTGCCAAGTCGAAGGTCTCGAGTTCGAACCCAAGGCACGCACCTCTGACTTTTCGAATTCATGTGCGTATTAATAATTAATTATCACTCGCTTAAACGGTGAAGGAAAACATCGTGAGGAAACCTGCATACCTTAGAGTTTTTCTCGACGGTTTGTGAAGTCTGCCAACCCACACTAGGCCAGCGTGGTGGACTATAGCCTAATCCCTCTCAATAATGAGAGGAGACCCGTACCCAGCAGTGGGACAGTATATGGGTTGATGATGATGATGATATTTAGAAACAATAGAACAACTCTTTTCAGTATTGTACGCAGTCAAGTGTTTTTTTATATACCTACCAGGATAAATACAGTTAAGTAATTAATTAGCATGCTGATTGTATGAAAAAATCATGGTCACGACTGGACTAAATATATGAACCAAGTGTAATGAACTCTGCTTTACTGCTTTTTTAAAAGCGTCACTGCGCTGTAAAGAGGTTGTTTAATACTTAGTTTTATCCCACGAAGATCTGTGTAAATAACCTCTATATCACTGATATAAGGTTCTAATTTCAATAATTTAACTGTCTTCGTGAAATATATACGTAACATGATAATTTTGTGCACAAGAAATACATACGGTCTTGCCCGTTGAGTTTTCGACCATAATTATGATTCAAATAGTAAGAGTGAAAAGTGTTGGAAAGCGTACAGTTAACATTATATATAGAACCACCAACTAAAATTTTTGTAGGTACAGACGCCAGCAGGTCAACCTATCCAAAACTGTCAATTTTTTCCAATTGAATATGAACCTTATTGTGTTGTATTAAAGTTGAAAATCTATCAAAGAAATTTGACAGATTATGGTAACTTGCTGTGCTGGCTTCTGTACATAATAACTTAGTACTGTCAGCATCAAATATATTATATATAGGGATGAACACTTATAATATTTAAAATACTAAAGAAAATAAACTTTATCGCAATGGGGTAAAATTCAAGTTAGAATGACAGTTGTCGTGTATATTATTATTTTTGCTGTAGTTTTTCAGATAGATCTTTTTGAACAGTTCAAAGCATCAGAATCTGATGTGGACTGGTATGCTGAGGCATTGTCTTTAAGTACACTACGTACGTCGGCCATCTTGGATCATTGTTAGACCATCATTGATCAACTGCCACAATTGTCTATTATACATTGCTCCGTTCTCATACGTGTTCATTGTTGAAAGGAGAATCACCCTAAACATACAAGTTACTTTAAACAACTATTAGCTAAATTCCTGTGCAACATACAATACACTCAAATTAATTATTTTTTCACGCTCCCTTTACCTACTCCCTTTACTTATAGGCTGGTATCAATTTGTAAATTAACAAAATAAATCGTTTTAAATTATAATTATGTATAAATAATAAGCTATGGGGAATTCCACTAACGATATTAAGTTCATATTAATAACTCTCCTCTTAACTACTCCGGGGAAAGCTCAAAATAATCCCTACTATTTTATAATTTTATAATATTATAAATGCGAAAGTAACTCTATCTGTCTGTTACGCTTTCACGTCTAAATCACTGAACTGATTTTAATGAAATTTGGTAAAGAGATAGAGTTGACCTTGAGAAAGAACATAGGATAGTTTTTATCTCGGACTTTTGAAGAGTTCTCTTGGAAACGCGATATAACCGAACTCGACGCGGGCGAAGCCGCGGGCGGAAAACTAGTAATATATAACTATGAGAATCACAACATGAGTGCATAAGGTAAACTGTTATTTCACCATTATTACCAACATCCGATATGGTCTAGTGGCTAGGATACCTGGCTCTCACCCAGGAGGCTCGGGTTCGATTCCCGGTATCGGAATTATCTTTTTGTATTTTCTTTCAACAATATTACAATACATAAGCTGATTGAGAACAATGCTTATTTATATGAATCTTATAAAATTAATCTAGATTTTAGGATGTTTTAAGACTTGTTTAATTTATTCTGTAAATAAAGTACAATAATGCTTTCCTCCGTTAGAAAATTAATGTTCTATTTGCTTACTAGTTAGATAGAAGGAGAAGATTTTAAACTAATACGAAAATGGAATAGTTTTGTTGGCAATAAATATAAGGATCAAAGTCCCTCCACTGCTTTAAGAGAGGTAGGGTATAGTGTGGTTGTTGGTGGGGTTGACTTGCTGCAAGCGTCTGTAAGCTACGGTAACCGCTTACCATCAGGTGGGCCGTATGCTTGTTTGCCACCTTATTAGAATAAAAAAAAAACTGCCAACGTAACGCTTCTTTGCAGAGCACTAACTTAAACTTTCCTTGTCAAACGTAAAAACTCTAGTCAAGGACGTCAAGTCCTTGACTAGAGTTTGCACGTTTTGTCATCTCACCAATACCGTTGCACCAAGCGTAGGGGTAGTTTGATTCCCACCTGATAAAAATATTCGTGTACTCTTATACCATAGCCCACGTATTTAACTCGTGTCAGGTCCAAAGGCATCGAACTTAGATCGTTTTAGTAAGGATCTAGGAACGATAAACTTGACATTATTTGTAACATGTAACTACCACAAGTAATTTATCGCCGGATGCCAGCTCCTGAAGTAAAATTGTTTAACATTTACTTCGTTAGTAAATTCAATAAATTGTTCAAGTTTCTGGTTCTGTATTAGGGCGTTTTCTTGCTTAAAACATCAAGGAAGATTGTGAGGAAATCTTCTGAGAGATTTTCTTAATGACGTGTGAAATCTTGCTGTGATGCAATGAATAGCTTATCCCGTGACCAACTTTCTTTTTTTTTTTAGTTGTGTTGACTAGATACGATTTGAAACAATTTTTCGTTCCTGTTATTTGATTTTAAAAATGGGTTTAATAATATCAATATATCGCAATAGAATCTATAAAAATTGTTTTATTTAAAAAATAAGTTGGTTTTAATAGGATTTCAATAATTTAAATTAAAAAAAAAAATACCTACGTCGAATATTCGTAGTACATACCTATATTATTAAAAGAAATCTAATAGTAATCATTATCCTAGCCTTTTCCTAACTACATGTTGGGGTCAAATAAGCATAAAACAAGTACCTCCAAATAAAGTACTTAACAACTTTCTTTTTTATTTTTATTTAGACTTCGAAAAAAGTTGAATACAGAAAACATCCTTCGACATTTATTATCTACAGAACCCTAATTACATTTGAGGTACCTAGTTACAAATACGTTGACCCTTGCGCGCTAAAGTGTTAAAATGCGGCATTAGGTGTTAACCCCTGAGGTTAAAGTCCCCAGTGGTTCAACATTGGTCGCCATGGCAATCCATTCGTGGTAAAAATCGACAAACATTTTCATAATTTCTATGAAGGCTTTTTACATAAGATTTCCTGGCTCCTAAAAGTCTGACAAACAGTTCTTAGCAGTATTCGATCACTAACGAAATAGGTTAGTTTAGTTGCAGTTTCTGTATGGCTCTGCTTTGAAAGCTGAATGAAATCCAAACTCCATAGACTTCATTTTGATAAAATTTACCTGTAGATATCGATCATAGTTTACAGTCTTCTTTCTTCAAGCCTTTTTCCCAACTATTATTGGGTTTGGCTTCCAGTCTAACCATCTGGCCAAATTCAAACCTCCGCAACCCAATTTTTGGGTAATACCGATACCCTGAGGATAGACTGGTTGTCAGACTTTTTGGGATTATGACTACCACTAACGATTGTCATAGGTGTTGGTACAGTGGCCAGCACATCAAGCTACCACAAACTGTCAGATTTCTTTGATTGATTTTCAACTTTAACACAATACAATAAGGTTCATATTCAATTGGGAAAATTTTACAGTTTTGGATAGCTTGACCTGCTGGCGTCTGTACTTATGACAACCGGGATCGACGGTTTTACGTGCTCTCCAAAGTACGGAGGGGTCTCCATGTATTAATGGTTACACATCCACAGACTGACCGCGACTAGCACAGCTTAACCTTGCAGATCGGTTTATCAGCTTAGTTATTACTTAGCCACGAGCCCCTCCTCCAGATCATAGTGTACAGTAACGAGCATCAAAATGTATACCTACACTTAGCGAAATTCTAAAGCGATTTCCTCTTTAGGTATTGACTAAAATTGTATGGTGTTACGAACATAGCATTGTCAAAGTTGCAATCTTTCGAGATGTCGCGAAAAAATCGCTAGTGAATTTTAGTAGGTAAGTGTATAGGTACATCGTGATTGTTCATACTTCCTTGCCCAGATTTCTTTACAGTTATATGGAATATAATAACGACATTGGCCCTAACTTCAGGGTGAAGGAAGGTAGAGGCGGCACATCAAGCTTTTTGTTTTTGGATCCTTCGTATACCATCGCAATAGCAGCGATTTTTGTACTGCAACTGTACAGTTTGAGTTGTTGTCGTGTGTACTTTGTCTCAGAAAATATACTTTATGGATTTTCCACACTAAAGAACGTTACTTCCCACAGAAAAAATAAAGTTACAAGCTTACACATTTGGTAGGAACACAAAAAAGTGAATGGTTATTTCTTTAATTCTCAGCCGTGGGGATTGTGTGGCACAAAAGCATTATGATGATTATCTAATACATTAGATGGAAACTGCAAGACGATGTATCGAATGATCCATAATTACGTCATCAACGGTGATGGTCGTATGGCTCATAATGAGTAGGTGTTATTCTAAGGGTATCGGTGTATTCCCGAAGAATATCTTCATAATGATATCACGGGACAAATGTAATCCGGACGGTTCCCATGGCCATGAAAGGCCATAGGCAAGGTAAAGCAAGCGCGGTTATTTGTCGGTACGAGTCCGACAGACCCTGCCGCCTCTCCAGGTCACCGACGAATCCTGAGGATTTTCCGTACCTACTATAAAAAAAAAACAAAGCTGTATGCCCCTGTATCCCGCGCGTAGATATAGCAGAGGAGGTGAACTGATGTTACCCTCGCATTTCAGTGATTTCAGGTCCATTTAGTAGGAAGCAAACCTACTGCCATTAAACGAGCAGAAATTCAAACTCCGAGATGCTTCAAACTCAATAATACTTAGCTCAAACTATGAACCTAACGCTCAACAGGATCAATGAGACGGAGGCAAGTTAAACCATAATGACAGTTTTATCGCGGCAATCAAATCGATTCAAGCATCGAATTCATTGGAATCCGATAGCTCCCATTTGACCAAATCGATGCGTCCATTAGTTAGTAAAAAACTTTTGACACATTCACCGAAGCTGGACTTATAAAAACATCGATTGTCATCGCGTAGAAATAAATACGTTCCTAACGATTATGCGTTGCTTTTTTTGGCCAGTCGTGGCGACAAAAAAACGTGTCTTGCTTGCTATAAAAAAGTTACTAAACTTAGCAGAATGGTAGTTTTTTTTAAAGAAGTAGTAGAGTAGAACCGTATTCACGAGCAGATTATTTATGTATCTATATCAATAATAATGAAATGACTGACTCCAAATATTTTTTTATTTCTAACTATAGTGCTTTTTAAATTATTCATTGATATTAGTTTTGTAATATAGAGAAAACTGGTTAGCCCATAATTGGTTAGTGTGTAAGTCTGTTACCTTTTAAATATTTTTTAATCTATAATATACTATGTATATATTATGCACATGCTGTAAAGACCAAATGCTGTTCGTTGGTAAGCATAGCATTGGACCGATTTAGCAATTCTTTTTTATATTGATATCTGACATTTACGCGAATATTATACATTGAAATAAAACTACTTTTTACGGATTTTATCGCGTATATTGATATTATTAATCCCGACGTTTCGGACCCTTTACAGCGTCCATGGTCACGGGTAGACTGAGGTGGTGGGCGTCTTGATGATATAATTACTGACAGCTACCCTACATTTTTTATTGTTACATGATCAATGACATTTATTACTAATTATTAATTAAAACTAGATGGAGCCGGCATTTCCTAGCTGACGACCTCTGAGAAGAAACGCCGAAACAAACTCAGAGAATCATGGTCTCTTTTAAAGTAAAAATATTCAATGATCATGTTTTAGTTGTTAATTATTGGCAATCCGATTCACGCAGAACGAGCTCACAGTATCCTTTGGTCTTGCAGTTGTAGGCCTGGATTTTGGTTTAATAGAATCTATAACAGGATTCCAAGCAGGTGGTAAGACCCAGCCATCTTCTCTATTGAAATTTGGATGTTTTTTAATTTCAATAGCCTCACGAATCATCCTGTGTAGGTATCGACTTTCCTTCGCAAGTATTTGTGGTTTATCAAATCTGATATAATGCTGGGCCTTGTCAAGAGTATGTTCACAAACTGCTGACTTCTTGGAACGGCGGTGTTTGACATCGGCGATGTGTTCTTTTACGCGGGTCCCTATGCTTCTTTTAGTTTGGCCTATATATGAGAGACCGCAATCACAATCAAGCTTGTATACGCCCGCATCTTGTAGAGGTATATGGCACTTGACAGATGGTAAGAACTGACTGATCTTCTTCAGCGGCTTGAAGTATGTTTTACGTCGGGATTAATAATATCAATATACGCGATAAAATCCGTAAAAAGTAGTTTTATTTCAATTCTTTTTTAATTTAAAATGTTCTTAATAATTCGAAAAAGGTTTATATGGAAAGAAAATTCGAACGGTCGAATTCGAGAAAAACTGAAGTTCCTTTTTCCAAAATATATTTGTTTGATTGAAATTTGAACAGGACAACGTCTGTCGGGTCGTCTAGTTTTTAGTAATAGCTAGAGTATATCAGTGGAAATCAATAGATATATCATCTGATCCGCACTTATTTTTTATTTTACAGAAGGCTTACAGAATAATAGACATAAGATATGAGAAGATGTTATTAATACATTTCTCATTACAAGCCTCCACATACAGAAAAATGTATGAAGATCTTCAGTACCTATGGCCATAGGTGATGATGATCTTCATACATAAGTGCTGATCCAATATACCTTCATACAAAGTCCTTTTTACCAATATTTAAGACTTTCAGAAAGGCTGCCTAATGTGGCAGACTTTACTTTTTACTTTACTAAGCTAATGAGCTTAGTTGTCGCAAGTGCAACTGCTGCCTAGATGTCCTGGGTTCGTTTCCCAGGACGGGGAGTGTTATTTGGTTTTTCTATGAAATTCTCAGAATTGTACTCGGTTAATGGTAATAGGCTCACCCCCTATTACATGGGACATAAACATACTGTGGGTGTACATTAGTACTCTTCTGCCTAAGCTTTCGGGAAATACAGATGTGATGGTGTTGTATATGAAATAACACATTTCAGAAAGTTGTGTGTAATGTAATATAAAGTTAAATAGTAAATAATCTATTAATTAGCCTGTTAGTTAGTAACTACTGTAAGGATAATAGTAGCTATAGTACCTACTTAATTCTGAAGTTGTTAACGTAGTCAACTAGTCAGTAACTAGTAAAAATCAGCTAGACTGTAAGTTATAATGACTCATAATAAATTATTACCATAGATACATATAAATAATGAAATCATAGAGTAGTCAACTCTATGATTTCATTATTTATATCGTACATTTTCTACCATAACTAGAAACAAGCAATAGGTATTTTTTATATACCCCAATGCGTATAAATTTTCACCGAGAACAATAAAATCAGTCTACGAAAAAAAAGCGAAGGTTCCCAGCTCCCAGGTAACTAACCGATTAACAATCTTAGACTTAGACCAATAACCGATCGCCAGTTTCAACCGATTTACAGTGATCTCTATCAGTACTTTACGACATCAAATTTGAGGGTCGAAGTAATTTGGGGGTGGTGTTGGTGCGTGACTACATCCCTCACGCGACTTCACACTACCCAAGTCTGTGACTATTATAATACAAAACGGGTCGAGCCTCGTCGCATTCAGCCAGAGAGGCCGGACGCGAGCGAACGACCGTGTCGCCATTTAAAAAAAGTTGAATTTCAAATTCGGAACTCCCGCTCGACGCTCCTTCGTTTGTCATTTGATTCGAATTAAGGATTTGGAATTGTTGTGGTTTTCTGTGTTTATTTTTGATTAAATAAATTCAAGATGGAAGGTTGCGGGATGAACTGTATAAAATATCTTCTGGTGGTCTTCAATGGATTATTTCTGGTGAGTAGTATTCTTTTTCTGTAGTTATTAATGAGTGAACATTGAAAGTTTGTTTTCTTACGTAGTGAAAGTCAGTTTTCGTGAACAGTACCAGATGTTTCACACTTCTATTTTAATGAATGGTTATTTTTGTCACCGCTCAGTTGTTTTCGCGCGGTTGCAGCTATCAAAAACTTAATGGCTCTCACTGACAGTATACGACAATCAAAATAAAACAATATTAAAATTTAACTACATTCTGAATAATTATTCTAAACAAGAAATTTAATGATATTCTAAGCTGAATGTATTAATATAGTTACTTTAATATCCTACGTAAGTACAGAGGCCAGCACATCAAGCTACCACAATATGTCATTTTTTTTATTGATTTTCAACTTTAATACAATGCAATAAGGTTTATATTCAATTGGGGAAATTTGACAGTTTTGGATTGCTTGACCTGCTGGCGTCTGTACTTACTTTATTTCTTTGCTTCTCTGGACGCAATTTATAACCTCAATTTTTCAATTTCTTAAAACAAATTTAATTTGGCTTCTTATTAAGTAGGTAGCTACGTATTTAATTATTCATCTGAGTACGAGATTCTAAATCTCGGTCAAGTCAAGATATTTTAAAAGATCAACAAACATTTTCGTTTACTAAATGAAAAGTATTACAGAGAATTTCAAGGATAATTCTAAAAACTTACGCATCGTCGTAATCGTGTGCTATGTGAATCATAGTTTGTGTTATTTCATTTTGTTGTTTAAATGCCGCAGGCGACTATTCAAGAGCAATAATTAACATGCTTACGTCAAAATCTGTCAAATGTTTAAGCATTTCAAGGATGAACATTAAATCTATACCGATAAATATACAGATTGTACATCTAAATATACTTATGTTTAACACAGATCATTGAATATAGATTAAGTAATAAAATTTACAAAAAGCATAATATTTGCATCTCGATTTCCTTATTGCGTGTCCGGGTTAAGATTTGATTTAATACACTGGAGATAAATTAATTACAGATAATAATAATTATATCTAAACATGTAGTTAATGAATAATGCAATTATAAGATGTTTATGTACTCTTGCAATACACGTCCGACGCCGAACGGGTCGATTTTCACAGTGACGTCAACATTGACGGATCATCATACTGTCCCACTGCTGGGCAAGTTTCTGTAAGTGCCTCAATAGGCCTAGTGATCGTAAAAAACGCCACTGCTACGGTTGTACGCCTGGATTCAATTTCCAGGTCGAGCAGTATTGTTGGGATTTTGGATTTGTGTTTGGATTTGTGCCAGTAATAGATCCTTACCGATGTAATAGGAACCTTATCGGCGAAGTGTGGGTGTACATAAATAACAACAACATAATCTGCCTAACTCTTCGGGGAAAATAGGCGTGTTGGTATGATAAGTTATTCGTCAACAATAACGAATATTCAATTAAAGAAATATTATAGGCTTTCTTAGTCAAGCGAGGCAAGTCTAAAGCTTTATTTAGACGATGTTAGTCATATCGTGCGAATTGCACTTCATTGCGGGCCACCCGGCTATGGTATCATAAGGGATCGATCATTGACGACAATGTACCGCAACTAGTACGATATTTCTCACACCGTATAAATAATCTAGCCCGATATACCCTGCCGCCTACCCTGGCAGAAACGATCCATGAAGGTCTTACGAACGAAAAAAAACACGCCAAGTGCATGTCGGGCCACCCGCAGTGTACGGTCCCTCACAATATTAGATTATTTACTCATTAACTTGTAAAGCTATTTAGCTGCGCTAGTTTTCTTTTTGACTTATAGGTACTTTATTGTACTTTTATTGCCGTGATTTTTTTCACATAATCACGGCAAAAAAGTACAATAAAGTACCTATAAACTAAGTATCCAAAAACAACCCAGGCAAAGGGGAGCTTTAAATCTAACAAAAGTAGCCCTTTCAAGCTTAATATTTCGCAAACGAATCTTTGAATTGATATATCCTTTTCACACACCCGCAATATTTCTGAACGATTTATCCAACAATATAGCATGGGATAGACGAGAAAAACATGTACTTAACGAATTAATTTTGCTACTTTTTCGGCGTGATAAATAATAATTATTCAATTCTGATACTAAGATTCTCTGAGCTAAGATGCGGACAGATAAACAGACAGAAGAATATGGCGAAACTGCAAGGGTTCTTTGTTGACTATGGAACCCTAAAAACTTTCCAAATGTAATTTATGGCTTGACACCTTGACACCCACTTTTGGAACAAATGGAACATTTTTAAATATTCTTGCCTACTCTTTGTAAAAAAACGGTTATTCCTAAAAAATATTTCTAAGCAGTTCGGTTTTTAAAATTAATTGCCTTTTAAATAAAATGTGTTATTATAATTTTGTGTATGTCTGTTACTTATAAGACAAGACAGATCAACTCTCTTTTATGGCAAGCAAGGCCCACTTATGGACTTAAATGGTCAGTTCTGCCAAACAAGTGCTGTAAGAGGTCTGGTACAGTTTTCATTTGTATAATGATGCGTTTTAAAGTATATATGTACAGAAATGAGCATGTCAAGCTATCCAAAACTGTCAAATTTTCCTAATTGAACATCAGCCTTATTACGTTTACATCGAAGTTGAAAATCTATCAAAGAAATTTGATCGATTACGGTAACTTCATGTGCTAGCCTCTTTACTAGCTGTTGCCCGCGGTTTCACCCGCTTTCCAAAAGGCTTTTAGGGACAAAAGGTAACTTATATCCTTCTCCAAGTTCTAATCTATCTCTGTACCAATTTCATCAAAATCGATTCAGTGGTTTAGGCGTGAAAGCGGAATAGACAGACAGACAGAGTTACCTTTGCATTTATAATATTATTAGGGATAGGTAGAGCATCTATGCCCGTGAAGTTCGCCACGACGATGGCAGTGGTGGACTGTAGTCTAATTCTTCTCAAACTGAGAGTATCCATAAACGTCTTGTTAGGGTCTCGTCCTACTAAACAACTTGTTTCAAACAAACTGTCAGAACAATATTATTATTTTTTATGGTGATCTGATCATAATATGAGTAATTAATATCCTAATTTACATTTCTTTGTGAGTGTAATAATCGAAATTATTTAAGTTACGATTAATTTAGTGACGGGTGAGTGATTAATTTAAGTGACGGTGTCTGTGGTCTAGTGGTTGGTATTTCGGATTACTGGTCACGAGGTCGTAAGTTCGATTCCTACAGGACACAAATATTTTTGGGATTAACTTAAGTGTTTGTCTGTTTCTTATGTATTAGTAGGTATCTGTTTACAAAAAAAAGTATATAAATACCTAAGTATTATATGCATTGTTTACGAGCTATACTACCTACACTGGCTTAGTTTGGGACTAGATGGTATTGTGTAAAATTGAAAAAAAAGTACTACTTTCCTTATTTATATAAGTAATAAAAATAAATAGAAAGTAATGTAATTTTTTTGTAAGCTATTAAAAATATAATAGAGGCGCCAAATCAGCCATAAAGCTATTTCTATCGAACTGTACTACATGAATCATGCTTCACCAGTTTTTTTTAATTATTTTAACACCGATAGTAATTATGATGGCATTAATTTCTTTAATCGAGTATGTATACAACATAAAAAAAAACTCTTACCCATTCTTTAAATTCGTTCCACTACACTCAACTATTCAACCAATTATCACTAAACCAATTACTATAAAAAATCCAAACGCACATTTTATGTATTTTTTTTTATTAAAATAACACCTCTATGCACTATACTTCTTCAGTATAGTCGATTTCAAACTGACAGATAATGTTAATTAAATTTGCCTTAAAGACAAGTATGGTTATATTTCCCTATTGGTTAGGGGAAACAGACGTTAACCCAAGGATTTTCCATAGTCGTTCAAACGTGGTGGTTTCTCTAACCTAGCAGCTGACAGCTGACATGTAAACGTCAGAGTGACGTTTATGAACAGTCATTACAATCATCTTCCTTCTCTGTCCTCCATAATTTTGGTGACACGCTTTGTTCATTCATTTGTTGAGGGGCTCGTGGCTACAAGTAATAACTACGCTGATCAATCAATCTGCAAGGATAAGCTTCGCTAGCCGCGGTTAGTTTGTGGAAGGGTAACAATTTTTAGGTCACAGCGTTGTGTGACATTGAACAGTGCTGCTAGTGAAATATGATAATTATTTTAATATTTTTTTATATTTTAGTGTTTATTTTATAACTGTCTCTGTGTGTCCTCGGTTGAGAAGATAAATCATTTTTCTTTCTTCTTTCTTAACACACCAAGACCCCTCCGTGCCTCGGAGAGCACATAAAGCCGTCGCGTCGGTCCAAGTTATCATACATATTATGACAATCGTTAGTGGTAGTAAGAAGCCTATATAGCCTGACAACCATCACTGTATCCCTAGGATGTCGGTATTACCCAGAAATTGGGTTATGGAGGTATGAAATACTGATCTTCTGCCGCATCTGGTTAGACTGGAAGCCGACCCCGGAAAAGAAGAAGAAGAAGAAAGAAAAAGTATTTATTTTCGCCCAACACGACGCATGTCAATTATTAAAGGTGATGAGCATGATGCTGTGTGATGATTTGTTCATTCATCCGTCATCTGATCGTCACCACATGGTCACCTGCTTCCATCTTTCATCGATGCTGCTCTCTTCTTGAGACATCTTCTTTTAGTATGTGCAGCTACTTTATTTTTGTAATGCAGAAAATACTCATGGATCGTCCGTCAATACGTGAGGCAACGAGATAATATGTCGAATTTGCACCACCTAAAACCCGCACTTACCTACCAAGGGATACGTGATATTCGACACCACGACTATAACAGGGTTACTACTTTCCTGTTCACATCATTCTTCATCGAATCGGTCTCCCCTTAAGTCACCCTTCTCTTAAGTTATGCTCTTCTAGTTTGTGCACTCACCTTTTTTGTATTCCGAAATATCCTCCAAGGTCTCACCGACAGGGGAAGCTTTGCATGTAGGAACTGGGTATGTAGGAACCAACTAAATACCGTACTTTCGTTCCCTTGCGCCATGGTCAGCTCACGGGCCCATAGGAATGGTTTCACCATGACCATGTTCATTTAACTGCATCTTTCTGATATAACACTACTTTTTTCGGATTTTATCGCGTTATATTGATATTATTAATCCCGACATTTCGAACCCTTTACGGCGTCCATGGTCACGGGTAGACTGAGGTGGTGGGCGTCTTGATGTTAAGTATAATTAATGACAGCTACGTTTATTTCAATATTTTAGCTAGTTTTATTTCAATGTCTAATATCCGCGTAAGTGACAGAAATCAATAATAACTAAATAATAATCAATAACTAAAGACAATAAATAGTTGAACTATTAGAGGCGTGCCGATACGCCACATGCATTTTTTCTGATTTTCGTCTTCATGTCGATTGTTACTGTCGATGTACCTACGTTAATCTTTCAATTTTGTTCTCCATCTCTATCCTTTAGGTGTTTTGTCGAGATATCCCCACTTTACTAGAGGTCTACTGATAACAACAATATAATTATTTACCTACTAAGCGTAACATGACTGTATGAATTTAAGGCATTACGACCGGTCATTGCAGCGGTCATTCAGAGGCCCAGGACTGTGAAGTAGTACACGGTTAATGATATTATGATGATGGCGGATGTAATGAGGTCTTATATATTTTTTACACCCTTTGATTTTATCTAACATTGCTCCTATTTTTTTAAGTTAGCCAATACAACCGTAAGTTTGTCCGAGTGTCGATGCAGATAAGGTTGAATTATAAATCGAATAATTCGAGCCGGATCAAAAATTGACTCTCAGATTTTTACTGTAACAAATTAAATACAAATACAATGCAAAATCTAAAACTTATCTAAAACGATATATTAACTTATATAAATCTAGCCTTCATGAATGGGAGAAAAAGAAAGAATTTACACTGATTTAATCGTCACATAATCAAAATAGCTGCATTATCATGTGCTTTTCATTTAACATTTCAATGTCGAAATCAAGTCAATAGTGCTTACATGGGGAAATGCACTGCGGAACTTAACTTATGTTGATATTATTTTCCTGTTCGTCCGTTCATGAAATGTTACTAATGTATACTATGTATGTCCTTAAGCTACGTATTAGTCAAGTTTGTAGGTAAGTAATGATCATACACTGACTCATACCCGCGTCACCAATGACTGCTTTAGCAATTAGTTTTTGCTATTTCCAACGGTGACGATTTCCTATGTCATAAAATATTTCTTTATAGACATTGGTATTCAAAGGATTCTCCATACCTTACCCTTTTTCCGATGTAGTATGCTTGTCTTAGCACAAAGCTTAGTGTGAATTTCTCATTGAACTTTTGTACTATGACGAGTATAAAATATATATATCCTTACTAAAAGTCAAAAGATTTTTTTTTGAGGTAAAACTTGTTATAGGATAGTTTTGAAAATATTATGTTCGTAACACCATACAATTTCAGTCAATATCTTAAGAGTAAATTGCTTTAGAATTACGCTTATTGTACACATATTGAAGCCTGTGAATGTACCAGTGCCTTAACTAGAGCCGTCCCAGCGGTGCTCAGGCACAGAGCGCAGATCTTGGAGAGGTGCAATCATGACCAGCCAACCTTTTTCGGGCGGTCTGAAAATTAGCGTTGACAGTGAGCTGCTATGTGACACACTATCAGCATTTGCTGAGATAGTTCCTTTTGTCACACTCATCATAGCACTAGCTGGTAAATTAATAGGTATATATAGAAAATTGTAATAGTTTTACTCTGTGTTATATTTAGTTTTGTGGCAATAAACTTTTTCTATTCTATTCTTATTTCTATTCTTTTTGTTGATCGTAGTTATAGAAGCTCGCACCAGGCGCTTAAAGGGCTAACAAGCATACGGCCCACTTAGTAGTAAGCGATTACCGTAGCATAAAGACGCTTGCAATTGCACTTGCGCGTTACCGACCCTGTAAAACGAAAGAGCAATAGTTGGGTTGGCAGTATAAGGGTCAAAGCCCCTGCCAACACAACGTTTCGTCGTGGAGCACTAGTAACCTTGCACACCGCTATCTTGTCTTACTTTGGGGGCTCGCTGCCAGCAACACTTCGACCAAATGTGATCTTTTATGTTGTCCCCAGCCTTGCGCATTCCTTACTCTTCAAATACGTGGTTCATGAAGCCGGCTAGTCCACTAAGAGGAAAGCAGTGGTAGTTCCCCAGTTGGGAAGCTCCAATTTAAGTGGAATTACTCCCACTGTGCACCTCTCTTGAAAGTTGCGACACTGTGTACCACGGAGGTTTATCTGATTGTAGCTGATCAGAAACGACCTCATCCAATTGAATATAGACTTGTAATTTACATAATCTTCAACGCATACTGTCCCACTGCTGGGCACCGATCGCCTCTAACAGATTGAGTGGGATTAGGTTAGTCCACCACACTGGCCCAGTGCGGGTTCTCCTTCACCGTTTAAACGAGTGATAATTAATTATAATTTACATAAGTAAGTGCAATTTTAATTGCAGCGGTTTAATTTTTTCCGAGTAATTTTATTGTCAGTCACACCTAGGTAGACAGCATGACCTTTGTGTTTATGTTAAGACCTTTATATGACCGTTAGGTCATGTGGATCTACTTAAATAATTTAATTACTCTAGTATTTTTTCAATTATATTTGACATTAACACATGCTTTTATAGATTTAAGTAGAGAAATAAAAATTTGATCTCAGCCTGCTTCCCTGCGGTTAATTTATGTACAGACTTAATTTTTCCAATTGAATATGAACCTTATTATTTAGTGTTAAAGTTCAAAATCAATCAAAAAAAAATTGACAGATTGTGGTAGCTCGATGTGCTGGAAGCTGGATCTGTACTTAAGTACACCAGACGTTTTGGCTAACTAAGTTACAGAGACTGTGATGTTGAATTTCTCTTCCTCATTCTACGTCTGGTGACGTCACCAACATTTATCGAAAACATATTAATTACTCTGTTAAATATGAAACATATAAGTGATATATTCTTGCCTAATTTACTGTATAGTCTTTAGCTAAGTAGGTACCTCGTAACCTGCGTTCCGTAGCAAATGTTGAACAAAACTACATAAGCTTCAATGCCACAATCATATTCTTATTCATAAATTAACACTGGTATAATTATCATACCATCATGCCTGTACTCCCCGAAGGGTTAGGCAGAGGTGTACAAATGTATTACTTATGTACCCATATTTCACCGGTATGCTCAGTTCCCATGTAAAAGAGGGCGAGTCTATTGCCATTAAACGGTCATAACTCCAAATTCCGAGCTGCTACTGAGAATTTCATAGAAAAACCTAATAACGTTCGGTCTTGGAATTGAACCCAGGACCTTACCAGCGCTTAGGACCACTAGAGAAACGATGCAGTATAATTACCATACAGTTAAATTTGAAGCAGTAACAATAATTTTGGAGACGTCTTTACGATGATGCCGACGCACTGAAATCACTCGACCGCGCAGACATTTGAATTACTCAAGCTTATAGAAGCTGGTTGAACTGCCCGAGAGGATGTATAAATTACATTCACACTAGGTACTCCATTAGTGTAAGGAGTCAAATTTGGAACCACAATATTAGGGTTGGCAGTATAATAGTCAAAGCCCCCACTGCCAACACAACGTTTCCTCGTGGAGCACTGGCAACCTTGCTCACCGTTAGGAAAACAACACAGCTCAAATCAGTGTGATTTCTCTTCATAGTATGTCCATAAACAACATAGCTATATGCAATTGTAGTAAAATAAGACCGCTGTCTCATTAGCCTAGTACTCGTAACCGCGACTGCTTTAGTTGAGGTCCTGATTTTGATTCCCAGGTCGAGCAAAAGTTATTACTTAGATTTTTCTATGAAATTCTCAGTAGCAGCTTGAAGTTTAGTTTTCGCCCGCATTAAATGGGACCGAAACATACAGGCGAACGAAATGGACACCCACACATTAATACAGCGCCCTTCGTATGTAAAAGCGCAAAATGAAAGCTCCATAAGCGTGCTTGCTGATACGGTAACTAGACCAATTAGGGAGCATTTCGGACCTTACTTGACGTAATATAAAGCTTATTTATAGGTTGACTTAAAGATAAAATGTTCAACATGATAAGAACATGTAGCTACTACCTAATGATAAAATCAATGTTGTAAGTGTCATAATAAGTGAAGACACGCGATAGCATAATCAGCTCCAGTGAGACTATAGATTATCCTTCCTTATTTACCTATGTGATTAGGCAGATACATTATGCACCTATAGACAAATACATTATGTACCTATGTACAGTACAGTCGCTGAGAGAATGCGTTCCCGAAGTCTGTCAGTTGGTCATGATTAGTGAAGAACCAAAGTAACACAAATGTAGGTATTATTTTTTCAACCCACCAAAGTAACATGTTTCAAACTTGTGAAAGCAAGCAGAACTTTTAATGATTTGTCTAAGCAGCACGGTTTGAGCCCCTTTATGACTGCTGCGTCATTTGCAAGAAGGATCTTAAATCTTACCTTCTTTGAGGTCCTTTCAGCAATTGCATTTGAATATCCCAGTACTCTGCTCATACTTGAATTCATTTTACTTCATTTCTTTAAGTGAAGACTTGTTAAAATGGCTTCCTATCGTCCAAATTGTTTTTTTTTTTATGTTTCTTTAGCTGCAAGTCCTCCCTGCTCTAAATAATATTTACAGAGAGAGGTAGGCCATAGTGGGAGTAATTCCACCCAATTGGGGAAGTACCTCCGCCTTGCAGAAAATCTAAGTAAAATAACACTGCTTTGAGTTGTGTTGTATTTCTTACGGTGAGCATGGTGGCCAGTCCTCCACGAGCAAACGTTGTGTTGGCAGTGGGGGGACTGTGAACCTTATACTGCCAAACGAACTATTCTTCTTTCGTTTTACAGGGTTAGCAAGGCGCAAGTGATACTCCTGGTATTACAAGCGTCTATAGGCTACGGTAACCGCTTACCATCAGGTGGGTCATAAGCTTGTTTGCCACCTTAGTAGTATAAAAAAATAAAGACTATGTACATGATTTCCGGTCCATTCTTTATAGATATCTATAATTCTTTCATATTTTTTTTAAATTAATCAATTCATGTTCATTCAACAATGTCGGTCTACAAATACAAAGTACTTCGGTCCCCGAGTAAAACCATGGCGTGAAGGACGATCGCGTTTTTGTTGAACACACGGACAAAAGCCGAACTGTTAGGGTTGGCACGTCTGGTTGTTAGGTTTAGTAAATTAAATAATAATCACATTTTATGGTTGAAGCATGTCTAGATACATTATACATATATGAAGCATGTCTAGGTCTACCAACGACGACAAAAAAATGATCTAGAAAATTCAAAATTGCTTTCACTCACCCACACGACGAACACAGTTACGACCCACTCTATGAAAGCAGTTACTACAGATATGATTCTTTGGCAAATGAAGAGAGAATACTGGAATCCTTACTACAGAGGGAGGAAACCTATGTAGTTCTGGTCCATGAGAGCTCGCCAGATTATTGTGATCATTCGCTGATAGAAAACGAATAAGTTTCGTTTAAAAAAGGTTAAGCAATAAACTGAACACTGGCGGTTCCCACTCGATTATTGGAAATTCAAACAAGGCTTATCCAGTAGTTGACCCACGCAAGACTGTTAAAGGAAATGAACTTTCTATTATACTTTCTATTAACGATAGCTTTGTTAGTCGACCAAGTATTTTAAAATATAATACGATTAAAATAGTATTTTTTTTAAATCCTGATGTATCGGGGAGGTGGCAGGGTATTTTGGACTCGTACCGACTAAAAACCGGACTTGCCTTTGCGTTATTATCATGGCCATGGGATCCGCGAAATTCGCCATGATCATGACAGACGATTAAATTAGCCTAGCTATTTCCCAGCCATTCTTTCAAACACATTCTTCAGAGTAGAAAAAAATTGAATGTGTCTTATTTTATTATTTCACACGCTCTAATATTGATGGGCACACCTTATACCTACTTAGTGCTCAAGAGCTTTGTGGAGTCGTTGATGTAATTTAATCCTGTTTTTTTAAAGTGATAAAACTTACATCAAGCTAAGCCAGACTAAGCTAAGCTATTGAAATAAAACTACTTTTTACGCGTAAATGTCAGAAATCAATATCTAAGCTAAGCTAATAAAGTTAACAGCTTTACTTTCTATCACAAATATGGAGGTCCAGTAACTTAATTAAAAACTTTTTAAACATTTTTAGGCCATCCTTAGTTTAACATAATTAATATGAGTAAAGTAATTGAAATGGATTTGTATAACTTTCCATTTTGGAGGTCAATTTTACTAATTGAGTTTACATTTTATGATAATATTTTTTTAACTTTATATGTACAGACGCCAGCAGGTCAAGCTATCCAAAACTGTCAAATTTTCCCAATTGAATGTGAACCTTAAAATATTGCATTAAAGTTGAAAGTCAATCAAATAAATTTGACAGATTGTGGTAGCTTGATGTGCTGGCCTCTGTACCTACTGAGAGAATTGATATAGAAAAACATTTAATTGGTTTATGTTGCTTTGATAGATATACGTAAAACAAAATATTTATTATTTTATGCTATTTCTAGAGATAATAGTTTTTTTTTGTTTTTTACTGTAAGTTTTTTGTATCCTATAACTTATAAGTACCAGTATAAATACGAAGTCGCGAAAAAAATATTTTTGTAGTGAATTGCAAAACCAGGTAGGTACATTTTGAAATCTAAGGTTCGTTCATTAACTATCATCAATTTCCTAGGTACTTATCTTTTATGCTACTCTTAACTAGTTTATATCATGGCAGTTATAACTAATGCCTTCGTGATCTAAGCGATGTTTCCTATGACGCGGAATAAATACTACAATTACTAACATTACACGAACAAAACGTGACAAGTCATATACTTCAAATAGCGAACAGGTTAGTATACAAATACTTTAATACTTTTAGCTAAACAACATTAACTACTAGTGCTCTCTACACATAGTTGTGTTTTCATGTTATTGGAACGAAGTTCCTTATCGCGCGTTGTGAAAGGGGGCTAGACGGAAAAAATTCTTACGAAAAAGTTGTCACGACACTTTTTTCGAAATTCAAATATTGTTCACAAGCATTCAAATATTATTGAGTGAATGACAATATTTGAATTTCGCGCGTTGTGAATTGTTGAGTGTATACAGGTTTTTTTATTTTTAATTATTAAATTTTAATGAAAGGAACTTCGTTCCATCCGGGTGTCCCTTGACACCTCTCAAGTTTTTTTATGTTTAAAATAAAGATTTGTTAAGGCGAAAGCGTCCTTAAAGATTATCTTTTTTCTACATACCTATATGTAAGGGGAATAATGTTGCAATTTATCTAATGTTATTGGATGAGATCATGAATGTTGTGATGTTTAGAGCTTTAACGATAATAATAATAGCATGTTACGTTTTTTTTTGTTTTCGTTTGTAATGGTTTAGGCGTCCTGTGTCTGTCTCATATTTTAAATATTGGGCATTTAAATATAGAATAGACATTACAGAATTATTTTTTTAAATGTGGTGTATTCATTCTGTATTTATGTAGTGTACTTATTTATTTAAAATGCGCCACCAACGTGTGTGCAAAAGCAGGAAAAGAAATTGAATGTTTATTAGCCAATACCTAATGAGGAACAAATCTATGAAGAACGAAAGAAAATAACATATTATTGCTGTAACAGTGACAATGTCGTTCATAAATTCAAGATACATATAAAAATAAAATAAAATAGTCACAAGATTTTGCATAATAATAATAATCTAACAAGATTACTAATGCACCCTTGAACCTAAATCAAAACATTCCTAAAAATATTAATAAAAGAAAAATATTGTGTCAGCCCTGACCCGTAGATTTCTATTACGTAGTCAACACGACTAATGTCATAATGGCTTATTTATTCATCCGCTTACTCGAAGCGCCTCCACGCATCGAAGTGAGTCATTACGAGAGTAGCACTACTAAAACAAGATAGACACGCGTCCATTGGGATTAAAGGATTTAACACAGTACACCGTATCAAACTGTAAGCATAATAGGAGCATTATAATATGGCACGACGTGTACGAGGTATGTATTCCACCCAAATGCTCGAAACGTTATATTCCATCTATGTCATGCGTTCGGCTAAGAATTGTAATTTTGTAAATCTGGCCATAATAAATGGGGTAATTGAAAGGAAGAAAGTACATAAATATATTTATTTGTAAAAGGACACCTGAATATAATAACGGAGATACTCAACTTATTAACTAAATTGTGGTACCCTAGTGAACCTTACATATCGGTCCAATCTCAGTCTAATTCTGATCGTGACCTCTGCATTTGTTTTTGACCCGCTCTAATCGTTAATTTGTAAGTCATGAAAGAATTTTATAGTACCAATATTTTTTACTAAGTATCATACAAACATCGGCTTTATCATGGCAAAGGTCTAATGGACGGACTCCATAAAAATTAAACACAATTTTTCATGATGCCAACCATGGTCCTAGTTCAGACAGATGGTCCATTTCAAATTAAGAATCAGAAATGAGGAGATTTCTGATTCGGTCGCATTAAGAAATACCTATAAGTAGTCGAATTGTACATTAAAGAGTACTTAAATTACCTTGATGTGGGACCAAAGTCAAAGCAAAGATGTAATCTGAACATAGTTCCAGATTTCGTTAATTTAATGATGATTTTGTTTACACGGTTAAGTCGGCACACATTTGTTATGTGGGCACGCTAAACAGACAAGCGTTGTTTAGAATATTAATGTAACACGTGTTTTAAACTGTAGTCAGTTTAACCAAAAAAATACCTACGTGGATTACATACATAAACATCATACCATCACGCCTGTGGTCGACGAAGGGTTAGGCAGAGGTGTACTAATATTTGTATACATAGTACCCCGGTATGTTTTTTTATGGGATAGGGAGCAAACGAGTAGACGGATCGCCTGATGGTAAGCGATTTCCTCCGCCCATGGACACTCGCAACACCGGAGGAGATATTTAGATGTAAGTAATAGCCGGACACAATTCAAAACTCCGAGCTGTTACTGAGAATTTAATAGTAAAACCCAATAACACTTTGCTCGACCTGGGAATCGAACCTAGGACCTCTAGCGTAGCTGCCGCGCTTGCGACCACTAGACTAAGATTTATACTTGTATTTTATAATCTTTCTGCCAAACAAAACTAGTTTCTAGTCATTGAAATAAAAGATTGATTTACCAAAATGTCATTAGAATTGATTTCCCTGGCCCAGTAGGATTCCTTTCATTAATATTGTATGAGCATTTATATTTAACACTCAGTTAGAGTGGTTCGACCGACATTTCATGACTTCTATTTGGGCCCACCAATCAATAGTCGTTAATGCATTTCTACTGACGCGATGACGCTTTGAATATCTTTATAGATATTTATTTTGAGCAATATATATATTACTAACTATTGCCCGCCATTTCACCCACATCCTAAAGGGTATTTTGAGACAAAAGGTAGCCTATGTCCTTCTTCACAGTCTAATCTATCTCTGTACCAAATTTCATCAAAATAGGTTCAGTGGTTTAGACGTGAAAGCGTAACAGACAGTTGCATTCGTATTTATATTATTAGTGATGGGTATTACACCAAGGATATTTGTTTTTTTTATTAGACAATTCTTATGTAATGTGGCAGAATTTGAGTGTCCATATTTATTTTGATAATCTAGTCACAACCGGTTATTACTATTTAATAGGTATTATTATTTAATAGGTACAATAATCTGGAGGTCTACTCCCTAAGCACGAAGTCCGTCGTTTCGACCTTCGTTACGGGCGTTTCCTACTCCGTATCACCTACGGATGGATGATTCGTTCGGGGTCCGAACTAAGAATGAATGACAACACAATTTGACAGTTGTCCCTACTCTCGATGTGTTTTTACCCGTTTGAAAAATTGAATTTGAGACTTGTTATAACGGACTCCGAAGTTTCGGAAAACTTTCGAACGGCTCGTAACTTCGTTGACGGAGATAGGGAGTAGACCCTCAAATAACAGATAGATTTATAAGACTAAGTACTTAGTTCTACGTTATTTATTCAATAAGTCACATCATAGCTTGTCTGCATTTATAGGTAGATCTGTCCTAAAACTCACTCTAATTATTTCACCATTAAATCAATTTCTATACTGACCTTACTACCAAAAAGTCACCAGAAACATATAATTATGTATATGTAAATCAAATGAAAAACACGAATGCGGTTACAATTAACCTGGTATATTTTTAAATCGACCATTACGGGGCCGTGGAATTGGGTCGCGCCCGAGAAATATGACATCGGTCGATATCACACTATTCCATCGTGGAAACTACGTAGTGGTAATACTTCAAGCTTGTTCATTTACATTTTGATCATTAGTATTTTTTACATTATCTTACATATAGGTCACAGTATTGTTATAGATTTAATAAAAACCTGAAATAATATAATCATCATCAATCAAAACCGAATCTTGTAAGGGTTCAGCGGATGAAGACTGATTATAAATAACCATGTGTTTATCATAGATTAGGGGCTTTTACGCATAGCATATGCCAATCCCATCGTATCCTAAACAATTGCAGTTTCATAAGACATGGGCCATGAATTTGAACAAACCCTTAGCATCGTCGCCATTTGGTTGGGATAGAACTGCATGGAACATATACACATCAGTTCTGTTCAAATCAGGGACCTTAATAAATTAATATTCAGCAATAAATTCCACTATTTAAGTAGTGTAAAAATATTGAAAATATTACCTAGAAGCTTTTTTTGTGGTTTCATTCGCATCTTAAAAAACTTTTTGGAACAAAGGTTAGCCCATGTCCTTCTCCAAGATCTGATCTATCTGTGTGCAAAATTTCATCACAATCGGTTCTACAGTTTAGGTTAGGTTAGCGTAACAGCCACACAGAGTTACTTTCGCATTTACATTATTATTAGGGATAAAAATACTGGTTTCAGGTTCTACATTGCGTTACTTTTAGTACACATCTTATCTTACTTTGGAGGCTGGCTTAGCCAGCAACATTTCGACCAAATGTGATCTTTTGTCTACACAAAACCCGGGGACTACTCCCCAGCATCGTGCATTCCTTACTCTTCAAATACGTGGTTCATGAAGGCGATTAGCCCACTAAGAGGAATGAACATGTAGTCTTCTAGCTTCGGGTACCCATTGCCAAGATGGCTCATCCATTTCGTCGTCAGAAGGTTACAATCCCACAAGATGTGCTGCATTGTTTCCTTGAATTCATTCATTATTCAATAATTTACAATCATTTTAGTACCTAGGTAATTTGTGTTAGCATCGTTAAGGTCTGAGTGAGGAACTTTTATCAACATCAAGATCATCAGTTTTTACGATCTAGTCTGCGAAAAACAGCACAATAGAATAATAGTTCTGATGTCATACGTTCTGTTGTCGATGCTATCGTGCCTCTGCAACAATTAGACCAATTTACTCGAATGCTTCTAACAGCCGCGGCAGCTGTTGACAGATTTATAAGAGCACATTTAATTTCAAGGTTCATTGCATAATAATTGTTTAGGGTACTTCAACCACATGATTGTAATTGTATTATACGTGTAACGTTCGTAGGGATTCGGTGAAAAATGTTGTTGTTTAAATAAACTAGATTGAACCAATTGAACCTCCAGAGGTCATAAAAATTGTTTTTCTGTTGTGTCTCCTAATTGTTGATTGTCAGTTTAATGTAGCTTTTTTATATAAATGTCAACAAAGAGAATCCTCTTGGTGATAAGATTTTCTCTCTGTTAGTATTTGGCTTTATCATTGATTTATCAGAATATTGGACCTCTCTGGTCCAATATAATTAACTCAGTGAGTGTATCGTGGTACAATGACGGCCATGAGTCTTCTTCAATTTACTCTACAACACTTGATCCTCCGCTTTCCGTATCCAGTCTTCTTCGGGGCATACGATTATACTCTTGTCTTTACCCCAATTTACTTGGTTTCGTCGCAGTATTTCTGTTTCTTTCATACACCTCTATCAGCCGTCGTTTCATCATTTACTTCCTTTATAGCCATATTATCTCATCATCAGAATAATTATTGACTATTGTGTTTATGCTTAACTACTCAATAAAATATTTATTAACTTTCACTTCTTATTTATGAGTACGTTGTCAATCAACTCGTGTTTTTGGACTGTTCTCATTACCATTGTATGCGTGTGCGAAAATTTGCAACACGTCTCATCTGACATGGATTGACGTGTGTTTATATCGATTTCGTGGCCTTCCTGTACTATGTTCATTAATTATTCAACAGTATCGAAATCAGCGATAGTGGACGGTGTCCAGAATCGTGCCACCGTTCCCAACAATGACGCTTAAATTCCTCGAGGGTTGGGCAGAGTTGTACTGTTGTAAAATAATAATATGATGTTGATGTCACCAACACAATCATGTAGTATTACGGAATTCATGACGTCATTCGTCGGAAACCGTTTAGAGTAGCTCAATCTCCTAAAGATAATTTTATAGTTTTACATAATATACGGGATCTTCTTAACGACGGCATTAATTGTTGTTAATCTATTTTTGTACTATACCTAATGCCTTTATTGTTGACAGTACTAATGATCACGGGAAAATTCTGTCAGTTTTAATTTAGACAAAAGCGTCTACCATGACAGTGGAATCATTGGCAAAATATTGCGCAATGAGCTGGGGGGGGACGATGTCGTCATTAAGCAGATCTTCTGCAATCAGTTCATAGCTAATCCTTGGCAATTTTCTAATGAGAATCATATTAATTTCACATCAAAAGTGTGTTCTCTTTAGAATATACTATGGCGCCTGTGTGTATGGTGTGTGAATGTGGGTGGAACTGTGTTTGTCGCAATCAGAACGCCCAATACTTCTGATAATTTCATAGAAAAGCCCAATAACACCGCCGCACCTGTGCGTAGCAGTTACTATTAATGAGGTTTTAAAAGTTTAATATAATTAGGGGAAAATAGGGGAAGCATTAAGATCAGACAGTTCACTGTATCATCAGAGGCTTAATATATAATATAGCTGCGTATCCGCAAGGATCGTAGTTTTCCTAGTCCCTCAAAATTCCCCCTGAGAATTTCGCAAAACCCGTCGTAAGTGTTTACGGATGTTATTTAAAGAACCTCTGTGTTAAATTTCATGCTTCCCCTGGTTTACTGTGTCAGTCACAATTAATACGGTTCTTGCGTTGTAAAAAATACTTAATTGGCTTTGCTCTATGTAGTTAGAAAAAAATAAACGAGGTACAAAGTAAATAAGGTCTTCTTCTTTTCGTGTCGATGGTAAATACATTTTTTATATTACTTGAGCCCAGTAGGTGGCCACGTTAATTGCGGCATCAGTGGCATTCATTAGATCTTCAAAGGTGCAGGTGTACGGGCATTTTGTAAATAAGGTAACTATGTAGGACGTGCCCGTTGACATTGAACGAAATAACCATAGCCGTACAATACCTTGACGCCATGGAAATGCTGTGACGTCATCGCTGCATGGCTCTATTGATAATTTGCATCCATTCACACATGCTCGTTAAAACAAGAGGGAATCTCGCAATTTAAGTATTGGGACATTTGACTGTATTGACATTGACATTTGACAGCTTTGACATCTAAGGTGTGAAGCAAAATTTACACGATAACATTTTTTTGTTGACAACATTTACAATTTACTTAGTACGAAATCTAATTGCAACACATACTTTACAGACGATTAATACGAAATACTCAATTCATTTTTTGATTTTGCTCTTATAAAAATCTTATGGTTCTGGTTAATAAAACCAATAAAGATCAAGATTAGAAACACAAATTATTTAAATATATTCGATAGGTAACCGATGAGTATTATTATGCTAAAATGTCACTTCTTTTAGAGAAAATTCACTCATAGCCGGTCCCAATACCCAATCAATAGATTTGCTGACTACAGATAGGAATCACCCATAATATTGGGAAAATCAATTTCAACACGGGCAACACGACACAGCAGTTTTCTATCTAGGCTTATTTAAAATGGATAGAATAACAAAAGGCAGGAAGCCTGGCGATCAGACCCGCGATTTGCGGCTGAATAATTTTTCACAAGGTTGCCATCGTAGTGGACAGTAGCTACCATGCAGCGGTGCTCATTCACATTCACATCATTACCATACCTAATAGTTGTTGCTATTAGTATGAAAATCTAATATATAAAATTTCCATGTCACAATGTTAGTTGCCGTACTCCTCCGATACGGCTTTACCGATTTTTACCAAATTTTATATGCGTATTCAGTAGGTCTGAGAATCGGCTACTATCTATTTTCCATACCCCTACGTGATAAGGGTGGCTTGAAATAATTTATATGGCAAAACAACGTTTGCTGGGTCAGCTAGTAAATGTATAAAAAATAGGTCATGCCAGAGCTTCATTCAGAATTGAACTTCATTGAAATAAAGGCCTGTCTCATCATCATTCGAGCTTTTTTCTCTATTATGTTGGAGTCGGCTTCTAAGTCTAACCAGATGCAGCTAAATATCAATATTTTACACGAAGCGACTTCCTCCAACGAAATAGACGACCTGGTAAAGGTTGCTGGTAGTTTGGATGCAGGGGGCATGTAACCGGTCCTTGTGGAAGTCTATGCGGGAGGTCTTTGTTCAGCAGTGGACCTCTTGTAGCTGATATGATAATGGTGATGATGACTGCTGTCAAACAAGGACCGGAAAAATTATAAATTTCTGGCAATACCGATAAATAATATTTATTTATTGATTTCTGACAAAGTCAAAGTCAAAATAATTTATTCAAGATAGACTACTAGGTAGTACTTTTTGAACGTCATTTTTACATTTAAGACAGCCCCCAAAACGCCCGCCCGTCACCGCCTCCTTTTAGCTGGGAAGAAGAAGCGGCGCAACAAACTCCCCAGCAACACATTTCTGTCTTGTAATTTACTTTTGTACTAGCGTTAAATTATATAAAACCAATTTTATGTTGCTTACATTTACTTTTTTATTGCTATAATGTCAGCCATTGCACATGTTTTTGCATCGAAGTTAATACTCAAGCATCATTATAGAGTAATCAGCCTCCTCTTCAATTAAATTATATTGGTGAAATGGCGCACAACATAAGCAATGCGATTCAGGCAACTTGGAAGTAAAAATAATAAGTAAAATTTACGCAACCATAGCCAGCAAGTCGACCAGTCACCACAAGCAGACACGAGAATATTAAACATTGAAATAAAAGTAGGTACTTTTTACGGATTATATCGCATTCAATCCAGGCCTGCAACTGCCAGATCAAAGGATAGCGGTGAGCTCGTTCTGTGTTCGTGAATCGGATTGCCAATAATTAACAAAAATTTAGGGTAGCTGTCAGTAATTATAACATCAAGACGCCCACTACCTCAGTCTTCCCGTTATCATGGACGCTGTAAAGGGTTCGAAACGTCGAGATTAATAATATCAATAATAATTATAAACGCGATAAAATCCACAAAAAGTAGTTTTTAGATAGTTTTTGGTAGAGAATTTAGATGGCAGTTTCCTTTATATTTTTAGAATTTAACAGAACAAACGTTGGTTGTACAAGAACCCAAGTAACCGATTTCACAGTTTCAACATTTTTAACATGAAATCGTTCAGTTTACGTGCATTTTATGGCCCATTTCCTTCGCGTCTCATACAACAACGTTGTAGGGCAGCCTGACCTATTTTTATGGCTTGTATATCAAGCTGACGCGGACAAACATTCGTGTCAGATGTCTGAGATTTATGGTGTAAGATGGAATCGGCATATCCAGTAAATTGACTTTTAGAGCTGCTTAGGAGCTCCGTCTAGTAGGATAATAATACAATTTATGTTGCATTCATTAATTTTCTATAAAACATATATATATTTTAATATTTTTACCTAAAAATATGAGGCACTAGCGTGGTGAACTATAGCCTAATCCCTCTCATTCTAAGAGCAGACCGTGCCCAGCAGTAGGACAATATAATGTATTGATGATGGTGATGTGAAACAGGGTAACCATTATCTATAATTAAAGAATTATGATAAAATATTAATGCATGGCAGACGTAAACGCGGCAGCGAAACGATGAGCTATTATGAATTTGAAATTTTCTGGAACGATGGGCCAAAATAGCCTAAAATCGCAAAGAATAGAAAGAGAAGGGTCCTGAAAAGGGAAGCTGATGAAAAAAATAATACCTCTTTTATTATTACGCTTGTCACCGAGATGTGTGATATTATCTAAATATTTTGCATTTTTTTAATAGACATTATATGTATATACTTTTATTTATTCAATTTATTTATTTATTCAATACTTTATGCACAAATAAGTACAAAGGCGGACTTAATGCCTAAGGCATTTTCTACCAGTCGACCTTAGGGTGATGCAGAGATAGAAATTAGTAGGTGCACCAACACGTTTGTTTATATAAATTAAAAAAAAAAAAAATGAAAAATATTAAATTTTATAATGTTTGTATCAATAACCAGAACAAAATGTAAGTAAGTATGTAAAGACGAATAAAAGTGATTTAAATAAATATAAATTAACATAACTATATATAAATATACTACATACTTTATAAACTTAATACATAATATTATATGATTATAAAATAAATAAATATATATATATATATTTATAAACATAAAGAAGGAGAGGTTAATACTAAGAATCTGCCAAAGAACTGAGGAGGTGTTTCCGAACTTTACTTTTAAAGGAGTAGCGACTAGTAGCCATCCTGATTTCCTGAGGTAGCGCATTCCACAGAACAACAGATTGGACAAAAAAGGAAGAATGCATGAACTCCGAACTATTAGAAGGACATTGCAGGAGACGATTGTATGAGGAACGAAGCGTTTTATCGTGGTTAGAGCATATATACTGAAAATAAGAAGAAAGATAAGTGGGGGAAGTAGGAGAATCAAGTAAGGAGTACAGAGTAGTTAATGCCCTTTGCACTCTCCGCTGACGGATAGGTAACCATTTTAAAAGCGATCTATAAGCTGATACATGATCATACTTACGGAGATTGAAAACGAATCGAATGCAGTTATTTAGAAGACGGTCAAGTTTGTTGAGCAGATCTGCATTCAGGTCATAGTAACACACATCACCATAGTCGATAATGGGAAATATTAAGGTTTGTACAAGCATTGCTTTCACGTTGGATGGAAGTAAATTTTTTAATCGATAGAGAGACCGCAATGTTCCAGTGACTTTTTGGCTTACATTGGTAACTTGAGTTCGCCAGTCTAAGGAGGTATCTATATACAAGCCAAGATCTTTGACTTCAGTGCTAAATGGAATAACTGTCTTATTAAAAATAATAGAAGGGAAAGTTGCACTGTCCATCTTGTTCACATTGCGGTGACTCCCCACGACCAATGCTTGGCACTTTGCCGGGTTCACCGCGACACCGAATCTATCAGACCAATCCTTGATAGCTGCCAAATCTCGGTTTAATTTATCGACCACTTCAGAAATACCTTCAACTCTAGCTTGACAATATAGTTGTAGGTCATCAGCATACAGATGATACGAACACTGAAGTTCAAAGGTTAAGAGGTTTATAAAAATTGAGAACAAGAGAGGAGAAAGAATACCGCCTTGTGGAACGCCAGTTTCTAAGTCATACCAGCTTGATGAGGACTCACCAGCCAGCACTGACTGTTGACGTTCCCGAAGATAAGAAGAGAACCATTCCAGTGCCTCCGGTGAAATCATAAGATAAGAAAGAATAGCCAGTAGGATATCATGACTGACAGTATTAAAAGCGTTGGAGAAGTCTACCAACACTAGAACAGTGACTTTGGTGTCCTCCATACCAGCCCTAATATCACCAGTCACTTTAAGGAGAGCGGAAGTAGTACTGTGCCCAGGTCTAAACCCAGATTGTAATGAGCTAATGAGAGTGTTGCTGTGAACGAAATGGGAAAGTTGTTTGTGAACACAAGCTTCAAGCACTTTAGATAAGAAAGGAAGAATGGAAATTGGGCGGAAGTGGCTGGGAAGACAAGGGTTAGATATTTTAGGTAGGGCATGGACGTAAGCTTTACGCCACAGGGAAGGGAATACTCCTGAAGTGAGAGAGTAGTTAATGATGTCCGAGATCGCAGGAAGAAGTTGGTTCAAGATTGTTACAATCATGCGGCGGGTAATAAGGTCACACCCCACCGCATTAGATTTTATTGAGAGAATTATCCTTTTGATCTCCCCGGGGTCAACTGGAAAGAAATGAAAATAGTCAATAGCAGGACGCGCTAGATCAGATATGTGCATGAGAGTTTGTTCCTGGATTAGACGATCCATAGTAGGTACAGATGTGAAATGGCGATTGAGATCGTTTAATCCAATAGAGTTAGGCAGATCCATATGTCGCGACTTGCCGATGCCCAAAGTTCCAAGGAACTTCCAAACATCAGCAGAAGAAGAAGAAGTGATATTGTCCAGAACATGGCGGCGTTTGGCGTTACGTATCATCTGATTACACCGATTCCTAGCAGACTTGAAAGCGACCCAATTGTCATCGGTACGATCTTTCTTGTATTTACGAAAGGCGCGGTCTCTTCGCCTCATGGCCATACGAATACCTCTGGTCATCCATGGTGCAGGTGGGCGCTTTAGTTTGATTTTTCTGACCGGGGCATGCAGATCGTATAACTTCAATACAGAGTCATTAAAGATGCAAACCTTATCATCTATTGAGGAAGCTTTGATCAGTGGGTCCCAGTTCAAATCGGAGGCATCTCTACGCAGTGTGTCTACATCCATACGGGCAAAACAACGCCTATACATTACCCTAGGATTAGGTTTAGGTGGTTTGAGAATATAGGAGAGGAAAATGAGGTCATGATGAGAGAAACCAGGAGCAATATATTGACCATGAGAGGAAACAAGAGAAGGATTTGAGGTGAGGATAAGATCAAGCCATGTGTCATCACCAACAGTGTTATGATGAGTCGCTTGAAGGGGTAGGAGGTGTAAGCTAGCTGACTTGATTAAGTGATGAAATTTACGGGATCTGGGAGAGCTATGGTCTAGGAGGTTCGTATTGAAATCTCCCATGATGATATGATGTACATATTCAGAACCCAAAGATTCTAGTACAGATTCGAATTCTGTGAAATAATTAACAGTGGGGGGACAGTAAACGACACCAACAACAGTTTTAACACCTCTGACATTAACTTCAAGAAAAAGGAACTCAGCTGAACTATTGTTAGACGTCGAAGAAACTAGAATTTTGAAAGGGAAATCACTTCTAAGATATATGGCCACGCCACCCCCCCTTTTACCAACCCTATCATTTCGGATAAGAATAAAACCAGGTAGAGGGTAAGTAGTTGATAAAAGGTTTGGTTTTAGCCAACTCTCGGAAACCAGGATGGCATGAACATTGCAGTTACTAAACGTTTCGTAAAGTTCACCATAATGGCTCGCAACACTCTGAGCGTTGATATGGCAAACATTCAGCAGCCGACCAGATTGGTGATCAAACTCACTACGCAAAATATCTCCAAGGGTGTTTGATAAAGAACAGAAACTTTCATCACCAGAATGAGCAGATTCATTCGCAGAATAAAAAGACTCATTATCTGAGTCCATAAATAAACAATAAAATATAGTATGTATATATATAAATAAATATCACAAAATATTCTATACAGATAAAAACGCGTGTGTGTATACATCTCTGCACCACCCACCAGCTAACATCAACACACTTAAATGCAACATCATGCTATTACAACAATGCAAAAATTATAACTGAAACATTCACAAGAAAGCAAAACAAATAGAAAAAAAAAAACAATAACAAACAAAATTGCTAGTCCTTTGGGAACGTTACCAAAACTAGAGTTATTACTAGTCTGTGACACAGTTTGACAATTTGGAGTTTTGACAATGACAGTTCACACAATGACAGGACTAGGACAATACTGTTTTGACATTAATATAAACTTACAATTTATTTTAGTTAACCTCACCACAACAAATTATAAAATTATTTCTGATCTTGTTTATATTGAGGGTATCAGTGGTGAAAGAATAAAAACACTGCATACAGTATAGCTAAATCTATAAGGTGTCAGTACCACATCATTAGTATGACTATAAATTACCTAAGTTAGCGGTAAGTTATGGTTAACTATTAAAAATTTGGTAAAAAACAAAAACTTACATTGCGATACTTGTAAATTATATAATAAATCATTTGCGTACATTTTTTAGGTGGGCTCCTGCGCCATCCATACCCTTGCTTGCCTGCGGTGGATGCACACTGGGATACTTCGACAACAACGGATTGAGATCATCGCTAGTGGTTATCCTATGTCGGCTACCATCAGAGGCTTTTACCACTATGATACCATCCTGGGTCCAACACGATCGCATGCCGAAATGAAGCCGCGCCTGGCTAAACAGGGATTGCCTGGATTTTGTCAAAAATTCCTTGACTGTAACTGTAGATCCCTTCAAGCTTGTCTTGGCACGCCAAACCGCAGACCTGACATCAATACTGGAAAACCAAACTAATACAGGCCTGTGATGATTTTTGCTAGGGGTACCGATTCTATGGCAAACCTTTAAGTCAGATCCAGTCAAATTCTTCAGAGACATTTTATTCCGTATGATATCCAGGGTGACCGCTCCACAGTTCTCTCCATCAACCTCTGACAGCCCCTGGAAGATTAGTGCCTTCCGTCGATGTCTGGTCTCCAAACTGTCAACCTGTCGGGCACAGTCACTAATCTGCTGTCTGAGCAGCTGAAACATGTTGAAGATAAGCTCCCGGAATGCACGGAATTCTTCAGCCACCTTAGCCACCGTGTCCTTTGCAGGCCCAGCAGACTGGATTTGTGCTTCAAGTTCCCCCATCCTCTTGGTGAAACTCTCCTCCAGGTTTTTTTGGATGGAAAGAATCTCAGCAACTTGAGACATGATGCAACTGGTGATATATAGTGTTGTGACAGTGCAGTGCAGTTGATAAGCTGGCAGGTGGTGTTAAAGTTGTACTTATCTCACATTAAATGTGTATTAATTGTAAGTACCAACTCCAATGATCATTAGCACAACAAATATATAAAAATATGTAGAAATAGTGGATTATTATTAATTTAAATTAAAATAAATATTCAGAGCTATGTCTTTTACTGTATTTTTTATTTATGTACTTTTATATACATACTTGTATATTCTTGGGATGGTGTAGAATAGTAATGAAAGGCGCTGGTATGATAAAAATTGTAATCTTCGTTTTGTACGCTTGACAGACTGGAGATGGTTTTGTTACGTTATACATATAAAATTATGAAGAAGATCGTTAGATTTTTATACAAAGTTAAAAAGTGAATTTATGGTAATTAAAAAATTTCTTATTGGTAACGGGTTTGTCTATAGGCACACATTTTGGAAGCGTTTGCTGAATTTTAATTGTCAATTTGTTACGGATGCGTTCGTAATATACTATAGATAGAAAAATAACAAATGAAAAGGATCACCGCAGGGCCTCGTCTACAGTGCTGTCGGTGTCCCATTGCACTTGGCCGAGGAGGGTCCGACACTGGACGTCCGTGGTGGGATCGCGGATCATGCGAGAGCGATTCCCGTGGTCCGACCACTATGCGTAAGATGGAAGTGGTGGTGGTTTTAGTCGGTATGCTGCGGAGCCCGACATAGCCAGCCCGCGTCCCCGAGCGGGGCGGCATGCTTAAGGCGCCACGCGAAAAAAAAATGAAAAAAAAAATGGCTTGCCTACTAACGTGTACATAAAACATCACAATGATAATGAGAAGGTTAAACATCAGTCCATTGCCACAATAAATCATGGTGTGAAGATGTGTAAACGTGGGCGTCGCCATAACGTAATCGGATACAGCAACTACCTAATTGACAACTACCCACATCATTTGAATGTTGGTCACATGTTAGCATCTATTATTGTAAACAAAACTGTTTACTTAATTCGATTTGCTCATCCATGGAAATGTTCATTGAACTACACCACCAAAGAGAGTTAATTTTACAGAAGAAATTTAATATTGAGCTTATTTGTCAGTGGAAGCGCCGAGAGGGGACGCCCTAGAAAAACTTAAACCGACCTTATTGGTAAGGTTCTTCAAAAAGATCAGGTGCGTAGTACTCGCAACCGGCGTGTATGTATGACAAGTTGTATGAATGTGGTCGAAGCGAAAGAAGTATGCAAGAATCGTAGAAAATGGCGTTCTTTAGTTTCTGCCTCCCCCTATGGGAAAAAGGCGTGAGTGTATGTACGTTGTAAAACCTAAAACTTGAAATTACTTAAAACAACAACATACTATACCATCATGTCTGTACTCTCCGAAGATTTAGGCAGAGGAGTGTTTATGTATTTAGTAGGGGGCGAGCCTATTGCCATTATCCGGGCACAAATCTAAACTCCGAGCTGCTACTGAGAATTTCATAGAAAAACTTAATAACACTTTCTTCAACCTGGGAATCGAACCCAGGACCTCTAGCACTCGCTCTTACGGCTGCGACTTGACTAATGAGGCATTAGATCTATCTAGTTCTAATTAAATTTCAAAGAACGAGCTTTAAACTGAGATTATTTGCGAAACTTTTGACCTTGAAGATACTTATTCTTTTTTTAAGTAATTTAGCCCATTGGATCCGTAATAGTCACCACGACCGTGACAGGAACTTGAAGATACTTAGGCACTCAACATGATATAATTGTCTCACTCAAAGAATCAGTTAGAAAATGTCTTTACAAAATAATCAAAAAAAAAATAGTACAACGAAGCATGAAAAACAAAAACAAAAGCTGTCGGTCGGGGCTGGTCGACTCACACTGCCAAGCAGTCAAAACTCGTAAATCACATAAAAAAGTAAGGTATAAATAAAAAATGTATAGAAGAAGAAAAAAATAAGGACTCGCATAGAATTAAGTTAAAATTTAGAACAATGTTTCAATAATGTCCCTACCTACCCAAATGTAATTAATTATGAATGTAAATAAATCAATTATTAAAAAAAAAGGCTTTATACGTTATCTTAGTGAAGAAAAATTCGACCGCGGGCAGGTTTCGAGCCTGCATCTTCTGGTTAGGTACACCAAATGCTATGACCACTCTGCGTCTGGTGTACCTTACCAGAAGACGCAGATTCCAATCATCCCCGCGGTCGAATTTTTCCTTCACTAAAATAACTTTAAAAATCTTAGCATGGAAAATGCCAAAAAATACAAATAGATGTCTTTACAACCTTATTATGTTCTTCCCGCAGATCTTCGGCATCGTGATCATAGCAGTAGCATGTGTGGACATGGGCATGATCAAGGGCTTCGCCGGCATGGAGGCGACCGGCCATGAGACTGATGCGGTGCTCATCGCTATCGGAGTTCTCATCATCATTATAGCAGCGTTTGGCTGCTTCGGCGCCTGGAAGGAGAGTCCTAAGTTATTGTACATTGTAAGTATTTTTTTTATATATCACTAAGGTGGCAAACGGGTGGCCCATCTGATGGTACGCGGTTACCGTAGCCTATAGATGCTTGCAACATCGAGGGCATCACTGGCGCGTTGTCGATCTTGTAAAACAAAAGAGGAATATTTGGGTTGACAGTATAAGGATCAAAGTCCCCAACTGCCAACACAACGTTTCCTCGCGGAGCACTGGCAACCTTGCTTACCGTAAGGAACGCAACACAGCACAAAGTAGTGTTATTTCACTTCGATTTTCTGCAAGGCACTTGGTACTTCCCCAGTGGCCAGTGGGGCAGCTCCAATTAGGACAGGGATACAAAAAAATAAAAGGAATACAAAAATAGACATAGCTGGCATCACCAAGTCTTAGATTTAAATACGTCAATGATCATAAGAGACACTTTACATGTGATAATTATTGGGTAGCCTTGACATCAATAACAAAGCGAATCGTCAAAAGATGTGTTGATTGGTCAATAAAGTATAATAAAAAATACACTACTGTATATCTGAAACATTATACAAAGAGTCCAGTCTTTGGAAGGCAATTAGTGTTGTAAAATAAAACATAACATAACATGGCATTCCCCGAAGGGTTAAGCAGAGGCGTACTAATGTAAACTTACACTTTGCCGCTATGTTTAGGTCCCATATTATAGCGGGTGCGCCTATTTCCATTAATCGGGCACAAATCTAAACTCCTAGCTGCTATTGAGAATTTCACAGAAAACTCAACAACATTTTGCTCGATCTGGAAATCAAACCCAGGACCTCTAGCGTAGAGGCACTAGACTAATAAGACAGGCACTAGACAAGCACTAGTATTGTGACAAGAAATATCGGCGACATTGTGATTTATTTTATTCCATAGAAAAAACAAATGGCGATCCATGTTTAGGAAAAAAACTGTCTTTGCCACACGCCTGTTCTTTACATATAGAAAAAACCATTTCAATTACTTTCAATACAAAAAAAAACAGATAGGTAAACCACACGTTACACTTGAAGCATTAGAATACAAAAGTAGGCCAATAGGCCAATCTGTAGATACTGTTAACCTACCTCCGTCCTCCACTCGTGACTTTCACCTATTTTTCATTATGGACCTAAAAACATAATTGGGCATGGGTCGGTAATGATCGCATTGTTGGTAATGATCCCATTGTTTTGGTAAGCTCATATATAATTTTCATAAGAGTATTGACATCTAATATTTATTGATGGAATAAGAAAATATGAAGCTTGTTTAATGCAAGCGATTTTGACCCTTCAATGGATACGCATCAGGGTTGTTTTCACATGGTGAATACAATAACAATATAGGATATACATTATACACCAATCAATAATAGTTTTCTTTGTCTTGTGCAAAGAAAAGTTCATATAAGTACATACATAGTCCATAGTAATGTCACACGAATACTATAAATGCGAAAGTAGCTCTCTGTCTATCTTTTTATTAAGTTTTCACGCCTAAACGGCTATAGCTATAGCGATAGATTGGATCTTGGAGAAAGACCTTTTATATCAAAAAGTCATTTCGGATGCAAATTAAACTAGTAGTTATTTATCTATAAATTGTTCCTCATTTTAATCCCCAGTTCGTCGGTTGCCTAATCATCATAATACTCCTGGAGTTGTCTGTGGGTATCGCTGCGGCAGTCTTGCGTCCCCAGATCGAAGGCACTCTGAAGACCCAGCTGCGAGCCTCGTTCATCAAGAACAAGTCCACCAAGGAGGAGGATTCTACCTACAGGGAATTCTGGGATCGCATCCAAACCAACGTAAGTGCATAATTATGAAGAAATATCTTGACATATCATCAATCATATTTATTATAAATTATATATCCCAAATCCACATAATAACAGCCAAGAGCAAGAGTTTTGTTACTATTATTTAAAGGATATTTATTTCTGTAATATGGGTCTTTCAGCCTAGTTCTGAAATTAGGGACTTCATTATAGTATTATTAAATTATTTTTATGTGAATAAAGACATAATATTATTATCCATAGTATCTACTCGATTTAATCCATTTAAAAGTGGTTCTTCACCAAATCTTTCACCATCACCAGTTGGAGTGCTGCGGCATCAGCGGTCCCGATAACTACGTTGCTTCGGAGCCCCGCATCAACCCTTCCTTCAGCTGCTGCCCCAACGACGGTACTGACCGCTCCGCTGAGATCAAGCGCTCTGACTGCCTTTCCTCAGAGAAGTACTACAAGGAGGGATGCGAGAACAAAGTGCTGGGAACCGTCCACAGTGCTGGCTTGACTGTTATCGTGTGTGGAATACTCTTCTGCGTATTGGAGGTATGCTACTTTTCAGTTTCAAACTGCCTACTAATATTATAAATGTGAAAGTGTGTGAGGACGGATGGATGTTTGTTCTTCTTTCACGCTAAAACTACTGAACGGATTTTGATGATACTTTACAGTATTATTATTTATACATCAGAATAACATATAGGCTAATTTATAACGATTTAGAGTTAATTAGCCAAATTACAGCGATAATTAAAAGTAACTTTTCCAGGCGATCAGAGTCGCAAGCAGAAGCTGGTTCTCAACAACGAATGCCTTTTTGTCCGTGGCCTCTGAGTAATATTATTTGAATACTAAAACTTCATAGTTTTAAATTCCAAGCACGCTTATTGAGCATTAGAGTTTGATTCTCGTGTCAAACAAAGTGTTACTGGGTATTTTCATTAGATAATTTTCAATAGCAGCTCAGTTTGGATGTGTGACCGGTTAATGGCAAAAGGCTCATCCCCTTTGGTTGGTTTAGGTCTCATGTACCTTACATGAGACCTAAACCATACCAGTGAACCCTGCCTAATCCTCTGAAGGATCCAAACAGACATGGTGAACCTATGACGATCCTACATTTAATGTTCAAAAAACATAAATGTTAATAGCTAACTTCCACATAATTTGAAATGATATTCATCCTACTTTTTTCCTTACTAAATTAATAAAAACATTTTTCACTAATTAAAAAAATATGCGTAACTTGACATGTAATAATACGTTTTGACCCAATAGACAGTAGCATATGTACAACTTATATAGCGGTACATTTGCGCTACAAAAGTCGGCTCTAATCCTACGGAATAGGGGTGGTCCAAACTGTATAACGCACCTTTGCATGTCCGAACACTATTCGCAAGTTCGCGTGGCGTGAATTATGTTAATTACACGACCCATCTGAGTCAGTAGGTTATCACTTACTAACTCACTAGGTTATCACGCGTAAAGCTTTAGAGACACCAACCCAGTATCACATTAATGAACCTTTGGAGAACTAAATATGTGTACTGTGGGAAGTTGCTGTGTTTCATTAATGTGATACTGGCTTGGTGTCTCTGGTGTAGAGGGACGAGGTGTTCTGTCCCCCTAACTGAAGGGAGAATCCTCCGACCAGGCGGGTGTGGTCTGGCGAGCCACGGACCAACAGTTGATGTTGGGCTTTTGTATATTATATCCAAATTTTGCGCGATGCAGGATTCGCTTAGTCCGTGTACCTATGTAGCACGATAGAGGTCGTTGCATTACTTAACTTATTTAGTAATATGGAGGGTAGAGATAAGAAAACCCATCTTGTTTATGAAAAACGTTTGTACGTCAAAAGCATTAAATTGGTAGCACTACTGCAACCAGAGTGTAAATTTTAAAGAAAGCGTTGTGCTGTTTTATTTAGATTACACTTATTCAAAATTAGTTTGAACTACGTAAGTAGTTAGTTGATTGTATACTGCGGTTTCAGTAATTACTCTAATCATCTAAAATATTAAAATATTTCATACCCTCTACCTACACTAGCGACACTATAGTAGGTTCTTGTACTATTATTTATTGCTTATAATCGGACACTTTTTCGACTTGTCATCTACCCTACATATTTATTACACTAATTACGCCACAGACTAAATAATAGTTACACTGCTAACTTCCCAGTAATATTTTAATGCTATTCTTATTCTAATTGAGTTCACTTCCTTTCTGCTTCAAAGTTATACCCCTTAGTACCGCCATTTCTTTCTGACGTCACGTAGGTCACGCTATACCAGAATTTAATGCTCCACAATCTTAAATCTCTGACCTAGGCCGGTGTGGATTGTAACTGCCTTGCTTTATTGAACACCGGACTTATCTAGATGGCCTCCTTACATGCCTAGGTATCGTAAAATAATTCTTTAAAGGGTCAAGATTTGAATAGCTGATAATTTCTTAGTTATTAGTAAATGTTGCGTTTTTTTACTAAAAGCAATTAATTATAAAAAAAGGTTTGGCAAAGGATTACAAATGTACACCCATACTTGGCCAGTATATTTTAGATCCCACGTCGGGTCTCAACTGCCTTGAAACCGGGCTCAAATCCAAAGCCCGAGCTGTTATTGAGGTATTTTTCGTAAAAGCCCAATATCAATTAGCTTGGCATTCGGACCCACGACCTCACGATCAGCGGCCGTGCTTGCGACTACTTCCCTTGACCATGAGTATGGAATCAGCTTTATTTAAAAAAAAACTTTTATTCTGGAGTTTGATTGAAATTTATGTCTAGTAAATCATGAGGATGAATGAATTAAATAATGATGATATATTGATGATGAATGAATTGAATGATAATGACATATTAATGATGATTGAATTGAATAATAATGATATATTGATGATGATGACTATTTATTAATGTGGTGTTTTCTCTATTTTCCAGGCTGTAGGCATTTTCCTAGCCCTATGGTTAGCACATGCCATAAAAACTCAGGGGAAGAGCCGGGAGACCGCCTAATTCTACACCTTAAGCACATAGTAACAGAGTATAATTTCATATGCAATGCACAATACTCGTAAGTTAATATAAGTTACCTAATTTATTTAAGTGTAGAAAGTATTGATTTAGATTTTATAATTAGATGCGTCAATTCTATTGTTAAATTTCGATTTAATAAGTGTGGCGTTTGACGATACAGTTTGACGCTATAGTAGAATTTGATCAAATTTTTAACGCAATGGTGGGTGGCAATGCAAAAAAAAAATCAAAAGAATAATCTATTTAATGATTAAGTACATATGTATTTTATTTTAACATTAAATACGTATTTATTCAAGAATGTCTTTAAAAATTTTTTAATAGAAGTCACGATAATTATGTGCCGTGTAAAAACGATTGCATTACAATCATAGTTGTATTAAATTATAACTTTTACAATATTATCTATGTAAGTATGCCAGTCAAAATAATACTAACATATTTAAAACATATACAATATCAGTAAAAAAACGCTACTAAGTGTCAAAGTATTCCTGAGCATCGCTGTCGTTCGGCAACATGCTCAGAAGACTGGCTGCATTGCCACGTTGAATGGTAATTCTTATACGTTCCGCTAGAAACAAGCCAAGCTCTTTAAGTCAAAGTCAAATATTTTATTTCAATTAGACCATTAAAATAGCACTTTTGAAAAGTCAAACTAGTTGCACGGTTCCAAAAAGTGGGTCTTATGGAGAAGAACCGGCAAGAAACTCCATTTAGTCAGAAGAGTCGACCAGTCTCCTTGAGTAGGTATGTAGTATGTCATATGTGAACTTTTTTAAAGGATTTATTTTTAAAGGAAACAAAAGCACCCACCATAAATTATAAATTCTACCTAATTTATTCGTAGATAACTTTCAATACGCATTGTTACTGAACCACCATTACGTCAATATGGATGTTAATATTTTTATACCAAAGCAATAATTGCAATCAATGAACAAAGCGACCAAGAAAAACTTGACGAATATGTATAAGCTATGGCCTATGTTAAAATCAGAACGGTAAGTTGATACCTTCTTAATAATAAACCTAAAATGATGTCATACTTTTGACGTCAATCAACCCCAAACTATAATAAATTTAATATTATAAATGCAAAAGCAACTGTAACCGTCTGACTGTTTGTTACGTTTTCATGTCTAAACCACTGAATCAATTTTATTAATTTTGGTATACACCAAAAATCCGAATCTGTCTCTATAGATAGATATATTGGACCTTGGAGAAATCTTAGGTTTTTGTCTCAAAAAGGACCTTTGAGACTCTATAGTTCGTGATTAAATAAATATATATTTGGGGTTAACTACAAATATTCGAATTTAGAAAAAGCCCTACGTTATTATTTTACCGCGCATTTGCGGTATTGCTCATGTAAAAAACAATTGCCTTCGGGAATTTTCGTGTTACCGAAAAAGTCCGAACGTTAATTTCGGTTAGATAAACGCTAGTTTGAATTGTTCCCTTCTTGGCAGTCGGGTAAAAACAGAGCCCCAAGCGGTACAAACGCACAATTAAAAATATTGCTATTATTATTATCAACATTCTTTAATAATTAGCATTTCAAATATTGTTAATTTTAATTTAACTACAAGTTTGTAAGTACCTATTTAAATGCTTTACTAGTCATTAATTTATTAACATTATTGTATAAGCGCTACTGTGAATATTTTTCCCACCACACTTCATTAGAAATTCATTCCTTGAAAGTAAATTAATTGAATTAGATATTAAGTTTTTACTTCCTTGTAAGTGTTCCATAGAAATCAGCTACTAAACTAGCAAGTATGTTATGTAGAACTAACGTTACAACCATAAACAGACTGATCCAACGTACGCAACGTATGTAACGCATTATAAAACGCGAAAACTTATGCATTATGGACACACGTATCGTATGCAACACAATCTTATGCCTGTGTGTTTCTAATTAAAAGTTTTCTTATACGACTTGTCCATTCATGGTCGTCTTTAAGAAATTGCTTTTACCGATAAGACCGCAAATTGTACTTATATGTGACGTGTGTTGTTTTTTTATTGTATCCCTTGGTGTACAATATAGAATACTGTATCTATTTATCTACATTTTTATATACCCTCAAATGTATACATGTGCATTGCTTACGTTACGTACGTGGGATCAGCCTGTCTTTACCTGAAAGCTGATTACCTGATTCACCAATTTAGACAATAAAATTGCTACACAATTCACAAATGATGTACCTCGTCGTCGTTATTTGATATTGTACAGCAAGTTTGGTAGCTATACAAGAAAATTGCAATATTAATACTTATTACAAAGTCTATTAGTGTTAAATAAATGTTGAAATAGATTTTCTTAAAATAAAGTATCTGGTGTTCCATGTTTGTGGTTTCATTGATTAGTAGTTGGTACCAATGTTTTTGGAAACCATTCGGGGTCCCTTCTTTTAATTTTGATGTGTTTTTTTTATTCTCTTCTTTATTAGTAATAATCAGCTAGTAGCCGTCGTCCTCCCTACCCCCCTCCATTCCTCATGGTTCAGGGCTATTATTCTTTATTAACTATAGAAATTTGTTGATAATCTATACCTTCTTTGTTTTAAATGTCATTTTGTGACAATTTTCTTCCTTTTTGTGTTATCATGTGTCAACATTCTGACGTCCTACGAAGTTTCTCGTGTTATGATTGTTTTATTTTGTATTTGTTTTCTGACTTTTAGTTAATTTAACTGTGTTTTTTTTTTAAATATTTTATATTAGCTACATAAAGAAAATAGCTTGTTAAGTTTTGTGTTATTCTTTATACATAATGTTTATATTTTTTCTATTAATCTATGTTAGTTTTCTCAACTTTCGAGTTAATATCTTATCATTAACACTTAGGCATATATACAACGTGTTACAAAATACCCCGTAAAAAATATAACTAATTATCAAAGCCAAAAACTTTGTCAGCTGTCATGTCAGGGAACCAGATTACTTAACAGAAAAGCCTTTAATAGTTTTTCTATTTTTCATTCATAAATGTTGTTGTTTTCCTTATTTAGGGGTATGTTTTATAGCGTTACTACGGTTCTTAAATATTGTGAATAGACTCATTATAAGGCCCCATTTAACCTCCTCTCGGCTTTACGGGTAGTATTGTCTAGTAACGTATTTTATGAATAATGTTAAAAATAAGCTTGCTATGGAAGACATGAAGGAAGCAGAAATACCATTACCCTGATTGTAAGTACGGGATAGAAATATGCTGTTTTCTCCCTCGTATTATTCCCCACATGGTCTGGCTTGCATTAGGATAAATCATTCCTTAAAAAAAGGTAAGTGTGATGACAAAGTACTTACCTAAGTATCCATACTCCGAGCCTTTTCCCAACTGTGTTGGGGTCGGCTTCCAGTCGGTAACCAGATGCGGCTGAATATCAGTATTTTACACGAAGTGACTGCTATCAAACTTCCCCAACCCAAGGCAATAGCGAAATCCTGAGGATAGACTGGTTGTCAGGCTTTTTAGGCTTCTGACTAACACTAACGATTGTCATAGGTGTTAGTACCACCGGGACCGACAAACCTTCAGCTCTCCGAGGCACGGAAGGGTTTCTATATGTTGAGAATGGTCTCCCATCCACAGGCTGACCGCGACTAGCGCAGCTTAACCTTGCAGATCGGTTGATCAGCGTAGTTATTAGGCACAATTATATTACAAAACTATAATTTCTGGGTAACTTCATAGTTAGTTAAATAAATCAAAGTACGCATTGCAGTGACAAACGTTTTATTAACAACACATTAGACAAACACGGTTTACAAATTTTCGAATCCATAATAATAATCCTAATAGGTATACAACGTATAAAATTTCACACTGTATATGACCAAATACAAAAACTATCATATAACCAAATATAAAAACTACACATCACAATCACATTTAGTGCCTTAATATTACTACTACTTTTTTAAGCTTAAAAGGCAACCGGATCACCATGACTTTAAAACTATTATTTAGAACTAGGTACTTTGATTTTGCGATGGTGCTGAAAGAAAATGCCTACCTAATTTGTTTAATATTATTTGTATTTTTTTTGCATTTTCCATGTTCTTTTTTTATATAGTTATTTAGATACAGAAGACGCAGGTTCGAATCCTGCCCGAAGTCGAATTTTTCTGTCGCTAAAATAACATTAAAATTAATTATTTAGGTTCTTGATGATAAATTGCTAAAGATTACAATAACTTTGAATTTTAATAGTATACCATGGTTGAACAGAAATTATGATATTTCTGTTGGCATATATAAAACGAAATACCGAATGGAATTTTAACTCACATCAAAGCCCGTCATTACGGTCACTGCCAATGAATGACAATCACCAAACCCAGTAATCTAGAAGAGTTATAAATGTTGCGACTGAAAAATAATGCAAATTTTTCCAGCTCTGAGTTTTTATTATTGAAACTCTTTTCCTGTTTTAAAAAAAAAGAAAGATCTTTTGAACATCTTCCAAAATCATAATCGTGAAAAATACTCAACTACTGCCAACTGTTATCATTCTATAAAATGTTACTTGCACATGTCCGGCCAATTGTCTTATTTTAAAATCTTAAATATTGAATTACTATAGAGGTGATTACTACTGAATTACTATGTGAATTTAAAAGTTACAGAAAAGTATTTAATTATACATTAATAAAGACTACTTAATCCTAAACACAGTTACACACTTATTATAACTTTCAAACTCTACATACACTTAAAATTATTGTGACCTTAATAGTTTTAAAAATACATTGTAAATAATTGACCAATCGACAATATGAGTACGTTATTAAAAGATTCCTCTTTAGACACAAATGCAAAGTGTATTAAAGGAGTCTGTATGGAGTTTCTTGTCGGTTCTTTTACATAAGGCCCATTATTTGGAGCAGTGGAAATAGTTTTTGACAATTTAAATGTAATTCTATGTTCTAATTGAAATATGTATAACTTGGTGTTTTGTGTGGCCTTCTTCCCTCTTACAGAGGAAGGTTACTGCAACCAGCCGATGTTACTGTCTGGCGAGTCACGACCCAAGACAACAGTAAATTTCAGGTGGTTTGTACTTTGCCAAACAAATATTGCTTCCTAATTGGTCGGTTAATTGTCAGTTGCTTGATTGATTGCTTCTGTGTATCTCTCTATGATTGTCTAATAATGATATATATTATGTAATACTTTCCTTTTTAACTTCAATTTTGCAAGTGAATTATTTTGGTTAACCCGGGTAATATCGCCTTAAACCTTTTTGAATATAGATTGGTTGGTAGTTGTTTTAAAAGAACATGCTCTAACTTGTCAATTGTTCAAAAATTCGTTAGGTACATAATTTTGTGCGTTTAGAATTAGAATATTTACATAGTTACTGGTTAATAGATAAAACCGTAAATCTACTTATCCTTAAGAGTATAATACTAGAATAGGTCCCTAAACAGCGCTCAAATACTTAATGCTAATCATATTACTTAATTGTTCCTTTCTTAATGGATAATCCACTACTTCTTAAAACTAATCGCTATCTTAGAACTACCACGCCCTACCCCTCCGAGGGCAAATGTTACCGTAGACGCTAATAAAAAGGCATAAAACAATATTGAAACAAGCAAAATATAAAATTTAATAGAGCTATTTAGAATTACCATCAGATAGAATATTACAACAGAACCAAGAACGGTGTGACTGTACTGATTTGATCATGTTTAGCCTCATCATCAACCCATATACTGTCCCACTGCTGGCACGTGTCTCAGAATGGGAGGGATTAGGTTAGTCCACCATGCTGGCCTAATGCGGGTTGGCAGACTTCACACACCGTTGAGAAATATCTCTAAGGTATGCAGGTTTCCTCATGATGTTTTCCTTCACCGTTTAAGCGAGTGATAATTAATTATTAATCCGCACATGAATTCGAAAAGTCAGAGGTGCGTGCCTTGGATTCGAAATCATTTGTCAAAAGCCAAACCGCCACAGGGAATGTTCTCTATTGCGGGAACTGTTTAAAAAACGTTGAAGATATTATAGAACAACCTGAACTTACAGTGGAATTGATTATGTAGATATGCACCGTTGTGTCTTTACTTCCTAAAACACTGAAAATCGTAAAAGTTGTAATTTTTTGGTGGAACTTTCTTAAAAAATGCGTTGAAGAATTCAGAAATTCACGTATGTACCCAATACTTTGGTATTTTACATACCAACATTGTTAAAACTAATTATTGTACAATCTGTAGGCCTATATAGTGGTGAGAAAATAAAGTTATTATTTTAGGTCATATCTAGGTAGTAGATAGGATAATCAAATATGTGTAAAATCACCTTATAGAACTTGTTTCGGTCGTAACAAACTATCTGTGTACTTATAGGTAATACCTAATTAATTAACTGTAGAGCTACGAATTTCCCGTAATTTTCCGTGATTTAAATTCTTACATCGATGCCGCATATATGCGGCTAATACTTAATTAATATTATAATATAGTTAAGTACATTAACTATTAGTATCCTACATTGTACAAAGGCCAGCAAACCAAGCTACCCCAATCTGTCAAATTTCTTTGATAGATTTTAACTTCAATACAAAATAATAACGTCATGTTCACTTAAGAGAGGTATGGCATAGCGGGAGTAATTCCACTCAAATTGGAGCTGCCCGACTGGGTAAGTACCACCGCCTTGCAGAAAATCGGAGTAAAATAACACTGCTTTGAGCTGTGTTGTGTTTCTTACGGTAATTACGGTGAGCAAGGTTGCCAGTACTCCACGAGGAAACGTTGTGTTGGCAGTGGAGGACTTTGGACCCGTATACTGCTGCTATTCCTCTTTTGTTTTACAGGGTCGGCAACGCGCAAGTGACACCCCTGTTGTTGTAAGCGTCTATAGGCTACGGTAACCGCTTACCATCAGGCCGTATGCTTGGCCGTATGCTTGTTTGCCACCTTAGAAGTATAAAAAACTGACACTTTTGGATCTTGACTTACTGGCGTCTGTACACTACCTACCTTAAATATGTATTTTTATATATATTTTTAAATATAATGATATGTCTAATATTTGGTTAAATAATCACCATTCTTCGAGCCTATTTCCAACTATATTGGGGTCAGCTTCTAGTCTGTCAGTCTAACCGAATGTGGCTGAATATCAGTACTTTACAAGCGACTGCCATCAGACCACAACTATTTTTTTGGGTAATACCGATATTATTAAGATAAACTGCTTGTCAAGCATTTTTAGGCTTCCGACTACCACTAACGAGAGTCATAGTTGTTCGTATGACAACCGGAACCAACGGCTTTACGGGCTATGTGAGGCACGGAAGGGTCTCGATGTGTTAAGAATGTTACCCATCCACAAACTGACCGCGGCTAACGCAACTTAACCTTGCTGATAGTTTGATCAACGTAGTTAGGTATAAGTTAGCCACGAGCCCCTCTTAATTTATACCTAATTAATACCTAATTCTTATCCTTATAAATAAAGCAAATTAAGTCAGACAGGCGTGTAAATACGCGAAGCAACTACATTGTAATTGACATTGTGGAAACTTTTTAGTCCGTCCTAATTAAAAAATCTATCTTATTCTACTTATTCTATTTTACATCTATTTCTTATATAATGCGAGTTCTGAACCCATTTTAAGTTATTTTATTAATTTACAATCACCGTAAATTTATTATTCTAAAGCAATAATCTGGCATTGCATAACATAGGTAGGTACATAATTAAAAATTGCATTTAAAATTATTTGAGTAATGCCAGTAATAAGCACAGAATTTTGACTAAGAAAGGTTCCGTGAAAATATTATTAGTTTCGCGAATCACTATTAAAAATTAAAAATATCAACAATAATCTTGAGGACAATTAAATAAGACTGAGAAACAAATATATTAGCGTAACGAGCTTTCTAAATAAGTAAATAAGGAAATTTATTTTATAAAGCAAGGAATAACTTTATAATAAGATACTTAATGTATATCTACTATTCTTATACTTACTTATATCTACATTTTAAGCATATTTCTTCCTCGTGAAGGGGATTAGAGATTAAGGCGCTAATCAGATTATTGTACCCTTGCATCATTTGCCTTCAATTATTTATAATTATAATCTTAGTAACCTAAAACTTACAAACACTGAGGACCTATTTTCATAATTGATAAGATAAAGCGTACTTATAGATGAAACAAATGGACTTGTTTGAAAGATGTTTCTTGTAAACTAAAACTTTAAAACTCCGTCCGTCGTACGCTCCGGAAAACGCAGCGTAGGACGGCCTTAAACGAGATGGACAGAGGACCTGGTGAAGGTCGCTGAAAGTCGTTGGATAACCGGTAGAAGTATATGGGAGAGGCCTTTGTTCAGCAGTGGACCTCTTGTGGCTGATATGACGATGATGAAGGCTTTTAAATCTTACAATTATTGTAAAATAGGCCCCAAATGTGAAAGATAAATTACAACTAGATGTGCAATACTAAAAGTTAAGACAGTTTTTTTTAAAACTGATTACTTAGATCTAATTTCTATCCGTTATCACTCATTGTCAGCCATACACTTGGGACGTTAAAGAATAAGCCCCTGTTTCATTAGCGCTAGATAAGTCTTTAGCAGATAAATAAAATTGCGATTTGACAGATGTTTTTTTTTAAGAATTGCCAACAGGCTAGTGGACTGAAGAAGTTCCTCATAAAGTTCGTCTCACGAAAGAAGTCCCGCAGACGCGGCAACACTGTCACACGACGGAATATTGCGGAACGGACGGAATATTAATAATTATGGTGATACGAAACTCATTCAACTGTAATGTAATAACACTAACAACTCATGGTACCCATATTCGCAAAATAAATTATTTGATTTAATTTGATATTAATTGCTAAACTCTATTGTTTTAATATCTCCAAAAATTCAAAAATTTAATCCCTGTATGATTTTATTGTTTCAGTAATTTATTGAAATTGATATAATGTAAAGTTTGCAAAATTAGTTCCACTCATTTCCGTGGGACTTCTGTCGTGAGACGGACTTTATATAGAGCCGATTAACAAAAAAAAAACTATTGTTATCTTGAAAAAACCAAAGACCAATTACCCTTTTGTATTTTATATGTTAAGACTTAAACAGCGATTGTGAATCAAATCAGGCCCTACCAACTAATATAACTATTTTATTAAAGTTATGCTATAATACATACTATGTAAGTCGTCTTGGCTTTTATCAACGTATTCTATATCGCGCGTTGTATAGAAGAAAATCTAACTTAATCTTAAAATTACATTAGATAATGTATAATTAGTATATAATTATATTTAATAATTTGAAACTGCTACTTAAACTGGCTAAATTTTTAACTTTGTGTCTACCCCCAATATTTTATTTAGTATTCAAATTGTTTTCCTATATTGAATTTTACCAATCTGTTAATATTTTTTAAAATTGATTAGGATTTTTTTAGTTTACTGTTAATATGGACGGATGGCATTCGTTACTCTGCCTACATAATATTATAATAAAGTTATCGTACCGAATCTTTTAAATCATAATTAAGGCACACGAGAAAATACGGTTATCACTATTCGTACTGTATATACTATGAGTGCAATTAATAGTAATGTCTTACCTAAGAGTGCGTGCCCCCTTCTTTGTCTTTATGAACATTTTACAGATACTTTTGTAACAAGGAAATGATTGTGTTCGAAGTGGATCCGCAACACAACCATATATAATGCTGTTCTTTTTAAAGTTTAAAAGCAGTCGCTGGCCCAATGCAGATATTAGCAAATATACTTATAATAGACCTATAACACATTGTAGGTGCATGACAATAGTATATAATGTACAGTCACAAGCATAAATATTCAGTTCAAAAGCAATTTTCTTTTAATTATTGATAAGATTCTCTTATTTATTGATTTTATGGCGTTATTAACATAGTATTTTCGAACGAATACTATAAATATATCTATATTGGTGTTATCGCAAAGTTGAAATAGTCATTTAATTTTCACGAAAAAAAAAAATTTCTAACTTTAATGTGTGCCTTTATACATACTTAGGGACGCGACGACACGACAGTGAAGGTAAGGCCCGTTATCGAGGAGTGGCTGGAGAGGCGCCATGACACCCTCAGTTTCTGGTTGACCCAAGTACTCTCGGGACATGGGTGTTTCTGAAAGGACCTGTTCGCATATGCCGGGAGCCAACGCCTGGTCGTGGACTGCCCCGAGCATACGGCGTAGCACACACTGGAGGTCCAGCTTGGGCGGAACAGCGCTGTGACCTAGTCGTGGCAGGGTGTGGTAACCTCTCGCTTCCAGCCCTCATTCGGTGGTTAGGAGCCAGAGCGCGTGGTAAACCGCCGCCTCTTACTGCGAGCAAGTTATGCTTGCAAAAGAGGCGGCGAAAAGGGAGAAAGATGCATCCACCTTTCTCCCAATCCTTAGTAGACGGTCCACGAGCTATGACTTGAGGGCAGCTGAATGTGGGTACTTATTTGTGCACGTGACTGTACAAACTTGTGAAAAACCAAATAAAATTGGAATTTAATTCGGTTAGCCGCCAAACAAGTGCTTCAGTCTTAAATGTTTCATTATCCGTCAATAGAAGGAAAAACTCTAAAATTTGCTAAAATGTAAAGTGAAGGGGCACGCAATATACCTACATAATAATTACGTGAAATCTCAATATTAACTTAAACAAAGGAACTGTTAATCCATCTTGGTATTTTATGTTACAATTGGACCCAAACCTGCTTATTGACAGCCACAGCTGTAATATTTATACATAAACTACTGCTATATCACAGTTTATAGCTAAATTGACTCAAAAAACCCCATAGACTTAGCAACATTGAAACTATTGGAATAAATTATTAGTAAAATATGACCTAATTGTAGATACAGAATATATTAATATTGGTGTATATTATAATATATTTAAACATATTAGGTACTTACCAAAATTATGCAGAATGTGTGTGTGAGATATACATACCTAAATACAGTGGTAAATGTCTAAAATGCTACTTTAAATTACAAATAACCTTAATTAATTGTATTAATGGTAGGTAACATGTAAAATAGGCGAATAGTTTTAGTTAAAAACGTGCTTTATTAAGTTCTAATTAATATTGAGGAAATTATAGTTTTGAGATTGTCATTTATTTTAGCATTTTCCAAAATACAAGACGTTGCAAAAACTATATTTTTTAAATTACGAAATAACTTCAAATACCTGCGTAGGCTTTTAATTTTTTTTTAAATATTCTCTTGTAGATAAGTGTATTTTGCCAGATCTATAGAAATAAATAGTATCATTTAATACGACAGCATAAAATAATACGAAATCGTATTTAAAATTATTATTTAAAAAATATATATCTAATTTACCAGACTTTAACCAGACTAATTTTAATACTACCTTACCGTACTTACTGACAAATCCTTAAACTATTTGCAACTAAATACTGTCTAGTGTTATGCCGGGGCTTTTTGATCTAATTACATTATTTATTATTATAATATTAATGATGCTAACTTATCATAGAGATACGTGCTTTTAAATCCCTAATAACATTTAGAATGAAACTTACCTATTTAGTATAGTTTATAGTGAATCCGAACCTACATTGTTCAAAGTAGTGACTAGACCGTGAGTATGAGTTAATGATATTTCGCTTAATATTTAAATTGAAGAAGAGATGAAATTGAAAAAAAAAAATATAATAAACATTTTTGCCTTCTCTATACATGTAGTTGTAAAACATAACATCGTATATTGTAATTATTTTTATCACACATTGTTAGGCATTTTCTTAACTTTAATAATCATAAAATTGCAGATAAAAAATTATTTTATGCATAGAGCTTTTATAAATAACATCAGAAACTATTATTTTAATAAAATGATAGCGTTTTGCAAACATTCTACTAGTATGGTGACTTAATCATATATTATGCGCAGAACGTGTGGATAATATCTCTAGTTGCAATGTGCTACTTACTACTCTCGTATTAAGATTCAAAATGTGCTTGTAAGTTCGCTTGCAGCTTCCGACGCTCCGATCTTATCGTCCGAGCCATCCAAAGAGCTAACACGATACATAATATCTGGAAAAGTAAATTATATTATTGCTTGTACTTACTAAAATACATTATTTTGAAAAGCAAAGAACGACGCCATTACTGCGAAATTTTATAATAAAGAAATTATATTACCTCAACCAAAGCAAATATTATTCCAGTTGAAACGAAAATGTTTCCTTTAAATGCTTTCTTCTGGCGCAAAGCATCCTCGCAGCCACGCATATAATACGTCCGGTCGGTTAGACAGCTAGCATGCAAATGACGCCTAGCGCCGCCCTCGCGCAGTGGATGTGCGCGGGCGCAGCAAGATGCGGGAATATCGCGGTGAATGATTGCATAGTCTTGGGGGCCGTCGACACCACAGCATTGATTCTGCGAGATAAATACAATGTCAGAAAAAGTCAAATATAGTTGAATAACATAATTAATTAAAAGTAAATTAATAAGAGTAAGTAGGACTTTGAAGATCTGATGGATATGAGATGGTGAATAAGCCAATTATTATACAGTTACTTGTTACAAACTCACCTCAGACTGCAAGTCATCCCAAAAGGCATGATACTTAAAGGTCTCATCCTCAATAGTAGTGTTCTTATAGAACTGCACTCGTAGCTCACTGCTACCACCCATCCAAACGCTGAGCACCGCGCCACCAACCCCTACCACTGTCTCTACTGCCACCAAGAAAATGAAGAAGCCCGCGTGCTGTAACAAATGTAGGTAACATTCATTTAAAAAAAGTTACTTATTCAAAAAATACTAGGCCTTGTTCACGTAGAAACTAATAAAAAAATCAATATCCGTAACTGAAACTATTCGAAATCTATCGGATAATCTTCAATGTTCGTATACATATCCAAATATGAAATTTCGTATCCTTATCATCCCTGGTATTTATCACACTTAATATTATAAAGGCGAAAGTTTGTGAGTGTGTATGTTTGTTCTTCTTTCACGCTAAAACTACTGAACTGATTTTGATGAAACTTTACAGTATTATTATTTATACATCAGAATAACATATAGGCACGCATCGCGGGTACAAGCTAGTACGATATAATCATCAGACTAGAACAACCTCTAGACTATTCAAACGATAAAGGAGAATATAGAGATAAGAAAACTTAATAAGATAAGAAGACTCAATATAAATAATATTCTTCATAAAATGTTGTCTCTAGAAATAGCTCTCTTGCCGAAAGGGACTGTTTATATTTAATGGAATGTCCCTTCAATATATATTTCGCCGATGGACAGGATTTTCCTGACTATATGTACAGAGGCCACATCAAGCTACCACAATCTGTGTAATTTCTTTGATCGATTTTCAACAAAATATTTTTTTAATACAAAACAATAAGTTTTACTCAATTGAGAAATTTCTACAGATTTGGATAGCTTGACTTGCTGGCCTCTGTACCATCGGGGATATTTGGTGAAGCGGATATAAAGAAAAATAAAGAATCTGTTTTTAAACATAAAGTTTTAAAGGAAATAATATACAACGTGTTACAAAATACCCCGTAAAAAATATAATTAATTAACATAGCTAAAAATTTTGTCAGCGGTCATGTCAGGGAACCAGATTATTTAACAGAAAGGCCTACGGTACCTATTTTATCTAATAATAATTGTCTACTTTAATAGTTTTTCTATTTTTCATTCAGCAGCGTTACTACGGTTCTTAAATATTGTGAATAGACTCGTTATAAGGCCCCATTTAACCTCCTCTCGGCTTTACGGGTACTTTTGTAATACTCTGTATAATATGTATAAGATTATATTGATGCTGTAAGTCGATAACAATATCGATCATCATCTTTAAGTTCAAGGTTACGGCTAATTTTGAATATCATTTTAAGAATATGGTACCTACTTGAGGTATCCCTAGTAAAAATGTTTTTTAAAAACATACCATCACGCCTGTACTCAAGGGTTAGACAGGCGTTCCAAAGTAAACCCACAATTCGCCGGTGCGTTTAGGTCCCATATAATAGGGGGTGAACCTATTGCCGTTAAACGGGTACATATAAAAATTCCAAGCTGCTACCGAGAATTTCATAGAAAAACCCAAAAATACTGCTTGACCTTGGAATCGAACCCAGGACATCAAGTGTAGCATTCGCGTTTACATCTACTAGGCTAATGAGGCAATTAATTATAAATACTAATCACCTTATGAATTGAAGGTGTAGTTAGGTATATTAATAATATGTTTTAATTGAAGGTGTAGTTAGGTATATTAATAATATGTTTTAACCATACCTTGACGGGCCAGAAAATATTGCAATTGATAATGTAAATGCTAAGGTTAACGAAAAATCTAAAACATTTAATTACCATTAACATTTATAAAGATATACATTTTAGAGAAGGATAAATTCGATCTCAGACAGTATTTCATCCTAGGACGCTTTAGCCAACTAAGCTGCCGAGACCACTAGCTGTGATGTCGAATTTCTCTTCCTCAGTCTTACGTCTTATAGGGACGTACCTACCTATATCTTTAAAAATGTTTATTATCTTGATTTCTGACATTTACGCGAATATTATACATTGAAATAAAACTACTTTTTACGGATTTTATCGCGTGACCATGGACGCTGTAAAGGGTCCGAAACGTCGGGATTAATAATATCAATATACGCGATAAAATCCGTAAAAAGTAGTTTTATTTCAATGTTTATATCATCAACCCATATACTGTCCCACTGCTGGGCACGGGTCTCCTCTCATATTGAGAGGGATTAGGCTATAGTCCACCACGCTAGCCTAGTGCGGGTTGGCAGACTTCACAAACCGTCGAGAAAAATCTCTAAGGTATGCAGGTTTCCTCACGATGTTTTCCTTCACCGTTTAAGCGAGTGATAATTAATTATTAATACGCACATGAATTCGAAAAGTCAGAGGTGCGTGCCTTGGGTTCGAACTCGAGACCTTCGACTTGGCAGTCCAATGGTCATACCATTAGGCTATCACGGCTATTATTAACGCATGCTAAAAATGTTTAGCATGCGTTAATACCGTAATACGTAACGTTTCGTCGGTGATACCGCGTAAGTAAAAATGTGCTATAAGGACTAACTTCGTATTAAATAATATTAAAAAATTAGGCCTTACAACAAAGTGTTACTTACGCGGTATTGCAGTATCACCGACGATTATAATTTTGCCAGTGACTTATAAAAGGTTCATGTACAAATCGCTACTTCTTCATCTATATAGATCAACATCGCTTTGCAAAGCTACCTTAATCTTAAAAACATATTTCATGCACTGAAGAAGGAAGCAATTTCGATAATTACATTTTGGGGCATAAATTGAATTCCCATGGATTTCCCGAAGGTTTAGGCAGAGGTGTACTAATTTACATCCACAATTCGCCGACATGTTTAGGTCCCATATAGCAAGAAATGAAAGAAAGAAGTACCATGAACCGGTTACAAATCCAAACTCCGAGCTACTACTAAGAATTTAATAGAAAAACCAAAAAACACTGCTCGACCTTGGAATCGAACCCAGGACCCCAAGCATCTGTCTTCTTTATTTTGTAATTTGTAGGGATCGAATAAATACTTGCAGTAATACTCATACACAAATTTGTATGTTATAACTTTAACAGACGCGCATTTAATCGACAATGGAATTACTTACCACATAAAGAATTCGTACGTGCTCCCTCAAGGCGCCGATGCAGCCCAGGATCGCCGTCACCACCAGCGCCAGCCCCAGGGTGAGGAGGAACGATAGCACCCCTCGGGACAGCGTCGATTGTTGCTCCGATGTCGACTTCCTGTCCCTCATGTTGATAGCGCATATCGCAATCAGAATTAACCCGAAGAGCTGGAAAATAAAAGAAGATTTATTTTGAGGTAAAGTGAGGTTTTATATTTAAAACAAAAAAACGAATTATAAATTCGTTTATTTATCAAAGAAAACCCTGCAAAATGCAACTCGAGCAAATTTTGTATGTTCAGATCGGTCGCCAACTAAGCTTCTAGGGACTTCCTCTTTAAAAGAAGCTTCTATCAATATATTGGACTGACACATATAATAAAAATATTATACTTGTATATTATTATAAAGAAAAAATAAGAATTTCACATTTAAATTACACGCCTATTGTATTCCGAAAAATAAAAAAAAACTTCGTACTTAATTGTGAAACCACTGAACTAACTCGGATACCGAATTACGGTCGCCATTTAAATTTAATGGACTGGACCGTTCAGTAATATGGACACCAAAGGGACAATCAATAAAATAGACTACACAAAAATATGAAATACTTACAATGCAAATGATATTAAAGAGAGTAAGAAAGAACTTCATGCAACGAACTCTTCTAGACTTCATTTTGTTAAAGCCGATTTCAATCTGTATGTCCTGCGTGGTCGAAGTGGACATCGGAAATGAAGGCTTAGGGCCACAATATCGATCAATGCATTTGACGACCTATGCCGCCGGTGATTACTAGGCGCTCAGTGACGGGCGGAGCGGATAGAAAGCTCATCAAAAATTCATGATTCGTTTCGCCCCTCGGGGAAACAAGGTTCAAATATCTTAAATTTTAGGGTAGCTTTAGATTTATAGAGCTAGTTACAAGGATTTGTACCGTCAATGACAGATCATCTCGAAGTAAATCTAAAGAACATTAAAAATCTAGATATATAATTTAAATAAAACCACTTTTTTACGGATAGCGTTTTTGTTTATCGCGTTATAAATTGATCTTGATAATCCCAACGTTTCGTCTACCCGTGATTATTGACGTTGTAAAGAGACCGAAACGTCTGGATTAATAAATATATTCATAGGATTGAATAGTTCGGTTGCTTTGAATTGTTATATTCCACTCTACTCCATTTTTATATCCGCTCCGCTTGTCGCTCTGTTTATGCCAGTGTCGCAATATTTAGAATGTGGGAACCCATGTGTCTACGTACCCACACTTCAGGGTCCGTCTTCAGCACCAGCCTTTGTTTCAATACACAATTACTTTCACGTTTGTTATGATTCTTATTACATCGTCTTATGAGCTATATTGCGACAAATCAAATCGCTTAAAGTTTGCTACTTGATTCTTTGTTATAATACACGATGGTAATATTGAGCTTTTTTCTGTTAGAAGTAAGGTTTGAATTTCTTTGTTAGAACTGTTTTATTTTTAGTTTTGCGATATATTCGTCCTATAGTTATTAATTGACATGATATATCGACCGGCCCCTGTTAAATATACTGTATGCACATTTTCATATAGGTCACTTTATAATTTTATAAAGACACCTGCATATATGATTGGGTGGCAATTTCCACGACAAGGGGAATATTAAATCACAAGGTAACTGTCTGAGCTAATTAGAGAGTACCGTCGCTTGGTGGAATATATTATTCCAAAAGCAATGCTACTATAAATTGTTATGAGAAATATTCTTACCTTTTAAATAAATCCAGGCCATGCTTTTGTTGTATGAGTTTGTATGTTAGTTTTTATAAAATATGCCACTCGCATCATAAATATTTTTTCGAGACGAAAAGCCTATATCCTTCTCCAAGATCTAATCTATATTTGTACCAAATTTCATCAAATCGGTTCAGCTGTTTAAAGCGTAACAGATACACAGAGTTACTTTCCCATTTATAATATTAGTAAGGATAAGTACATATTTCGGTAAATTCTTTATGAAACTAGCGACCTGACTTCGCACGGGAAGTTTTGGTTACATCATTATAATTTGCGTAAGGATATCAATTTTTTAAAATAAAATACAGCCCATGATACTCGTTAACCCTTTGACAGCCACGGACGTGTATAGACGTCCAATGAAAACTTGCTCACGACGCCAACGACGGCGTGGCACGTCAAAAATACCACTTTTTTTTAGTTCAATATACATACCTAAAAATTGTTGTTTTTTTTTACCTAATATTAAATAATAGAATTTGTCGCTTGGCGTAGAGAACACGGATTTTCGTTATTGACGTGGCGGTGAAAAGGTTAATAATATAGCATTCTAGCATTCTATAGGTGAAAGAGCTTTGTTTTTAAAGCTTTGAGCTCCCTAAATTATGGTTGAGCTACACATTAACTGTAGCATGCGTGCTGTCGGCTGGGACTGGTCTACTCAAAGTCGCTATAGCTCTTTCTTCAAAAGGCCATCAGACATTGCCCTGCATTGTAACACTCACATGTTTGCTAATATCCTATTACTATAAGAGACTATGATTCTCCGAGTTTGTTTCGGTGTTTCTTCTCAGAGATCGTTAGTTAAGAAATGCCGTATCCATCCAGCTTAAAAAAAATTTAAGACATTGACTTGAAGTGCCTTTAAAAGATCTATTTGCAGAAATTAATATAATGTATCATCATTTATCAAAAAATCTGAGATTGCAATGGATTCCATCGCATATTAATATTAGAGGTAACGAGGAAGCTGACCGATTGGCCAAGTTTATAATTCAATTACAGATTATGTTCCCCACATATCAATGTTAAACCAAATTACTCGGAATTAATGTACAAGTTTAAAGCTAATTGTTATGGTAAATGGAAAGAATATTTTGATGAAAATTCAAAAATAAAAGGTATATGGTATAAGACCACACAGTCTGAGCCTCCTCATATACCGTGGTTTGGTTATCTAAAAATAATTAGATCTTGTGTTACAATGGCTCGTAGGTTACGTTCTGGTCACGTTCCATCAAGAAAGATTGAACATTTAATGCGGAGGCCAAGCTCCCCAAACTGTGAAATATGTAATATTGTAGATGATGTTCAACATTTGTTGATTATTATGGAACAGTTAAGAATAAACCGTTGAGATGTCGGTAGTATTCAAAGTATTTTGGCTATGCCTACATCGGAACGGGCTATGAGACTATAATGATCTAGCACTTTGTCGTCGTAATTCGTAAGTAATTATAAGTTGATTTATACATGTTAAGGCCTAAATGGGACTGACATATTCTTGTAGAATAAAAGTCCTTTATAAAAATAAAGAATAAAAAAATAAAAATAAAGTATCATTTAAAATCGGTACTTCTTTATTGAGTTTATCCATTACAAACAAACATCCAAAATCTCAAATCCTTTTTCTATAAAATTTGGATTATCCTTTTCATACTTTCTTCTCCAGAAAAAAAATAAAACAAACAAAAGAGGGAAAAATAACATGTGTACCACAAGTATTTGCATATTCAATTTAATAATTGCTTAAAATTAGTATTGAACAGTGTGCTTGTACACCTGCACGGAGTTCTTCAGGTGGCTTGATACCCACATCGTAAGGACGACGACGACCGCCTGCAATCAATAATGACGTTAATTTTTAATACCCACCACCCACCCTTACTGACGTGGCATCAGTATAGGACCTTCTTGAATTAGAAATACATAGTTTCCGTTTATTGCTGATATAATTATCTATCTCCGAGCCTTTCCCAATTCCCTTTTGTTGGGGTCGGCTTCCAATCTAACCAGATGCGAATTCCAATCTGACCTGAATATCAGTATTTTACACGAAGCGACGGCAATCAGACCCTCGCAACCTAATTTTTTTTATACCTTTAAGGTGGCAAACAAGCATACGGTACACCTGATGGTAAGCAGTTACCGTAGTCTATAGACGCTTGCAACACCAGGGGTAGTACTTGCGCGTTGCCGACCCTGTAAAACGAAAGGGGAGAAGTTGGGTTGGCAGTATAAGTGTCAAAGCCACTGCCGACACAACGTTTCCTCGCAGAGCACTAATTAGAGCTCTAGAGCTCGAGAAACAAAGCACTAAAGCAGTTTTTTGGATTGACTACCACTAACAATGGTCATAAGTGATCGTGGACGTCCGGGAACGACGGTTTTACGAGCTCTTCGAGGCACGGAGGGTTCTACCAAAATACCGGTGATACTTAAATACCCAAAATCGTACAGTAACCATGAAATAACAATCAACTTTGTATTTTAATTGTTAACTTGTAACTATTATTGTAACTAAAGGAGAAAGAGGTATATACTTATACTTGACCTCAAACCAGAAGCTGATAACAGCTATACCGAACAGCCAGTCTTCATCAGCTCGCAAGATGCCAAGGATCTCGTCTTCGCAACCATTTTTGTAGTAAATTGCAGTGCTAGGGAAAAATTAGATGATAATGTTAGTATGGATCGACCATTGGCTTTAGATAATATTATAAAACATATCAATAGTATGGTAAGATTATAACAATAGTAACATTAATTGTTTGATAACTTTAACCCTTAATGTCATTTGTGACGAAAAACCAGTAGGTTACCCTACATTTTGAGTAGATACACACCTATACATAGGTTAGTATGTACATATATGTATGTCCATATGTTAGTAGGAAAGTAGGTACACAGTTTAAAGTTATGCCAAGACATTTGGAAATATTCACAAATATTTGATATTTATATAGATATATAGGTAGGATATATGCATTATATTGAAAATTACACGATTAATTAAATTGTAATTTTTGGGTTCGGGGTCTATTTAACCCACTTGTTTTATTTTTAATATCTTCAATACATACACAGCTTTTTTACACTTTTATAATAGTATCTATATTTATCTATATTTTATACACATATTTATAATATGTATTAGTATATAGGTTTCACGAACTAAAGCTAACAAAAGCATCATCGTCATCAATATAAATAAATAAATCAGAACTTTATACTTTAGCAGCTCGCTATTTTACTTGCAATCTAAAGGGCTTTTTGAGGCAAAAGATAGGCTATGTCTTTCTCCAAGGTCTCTCACACATTTCATCAAAACGTAACAAATAGACAGACAGAGTCTCTTCAGCGTTTATAATATTAGTATGAAATCTTACTCAACACAAGACTTGTAGAGTAGTTTCCGCGCGTAAACGGTAGGGGCGCGGTAAGCTCGTGGACAGCAGGACAAGCTGATCTGTTGGTTTAAGGCCTCGTAGTCTTCCGGCCCGTTGAGACCACAACATTCATACTAAAAACAAACGAAACTATCAAAAATAAATATTTTTTGAAGATGAAAAGCTTTTTTCGTACTTTCTGAAACATTACTTTCGAAAGAATTATTCATTTTACAAGTAAGACAGCGCTATTTAGCCAACTGTATTGAACCGTAATACGCATTTTCTTCCCTTTCCTATTTGTTTGGAATTATACGTGATAACTCTATCTCTGGGCCTAAAACCACATTATAGCAATCCTCCAATATATGATGTTCTAGAGATGGCTAAGAAATAAGAATACAAAATTTCGTCTTCACACTAGAAGTACGTTCATCATAATTACCCGGAGTAATTTTTATGAACTTTTACTAAGGAACTCACACAGAAATCGCGAAAAAAAACAGCTCTTCCATACATTTCTGTTGACTCATCTCGACAAAATATATGGAACAGCAATTTTTTTAGGTAATAAAATAAGATAGTATAGTTTCTATTCAGAAACATAATTATTTTATACAAACAGTACTCTGCAGCTCGTCCCACAGCTTCAAGTGTTGTTCTCGGTTGTACTCAGTGATATTTCTATAGAAGTCCTCTCGGATCCATTCAGTCACCCTGTACTGCAGGCCGTACCGCTGTATCGACACGAAGATCGCTACCAGCAGCTCTAAGAGCACCATTACCATCACGAGACCTGCGTGCTGTGGGAAATGACACAAGACTTAAGACTGGTTTAACCATTAATCTTCTCTCGTGACCTTGATGAAGGATTGTCACTATCCGAAACGTGTATTCGTTCAGGAAACGTTAAGGGAATATCAGCACTGCAGCTAGATTTGTTTGCTGCAGTGCTGAGAACCTATGACATAGCACAAGATAAAGTACTTCCTTAGTTTATACTGCTTTGTATTTTACAAAGCAGTATTTTCAAGTCTAGCAGTGATAGCCTAGCGGTATGACTATTGGACTGACAGGTCTCGAGTTCGAACCCAAGGCACGCACCTCTGACTTTTCGAATTAATGTGCGTATTAATTATTAATTATCACTGGCTTAAACGGTGAAGGAAAACATCGTGAGGAAACCTGCATACCTTAGAGATTTTTCTCGACAGTTTGTGAAGTCTGCCAAACCGCACTAGGCCAGCGTGGTGGACTATAGCCTAATCCCTCTCAAAATGAGAGGAGACCCGTGCCCAGCAGTGGGACAGTATATGGGTTGATAATTTTGTCTTGTGTTGTGGCTGTCAGAATAAACTTCTTTCTTTCTTCTTTCTTATAATGAAATGGAAAGTCGCAATATATATTTCGGGTATATTTATAGGAATGATAAATATAACATCTAAAGAATAATACTGGAGGGAAAGATATGGCGGCAAATGATCCATGAGGATTGTCCGTACGATAACAAAGTGTAATAAAACTTAGCTCCGTAGTTCGTCTAGGCAGCTATTTAAGCTAAAGTTATTGTGTTCCGGTAAGAAAGGCAATAAAATTACTGAGCAAACTCATTTGTCAGTTGGCATCTATTGTACGTCGTAGAGAGGATTGAAAGTGGAGTCACAAAATCCCCGAATGGAAACCGAACACCGGTCGCAGAAGTGCTGGTCGACCCCCGGCTAGATGGTATGACGATATACTAAAGGTGGCGAGAAAGAATGAATGGAAGATGCATGGAGGGTTTGATGATGATGATGCGTTGTCATCTCAAGACCTCATTACAATCTTAAGATGAATAAGAAATGCCCCTAATGTTGCTCCCGTCCATAGCTACAATTATGTTTACCACTTACTATTCGGGCTTACTTACTAGGCGGAACGTATTCTTGTGTATCATTTTTTTAAGTAGGTAATATCAAACATGGAAATGTGGATGATTCGTACCAAGTACAGTATTTTGATGTTTCCTCTGCCAGCGCCAACACAGCCGAGAGTCGCTACTACGACCAGTATTACGCTGGCCACAATGATGATCACATCGCCAGTGAAGCACCCAGCAGACTGCTCCTCCCCATACTGTTTCAGCAGCTTGATGTCCACCACCGCGAAGCCGAAAGTACACAGTGCTATCAACTGTCGTGGAAAATAACTAGATCACGATACGGTCAGCAACACAACTGAACTGTACCATCTAGACCCAAACTAAGCAGAGCTTGTACTGTGGGTACTAGACAATGGGTATAATACTTACACTTTTTAATAGAAATACAAATACAAAACACTCGGACAAAGACTTGAAACTTATTTTACAGGCAAGCTATCATAATCTATTGTTCAAGTGATATCAAACGAAACAAAGTGCAGTGTCATTATAGTACCTATTACCCCAGTACAACCCCCTCGGGTGGGTAGGATTACAATACAATATTCCATAAATTTATTATAATACCAGATCGATAGTTCTTTGTTGCGAGTTGCAGCACATAAAGTAGGACGGATAGAGTTATAAATAGCTAAGGATGCGTTGCTGTATGGTAACCATTTTCAAGCTTATTGTTTCTAAGTGAAAACACGTTTTTCTTTCTATTTGTAAAGCGAGAAAGAAAATCTCTCAAAAGAAAAGTATCGCGGTGGCTTAGTTAAGTGGTCATAGCGTCTGGTGTACCTAACCAGAAGACGCAGGTTCGAATCCTGCCCACGATTGAATTTTCCCTTTACTAAATAACTTTAAAATCTTAGCATGAAAAATGCCAAAAAATACAAAAAGTTAAAAGAAAAGTACTTAGACTGCCTCATAGACGACTTCTACGCTTGAAATACTGGGTTCGAATACCAGGTAGTTGAACTCCCGCCTCGAACTGGAGGTCAAGCGTAGGCTTATCAAGAAAAAAAAGGGCGAGTAAATATTATTGTTTTTTTTTTCTATAAAGTTCTCAGTGGCAGCAAATCCAAACTCTCGAGTTTGGATTTGTGCACTATTCATGGGTCCTAAAAATACCGAACTGTGGGTTTTACTGACATGCACATGACATGCACATGGCACATAAAGCTGCCTCAACCTGTCAAATTTCTTTGATAGATTTTCAACTTTAATTTGCATTAAAGTTGAAAATGGACCTTATGGCTTTGCAGCCATAAGGTCCATTTTCATTTTCAATAAGTATTTGTGTTTGTCTGGGTATTTCTTGTTATTACAAAAAAAAGTATAGGTATAGATATATATATCCATTGTCTAGTATCAGACCGCCGCCAGCAGGTGAAACTATCCAAAACTGTCAAAATTTTTCCAATTGAAAATGAACCTTATAGCGTTGTATTAAAGTTGAAAATCTATCAAAGAAATTTGACAGATTGTCGTATTTTGATGTGCTGGCCTCTGTACAAGCTCTACTTAGTTTAAGATTAGATGGTGCTGTGTAAAATGTCCCAAAAAGATTAATTTATTTAAAAAAAAATGTGTACAAATCAGAAAGCGAGTATGGTTCATGCATTTATTTTGGTGTAATGTGTCTGTAAAAGATAACCTAAAAAATATTTAAACACTAGCTAACCCGATTAGGTACAATGCCACCTACCGGGCCCAGTTGTCAATCTAAACCGTCAATGGACCCACTCGTACACAAACAAAAAATTTCGTCAACTTAGGTCAAGCCATTTTTGAACGACGAACTAACGAACAGCATTTGATTTTTAGATTACGGAGATTCTGAGACAACTGTCAAATATCAAAAATAAATGTTTTTTTTTTAAAGAGTGTGAGTTTCTGGCCGGTTCATCTCCATAATATCGACTTTTTGGAACCGTGCAACTAGTTTTGACTTTTCAAAACTGCTATTTCAATGGTTTAATTGAAATTAAATATTTGACTTTCACTTGACATTCATGTCTGATACGCCACTATATAACAAAACGCACACATTTACGCTCTAAACCTCACCTCGAATCTTAACCTTAAACCTTAATTAAGCCTTACAAAGAACATAGTTACTTACAATGCACAAAATATTCAGGGCAAGTAAAACTCCTTTAGCACACCCCTGCCCGATTTCGATAAAATTTGTCATTTTGGCGAATGTTATATGTACGCTAGTGACGCGACAATGACTGAAGTCGGTACTTTCCATAACAGTATTAGTTTTTCACTGACTTCTCTTTGTGTTGTGGCGTGGCACCCCTATGAGAACGGACAGGTGGATTGTGAAACTTTAATAAGCCACCTTCGACGTCTGTTCTCCATCGATCGAGTATCGCATTTAGCTTCGTAAGATAATGATTTCAGCATTACAAATGCATGCTGCATATTTAATTTTTCTTTGTTGGAAATTTCTTTGTTTTTAAAGGGATTTATGTTTAGATACCAGCTTATGAATGCGGTTCCACCTGAAAAAGATTTTTGAGACAAAAGTTCTCCAAGGACAATTATGCTCTGTCCCAAAATCCATTAAAATTGGTTCAGCAATTTAGGCGTGAAAATGCAAGAAACAAACAGACGGACAGTATAATATTAGTATGGATGTAACCATGGTTACACGGTAAGACACTCATTCGGGACTATATTATGTAGTATCATTACTTATTACTACATACGTAGATACTTCATTATTCGGGTGAAAATATTGTTGACATTGTTAATTAGGTTGCAGAAGGTACTTCGAGTGCTTTTTTAATAGACTTAACTGAAGATAAAAAGATTTAAATAGAAAAAAAGTATATTTTTTTCGACATAACGGTTGATCACGTTAAATTATAATAACAGGTTTTATTACTTGATACGAAATATGTCAAACATATTTACGTATAATTTAATAAATTTAACTTATTGATTGTAATAGACTTATTGAAGAAACTAGCTATAAATAGGTGTACTTATTTGAAGGATCATTTAAAAAAATCTCAAAATAATTCCATAATACTCCTGCTGTCAAAAGTAACAAAACCACGGAATAAATATAAAATAAACTGTTTAGATAACACTGAGAAAACTTATGTAAAACGTAAGTACAGTTTACAATTTATAAATAAATAATTAAGTATACTTAAGTAGGTACATATTGTACAACAAATAATTTACAAAAAATAACACTAAAATACATCTTGATTATAAAATCAGTAGATAAGTGCAGTGGTTAATGTATAAAAAATATAAACAGTTAATAAGTGAAGCTCCTTTGAGGTTGTTGCTGAATTTGTCTTTGCCCTGGATTCAGCGCTGAAATGCAAACAAAAAAAAACTTAATCTTGGTTTTTGACAACTAAAGTATAATGACATGGATTAAAAAATTATCTCAGTTAATAAAATAATGACTGCATATGAATACTGAAAGCGGCCATAAAACAATTAGTCAAAAATGTATTAAATCATATTTAAAAGAAAGTAATTTTAAGAATTCATAACTTCTAAACTACTAATTTTCGCGGAAAATTTGTTGCGTTTAGATAAATCATTTGGATGTCTTAGATAAAAAAAAAAATGTTTGGAACACTATAAATGGGCCACCCTGTATAGCTCAATATGCACTTTCATTCTGTTGCAAAGTTTTCTATGTCATAACAACAAAAGTATTTTTATTACAGGATCATTATGCGATGTAACTAACGATGTAACAAAAACTTAAGCACGAATGAGGCTATCGAGTTCCATATAAGTAATTAAGATAATCGGACTTGATGTTTCTGTGTACGACAAGAATATTTAAAATGGTAGGTACTTTTAATGCATAAAAAAAAAACAGACAAACACAAAAACTTATGTGTATCACATAATTTTTATGTCCTGTGGGAATCGGACCCACGACCTGTCCGACACTCGAAACAAGACTACTATTTATAGTCTTGTTAGGTTCCAAATTACATCAATATCGGATGCTAGGTAATTTTTTAAAAGAAATCTATGTTATTAGTAAACTTGAAGTAGTACTAGCCTACTTACGATAAGGCTTTTTTTAAAAAATGGTCATTCATCGAAATGTAAACACAATTTAACTGTCCCCTTCTAAAACAACAATCCAAACCGATTGAGAAGTAACTGGTGTAAATGAGGTTATATATCAGGAGTGGGTTATAAAAACCTAGTTATTAGAGCTGTGTGTGGCAAGTGTGGAAATGAGTGGGTAGTCCTTAAATTGCTTCCTAACACAACGGAGTTAAAAATTCAACGCACCATTTACTTTGAATTAACCAATCAGCATGGCCTTGTCTATATTTGCACATCAGGATCATTGTCTGTACTAAGTAACTCGACTGAATTTGACCTGTCCAATAAACTATAGTTCTTTAAAAATAAATAAGTAGTGTTGCCAGGTGTCCCGATTTACACGGACGGAACGTCCCGATTCACCCTTTATCGGGACGCCGACCGTCCCGATTTTTCACTAACCTCCTTAGTCTGTACTTTATTCGATAATTTTCACAAACGAATATATCTGTAACTCCATATTGTTTTCCTTTTAGAAAACCATATTTTTTGTACTCATCAAACCAAAATCCTGATTATTTTAACCTTCCGTTCCGAATTTTGATAAATTGGTCCTGGCAACACTAACTAATGGGTTCTCCTGATTGAAAGCTGTTTATTATAAAGTACGAGAAGCCCACAGAGTCCTTTTGGAGAAGCCACGATGAGCCAAAGGAAGCAGAGCACAAGACACAGTTTTCTCTAAACGTTTCGGTCTGGATTTCAACTTTAATACAAAAAAGAAGGTTCATTTTTAAATGAGAAAATTTGACAGTTTTGGACGTTGATCGGATTCGCAAGAATTCGATATGAAACTAGATTGGTAATTAAAAAAACAACTATACCTAAAGAGAGAGTGCACAATCATAAAGATAAATAATATTTATTTCTGGAAATAGATCTATTAAAGACACTTTTACAAGTCAATGTTTTGAATTTTTAATCCTGTATGGCACCGGCATTTCCTTACTGACGACATCTGAGAAGAAACGATGATACGAACTCAGAGAATCAGACATAATAGAGGTATCAAATGTGTGTGTCGCATTGTAAGGTAGGTAATATCTGAAATAGTGTTTTGAAGAAAACGCCACAGCGGCTTTGAGTAGACCACCATAGTTTAGCTCGAATAATTATTATAAAGAGCTCAACAACCCGTCGCACGATGATACCAGACCGGTGAAACATTTGCGTAGGCTTCATAAAATTTCTCATTAATTATGAGGTCCACTCCATGATGAAGATATATTCCAAATACTGCTGGGTACATGATTTACATGTAATCAATACTTGATATCTTCATCGTGTTCATACAACATAATCGAAGTTCCTTATCAAGATTGTAAGATACGTGATCTTGGTGTCGTTTATGACTGAAAGCTAATATTTGACGAAAATATAGATTGCATCGTAAAAAAAGCATCTCAGGCTTTAGGGTTTGTGATGCGAACTTCGTCAGGTTTCAAGGAAGTAAAAACTTTCAAAATTCTCTATTGTACGTTTGTTCGCAGCACCTTGGCGTACGGGTCGCAAGTTTGGAATACAGAATATGATAAATACATTAATAAATTGGAGAATGTTCAAAAGAAATTTATTAAGTATATATGTTATCGTTCTAAAATTATATATAGAACTGACGACTATTTCAAATCATGTGCGAAATTTCACCTACTTCCATTGCTGAAGCGGCGAGTGATAGCCCACATAACGTTTAAGTTGAAAATTATTTCAAGTTATATCGATTGTCTCTCTAAAATTGGATTCAATACCCCATTTAAGGCCATGCGGCAATACCTATATACCTGTTAATGTACCTCTGGTATCTTCAAACTCCCGGCAAAACTCTTTCCTTTGGCGAGCAAGTAAGACCCTTAACACGACTTACAAATCTCACAACTTTGATGTCTTCAATGTGAACTTGGCAATGATAAGACGCTTGTTGAGCAGTGACTTTTTCAATAAGTATAGAGTGTGATCTCTTATTTAATTGCTTTTTCTCTTGTTTGTTATATTACATGTAACTGAGTTAGGTACTTAACTAATTAGTAAAATAAGTACTTACTATCTTATATCTAAAGTAAAATAGCCACTAATTATAATCTTACATTTCTACTTCATTTTTTAATATGTGGAATGGAGCTCATTTATTTACTTATGTAAATCAGTATAATGTATCTTGGTTAGTCTTAGTTGTCCACATAGGTTATGTAAGCTGAATCTATCAGTTGTTTTATATATTTTTTTTTTGTTAATGCTGTTGGTTTTCCAATTAAATAAATAAATAAATAAAGATTGACAAGGGGCTTTTGCAACCGATTTGTTATTAATTACTCACACACACACACAAACATGAATAAGGAGCACAGATTTTATACCTGCTGTATGTACCCAATTTTATTGTACCTTTATTTAAACCGTACCTATGTAATTTAGACATTTCGTTTGGCCGAAGTTCATATTAAACCAGCAACCTGTTTTCCAGAACCGCTGTTAGATAACAACAATTGAAACAACATTTATAAAGAAAATTTATTGAAATCGTCAGCACAGAAAATAGTATGTATGCACTTCTATACGTTCATAAAAGTTAGGTTTAAACTTAACCATCGACAATACTACGTAGAAACGTGAAACCATAAAGAATAGATTGAATTTGCTTGTCTAATCCTAATTAAACATTTCCTAATGAGATTCTTAGCAATTAGTCTTTTTGAAATAATTTGTACACCTAAACATAAGGGCAAAAAGTAGTTGTTATCCCTAAATACCCCAGGCACTTTTAGTAAAGTCTTGTAAATATTAGTCATATACTTAGAATGTTAGAGGATTAGTTCACATTCAGTCTAAACTATGAATTGCGAGACACAGTGAATACTTCCAACGTTATTATTTTAAACAAAGTTTTGAGCACAAAGAAAAGTCTCTTAGAGCAAATCTATACAATGATCAATAAAACGCTGATATGTAGTAAGTTAATAATAAAATAAGCCTTTGGTGATAATAACTCCTATACGCAAGGAGACAACTTAGCAGTGGCGTGCAGTCTAGAAGCAGATAATGATTGCATGTACCCTGAGATAAGATGGCTAAGGAATCTATTTATTGATGGGTTGAGAATAATACCATGTATGCCTCTGCCATTCAGCCACCATTTCTCGCAAAACATTGCTTAGAACATAACTTTAAAAAGCTTCCTACAATATTCCGATAACTCCACAGGCCACACGACCTCCAGCATTGCCAGTCTTCTTGGAGTCAGGGTGTTCGCTCCTGCCGAAGTCGTCTGCCTTCTCGTGGAGAACGACGGCCCTGCCGATAATGCTGTGGCGACCGCCCAGCTTGATCTGGTGGTCACTGAAGTCGAGGATGGCTGTTTTATTCGGGCTAAACTCGACGTTGCCGAGGTCACCAACATGGCGGTTCTCGTCTCCAGGGTGTCCGTGATCGTTCTGAAACATTGAGAGGTAAGTTACCGGATGTTTTGATCACTATTTTAATATTTGTATGAATATAATAAACCGCACAGCAAAAATACTGATTGAGCGACAAAATTACTGATTCTTTGGATTGAGCAGCAAAATTCTAAATACAGATATCGGTTAGGTTGGGTTAGAACTGTGAAGATCATAAAACATCGTAATTGTTTATACCACTAAGGTGGCAAACAAGCATACGTCCCACCTGATGGTTAGCGGTTACCGTAGACGAGAGTGTCGCCCCATACAATACCGCGGCCCGCCTCAGTTGCGGTTCCTCCCATACGATACCGCAACCTACATTGGCCACTCCAGTGCGGGCTTCCCGTGCTAAGCCCACACGAGCAGCCCCTCCCTGAGGTTCTACTTCGCTTCACCGTGGGCCTTCAATCCACGGTTACTAAACCCCCCGCCGCGACAAGGCGAGAACTCCTTGGAGGGAGTTATTCCCGGCTTAGGCGTTTGTGTATGTGAAAGCCTATGTTTGTAAAACCACCACATACAGGAGAAATTCCTAGTGTGGAGCAACACTTTAAAAAAATAAGATATTACTTAGCGGTAGAATATTTACCAATACCAACCTAGGTGAAATAAACGCACGCTGCGGATTCCTCCACTTTAATACTATCCAACATTAATTTTCCTCATTCTGTGGGAAACTTACGCCATTAGGGTTGAAATGTCCGAGCGTGGAAAGGCAGCCATTAGTGATGTCTCCCTTCTGGTGGATGTGGAAGCCGTACATGCCAGGAGGCATGCCGACCAACGTGCCAGTGATGCGCACGTTGCCGTCGGGCTGTCGGGTGAACAGCACGTTGCCGGTCACACCGTTGCCTTCCAATTTGGCAATCGCGCTGGTCACATCCTGAAATTAAAGCATTTTGGAGTTGAATCCTTGGACCTTGTACATCTAAACTTCCTAGTTTATTGGAGCAAGCCTTAATTGCCATTATGACCTAAATTATGGTCGTGCTACACAATGACACGATGATACATGCGTGCCGTCGGCTGGGACTGGTCTACTCAAAGCCGCTATGGCTTCAAAAGGCCATTTCAGACATTGCCCTGCATTGTAACACTCACATATTTTTTACTATTCTATGTCTGGACTTTAAAAAAGACTATGCTTCTCCAAGTTTGTTTCGGTGTTTCTTCTCAGTTCGTCAGAAAGGAAATGCCGGAGCTACTTATCTAGTTTAAAAAAATTGACTTATAAAAGTGTCTATAAATAAAATAAGATGATATTTATCTAAATAAAATGATATTTATCATTAACTAGTTACAAATCCAAACTCCCAGAGCAGCTACTACTGAGAATTTCATAGGAAAACCAAATAACAGCAATTCCTGACATACCGTACAAAAAGGTTGTGATAGATGTTTGTATGACATGTCATGGATTGGATTGAATTGGAATTGGGATGCAGAAGTCTGAAGGCAGTCGCTCCGTGTAAAATACTGATATTCAGCCGCATCTGGGCTACCGACCTTTAGGAAAAAGCTCGGAGGATGATGTACCCAACAAAAATATTACATTTGTATCATAAACTCACCTCGGCGTCATCGGCAGCTGATGCCAACATGGCGGCCGCAGCCACAAACAACAAAGTCTTGATCATCTTCAAATTATCTGAAAAAAAAAATACTGACTTATTAGTCTAGTGGTTGTAAGCACAACTGTTAAACTAGAGGTCCTGGGTTTTATTCCCACGACGAGCAACGTGTTATTGTTTTTTTTTTATGAATCTCACAGTAACAGATCAGAGTTTGAATTTATGGCCTGAATTTGTGGTTTGAATAGGCTCGCTCCTGTTACATAGGACTTAAACATACCGGCGAACTGCGGGTGTAATAAATACACTTCTACCTAGCCCTTACGGGAATACAGGCGTGTTAACATGACATTATGAAGTAATAAAAAAAAAACGTTGCCCTATACTAGGTGTTTCTCTTTTCAAGTTGTTCATATTATGCAGAAACCACTAGACTTTCTGCTTAACCGCATTGATACTTGACGTACGATACGACGTGAACTTGCGTGATGGTTTAATGGTATGTTAATATATAGTTACATAGCAATATATTCGAGCACTGTGGCGTTCACTAGGAGAGGCCTACGAATATGCTGATGAGAGCAATATTTTAGTTTAAATTTATCCTCAAAATAAAACTAAAAATCGAGTAAACTGCAGCTGCTGCAAAAAGCTTACAAACTAAATTTAGGTAGGTTAGGAATTAAGACACGGGCAATTTAGAACCGGTTATCCCCCGTACGGGCAAATTATCTTAATACAATAAACCTACCCAATATAAATTTACATCTTTAGGTTACCTACCAAAAATTTTTTTGCAGATTTTGCATGTTAATATGGGTAGTATTATTTTTCCTGTAAGTTATGTAAGTGAAAAACTTAATGACGTCACGGATATTCATGCATGATTATGTACAGTCGGAAAAAGACATAGGTATACAAGCTGCAAACGATATCTGCGTCTTTACATGCATTTCGTTAAATAAATCATTATCCATCAGTTTGATAGCTAAGTGATTTAGAAAGGGTTGTAGACCCGATTAGGAATATTTTCATGCAAAAATGTTGATCCCGATTTGATTTGTTTTCTCTTTTTGGCTAACATATTAATATGACAGAGACAGTGCGACTTAGACAGAGCAATTTGTTTCCAATAGGAAATAAGTAATCGATTAGAATTTGTTCGTGATGTCCCATCTAAGTATCGCTTTTAAATATCTTTGGTATGTAACACCTTCGTTTTGGCACTTAATTAAATGTTACGTGATACATTATCGCACAATCTTGGTCAAAACACATTTCGTTAGCTGCCTGTTGTATAGGTAGATACCTAACTCTTTTGTCGACGGTACCATGTAACTTTTTCATAATGACAAACATTGGGAATTTTAAATTTCTGAATTGAGAATGATGTCACGTTCTAGAACTATTTTGAATTTCAATTTAATCTGCTGTCATTGAAAACCTTATGCAATATTTTTAATGAAATCTACTGTCATTGAAAACCATAGCCAATCTCTTATTGGTCTATTGTTTATACTTAGTAGGTACATTAATTGCACTGTTTTAATTGATTAAAAACTTTGTATGAGCTAAATTTATTTCCATACATATCTAACAATGTAACAGGAGGTAGACAGCAAAAAGTTTCATAACAATGTCCTACAATAGAACAATATAGAAAAACAACAAATAATTAATATTAATTATCGTCCCACGATTTATAAGAACACTACATTGATTGAAGTTTTAAAGTGATTAGCTGATCAGTGAATAAAATGATATCGGTGCAAGAAAAATTAGACGTGCAATGCCAGGCGATTATCACCATTCACCAGAGACTTTGTTACTAAGTACCTATCCCCTTTTATCTCACGCTCACCGTATCTGTGTTGCACTCATTATTATTATATGCATATATTCATACATAATTATGCAGCGCGTTGAACTGACAGTGGTATTTATTCTTACTATAATCATTGGTAATAAATAAATTCTCCCTCTTTTTCGGCTACGATCCGCTTTTACATTTTAATTTACGTATAATCTGTATACTTGCTTCTACAGTCCAACCTTTAACCAACTAAGGGTTTCCCCACACCTATCGACGCGAATCGCTCGCTCGCTGCTCGGAAAAGCCAAAACAATCTGCCGTATCGCCGTTGGCCAGCGTCATCGAAGCCGATCCGGGCCGAGAGACGTCGTACACCCGCTTCTTCCGACTGATCTAAGCCGATAAGTGAGCGAAGACACTAATTGTACCGTCCTATACTAAATAACCTGAGAATTTTCATCATCATCATCATCATCAACCCATATACTGTCCCACTGCTGGGCACGGGTCTCTTCTCATATTGAGAGGGATTAGGCTATAGTCCATCACGCTGGCCTAGTGCGGGTTGGTACAGTGAGAATTTTATATCGTGATAAATAGTTTAAAAATAACCATCACAAAAACAACTGGACCGGTTTAATCTGAGTATGAAAAAGTTGTAAGGAAAATGACTGACAACACATCGGAGTTTTTTTGCTTTCGTGAGAATCATCATGAAAGCACATCGCAGGCAGTTGACACAAGACTATGTATATCTACAAAACGCAAGTACCTACACCGTACCACACCAACTACTAATGGATTAGGCAGGGTACCAATTCTATTGTGGACTTTGAATTGCTCTCGTGATTAAAGGATTAGCCAATCGGTGTCAGCGATTGCTTAGTTTCGAGTAGAGTTCGTACAATTCAGATTTCCATCCACATAGCAAGAGATTTTTTTTAATACCACTAAGGTGGCAAACAAGCATACGGCCCACTTGATGGTAAGCGGTTACCGCAGCCTAATAACGCTTGCAACACCATCTTATTAAAAATAATCAATTTACCCGAGGGTAGGGGTGGTGGGAATAGGGGAGGTCTTTATTCAGCAGTGGACCTCTTGTGACTGATATAATGATGATGAATCTATTTACATACATACCATGATGCCTGTATTCCTTTAAGGGTTAGGGAGAGACGTAGGTACTAATGTTCACCCAGAGTTCACCGAATTATTTAGGTTCTATGTAATAGGAGGCCTTATTACCATTAACCGGGCATAAATCAAAATTCCGAGCTGCTACTGAAAATTTCATAGAAAAACACAGTAACACTGCTCAACCTGAGTACCTATCGATCCTAGGACTTCAAGCGCTTACGAAAACTAGGTTAATGTGGCAGTTTATACATATATATATAGTTCTATTTACATAGATATGAATGTATAATTTTGGAACTAAGATAAGATAAGATTTTATTTTTGTAAAAATATGAGTAGGTATACAATTGTGCATGGTCTTATATTATATTAAAGGAGCTACATGTTTTGCCATTCATGGCGTACAAAAATGTACAAAATAAATAATAACTAAACTAAATACAAAACTCACACTAACATTGGATTGATCCCGTTTAATATCTCATTGTCTTTACAGATTAGAAGTTGACGTGCATAATATTCTTTTTTGTTCATGATAAAAAGTGATCGAATGGTAAGATAAACTATTGATAAAAACTACCTAACATCACTTTATGTAGGTGATAAAATAAAAACAATTTATTCCTTGCGAAAATAATGAGATTATTATCAACCCATATACTGCCCCACTGTTGGGCATGAGTTTCCTCTTAGATTGAAAGGGATTAGGTTACAGTCTACCACGCTGGCCTAGTCCGGGTTGGCAGACTTCACACACCACACCGCCGTCGAGAAAAATATCTAAGGCATGTAGGTTTCCTCACGATGTTTTCCTTCGCCGTTTAAGCGAGTGATAATAATTGAACATGAATTCGAAAATTCAGAGGTGCTCTGAATTCGAAATCGAGACCCTTGAGTTAGCTTTCCAATGGTCATATCACTAGATTATCACTGGTATGATTACTATATTGAGACTATGATTAACATAAATAAAAAACCATTCAATTACATAATGCGACTTAAAGAGTGCGTCCGTCGTAAGGAAAAGGTCCGTCGCTCAGCATTGTGCTGTACTGAGTCACAAAATGCTTCCAATACTACAAATAAATACATATGTAAATTTAATTAACTTCCTACTAACTTCCTAGAGGTCGTAAGCATGACTGCTAAGCTAGGGGTCCTGGGGTCGTCCCAGATCGAGCAGAAGCTAGGGGTCCTGGGGTCGTCCCAGATCGAGCAGAAGCTAGGGGTCCTGGGGTCGTCCCAGATCGAGCAGAAGCTAGGGGTCCTGGGGTCGTCCCAGATCGAGCAGAAGCTAGGGGTCCTGGGGTCGTCCCAGATCGAGCAGAAGCTAGGGGTCCTGGGGTCGTCCCAGATCGAGCAGTGTTATTTGGATCTATGAAGGTTCTAGTTTGGATTTGTGCCAGGTTAGGCAATTAGCTCGCCCTCTATTACTTGGGACCTCACCATACCGGGGAACTGTATATTATTATACCACTGCCTAACCCTTTGGTCAATACAGGCGTGATGTATGTTATGTTATGTTTATTTTATATCTACATAAACATTCTCCTTCACCAAAATCTTTTCTCAATTCGATATTATCGTAAATTTATTTGCTTAAGATAACCGGTAGGTATTGATTAAATACATTCTTGCAGAGGGCAAGTATGTACCTACTGAACGAGTAGGTACTGGATAACTCGTTTGTTTACAAACAGCGTGGAAGACATAACGATGATTACCTACCATGCTTCGTCACTAGACGACATCTTTGTTATTATAGTTTTGTATTTTTTTGTTTTCTCATATCAGTGAACTGTAATTGTTCTTTTGAGAATAAATATTCTTTAAAACTAACGCACTTTATCTTTACTTGCTAAACCCGGGTCGACTGTAGCTCAGGGAATTTCCTGTTTTCGTTAAAATTAAGTTATTTTTTTTTTATTAAAAAGTAATTAAAATCGAGGCAATCCATCGACTACCTTTCGAGTTTTACGGAAACAAACATACGGAAGCTGCTTTTATAAGTATATGATCATTTACTTTGGGTTCAAAATGGTAAAACAAGTGTTATTTTTAATAAACAGTATCATACACAGGGCGTCGAGTAATTAATGGATAAATTTGAAATGGTTTATAACAGAACTTATTGCCGTTTAGTAAAAATATATGGTTTATTTTATAAAAAGACTTCAAAATTAATAACTTAACTTCTTGACTACGACCAAAAATAAAAACACTCCATCAGTTTTTTTTTGTCTTATTATTAGACACTGTGTCAATAGATAGACATAAAAAATATTCTTTAATTAATTTTTCAGTGAAAAATGTCTAAAAATATTTGGTAAGGTACTTCGGAAATTATTATTTTGTATTTTTTTCTGATCGGCCATAAGTTCTACTATAAGCTATTTCAAGGTTATATATTAATTACCGGAGACCCTGTATAATGAATCCCATGACATACTAAAAGCCAAAATCATTTATTCAAGGTAGACTACTCATCGCCGGGAGGAGACGCTCTAGAAAGACTTACACCGACCTTATTGGTGAGGGTCTTCAAAAAGGTCAGGTGCGTAGTAAACGCAACCGGCGCGTATGTATGGCAAGATGTATGAATGTGAACGAATCAAAAGAAGTATGCAAAAATCGGAGCAACTGGCTTTAGTTTCTGTTTAACCATATAGGAAAAAGGCGTGAGTGTATGTAGGTATGTAGACTACCTAGTCTACATCTACATATTATACTCACGACTTTTTAAATGTAAATAATACATTTTAGAAAGCCCGGGACGAGCTCAACAAGCAACAAGCTCCTATGCCATACAATTTTTATGATACATGAGAGCTTATAGTTCTAATTATTATAATATTATACATTTTATTGATAACATTTCATCAAATTTGGGCGTCCAACACGTTGGACAAGTAGGTAACTTTTAAGCCAATAATAACAACACTATCTACCTACTACTGTTATTTTAAAGATACATTTAATTACCTACATTCACATGTTTTACAACAGTAATGCTTTCTTAAGCAGCAATATCATTTCCTATCATAATGTAAGAATATGATGAAATATCCTCCATTTACTAATAAAATTAGACAAATAAGCGAGACATAACGAGTTATTGTTGAAATTACTCCATTTTAGAGATTAATTTTGTGAACTGTCAATAGATTACGTTCCTTTGTATTTATGGTGAAATTACTGACAATATTGAATGTTTTAAAGAAGTAATCGTGAAATGATAACGTTACAATTGTCTAATGTTTATAATAAATTGAGGATAGTCATAAGTTTAGTAACAAGCGACTCACCTGCTCGGAGCGTTGCAGTGAATGGGCCGGCTTGCTCTGTGCAGGCAATGGCAACTACAAAGTTGAAACACAATCATACACGATATATACTCCACTTGTTAAACCAGCAGCACAGGGAAATGCGTAGTAGTCCCACTCAGAAACACATTTGTAAATACACGAATAAGTAAGTAAATACGCTAATAAATACCTAAATTCTGACTCAATTGTTTTATAATAACGACAAAACTTTTTGTTAAGCCGGATTTCTAATCGGTCTCATATATTTTGTATGTAAGTGTGCACTACTGCTATTAGGTACTGTAGATTTATCCGACTTTATGAATGTTAAACGTACATGCTGAGCAAAATAGGGTGTTTAGAACAAAAACAAGCTGATCTGTAGGTACCATGATAATACTGGTTCCAACCGGATTCCCATGTTTTTATAGCAGTTAAGCAATCTAACGACCCGTAGCAATTAACATCGTAATCTTAAAGCAACCAAGGTAATGCCCCTCGACGCCATTAATATCAAGGCAACTAAAGCTGACTGATACGAAAACCTGAAATTACGCGTATAGAAAATATTTAAAAATAAATAATTGGGTAACTTATTATATTATGTCTAAACATTGTTTATTAAAATATCTACTTACAAGGGAAAGCCATATAGTTACGTACTAACGCTTTTCAAGCTAACCTTCTGTCGTTCAGCTTTTGTGTGTATTGCTATATTAATGAAAGGAAACAAGGAAAAATTGTTTGGAAGTTCTCAGCGGACAGAAGAACCAGTTATTTCATATTACTTATCAGCATAACAAAGCGGCAAAAATAGAACAAAAATATAGTTCTTCAAGGGATCAAATATATCAATCGATATTTTTTTATCTAATCTGGGATGACGGTTAATCTTCATTAGGACACAGTAGCATACCGTCACTATTTTCGTTTACCGTATTCCCCGGGGGATTAGCCAGAGAATTACTTATGTACACCTTATGAGTTCGCAAATCGCAAAGGTAATCAAAAAGGTATGTTTAGGTCCCGGGAAAAAATCCAGACTCCGAGCTGCTACTGAGAATTTCATAAAATACTCCAATAACACTGCTCGACCTGAGAGTCGAGCCCAAAGGACCCGGTCCTTGTGGAAGTCTATGGGGGAGGCCTTTGTTCAGCATTGGACCTCTTATGATGATGATACCTAATCATAACCACCAATCATCGTTTAAATGCACAAATATTGTTTTTATCATGATATGAAGTTTGTACTAAGAGGTTTCTGGTATTTTTCCTGTATACCCACACACACAATAAGTACACATAATATGGATTTTTGTACTCAGTTTGGTAGTGTAGAATAAATTTTAATTAATGACATTAGGCTCGCCGTAATTCCAGAGCTTGTACTTTTTTATTCTACTAAGGTGTCAAACAAGCATACGGCCCACCTGATGGTAAGTGGTTACCGTAGCCTATAGACGCTTGCAACACCAGGAGTATCTACCAGACTTATGTAACTGACTTGTGACTTGTACTATGGGTACTAGACGATGGATTTAATACTTGTTTACTTTTTTTGTAAGAATAAGACACGACGAAATATTTTTGCAAAGACTTCATGTTCATCACATAAATATGTATATGTGTCCTGTGGGTATCGAACCCACGAATACGTGATCAGCAGTCCAATCCAACACGTCCGATACTCGAATCACTACTTCATAGACGTCGTCATATTGATTTTCACAGTTGCATAATTATGTCAACGAGACGGTTCAACGTGCTCTCTGAGGCACGGAAAAAAGTAATGTAGTCCAAAGAATAATTTATGTTGTCTAGTGACACAATTTTGTGATTAATTTGTATTGGTTATATTTATTTGTTCGGATGAATAATGAGCTTTGTTTTGCCCATTCGATAATAAGATAAGTTTTTATTTGCGTTAAACATTGTATGAGGATAACATTTTGGTTTGTCCAATGTCCAAAAATAATTTTCTGGATCCTACCCAGACAACACTTCTAGAAGGCAGGTTAGAATGTTATAGATGAAAAACCAGATAATCTTCTATAATATAACAGCGTAATACCACTCACGGAAAATCCAGCACCTTCCTCAAGAAAAAATTTAGAATTCATCAGGCTCTTTCAGAAAGACCAGTTAACAGATGCAGTTTTCCTGGTACAGTCGGCGTCAGATATAGGTATCTGGATAATACAAACTGTTCAAAATAATCTGAACAACTAAGTAAAATTAAATTATATCTTAATGACAGAAGGGAAGTTTCAGAATAAACAAAATAAGTACACTAATAAATAAATAAATATAATGGGGACATTTACGACACTAAGAAAAAAATAATTTGTTTACAAATTTTTATCACCGGTCCTTTGGAACGTAGACGATTTTTGTTTACGGTCGAATGGCCCGCTCCCCATTCGGTTCGGGCCGTTCAGACTAAATACCCATTAAGCAGAGCTTGTACTTGTACTATGTACAACTAGATAAAGGGTATAATACGTATATAAGTACTTTTTTTAATGTATACTTATAATACATACCTACAAGAAACACCTAGCCCCATAACGCAATAAACAGCCTCCTTGGACTTGTGGACGTTTGCGGGACTGCTATGCTATTCGTAAATGTCGCAAAATGTCCTGCTGATCTGTTATCGTCGTGCGATGGGTCGTTGAGCTCCCAAAATTTTGGTTGAGCTACACGATGACTGATGTACGCGTTCGATGGAACGCGTACATCAAAATTAGGGAGCATTCAGTTTGGACTGGTCAACTCAAAGTTGCTATGGCTCTTTCTTCAAAAGGCCAGTTCAGATTTGCCTACATTGTAAAACACATATAATATATTATGATAAGCACAGAATACTGTTACCGTCTGGACTTTAAATGAGGCCATGATTCTCTGAGTTTGTTTCGGCGTTTCTTCTCAGAGGTCGTAAGAAATGCTGGCGCCATCTAGTATTACTAAATAAATATTTACTTGTAAAAGTGTCTTTATAAGATCTATTTACAAAATAAATATTATTTATCATTATCATTTAGGTCCTGGGATTAATCTAATGTCGAGTGTGCCACTGGAATTGGGTTTTTCTATGATGTTCTCAGTAGCAGCTCGGAGTTTGGATTTTTGCCCGGTTTAATGGCAATACGCCTATTACTTGGGACCTAAAACATACCGGCGCACTATGGTGAGCATTTAGTACACCTCTGCCTAACCCTTCGGGGCACACGGGTGTGATGCTTTTTTTTATACCACTAAAGTGGCAAACAAGCATACGGCCCACCTGATGGTAAGCGTACCCGCGCACCGTAGCTATAGACGCTTGTTTCACCAGGGGTATCACTCTTGCGCGTTGCCGACCCTGTCAAACAAAAGAGGAATAGTTGTGTTGGCAGTATCAGGGTCCAAGTCCCCTGCCAATACAACGTTTCCTCGCACTAGCAACATTGCTGACCGTAAGGAACACAACGCAGCTCAAAGCAGTGTTATTTCACTTCGATTTTCTGCAAGGTACTTCCCCAGACGGGCTCCAATTTGAGTGTTTATTAATTACTCCCACTATGCCCTACCTCTCTTAAATGCTTTGTTATGTTATGTAAACACTATATATGGCAATTATAATTGTAACATAAATTGTATCCCATTGATATAAAGTTTAATTTCTCTACTATTCATAATTATTATTATCTACACTTTATAAATAACAAACAGTGCTCGTTCCGCTACATTTGTGCTGACTGTACTATTGAGGAAAATTACAATTTAAAATATTATAATACTTAGGTTTATTTTTATTAATTAAATTCTGAAAATCACGGTTACGGAGCTCACAGACTGCTAGATGTAGATATTTTCTGTTAGGTAATTAATATCAATAGTAGCCCATGCTGGGAGTTGCACCCTATTAATGGCAAATAACATACCATCACGAGAAGTAGTGATAGCCTAGTGGTATGACCAATAGACTGCCAAGACGAAGGTCTCAAGTTCGGACTTAGGGTACGCACCTCTGACTTTTCGAAATCATGTGCGTATTCATAATTAATTATCACTCGCACTATGAACCTTATTATTTTGTAAAGTTGAAAATCAATCAAAGAAATTTGACAGATTGTGGTAGCTTGATGTACTGGCCTCTGTACTTAGCTACGAGTCTCTATAGGGGATTCACATCGATACATATATACTATATATATTTTTATCAGGAAACTGTGCGGGGCATTTCGCGCGGTGGTGATTATACCTTCTCACATCATGTGAGCTTTAGATAATTACCGTATGTAGGCAATAGATACCTGCATTGTTAGTCCAATACGGGATGCAATATGTTGTATGTAGATGAGTGAGACAATCTAGAAAGAATTCAGATGAGCAACAAACCTATTAGGCCTTACGTTGCAAGTGTACAAGTTATTTTGTAATTTCCATAATATAACAATCCATTCATGTGCGTATTAATTAGTCATGAATTCGAAGTCAGAGGTTCCTTGGATTCGACCCGAGACCTTTGACTTCTCAGTCTGATGGTCATATCACTAAGCTATCACTGCTTCAATTGATTGTTATTAATAATTAATCATGAAATGTAAACAATTACATTTCTGCTTGTCTTGGGCAAGCTCTTTTATTAAATTTATGACGTGTTCTAACTATAAACCAACACACTGGCCGCATAGCCTAGTGAAGGTTGGCAGACTTCTCATAATGTCGATATTTTTATGAAGTTTTCTTGGATGTACAGTGTTTTGTTGCAATGTTTTCTTTCGACGTTAAATAATACTAAGAATGCCAGCAACGGGTTATATGTATAGACAGTGAAATAGATTAGCAACTGAGATCTCAAGATGACAACGCGCTCGTGCTACTGGTGTTTCTGGAGCCTAAATAACAGCGATTTTCGCTTACCATCAGGCGACCCGTGTGCCGGTTTGTCATATTCTTATCAAAAAAAGAATAAGTACGTAGGTCCCTCCCTAAGGTTGTCAGGCGCCCATTGCACTTGGCCCTCCGTGGACGTCCTATCGCTGATCATGCGAGAGCGGTTCCCATGATCCCACCACTATGTAGAAGATGGTAGTGGTAGTGGTTTTAGTCGGTATCCGTCTGTCCGTCCCGCATCCCCGAGCGGAGCGGTATGCTTAAGGAGCATTTCCCCACTCGAAAAAACATAATGAGGTTAAAAAAATATTACAAAATTTTCCCTTCTCGATAACCGGTGGTCCCCAGTTACGACGCACTTTAAATAGGTACCCACGAGCTCGTTGTGACCAGGATGTTGTCAGCAGCTGAAACACTCGGTCATGTACCTACGTAAGACCTTGATGCCAGCTCTACAGACCATTTTTTTGCAAGACGTACATGAGCTCTCGACAACATAACAATAAGAAAACCAGATTCTTTGACCCAAGAATAAACCAGCCCGGTTTATTCTTGGGTCAAAGAATTTGCATTTAGCACCATTCAACGTGGCAATGTGGTCAGGTTCTGGGTTACCAGATGAAAACAATTTGGAGGAGTACACTACTTTGACGCCTAGACGTGAAAATATATTTTCCTTTTTTTTTCGTGCAGTATCGGTAGCTCGAAGTTTGGATTTGTGCCCGGGCTCGCCCCTTGTAACATGAGACCTGAGCTCACCTGTATTATCTATACTAATTATTATAAAGCTGAAGCTGAATTCTTGAGAAAGATTATAGGTTATTTAACATAAACAATATCTAATATATAAAATTTCCATGTCACAATGTTAGTTACCGTACTCCTCCAAAACGGCTTTACCGATTTTTACCAAAATGTATATGCGTATTCAGTAGGTCTGGTGAATTTCACGGATCCCATGGCCATGACTATAAGGCAAGTTAAGGAAAGTGCGGTTTTTTAGTCGGTACGAGTCCGACATACCCTGCCCCCCCCCCCCCCCCCCCGCCACTGGCAAAACAACGTTTGCGGGGTCAGCTAGTATATATACAACGTGTTACAAAATACCCCGTAAAGAATATAATTAATTATATTATCAAAGCCATAAATTTTGTCAGCTGTCATGTCAGGGAACCAGATTATTTAACAGAAAGGCCTACGAACCTATTTTACCTAATAATTTTCTACTTTAATAGTTTTTCTATTTTTCATTCATAAATGTTGTTGTTTTCCTATTTTTGGGGTATGTTATACAGCGTTACTACTGTTCTTAAATATTGTGAATGGCTTCGGTATAAGGCCCCATTTAACCTCCTTTCGGCTTTACGGGTAGTTTTGTAACACCCTGTATATATTGTATATATATATATTAATAGATATCCAGAAATGTAGACATTGTGCAAAGTAGAAACAAAAGTTTTGACCAACATCCTTAGTCAAAAACTAGATTTTACCGATTTTTGTCTGTAACATACAATACACTAGCATGCATAACGTGTGAGTTACATACATTAGCCGGCGGCGTGCATTGCCCTTTCTATGTGTATGGTACAAACACATATAGTGGCAATGCTCACACCTTGATAAACTTGACCCAGTAAAAGGCACAACTAGACTCTTGGGCAATCCCAACGCAACGCAACGCTGAGATGTAGATTAATCGTTTGCAATGATCTCGAAGGCTTAACAGTATAGAGAATCAGACTAATATTCTATAGGTAGGTACTTACATTTGATCATCTTACTTTTTTTTGTATAACTTGTATTAATCTGTTTTAGAGGAAGCCCCAAGAGTACATAATAATATATTTATTTATATCCCTACCGTTTGCATTGATTTGTCTGTGTAGTCAGCAGAGATAGATATTTAAATTAATTTTATTATTATAAAAATTTCAAGTCTCCTTAAACCTATAACTGTTTCCATTTAATGTTTGAAATTGTATGACAGAAAATTTTTAACGTTAAATTTATAAATATTTTGTAATTTTTCCGTCAGACTTTAATTTATTATTATTTTAAGTAGATACCTACTTCCTATATTCGTATGTTTTCATTGTATTTTTTATATTATTAAAGAAATTATTATTGTAATTATTATGTAGGTACCTACTTCTTATATTCGTAAAAACTAAAGAACTAAGTAATTATTTTATTATTGATCTTAAAAAAAGTAAGTACGTACTACATTTTATGCATTTATAGGAAACTACAAACTTGATGTAAATAGTTACATCAAGTTTGTAGTTTCCTATAAATTCCAATTCCATTTAATAATTTTAGTCTGAAACAAAAAACTTAACTTATCTAAGTAAAATGGAGCAGGCAAAGAAAACAATTAATTACTGACCGATGCATTTTTTAAATTTAGAAACAAAATCAGGTTTTTTGGCGAGTTTTCCCTATTCACAAAGTTTTAAAAAAGTCGTTTCAACACCGATTATTTCTGAGAGCAATAATCATTAAGTAATACAGGTTGGATCATATTCTTTTTTCGAATTTAGAGAGACCGTGAATTCGGTACATATCTATGTATAATAAAACTCGTAGCAATTATAACTTTAAAATAAAGAAATCCCCGCAGCATCATGTCAAGGTTACCATGTTCTTGGAATATCATTGAAGTAATAGGATATCTACTACAATTCTCACATCCGTTCAGCAACTAGAAAAGAGCAGGTGGTATTGACAACCTACAGCTCAGCTATAAAATATCTTAACTAGGTACTTTTTTGTACACTTAATAATATATGGATTTTCCTTCCGCACAGTAATCTTATGATGAATAATTTATGCAAATTATAATAACCACAACAAAAAATAATCATGACTTACCTTTGTCCAAACAAAAACAGCGGGAAAACCTAATTTAAACTTAAAAATTGCGCCAAAAACCTTGCGTGTAATAAAAATAATAAACGCTCTATGGTATTATTTAAGAAATATCTTACCTCAAACACAAGAACTTTATCACTTAAAGAAAACACAGGCACTGATAACCACTAAACTAAATAAACTAGCAGGTACCTATGAAGACGTGATATGTATGACGATCAGAAATCACAATCTGACCGTGAAGATACGAAGAAAGAACTGGTCAATGCCAACTGTATTGAATTAATAGCAATTACTTTCAAATACTACATTACTACGATGACCTACATTCCAAACAACTATTGGTAGATGGTGAGTAAATGAAACAAGAAAAAAAAACAATAGAAACAACTTCCTATGAAAAACACTCGCAATTTTACTTAATTGAATTAGGGACATAATATCTATAGATAATGAACGAATATGATTATTATTAAAATTGCAAAAATGCTAATTATGTGAATGTAAGAAAGTAAATAATAATGTAAGCAATACTATACTAACTTGTGTGATATATAATTAACTTAATTCGAATCTGCTATCGAGGTGTTTAATACACGTAAATAATTAATTTAGCGCCATCTATGAATACAGTCATGAACTACAGCGGTAGAAATTACTGCATCAAATTATTTAGCCTCTAAACCGCTCTAAACAAAGAGAACCAAACCATGTAGTCTTTGAACCAAGTTATACGCTAAATACTATGTAATTGTGCCGTTAGATGGCAGTAGTAACAAATCGTGTTTATTTATTGTTTGAAATTACGTAGGTGGACTTATTACAAACGACAATAAAAAAAAATATCATCATTAAAACGAAAGGGATATTTACAGTAAAACAGTTTTATTTATAAGGTACGATACAAATAAAATATACAAAACACTGTACAATGATTATGTAAGTATAAAACTAAACAAACTGAAACTGCTCGGTTCCAAAATTATTTTGGTTTCTAGCGAAGTTATTAGATACAAAATAAAGCAATCCTTATTTATTAAAATCGTCAATAATTCATTAATTACAGACCAAGTACCTAACAGTTTCTCCGAACTTCATTCAATATTATTTTCGAAAAACTAAAATTAAATCCCCTTGCGAAGAAATTATTCTAAGAGTTTGTTTTTTGAGCTGATTCGTCAACCGTCGTAAAAAACAGCGAAATAAGTATTTATTAATACTAACATGACTGTCATGATTGACTTTTTTTAACGGTAACAAATATTCCCCAAATCAGTTATTGATCGATTGAAAAATCAGCCAATAAACGCCAATAAGTACCTTTTTATTTACAATGAACTCCTATAACTTATGTAATAACATCGGAGCTAATTACCTATGTAACAGTATTTTAATTAGTCGCAGCTGTACATATTATAGAATGTATAACTTCTGTACAATGATCTCGAGAAGAAAGTAAGGAAGCTGCGCATGATATGCTATGCAGGTGAAGCTCGATTGTGAGGACAATGGTTTTATTGAAAAGTGGACCAAAATGACATTCATAAATACTTGTCTACGGTACGAATTACTTTTCACGAAATTGTAAGTCCGGACAAAATATGTCAGGATCCCGTCACAAAAAGATATTGGCATGGAAGTCTACTCCCGTGTATGCTGAGGTAAACACTGGATGTTGTCCTCTCAGCCGGGCTCAGGAGAGCGTCTCTCGTACTGAGGCAGCACCGGCGGCGCTGGCTCCCCCTGCAGCTGGTTTAGCGCGCACCGCACGGCTGATAACGTCTCAGGGGTGTGCTTGCGACCCCGCGGCGCGTGCGGTCGGTGTGGGCGAGACATGCGCTCCACTGTCGCTGTAGCTTCTGTTGATGAAAAAAGATACATTTATGGTTTTTTTATGGGATAGGGGGCAAACGAGCAGACAGATCGCCTGATGGTAAGCGATTTCCGCCGCCCATGTACACCCGCAACACCGAGTCACAAGCGCGTTGCCGGCCTTTAAAAGGAAGTACGCTCTTTTCTTGAAGGTTTAAAAGTCATATTGGTCCGGAAATACTGCAGGCGACAGTTCAATCCACAGTTTAGTTGTGCTAGGCAGAAAGTTAACGGATAACGGAAGGGATAGAAATTATTATTAATTAATGACAATCCCGAAGGTTGAAACTGTTGGTTTTCTACTAATATAATTGATTCTTCTTCGGTTAAAGGAGTTGTTTTCGCTATTGTAGCCATGTTGAATTCTAGGTAGGTATATCTATCGTCGAATTCCATCGTCTCTCGGAGCGAAAGACGAAAGGAATCGCTCGCCGATAACTTTAACTGAATCAGCCTTTTCTTTCATAGTAGCAAAGTGGCTTTGAATGATTCATCAAATTCGTTCGTTCGTTTAGCCCCCAAGGGTGTTATTTCTTTGGTTTCTGACAATATTAGACATTTAACAAAAAAAAAATCCTTATAAAATGGTTTTTTTAAAATAGTTCTTTTCAAGAATTGTATAGTAGTATAGTCTTCTTAAATACTCATACATTGATTAATTGAAAACGTATGTCTTCTTGTCACCACATTATCCTCGTAGCCTTTTTCCCAACTAGGTATATCAGTCGGCTCCCAGAAGCGGCGGAAAACAGTATTTAAGTAATACGATATTTTTTACGATAAAAAAAAAATCATGGGGGAATATAACGAGGTACTTAGTAAGTCGGTGTTTTCTCATAAATGTCAGGAAATCATTTAGTAAAACGTTTAATCAGCTTACGTTTCTTTGTTAACAATTTATCAATGCTATAGTTCAATGATGCACAACTCACGATAAAATCTGACTCATCGGTACTTACACTCCACCTTCGTAAAATACTGAGATTGTAGATAATATACTCGTACATTTTTTTTATACACCATACCTAACTTGGCCATATGTTTCTCGAGTGGAAACTACGGATCCGAAACCACCCACGCAGCTTAGGGCGGCCTGCGAGTAGAAGAGAAGTTTCATCATGCGTACCGCTGAAATGTGGAATGAGCTTCCTGAGTGGGTCTTCCCCAATAACTATAATCTGTGTGTCTTTAAATCTCGAGTGAATCGGTTTCTTCTAGGCAAGCGCGCTCCACCGTAGATCGCAGTGTCGCTTAACATCAGGCGAACTAGTGGTCAAGCGTAGGCCTATCGTGAATAAAAAAAAAAAGATGGACAGACGTCCAGACGATCTGGTAAAGGTTGCTAGGAATCGTTGGATGCAGGACGCATATAACCAGTCCTTTTGAAAGTCTATGGTCGAGACCTTTGTTCAGGGGGACCTCTTTTGGCTGAGATGATTAATGACCTAGCTTGATGGTGCCATAAAGAAAAAACTACGTGGTAGAAATATACTTTTAGAAATACCATGGATCTTGCCAGATCCATGATTTTACCTTCCGATTTAACAGTTTCAAACGACCCTCCTGAATTAGCAAACCCCATAGCCATTGCAGCATAATTTGATAGTAGCGCAACAAAGGTATAAGTTATCAAGATTAATTTTGTTAGGTTGTGGCTGTCTCTAGGCATGCAATATGTACAGTGTCCAGCACATCAAGCTACCCCAATCTGTTAAATTTCTTTGATAGATTTTCAACTTTAACACAAAGATATATGAGGTTCATTTACAATTGCGAAAATTTTACAGAGTTTTGGATAGCTTGACCTGCTACTCTGTACAAATGTAACAGACGTTCATACGATCACCTGTTTTATTATTACCATTATGTACTAAATACTGGCAATCAATTCAAAGACTAATTCTCGAATCTGCCATGGTCGAGTCGCCCACAACAGATAGGTACAGATTCGACGTGATTCATACTTCAGCAGTTCCCTGTTTTTATTGGTGCTATTTAGAACATACAAGAGATACTCACGATTAACAGTTCTAGGCCTGTCTCTCTCGGACCCGGTATAGCCGAAGCTCTCGCAATTTTCGCAGCTGGTACATAAGTAGCAGACACTCCAGCAGTCACCTGTTTTTATTGCTGCTATTAAAATGTAAGCAATACTCACGAGTAACCCTAGGCCTGTCTCTCGAACGTGTAATAGTCGAGTGTCCCGCGATTTTCCACTCCTACAAATTTAAATATTTAAAATAAATACTCACGATTAACCCTAGGCCTGTCTCTTTCGGGGACGCCATCTTCGAGTCTCTCGCAGCAGGTACAGAAGTAGCACGGCACGCCGGGCACGCCGCAGCACAGGGCTCCCCACAGCCACCTGTTCAGAGTGCTCGCAGTCCGCGACCATGCACTCGGTCTGTCCTGCTGACAATAAATTGCATTCGGTACACTCGGTCTGTCCTGCTGACAATAAATTGCATTCGGTACACTCGGTCTGTCCTGCTGACAATAAATTGCATTCGGTACACTCGGTCTGTCCTGCTGACAATAAATTGCATTCGGTACACTCGGTCTGTCCTGCTGACAAAAAATTGCATTCGGTACACTGGGTCTGTCCTGCTGACAATAAATTGCATTCGGACCATTTGAGCCTGACATCCGTTTTGAGAGTGACATCCGATCCCAGTACAATTTTTCCTGATTAGAAAGCACGAAAAGCGTGGTCACTATCGCAGGTTAATAATGTATATTATCCGAAATTTATACTCAACAGTACATCTAAGTATTTTTATACATAAAAGCTAACATAATATGTCAGCTTTTATGCCTAACTTCACCTCTGCCTAACGTCATGTATTATATTATATTATAATACATGACGTTAGGCAGAGGTGTACTAAAGTACAAAAAGTCTCCGGTTTGTTTAGGTCCCATGGTGATAGCTTATTAATTGCCATTAACCGGATAAAAATCCAACTCTCAATCCAATCTCAGCTGCTACTGAGAATTTTATCCAATAACTCTGCTAGTTCTGGGAATCGAACCATAGACCTTTAGCGTAGCAGTCGTGTTTATGACCACCAGGTTAATAGTTTTTATACGACTGCTGTTATTCATGATTACAAAATTTAACTACATTCAAATCAGTGATGTAATCACGCCTCCTAATATTTAGAAGTGCAAGGTCATATACAGTCCCGTATAATAATCAACTTGATATTAAAAAAAAAAAACGATTTCAATTGATATACATTTCAATACTTTATATTGTTACCTGGTGGAACACGTAATTTCGGTTCATCTCAACTTCATCGTTACTGAACTCTCTCCGTCATCCGAAAAGATATATTTATGTAGTTTGACATTGTCACATTGACGGATGAGGGCTACAGAATTTTTTTTTCTACCGTCATTTCATATGGACAGACTTTATCGAATTCATTTAAAAACTTTTTATAGTTTATGGCAGTCTAAAAAATGACATCAACGAAATTAAGAATTTTAGTATTTTTTTCTACTTCGGTGCAAAATCATTTGTGTGTAAGATCAACAAGCAATTGCATATAAAACATTAACTATTTAAGTGATCAATTTGCTATCATTTCTTTTAGTACAGACGCCAGCAGGTGAAGCTATCCAAAACTGTCAAAGTTTCCCAATCGAATATGAACATATTGTTTTGCATTAACGTTGAAAATCTAAAAACTAAATTTGACAGATTGGGGTAGCTTGATGTGCTGGCCTCTGTACATACCACTTGAATATCAAGTTAGTAAACACCTTCCTAATTTAGTTCAATATGCGTTGATATTTTACACCATTATTTTGTTTTTTTTTTTATGGAATAGGGGCAATCGAGCCGACGGATCGCCTGATGGTAAGCGATTTCCGCCGCGCATGGACACCCGCAACACCAGAGGAGTCACAAGCGCGTTGCCGGCCTTTAAAAGGGAGTACGCTCTTTTCTTCAAGGTTGTCTTGCTTTTCTCCATTTCTATCAGGATCAACTTCCAATCCAATAAAAGGTGGCTGAATATCATGCATTATCCTCTAACCTTCACGGTACTTACATTATTATTACAAGTCATCTAAAAAATCTAACGTCAACGCTAATTATCTCATAATAATCAAGGCTTCTTAACTTAAAATATTTCTTTGAAAACATTGCTGACAATGTGCGCACCAGGGACATAAAAATAAATCATAAAACGACAATCAACGACGTACATACAATCTCGCCAGGTATGTACTAAAAATTTTAATTAAAGATGTTAACGTTAAAACAAGATATTATGCCATTCATCATCAACCTTCGGAGTTAATGAGCGTTGAACATACGAGGCACGAGCTCACGCTTGGAGCCACTTCCAGCCGGGACAATGCCGTGTCTAAACTATCATTAATACACGGTACCATGGAGCCTTGGTTAGCACCAAGTAATGACAATTCGCTGTATCTTCATCTTCAGCTATTCATTAAAAAAACAAGTGGCAGTTGCAATGTCGCCGGTTAGGTTCCGTATGATTGCGTAACGGTAGGAACTTTGTATATTTTAAGTATTCGTTTTTAATATTGAAATTTTATAAAACACGTCTTTATTATAAAGAGATGGATGCATTTTAGTCTCACTGAGAAGACAAGATTTGATTTGATGCTAAAATAATACGTTGGAGTTCGAGAGAAAGTTTATAATTTTACCTGATTAAATTGTCATAGTCTTATTTCTACGTGTAGGTAAACTTTAAATTATCAGATCTTATTATCCATAAGCCAAAAAGAAGTGATTGGTCACGGAAAGTAAGAAAGAAAGAGCTACGCCAATATAATAAAAGGAAGCATAATTAGACACCAATATAATATGTTGGCGTCTCTCTATAAAGATGAAATAATATTTGAACGAATAAGTAAGTATGATGATTTATACTGACAAAAGAACATCAATTATACATCAAACCACCTAAGTAAACCTTTGATAAACGTACCTAAGCCCTCCACAAAAATCGCGGCACTAATTTCAAAAACATTCTCAGACTGCTTCGCTTACGGAACCCTATTAAAGAACATCATTTGCAGCACAACACTAAGCAGTCAAATCATTGATACCTAGCCGCTTGCCAAGTTCACACGCGTAATATTCCAAAACATAACTTCTTCATTCATTTTTTTCACCAAAAAGTTTTTATCAAAATGAATTTGAGACTCCATGTGTTTTTTGGCCAGTTCCTCTGGCTTCTCGCGGCTTTGAACGGCAAAACTATTCAAGGTATACCGGGGTATGGACGGAACCTTATCATCAAGACATTACCAGCGATAGAAGACTATCAGAGTAACATCTACGAAGTATTTATGGAACCCTATTTGTATGTAAGTATTTTTTATTTTTTATTCTCGCGCCAAAAATATGAAAATTGACTGTCAAGGTCGTTTTTTTATTTGTGTAACCAGGAAGTCTTTGATCATCTGTCACTCAGGATTAGAGGCAATGATGACTTCTAAGTATGATAATTGACACTGGCAGAATAGTCGCAAACGGCTTAATTGCCACAAAAAAAAAGTTTGATAATGAGTGATAAATTGACTGCAGTGTCAACATGATCAATGATAAGTGATTAAGTACCTGCTTACGTTACACTGACGGAAGTACCGTCGAATTTTTTTAATGAAAAGGATCATAATTTTTTACCATTGATAATTAAAATAAAGTCTATTGAAGAAACATTTTGACACATGTTGATTCTCGCTTGCTGTAACCGGTGTAAGAAAAAAATGGGGTAGATACCTAAATATAACATCAATCAGATGACTCTTAGATCAAATTCTAGTTATGTGTAGTTCCAAAACTATCTAAGTAGGTAGTGTGATTGATGATATTAATTCGAAAAACCAAGAAGCAGATTTTAAATTATATATCCATTTGGATAGTCATCCAAAATTCAATTATTATAAATTGCTGACTACCTACATTTGTTTGGAATAGATTTTTGTCAACATTATGTAAGTCATGATTTTGATTGCTTTATTATATTTATTACAGCTATTAATAAATTAAAGATGTGGATTGCAATATAAATTAACGAATCTGTGAGCGATAACTTTTTAATTTACATAAGTTTAATGAACTCCTATTTATTTTTTGTTGGCGACTCTAGTTCATGATTTCGGGTATTGCTTGTTAGGTATAAAATGCCTCATAAAATGCTTAATGGTCCTAAGCGACTGCTACGCTAGAGGTCCTGAGTTTGATTCCCAAGTTGAGCAAAGTGTTATTGGGTTTTTTTATGAAATCTGAGCAGCTCGGAGTTTGGGTTCGTGCCCGACACCGTGCCGACCGGTTCGTGAATGACAATAGGCTCGCACCATATCCCATGTAATAGGAACCTATTACATGGGAGTTACGGTGAAGTGTCGCTGTACAGACGCCAGCAGGTCAAGCTATCAAAAACTGTAAAAAAAATCCCAATCGAATATGAACTTTATTGCTTTGTGCTAAAGTTGAAAATCAATCAAAGAAATTAGAAATTGACAGAATGTGGTAGCTTGTTGTGCTGGCCTCTGTACATTAGTCCTATTTAGTACACCTCTGCCTTACCCTTCGGAGGTACAGGCGTGATGGTATTGGTTGTATAAAAATGGGAACCTACCTAAGAACTTCAATAAACTAACTACTAATTGTTTATAGTATCTAAAGTTTTCAGTCTATCTCTAATTCCATTCCTTTAACAATAATTGTCAAAAATACTGACACAGTTTTTCTTTTTTCGCCACTAAGTATTCACAGATTAGAAAATATCAATAATAATCGATTTTTCATAAATACACAGCTGGTTTTGACAACTTACAGAGCAAATGTTTAAACAGTAGCACAATAGGTGTATCTACGAGTATGTAAACATAATCATACAATACCATACAAAACAATGTAGAACTTCAACAATCAATGTGGTTTTTCGGTAACTTGTTGTATGAACTGGACGGAATACAATGCTATAAAATAAATCTTCCATAATTTGTAATATCTACGTAATTATCAAGAAATCTATAACCTTCAGTCTCCGAGCATTTTCCCAACTATGTTGGGGTCGGCTTCCAGTCTACCCAGATGCGGCTGAATATCAGTAATTTACACGAAACGACTGCCATCAGACCTCCGCAACCCAACTTAGATTCAAACCCTGAGGGTAGACTGCTTGTTAGGCTCTTTGGGCCTCTGACTACCACTAACGATTGTCATAGGTGTTCGCATGACAACCTGGACTGAAGGGTTTACGTGCTCTCCGAGGCACGGAGCTCGATCTGTTAAGAATCGTCACCCATCGACAGACTGACCGCGACTAGTGCAGCTTAACCGTGTAGATTGGTTGATCCTCCAATTTGAGTGGAAGTACTCCCACTATGTCCTACATGTTTAAAAAAAAAAGTAAGTAGGTACTTAGTCAAGTTTTTTGAACACAAATGTGTCATACGGCCCTACGGAGGTACCTTAGGACTATTTTATTTGAATAGGCTCTACAAATAGATCAAAACTAGAAATTAAGTAGAGAAATATGCTATCTATACAAAACACTATTCACACATTGTTTCTTTACTTTCAGGATTTCGGCCATCAAGTGTACCCTCCAGGAAATCGCGCCGAGAAACAAATAGACTTAGTTGTCGTAAGTTTTTCATGTTATTTGATGATTCTTAACACATAAGTACAGACACCAGACTTTATTAATATTAAAGTTCAAAATCTATCAAATAAATTTGACAGATTGTGGTAATTGTGGTAACACGGTGCTGGCCTCTTTACATATTTGTACTTATTGTACAGAAAAGTGTACAAAGGCGGCCTTAGGCATTTTCTACCAGACACCTTAGGGTGATGCAGAGACGGCCATGGTAGATGCACCAAATATTAGAGGTGAGAGGTAAGATGCGAAACTACAAGAAATATATATGTTAGGTATATGTACTTATATGTTACCATCACGCCTGTATACCTTGAAGGGTTAGGCAGCCAGTCTTGCAGGTGTTACCACAGTTCACGGCCCTTTCTACTTCCCAGTTTGTAAAATTACACAGTTAAGCATATTAACACAAATTATTAATAGGTACACGTTCAACGTGACTGTGTATACAAACCCGAATCTCGCGCGTTCCTCACGATCCTATTCTGACGTCACATCACACTAATTGAATATCAATTACATAAATACTTGTTTAAACGTTTAAGATCGTGATTCTGTTAAGATTATACTTCCTTACGCTAGGTTAGGAAGTCGTGATAGAAGATAGGTAAATAATTATCACAATAACATTTCCTTGATGTGCAAAAAGTTTTGCGTCGTTTTGCAAATCATTTTTTTTATGAAAACAAGAAAAAAATATTCTTTAAAAATATTATCTTATTAAAACGATCATCCAAAATATTCCTCAAAAAATAGCCTTAAAATTGCTAGTGCAGCGTTTTATAAAAAAAACGTCTTTGGCAGACAAAATAATTGGCATTGATTTTGAAAAAAAGAATACGTAATACACTAGGTAATAAACTAGGTAGTTGGGTATCTTACGCAATATGTTACTACTTACTGTACTTATTTTAAACGGTACTAAACTAAAATAAAACGGTAGTATATAAGTAGGAAGCTCAGTAAATTATACATCATACAACAAAAACAATAGCAATTAATAAAAAACTATTTAACTATTTAGCGTTGTTAGGCAATAACGCTTTTAACACTTCACAGCATCTAAATGTTATTATAAGTTGATTGAAGATTACAAGGTAATTGATCATTGATGGTAACATTATACAGCCTATTCAACCATCAATAACAGAGATAATAGAAATCGAATAAAAACGAAATAATATTTAAAAATTATGAAGACTTGAAATACAGGCCGACGAAGTAATCTTGATACTTCACTGGTTTTGTCCAGTGAATATAAATTATATGAATTTAATATGAATTTAATATTTTGGGTACAGAGGTGGCGATATCAAGAATGACCTGAAGAGCAATAGAGTCATTAGTTTTATATAGATTCGCACATTGACGTGCGTCCCTAGCATATTTTTGGGGGTGACGCCTGCCTGGCCCATAACTACTGCAGAAAATAACTTTTAATGGATGCACAGAACACAGATTTTATAAAATAAAAATTATTTCATAAAAGTTGTAGCAACATTTAGACGTCGTGCAGGGACGCCAAAAAGGGTATCCTAATACAATGCTAAGCTGCGTACCTACATATCTATGTGAGAATACTTATTGTGGTGAAAACAATGTAGTCCTCAAAATAAACAATTTAAAACAAACGTTAACATAAAGTTAACTCAACTTTTTAATTTAGCTCCTAATTTCGCCATCTACCAAATATCAAGATGCACCGGGCGCAGTATATCCACTATTAATATGGTCTCGTTATCAAACAAAAACACGGTGTTATTCAATTTAATTAATTGCAGGCTATAATCGGCTCGTATTGCGGAAGTGTTAAAAAAGCTTTTGCATGAGCTTGACATAAATGGAGCTATTTAACGTCTTAAAAAAGTTTTAATCTCACGGATTCCTATAATCATAAACACCTGATGAATGATGGCCACTAGTCTTTTTTAAATAAGGTGTCATGGAGGAATAAGCAGATACAAAGTATGAAGTATAAAATAAATTAATAGTAAAATAGATACCGATGATTGAAGTGGAAGAACTAATACCTACCTACTGATTTGGTCTGGGATGGTAGTTCATGGTAGGTAATAATTATAATAAAAAATAATATTTTTGGGATATTTAACACAACACCATCTAGTCCCAAACTAAGCAGAGCTTGTACTATGGGTACTAGACAATGGATATAATACTTATATACTTTTTTTTGTAAATACATACTTATAATACATAAGAAACACCCAGGACAAACACAAATATGTTTTATCCACACAAATATTTATGTCCTGTGGGAATCGAACCCACGACCCCATGATCAGCAGTCCGGCACTCGAACCGCTAGACCACAGAGGTCGTCGTCGTAGGTGCCACCGAATTGCAAATAATATTCTACCGCTACCAAATTATTGTGTAAAAGTAAACCGGAAGTTTAAAAGGTTATCCATTAAAATTATTGCGCGTGAAAACGAACTGACAACGGGCTATTCATTACCTCTGATGTTGCTGGCGTCTACAGACTGCGGTTGCCGTTTACCATCAGACGGCCCGTATGCTTATTTGTCATTTTAACACAATAAAAACATACAACTCTCAAAAAAAGGCAGGCCTAATCAACAAACAAGGCAAAAAACAAGGCAAAGTACGGCTGTGCCGCTTTTAAAAAAAATTGGATAATCGCTGTCCACGGTAACTACAGCTAAATAAAACTTTTTCTTTCTTTCTAGCTAAGTACGGCTAGTACCAGGATTGTGTCAAGCTGAGGGTCAGTCACAAAAATCTGGAACGCTTTTCCCCGGGTCGATCACGACGTGCCGTGAGCAACACGTTACAACGACGACCATTATTATGACTGTGATTCTTGGTGTCTTAAAATCCGTGAAAGTACTTAAAAAGCGTTATATTTGTCTATGTGATAATGATAATTCAAATCACGAACTACGTACGAATACTGGCATAAACACTAGGAGGCGCTGAAAGGCGGGCGTTTTGGTGGCTGTCTAAATGTATAAATGACGTTCAAAAGGTGTAAACTCTTGAATAAATAATATAAGTAGACTGAATTTGTCTACAAATGAAATATCTGAAAATATGGCGTCTTCGACTAACTTTAAAAGAATTCCTTCACGCTTTAAAATGACTAGGTAACCTATAGTATAAAAAATCTAAAATAAGCCAAAAAATATAATCCAGGTAGTAATTAAGTAAAAAGGTCTAAAAATAAATAAAATCTCGTATAACGTGAACCATAACCCATTGACATTATATAAGTCCTTGATGAACATCAGCGAATTAGTCACGGCACCTATTACTGACACGCAAGCTATAGACTCGCTTAATAAAAAACGGAGATAAAATAGTCTTACTGTAGTGTAGTTATTTAACGTCGCTTGGGACAGGAAATCTTGGACGATCATAGAATAATAGTAAGAAGGCTCGAAAGGGAACGAAGGGGTTCAGAAAAAATCACGTACTAGCACAAAGGAAGGGGGAAGTTGGATGTAAAACGCGCGTTGTCTCATCAATACTCATCATCAACCCATATTATATACTGTACCACCGCTGGGCACGGGTCTTATCTCAGGATAAGAGGGATTAGGTTGTAGTCCACCACGCTGGCCTATGCGGGTTGGCAGACTTCACACTTCCTCTCAGGCATGCAGGTTTCCTCACGATGTTTAAACCGAATAAATACACGTGATTTTGGGCAGGGGGGTTAGTAAAAAACCTCACCACGTATCACCAGGGCAGAGAGGGAGGAGGGTTAAAAAGTTTATAAAGAACATAACGAGATTAACAGCTGTCGACCCATAAGGCAGCGTTGCCATCAGCTAGTGAGACGTAAAAGCGACACAATTCTCATGCTTTTTAAGTATGTTTGTTCGTTTCCTACTAATAATGTACGCAATTTTTGTGACCCTTAATTTACGCTTCGTCAATTACATGCTAACTTCAACCTTTAAAAAATCTTGAAGAATTGAACAGCGCCGACCTGATGTGGATTGACAGATATCAAACAAATGTGACGTCACTTATGCGTGGATCAAATTTCCTTCAGTATAATATCTTTGTAGACTACAAATAAATGCATATAATTCTTAACTACGGCTGCTTTTTCAGCGAGTATTGAGACTGTAACAGATGGTTTGTACTATTCCTAATGGCACCATTGGAGTAAATTGTTTATTAAGTATAAAACTTACGAACGATAAAAAATTATGCACATACTAATATTTAACTGTGCTGAGGTTCTTAAAACTTTTAAATATGTTGTAATTTATGTGTGCAAATTAACCTAAACATTAACCCATTGCGTCTGTTAAATTACATTAATAAAACAAACTACTGGAGAATTAGAAAAATATATTTACTTGAATGGACCCCATCGTTTATAAGACCCGCCCCGGCTCGGTACGGGTTTAATGTAGGTACAGTCAGCAACGAAAGTCGCAGAACATGTTGCAATCTTCAATGTGATTTTTGATAAGTATGAAGTTACTGACCTGTGAAGGCTATGCGAAATAATTGCATAAATGACCATTAAATATTTAGGTTACCTTAACAGAAAAAACCTCGAAAGTTTTGGAGCTGTTATGTTTTCAAAAGCTTAGCTGTCTTCAGCGACTTTCGTTGCTGACCGTACTACCTAATAACATGCATAATTATATTGTACAAAATATACCCTATGTTACTCAGGGATAATTTAGCATTCTAATGGTAAAAGACTTTTTGCAATTGGTTCAGAATTTTGAGTTTATTCGTTACAAACATACATAAATACAAATATTTTCCTTTTTCTATTATTAAATTAGATATACCTAGGGTTAACACGATAAAGTTTGTGTGTCACCTAAACACCTACTTGGAAGTAAGAAGAACAAACTCCATAACAAAGCTCGATTTATTTAACAGTAAGATAGGTATGTTGCAATACATGCATGCGACCTACTGAGTCAAGTCTCAATATTCATAAAAAGTTGTAGTCAACATTTTACAACGACAATACTGCGTACTTAATCGAACTTAAGAATCAAACAAAGTCTGATTCCCAAAGCACTGTCCCTATCATGGTCGTGACGAATTTAACGGAACCCATGGCCATGACTACGGCAAGTGCGGTTTTATGTGTTATTTTTCTATGAAATTCGGATAGGTACACACAGTATGTTCTAAAGTATGTTTATGTTTGGAAAAAAGTACTAAAACTATTAAGATTTCTTTTAATTTAAAACACTTGTTCGCAGCCACAAAGAACTCCTGGTCTCCAAGCGATAGTCCATCTGCAAGCCGACGAGGAGTCTGGCGTGGAAGGTGACCTGATCTTCACGCAGGTGGTGCCCAACGGGCCAGTGACGATCGAGGGAAACATCACCGGTCTGGCACCAGGGCTGCATGGCATCCACGTCCACCAGACCGGAGCCGTGAAGGATAACTGCAAGGATATCGGACCACATTTCCTTGCGTTTTATGTAAGTACTAGCTTGTTCACCCGCATCCCAGACGGCTTTGTGAGATAAAAGGCATAATATGTCCTTCTACAAGGGGTAATCTATCTCTGTAGGTAATTACCAAAGTTCATCGAAATTCGTTCAGAGGTTACTTTCGCATTTAATAATATTAGTAGGATTTGTTTTTGTTAGTCTATTTGCCCGAGTAAAATAGGCAAAAAGGATCTGATGACCATTAATTATCGGTACCCTATGGATTTCGTAGATAAGCTTACATACCTTTAGCACAGAATAAAACTGCACTTGCCGTCAGTCATAGCTATGGGATTCGTGACATTCACCAGGACCATGATAGAAAACTTACATAGCTACCTACCTATTATGGGCTTACTGAGCGTGACTGAGCGAATCTATGTATATTTCATACAATGCAGCATAGCCTGGGTAGCCCAGCAAGAGCCATCGCTACAAAATATGTCATGAGTGATGTACCCAGGTTTCCTTACCTAATCCTGCGTATGACAAATCTGACTGTTTTTTTTTTGTTTATTAGTCATAGTCAACATTATATTACCTATATTATCTGATTATCGATTATGCTAACACAATCACGCACGTAAACCCACATTCGTCACTCATGTAGGTACTTATCAAAATGTTTGAGCTACGGCGTATGTTCCTAATTCAAAACGTTAATAATAAAAAAGGCAATTAGCTAGAATAGGTTTTGTATAATTTAATAGGTAAATTCTTAGGCAGTCTCATCTTTTTCTTTCGATCATGTCTATCTTGTTTGATTTCTATAGAATAATCAGGGAGAACTGTCTGTAGAGCGGAAGAAGGCGAGTCAAAAGAGGTTTCAATTTATTTGCCCCTCTCTTTATTATATTCTTGCTTCTTTTTCCAGGGTCGTCACGGTGGCCCCCGCGATAACGTCCGCCATGTAGGCGACCTCGGCAACATCAAGGCGGAGGAGGGACCAGTGAGCGTTAAAATTATAGACCACCTTATCTCACTGGCTGGCCCACGATCTATAGTCGGCCGCTCTTTAGCCGTCTCTAAAGGTGAAGACGACTATGGACGAGCCAGTACCGAAGACAGTGCCCTAACTGGCACGTCAGGACCAGCTGTGGCTTGCGGAATTATTGGATACTTACATTGATGAATATTGTAATATTTTCTTCTGTAAATTGTGATACTGAGATTTTGTACTTATTTTAATAGATATATCTGTATTTGTAAGCGGTGCTTTATTGCTATTTATCTTAGCTGCAGGTGTGGCTAGATAGAAGTAAATTAAGAAGAACGGTTGCGTATTCATTGCATTAAAATCGTAGCAGAATGCCCAATCAATGCGTCTGTTACAAATAAAATAAAAATACATATAACTAATTGGGAATTATCTAATATCTATCAGCCAATCAATCAAGGTCCATGGCAATTCAACGATAATGGAATTGAGCAGTTATCAGAAGTTCAATGTTCAACAGTTTGGCACCTAGCAGGAACAATACCCGCAGGGACGTGCGCAGGCGGTGCACAGGGGAGTTTCTGATGATGGCCATCGGGTTGGTTATAGTGGGTAAGAATCCCACAATCCTCCAATCTCACGTCTTTTGACCGAAGGCCGGTCGCCTGTGCCCCCGTAAATTAAAATGTAAGAACGTAAGAGTATCAAAATGAAGAACGCTTCATAAATGTGGATGGCCTTGGCCTGTGATGAACAATAAAAGTTCACATGTAAAAAGCGAGGTTTTTGGTAATTATCTCAAGTGTAGTAATTTTATGCCGAACGAGTCGAATACCAAGTTTTAATTTTATTCGATAGTAAGTACCTACTCTAGCGGCCAAAACCGACTTCGTACGTGTAGAAAAATAAAAATAAACAGCCCACGTTACTCGCTGCTAAGGTAAAAGAATTTTTAAAGTATGTAAGACATTCTAAAATCCAAATCTAACCAAAAACATTAGTTTAAAAATTATTTAAACTGAGATCGGGCTTAGCGTGTACAGAAGCTCCTGGCGAAATTCTCGCTTTACGCACAAAGTCTACTGAACTATATTAGTAAAATTTTCCACGATTTTACAATATTTTTAATGACGAAAAAAGCTCTCCTTTTTACAAGCTTTTATTTATGTTACATTTTCGCTAAATTTCCTTTCCGCCAAAAGCTCCTCCCCGATTCCCGTAAGGGGCGCCACTGTCACGACTTCTTCATAAAATCTGCGAAGACGCCATTTTTCTGGCGCTATTAAAATACCTAAAATTTTTTTCCATGGAAAAACTGCGAAATCCTTAAAATTAAACTGTGATGTGTTACTCAAACTTACTTTAATAATTAAGCTTGTCTAAAAATTGTGATAAAATAATGAAAACCGAGCAGAGCAGTCGCCGACAGTGAGTACGTACCCTCAAGTTTTATTCGTGTCGTTGCGGTTGCGTATTTTTAATATTCTTAGGATAGGACTGCGCTGGCAGTGAGGACCAAGCCCCTAAATTGTATTCTCGTCTAAATTCTATTCGGTCTACGTATTTCTATTTTTTAAGTCAGATGTATCTACCTATTTTTTACTTTTATATTCAAGCGTAGGTACTCGTAGGCTTTGATTATATATATAATCAAAGCTCGTAGGTAGGTATTTTCTTAAACACAATTACATCAACTATTGATGATGCTTTAGTGACTAACATTAAACCATTTTGAAGTAATTCCACTGGCTACCTTTCTCGGGCGTCTGCGTAATGTTTTGTTTTAATCTAGGTAGGTACTTATCTACTTATTATAAGTAGGTAATTTCGGTCACAATAATAATATCTAATACCTTAGGTAGGCACCTATATGAACAAACTTTAACAGGTGCCTTTACATAGCGAGTGATGATGATAATACGATATCTAAATAACATTATTACTAGATAAATAAAATGTTTGATTTATCATGTCCATTACTAACCTGCTGGAAGATTAGATTAAAATATATGTATATGTACTTGCCTATAAATAAATCGAGTTTAAAAGATAACACGAAATCACCGTATTTGGTGACTCATTTTTTAGTCTTTACTACTGTATTTTTTAACATAATCTATGTACTTACCTATACCTAGCTACCTGCTTAAATTTAAGGACAACAAAATCTATTTTTTATTGTACTTATAGAAAAGGACAAATTCAACCGCGGGCAGGATTCGAACCTGCGTCTTCTGGTTAGGTACACCAGACGCTATGACCACTAAGCCACCGCGATAAATACCGATACCATGGAATAGCATGGAAACCGATAGCGATAGCATATAAAAATATACAAAAATATAGCTATTTTTTATTATTATGCACAGCCCAACCCACTGTTGGGTATAAGCCTCTCTTCTGTAGGTCCAACTTAAACGCTCTTGTGCGAGTTTCATCCATGTCCTCCCTGCGATGCTCATCTCGCTACTGGACGACTAACATTCCGTTTCCCAGTCCTCAGCCGCCACTCTGTCACAGGTTTACTCCACTTGCCATCACCACGCCTTGCCAGGTGCCCCGCCCAACTCCATTTGAGTTCCATTATTCGTTTTTCAACGTCAAAAACTGGTGCGTGCGTCTACGCATGCACCGGTGATTTTCTTTATAAGAAGCTCTCGGAGTTTGGATTTGTGCCAGGCCCACGTGGCACTGGTAATAGGCTCGCCCCCTGTTACATGGGACCCAAACATTGTTACTGATATTATTCAGTCACATCTGGTTAGACTGGAAGCCGACCCCAACGTTGAAAAATTAAAATGTTTGGAGGTTAAGCTAGTTTTAGTATTACGTGTATACCATTGACAGTTTGGATAGCTTGACCTGCTGGCGTCTGTACCTACCAGCAGGTCAAGCTATCCAAACTGTAAAATTTTCCCAATTAAAAATAAACCTTATCACTTCGTGTTAAACTTGAAAATCTATCAAAGAAATTTGACAGATTGGGGTAGCTTGATGTCCTGACCTCTGTACAAACCCTAATTTTTATGTTACCATACTGAGGACTGATAATAATATGTTAGGACTCACACGTTATGTTTAAAATATATATATATAAGGAAATTATAGTCCGTCTGAATATCTGTTTAAGTGCCAGTGTCAGCTGAATATCAGTAAGTAGGAACCGACTGTCATAAAACTTCCGAAACCTACTTAAGTTAGGGACCTAGGGAATACCAGAATCCTAAACTAATAAATTGATTGTCACACTTTTCGAACTCTGACCAAAGGGCAAGGGGTCTATATTAGACGGCAGCATAATAACAAATATGTTTGGAAAATTTTACACAGCACCATCTAGTCCCAAACTAAGCAGAGCTTGTACTATGGGTACTAGACAATGGATATAATAGGTGCTTATATTCTTTTTTTCGACCAGACAAACGCACTTATGTTCATCACATTAATATTTGTGTAATGTGGGAATCGAACCCACGACCTCGTGATCAACAGTTCGACACGAACCACTAGATCACAGACATCGTTAATGTATAGTAGTATCATCAGCGCGTTGACATCTTGAAGCCATTTTTGACTCGGTAATTTAAAAAAATCATCATCAACCCATATACTGTCCCACTGCTGGTCTGCCAACCCGCACTAGGCCAGCGTGGTGGACTATAGCCTAATCCCTCTCAATCTGAGAGGAGACCCAGAACATAACGCTAACACATGACGACCTCTGTGGTCTAGCGGTTCGAGTGCCGGACTGCTGATCATGGGGTCGTGGGTTCGATTCCCACAGGACACAAATATTAGTGTTGATAAAACATGAGTATTTGTGTCTGGGTGTTTCTTATGTATTATAAGTATGTATTTACAAAAAAAAGTATATTATGTATTATATCAATTGTCTATTAGGTACCCATAGTACAAGCTCTGCTTAGTTTGGGACTAGATGGGGTTATGTAAAATGTCCCAAAAATATTATTATTATTACATTATGCATTACCCAGACGGACTTGATAACAGTTCTGCCACCTCAAATGATGATGGCACGATAGTGAACAGAAAATATAGAAGGACTTTTAGTTATTAATATGTGCATTTTAGTACGTGTCAGTATTACCAGGAAAAAATAAAATACCAAGACATTAAGTAACCAACGGATATATTTCATGTATAAAAAGAACTTTTGCAACAAAAAATGCAAAATTCAAGACAAAAATAATCAGAAAGAGCACCGCATACCAAAAAGTACGGAAGTATCGGTTAAACAATAGGTATAGTTTATATTCTTACATTATGTGATGTTTATTTACGCTTATATACTATAGCTAGTTGCGCCTAAGCCGAACTAATAAATAATGAATCCTTGGGACGGCAGTGTATACTTACTTTGCTAATTTTGTGCTGTTTCTTTTTTAAGTTTATTTTATTCATTTGGGATGTTTTTCCGCTAGTGTGGTAATAAAATCCCAAAAAAATCATGTCAAAATAAACTTAACCCTGCCCGTGCCGTGCCAACTCAAGAAAAGTTCATAATTATATGAACCAATTTCCATGATTTTAATACAAAAATAATATAAAGTAGTTTTTCTTTTTAATATATAAATATTCCAAACTGATTTTAAATTATATTAATGCTAATTTCAGTCCCATTAAAGTCTTTACTGGAGGCCGATGGAAGCCACCAGTGCCTCGACCTTAGCGATGTACGCCTTCTGTGCGTCGTCCTTGGATGTGCCTTGCTTTTTTTTCCACGCCTCGAACTTAGCCTTGCCCTTCAGGTCCAGGAAGCCGGGGGCCGCTGTAAACAAAGAATTAAGTTTTTGAGTACTTGAGTCAATAAAATTTCAAGAAACAGGTAAAAGTTTTGGAGGTCTCGTAAAAGATAATTTTTCGCCACTATATTTTTAATTTTAAGACATATGTAATTATGCGAGCCTATTGCCATACACCGGCCAAAAATCCAAACTCAAAAAATCAATCACAAGGTTGGCCTGGGAATTAAACTCGAGTCTTCACGTTTAGCAGCCACGCTCCGATCCTATAAAAAATCCATGCCAATATTTGTTCCAGCAAAAAATCTTTCAATTGATCTGATTTCATTTTAAAAAATCCGGATCTTTAGTATCCATTGAAGAGATAGTAAGATTGATATGAATCAGTCGGCAAACAACTATCATTCTAACAATTGCGGAATGCATTCCGCTTTCTAGCGACGCATCGAATAGTAATTTTCGTGCTCACGGACACGATGTTTAGTGTAAAAATAAGAATACCTACATTACTACGATGTTTATCTTTAGCAAAGAACAATAGCCTATTATAATCCGTACTACTTGTCTATACTATAAATATAATAATATTATAAAGCTGAAAAGTTTCTTTGGTTGAGCGTGGTAATCTCAGGCACTACTGGTTCAAATTTATTCTTTTTTTTGGATAGTCCATTTATCGACGTAAGTTATAAGCTATATAACATCACGCTACGACCAATAGCAGCCGAGGAAAAAGGAAAAATGGCGGGCGACACCGCGGGGGGCAACTAGTTATGTTTATGTTACCGGAAATGTATGAAATCAAGGAATTGTATACAAATCCTAGGAAATGTGTACAATTCCGATACTATTTAGGAAATGTATAAAATATTGTTTGAAAAACTATTTAATGCATAGATATCCTAGGAAATGTATAAATTTCCTCGGAATTGTATATAATTCCGATATCGTATTAGGAAATGTATAAAGTAAATGCTTTCTGTAATAAAACACGTTGTTAATAATATTTTTTTATTATAGCACTTATTGAGACAATCGGGTAACAGTCATACCGTAAAATAATAATAATATGTTCATATTATCTTACTAATCAAAACATTCAGATTTGGTTCTGGCGTTGTGTGGTCACTCCTCTAACCTAACCTAACCGATATCAGTATTTTGCTGCTCAATCAGTAATTTTGTCGCTCAATCAGTATTTTTGATACGCGGTTTATTATATTCCATTGTCAATTAGCTATAGTAGGAAAAGTTGGAGGTGCTGAAATCTTTACATTGCCTTACAGGCAGTTTACGGGCAGTCTTGTAATCATATAATTATTTTTTAATGTTATAATTAACCCACCAAATTTAATTAAATCATAATAATTAACCCACCAATATCTTAAATGTTTTACATTTCCGATTTCTATTTAGGAAATGTGTAATGTGTAAGTATAATATAATTTATTTCACACATTTCCGTGCGATTTTAGGAATTACATACATTTCCTAGGAATTGTATACAATGACGGTTTACATACATTTCCGTTAACATTTATAAATTCGAAAGTAACACTGTTACGTTTTCAGAGGCAAAGATAGATTACTTAGATAGCTAGTTTTTTTTTTTCCAAATTTATATGGGACCTACTTCGGGGTATACCCTTTCTAATAAAAATATATCAAAATCAGACTACACTGTTAAAATTTATGCGGGGTCATACATAAAAAATATTTGTGTGGGTGAAACATGAGTATTTGTGTTTGTTTGGGTGTTTCTTATGTATTATAAGTATATATTTACAAAAAAAAAGTATATTAGTATTATATCCATTGTCTTATACCCATAGTACAAGCTCTGCTTAGTTTGGGACTAGATGGTGTTGTGTAAAATGTCCCAAAAATATATATTAAATTATATAATTATAATATGACGTATGTCAACACTGGTAATTTTGTACAAAGAGTATGACTCGTGTTAACCGGGCACAAATCCAAACTCCGACTGCTACCAAGAATTTACTGTATCTTATAGAGATGTTATGTGTCTAATATCATTCTTTATTATCCCAACTCTGTCGGTTTCCATTTTATCCAGATGTAGCAGAATACCATTATTTTACAAGAAGCGACTACCATCAGACCTCCGCAACCTTATGTTCTTGACAGTAACAATATTGACGACCTCTGTGTTCTAGTGGTTCGAGTACCGGACTGCTGATCATGGGGTCGTGGGTTCGATTCCCACAGGACACAAATATTTGTGTGGGTAAAACATGAGTATTTGTGTTTGTCTGGGTGTTTCTTATGTATTATAAGTATGTATTTACAAAAAAAAAAAGTATATAAGTATTATATCCATTGTCTAGTACCCATAGTACAAGCTCTGCTTAGTTTGGGACTAGATGATGTTGTGTAAAAAAAGTGTCCCAAAAATATTTATTTATTTATTTATTTAATAACCCTTAACCCTTCGGTATCGATAAACTAGGTTTAAAATTGCGATGACTCCGACTGTGATTTTTATCAATAGTTATACTCGTATTAACTATTATTTAATCTGTGGTTGTATTTTGTGTCCATGCGCCTACGCACGTTTCTTATCAATGACCGAGTCATTTTCAGCGATTAATTTTTTATCATGATTTATATCTGCAGTACCAAAAGATTGTGAAAATCGATTAGTAACTACATAAGCGGCTTTAGTGGTGATTGATCTATGTATTTACTATTTTTTTAAATTGTTTGGCCTTTCCCGTATATGCTGTCGATACGATCTACCTCATGATATAGAGACATTATGTATTGGCATTGTATATATCCAATTATTTGGTATACCACTTCATCATTAAAAAGTTGCTTATTTGTAGCTGCTAGTTTTACGGATGGATTTAACTAATACAATAAAGTAAATTTTAATTTTTTGTCAAACCTGTGAACTCATCCCCATAAAGCATGAATTTCGAACAAACCCTTAGCCCTGCCTTCATTATGAATTGTATCAGACTGTTATTGTATAAAGAATTTGTAATAAGGTCACTAATCACACTTAAACTTTTATAAAAGGAACGCCAATTTTTAACCCTATGCATGCAACGGTACGAATTACAGTATCTATTTAATCAGTCTAAAACCTGTAGTCAATTTGTCAGGATTACTTGTCCCGTTCGTTGGTGTAAAATAACAGTACCTCATTTGAAAGCACGGGCATGCAACACATTACCAACGTAAAAACCGGTCATTTGTTGATGTAAGTTTTCCTTCGAAAGCAACGGTTTGGGCAAATCTCGCGTGTCTCTTATACATTTTTAAAAATTCAAACGGATTATTTGGATGACCAACAGTGAATAACAATTTATGATATGTTTTTTTAGTAAGTTGGAGATCCTACTTTTTTAATTTATCGGTCATCGTTAATGCAATAAGAAAGAAGAAAGTGCCTAAATAAATCTAAAAATAACGAAAAGTAAATTTCGAAGGAGCTCGTGCCTAAGTAACTACGCTGATCAACCGATCTACAAGATTAAGCTGCGCTAGCCGCGGTCAGGCTGTGGATGAGTGACCATTTTTAACACATCGAAACCCCTCCGTACCTCGGAGAGCACGTTAAGCCATCAGTCCCGGTTGTCATACGAGCACCTACGACAATCGTTATTGTAGTGTAGTCTCAAAAACCTGAAATCCTTATGTTATTGGGGACAGACTCAGAGAATTATGAACTAAAAGTTACTTTCGAACTAACTGTGTTGAATACAGTTTTGATAAAAAAACTTGACGTCCTTCACAGAATTATTTAAGTACCTAACCCGAAAATGGTTGGTAATAAAATAATTATAATCAATCTCTTTTATCATACAGAAGGGTCGTTGTAATTTTCACACAATTATTCAAAAGAGGTAGAAGTTTCAAGTATTTACATAATTCAACAATAAACTAGGTGGCAGACGCGGGTGTATAAGTATTGAGGTTCTTTATTTAAGGTCACCAGACCCAAGACCATTAAAATTCTGTAAATAATTACTCTTCTTGAATATTCTCTACGTGTCAGTGTCATTGATGTTCAATAAGAAAAAATAAAAGTACAAAAAAAGTATAATATTGATTTCTGATTATACATTGAAATAAAACTACTTTTTTACGGATTTTATCGCGTTATATTGATATTATTAATCCAGACGTTTCGGACCCTTTACAGCGTCCATGCCACGGGTAGACTAAAAAGTATAATCTATGTATTAAGTATATCTATTGTCTAGTACCCATAGTACAAGTTCTGCTTAGTTTGGAACTAGATCGTGCTGTGTGAAAAGTCCCAAACATTTTATTTTTATTTATTCTGTCTGTGTTTTTCATTTTGATGTTGCCATTGAAAAAATTAGGACCATTATAAGTATTTTTATTCAGTGACTGATGTACGGTCGAGTAAAGAGTTAAGTTTACACACAGCTAATTAAACATCTGTGTTTTGTTAAAGATTGTGTAATAATGTATCACGCAATACGTGTCAAAACGCAGGTATTGTAATCACAATCTGTGTAAAGATGCAGATTTCGTTCGCTACCTGTATACCAATCTCTTTTGTTGACTGTACCTAATGCTGCTATTAAATACACCAGGCATGCTATGAAGTAGCTAGATAATGAGATTCGCTGGGTAGTTAAGATTTTTTAGCTTGATATGAATAATGAGTAGTAGTTAGTAGCATTATAGAAACATAATCATGAATTTCTTCCGTTTCTATTTTAAAGACTATGCCATGTTTCGATTTACTAAATCACTATTCTATCACTATGTACTAAATAATTGCTTATGTTGGCTTTTATAATAAATACTAGTATTTATCGAGTAGATTAGATTAGGTTTTATATAGAAAACAAAACGGCAGGTACAACCGAATATAGGGCTAGAGCTTCCACTGATTGAATATAAATCCTAAATTCAATTATCAGCACAAATAATTCGTTTTACAAAGAGCCAAATTTGACACGACCGCAATCCAATAAAAACAAGATAGCCTTATAAGTCTCATGGAAATCCCACACTAGATAAAAGAAGATGACTGAAGTGGTTAGCCGTCAACACGAAATACGTGTTTTTTACGCTCCATGGCAAAGGCATCGAAATGATTCATCCAATTGAAACTTCATGGAGTAAACTGTGAAATGTGAAATTTTAAAACCCAATTACGATGTCAAATAATAATTGAATTAAATTATGAAATCACGTTACCTTTTTATTTATTGATAAGCTGAACAATGCTGCAATCAATGCTGTTATCGACAGGATAAATGTTATTTTACTATGTCTCACTAAATGGTAATAGTGCAATAACAACGTCTTTCTTGTATACTTAATCGAGTAATTATCTGACGATGTATCGAATTTATGTGTCGTGTACACGACAGTAGAAACTATAGGTAATGTTACCTATGTGTGTGTGAAAATTGAAAGTGTAAAGAAACAATTATTTGATGTTCCTTTTTTACTTACGTTTATGCCACTACGTTGATACAACTGAATACCGAATAAATCGTAATATTTTGACTTAAATTTTACCATCACGCTCGTATTCCCGATATCTTAAGCAGAGGTCCCATGTAATAAGGGGCGAGCCTATTGCCATTAACTGGGCACAAATTTGGATTGTGTCTCTAAACTGGTAGGTACTGAGAATTATTAATACGGTATTGCAGACGTGGTCTGAGGTACCACAAGGTCGCTGGTAGATATATGTTTTAAGTTCTATGTTGATGTATGGGAAGTTAATCCAAAAAAATAAAATAGGTAAGTACGCGTGTCTGCAGACCATGTTTTAATACCGTGAAAAATATAAAAATAATTACGTTATACCTACCGCGAATCATTGTCTCGCTTGTGAACCGTTTATCATTGTGTTTTTATGCTACAGTACCGGTTTTATAGTTGATTAGCAATTTAATTATTTTGTTATCTCCCGTGGCTGAAAAGGGTTAAGTTATGCTACAAGCAGAATACGGAGTTCTTTATGGTTCGTTGCACACCTCATATTAGATCCAAACGAAGCAAAAAAATACGTTTAAACTACCGTACTAATCAAGAAATTAATTAAAAAGTACCCATATTTTTAGTTCCGTTAATATTATACGACTAGGTATCTACCTACTACTTGTTTTAATCCTTGGTATATTAAAAATACAGCTAAGTCGCTTCATCAAAACACGCGGGAAATCTACTTTAGACAAAATATAAGTATAATGTAAGATACAGGGTAGGTATTGGCACTTCGCCGTCGATGTGATGTCAAGTCTCCTATTAACATGATACTCACATCCGGGGTCAGCGTCTCCAACTGTGGCCTGTTTGAAGTAGGCGTACAGCTCAAGCAGGTCGTCGTTGCTGGGGAGGGACTTCAGTTTCTTGACATCTCCGGCGGCTTTGTCGAATTGCTAGAAACAAGAGAACATCTTTATATTGACAGTTGGGAAACAAGAGAACATCTTTATATTGACAGTTGGGAAACAAGAGAACATTCATTCTTTAAGGTTTATTCTGTGAGGTGCGCCTCTGACGTTTTTTGAATACATGTGGAATATTTTAACTATTAATTACCTACATGGTTAATGTCAGTGGAACCGCCGAGAGGGGACACCCTAGAAACTGACGCCGACCTTATTGGTGGAGTACTAGCAACCGGCGCGTGTGTATGACAAGATACAGTATGAATGTGGTCAAAGCAACAGAAGTGTGCAAGAATTGTAGCAAGTGGCGTTCTTTAGTCTCTGCCTACCCCCATGGGAAAAAGGCGTGTGTACCCATGTATGTAAATACACTTTTCTTCCACGGCGAACGATAACAGCGTTGTTTTGTGTTATCTTTATCGTGAATCACTCGCTATAGAATTCCTACGTACCTACATTTTCTGTGTATGTGTACTTAACACAGGCTATTTCTACTGAAAGCATTGATGCAAGGAACTAGGATGACTAGGGTACTCAATCGGTTTGCTAGGACGATCCTGAGAATAAGACTCGTTCAATTAACAATTAAATAGGTTTCAACAATATGTAGTAGATTGGGTTTCTTTATCCAAATTATTTGTCCAAACACGTTTATCCATAGAATAGTTGTAGGTACTATAAAAAAAATATTCATTTTAAAATCTCTAATTCAATCCATGAATCAATTATTCCAATATTTTCATTGCAGTGACGACTATACATATGTGTGAATATTTGTAATGTTTGTTTTCTTTTTACAATACCTCTACAAAACGATGACATCACACAAAAAGTCCGGTTTTCAATAGCAAGGATCAATATGGTTTAAAAAAAACTTGAGAGGTGTCAAGGGACACCCGGATGGAACGAAGTTCCTTTCATTAAAATTTAATAATTAAAAATAAAAAAACCTGTATACTTACACTCAACAATTCACAACGCGCGAAATTCAAATATTGTCATTCACTCAATAATTCGAAATTCAAATATTGTTGACAAGTAAAAAGTGTCGTGACAACTTTTCGTAAGAATTTTTTCCGTCTAGCCCCCTTTCACAACGCGCGATAAGGAACTTCGTTCCAAAATCAGAAGAACGAAAACATTCACGTGAAATTACCAGTGACTATTTCTGTGCGAGTGAGATAGCATGAGTTTGGTGATTGGTTCATAAGAAAGAATATACTTAATAAAAATATTTCAATACACTATTAAAGGGCCTTTAATCCATCCTGATCGTAAATTATGCTTAAAATGTTCACAAAACAGGTTTAACATAACAGCATGTCATTCTGCTGACAGGTCACCACAAAGGTTAATTATGTAAATAATAATGTTGTGTGTGTAATTGATAACGCCCCTGCAAGACAATAATTATAATAATAGTTTTTATTTTTCTTAGTAACACCCATCTTAAAAAAATAATACTCCCAAAATATATATTAATACCTCCACAAGGATTTTCATACTATAAAAATTAAAAAGAGGGTAGATAGGTACATTGGTCCTTCGTAAAGTGGTAAGTACTATTTACTTACCACTTTACGAAGGACGAATGTACTCTAGATACAATGTTTTAGATAATTATCTTTCTATAATAATATGTGGGTACTTATTACTTATTACTAATAGTCTCATACAAAAGGTATTTTAATAGTACAGAGGCCAGCACATCAAGCTACCACTATCTGTCAAATTTCTTTGATTGATTTTCAACTTTAATCCAAAATAATAAGGTTCATATTCAATTGAGAAAATTTGACAGTTTTGGATAGCTTCACCTGCTGGCGTCTGTACTTGCATATGCCAATGTCCACAATGGGCTAGAATACTCTAAAACTTCAATACTTAAATATTTTAATCATTCTCATGAGTATTCAAGTTTTCTACAATCTATAATATTATGTTTACCACTACTACTAATTAATTGGATATTATTTTTTGTCCACATTGTATTTGTAAACTATTTAAATGACAAATAACAACTGTGAGTATGGGTAGAGGTCAACACTCAGTAAGTCAAACCAAAGTCATTTCTTATTATAGACACAATCAATGGTTATTGCATTATTGAAAAAAAACTCAAGTTCTTCAGAGCATGTAAAATGTCATAAGTAGGTATATCTATGTATAAAAAAAATAATTGCAGGTAAACAAAGATATTATTGCCAGGATTATGGGCCACTTCTATGCTAAGCTAACGGCTGTTTTTAATACTTAATAAATTAATGTTTTAAAATGAACCTTAAAGACTTTTTACACATTTTTACTTTTTAAATAAGATTGTGTTGAGGCTATGAAGTATCATTATTATGACATTTATAATCTATGATCATTTTGTTTTTTTTTTTAAGTTTAGTCATTCCTCTCCGCCAAGTGACCTACTTTCCAATTTTAAAACAACTGACTGACCGGTAAGTAGCTTTTTCACCACCTGAAATGGTAGCTAACCTAAGAGTAGCCAATTAGGAATAATATTTTATAAGTTATTAGGTACTTATTTGAAACACTCACAACGTACTGAGTATGACAAATTTATAGAGCCAACGACAGGTGAAAAAAAAATGCCCTTGCACTCAATGGCTTGCAGTTTTTTTTTTATGTAGGTAGGTAGGTATGATAAAATTTCTTAAAAACAAGCAAAGGTAAAAATATATACTTAAGTACTCACTTCCTGGAGAGACATGGTGGTTCTCAATACAGCTAACTAACCTAAAAGCACATAAATAATAAAGTTAAACACCACAGTAACAAATCAAGCGTATTGGGGTTATAACGTGATAGCCGGCTGAATGGCTAATAAAAAAGTTTGATTTCAAAATCCGAATGCTAGTATTCAGTCCTGTAGTGACATTGTTTAAGTTGTAACAAAAGAATGTTGAGGTTTTTAGAACTGGTTGAAAGTCTACAGGAAAACTATCTTAATGTAAAGTACGTCACTGACTTACAGTTAAACAGAGGCGTGTGTCCGGCACGAAAACTCGTAAGGAACTGGCGACTGCGACTGGTCGCGTACACCACAGAGTCACAGACTTGATCAACAACACAACTCAAATCTAATAAATGTGGTGACGTCGGGTGTCAATTTATCACAAACCACGTAATGCTGTACGTAGCGGTCGTATCAGAGATTAAAAAAGAAACCATTACCTTTAAAGTGTTTTCGCCTGAAACTTTGTAGATTGTAGGTAATACGAGATAAACACCTGCTGAAAATATGACAGTTTTGAGTTTGACAGTAGGTATAGTTTTGACATCTGACATCCGTCACCCATAAAAAAACTGCATTTTTTATTTTTTTTAGTCAAGATGTCAAATTAAATGCGATGCGTTTCACTTTTTAATTTGAGTTAATAATTTACTGTAAGTAGTCACCCAATACGCATCTGTATCTGTGATAATGTATAATAACTAATAAGTGATTAAAATATACATATATACCTAAATATATCATTATAATTAGATTGCCCGTAGAAAAGACACCGGCGGTCCACAGTTCGGGATTTTTCCGATATGCATTGGGCCAATACTTAATTTCAGTTACAAATGTAATTTATGCTATTAGTACTTATCTACGTAAAGAATTCCACAAAAAAAAATCGTTTATGTAAATACGCAGGCGCAGCGGACATGGCAACGTAGACAAGACATTTGTTAACATTTTCAAAATTACGGTCAGCTTCAATTTTATTCCACTTTTTATTAGATCTGAGTTTTATTCAAGCTGAATTAGAACGACACCAATCAAATAATTTTGCAAATATGAAAAAACTTTTTGGTTTTTGGAAAATTGAAACGGTTGAAACCTAGGTCAGTAAGCATTGAGACGGTAATAAAGATGCATTTTCCACTACTTTTATAAAGGTACAATTTTTATTTGAAATATTATCAATATATAATATTTAAGTACCTACCTTATGTACCTAATATTATTATTATTTAAGTACCTAGGTAAGAATAATGTCATTTTTTCGTCTTTCTACTTACGTTTCCTTTTAGGTTAAATTTATTTCATGATATGACCCATGGCTAATCTATGGTTAACGTACCCTTAGACAGGGTATGTGGTGATTACTATTCAGTTTGGCAGGTTCGGTTGGTACGTTAACCATAGATTAGCCATGGGTCATATCATGAAATAAATTTATTAAAAACATTATCAAACGAAACCATAAAATATGTGCCTAAAAATTTACAAGTTTGGTCTAGCAGGAACTAACCTTGCACCGCCACTGCCGCGCCGTGTATTGTGGATTCGATTCCCACTCAAGACAAATCTTTGTGTGAGTACTTGAAACAATATTAGCAGTATTTGTGTGATCACACACGTGCATTTTGTGTCCTTTGATAATATGTTTGTAAGTCCTCGCGACACAGCTCTTTCAACTGTCATTATTAAGAAAAAAATACACATAATATAGATAGTAGGTAAATGTACTAGGTAACAAAACGAAGTTTTGGATTAAGAGCCAATTTATCTATTATTTACTTTACGGTTAACAATTCCTTACTCCCAGAATAAAAATAAAGACAATAGGCATTCAATTAAAAGTCAATTGTTATGTAAAAGGTGGACCGTTTGTTTATTTAATAAATATTATAAAAATGAGACACAGTTATCCTAAAACATAATTATGCGTATTTGGGGGCAAGCTTCTCAGCCATATCGATGTACTGCTGCTTAGCATCAGCCTGGGAAATTCCCTTGCGACCAGTCCATGCCTTGAACTTGGCTTTCTCTACAATGCCGCTGGGCTCAGCTGGAAAAATAATAACATATTCCATTAAGTTTAGTTTTATTGTTCAATAATTTCTACCAACATCCTCAATTGTCTTTGACTGACTGAGTAACTCATTGACCTTGATATCTTAGTAAATGGTTTACTAATGTACACATCATCATCAACCCATAAACTTTCCTACTGCTGGGCACGGATCTCCTCTAACAAAATGAGAGGGATTAGGCTATATAGTCCACCACGCTTGTCTAGTGCGCGGGTTGGCAGACTTCACACGCCGCCGCCGAGAAAATCTCTAAGGCATGCAGGTTTCCTCCCGATGTTTTCCTTCACCGTTTAAGTGAGTGATAATCAATTATTAATACGCACATGATTTCGAAAAGTCAGAAGTGCGTGCCTAATTCGCGACTTGGAAGTATAATGGTCATACCACTAGGCTATCACTACCTATGTACACATAGCTTGCACGTATGTTTTCAGCTCTTAAGTAATAGGGAGCAAAACTATTGTCAAATCTTCTTTGCTTCTGCCAACATTCCTAATACAAATTTCAAATTATTTGCTTAGACACACTCACTGCCTAGCTGTGTATTTACGGCCATACTGATCTTCCTCATCCTCACAATGGATCGTTTGATCGAATAGGTCGAAGTTGGACTGCAGAACATAATAATAATATGACGTAAGACATTTGTGGCCGTATCATTATCTGTCCTCATTTCAGATAGGTAGGTACCTATTTGTAATTTATAAGCACCTATTTTATTAAATTGACTTGTGACCCATAACGAGGGTTGTGTGGTTTAGTGACCATGAGACCGACGAGGCCGGTACCTATTCTCTTTCTAGCTGGGAAACCGAACCGATTTGATTTATTACAAAACGTTTATTATTTTGACATTCATTAGCGTAGTTTCAACGTTATGAATCGCGAACAAGAAAATATAATAACTAAAAACTAACTCTGTGACTAGTAACTCTGTCTGTTATGCTTTCACGCTTAAACCGCTTATCCGATTTTGATGGAATTTGATAGAGAGATATATTAGACCTTGGAGAAGGACATAAGGCTACCTCTTGTCTCAAAAAGCCCTTTGGGATGTCAGTGAAACCGCTAGCAAAAGCTAGTTTAATTAATTTTTAAAAACTATGAACAAAAAAACTCCCCAGTTTTTTTAAGGTTAAGGACGTAAAATAATTACCAATGTTGACGTCTCCGATAGTAGCCTGCTTGTACAGGGAGTACAGAGCGAGGTTCTCATCATTGCTAGGAGTGGTCTTCCAGTTCCTCACCTTTCCGGCAACAGTGGAGAATTGCTGGAAACAGAAAAATAATCGATTAATATTGATCGGTTTACAATCGGCGAATCAATGACGAGCGGTTTTTTAATTTTAAACTGCAAATAGTCTCAACGTGTTCTCTTCAATGATTGGCGCAAAAACCATTAGGTACCTAGTACTAAGGTACATACCTAATAGGTTTTCTGATAGGTAGGTACTACCGCTAGTTTATCTTTTGTCGTGGAGTCAGGTATAAAGATAAACATCTCTAAACTTGTCAAATAATATTGATCGATCTAATATAGTAAACAAACAATGCTATTTCAAGGCGATAAAAAAATTAACATTTACTTCCTAAACTGATTCATAGAGATTCTATTGAAATTATAATTGTCCGTATGTTGGTTTTAAACAATGACCTTATTATTCAGAAATGTTATTTAGCCGAACTTGTGTGTTATATTCTTCAGATTATGTGGTACCTAATCTGGGTAGTTACGTATTTTCACCACAGGATTTGAATAGTTACTTCAGAGTGCTTTAATCCAAAGTTAGTTTCTACGAATCAATAGGAACTCACCTCATCGAGAGACATGGTTGGTGTTTTTTGAGATCTGCAACAAAACAAAATCAATTTAAATAGTTATAAACTTTTTTTTGTACTTTTCATCTTTACGATAACTATAGCTATAACAAACGTAGCTAGGTAATCATTAATTAAACTCATCAGACTGATTGAAGAGATTATATTAACAAATCATTTAAGTTCATATCGTAACTACCTACGTGCCTAGTAAGAAATCTTATGCAAGCTTAAGATAATGTGCATTTACTTGATTATCGTTTGCACAACAGCAGACATTTTATAAGTTTGGTTTCTTTCCAAAGTACCCGAAAATACAAACATTTATTCAGAAGACGTTTCCGACGTACAGAGGCCAGCACATCAAGCTACCCCAATCTGTCAAATTTCTTTCATGGATTTTCAACTTTAATCCAAAACAATAAGGTTCATATTCGAGTGGGAAAGTTTGACAGTTTTGGATAGCTCGACTCCTGTACATTTATTGACCTATCTTACTTAATAGGTTCTTGACATAAAACCCCACATGAGATAGGTACCTATTCAGGGACCGTTGACGTATTCTTACGCTTCCATTTGTCAAAATTGAAACAGAAAGTATAATTTATGCATGAATTCATTAAAATTAAAATCTGAATATTAGCATAAGCCTCTGTTTTCTATTCTCTACGTTATATTCTAAAGTAAAATCCGCAAAGGTCCACGTTGCTAGCGCGTGGCGTGCGCGAGCGCATTCCGCGGGTTTGTCGACCGGTATCAGCGGAACTGGGGCTGTTAGTCTAGTGCACTTTCCAACGTTCATTGACAGTACGATGGATCTGAACTATATGAAGGAAATCCGGTCATGACACAGACTATCCAAAAGTACGTCTACATAGAGTTTGCATACATCAAATATTCTTGTATTATCTCCTTGTAAGTGTTTAGCACTGGTAACCTAGTGATTAATGGACTGCAAGTTTTAGAAATCATGTGTGTAGGTAGGTATTTATATTAATTATCACTCAGTAGTCAAGCAAGTATCGTGCGGAAACCTGCATGCCTGAGACATTTTCTCAACAACTTGTGAAGTGCACCAACCAGGTCAAAGGGTCAAATAGGTCAAGGGGCTATACTGACAGCACGTTGTTCAGTACCAAGATAAGTAATAAGTAGTCATATCATCTTGGTGTTGATACTAAAACCTCCATTACAAGAATATGATTCACGTTAGAAAATTGTCAAGGAGCTGCAATAAATTCTAAAACTAGAGGAATTCCTTACGGAGGCCTTATTAGACTACTTTAAAACAAGACACCACTTGAATCTACGCACCAGAACTATAATATTATAATAATTTTACTAAATGGACTTACCTTAGGTTAAGACGCTAGTTCGAGATCGCACAGGACACTGAACAATTCTGCATGGATCCCTATGTTAAATTTCGGCAGATTTATGGCGCACGACCGTACGTAGCTAGGGTTGTCAAATTTTTGATTACGATACGACTAAAGATATCTGTAATCAATGTCTACATACTATCGCATAATTCATTAATTAAATTAGAATATGTGCGTGCTTTTCAAATAATTACCTACTTACATTAGTAATTAGCTGACTCGACGGTCATTGTTTTGATTAAAGACGATATGATTTTATGAATTAATATTAAAGGTAGACTGCATTTGCTGTGTCTTTGTCTGTAGCTTCGAGTCCTTCTGAGAGTGGTTCATCATCAACCCATATACTGTCCCACTGCTGTGTCCTATCAGAATGAGGGTATAGTTCACCAAGAGGGCCTAATGCGGGTTGGCAGACTTTACACGCGGTTACCTCCATGGCTCACCATTTTTCCTCACGATGTTTTCCTTCATCATTTAAGCGAGTGATAAATTAATGATTGATATGCAAATAATTTCGAAAAGTTAGAGGTGCGTGCCTTTGATTTGGCAGTCCAAAGGTCAAATCACAAGTCTATCACTGCTTTCTATGTCTTTATTATGCCCTAAATTAAAAAAACCTTTCTTTCTACGCTAATTTAAAATAACCTACGTATAGTCTCCGAAGCTGAAAACCCTATTCAAAATGCAATATAAATAACGCTATCGTTCAATAAAATATTGTATTTTTATCGCATGACCGTAATCCACCTGAAGATTATCCAATAAGTCCAAATAAAAACTCTTGGGTGGTAAAGAATTTATCTACAAATGTAAACCGCATCGATATTTAATTACAAATTGTATACCAACGTCGATCTGGTGCACTGGACAGCAGTGCTCCGCAGTATTCTCTTCAAACTTCAAACACACTACTCCTAGTGGTTTTCCAACTACGTTGGGCTCGGCATCTATCCAAATGCGGCTGATTATCAGTATTTTACACGAAGCGACTGCCAGTAGTCTTTCTACTACCCTGGCAACCCAGTAGCAGGGCTTTTTGGAGGCTGTCTATATTTATTCAAAATAGACTGCTAAGTAGTAACTTAGCAGTCTATTTTGAATAAATATTTTGCCTTTGACTTTACTTTCTAGGTTCGAGCTAATTTTATGCCAATACTATAGAGATTTTAATCAAAACTTTAAACGATTATAACTTTTAAATGGATAGGTATTTTTCAATAAATGTTATTGTAAAAGTTAGTATGAGGTATGCCATTTCATAAATTTAACCAGGTGTCTCATTTTCTTGGACATGCTGTGTACTTACCTACCATAAAAAATATCTTGTAACGTAATTATGTAATATAGATAAACAACATTGATTGTAAAATGTCCCAAATATGTAGGTATGTATCTAAAGGGTATAAATTTCTTATCTGGTACCTATCAAAATTAATTTTTTTTTGCCAAGTCCCATAGCATGTCGCTTCAACGAATACTTATCATCAGAAATAGGTCGCGATTAGGTTGTTTGTGCAAATAACACCAGCTAGAGGCGAAGGGATATGCTGTTATCTAGTACATACGAGGTTTTTTCCACACGACACACCTTCTATGACTGATGTTTACCGACGAGGTAAGTAGTTAGGTCAAGTGCCTTTTTTTTTGCTTGGCGTGTGGAAAATCCTCATGGACTTCTACCGCCCGGGCGTGTCGGACTCCACCCAGAGTGGGTGACCTACCGACTAAAAATTACACGGTGTTCCTTCTCGCACCTGCTGCATCGGGGGCTACGGGAGCAGAGCATTCTTCCGCGGCCCCCATCAAAAGGTCAAGTGTCTGCCCCAACGTGTTTTTGTCAATAGCCTAGTCGTTGTAAGCCTGCTGCGCTAGAGGTCAGGTCGAGCAAAGTGCTATTGGGTTTTTCTATCCGCAGACAGTAACTTACAAAAGTGTTTTTTACAAAAATATGGAAATCAATATGGACAATAATCATGAATGTGAAACATTTAAGACTCCAACTGACTTTATGTACCTACAACAAGTTTTTACCGAAATTTACCAAATAAATGTGAAGTTTAACAGAGATTCAGAGATAAACACAGAGCCATATTAGATCTTTGCCTTAAAAACAACTTTAACTTTTATTTTTTATATGGAACTGTTATTATACAGTTAGAGCACGGATTAGATACCTATCATATGCAAACTAATGTAACTTGTAAGTAAATAAACTAAGGTAAACATTTGTTAAGATATACATTGTAGCTAAAGAAAAATTCGACACCGAGACGATTAACGAGAACATTTTTGGGTCTTGGTAATTACTGAAGCTAGGTAAATTAAAAAGAAAAACGGACTTAATGCAAGTAAATTATGGCCATTATGAAGGTTAGATGGTCAAGCTTGAAATATTATTATAAAACTCCTTAAAGTGCAGTTAAGTATAAATTTCGTTTAACTACTTAGCTACTTACTTATATAACTGTAAAGAATAAGGAAAGAGGCCAAAGACATTAGTTTTTATATAAAAAAAAAAAAACGTTATTTTTTCCGCGGAATTTTTATCCGCGACGATAGAATGTATGGATATCCATCTATGCAATAACTTTATTGCAATGTATGCAATAAATTCGTGTACTTACACGAAAGACAAAATGCATTTTAGATTTCCACGTTCGGTCCTTCTTTGGTTTGTTCCATACATTCGCACCCGTAGATTTTGTCCTTCGTTATTTTTATCGTCGGCCGACAAATAGTCCACCTTCTGCTCAGCGCAGATTCGACACGGTCCTTTTTTTTTCTAAACGTTTGCAAAATAATATTACTTAGTATTGAGGTAAATCTATTATATATATATGAGTAAATCTATTATATATATATATATAAATCTATTATATTATATATAGATATGAGGTAAATATGTTGACCGGTTTTTGGCTAACCTTCACGACTATTGAATAGGTAAGTCATGCTTTGACATAAAGTATTCTTCCTTAGGAAAATCGACATACGTTTAATGTGCTCATAGTTTACTATTATACGCGTATTACATATTATCACGCCTGTATTCCACGATGGGTTTGGCAATGTACAGCAGCACATCAAGCTGCCACAATCTGTCAAATTTCTTTGATAGATTTTCAACTTTATTACAACAAAATAAGGTTCATTTTCATTGGGAAAATTTGAAAGTTTTGGATAGCTTGACCTGCTGACGTCTGTACACAGTTCACCGGTATGTTTCGGTTCTATGCAATAGGGGCCGAGAGGTGAGAGGGCACCAAATAGGCCATCAATATAGTACGAATATACTCGTAACATTCCTAAGGTAAACGATAGACGTAATAATCTAAACTGTATATTCAAAGAGTTCCGTACACTGGTCACATTAAAATAGCTTGCATTCTTACAATGCAATGCATGTAGTCTGCGATGCCCCTCGATGCAATTTGCTGATACCTTGAACCATTGAAATTTTAATTTTATGATAAAATCTTAATTGTTTCAAAATTTGTGGAAAAAAACAAATTCATTATTGAATTATTTATTCACGGGGCCACTTCTCTCATAACATAGGCCAGCACATCAAGATTCAAGCTACCACAATCTGTCAAATGTCTTTGATTGATTTTCAACTTTAATACAAAATGGTAAGGTTCATATTCAATTGGGAAAATTTGACACTTCTGTGATCATCAGGTGGGCCGCATGCTTGTATGCCACCTTAGTGGTATAAAAAAAATTTTGACCTGTATTCATCTAGATCTAAGGACTACCACATATCTACTTCAATTCTGTCGAAAATGGAAAATCAATGCCTTTTGCGAGTAACTAAGACTAATTCTTTGGAAACTAATAGGCAGTGCTAAATATTTGCAATGCTATGAAATGTAGACCATCATTCTCCGCACCTTTTCCCAACTATCAGTATTTTACACGAAGCGATCATCAGATTGCAGAGAGAATTGGGTTGTGGAGGGCAACCTTATTTTCTGGGTATGTAATATCGTTATTTTGAGGATAAACTGATTATCAGGCATTTTACGTTTCTGGCTAACACTAACGACTGTTATAAGAAGTTCGTATGACAACCGGGACTGACGGCTTCACGTGCTCTCTGAGACATCGAGGGATCTTGACGTAATAAGAATAGTCACCCATCCACAGACTGACCGTGACTAGCACTGCTTAACCTTGCAGATAGGTTGATCGGTGTAGTTATTACTATTAGCTATTATGCTATTAGCTATTGAGCTTCTCAATGCTATCAGAGGTGAGTTAGCTATAATTGCATAGCACCATTAACACCTTTAAAACGCGGTTCGTTTGTTCTATCATTACGTTCAATGACATCATTAATTGTCGAATAGCGGCAATAGTCTTCCGCGAAATTCGTAGACGGTATAACTACCTCTTTTGTACTTACTTGATTATGTTAGAAGTTGGATATTATTTGATAACATGACGACTCGTTGGTGTGTTGATTATTGATATTAATCAACACGTAGCAGGTTTTACAATGATTGAACTTCAGTCGATTGTAAATTGTTCAATACAAATTTTAATTGTTTAAGTACCTATATTACTCATAGATTTGACAGTGACATATTTAAGTACTGATTACTGTTGCCCGCGGATTCATTCGGATCCCAATGGATGTTTTGAGACAAAAGCTAGTCTATGGTCTTTTACGATTTAATATATCTCTGTACCAAAGTCCATCAAAAACTTCAGGAAAGCGTAGCAGATGGTCAGAGTTACCTTCGCATCTATAATATTAGTAGGGTACAGACGCCAGTAGGTCAAGCTATCCAAAACCGTCAAATTTTGACAATTGAGTATACTATATTGGACGGTGTCTAGTGATTCGCGTGGCGGACTGCTGATCACGAGTTCGTGGGTTCGATTCCCACTAGGACACAAATATTTATGTGATGAACTTAAGTGTTTGTGTTTGTGTGGGTGTTTCATAAGTATTATAATATTGTCTAGTACCCATAGTACAAGCTCTGCTAAGTTTGGGACTTGATGGTGCTGTGTTAAAATTGTCCAAGAATATTTATTTATATACTTACTTATTTATATCTTCGGTCTTGATCCATTCTGTCTGATATTATTTACTTAGTTCTATTTTTAGATGACAATATTCTTGACCGATCTCGACATGATGTAGGTGTGATTGTCCACGCCTGTATTCCTCAAAGGATTTGAGGAATACAGGATTATTCAGAATTTGTATTTATACAGAATTTGTTGATTTGTTGTGTGTTGTGTAAAATGTCCCAAAATGTTAAAAAAATATTATATTATTATTATATTAATATTATTTAGCTAAGGTGTAGATACTATTATACACTGTAAAAACCAGTGATAACCTAGCGACATGACTATGGGACTGCCAAGTTGTAGGAGTTCTTATCCAAGGCACGCACCTCTGACTTTTCGAATTTATGTGCTTATTAAACAACGTCATGCTTTTTTTTCTGGTCGGGGCCGGGGTGTGAAGTCTGCCAACTCGCACTAGGCCAGCATGGTAGACTATAGCCTAATCCCTCTCAATCTGAGAGGAGACTCGTACCCAGCAGTGGGGCAGTAAATGGGTTGACGATGTACACCAACAATTCGCCGATTCAATGGAATAGGGGCGAGGCAGGAATCCAAACTCTGAGACTCATAGAAAAACCCAATAACACTGTTCGGCCTGAGATATACTTAGGTACCCAGGACCTCAGCTAGCGTAGGTAACAGTTGTGCGAGGTTCCCAGACTTTATTTCGCATAGACCACTTTCAAAATGTAGCTGGTTCCGGTGGATCCCTTGCATCTATATTTCTACCATCTTCTCAAAACTCGACAACGTTTGTTACGCCAATGTAGACCACCGTCGAGTCTCCCATGGACCTCTGGGGGTCATTTTGGGAACTAATGCTAACAAGTAGCTAGGTATTCGTGCCTGTCTATCCACAAATATAAGTAAGTAGGTTCGTTGGTTTCACATAATAATATCAGCTTTGTAATCCTATAAGTAATGTTTTGTAATCAGCCGGCCGGCGGGCGTCGCGCAGATTACGAGAAAATGTCGCAGATTAGTTTATCGTCGATTACGATATCAGTCACTTTAATCAATAATAATTATTATTGGAATACGCGTAAAAAAACTTTGAGCCATGATAAGGAACAAAACAGTGGTTAAAGGGCTGTGAACCGTGCTCTGTGGTCTGGGTTCGTACTTATCTACTTCGTAAATCTTTTTGCGAACAATTTTCTTAAATAATAACTAACTCATTTCATTAAGGATAACAATTATGATAATGTTCTTATTTAACCACCCTTCAACTATCTTCTCTGTCTTCGTATCTTCTTCTCAAGATGGAATGTAGGCAAATTAACTCCACATTCGATATTTGGACTAGCAGTTTTTTAGCCGTTTTAGACTAGCCAGAAGGTCTACTCCCTATCTCCGTCAACAAAGTTACTAGCCGTTCGAAAGTTCTCCGATACTTCGGAATCCGATAAAACAAGTGTCAAATTCAATTTTTCTAACGGGTAAAAACACATCGGTAGTAGGAACAACTGTCAAATTGTGTTGTCATTCATTCTTAGTTCGAGCCCCGATCGAATCATCCATCCGTAGGTGATACGGAGTAGGAAACGCCCGTAACGAAGGTCGAAACTACGGACTTCGTGGTTAGGGAGTAGACCTCGAGATTTGAACCATTGTATGTAACTATTGGTATACTACAAACAATTTATTTTAATATTGGATTTAACCATGAACTTTGATAATATATAACTTTTCCTTCCGTATATACCTAATCTGGAAGTTCCTCCTATGTTGGTTAGTTATTTTGTAATTCTGGTTTTTGATAGTGGGGGTAATTCCACTCAAATTGGAGCTGCCCGACTGGGGAAGTACCTCAGCCTTGCAGAAAATCGAAGTGAAATAACACTGCTTTGAGCTGTGTTGTGTTCCTTACGGTGAGAAAGGTTGACAGTGCTCTGCGAGGAAACGTTGTATTGGCAGTTGAGGGCCTTTGATTCTTATACTGCCAACCCAACTATTCCTCTTTCTTTTTACAGGGTCGGCAACGCGCAAGTGATACAACCCTGGTGTTACAAGCGTCTATATTCTACGGTAAACGCTTACCATCAGGTAGGCCGTATGCTTGTGTGCCACCTTATTGGTAGATATATAAAAAAAAACCCAAGAAATTAGCACATGCAAAGAAACAAGAAACAACCTATGTTTCTTGGGTTGATACTTGCGCTGCGAATATTTTAAAAACTGGTGTCGACATATGACCAATTATATCATTGTTATGGGCACTCATATATGTATGGTTTCGGGTTAGATATCAAAAAAGCAAAATTAAAGAAGAATTTTAGTAGGTAGGTACCGAAATAAATTTTAAGACTAGAATAATTTATTGTTTTAAGTATTTATAATTCAAGTCAAAAAGTCAAGTACCTATCTTTAGTGCTCATTTCATACGTCTTTCAAAGCTAGAAGTAAAAATAGCGTCTACGTTAACCTAGCTTTATTTTTTATATCACTTTTTATACTGATTTACCATTACGCCAGTATTCCCCGAACGGTTAGAGGCAGAGGTGTGCTAAAATACACGAACAGTTCGCTGGAATGTTTAAATCCTATGTAATAGTTGGCGTAGGTATTACCATCATACATCATCAACCCATATACTTACTGTCCTACTGCTGGGCACGGGTCTCCTCTCATACTGAGAGGGATAAGGCTAAGTATAGTCCACCACGCTGGCCTAGTACGGGTTGGCAGACTTCACAAACCGTCGAGAAAAATCTCTAAGGTCTGCAGGTTACCTCACGATGTTTTTCTTCACCGTTTAAGCGAGTGTTAAATAATTATTAATACCTACGCACATGAATTCAAAAAGTCAGAGGTGCGTGCCTTGGATTTGAACCAAAGTTACCTATTACCATTAACCACCCCTGCAAACTCCGAGCTGCTACTGAGAATTTATTAGAAAAACCCAATAACTTTACTCGATATGGGAATGGAACCCAGGACCACAAACAACGTTTTATTTCTTTACTCATGTGCCAGGACCGGACAGGCGTAGCATTAGCGGTTACCAATACGCTAATAAAATAAATAAATAAATATTCTTGGACAATTTTACACAGCACCATCTAGTCCCAAAATAACAAAGCTTGTACTATGGGTACTAGACAATGGATATAATACTTATACATATTCTTATACATAACTTTTTTTTGTAAATACATACTTATACTTAATACATAAGAAACACCCAGACAAACACAAACATTATGTTTATCAACATAAATATTTGTGTTCGGTGGTAATCGAACCCACGACCTTGTGATCAGCAGTCCGGCACGGCGGCAGCGAACCAATAGACATGGGATAATGAGGCAGTAATTATTATAAAATTATTTAATTGCGATTCATAGCTCGTCTAGTCAAGTCAGTTTGTTACGACTATGAGGACAATCCCTAGTACAAATTCTCACCAATTTCCTGCTTACAATAGCAAGTTTAGCAACAGATTTGTAGTTGGTAACTACACGTAGAACTAATCCGTAAATTGCTACGTAGTTTTCCTCAATTAATCTATAATATAGTAACAGAATAATAAGCTAGTTTAATAGTGCTTAGGATATTTATTTTCCTTCTTTCCTGCTTAACTGTATTTGCGGTAAGTTTGACCCATTTACTTAGTTTCAACAAACGAAACAAGAGTTTCTGCTTTTCATGATTTCGAAAATAAATAGAGGTAAGTAATCGATATAGCGCATAAAGTAACTGAGTAAGTTGTTGTGGCAATGCGCTGGTCAGTTTAAGTGATCTGATGGGTTTCAGAGAGGTAGGGAGTAATTCCACTCAAATTGGAGCTACCCGACTGGGGAAGTACCACCGCCTTGAATCGAAGTGAAATAACACTGCTTTGAGCTGTGTTGTATTTCTTACGGTGAGCAAGTCTGCCAGTGCTCCACGAGGAAACGTTGTGTTGGTAATGGGGGGGACTTTGACCCACTGCCAATCCAACTGTTCCTCTTTCGTTTTACAGGGTCGGCAACGCGCCAGTGATACCCCTGGTGTTGCAAGCGTCTAAGTATAGGCTACGGTAATCGCTTACCTTCAGGTGGGGCGTATGCTTGTTTGCCACCTAAGTAGTATAAAAAAAAGTGTGTCGGGTAGACACGTCCGCAAGTCGAAACCGGGGAAAACCTCAATTATACACGTCAATTATAGTGCGACCGGATAACTCAGTCTTCGCCTGGAACATTTGAGGGGTTCCAGGCGAAGACTGAGTTTTGGTCATGGTGAATTTCACAGATACCATGGCCATGACTATAAGGCAATTTGAGGAAAGTGTGGTTTTTAGTCGACCCTGCCGCCTCCCCGGGTGGCGGATGATCCATGCGAGTATTATCTGTACTGTAAAAAAAGCGAATATTGTTGCGAGTTATACGGTGTGCTCTGTGTAAAGATAGGCCAATAAATGCGTCTGCGATCCATGTTACGCTTTTTTCACTTGGGTTCAACGGTCAAGCTTGATTGTATAATATAGGTATCTGTGACTTGATAATATTATGTTAATTGTCTACTAATAAAAGTAATCTTTCGCCGTAAATCAATAAATTGTTTTTTTTTTTTTGTAGAATAAAATACAGTCGATATTGATAATGTCCTTTAAGAAGGTCACTTGCTTAGGTACCTAGTAAACGTTATCGTATTTTGGTCCTGTCTGCATCAGAGTGAACATTTGTAGATATTACGGAGGTAATATAAGTATTACCTCTATTACCTGCTAAGGTAGGTTCTTTTTTTCTCACTCGCCCGCTGACGCTCGCCGCGAGAGGACGTATCGCTTGCGCTGCGCTCTCTCTAAGCTCGTCTCGCTGTGCCCCGCCACAGCGCTCCGCAGTCGTCCCGACTGCACCCACATATTTGATCAAAAGCTGCCTTTTTCAAGGCGGTGGCTGATTTTCTGTCTCTTGCGGACTTCGGTACGCTCGCGCTGTAGCCCCTTCAGGGAAAAACCACAGTTTCGTGGTCCTCGGTGGAAACCGTACGGTGCCAACGAAACCGAGTGAGGTGTGGACCCGATACACCCGCTAAGCCCCTTCTGGGTAAAGCAAAAATCGGAAGGAGCTAGGACCACCGGCCTTGGGGGGTCTCCTAGTCGACCCTAGCTCTAACCCCGTTCTCTTACAGCTCCTCTAGTATCGTACTAGTACGGTACTAGAGCATAGGAACCCGTTCGCACAATAAGACTGGCGACGGGAGACAAGCTAGGGTACACTACAGGTACTCACGCCTCCCTGCCTACACCCGGCAGGGAGGGTTCATTCACCCACACAACCCCGGGCCCATCCAACCCGGGGACGGTAGAGTTAGGATATACTAGAAATTCCCCTTTCCCCTTTGTCTCTCTCGGACATCTCGTCAAGATGTCCGACGCCAGCCTCATCATTTTCCTCAGGGAAGTCCTCTTAAAGGACCCCGAATTTTTGGCCAAATATGGCCCCAAGCTCCCACGTGAGCTAGCCCCTCGTCCCGCTCGCGCCCCCATCCCCGATAGCCCGGCCTCACCGGACGCAGATGTTCCTTCAATGGAACACCTGCGTAAACAACGAGATTCTCCGGAAAGCCCGGAGGCTCACTTTTACGACCCCGCTTTATTGTCCGGTTCCCCGATCCCCATCGCGAACAATAGGTTCTCAAGCCTATTGTCCGCCGATTCTGAGAATGTTGACACACGTGCGTCAACTTCTGTAGCCCCGCCACCGACCCAAACGGTGCCGATGGACACATCGGCACCGCTTGACTCAGAGTCCGAGTCATCCCTCTCGGACTCTAGCTCTAGTTCGGAATCCTCCGACGGATTCACTCCCGTAACAGGGAAGAAAAGGCCGCGTAAAGCTAAGGCCAACTCTGATGCCCCCGCTAAGGCCCCCAGGACCGCTGAGGTCACCGACTCCCCAGCCTCTCCTATCCCACCAACCTCCTCCCAGGTTGCTTCCACCCCTGCCCCTCGCCCTCGTTCTCAGCCTACTGAGAACGCACCCAAGAAGGGCAAAGCCCCACCCCCCGTCATTGTCCACGACAAAGAGTCGTGGGTCCCTATCTCCAAGATGTGTGTTGATCGCAAGATCAACTACACCTCTGCCCGTCCAATCCAAGAGGGTATCAAAGTTACCCTCTCAACCTCCACCGATTTTAGAGGTTTTACTAGCCTTCTTACGGAGCGTAAGATTAATTACCATACTTTTACGCTCGCGTTCGAGAAACCCCTACGCGTCATAATCCGCGGGATTCCCAAGGAGATTGACACGGAGGACGTACTCAGCGACCTTAAGTCGCAAAATATCCCCGCCTTGGAAATCCATCGCATGCACCGCGGCCGCGGTGGCATTCAGTACAATATGGTACTCGCCATTATCGAGCAATCGGAGGGCGCAAAGGCCATATTTAACATCCGATCCGTTTGCCACTTATCTGGTATTCGGATCGAAAAACCCCACAAGGGAGGTCCCATAGGGCAATGCCACAATTGCCAACTATACGGCCACGCATCCCGCAATTGTCACGCCAGATCAAGGTGTGTGAAATGCCTAGGCGATCACGCTACCGCAGACTGTAGTCGTCCTAAAGATAGGACACTATGCACGGAACCTCCCAGCTGTGTTCTGTGCGGGGAGCAAGGCCACCCGGCTAACTACCGAGGCTGCGCTAAGGCCCCCAAAATTTCACCCAAGCACGCTAAACGTGCAGCCGATAAGACTCAGAGGGAAAGCCCCTCGGCCGCCCTCCCTGACCGTCTTAGCCCTCAAAGGCCCTCTCCCTGGAGCGCGCTGAACCACCAGCAAGCGTTTCCCCCACTTAAAACGCCACAGCATGTGGCTAACATCCCACCCTTAATGGGTACCCCCACCCCCGCTCACTGCGCGCCGGCTTCCCCGGCCGCTCTCGCGGTTGCCCCTTCAAGGCCCGCACAGGCCTCTCAGCCTGTGTTTGCGCCCGCACCCACGCAACCCCACGTTCCTGCCTCTGCCACCCCGGCAACAGGTAGGTCGTTGGGTGCTACTTTAAAAGCGTTCAGTGTCGCCCCCATTGAACGCATCACTACCATTGGCCACGCCCTCATAGCTAATGAGGGAAACGGCCTCAGCATTCTCAAAATCATATCTGAGAATGCTGACTTAATTGATGCATTCTCCCAGCTTAGGTTCTAAATGGCGGTGCACGTAGGTAGAACCAAACCCCGGTCCCTTAAAATAGGTTTTTTCAATGCGAATAGCATGAATGGTCAACGCGATGAGATCGCCACTTTCCTCCGCGACCATCAAATTGACATTTTCCTTATACAGGAGACCTTCCTCAAACCATCCAAGAGGAATCCTGGAATTGCAAACTATCATATAGTGCGCAACGACAGGACTCGTTCTCAAGGAGGTGGTACCCTCATATACTATAAAAGGTCCCTGTACTGCACTCCTATGGATAATCCTTCCCTCGAGCATATTGAGACCTCGATATGTCGAGTAGGCATGACCGGTCACCAACCGATAACTATCGTATCGGCTTATATCCCCCCTAGCAGCGCTAGGCTTCACATACGTCCCGACTTAGAAGCCCTCTTAGGCTTAGGTGACTCAGTTATCATAGCAGGTGACCTTAACGCGAAAAATGTCGCCTGGAATTGCCACTCGAACAACCAGAGAGGCAGAGAGCTTGATAACCTGAGCACCTTACTGAATTACGATATCATCGCCCCAATGATGCCCACCCACTATCCCGCTGACGTAAACCACAGACCTGACGTACTCGACATAGCCCTCTTAAAGAACGTAAACTTAGGTTTACGCTCTCTAGAGACGCTACAAGAGTTAGACTCCGACCACCGACCTGTGATCCTAGTATTAGGCCCCAGACTTGCCCCCTCAGATCCAGGTCAGCCCGCTCCAACAAAGGTGATAACGGATTGGAGGAAACTCGAGGAACGCCTCAAGTCGACTTCATCCGTTCACCTGGATGCCATCCCCGACTCTATAGTGTCAGTTGCCGACGCGACGGGCGCGATTGACTCCCTCACCGACCATGTACAATCCCTGTTGAACGAATGTTCACGACAGATTCCAGAGGAGTTTGATAACCGCTGGAATCTGCCGGAGGATGTGCGTGGCTTGGTGACGGAGAAGAACGCGGCCATCAGAGCGTACGACAATTTTCCTTGCGAGCCGAACCGCGCTCACATGCGCAATTTACAGCGTGCTGTAAAGAAACGCATAAATGAGTTGCGCGAGGCCCGCTGGGACAATTGGCTGAAGGACCTGGAGCCCACCCATCAGGCCTTCTGGCAGCTGACCCGGAAGCTCAAGTCCGACCAAGAGTCTACAATGCCCCCTCTGAACCGTCCTAATCAAAGGCCCGCCTTTGACGACGACGAAAAAGCCGAATGCCTAGCCGACAGTCTAGAGGCACAATGCTCGCCTAGCACTCTACCAGTAGACAAGGCCCACCTCAATGAGGTGAACGCCGAAGTCGAACGTAGAGTCGCCCTCTCGCTGTCCCCCGATAACCCTACGGCCCCCGTAAGTTCCACTCTCTCCCCCGCCCCCGACCCAGACGATCCCGTCCCCCCCGTCACTGCGGACGAAGTCCGGTCGATCGTACAAAACCTACGACCCAGGAAAGCCCCCGGCTCAGACGGCATCACCAACAAGGTGGTTAAGCTCTTCCCTGCCTCCCTGATCATTCTGATGACCGCCATCTTCAATGCGGCATTAAATAATAACATCTTCCCACAAGTGTGGAAAGAAGCTACCGTCATCGGTATCCCTAAACCCGGTAAACCCAGGTCAGAGCCCACCAGTTATCGCCCCATAAGTCTCCTCAAAGTCCTTGGGAAGATCTATGAGCGGCTTATCTATGCCCGATTAAAGAAATTTGCCGAATCCCATAATCTCATTCCCGACGAGCAGTTTGGTTTTCGAACCAAACACTCTTGTATCCACCAAGTGCATCGCATAGTCGAACATATCAGCGCTGGATTCCAGCGCGGTATGACGACTGGCATGCTCTTCTTCGACGTGGCGAAAGCCTTCGACAAGGTCTGGCACAATGGCTTGATTTACAAGCTATATTCATTCAACGTGCCAGACCGTCTCGTGCTCATCATTCGAGATTTTCTGTCGAATCGCACCTTTCGCTATCGTATAGAGGGCGGCACACTCTCGTCCCCTCATCCTATCCGAGCCGGAGTCCCTCAGGGCTCCGTGCTCTCCCCTCTCCTTTTCACGCTGTACACCAGCGATATTCCAAAAAGATCCAAGTCGCAGTTGGCTCTATTCGCTGACGACACGGCTATATATTATTCCGGCATCAGCCTAACAAACATCACCAAAATTCTCCAATCCTCGGTCAATGCCCTAGGGAATTGGTTCAGGAAATGGAGAATAGAGGTGAATCCCTCCAAGAGCGCGGCGGTTCTCTTTCACAAGAGTTCCGACCTCTCCGCTCAAGCCCAACCCATCTCCCTCTTCGGCCAACAGATCCCTTGGGAAAAGAAAGCCAAATACCTGGGCGTGGTTCTAGATTACCGACTTACGTTCCGAGAGCACATAAAAACGGTGCGTTCGCGCGCCGCTTTTGCTCTAGGACGTCTACATGGCATGCTCAATGCACGCAGTAAACTCTCTCTTAAATACAAGGTGAGAATTTACGTGATGTGTATTCGCCCCATCATGACCTATGCGAGTGTCGTATTCGCTCACATAGAAAGTCCCGCTATCCATAGGATGCAGACCCTCCAAAACCGATTCATGCGCAAAGCCACGGGCGCCCCTTGGTACGTGCGCAATAGGGACCTTCACTTAGACCTAAAACTGCCTACCATCAAGCAGTTTATGAAACGCGCCTCTAAGCGCTATTTCGATTTGGCCCCCCTTCACCCTAATCCCCTTGTGGTCAGTAGCGTAGACTACAAACCCTCTCAGATAAGTAGAGTGCGCCGCCCAAGGCACGCACTCACTTACCCTGACGACCAAATCACCCTAGCGCAGGAGTCAAACAGAGTGACTAGCACTCTCAAAACACACGCACATAAACGCCGCCCGATATACCGTCCTCGCCGGCGAGGCCCGTCGCGAAGACCCCTTAACGGTAATCCTCCCCGTCCCTTGCTCGAGCCGGCCCGTGCCGAGCCAGTAGCTTTAAATTCGCCCCTAAATAATTTAAACCCAGATCCAGCCGTCCCTAGCTGCCCCCCCAGCAACGCCCTAAGCCGAGGTCCGAGTCCCGCAGGGGACACCCTTAGCTGTGTTGCTTAGTTTATAAGTTGCCCCTGGCTGGAGGCATTTGGTGCCTCGCCACCTAGTCCGGTTAAGTTTTTAAAGCTCCCTCGAGCTAAAAACTACGTCCGTCAAAAAAAAAAAAAACTGCTAAGGTAGTGGCCACTCGGCTATTGGCCTAGAGCGATTACTGCTTCGGTAAAGTTGATAAGAGTTATCCTTCTCTTTGTAAAGTTAATTGTTAAAAGAGTTCGTAGGTATGTAATCTTATATCTTAGGACATACGCCAGCAGGTCAAGCTAAACAAAACTGTCCAATTTTCCCAATTGAACATGAACCTTACTGTTGTGTATACTTAAAGTTGAAAATCTATCAAAGAAATTTGACAGATTGGGGTAACTTGCTGTACTGGCCGCTGTACTTCAGTATTTATTTATTACTGACTGACCTGCCAGACGTTACCATATCAAGCCATACCATACCATATCAAATATTACCTACATATATTTTCCAACTGGCAACATTTCCATTGATTCTTTCCATTAATACCAGCTTATAATCCGTCCAGCCGTTCTCAAAATATGATGCGCTTACCAAAATACCAACGAACAATATTATAGTACTATGCTTAGCTATTTTAGTGTTGTGTGTTGAAAAAAGAAGTCTAAAGTCCGACCAGGGTGACTGAATTCATTAGCATTTTTTTTAAACTTGTGTATTTGCAACTGCAGACTAATTTAGACTTTAAGCTCTTGACAATAAAGTTGCAATAGGCTAAATGCCAACGTCCACTAAAACGCTTATTTTAATGATTATTTTTGACAAATAGATCTTGGATCAGTACCTAACATTCATGTACAGATAGCTACTTAAGTAAAAAAGTTAATGAGCTCAAAGTCAGAGGTGCTGTAGACTCTGTCTAGAGGATGGCAACACATTACCATTTCGTCAAAAAAAACTGTCAAGCGGCGATTTGATAAATGCTGGTTGTCTGCGGACTCTAGCTCGAAATGCTAGCGTTCCACCATGCGTCAGGAATATTCTAAATGACATTTACCTACCACAATTTGGCAAGGCCCAGAGTCTGGCGGACCAAGTGTAATAAATCTATGTAGGTAACAAGAACAATAAAAAAAAAACAAAACATTATGAACTAATAATTTATTTATTGAGTATTGACAGTTCTCATGTATTACAGCAATATTCATTATATCGTTACGTCATCTCTGAATATTTGCCAAAGAGTATTTTTCCTGGCCATGTTAACCGCCCTCATATCTACTTCTTGATAGTCCAATTAGGGTCATCATTCTCATCAACACCAGCCACCGCCTGCATCTTATCAAAGGGCAGCATCATAGGATCAGTAGGCGGCATTTGCACCGTTGCTGCGAGCACTGGTGTCTTCCTACCTTCCTTCAGCAATAGAACCTTGACTAGCGACCTCTCCCCGCCCTGTCCGGTCACTGGACGGAATAATATGTCGGGATTTATATTGTCGTCGAACACTTCTTCAATTTTCGTAGGGAATTTCAGCTTACCGCCCGGCGGGAGGAGAGGTACCTATAAAGACCACTTATATTAATATTACTCTTATCTATCAGTCGTCACTCAGTGAATCGCTGACAATCCGTCGCCATTCCATCCATTCCATCGCCAGACAACCGTCGTTTTGACATAAATTTAACGTCAGGACGTAAAATGCATGTCAAAACGACATTTGTTCTGAATCTCACATTCAGCAGGTTGTGACTAGACTGGGCAGTTCAATACCCTCATCAGCCCATTGTATTGTCCTAGTGCTGGATACTTGTAGCTAGTATTTATCATATCGGGAAGGGAGGATATGTCAGCTCAAAGTTGCTATGACTTTTTTTCAAAAGGCCTATTAAGTTATTGACATTGTAAAACATACATATGGAATAGAATAGAATAATCTTTATAATACACCATAAACAAATGCCAACTATAGCTTTATATAACAGACTACTTTTATGCCGCCTTTACTACATAGATACGTTATTTGTAGTAATTGTTAGTTCTATAAGTTTAAGAAGTGTTAATTTAGTTATTTATGCGCGAAGACCTGTAATCGGCTTCATGATATCTTATGACCTGTTTATTACATGATGTTGGTTTTTCCTAACGATTAAATAAATATCTGATAATTACTACCACTTTCTGGACACTAAAAGGGACCACGATTCTCTAGAAAATACTGAGCTAGAAAATACTGAACTAGAAAATACTGAACTAGGAAATACTAGTTACAGAAATAAATATAATATAATGTGTATCATAATATCCTATCACTAAAGCATAATATCTTACTCGATCCAAATCTATCAATGTCATCGGGACGCCAAGGATATAAAATTTATCATTATATCGCTTTACTGAATCCTCGTAGCGATTACAACTATCAGTGCTTTGATAAAACAGACATTACATTATAACAATTTGTACACAAATTTAAAGAAACATATTATTATATTATTAATAGTTTTTTTTTTCTTATATTTGACATTATCGTATACTAATCATTTTTTGCAAGCATTGATAACCTAGAGATTTTCTCGACGGTTTGTGAAGTCTGCCAACCCGCACTAGGCCAGCGTGGTGGACTATAGCCTAATCCCTCTTAATATGAGAGGAGACCCGTGCCCAGCAGTGCGACAGTATAATGAGTGATAGCCTAGTGATATGAGCATTGGATTGTCAAGTCGAGTTTGAATCCAAGGCACGCACCTCTGACTTTTCAAATTCATGTGCGTGTTAATAATTATTATCACTCGCATATAAGATGAAGGAAAACATCATGAGGAAGCCTGTGCCCAGCAGTGGGACAGTTAATAGGTTGGTGATGATGAAGACGATTACCTTAATATACGGATTGGAAACTTTGTAGTTAGCTGTGTGTACATGGAACAGTATGGACAACCCTATCACCGCCTTCTCCTTGGATTTGTTTTCTATGTTCAGCGTGACGCGGAACACAGGACCAAGGCCCTCCACCTGGAAAGCAAATACATAGAATAAATTACCCATGGGTGGACGGAAGACTTCCCCTCCTCTGCCAGAAGAAGCACGTACTTATTAGTAATAATCACTGGCAATATGTCCAGCTGTGGTGTTTCTTAAAATGTTGAAGCTTGCAGAAGAATTATTGGGATTTATACTTTTTAAGCAGTGATAGCCTTGCGGTATGACCATTGGACTGCCAAGTCGAAGGTCTCGAACCCAAGGCATTGTGAATTTAAGTCTTTATGGTGACATCACCATAAAGACATAAATTCACAATGCGAAGGCAAAATTCGACATGACGGGTAGGTATCGCGGGGGCTTAGTGGTCATTGCGTCTGGTGTACCTAACCAGAAGACGCAGGTTCGAATCCTGCCCGCGGTCGAATTTTTCCTTTGCTTAATAACTTTGAAGCCTTGTATATTGTTTAACTTAGCTTGTAAGAGAGGTTTATTATACAGAACCATCAACACGTGTATCATTTGACACCATAAGGCACGTCATTACACTGTGTATACTCTCACCTCGGCAGTAAGTCGCAGGGACTCCATAGGACCAGCGCCCACTGAGTTGTCAGACTTGACGTGAGCCTCTAACAGCGTCTTCGCAGCCAGCAAGCGGAGTCTGTTCAACTCGTGTTGGAATGTCTCGTGCATTACTGCAATGGGGTAGTATACAATATTTTCATTTACATTGCAATAACAGTTGGCAGGAGTCATTTTAATTTATTATTAAACTACCTTCTGCCCGCGACTTCGTCCGTGTGGAAAAGTTACTTTTAATTATCGTTGTAATTTGGCTACTTAACTCAAAATCGTTTTAAATTATAGCGTTTATGTTATTCTGATGTATAAATAATAATATCCGTTCAGTAGTTTTAGCGTTAAAGAGTAACATCCATCCATCCATCCATCCTCACAAACTTTCACATTTATAATACGATAGGATAGGATAGTAGAATAGGATAGGATAGGATAGTAGGATAGGATAGGATAGTAGGATAGGATAGTAGGATAAGATAGTAGGATAGTATAGTAGGATAGGATAGTAGGATAGGATAGTAGGATAGAATATATATTTTTTTATTATGCGAAAAATGTACAGACATACATACCATCACGCCTGTATTCCCAGAAGGGTTAGGCAGAGGTGTACTAATGTAACCCAACACCACGACATGCACACACACACACCACCACACCCACACCCAACCACAATGTATGTTTTTAGGTCCCATGTAATAGGGGGCGAGCCTATTGCCATTAACCGGGCACAAATCCAGACTCCGAGCTGCTCCTGAGAATTTCATAGAAAAATCCAATAACACTGCTCGACCTGGGGATCGAACCCAGGACCACTAGTGTAGCAGTCGCGCTTAGGACCACTAGACTAATGAGGCAGTCTAATGAGCGAAAAATGTTTTAGGAAATATGCGTGAAATCGAATCCGATGTTGTTTTTTCGACGTAATTTATACTTACATACGGCATTCTCCCGTTCCCTGACGGACTGCTCCAGGAACAGCTTGGACTTCTTGGGTATGAGCCAGGGTCTGTGCCCGGTGCCAGCACTGGGGGCCACGTCGAGGCCGGCAGCGTGCGCGCTGAAGTCCGCCGTACGCTTCAGTATCTTCAGCATTAGGTTACCGCCTGTTAATTAAGTCATTTATCTTGTAAAATATTATTTTATGCAAAATTCTAACGAGACTCAAATAAACTCTAAAATCCGTAGAATAGAAGTTGTGCATCTATGTAAAACATACATAGATTTACAACTCCCAGTCTTGATTTTGTTCAGTCCAGACGGATTTTGATGATGATCAATTGATCAATGATGATCTAGTGATCATCATTAAATGATTATGAATTGAATGAGCATTAAATAATTTCTAAATGAAAAGTTATTTTAGTGTCTGAACACTAAAAAATCCTAAAGAAATTAATAACATTAATTTCTAGTAATGAGTGCATTTGCAACATAAATTTTCAGTCACACTCTATTATAGAACAGAACAACTAAGTAGTTGGAGGTCCAACAAATATTTCCAATATGTCATGTACAACTGATGGTACAGAAGCCGGTTGCTTGTCACTGCGCCAAACATCGATAATATTAAAACGTTTGTTTACTTACTTCCCGTTATTATAATGAGCACGTGTTCTTCCTGCCCCAACTGGCCAAACTTCATCACAGACACCACATCTGAAAGTTTTTTTTTTAAATACCATTCATAACTACTACCTGTAGTTCATATAATTTCGTATCGTGCAGGAATCGAACCCACAACAAAAGAAGACGCAAGATTTGACACTTACCACATGTAGTGAAATAGAGCGTTTCCATCATGTCAATCTACACTACTATTATAAAGAGGAAAGATTTTTATTTTTGTGTATTTTTTGTAATGAATAAACTCAAAAACTACTGTGCCGATTTCAAAAATTCTTTCACCATTGGAAAGCTACATTCACCCTGAGTAACATAGGCTATATTTATCACCCGTGTGAAGCCGGGACGGGCCGCTAGTGACATATACATATTTTTACATTTGACGACCTCTGTGGTCTAGCGGTTCGACTGCCGGACTGGTGATCATGGGGTCGTGGGTTCGATTCCCACAGGATACAAATATTTGTGTGGATAAAACATGAGTATTTGTGTTTGTCTGGGTGTTTCTTATCTATTATAAGTATGTATTTACAAAAGTATATAAGTATTATATCCATTATCTAGTACCCATAGTACAAGCTCTGCTTAGTTTGGGACTAGATGGTGTTGTGTAAAAATTTTCAAAAAAAAATAATAATATAATATTATTATTATTTATTACATTTACTAGGCATACATTTTCTTCATACGTCTCCGTGATTCGCTGCGGAACGTGACTATGACTTATGTAGATGCTGACCTGTAACAAAGAGGGAGTCTCTCTTGGCCTTGCCGTCGTACAGCTGCACGTGTCCGGAGGCTAGAGCCACGGCCGCCAGCGTCACGCCCAGGTGGAGCACCGGCACCAGCGTCATGGCCACCGGACGATGCTCCAAAGTCAAACACCACTGTTTTTTCCCCTGGATGACATATATTTTGGATAAGTTTCAGGAAGTATTGGAAAAAAAAAAAAATATCATTCTAGAAGTAGAAATTTATGTAATGTTTGCCTATTTTTGTTCAGTACCTACATATAGGTACAGACGACACCAGGTCAACCTATCCAAAACTGTAAAATTTTCCCAATTGTATATGAACCTTATTGGTCAGAAGTACAAATCTATGTAATGTTTGCCTATTTTTGTTTAGTAGTACCTACATGTACAGACGACACCAATACGGTCAACCTATCCAAAACTGTCAAATTTTCCCAATTGTATAATGAACCTTATTGGTCTGTGTTAAAGTTGAAAATCAATCAAAGAAATTTGACAGATTGTGGTAGCTTGATGTGCTGGCCTCTGGACATTTCTAGCTATTTACATTTTCGCCGCAGCACCGTCATTAAAATTTGCTTCAGAAGCCTCCAACGCGCCAGACGCGTGTTGAAATCATCATCTTCATCAACCCATATACTGTCCCACTGCTGGGCACGGATCCTCACAGAGGGATTAGGCGAGTCCGTCACTCTGGCCTAGTGCGTGTTGGCAGAGTTCACACACCGTCGAGAAAAATCCTCATGATGTTTTCCTTCACCGTTTAAGCGATTGATTTTAAGTATGATGATTGAATTTAAGTAGGTACTGTAGTAGGTAGGTAGTTACTGTAGTAGGTAGGTAGATGTAGAGGTCGCTACCAGGAGTCAGCATGAGACTGGCTGGTTTAAGAAGAAGTAATCATTTGAAATTATTGTAGAATGTTTAGTGGAAAAAAGTGAACAATGATTATGTTTGATGAGAATTCCCTTGACGTTTGAAGAATAAAGTCACAGAGTACCTTTTAACCGAGAGTTTCTTTGAATAGGCCTCCTAGGACCCCTTCAGGGTACCATAGTATCTAGTAATTTCGTCGATCAATATTCTCAGTTTAAATTCACTTGTGAATACGATTATGATTGGCTACATTCAGTCATACTAGCAGAGTTGATCCTAGCTAGTGTTCCTAATCGTACCTACCTTCTTGCTATAGCAAGCCAATGTGTGGTCGGCGCATATCACCATGATGCTGTAGTCAGTGGTCACCACCTCTATAGCGATGATGTGACTGTCTGTATTAAACAGAATCTGACCCTCGCTCCAGTCTCGTTTGAGGAGACACACAGACTTCTCTCTGCAATATGAAAGAGTGGGATTGGAAAATGCTATATTGGGGAGTCGGCTAGATTGTCCGCCCTAAGGGTTAGCAAGCACTAAAATAAAAATAAAAAATTAGTTAGCTACTTAAAATAACTTTAGCCAATGGTTTGCGTTCAATAGGTGGATGCAAAAAATGTTGTCATTCGAAAAAATATAAACTTAAGTCATTTGGTAGAAAATACTGCAGCGGTAGGAACGATGAAACCAACGGTACAATATAGCCGACTCTCCCCTATTCGTATTTTTTTTATTATTGATATTACTGCATGCAAAATATTTATAGGATTTAAATTATAGAGGAAGAAAAAATCGATCTCAGTTTGAACTATTTGAACCTGGGTCTTTCGGTTACGTACAGTGGCCAGCACATCAAGCTACCACAATCTGTCAAATTTCTTTGAAAGATTTTCAACTTTAACACACAACAATAAGGTTCATGTTCAATTGGGGAAATTTTACAGTTTTGGATAACTTGACCTGCTGGCATCTGTACCTACACCGGACGCTTTAGCCAACTAAGCTTTAGACACTGCCTGTGATGTCGAATTTCTCTTCCTCATTCTTACGTCATATAGGGACGTCAAAAGACATTGCTGTTCTTCAATCGACATGACTTACTTTACAGTTCAATGCCGAACGATGTTGCCTTACCTTTTTCTAGTATTTTTTTAATAAATTTGGCATTAACGCATGCTAAACATGGTTATGATGCATGCAACATGATCAAATGTGCCTGAGACCGATTTTTTCTTTCTCCAAATGTTACATAGGTATCCTTAAAAATTCTATAATAATTAAAGTAAATATGTTGCCTTCCTGGGCGAAGGATCGATTTCCGAAGTGTATGGAACAAATATTTATATCATAGGTGCTTCTGTGTAAAAACAAAAAATTCTACGGTATGTTAAACAGTACGATAAACAGACTTATGTGCTTTTTATAAGATTTTTAAGTGGGCCATATTATTATTTTATGACATTGAGCATTGTATTGTATGTATTAATAAATAAATAATAATAATAAATGTATTATACAAAGATATATACAGGAGGTATTACAGTGTAAGGTGCCTGTACTAGGAGAAACCTGTGTCAAAGGCAATCAAAAAAATCTGTTATTAAAAGCAATACACTACAAGTGCAGTACCCTAAGTTCGTGTATTAGTCGCCAAACAGTGTGCCTACTATAATATGTAGTACTATAGTATGTGTAGTTAAAGTGCCTTCAACACACTAAAAGCAATAAGTCACACCTTGTAGCAATTGTTATTCTGTAATCAACAGAATACAGTCCAGTTGTTATCATTTGATAAGGCGTTTTCTTTACCCCACATATTTTAGCCTGGACAATTCAAATGACATCAATCAATGTAATTAAATATTGATTTCCGGTTCTCCTTCTATCTTCACAACAATAACTTTTTGGCCTTCATTAAAAAATAATGTAAGGAAGATGAAGAGATATATTATAATATGGAATGGATGATCCCCTGCGGTTGATATTGAAAATAATGAGTATAGACAGTATAACAGAGTTTAATTTAAATTAATAAAAATATTAAACAATCTCTCGATGTTAATATTTCACGAAATATAGACTAACTTTTAAAGAATTAACATTACTTATACACTTACATAATATTGTTGCAATTATTGTTTTACTTACTTAATTCTCAGTAGTACCTAGCTCATAGTTAAGATTTGTTCCCGGCAATAGGCTCGTCCCGTATTACATGGGACCTTTACATACTGGCGAACCAGCACATCAAGTTACCACAATCTGCCAAATTTCTTTGATAGATTTTCAACTTTAACACAAAGCGATAAGGTTCATTTTCAATTGGGAAAATTTGACAGTTTTGGATAGCTTGACCTGTTGGCATCTATACATATACTGTATACAGTGTAATATACAATATGTTTACTTTTAGTGAGTGTCTATGGAGTTTCCTGCTGGTTCTTCTCCATAAGATCCACTTTTTGGAACCATGCAGCTAGTTTTGACTTTTCAAAACTGCTGTTTTAATGGTGTAATTGAATTAAAACATTTGATTTTGACTTTAGTTATCATTAATAACTACAATTTAGTACAAACCTGAGACAACTGTGTGAAACTCTGTGGATCCAGCAGTATCACATCCCCATCCTCCGTAGCCACCACCAGACAACTGACAGAGTTTTTATCTATAGAGTGCATTTTCAGAGTGCCAACGCAAACAATCTCAGTATTATTCTTACTTGGTAGCTCAGCATTCATCTCTAAGTATTCTAACTGTTGTTCTGGCGATAACGTTAACAAGTTCTGTGACTGTGGGGTTAGAATCTTGAGTGGTATGGCTTTTAGGCTGTTGATTAGTGGATTTACTGCTTCTATGCTGTGGTTTACTGGGTTTGTCAGCTGGAAAATTAATTTTAAATATTTAATTACGATACCTGCAATTATATCGCTACTATAATATTTACTGTATAAAAAAGTATAGGGGGTACAGGGCATCGAAATATTCTGCAACTTGCTGTTTTCTGGCAACATGTACAGAAGACTGGCAGAATTTCCAACATTGAATGGCAATGGCAATAAGAAACAAGTCACCCTCAAGTTATGTAAAATGTCAACAAATTGAGTAAAGGAGTGGGTTCTTTTAAAATTGTAAATATACTATATTGTTGGAACATTTGTAAGTTTAGTGTACACTCGTCTTTCATTTCTCATTATTATCACTCAGACTTAGCCAGATTTTATATGTAGCCTCTTTTCTATCAAACTCAGTTATCCTCCATAATATGCTTAGTTTATTATTTGGTGTCCTAAGTGACCCCAAACTACTAATACTACTACTAACCTGTTTCCATACCTCCATTTCACACATACTCATCTCTGTCGATGGCAGATAGTACTTATAGAACAGCTTCAAGTTGCGATACATATAAATACAAGAGCTGTATGCTATAGCAACTATAGGAATGGACCGGGGTACCATCTCACTTATATTAAAGCCTACAACACCTAGCGGTAAGTCTGGCAGTAAGATGTCTGATATCTGCATGGCTCCTTTAAATACCTGGAAAATAAAATCATAAATAACGATCATGTTTGTCTGGCCTCATAAGCAAACACTTTTTAAAAGTAAGTACAGTAGTACCTACATTGTTTTTGATACTTATTAACATATTATTATAATGTAAAATAGGTACCTATTAACAGACTTGCCTGCAGATACAGTAATGAAAAGAAAAATTGATAAGGATTTATGGGTATTTAAATTTTTGGCACGTAAAACAGAGTAGGTATGTACTTACCTACCTAATTACAACTCTAGCAAGAGAATATAATAAATGTAAGATATATATAAGATCTTATAAATAGAAGATAGTAGTCAGTACAATAAACTTACTTTCAGCTTAGGACCTTCTTCCCCTCGACCGAAGTCTCCTACAAGGAGTTTGAATTCGTTATCATTTTGTAGGTCCACAAGAGCTAGGTTTGTTGGCAAAGTATTTAGATCGATGTCATCTGTTCCCACTTCCACGTCTAACCAACGGGTCATGGTGCCCATTTTATACATTGAAATTAATAATAATATTATTATCAATGTTTCCTAATATCCTTTATTTACATTTTTGTTGTCATGACAACAAAATATAAACAAACAAATCAACAACAAGCTACAGCAAAAAAAAACTATTGACACTATTGACAGTGATATTACGCTGTCACTCACTTTTTACGGTTTACTTTTAGCTTTGACTTTTAGTTACACCGACTTACACCGTTACAGTTGTTTATTTTTCTATAGCTTACTTTGTAATTTATTATATTTGGGAATGAAGAAAAAATGAACTTGTTAACATTATAATTTTGTTGAATATTTCTGAAATACTAATCGGAACATTAAAATAATAAAATATCCGCGATACTTCAACTTCGTAAAACACAGTTTAACTGCTGTCGCAAACAAGCCAATTATTGTGCGTTCAAAACATCTAATATGAACAAAACATGAGATTATGAGATATTTTATGCAGAGCACTAAAAAATCAAAAAGCCACGCAATCGGAAAAAAACTCAAGCAATTTTGAAATAAAAAATTGTTCAGTAATTGTGGGCTGATCACCAACATTTCATAGTTTGTTTTGTTGTATTATTCGAAAAAGGGAGAATGTTTTAGTTTGATAAAAAATAGCAGCTTCTGATTAACTGACATTGACGTTTCATGTCTTGATTTTTAAGTTGGTCGATCATTGTTGTGTTGTGTACACAATTTTTGTTTTTAAGTTGTTTTTATTGTTAAATAAGCTCAAAACTAGTGTAGAATAAAAACTTTATATCTTTACTTAGTTAATTCTTAGTGTAATTCATTTTATTATTATACTATTTAATTTCAGGTGTTTTATGGTTGCAAATGTTTTCAAGGTAAGTGGAAAGAAACTTTGTATTAATATTAATTATGTTAATGTTTATAATAGATTAAATGAGGCATTTTTCCATTACCACACATTCATAATATCTTAATTCTAGACGGTAAATATTGGCAACAACTTCTTATTTTAATTATGATTATTATTTTATTTTTTATAGTTTAGTCACTGAATTACCTACTATGAAGTAATAAAAAAGGTGAATTATGTGCTAGAAACTTACAAAAGTTTGAGAAAATATAAGAAGATTTCAAATAGATGAGGCATAGGTTGATGAATGAACATTATAATGAATATGACAATAGTTACATTTTTTTTTAAAGTTTCGATTACATATCAAATTAAATCATTGCAATTTTTATACAGTATAATAAGTCTTATCATGTAAGAAGAACAACATATTTTTAATAGTATTCATTATATATTACTCATTTATGTAATTAATTTAATCTATAAATTATTTTTGAACTAGATAGACATAACTTCGACAAAAACTAATTGGTAGTAAGTAAAGTTATTGAAGTTAATGTTTGATTCTAGATGTAGGACAAATAATCATTATAATCAGAATACATACTCTATGCAATCAAACCTTTATTCCCTGAAGGGTTAGGTAGAGTCAAAGTCAAATATTTTATTTCAATTAGACCATAAAAATAGCACTTTTGAAAAGTCAAAACTAGTTGCACGGTTCCAAAAAGTGGGTCTTATGGAGAAGAACCAGCAAGAAACTCCATAGACACTCTTTTAAAAAAAAACATGATTACAGTGTTCAGTATCTGTCTAAATCTGAATAGTTCATGAGAACAATGCAGTTTGATGTGTACTATTAAATTAATCTAGTATAATAAACAGAAAAAAAAGAGGTTGCCATTGACAGTAAGAGCTGACCAGCCCTGACAGACGGCACCCGTTCACGAGTATGATGTGTTATGGCATTGTACAGGGTACACTCCCCTGGTATGTTTAGGTCCCATGTAGTAGGGGGTGAGCCCACTTATACATATAATAATACATCAGAACCTTGATACTGTAACAGTATGTCTTGCATACAGTGATGTATAGAAGCCAGCACATCAAGCTACTCCAATATTATGTTAAATTTCTTTGATAGATTTTCAACTTTATTACATTTCAATAAGGTTCATTTTCAATTGGCAAAATTTTACAGTTTTGGATAGCTTGATCTACTAGCATCTGTACATTTTAATAAGGACCTTCTAATTTAATAAAATTGCATGATTTTGATTAATCATCATGCAACTGCCTACTGATAATAATTAATTCCCTATAGCACAATTAGCTGTTTAATAGGTTTATCAGTATAAATTAATTTTAACAAAGTGATACTAATGCAAGAATACTTAAAGTTTAAATTAGGATGATATGAGAAAAAATCCTTTTAATAAACACTTGACACCAATATTTGATGGTATGAAATTATTTACTGGCAAACTGTGGGTAAATTTAGTACACCTCTGCTTAACCCTTCAGAGAATACAGGGGTGATGGTATGTATGTTATGTACAGACGCCAGCTGGTCAAGCTATCCAAAAAACTGACAAATTTTTGCAATTGAATATATTCACCTTATCATTTTGTATTAAAGTTGAAAATCATTCAAATAAATTTTACGGATTATGGTAGCTTGATGTGCTGGCCTCTCTACTCATCTCAGCCATTTCCTTTGCGATGAAGTGGTCAGGACAATTTAATTAAGAAGATAAAATGAAATTTTTGTTGTTAATTGTTTGCAAGTTGTTGTTCATTTATGATTGTTGTCATAATACCATTCATTCAGTTCATTCCAAGACTTATAATAAAGTCATTTGTTTAGAAGAATAGATTCAATTAACATGGGAACAATAATACTCGCATTTCTGCTTTATTTAATAATGTAACATAGACATCAATGACTCAATTGTTGCAGTGGTCAAACCATTGGCTTATGTGCTATGGGTTGTGGGTTTCTGCAAGGTATAAATATTTGTATGACTTGCAAATAGTTGTCCGGTTCCAGTACACATACACAAGAAATTCCTAGTGTACAAAAAAAAAACATAGATTCATTTCATTCATGGCATCGTTCGTCGTAACTATAACCAGGAAATTTTGCTATTTGTCTATGATACTTATCATACTATTATTAGGCTTAGTTGTTTAACTTCTTGCTTGTGATGGTGCTTGTTGATGAACCTTTTTGTACATACGTCGAAACATCAAGCTAACAATTTAGACTTTGGACCATATTCTGATGTAATAGCAGTGTTTTTTGTAACTGTATAGCTAAATGTGTGTGCTAACACAAAGGTGCCTACTGTCGATTTTGTATTGTATACATGTGATTTAAAGGATTCCGGCGACTGGGACCGGGACCGGGACCGGGACGCGGTCCCAGTCGCCGGAACAAAAATATTAAAATTAAATGGATCTGGCGACTACATAATCCAGCCCTTAATAAATAAGAAATTAACGAAGCTGGTTTAACGAAATACCGATGACTTCCTAGCATCGAACTTAGGTATAGAGACCAGCACGTCAAGCTACCACAATCTGTCAAATTTCTTTGGTTGATTTTCTTTCTCTTTGACTTTAAAACAAAACAATAAGGTTCAATTAGGAAAATTTGACAGTTTTAGATAGCTTGACCCGCTGACGTCTATCGTATATCGATAACTTAATCATGTCTTGAGATAAGACGATTATGGTCCTAAATTACAATTATGATATCGCAATCCCCAGTCATCGAACAACCTAATGACAAAACTTGGGAAATCCTCGAAAAATTCAGCACACAATCCCAAACTTTTGCTCAATTTTGTTGCTGAAACTCTTTTCGATTTTGTCGATACACTTTCGTAAAACAAATTGTTTTGGTCACTTTAAAATTGCAGAATACGTATTTTTCGCTTTTAGTTTCCTGGATCTTTAACCTGCGTTACATGTGACTTAACATTGTTATTCTCAGTAGCAATCAGAGAAATTCTTCGATGACTCACCATGAAACGGAAAATCGTCGCTAGGCGAGCGAGTGGTTCTGCAACTTTGCTCTTAGTTTATTTGGCCTTTCGGTCTGGACGCTACGCAAGGCTGACTCACCAACCTGTTTTACTATCAAGGTGTTGCGCCTATTTCGATCTTTTAATATAGAAACAAAAATTTCATAATTATAGGTAGGTAAATATGTTTCGACGAATATCGTCGTCGAAAAATCACATACCTAAACAGAACGCATCAAATAAGCCATTAAAATCTTCAAATTTTCCACCTACGTCTTAACGGTATTAACACCCTAATCATTATTAATCACAACTTGGATCTGACCTCGGAAGACCCGTTACCCGCATTCAACATCAGTGAAGACTATAATCAAAACTTTCCTTAATAAAAACAGACTCGCAGAATCCTTCAATACCTAATTAACTCTAAAATATTTACGATTATTTTATTGACGGGTTCTCAAAATATAAGTACCTATTATATCTACCTACTTATTTATAAGTATATTTTATTTTTTATTACATTACAAGGGTTATTTCGTGTCTTACCAAAACAATGACTGGTCGTCGACCTCAAGGACCTTGTCTTCCAAATTAGGATTAGCAGTCTTTTTACTTCCTACGCACGTATCCTGCTGCCGTGTTTGGTAGCGAATTATACTTGATAGACAAGCAAACAAACCAAGAAAGTCCGTACGAATGTAATATCATAACGTGGTGTTGTTATAGAAGCTGATGCCAGAAATGTAGTCGATAATATTGCATTTGTAATTTAGATAAAAAATAGTTTCAGGAATCCTCAAACAGGATGTTCAAACCAGCAAACCTCTATCGGGGACATACTTTTCGGAGAACGGATAATTATTGTCCAATTCCGGATCCACATTCCATAAATATAATATAATAATAATAAATGTATTGCAACTGATAATTACTGAGCCCGGCAGGACCCAACTTTGCTAGTCTTGACGTCGTTGTGTGATTAACGGCCAAAATAAATATCAGTTCCACCCTATCGGTTCCACCACGATTTCCACTAATTACTAAAGGTTAAATTTGGAATGACTGAATATAATTACGTCAATCGTCTATATCTATATGCGAGAACTCGAACGACTGTCTTGAATAACGTTATTTGCTGTTCAAGACCAAATGCAAGATGCAAAGTTTCAGTCTCCTAGTGGAGACTGAAACGTTGCACCATTTAATTTCAAATCTTCATAGCAGATCTAAATAGATTATAACAGATCTTTAATAACTAATATTATGGCAATGACTGAGTGTTCAGTAACGAACCATATGCACAAAATCGAAAAAGTTTAAGTTATATAGTCGTCGTATAGTTTTCACGTCCATTTCTCCTCCTAGAGCAGCAAGCAACAGCTGTTGTCAGTGTTACATTTGACAACAATGCCTGTAATTAGGGCACTACATGTGGGCATCAGCTATATATCTAACATTACGGCGTGCCTGCGGGGGCTTGCCAAGGAGACAATAAGAAAGCGACCTCGATACTTCTTGTGTAACAGACCCGCTGTTGACCTTACCCTTGTTTATGCTATTTGTTAAGCATTACGTCTGATGATAAGAAGTTTTAAGTGTATGGTAATATTAATGACCTTAGACTGAGGTTTAAAATTAAAAGTAGGTAAGTAAGTGAAACGTACGTTTTTTAAATCGTAGTAGGTAAGTATATCCATAGTTATGATTATACTATTTCTAATACTAGCAATACCTATAATGTTTGAAAAATCCGTTATTGATATTATTTTCTCGACACAATTGCTTGAAGATTTCCAGGCTTATTTAGAAAAATATTACTCATACATTTACATGTGCTATACCAATTACATAAAACAGCCCAGTACTTATTATTTTTTTAAATATAAATTAGCGGGATATTCTAACACAAGCATTATACTTTGCCATATGTAACAAATGTATTTTAACCTAAGCTAATGAATAAACATTTATTTATTATTTATTAATTAAAACGATTGATTACTGAAGAAAGTTAAGGTATTCCGAAATAAAACATCGACAAGTTTCCACGTCTAAGCTATAAATCGTGTGAAGTCATAATTTCGTTAATTTTCTCTGGCTGACCTTTTGTTTGCTCGGTTAATCCGATAAATTCATGATTTCACAGTTCTTAATTAAATTACAATTTTACAGACAGAGTCGCAGGGTGTAATGTCAAGGGCGTAAGTATTCCTAAACTTGATGCCAAAATATGGATTCACCCGGTTTGCCCCTTGTAAATTTTGCAATAGTTACGATTTATACATTCCTAACATTATTCAACAGATTCCATTCGCACCCGATGAATTTTAAACATTTAGGTCAGTCATGCATTCGCATTTAATAATACCATACCAACTTTGTCGTAAGCAAATGAATCATTTTATAATCTGAAGTACCTACCTACGTAATAACAAGCCATTATGATAAACACAAATCTTAACAATAAATAATATCACACGTAGTAACAGTAAGTAATATCAATTGATTGCTAGTTGGATACCACCATTGCCAATGCTGACAACTGTTCATCGGAGTCGATTTCTACGTTACTATGTCACAAGACGACGCGTTGCATTCCTGATTTGCGACGGTCGCCGGTCTCAATCATGATCGTTCACTATCCAACGTATTGAGAACAATAGCGTCGATCTGAAGTAGTATAGTTCACATTATGTTCGGTGTAGGGTTGTAGCCGCGATTTCAAATTATCATCAGAAAGCTTTATAAATTAATTCGTGTGACTGTTTCAAAACTATAAAAATAGATCCTTAAATTATATATCCCAGATTCTTCTGTTCTTACCACGGTATCAAAGCAATCTTGAGCAGACATTATCCAACATAGCAGTATCGTTCATGTTTTTAGGGTTTCTTGGAATTTAAACTCGTAGAATGAGCTGAAATTCAAATAATATTTACAATTACCGGCAAATAAAATTACCCTCAAACCGTTATTTGTAGCTATAATATAGGTATCTACTATTACGAACATTTTCAACGCATCATGGCTGCTAATATAAAGAAAAGCGGACTGCTATTCGTAATTAAACTAACTGTTGATCCATTCTGTGGCTAGTCAATCACAACGAAAAAGATGAATGAACTTCTAGATTCATCGGAAAAGAAAATGGCGACGATGGAAGGAACTGATGGAAGCAGCTTTGTGATTTTTGCACCATCTAACCAAAGGAAATTACAGTGATTGTAATGCATATCTAATGATGATACGGGATGTAAAAATATCCGATTTCCGATGGTATTTTCATAATCATTTGTCTTGTATTAGTGGAGAGATTTATTGTAATGGAATATAATTATTTTACTATTTATTTTGTAATCTTTGATTATATACTTGTCTAGATGGAGCAATGCAAACAAACGACACGCGAAAACTGGGGCCAAATTGCGTGATATGTGTGAGTACCGCTTGTGTACTTATTGTAGTCAAACTGTCAAGGTGTGCGTGTTTAGGGATGCCTGCTCCAAATTATTAACTTACCTTTTCTCCATTATTTAATGGGATGACAGTTAAACGAAATAGGCTGAATAAAGTAATTATTTTGTAGATTAGTGTTTTATTTATTTTAATAAAAACAAAAAATACAATGAACAAAATATATACAGCAATTTATAGATCAAAATCCATCTCTTTGTAATTGTTTTCGAAATATTTTTTTTTTATATTTCCTTTCGTGTCCGCTGTATAATGTCTCTCCAGTCTTAAGAAATCTGAAACCCAAAATATTAGAAAGAACTAACAAAAATACTATTTAGTGAATGACTTCATTTATTTTGTGAAGGCATTCACTTCACATTTTATTTTTTTATTATTTACTGATCAAATAAATTATGTAAGTATTAAAATAATAAAATTTTCTCCTGATCGAAAGATGATGACTGATATTTGCATTTTATCTCCCATAGTTTCGCCAAATCTCCCTTGTAATAAATTGACAACACCGGCTAATCTGTCGAACCTACAAATTAACGAATTGAAAAATCATGTTTTCATAAAATAATAGAGGTTAAATAACAAAACTTACCGATGTAATGTGATCTTAGTGTAATTATACGGTTTTCCCACATAATTGCAACACAATTTGACAGCACATACCGACATAATTAATTATTTTTCGAGAACTCCACACCCTGAAGTGATCCAAATGACACTGACGTAAGTGAGAAGAGAGTCTACCAATTTTAGTAGACTTTATTTGGGCCGTTCTGTGCGTGTCAATGTGGCATCTAGACAAGTATATAATCAAAGTTTGTAATATACAGTACAGAGAGCTCTTGGTTCCAGTTCAACGTGAGCTTTGGACGTTTATAAGCTATATTTTTGGCAGTTTCATTGATGATGTGTGGGCCGTGTGAGTGACTGACCGGAATCAGATTAATGAAACGAATTATAACTAAATTACATGACTATATCCGTGCTAGTTTATAGCGTGATAACTAGCAGCTACAAACCTAAACAGCATGAGTGTAGGCATGTAATATTATGACGTCTAAATAAAACTGTGAAAATATTAGTTTTGTTTTTTATTCTACTAAGGTGGCAAACAAGCACACGGCCCACCTGATGGTAAGTGGTTACCGGTAGCCTATAGACGCTTGCAACACCAGGAGTATCACTTGCGCGTTGCCGACACTGTATTGAAAGAGGAATAGTTGGGTTGGCAGTATAAGGGTCAAAGTCCCCCACTGCCAACACAACGTTTCCTCGTGGTTCAGTTATCAACTCGTCATGATTGTCTCTCCCGAAAATTTTAAACAGAAAAGGCAATGTCAAATATTATTTATTTCATAATAAAGTAAAAGTAAACCATCGTTAAATAACTTCAGTGCTTTGGAAAATCTTTTGTGTTAGGTATGAAAACCTCTACGGCTCAAAAAAGTTGTGTAATGTAATGTGTAGTAAGACAAAGATCTGAGAAATTAGCTGTTTGACTGTAAAACAGACTTTCCAACCTGCTTGGAGTGATCTACTTGGTAAACTGAAACTTGCTTAATTAAGCAGGATGCAGGCAATGTTACGCGTGCTTAATCTGTCTTGCCAGAGTTATTTCCCACTGATAAAAGCATTAAATAATTTATGTGCTACATTATATTACATTACATTACGTACAACTTTTTCATATTAGTAATGTAAATGTAAGAGAGATGTCAGGAATGATGAAGAAGTACTGAAATAAAATTACGAACGACACTCAACTTTTAACTATTTTGTCTTATGTTCTCATCTATGTGACTATGTCTTTTTTGAGAATAAATTTCTTTAAACACAATGTAACAATAGTTTTTTCATATAATATAACGTACTTACACATTTTGTACAACATACGCTGGGTAAAGGTTCAAAGGCGGTTGACTATCACGTCCTTAGATGCCTCAGTAAGGCAACTCCCTCTTTTTATTATCTTATCGTGCTAGATGACTTTTACTTACGTAAGACTTTTCTTTATAACTCGTTTTAAACCAACCATGGTGACTGCTACTCAGTTCCATTACGACGACTTTATTCAAAAACTACTAAAGAATATTTTTCAAAATTTCTGGCGCTTGTTTTCCTATCAAGATTTGAACGGACAGACTGGGGAAATAATATAATATCTTAGGTAAATATATGAAGCTTTTACATATAACAATTATTATTTTTGGCAATGGGTAGGTAACGTCTTAAATGGACGTATAGCAGTGAAATTACAAAAGACACAGATGACCGCCTGATGTATCTTCTGCCAATGAAATCACAAATCTCACAATAAAATTAAATTGATTTCTGACATTTACGCGAATATTATACATTGAAATAAACTACTTTTTACGGATATTGTCGCGTATATTGATATTATTAATCCCGACGTTTCGGACCCTTTACAGCGTCCATGGTCACGGGTAGACTCTACCCGTGACCATAAACTCATGGAATCTTTTATTTCAATAAAATTATAATTAGATCGCTAGTGTTAATTACAATGATCTATTCGTGTATTTGCCATAAACACGTGTGAAATCAAGCCATCCTTGGCCTAATAATTATTATGATTGTTCTGAGCGATCCGTTATCACGGTTCTTCCGCTATTTGATAGGAAATTCAAAATGCTGCTATTTACGAGTCAATTGTAATCATTATGAAACCAATCTGAATACCGATTCATCCATCATTAAGCTATACGCAACTGGAAGAAATAAAGGAGGCCCTGAGCAAATCCTGCAGTTTATAGTAGCCCCAGGGTTTTGCGGTGAACTCTGACTCTACGAGTGGCGACATAGACTACGGTCATAATGATAGGTACCATAGCTGCAAATGAATACGCAATCGTTTGCAGGCTCTATTTAAAATTGTAGTGTAAAAAATATTGTTTTCATACCCTATCCTGAAAAATCCCGTGATATCTAGATTGAGTGGGTCCTTTTCTTTGCTGTTTTACAGGATCATACCTCATTTCCTCGTTCCTTCAATATCAGAATATTTCTGTCGTAAAAAGTAATCTTATACGGTACCAGTCTGTGTGGGTCGCTCAAGGACAGCAATTCGACATAACTGTAATAATTTATTAGGTATGCGGTTACAGTAAAAATGAAAACATTGACTCCAATTTAAATTGGTCCTAAGTTATGAAACTTTTAGGTTTATTCTTAGTTCTTACCACGCTTTTTTTCTCTAATCATAAGGGCCCTGACGTCCGAGAACAATAGATTTTGCATTGTGTCTGTAATTTTTACTAATATTAACTGTCAAGATTCTATTATTTAAATCTAATTGTAATGTTCTGCCTTTGTAGGTTTAAAAACATTTTTTTGACTACAAAAGCAAATCATTCATCAATCCATTGACTGCTAGGCTTGGATCTTCTCTCGTAATGAGAGGGGTAGCTACTTATATAAAATCCATTGACCTAGTGCGGGTTAGGAGATTTCATATGCCGTTGAGAAAATCCCAGGTTTCCTACTGTTTTCCTGATTTTAATGATTGATGCGCACATAGTTTCGTAATATCAGTGGTTCGTGCCTTGGACTGGGCACTCATTTTATACGTTTCCCCATTTAACTACATAATCTACTTTCTACAAGTAATTTCAATGTATTAGACCATAAGTGCGTACGCACGATTTGAAAATATAAATGTAAATTATTTCTGTTTATACCTACCTTAAATGATTTCAATCTACATTCTCCAATTAATCGCTTTGGAATTATAATTCATCATACCATGATATAATATCGTATTGATTTGATATAATTGATAAATAACGCAAAGACCATTGCTGATAAATTCAATTAAATTACTTAAGTGGTATTTAATGGTTTGCATGCCATATTCACGTAATATTTGAACTGTTATTGATTATACTAGGTACGTCGTTTAGTTTAAACTTGCTATTTGCTATTAATGCGAATACAGAATAGGTAAAAAACGTTTAGTATTAAAATAAAATGATAATAATTGGTTCCACCGCTACAGATATATTAGTTTTCTTTTCAGCTCATTTAATAGGTGCCTCTGGTATCAGTTTAAATGCACTGTAATCTTAAATCATTAAAAAAAGTAAGTTGTTTTAATAAAATATTCCGACTTAGCAGGAGCAAAATTTTAGTCTTAGATAAATTGTAACTTAATAACGGGCACGTAACCTGCAAAGTATCCCAGCGCTGGTGTGGTAAGCAAAAGTTATAGCCTCACAGGAACTGAGCTACTTTTCAAATAAAGTAGCACCTTTTTAGTGCAAATGCAACACTAAGTAACAAAGGTTCAAAAACCTTTACTTATCAATTCATGAACTACAGCAACGTTATGAAATATGAACATCAAAGGACCAATCTATCAGCAAAGTGATCAGCGCAATCGAGCATCAAATTGCCCCGCGCCGGATGTCTGCGCCGACGCACCATAATAAAGTGCGCAGACTTGTGAATTGCGAACAACTAAAGAACACTATATGCTTTGAATAATGTAACAGAAAAGCTTGCTTATAATAAAACCGCAGTGACAAAAAAAAGCAAGTGCAATTTGTAAAAATGTACAGAGGCCAGCTCATCAAGTTACCATAATCTGTCAAATATCTTTGATTGATTTTCAACTTTAATACAAATGTATAAGGTTCATATTCAATTGGGAAAATTTGACAGTTTTGGATAGCTTGACCTGCTGGCGTCTGTACAGTCAACAGCACATCAAGTTACTACACTTTGACCTTGAGCGCGTTATAAGCAGATACAGCGAGAATCGTGCGAAAGAGATAAATATCTATAAGCCGTTCTCACTTGTAATGTTTCGTGCTGCAGCGCGTCGTGAGCGTGTGTGCGTTATGCGCGTCGTAGTGTAGAATAAGATACTAAGCGATAAGAAAATTAAATTTATAACATAGCGGGTTGCATACTTGAATCGAAACGAAATAATGGCATGGTAATAAAATCAGGCCGGGCGCGCCCGCGTAAAAACTAAAATACCTATGAAAGCTTATAATCATTTTTTTATTTAAATTATCTTTTATTTGTATTCCTTCAGTTTACACATTTGTTTGAAAATTACTCATAGTATCAAGTAGGTTTACCTACTTACTATATTTCTGAAATTTATAATTAGGTAATCCTAATTATAAATTTCAAGCAGATTTCAATTACCTTTTCCGGGTTTTGTTATCTACTTACTGGCGGGCTGGCGGTCAACAGAACTGTTTTCGTGCGTTCCTTGCTTTTCGATTCTACTGTGTTCTTACAAAATTTAATGTCGAAAATCCATAAAATCGACACCCGTGTGTCAAGTTTATTCAATTAATAGATATTATACTTTCAAAAGACTTTTCAGTCCAAACTTTTTGATACCTACCTACTACCTAACATTTCGTCCGCGATTCAATCTTATTACTAAAATACAATTTTGGCTATTATAGCGTAGGTATCTTCACTTTTGCATGAGAGCGATGTGTCTGTTACATACCTACCTAGCTAACTATTATCTAATGTGATATGAGTTAGTTTGTTAAGCACGATTATGAAATTTTGCATGTGAGTAAGTAACTCGTTATCAGGGATATAGAAAAGGACATGGGATAGGTTCCTATAAGAACTCTGGTGAAGGCGCATTATATTTAAAATGCGAAAGTGAGTTTGTTTATTTGTTACACATTCACGCAGCGGCGAAGCTACCCGTAAGCCTCAGTTTACACCGGGAAAGCAGCGGCCGGCAGCGGCCTTTTGCATTCCTCCTACTTACACATTGTCAAGGGTTCAGAAAAGGACATAGGATAGGTTCCTACGGGAACGCTTGTGAAACTGGTAGAAAATATCAAAATAAGACGCGAAATCAATAATCTTAATCTTTTTATTTTTAAACATTAATGATAAAATGAAAAACTTAAAATAAATACCTACTCTAGATTAAAAGATAACAGCAGAATTTATAAAACTAAACTATGAAGTATATAAAAGATTAAAAATAAGTAGATAATATTTATTTATAACTAGGTTTTATTTTTATTGATATTTTTAGCAAAAAAATTATGCAGTTACCAATTGGTTACCAAACAAAACTAAATGCTGCCTCCAAACAAAAGTAAGTTTTTATCTAGACTAGTAATTTGACTGGGCTGAGGCCCGGCACCCACTTGCGGCACGGCGGCGGTACGGCAAGGGATTTTTTATAGTTATAGATGATTTTGAATCTTATTTAACACTGCTTTATTAATATTTATAGCGGAATAAGTATACAGTTAAATCTACCAATACCAAATAAAATTAAATACTGCCACCAAACAAAAGTAACCTTTTACGTAGATTAGTAGGTATAATTTGACTGCGCTGACTTAAATTATCTATCACCATTACAATAGCAAAGGAAAAATTCTCAAGAATATAACAATAATTGTGCGAAAAGAATTAAGTAGGTATACAATTTCAGTTTACAGTATTCATTATTAAAATTATTATCTACATAATATATCACATTACAAAAAGAAAACATATTAATAACTATCTTTTTGTATATTTTTGGCATTTTCCATGCTAAGATTTCAAAGTTATTTAGAAAAGGAAAAATACGACCGCGGGCAGGATTCGAACCTGCGTCTTCTGGTTCGGTACACCAGACGCTATGACCACTAAGCCACCGCGATACCTACCCGTCATGTCGAATTTTTCCTTCACATATTGAATTTACGTCTTTATGGTGACGTCAGTAACACCTATTGAAATGCAAGTTTTTGCTTTTCAACCGACACAACTTACTTTACAGTTAGTTCAATGCCGAACGTTGCTACCTTACCTTCTAACTATCTTTTTGTATATTTCTGGCATTTTCCATGCTAAGATTTCAAAGTTATTTAGAAAAGGAAAAATACGACCGCGGGCAGGATTCGAACCTGCGTCTTCTGGTTCGGTACACCAGACGCTATGACCACTAAGCCACCGCGATACCTACCCGTCATGTCGAATTTTTCCTTCACATATTGAATTTACGTCTTTATGGTGACGTCTAACTGTAAAGTAAATGTAAACTAATGAACGTCTAACTGTAAACTAATGAACTAACTGTAAAGTAAGTTGTGTCGGTTGAAAAGCAAAAACTTGCATTTCAATAGGTGTTACTGACGTCACCATAAAGACGTAAATTCAATATGTGAAGGAAAAATTCGACATGACGGGTAGGTATCGCGGTGGCTTAGTGGTCATAGCGTCTGGTGTACCGAACCAGAAGACGCAGGTTCGAATCCTGCCCGCGGTCGTATTTTTCCTTTTCTAAATAAACATATTAATATTATAAATGCGAAAGTAACTGTCTGTTACTCCTAAACGGACAAACCGCTGGGCATTTGTGATGAAAAATAATTGGATACCTATAGTTTGAAGCCTGGGGAAGGGCATGGAGGAAACCAGTTTATTATGAAAACATCAACGAACGACATGTCTGGCATCTTTTCAAAATCGAGCAATGGAAGAGTAATCCTTTGACAAGCAGTGGTTGGAAATTTAGGTATACTTATCTAAATAACGTTATATTTATAAATAAAATAATAACAATATTAAATTACTACTTATAGATTGTAAACTGTGCTAATATATTTTTATGCGAAACTGTGAGAATGGATGGCCGTTTGTTATCACGCCTTAACGGCTGAACATATTTTAGTGAAGCTTGGCAAACTTGTTCATTAGTATTTTCTTGCCAGGGCAGCAGTATTTCTTCCGGCATCTTTTATGTGTCTTCTGACAGTGTCCATTGATATCTAAAACAAAGAAAATTTTGTCAATTTCAATATTTACGTAACGTTCTTTATTATGAAATACCTACCTATTGCGGGCCAACTTAACTAAATGAGTATGGGACTTTGTTTACTTAATTGAGAACTTCCACCTTTTATGAGGTAGGTAGTAAAGAACTGAATACTTAATTATCTAATAGCAAGTATTAGCGAATGATACTTATATCATTAACCAATAAATTTATCGATAAAAAAATTAACACTTCTACCTGCCTATTCGATAATTATAAATATCATTTAAAAATGCAATAGCTAATACCTACTACTGTTTATAGATATTGATAGGTAGATCATCACCTCACCGCGCGCGCATAGATCATACTTACTTAACTAATTCTCGGAAGCCTCGTCCACGCGTTCTCGGAATTATGCCTAGACGATGCGACGCATTCAAATTTCAGCTTTATTTTGCTACTGTTAAGATTTATTTTCGACTTAATATAGATCGTTTTAACTTATCATAATAATAGTTTTACAATATTTTTATTTGTAGCTTGACAATGTTGTTTTTATGTAACTATTGGTATTGTTTTTCAATTTACGTAATCTATATTTCGGCCGGTCAGTGCAGATTTTCTGTTATAGATATAGGTAGGTAGTGATAAAGTTGCATTATGTGATAACAAGGTATACTTACAGGGACTGACCCTGTACGAAGTTGAGGTTCGTCTGCCGCCGTCGTAGCTCTGGCGTATAGGTATTTGGCGGGGGTGGGCTTCATGGGTTCCGCTTTCTTGCCACCGCCGAAGCCAGAAGTAAACAGTTCAGAACTCTAGAACGAAACAAATTGCTATAGTTTATTTGCACATTTTTACTCATTAGACATACGCAGTGATAGCCTAATGGTATGAAAATTGGCCGGGCAAGACAGGTCTCGAGTTAATCCAAGACCTTTTCAAAACCATGTGCGTATTATTAATTAATTATCACTCGCTTAAACGGTGAAGGAAAACATCGTGAGGAAACCTGCATGCCTTAGAGATTTTCGAGGTGTGTGCAGTCTGCCAACCCGCATTAGGCCAGCGTGGTGGACTATAACCTAATCCCTCACCTGAGAGGAGACCCGTGCCCAGCAGAGGGACAGTATATCGGTTGATGATGATTGATGACTCATTAGGCAAAGATGTATTAATACGTAAATAGATATATGATTATCTGCAATAATTATTCATCATCAACCCATATACTGTCCCACTGCTGGGCACGGCTATCCTCTCACAGAATGAGAGGGATTAGGCTATTGTCTATAGTTCTACAAAAATTGCTAGCTTACTATTATTTAATTATTTATTTGCACACAAACATCACTGAAAAGGCCTTATCTTGCAATGTTACAACAGGCTTATAGAAAGTTCCTAAATGCGTAATTTATTAAATTCAATAAAAGTAGCTTTAAAAAGATATTAAATGACGCGTGGAACAGCGCGCCAAGTTAAAAACTTACATTAACGGGGACTCGTTATGAAAGAAGATCCCGTTTGTTTACATAATTCGTAAATTCTATAGAAACATTGTTGACAAACAATCACCATTGACACATTTTTTCATTATTAGCCTTTCTTTATTAAAATTTAAAAATTATAATTATTAAAAATACTACTCACCGTTATCCCCGTCTGTATAATCCGGCATCCACTTTGTTGAAGTCCAGAATTGTTCTCCCTTTCGACTTACGTCAATAAATTGAGGCGCCATTTTGCACACTTGCAATCACGCACACAACACTATCACTCCAATTGTTAATGACAGACTGACGGAAAAACTCGGAACTAGTCGAAAGCGGTCGCGTACGCGCAGGGACGCGGAGGTGTGGCCTATTTCTAGTGCGACATGGTTTATTGGCTCCTAACTATTAGTATGAGCCACGATTGGTCAATTTTGGGAACGTTGAAAAATCCACCAATCATAGCAAGGATACTTTCTTTCTAACACTCCATATCGTGTCGTAGTTATAGATATGTATAATGTTTAGCTTGATGTGCTGGCGTCTGTACATACATACAATGTGTTCTAACAACTTTTTCATTTTTAAATTGTTCACGGGCAGCTGGATTGGTGATGCTAAAAATGTGTTTCAGGCAAATCGCACACAAAACGGTACTGTTTTGACAAAGAAGTCAAAACAGTACGTACGGTTTTGCGTGCGACTTCCCTGAAAAAGTTATATTGTATGCGTTGATTGGCTGTCCTCCTTTTACCAAGGAGTACACTAACAGAACTTTTTACCTGACTGCATCAAAGAGGGAAATTCCAAGCTGCAATATTTAAGTACCGTAAGAAAATTTTTTTCTTAAAAAAATGATACGTCGACATTTACAATTAGGTCTGTTTTCTCAATAAAAGACAATTTAAGTACTCCTTTTTGGTCTTTCATCTCTTCCTAATTTGCTAAATTGGCATTGTGTATTTACGGCCAACGGCCTGGGTTAATGACCACGTTGTACCGATGCGCTTGGTCACTACGCAATGCTGCTACAATGACAGAAAGTTGCATGCAAAAAGTTGTTTTAAGCAATTGGCGATAGAGGATATAATCCTATGAAAAGCGATTTTATAGACCTTAATTATTTTATCAATTATTTAGATGCATACTGATATACATATTACTAGTTATGGTTCTAGTTTCAGTTTCTAGTGATCATATTTTATAAGGAACAGTTAATAACCTTATTGGTCTATTGTGTTATTTGATAATTTTAGTTATTAACAAAATAGCAACATGCTATTGTTATATTATGTAGATAGATATATTCCAAATAAACCAAGTTTATAATATGTAGATATTATTCAAGACATCGATTGCAACAAAGCTCTTTCAAGCTCTTTGTATTTACGCAGTTGATTTAGATCATTGTAGAGCATCCTCAAAATTACAGAAGTAGATACATACCTATATATAATAGACCATTAAATTGACGATACTTTCATCATATTGTCTTTTTAATTTACCATCAAGTTCGTAAACTGAATCATCTAGGTATTGTATTACATTTAAAACATAAGATATATTTTCAAGAGATATCTTACCTTGCCTTAATAAAGTAGGTAGGTATCTATAGGCACATATTGACACGAATTTTTTAACACGTTTCAAAGAAAATCACTCAGACACAATAAGTATGATGATCTAACCTGAATAATAATTATGTTGTTTTGCCGTGTCCCAAGAATACTAGCCTTTCAACAAAAGGCTTTTCTTAAATTACAGATATCATTATTTGTAGACAGAAAGGTAGGTAGTCCGGTTAATTTTGAACATTTCTGAACTACCCTTCAGCTTGCATTTGATCTTTTTGTTACGGTAGGCGTGGCATTGATGTGATGTCAAAATATATGCGATTTTGTTATGTGGAGTCTACCTTGAACAGCTTCTAACTAACCTATAACAAAGCTTGTTGCTATTTTCTACTCTTAAACTGAGTGTTCCGTCGGTCCCGGTTGCCATAGGTACGTGTCCTTAGTGCCCAGAAATTGGGTTGCGAAGGTCTTATGGCAGTCGCTTCGTGTAAAATATTGATATTCTGCCGCATCTGATTAGAGTAATAAACCCTGACATAGTTGGGAAAACTAGTAGGATTTTAATATTGTTAGGTACATTTTGTGAAGAATCTATCAAAATAGCGCTGCAAGAGTAGGTACTGTAGAGATATACCTACATATATGTATAAGGAGTTTGCATTATCGCATGGCTGACTGGTTTTATTAAGAATAAACAGTGGAACATTCAAATAGTAAAATTTATATTTAGTACCTAGAATGATGAAAAATGTGAACTATACCTAGTTACGTCAAAATTTAGATGAATTGAGTGGAAACCTCAATCTGAGGTTAATGATGATGATGAGTGTAGTCTTGACAACACAGTCGCATATAATAGTATTAACCACGTGTTTTGTTTGCCTCCACCCATATAAGTACCTACTGTCGCGATACCTAAGTAGTAGAATAGAGAGGCCCATTCACAACATGTTTGTCGCCAACTTGGAACGTGATCGCGAAAAACATTATTAGGTTAAACACCCGCATCTTGGCTCGCCGTACATTCGTTTATTCGCAACGTCTGTGTTGTTGTTGTTTATGCTAGAAGACCAAGAAGTATTAAGTACCTATGTATTGACAGCTGACACAGCAATACCTCCGTAGTTTGAAATTTTAATAAAGTCGCGATATTTTTCTAAAAGCACGAATCGGGGGAAGATGAAACTAAAATTCCTATTTTCCCCCATTCGGGGGCAGACACGCGGGGGAAGATGGGAATAGGTACTCCAATTAATGCTTAAGCCTCTAAATAATTACAAATAAAATGAAACTAATGACTTTTCTCATTCTCCTCATCAATTTTGCACTTATTTCTTCGTATGGGATATGATATTGCTTTAATTCATTAAAGAAAGGTGACCCTCCAGAAGGTCCTAACGATTGTTTCTGCTAATAATCTATTCCTTAACGGTTTAAATAACTTAGTCGTAGTAGTCGTCATAGGTATTAGTATAAAAAGTATGTTAAAAATTTCTAAATATATTTATTTCCTAAACGTAGAATCTTCATGATTATGAAATCTTTATAATTATGAAGCAAAGGTTAATTAAGTAATTACTAAAGGTCAAAAAATATTTTTAATAAGTAAGTACCTATGTAGGTAATAGTGAGTATCTAAGTAATAATAATATTCAGTCAGAAAGGTTAAAGATTAGCTTTAGCGCTTTTTTCACGAAATTTTATGAAGAGATAAAATCTAAATAAGTTACTTCCAACTTTTTAATTAGATGTAGGTACAGACGCCAGCACATCAAGCTACCCCAATCTGTTAAAATTCTTTGTTAGATTTTAAACTTTAATACAAAGTACCTAATCAAGTTCATGTTTACTTAATTGGGAAAATTTGACAGTTCAGGATAACTTGACCTGCTGGCGTCTGTACCTTTATTTGCTTTAACTGACAGTTATTAAAGACATTCCATATATAAACCTCCAATTCTATGCTACACTGTTTGATCTGAAATGACAGAAATGATAGTTACACGTGCCCATATACTCTTCTGATCAAGGCAAAGGTCAACTTTAGTATGCACCAGGCATCCAGCAGAGGAACTACGCGTCGAAATAAACTTAATCCTTTAACCGTGTAAGAAAAAAAATTAATTACAAAACATAAAATATGCGTAAGTATATAGGTAAGCGCAACAAATCCAAATCAATCTTTGCTTCTTTTATTGCTAATATGACAGGTGTCAAACGATAAGATTTAAAGATCAACTAACTTTTTTTGAGGAGGAGCCATAACATGATTTATGGAGTGTTTTATCTAACCATTTGCAAATATTTATGATAAATTATCTTCGGTAGGTACCTACATCAATTTTTTATTACGTAATCTATAGAAAGTAAGGCTTATTTCTGCATACGATTACGTAATGTGCTATCTCCGCCTGATAAAACTATAATGAACTTTAATACTTTTTGGGCTTCAAAAGTTTTCTTTTCTTATTTTCAAAGGTTGCCTGGAAGAAATCGCAGACCGCGATAAGGCCACCCATTGTATCTTTAAAACCAGTAACTACACGTAAACAGAAAATAGAAAAACTTGAAAATTTAATTCATCAGCGTATGATTATTTGGCACTTATGCTTTACCAGATGTAAGTAATAGGTACTATAGGATCCTTAAAGGATCCTGGGAAGCTAATCAAAGAAACTTTCGGTTAAAAGGTACTTCAGGACTTTATTCTTCAAAGGTCAAGGGAAATCTGACACAACCATTAATCACTTTTTTTCACTAGACATTCTAAAATATTTTCAAATGATTACAACTTCTTAAACCATCCAGTCATAGCTGACTCCTTGTAGCGACCTCTACAGTACCTACTTATTTCTGAACAGCTGTTTTCATCATGAAAATAATGGCCTGGCCAAATAACTATTGTTTGTCCGCAGCTGGTTTTTATAGTTATTTTTTTAAATAATTTGGCTAGATTCAATCATTAAGTGGCAAAACGGTTCACGTCAAACGGTTTTCGGTTCGATTTTTCACAGTAATCGATTATCTTCAGTTGTCATCATAAAGTATAGATTTTGGCGGCAAATTGGTAACAGTACTGCTGATTTACTATATAATCTGTGGGTAGTTTCGTATTGGTTAGATTATAATTTTCCGAGCTCGGTCAGCTTCCAGTCTGACGGCTGACCAGATACGGCTGAATATCAGTATTTTACACAAAGCGACTGCCATTAAACAGATTATCTGACTAGTTGTAAGGCTTTTTCGCCTTCTTACTACCATTCATGTCATAGGTGTTCGCATGACAACCGGGACAGCTTTACGTGCTCTCCGAGGTACGGAGGAGTTTCGATGTGTTAAGAATGATCACCCATCTACAGGCTGACCGCGGCTAGCGCAGTATTGGCATGTACTCGTGGATACTTAATTTCAAATACATAAATTTGTGTTCAGAACGGAGGAATTTGATGGTTTTTGAAGTTATACAATACACTATCCTTTGATTATATACTTGTCTAGATGCCACATTGACACGTACAGAACGGCCCAAATAAAGTCTACTAAAATTGGTAGACTCTCTTCTCACTTACGTCAGTGTCATTTGGCTCACTTCAGGGTGTGGAGTTCTCGAAAAATAATTAATTATGTCGGTATGTGCTGTCAAATTGTGTCGCAATTATGTGGGAAAACCGTATAATTACACTAAGATCACATTACATCGGTAAGTTTTGTTATTTAACCTCTATTATTTTATGAAAACATGATTTTTCAATTCGTTAATTTGTAGGTTCGACAGATAAGCCGGTGTTGTCAATTTATTACAAGGGAGATTTGGCGAAACTATGGGAGATAAAATGCAAATATCAGTCATCATCTTTCGATCAGGAGAAAATTTTATTATTTTAATACTTACATAATTTATTTGATCAGTAAATGATAAAAAAAGGAAATGTGAAGTGAATGCCTTCACAAAATAAATGAAGTCATTCACTAAATAGTATTTTTGTTAGTTCTTTCTAATATTTTGGGTTTCAGAATTCTTAAGACTGGAGAGACATTATACAGCGGACACGAAATGAAATATAAAAAAAAAAACTATTTCGAAAACAAATACAAAGAGATGGATTTTGATCTATAAATTGCTGTATATATTTTTTCATTATATTTTTTGTTTATATTAAAATAAATAAAACACCAATCTACAAAATAATTACTTTATTCAGGTTATTTCGTTTAACTGTCATCCCATTAAATAATGGAGAAAAGGTAAGTTAATAATTTGGAGCAGGCATCCCTAAACACGCACACCTTGACAGTTTGACTACAATAAGTACACAAGCGGTACTCACACATATCACGCAATTTGGCCCCAGTTTTCGCGTGTCGTTTGTTTGCATTGCTCCATCTAGACAAGTATATAATCAAAGACACTATCTATGTTTATGTATATAAAAACTGGCACATTGCAACAACCCAGTCGCTTGAATATTTTACGTATATACCTTAGCATTGGGCATGGGTATTGAGTAGGTATTATGGACGCTGTATGCGTAAGTAGGTGAATGTCTGTACTCATACCTCAGTAACGTGTCCTTAGGCACACAGACATACCTTTAAGTCTGACCTGAACTTAAAAAAATGTCGTTAAGTCACTATGCTTAAATTGAACATTTTCTGAAAATAAATATTAATGCTATTATCTGTTTAGGTATGTAAGTTGCAGTTGTCATTCAGTTTCGTAGAAGCAGAAGAACTAGGTTAGTTCCTTAAGCGCCCGAAGATGCAACGGGATTCCAAGCTCGAAACTGAATCTTTATCGAAAAATGTCCAGTAAACAACTGCAATTTCGCATCAGGACAATCATTTGTATATATCCCACTTTCTGAGTCTGATTTTGAGACACAATCACACGCATTAAAGAAGAAATCCTTTGGTTTAACACGCTTGGACCTTTATTCCAATGCGTATGACACAAGCGCCACAATTCTATTTGTCAAAACAAGTATTTTTTCCAACATATGGGTTCGTTAGCCACTACTACCTCCACCACATTCCGCGGTAAGTTTAAAGTTTTAAATTACGTTTGTTAATAAAATAACTATAACCAGCAGCTGTCACGTACAAACAACTTGGCGTTCTTAAGAAGAGTTGTACTGGACTACACACAAAACCGTGACAAAAAGACAGTTATCACGTAACAGTTGGCACAATAATACTATAATAACACTAAACAGACACACCAAAGAACAAAATACGAATACGGTATGCGCAGGACATCGCCCGTTACGATCATTGTCTTGCAAAATGTGCTCAAACATTAGCTTTCGACTCCTGCGCAAGGACATTCTTATTTCAAACGATTGATTGTGATTCGTCGCTCGTCGTTCGAACATCGAATGACGTGCGCGTACGTGATCTAACTTCGTATGAATTACTAGTATTAATTATCACCTTTCCAGCGTTGCTATCAACGAAGCACTTTCGATTTTTTCTCAGTCGCTTTTGACAAGTAAAAGGCGTAGAGAGATTTGTACAAGGGTGGCTAGTGAAAGGTGCTTGCATAATTATTGTTTGCTCCTTTAAACCTGTAAAATACCGGTGCTCTTTGAGCGCGATTTGCACTCGTTGTTTTGGAAAACCCGTTATCTGCGTCTCTTATCTATATTCAGTGTCCGTTTGTACACAATGAAGTCACGAACTAAATCCAATTTGCTGTGTTTCGTAGAACAAACTTATTAGCTTAGCGTTGGTTTTGACTTGTGATAAAGTCCGTCGTCAAGGTCATGTCATGTCGTCTTGATACTTGTATGAAGGCCTCATCCAATTTTGCAGTCTAAAGGCAAATCAAATATTTATACTGGTTTGTCTGCCAGTATGTGTGCAATTGTTTGCATATGATTTGGTTTACAACACGTAAACACCAGTGTACAGTAAGCGACAGTGTCAATTATGGAACGAATACGACTTACCGACGGTACGTACCGAGCGTTAACTGGTGTTTATGCCAATGTTGTCTTTATTTTTCTTAACCGTTTGTATGGTCGCTACGTTTTAATACGATTAAAATAAGCCGTCATCATCATCTTTCACAGCTTTTATTGACCCACTGTATATAAACCTCTCCCTTTTTAAGACATGAATCCCTGCTTTGTAAATTTGCGGTCCTTATTAATATAAAATGAGACAATGTACGCTGTGACGTAGGCACCGTGCCAACTGGTACCATGGTGCCCGCAAAAATAAAGCAACTTGCTCAACTTGATAGTATTCCCGTTACGGAGTGAATCATGTGACTGATCTCAAACATGATCTGCGGGAGTAAAACTACCTAAATTTGCTGGGAATCTATTACATATTTTAGAAGTAGAAATCTAATGAAAATATTACATGAAAGTTATAGTTTCGTATTTTCAATTGTTCAAAGTTATATTACCTACTTTCATAGTTGATTGTACAAATGTACGTCACTGACACTGTACAACAGGTTTTTTTATTATATTTATATTTACTTTTGTCAGTGGTCGTCACATTAGTCACTCGTGCGTTTGTTTTCCTGTGAATAACACTAGTAATTTAATAAATTACCGATCTACTTGTGATCCGATCACAAATTGCAAATTATAAAATCTATGAGGTGTTTGTAGGCAAATTATTAAAATAAACTGACAATATACTTATTCAAGGATCATAAATATTCTTCACATAACACGTCTTATCATCCGTAGAGTGAGGTAACAACTGGGCACAAATCCGAACTCCTAGCTGCTTTTGAGAATTTCATAATCGTTCGAAAATCCCAATAACACCGTTGATCGGTGTTATTGGGATCAAATTCAGGACCTCAAACGTTTGTTTGCAGACAAATATCATCTTGGTGCTGCAGTTCTGTGAGTGTAGCAGCCCTGTTACTTAGTGTTTAATCTTAGTTTTGTTTTAATTTTAAATTCTTTGTTATTCTGTCCGGTTTGAATATTATTGTAATTGGTTTTAAACTGTGTTATTCAAAGTAAATAAAAAAATAAGCGTGGCTGTCGCGCTAACAACCGATGGTTAAACAGGCTGTTTATCACAAACATTCTCATCATTAAAAATAAAATTAGGCCTCATCCTAATTTTATTTTTAATGATGAGAATGTCCTTCAACTACTTTTATACAGATAGTTGATAGTAGGTACACTCCCTTAGTTGAATGCAGTTTGGCGTGTGACGAACAAGTTCAGCGCGGATCGATGACATTTTAGACAACTGGTCAGACTGCATTGTTGGTTAAACCTTTAATTATCGTGTTATCGACTGCTTTTTTGAGTATAATTTTATTTTATTCGCTGAATCGTAGCTTGATTTTATATTTTTTATTGTATCGAAACAGGAAAATCTTTCGAACGTTAGTCACTTGTATGGCTTCCCTTTTTTGTAATATAGTTACTTTTATTTATAGTATTGCAAATACTCAGGGCAGGGTATATCGGACTCGTACCGACTAAAAACCGCACTTCCTTTGCTTGCCCTAGAGTCATGGCCATGGGCTCCTTCAAATTCGCCACAATTATGGGCTCCGTCATATTCGCCACAGGCATGGGTTCCGTCAAATTCGCTACAACCATGACAGATAGTAGGTACTCACTACCCCATCGAAAAGTATTAACCATGCTGCCAATTCCTGTCTCAAAGAAGCATTGCTTTTCTTATTAGTAGATCCCGCTATTCGTTTGATTTATTTAAAGATTTTCCGAAAATCAATACAGGCAAATATTATGTCTTGTTTGTTTAGCAACAAATTTATTCTCTTGTTGGCAACATCAAGATATGAGATAGCACATGACTGACAGCAGCCCTGGTTCCCAACTACAAGGAACCGATTGTGACGCAATTGTTTCACTTTTTATTAACTCAATGGAATCTGATATTATTGCTTTCACAACATTGATTGACATAAACTTTTTATTGTGTACGTTGTTCTTAATATCTTCTGTTACAATTTCACTTACTTTCCTTTAAGTTCTTCATTAAGAATGACATTAATCTACAATATAAATGATTGAATAGAATTTTTCTTTCTCTAATTTTATAGCACATCAGTAGCTTTCCAATTAGTTTTCTATATAATTTATTAAATCTGTTAATGTGAATGTGTTGTATTACATAGACACAACATTGTGTAGCTTTGCGATGTTTTTAGGAAACCGCGTCCAGACAAACAGACAAAATAAAGCTATATCGTGTCTCGTACCTACTTCCTCGATTAGCCTTGTTTGTTTTACTTCCATCAACGTGTAATCTGATACAGAGGTCTTTAGCTCTAAAAGCCTATTGACGATATCGTTATCTGAACTCTTTGATCGCAGACCACTTTCAGTGCAAGTTCGCTTTCTTTGCTTTCCAATACACACGGAATGCTGTTCTATTATCATTTGCAATTTCTTGCTATGTCTACAGACTTTGTACCAATCAATCACGTTTTGATAAGTTCAGCACCTTTTTTGTAACTCTTTCAAAGATTAATCTCTTTCCGTATAAAGCTTGTCACTTGATCTTGTTATGTAACTAGGTCATTTCTTTAATATTTATGATTTTAGAGTTCATGTATCTATCTACAACTACCTATATCTAATGATGGACTATAACTTTGCTTTACATTCCAATCGCTGTACATCGTGGGAACAAAAAGTTAATCTTACTCGGTAAGATGATTATTTATGTTGGCTTAAGATAATTAATATTCCGATAATTTATTTATGTTTGGATAATAAGTAAACTCACACATTTGTTAAGTTTTCGCTTCTCCTACAAACGTCAATTGTAAGAGAATACTTAACACTACGGCTTCATTTCTCAATTTCTAATATTAGATATAATTTTCAATTCATTTATTTAATTAGAAAGTGCGATCGCCGTTTCATCAGCTGTCATTTAGGAAGACGGGTATTTATGATAAAATTACATGACTCTGCTAACGCCACGGTATTACTATTACCGGATAATCTCTAAACCTTTGTCCCTCAGTTCTTAGATAATACGAGCACATTGCATAAATGTCGTATACATTGTTTTGGCTATATTATCTTGAATGAGATAACATTTAATTGTAACTAGTCTGAGAACATTTTTTAACACTTTCCATATTATTAACAAAGTATGCGTAACGTCCGCTTTTGTGTTGTGTTCGGTGAATGTTGACGGTTTTTGTTTGTTGGCTGTTAGCGAGGCTTTGATAAGCTCTCTATCGTTGTAACATATTATTCTGCATCCGTGTTTAAGTGATACCTTATGAATAAATGCCCTATTCTCTTTTGTTGTTGAACCAAGAGAAGTCAGTAATTATATTGGAAGCATTACTAAGTAGAACAATTGCCATTGTATTCTCTGATTTTCGTGAAGCTAATATTTATGATTAAAAAAAAAAAAACTGCTCAAAGCCTAACATTTATTGGCATGAGGTCTTGATTATTTTTTAAAACAGCTTAATTCAACTTCCAACACCCACGCTTTTTCATTCCATGTCGACGCATTCACAAAACAGTATCTAACATAATTATCCAAATGTTGGTTAGCGCTGCAGTACCTATTCTACGTCATTGACACATGTATGCAACGGTTCTGAAATAAAACCTTCATGTTTATTTTCTGAGCACAGTTTTGTTTTTATTTATTTTTTCGTTAAAAATTATTTTATTGTTTGTAAAGTATGCAATTACAAAAAAATGCTTTGACTTTAACTCAATGCTAAAGTATAATAAAGGGTATTATTTGTGATGATAATTTGGTGAGTATTTTGTTTTCTGATAATACGTTTCATCAAAACCTGCAACTTTGACAATATTTATTTAAAATTTCTATTTGTTATAGTATGTCTCGCAAATCGGCGTGCCTTCTGGCAAGGGCTTCCTCCATCTCTCTCCCTTGAGCTCTATCCTTTGCTACTCTGGTCCAGTATGGCCCCAAGGTCCTAACCTTTACGTAATTAATTAATACGTTTTATCGTATTTCGTAAATGGCTATTAATTAATTTTAAATAAAAAAAAAGTTAATTTAAAAATCTAGCCACTATAATTAGTTCGGCCGGTCGGTAGAGTCCAAAGATTGCACTTAAACATACCATTCCTTCCTTCTAGGTGTAAAAAAACCTGTCAATTATCGTAAAAGGTTATTGCATCCGTATAATATTATGTGTTCACGCCTACTAATGCTAGTAATTCTTAGTTATTACGTCTGTTAGCTATCGTTTGTCTTGCGAGACTTTCTACGCCGCCAATTTGCGAGACGTGACTTTAATTCGTTTGATTACACAAATACTTACTGTCTTACTGTGCTTTTAGCAGTATTGGGTTCTTGGTAAATTACTGTTTTATGCTGCATTTGTTTTGTAATACAAATGACATTATTTTGAGACACATCATAACGTCCATTGGTAGCCAAAGAAAATGACACCACGAAAATCATAACGATACTGTCCTAGTAAATCCTTACATTGCGATAAAAGGGCCTGAAATTTCCCGAAGTGCCTATTAAATTGACAACTATAGTATTTTCTTCTTTATATCCCCAGTTTTCTCACCGCGCGCCATTCTGCTTGTTATTATTACCCACATTCCAACAACGTCTTCATTTCATTCTTATTATATAAACAATTAAGTCTACTACAGTCATAAACCTTCTGGCCATGAAAATTTTAACCTAATTATTAGTATCAAGTAGCAAAACGTCTCTCACTGTCTTTGCTATCATTGTGAAATTCACAAAAACACAATTATTCTAAATGTTATTTATCAAACATAATAAGTAAGTGCGTTCATTAAAATTCTTTAAGTATTTAAATATATCATTATTCATTAACATTCTTCCGTAGCACTACCTAGCAGCGGTCAACACACTATCTTGAAGGATTTCAACTTATTCATAACTTCACTTGTTATTTCATTCTTCTTAATTAATTCATCTTTAATTAAGACAATGAGTTCGACACAATTGAATATTAAATCACTAACAATACTCTTTTTATCATTGTTTATTGTGGTGGATGGATATGGCGTGATTGCGCAATAAACCGCCGATTGACAAAAAGTTTGTTTAGTAAAGTGCAACGCTTAGTGACAATAAGACTACAGGATCCTCAATCCTCTTTTTTTTGTTCAGTGTAGTGTCGACGAATGTTTGCACACAATGTGTGCTGATAATATTCGTGTGCAGGTGTTGTAGATGTTACGAGGACGCCGGTGATAACGTAAGCCACTATTTCTAGTCTTTAGTGAGGCGCCATTTTATTAAATACGACTTGAAATTAGAACGAAACGATCACGAGAACTTTTTACTCTTCACACTTTAGAAAGTACCTAACGTAAAAAGTG